>JAUIMM010000084.1:4799000-6227000 GCA_031769625.1 Taudactylus pleione
ATTTAAGATGTAGAAAAGCAAAATATGTTATGTTAAACAATGTAACTGTCTCATCCTAAATCACCTTCACTTGCATCCTATTTCACAATGGACTGCTTTTTGAAGCACGTGATCTCAGACAGTGAGGCTCTTCCTGCATTTTAGGAACATGTCATCAAACCATCTCCAAATTTTTTTTACTGTTTCATGATGTAATGGTTATTTATGTGTAGATCTGAGTAAAAATTTGTTTTGTTAATAACAACTAAACTTTTAATTAACAAATCAGCAGCACTAGGAAGAAATGTGCATATCAGATACTTTCAAATATCACAAAACTGTAGTGCTATCTGTGGAATTACAGTGAATGTATTGCAATTATTTCCATCGGCCACTTTTTAAGATACATAACAAAGTTTTTTTGTTCATTCCAGAACATATTATCATCTTCATCATAATCAACAATTGCCACCAAGCTCAGGAAATCTATCCCATCTTAAAGTTAATCTTAAATATATCTCTATAACACTGACATGAGCTGTTTCTTTTTAAAACATAAACAGTAATTGAAAAATTTAAATCAATATTTTTTGGAAACCATCATACTCACCATTGTATCCTAATCCTGATTTAATCCTAGTTTGCAGCCTTGATGTTATGAACTAATTATTTCACATATACATTTGAAGAATCCTATGATGTGCCTTTCACAATATCCATACTGCCACTAAAGAATGCAAAATTTGATCTTGGGAGATCTGCAGAGATGAAATGAATGATAAGAGAAAATGCAAGTTAATAAACAAATTTATGATTGTGCAGAGGCAGGTGTGCTAATTCTACATTAAATAAGCATGGGACCAATGAAATAAACAGAACGATAATAAATTATTTTGTACTCCAGGTAATGTCGGGTAGTTGTATAGAAGTAGTTGTGGCCGAGTGGTTAAGGCGATGGACTTGAAATCCATTGGGGTTTCCCCGCGCAGGTTCAAATCCTGCCAGCTACGTCTTGCTTTTTGAGCATGTAAAAAACAAAGATCATACTTCCTTGACTCCTTTATTTTCTAGGAAACTATACTAGCTATTATATTTCACATAGTTTGTCTATTAATATAGCAGCCACCTAATAGAAATTGCAACAGGTTTTAAATGACAATCATAAAATGCAAAGCAATTATTTTTCCACAGAAGCTCATCACAAAATCAACGTGCAGGTAGTTGTGGCCGAGTGGTTAAGGCGATGGACTCGCGCAGGTTCAAATCCTGCCAGCTACGTTTTGCTTTTCAAACTTATTTAAAAACACAATATGCATTTAAGATGTAGAAAAGCAAAATATGTTATGTTAAACAATGTAACTGTCTCATCCTAAATCACCTTCACTTGCATCCTATTTCACAATGGACTGCTTTTTGAAGCACGTGATCTCAGACAGTGAGGCTCTTCCTGCATTTTAGGAACATGTC
Organism: Taudactylus pleione; assembly: GCA_031769625.1. Classification (NCBI taxonomy): domain Eukaryota; kingdom Metazoa; phylum Chordata; class Amphibia; order Anura; family Myobatrachidae; genus Taudactylus; species Taudactylus pleione. The sequence continues at coordinate 4,800,447 of JAUIMM010000084.1, forward strand.
ATCAAACCATCTCCAAATTTTTTTTACTGTTTCATGATGTAATGGTTATTTATGTGTAGATCTGAGTTAAAATTTGTTTTGTTAATAACAACTAAACTTTTAATTAACAAATCAGCAGCACTAGGAAGAAATGTGCATATCAGATACTTTCAAATATCACAAAACTGTAGTGCTATCTGTGGAATTACAGTGAATGTATTGCAATTATTTCCATCGGCCACTTTTTAAGATACATAACAAAGTTTATTTGTTCATTCCAGAACATATTATCATCTTCTTCATAATCAACAATTGCCACCAAGCTCAGGAAATCTATCCCATCTTAAAATTAATCTTAAATATATCTCTATAACACTGACATGAGCTGTTTCTTTTTAAAACATAAACAGTAATTGAAAAATTTAAATCAATATTTTTTGGAAACCATCATACTCACCATTGTATCCTAATCCTGATTTAATCCTAGTTTGCAGCCTTGATGTTATGAACTAATTATTTCACATATACATTTGCAGAATCCTATGATGTGCCTTTCACAATATCCATACTGCCACTAAAGAATGCAAAATTTGATCTTGAGAGATCTGCAGAGATGAAATGAATGATGAGAGAAAATGCATGCTAATAAACAAATTTATGATTGTGCAGTGGCAGGTGTGCTAATTCTACATTAAATAAGCATGGGACCAATGAAATAAACAGAACGATAATAAATTATTTTGTACTCCAGGTAATGTCGGGTAGTTGTATAGAAGTAGTTGTGGCCTAGTGGTTAAGGCGATGGACTTGAAATCCATTGGGGTTTCCCCGCGCAGGTTCAAATCCTGCCAGCTATGTCTTGCTTTTTCAGCATGTAAAAAACAAAGATCATACTTCCTTGACTCCTTTATTTTCTAGGAAACTATACTAGCTATTATATTTCACATAGTTTGTCTATTAATATAGCAGCCACCTAATAGAAATTGCAACAGGTTTTAAATGACAATCATAAAATGCAAAGCAATTATTTTTCCACAGAAGCTCATCACAAAATCAACATGCAGGTAGTTGTGGCCGAGTGGTTAAGGCGATGGACTCGCGCATGTTCAAATCCTGCCAGCTACGTCTTGCTTTTCGAGCATGTCAAAAACAAAGATCATACTTCCTTGACTCCTTTATTTTCTAGGAAACTATACTAGCTATTATATTTCACATAGTTTGTCTATTAATATAGCAGCCACCTAAAAGAAATTGCAACAGGTTTTAAATGACAATCATGAAATGGAAAGCAATTATTTTTCCACAGAAGCTCATCACAAAATCAACGTGCAGGTAGTTGTGGCCGAGTGGTTAAGGCGATGGACTCGCGCAGGTTCAAATCCTGCCAGCTACATTTTGCTTTTCAAACTTATTTAAAAACACAATATGCATTTAAGATGTAGAAAAGCAAAATATGTTATGTTAAACAATGTAACTGTCTCATCCTAAATCACCTTCACTTGCATCCTATTTCACAATGGACTGCTTTTTGAAGCACGTGATCTCAGACAGTGAGGCTCTTCCTGCATTTTAGGAACATGTCATCAAACCATCTCCAAATTTTTTTTACTGTTTCATGATGTAATGGTTATTTATGTGTAGATCTGAGTAAAAATTTGTTTTGTTAATAACAACTAAACTTTTAATTAACAAATCAGCAGCACTAGGAAGAAATGTGCATATCAGATACTTTCAAATATCACAAAACTGTAGTGCTATCTGTGGAATTACAGTGAATGTATTGCAATTATTTCCATCGGCCACTTTTTAAGATACATAACAAAGTTTTTTTGTTCATTCCAGAACATATTATCATCTTCATCATAATCAACAATTGCCACCAAGCTCAGGAAATCTATCCCATCTTAAAGTTAATCTTAAATATATCTCTATAACACTGACATGAGCTGTTTCTTTTTAAAACATAAACAGTAATTGAAAAATTTAAATCAATATTTTTTGGAAACCATCATACTCACCATTGTATCCTAATCCTGATTTAATCCTAGTTTGCAGCCTTGATGTTATGAACTAATTATTTCACATATACATTTGAAGAATCCTATGATGTGCCTTTCACAATATCCATACTGCCACTAAAGAATGCAAAATTTGATCTTGGGAGATCTGCAGAGATGAAATGAATGATAAGAGAAAATGCAAGTTAATAAACAAATTTATGATTGTGCAGAGGCAGGTGTGCTAATTCTACATTAAATAAGCATGGGACCAATGAAATAAACAGAACGATAATAAATTATTTTGTACTCCAGGTAATGTCGGGTAGTTGTATAGAAGTAGTTGTGGCCGAGTGGTTAAGGCGATGGACTTGAAATCCATTGGGGTTTCCCCGCGCAGGTTCAAATCCTGCCAGCTACGTCTTGCTTTTTGAGCATGTAAAAAACAAAGATCATACTTCCTTGACTCCTTTATTTTCTAGGAAACTATACTAGCTATTATATTTCACATAGTTTGTCTATTAATATAGCAGCCACCTAATAGAAATTGCAACAGGTTTTAAATGACAATCATGAAATGGAAAGCAATTATTTTTCCACAGAAGCTCATCACAAAATCAACGTGCAGGTAGTTGTGGCCGAGTGGTTAAGGCGATGGACTCGCGCAGGTTCAAATCCTGCCAGCTACGTTTTGCTTTTCAAACTTATTTAAAAACACAATATGCATTTAAGATGTAGAAAAGCAAAATATGTTATGTTAAACAATGTAACTGTCTCATCCTATATCACCTTCACTTGCATCCTATTTCACAATGGACTGCTTTTTGAAGCACGTGATCTCAGACAGTGAGGCTCTTCCTGCATTTTAGGAACATGTCATCAAACCATCTCCAAATTTTTTTTACTGTTTCATGATGTAATGGTTATTTATGTGTAGATCTGAGTTAAAATTAGTTTTGTTAATAACAACTAAACTTTTAATTAACAAATCAGCAGCACTAGGAAGAAATGTGCATATCAGATACTTTCAAATATCACAAAACTGTAGTGCTATCTGTGGAATTACAGTGAATGTATTGCAATTATTTCCATCGGCCACTTTTAAAGATACATAACAAAGTTTATTTGTTCATTCCAGAACATATTATCATCTTCATCATAATCAACAATTGCCACCAAGCTCAGGAAATCTTTCCCATCTTAAAGTTAATCTTAAATATATCTCTATAACACTGACATGAGCTGTTTCTTTTTAAAACATAAACAGTAATTGAAAAATTTAAATCAATATTTTTTGGAAACCATCATACTCACCATTGTATCCTAATCCTGATTTAATCCTAGTTTGCAGCCTTGATGTTATGAACTAATTATTTCACATATACATTTGCAGAATCCTATGATGTGCCTTTCACAATATCCATACTGCCACTAAAGAATGCAAAATTTGATCTTGAGAGATCTGCAGAGATGAAATGAATGATAAGAGAAAATGCAAGTTAATAAACAAATTTATGATTGTGCAGAGGCAGGTGTGCCAATTCTACATTAAATAAGCATGGGACCAATGAAATAAACAGAACGATAATAAATTATTTTGTACTCCAGGTACTGTCGGGTAGCTGTATAGAAGTAGTTGTGGCTGAGTGGTTAAGGCGATGGACTTGAAATTCATTGGCGTTTCCCCGCGCAGGTTCAAATCCTGCCAGCTACGTCTTGCTTTTTGTGCATGTAAAAAACAAAGATCATACTTCCTTGACTCCTTTATTTTCTAGGAAACTATACTAGCTATTATATTTCACATAGTTTGTCTATTAATATAGCAGCCACCTAATAGAAATTGCAACAGGTTTTAAATGAAAATCATGAAATGGAAAGCAATTATTTTTCCTCAGAAGCTCATCACAAAATCAACGTGCAGGTAGTTGTGGCCGAGTGGTTAAGGCGATGGACTCGCGCAGGTTCAAATCCTGCCAGCTATGTTTTGCTTTTCAAACTTATTTAAAAACACAATATGCATTTAAGATGTAGAAAAGCAAAATATGTTATGTTAAACAATGTAACTGTCTCATCCTAAATCACCTTCACTTGCATCCTATTTCACAATGGACTGCTTTTTGAAGCACGTGATCTCAGACAGTGAGGCTCTTCCTGCATTTTAGGAACATGTCATCAAACCATCTCCAAATTTTTTTTACTGTTTCATGATATAATGGTTATTTATGTGTAGATCTGAGTTAAAATTTGTTTTGTTAATAACAACTAAACTTTTAATTAACAAATCAGCAGCACTAGGAAGAAATGTGCATATCAGATACTTTCAAATATCACAAAACTGTAGTGCTATCTGTGGAATTACAGTGAATGTATTGCAATTATTTCCATCGGCCACTTTTTAAGATACATAACAAAGTTTATTTGTTCATTCCAGAACATATTATCATCTTCTTCATAATCAACAATTGCCACCAAGCTCAGGAAATCTATCCCATCTTAAAGTTAATCTTAAATATATCTCTATAACACTGACATGAGCTGTTTCTTTTTAAAACATAAACAGTAATTGAAAAATTAAAATCAATATTTTTTGGAAACCATCATACTCACCATTGTATCCTAATCCTGATTTAATCCTAGTTTGCAGCCTTGATGTTATGAACTAATTATTTCACATATACATTTGCAGAATCCTATAATGTGCCTTTCACAATATCCATACTGCCACTAAAGAATGCAAAATTTGATCTTGAGAGATCTGCAGAGATGAAATGAATGATAAGAGAAAATGCAAGTTAATAAACAAATTTATGATTGTGCAGAGGCAGGTGTGCTAATTCTACATTAAATAAGCATGGGACCAATGAAATAAACAGAACGATAATAAATTATTTTGTACTCCAGGTAATGTCGGGTAGTTGTATAGAAGTAGTTGTGGCCGAGTGGTTAAGGCGATGGACTTGAAATCCATTGGGGTTTCCCCGCACAGGTTCAAATCCTGCCAGCTACGTCTTGCTTTTTGAGCATGTAAAAAACAAAGATCATACTTCCTTGACTCCTTTATTTTCTAGGAAACTATACTAGCTATTATATTTCACATAGTTTATCTATTAATATAGCAGCCACCTAATAGAAATTGCAACAGATTTTAAATGACAATCATAAAATGCAAAGCAATTATTTTTCCACAGAAGCTCATCACAAAATCAACGTGCAGGTAGTTGTGGCCGAGTGGTTAAGGCGATGGACTCGCGCAGGTTCAAATCCTGCCAGCTACGTCTTACTTTTCGAGCATGTCAAAAACAAAGATCATACTTCCTTGACTCCTTTATTTTCTAGGAAACTATACTAGCTATTATATTTCACATAGTTTGTCTATTAATATAGCAGCCACCTAATAGAAATTGCAACAGGTTTTAAATGACAATCATGAAATGGAAAGCAATTATTTTTCCACAGAAGCTCATCACAAAATCAACGTGCAGGTAGTTGTGGCCGAGTGGTTAAGGCGATGGACTCGCGCAGGTTCAAATCCTGCCAGCTACGTTTTGCTTTTCAAACTTATTTAAAAACACAATATGCATTTAAGATGTAGAAAAGCAAAATATGTTATGTTAAACAATGTAACTGTCTCATCCTAAATCACCTTCACTTGCATCCTATTTCACAATGGACTGCTTTTTGAAGCACGTGATCTCAGACAGTGAGGCTCTTCCTGCATTTTAGGAACATGTCATCAAACCATCTCCAAATTTTTTTTACTGTTTCATGATGTAATGGTTATTTATGTGTAGATCTGAGTTAAAATTTGATTTGTTAATAACAACTAAACTTTTAATTAACAAATCAGCAGCACTAGGAAGAAATGTGCATATCAGATACTTTCAAATATCACAAAACTGTAGTGCTATCTGTGGAATTACAGTGAATGTATTGCAATTATTTCCATCAGCCACTTTGTAAGATACATAACAAAGTTTATTTGTTCATTCCAGAACATATTATCATCTTCATCATAATCAACAATTGCCACCAAGCTCAGGAAATCTTTCCCATCTTAAAGTTAATCTTAAATATATCTCTATAACACTGACATGAGCTGTTTCTTTTTAAAACATAAACAGTAATTGAAAAATTTAAATCAATATTTTTTGGAAACCATCATACTCACCATTGTATCCTAATCCTGATTTAATCCTAGTTTGCAGCCTTGATGTTATGAACTAATTATTTCACATATACATTAGCAGAATCCTATGATGTGCCTTTCACATATATCCATACTGCCACTAAAGAATGCAAAATTTGATCTTGAGAGATCTGCAGAGATGAAATGAATGATAAGAGAAAATGCAAGTTAATAAACAAATTTATGATTGTGCAGACGCAGGTGTGCTAATTCTACATTAAATAAGCATGGGACCAATGAAATAAACAGAACGATAATAAATTATTTTGTACTCCAGGTAATGTCGGGGAGTTGTATAGACGTAGTTGTGGCCGAGTGGTTCAGGCGATGGACTTGAAATCCATTGGGGTTTCCCCGCACAGGTTCAAATCCTGCCAGCTACGTCTTGCTTTTTCAGCATGTAAAAAACAAAGATCATACTTCCTTGACTCCTTTATTTTCTAGGAAACTATACTAGCTATTATATTTCACATAGTTTGTCTATTAATATAGCAGCCACCTAATAGAAATTGCAACAGGTTTTAAATGACAATCATAAAATGCAAAGCAATTATTTTTCCACAGAAGCTCATCACAAAATCAACGTACAGGTAGTTGTGGCCGAGTGGTTAAGGCGATGGACTCGCGCAGGTTCAAATCCTGCCGGCTACGTCTTACTTTTCGAGCATGTCAAAAACAAAGATCATACTTCCTTTACTCCTTTATTTTCTAGGAAACTATACTCGCTATTATATTTCACATAGTTTGTCTATTAATATAGCAGCCATCTAATAGAAATTGCAACAGGTTTTAAATGACAATCATGAAATGGAAAGCAATTATTTTTCCACAGAAGCTCATCACAAAATCAACGTGCAGGTAGTTGTGGCCGAGTGGTTAAGGCGATGGACTCGCGCAGGTTCAAATCCTGCCAGCTACGTTTTGCTTTTCAAACTTATTTAAAAACACAATATGCATTTAAGATGTAGAAAAGCAAAATATGTTATGTTAAACAATGTAACTGTCTCATCCTAAATCACCTTCACTTGCATCCTATTTCACAATGGACTGCTTTTTGAAGCACGTGATCTCAGACAGTGAGGCTCTTCCTGCATTTTAGGAACATGTCATCAAACCATCTCCAAATTTTTTTTACTGTTTCATGATGTAATGGTTATTTATGTGTAGATCTGAGTTAAAATTTGATTTGTTAATAACAACTAAACTTTTAATTAACAAATCAGCAGCACTAGGAAGAAATGTGCATATCAGATACTTTCAAATATCACAAAACTGTAGTGCTATCTGTGGAATTACAGTGAATGTATTGCAATTATTTCCATCAGCCACTTTGTAAGATACATAACAAAGTTTATTTGTTCATTCCAGAACATATTATCATCTTCATCATAATCAACAATTGCCACCAAGCTCAGGAAATCTTTCCCATCTTAAAGTTAATCTTAAATATATCTCTATAACACTGACATGAGCTGTTTCTTTTTAAAACATAAACAGTAATTGAAAAATTTAAATCAATATTTTTTGGAAACCATCATACTCACCATTGTATCCTAATCCTCATTTAATCCTAGTTTGCAGCCTTGATGTTATGAACTAATTATTTCACATATACATTTGCAGAATCCTATGATGTGCCTTTCACAATATCCATACTGCCACTAAAGAATGCAAAATTTGATCTTGAGAGATCTGCAGAGATGAAATGAATGATGAGAGAAAATGCATGTTAATAAACAAATTTATGATTGTGCAGTGGCAGGTGTGCTAATTCTACATTAAATAAGCATGGGACCAATGAAATAAACAGAACGATAATAAATTATTTTGTACTCCAGGTAATATCTGGTAGTGGTATAGAAGTAGTTGTGGCCGAGTGGTTAAGGCGATGGACTCGAAATCCATTGGGGATTCCCCGCGCAGGTTCAAATCCTGCCAGCTACATTTTGCTTTTCAAACTTATTTAAAAACACAATATGCATTTAAGATGTAGAAAAGCAAAATATGTTATGTTGAACAATGTAACTGTCTCATCCTAAATCACCTTCACCTGCATCCTATTTCACAATGGACTGCTTTTTGAAGCACGTGATCTCAGACAGTGAGGCTCTTCCTGCATTTTAGGAACATGTCATTAAACCATCTCCCATTTTTTTTACTGTTTCATATTGTAATGGTTATTTATGTGTAGATCTGAGTTAAAATTAGTTTTGTTAATAACAACTAAACTTTTAATTAACAAATCAGCAGCACTAGGAAGAAATGTGCATATCAGATACTTTCAAATATCACAAAACTGTAGTGCTATCTGTGGAATTACAGTGAATGTATTGCAATTATTTCCATTGGCCACTTTTTAAGATACATAACAAAGTTTTTTTGTTCATTCCAGAACATATTATCATCTTCATCATAATCAACAATTGCCACCAAGCTCAGGAAATCTTTCCCATCTTAAAGTTAATCTTAAATATATCTCTATAACACTGACATGAGCTGTTTCTTTTTAAAACATAAACAGTAATTGAAAAATTTAAATCAATATTTTTTGGAAACCATCATACTCACCATTGTATCCTAATCCTGATTTAATCCTAGTTTGCAGCCTTGATGTTATGAACTAATTATTTCACATATACATTTGCAGAGTCCTATGATGTGCCTTTCACAATATCCATACTGCCACTAAAGAATGCAAAATTTGATCTTGAGAGATCTGCAGAGATGAAATGAATGATGAGAGAAAATGCATGCTAATAAACAAATTTATGATTGTGCAGAGGCAGGTGTGCTAATTCTACATTAAATAAGCATGGGACCAATGAAATAAACAGAACGATAATAAATTATTTTGTACTCCAGGTAATGTCGGGTAGTTGTATAGAAGTAGTTGTGGCCGAGTGGTTAAGGCAATGGACTTGAAATCCATTGGGGTTTCCCCGCGCAGGTTCAAATCCTGCCAGCTATGTCTTGCTTTTTGAGCATGTAAAAAACAAAGATCATACTTCCTTGACTCCTTTATTTTCTAGGAAACTATACTAGCTATTATATTTCACATAGTTTGTCTATTAATATAGCAGCCACCTAATAGAAATTGCAACAGGTTTTAAATGACAATCATAAAATGCAAAGCAATTATTTTTCCACAGAAGCTCATCACAAAATCAACGTGCAGGTAGTTGTGGCCGAGCGGTTAAGGCGATGGACTCGCGCAGGTTCAAATCCTGCCAGCTACGTCTTGCTTTTCGAGCATGTCAAAAACAAAGATCATACTTCCTTGACTCCTTTATTTTCTAGGAAACTATACTAGCTATTATATTTCACATAGTTTGTCTATTAATATAGCAGCCACCTAAAAGAAATTGCAACAGGTTTTAAATGACAATCATGAAATGGAAAGCAATTATTTTTCCACAGAAGCTCATCACAAAATCAACGTGCAGGTAGTTGTGGCCGAGTGGTTAAGGCGATGGACTCGCGCAGGTTCAAATCCTGCCAGCTACGTTTTGCTTTTCAAACTTATTTAAAAACACAATATGCATTTAAGATGTAGAAAAGCAAAATATGTTATGTTAAACAATGTAACTGTCTCATCCTAAATCACCTTCACTTGCATCCTATTTCACAATGGACTGCTTTTTGAAGCACGTGATCTCAGACAGTGAGGCTCTTCCTGCATTTTAGGAACATGTCATCAAACCATCTCCAAATTTTTTTTACTGTTTCATGATGTAATGGTTATTTATGTGTAGATCTGAGTTAAAATTTGATTTGTTAATAACAACTAAACTTTTAATTAACAAATCAGCAGCACTAGGAAGAAATGTGCATATCAGATACTTTCAAATATCACAAAACTGTAGTGCTATCTGTGGAATTACAGTGAATGTATTGCAATTATTTCCATCAGCCACTTTGTAAGATACATAACAAAGTTTATTTGTTCATTCCAGAACATATTATCATCTTCATCATAATCAACAATTGCCACCAAGCTCAGGAAATCTTTCCCATCTTAAAGTTAATCTTAAATATATCTCTATAACACTGACATGAGCTGTTTCTTTTTAAAACATAAACAGTAATTGAAAAATTTAAATCAATATTTTTTGGAAACCATCATACTCACCATTGTATCCTAATCCTGATTTAATCCTAGTTTGCAGCCTTGATGTTATGAACTAATTATTTCACATATACATTTGCAGAATCCTATGATGTGCCTTTCACAATATCCATACTGCCACTAAAGAATGCAAAATTTGATCTTGAGAGATCTGCAGAGATGAAATGAATGATGAGAGAAAATGCATGTTAATAAACAAATTTATGATTGTGCAGTGGCAGGTGTGCTAATTCTACATTAAATAAGCATGGGACCAATGAAATAAACAGAACGATAATAAATTATTTTGTACTCCAGGTAATATCTGGTATTGGTATAGAAGTAGTTGTGGCTGAGTGGTTAAGGCGATGGACTCGAAATCCATTGGGGATTCCCCGCGCAGGTTCAAATCCTGCCAGCTACGTTTTGCTTTTCAAACTTATTTAAAAACACAATATGCATTTAAGATGTAGAAAAGCAAAATATGTTATGTTGAACAATGTAACTGTCTCATCCTAAATCACCTTCACCTGCATCCTATTTCACAATGGACTGCTTTTTGAAGCACGTGATCTCAGACAGTGAGGCTCTTCCTGCATTTTAGGAACATGTCATTAAACCATCTCCAATTTTTTTTACTGTTTCATATTGTAATGGTTATTTATGTGTAGATCTGAGTAAAAATTTGTTTTGTTAATAACAACTAAACTTTTAATTAACAAATCAGCAGCACTAGGAAGAAATGTGCATATCAGATACTTTCAAATATCACAAAACTGTAGTGCTATCTGTGGAATTACAGTGAATGTATTGCAATTATTTCCATCGGCCACTTTTTAAGATACATAACAAAGTTTATTTGTTCATTCCAGAACATATTATCATCTTCATCATAATCAACAATTGCCACCAAGCTCAGGAAATCTTTCCCATCTTAAAGTTAATCTTAAATATATCTCTATAACACTGACATGAGCTGTTTCTTTTTAAAACATAAACAGTAATTGAAAAATTTAAATCAATATTTTTTGGAAACCATCATACTCACCATTGTATCCTAATCCTGATTTAATCCTAGTTTGCAGCCTTGATGTTATTAACTAATTATTTCACATATACATTTGCAGAATCCTATGATGTGCCTTTCACAATATCCATACTGCCACTAAAGAATGCAAAATTTGATCTTGAGAGATCTGCAGAGATGAAATGAATGATGAGAGAAAATGCATGCTAATAAACAAATTTATGATTGTGCAGTGGCAGGTGTGCTAATTCTACATTAAATAAGCATGGGACCAATGAAATAAACAGAACGATAATAAATTATTTTGTACTCCAGGTAATGTCGGGTAGTTGTATAGAAGTAGTTGTGGCCTAGTGGTTAAGGCGATGGACTTGAAATCCATTGGGGTTTCCCCGCGCAGGTTCAAATCCTGCCAGCTATGTCTTGCTTTTTCAGCATGTAAAAAACAAAGATCATACTTCCTTGACTCCTTTATTTTCTAGGAAACTATACTAGCTATTATATTTCACATAGTTTGTCTATTAATATAGCAGCCACCTAATAGAAATTGCAACAGGTTTTAAATGACAATCATAAAATGCAAAGCAATTATTTTTCCACAGAAGCTCATCACAAAATCAACATGCAGGTAGTTGTGGCCGAGTGGTTAAGGCGATGGACTCGCGCATGTTCAAATCCTGCCAGCTACGTCTTGCTTTTCGAGCATGTCAAAAACAAAGATCATACTTCCTTGACTCCTTTATTTTCTAGGAAACTATACTAGCTATTATATTTCACATAGTTTGTCTATTAATATAGCAGCCACCTAAAAGAAATTGCAACAGGTTTTAAATGACAATCATGAAATGGAAAGCAATTATTTTTCCACAGAAGCTCATCACAAAATCAACGTGCAGGTAGTTGTGGCCGAGTGGTTAAGGCGATGGACTCGCGCAGGTTCAAATCCTGCCAGCTACATTTTGCTTTTCAAACTTATTTAAAAACACAATATGCATTTAAGATGTAGAAAAGCAAAATATGTTATGTTAAACAATGTAACTGTCTCATCCTAAATCACCTTCACTTGCATCCTATTTCACAATGGACTGCTTTTTGAAGCACGTGATCTCAGACAGTGAGGCTCTTCCTGCATTTTAGGAACATGTCATCAAACCATCTCCAAATTTTTTTTACTGTTTCATGATGTAATGGTTATTTATGTGTAGATCTGAGTAAAAATTTGTTTTGTTAATAACAACTAAACTTTTAATTAACAAATCAGCAGCACTAGGAAGAAATGTGCATATCAGATACTTTCAAATATCACAAAACTGTAGTGCTATCTGTGGAATTACAGTGAATGTATTGCAATTATTTCCATCGGCCACTTTTTAAGATACATAACAAAGTTTTTTTGTTCATTCCAGAACATATTATCATCTTCATCATAATCAACAATTGCCACCAAGCTCAGGAAATCTATCCCATCTTAAAGTTAATCTTAAATATATCTCTATAACACTGACATGAGCTGTTTCTTTTTAAAACATAAACAGTAATTGAAAAATTTAAATCAATATTTTTTGGAAACCATCATACTCACCATTGTATCCTAATCCTGATTTAATCCTAGTTTGCAGCCTTGATGTTATGAACTAATTATTTCACATATACATTTGAAGAATCCTATGATGTGCCTTTCACAATATCCATACTGCCACTAAAGAATGCAAAATTTGATCTTGGGAGATCTGCAGAGATGAAATGAATGATAAGAGAAAATGCAAGTTAATAAACAAATTTATGATTGTGCAGAGGCAGGTGTGCTAATTCTACATTAAATAAGCATGGGACCAATGAAATAAACAGAACGATAATAAATTATTTTGTACTCCAGGTAATGTCGGGTAGTTGTATAGAAGTAGTTGTGGCCGAGTGGTTAAGGCGATGGACTTGAAATCCATTGGGGTTTCCCCGCGCAGGTTCAAATCCTGCCAGCTACGTCTTGCTTTTTGAGCATGTAAAAAACAAAGATCATACTTCCTTGACTCCTTTATTTTCTAGGAAACTATACTAGCTATTATATTTCACATAGTTTGTCTATTAATATAGCAGCCACCTAATAGAAATTGCAACAGGTTTTAAATGACAATCATAAAATGCAAAGCAATTATTTTTCCACAGAAGCTCATCACAAAATCAACGTGCAGGTAGTTGTGGCCGAGTGGTTAAGGCGATGGACTCGCGCAGGTTCAAATCCTGCCAGCTACGTTTTGCTTTTCAAACTTATTTAAAAACACAATATGCATTTAAGATGTAGAAAAGCAAAATATGTTATGTTAAACAATGTAACTGTCTCATCCTAAATCACCTTCACTTGCATCCTATTTCACAATGGACTGCTTTTTGAAGCACGTGATCTCAGACAGTGAGGCTCTTCCTGCATTTTAGGAACATGTCATCAAACCATCTCCAAATTTTTTTTACTGTTTCATGATGTAATGGTTATTTATGTGTAGATCTGAGTTAAAATTTGTGTTGTTAATAACAACTAAACTTTTAATTAACAAATCAGCAGCACTAGGAAGAAATGTGCATATCAGATACTTTCAAATATCACAAAACTGTAGTGCTATCTGTGGAATTACAGTGAATGTATTGCAATTATTTCCATCGGCCACTTTTTAAGATACATAACAAAGTTTATTTGTTCATTCCAGAACATATTATCATCTTCTTCATAATCAACAATTGCCACCAAGCTCAGGAAATCTATCCCATCTTAAAATTAATCTTAAATATATCTCTATAACACTGACATGAGCTGTTTCTTTTTAAAACATAAACAGTAATTGAAAAATTTAAATCAATATTTTTTGGAAACCATCATACTCACCATTGTATCCTAATCCTGATTTAATCCTAGTTTGCAGCCTTGATGTTATGAACTAATTATTTCACATATACATTTGCAGAATCCTATGATGTGCCTTTCACAATATCCATACTGCCACTAAAGAATGCAAAATTTGATCTTGAGAGATCTGCAGAGATGAAATGAATGATAAGAGAAAATGCAAGTTAATAAACAAATTTATGATTGTGCAGAGGCAGGTGTGCCAATTCTACATTAAATAAGCATGGGACCAATGAAATAAACAGAACGATAATAAATTATTTTGTACTCCAGGTACTGTCGGGTAGCTGTATAGAAGAAGTTGTGGCTGAGTGGTTAAGGCGATGGACTTGAAATTCATTGGCGTTTCCCCGCGCAGGTTCAAATCCTGCCAGCTACGTCTTGCTTTTTGAGCATGTAAAAAACAAAGATCATACTTCCTTGACTCCTTTATTTTCTAGGAAACTATACTAGCTATTATATTTCACATAGTTTGTCTATTAATATAGCAGCCACCTAATAGAAATTGCAACAGGTTTTAAATGACAATCATGAAATGGAAAGCAATTATTTTTCCACAGAAGCTCATCACAAAATCAACGTGCAGGTAGTTGTGGCCGAGTGGTTAAGGCGATGGACTCGCGCAGGTTCAAATCCTGCCAGCTACGTTTTGCTTTTCAAACTTATTTAAAAACACAATATGCATTTAAGATGTAGAAAAGCAAAATATGTTATGTTAAACAATGTAACTGTCTCATCCTATATCACCTTCACTTGCATCCTATTTCACAATGGACTGCTTTTTGAAGCACGTGATCTCAGACAGTGAGGCTCTTCCTGCATTTTAGGAACATGTCATCAAACCATCTCCAAATTTTTTTTACTGTTTCATGATGTAATGGTTATTTATGTGTAGATCTGAGTTAAAATTAGTTTTGTTAATAACAACTAAACTTTTAATTAACAAATCAGCAGCACTAGGAAGAAATGTGCATATCAGATACTTTCAAATATCACAAAACTGTAGTGCTATCTGTGGAATTACAGTGAATGTATTGCAATTATTTCCATCGGCCACTTTTAAAGATACATAACAAAGTTTATTTGTTCATTCCAGAACATATTATCATCTTCATCATAATCAACAATTGCCACCAAGCTCAGGAAATCTTTCCCATCTTAAAGTTAATCTTAAATATATCTCTATAACACTGACATGAGCTGTTTCTTTTTAAAACATAAACAGTAATTGAAAAATTTAAATCAATATTTTTTGGAAACCATCATACTCACCATTGTATCCTAATCCTGATTTAATCCTAGTTTGCAGCCTTGATGTTATGAACTAATTATTTCACATATACATTTGCAGAATCCTATGATGTGCCTTTCACAATATCCATACTGCCACTAAAGAATGCAAAATTTGATCTTGAGAGATCTGCAGAGATGAAATGAATGATAAGAGAAAATGCAAGTTAATAAACAAATTTATGATTGTGCAGAGGCAGGTGTGCCAATTCTACATTAAATAAGCATGGGACCAATGAAATAAACAGAACGATAATAAATTATTTTGTACTCCAGGTACTGTCGGGTAGCTGTATAGAAGTAGTTGTGGCTGAGTGGTTAAGGCGATGGACTTGAAATTCATTGGCGTTTCCCCGCGCAGGTTCAAATCCTGCCAGCTACGTCTTGCTTTTTGTGCATGTAAAAAACAAAGATCATACTTCCTTGACTCCTTTATTTTCTAGGAAACTATACTAGCTATTATATTTCACATAGTTTGTCTATTAATATAGCAGCCACCTAATAGAAATTGCAACAGGTTTTAAATGAAAATCATGAAATGGAAAGCAATTATTTTTCCACAGAAGCTCATCACAAAATCAACGTGCAGGTAGTTGTGGCCGAGTGGTTAAGGCGATGGACTCGCGCAGGTTCAAATCCTGCCAGCTATGTTTTGCTTTTCAAACTTATTTAAAAACACAATATGCATTTAAGATGTAGAAAAGCAAAATATGTTATGTTAAACAATGTAACTGTCTCATCCTAAATCACCTTCACTTGCATCCTATTTCACAATGGACTGCTTTTTGAAGCACGTGATCTCAGACAGTGAGGCTCTTCCTGCATTTTAGGAACATGTCATCAAACCATCTCCAAATTTTTTTTACTGTTTCATGATATAATGGTTATTTATGTGTAGATCTGAGTTAAAATTTGTTTTGTTAATAACAACTAAACTTTTAATTAACAAATCAGCAGCACTAGGAAGAAATGTGCATATCAGATACTTTCAAATATCACAAAACTGTAGTGCTATCTGTGGAATTACAGTGAATGTATTGCAATTATTTCCATTGGCCACTTTTTAAGATACATAACAAAGTTTTTTTGTTCATTCCAGAACATATTATCATCTTCATCATAATCAACAATTGCCACCAAGCTCAGGAAATCTTTCCCATCTTAAAGTTAATCTTAAATATATCTCTATAACACTGACATGAGCTGTTTCTTTTTAAAACATAAACAGTAATTGAAAAATTTAAATCAATATTTTTTGGAAACCATCATACTCACCATTGTATCCTAATCCTGATTTAATCCTAGTTTGCAGCCTTGATGTTATGAACTAATTATTTCACATATACATTTGCAGAGTCCTATGATGTGCCTTTCACAATATCCATACTGCCACTAAAGAATGCAAAATTTGATCTTGAGAGATCTGCAGAGATGAAATGAATGATGAGAGAAAATGCATGCTAATAAACAAATTTATGATTGTGCAGAGGCAGGTGTGCTAATTCTACATTAAATAAGCATGGGACCAATGAAATAAACAGAACGATAATAAATTATTTTGTACTCCAGGTAATGTCGGGTAGTTGTATAGAAGTAGTTGTGGCCGAGTGGTTAAGGCAATGGACTTGAAATCCATTGGGGTTTCCTCACGCAGGTTCAAATCCTGCCAGCTATGTCTTGCTTTTTGAGCATGTAAAAAACAAAGATCATACTTCCTTGACTCCTTTATTTTCTAGGAAACTATACTAGCTATTATATTTCACATAGTTTGTCTATTAATATAGCAGCCACCTAATAGAAATTGCAACAGGTTTTAAATGACAATCATAAAATGCAAAGCAATTATTTTTCCACAGAAGCTCATCACAAAATCAACGTGCAGGTAGTTGTGGCCGAGCGGTTAAGGCGATGGACTCGCGCAGGTTCAAATCCTGCCAGCTACGTCTTGCTTTTCGAGCATGTCAAAAACAAAGATCATACTTCCTTGACTCCTTTATTTTCTAGGAAACTATACTAGCTATTATATTTCACATAGTTTGTCTATTAATATAGCAGCCACCTAATAGAAATTGCAACAGGTTTTAAATGACAATCATGAAATGGAAAGCAATTATTTTTCCACAGAAGCTCATCACAAAATCAACGTGCAGGTAGTTGTGGCCGAGTGGTTAAGGCGATGGACTCGCGCAGGTTCAAATCCTGCCAGCTACGTTTTGCTTTTCAAACTTATTTAAAAACACAATATGCATTTAAGATGTAGAAAAGCAAAATATGTTATGTTAAACAATGTAACTGTCTCATCCTATATCACCTTCACTTGCATCCTATTTCACAATGGACTGCTTTTTGAAGCACGTGATCTCAGACAGTGAGGCTCTTCCTGCATTTTAGGAACATGTCATCAAACCATCTCCAAATTTTTTTTACTGTTTCATGATGTAATGGTTATTTATGTGTAGATCTGAGTTAAAATTAGTTTTGTTAATAACAACTAAACTTTTAATTAACAAATCAGCAGCACTAGGAAGAAATGTGCATATCAGATACTTTCAAATATCACAAAACTGTAGTGCTATCTGTGGAATTACAGTGAATGTATTGCAATTATTTCCATCGGCCACTTTTAAAGATACATAACAAAGTTTATTTGTTCATTCCAGAACATATTATCATCTTCATCATAATCAACAATTGCCACCAAGCTCAGGAAATCTTTCCCATCTTAAAGTTAATCTTAAATATATCTCTATAACACTGACATGAGCTGTTTCTTTTTAAAACATAAACAGTAATTGAAAAATTTAAATCAATATTTTTTGGAAACCATCATACTCACCATTGTATCCTAATCCTGATTTAATCCTAGTTTGCAGCCTTGATGTTATGAACTAATTATTTCACATATACATTTGCAGAATCCTATGATGTGCCTTTCACAATATCCATACTGCCACTAAAGAATGCAAAATTTGATCTTGAGAGATCTGCAGAGATGAAATGAATGATAAGAGAAAATGCAAGTTAATAAACAAATTTATGATTGTGCAGAGGCAGGTGTGCCAATTCTACATTAAATAAGCATGGGACCAATGAAATAAACAGAACGATAATAAATTATTTTGTACTCCAGGTACTGTCGGGTAGCTGTATAGAAGTAGTTGTGGCTGAGTGGTTAAGGCGATGGACTTGAAATTCATTGGCGTTTCCCCGCGCAGGTTCAAATCCTGCCAGCTACGTCTTGCTTTTTGTGCATGTAAAAAACAAAGATCATACTTCCTTGACTCCTTTATTTTCTAGGAAACTATACTAGCTATTATATTTCACATAGTTTGTCTATTAATATAGCAGCCACCTAATAGAAATTGCAACAGGTTTTAAATGAAAATCATGAAATGGAAAGCAATTATTTTTCCACAGAAGCTCATCACAAAATCAACGTGCAGGTAGTTGTGGCCGAGTGGTTAAGGCGATGGACTCGCGCAGGTTCAAATCCTGCCAGCTATGTTTTGCTTTTCAAACTTATTTAAAAACACAATATGCATTTAAGATGTAGAAAAGCAAAATATGTTATGTTAAACAATGTAACTGTCTCATCCTAAATCACCTTCACTTGCATCCTATTTCACAATGGACTGCTTTTTGAAGCACGTGATCTCAGACAGTGAGGCTCTTCCTGCATTTTAGGAACATGTCATCAAACCATCTCCAAATTTTTTTTACTGTTTCATGATATAATGGTTATTTATGTGTAGATCTGAGTTAAAATTTGTTTTGTTAATAACAACTAAACTTTTAATTAACAAATCAGCAGCACTAGGAAGAAATGTGCATATCAGATACTTTCAAATATCACAAAACTGTAGTGCTATCTGTGGAATTACAGTGAATGTATTGCAATTATTTCCATTGGCCACTTTTTAAGATACATAACAAAGTTTTTTTGTTCATTCCAGAACATATTATCATCTTCATCATAATCAACAATTGCCACCAAGCTCAGGAAATCTTTCCCATCTTAAAGTTAATCTTAAATATATCTCTATAACACTGACATGAGCTGTTTCTTTTTAAAACATAAACAGTAATTGAAAAATTTAAATCAATATTTTTTGGAAACCATCATACTCACCATTGTATCCTAATCCTGATTTAATCCTAGTTTGCAGCCTTGATGTTATGAACTAATTATTTCACATATACATTTGCAGAGTCCTATGATGTGCCTTTCACAATATCCATACTGCCACTAAAGAATGCAAAATTTGATCTTGAGAGATCTGCAGAGATGAAATGAATGATGAGAGAAAATGCATGCTAATAAACAAATTTATGATTGTGCAGAGGCAGGTGTGCTAATTCTACATTAAATAAGCATGGGACCAATGAAATAAACAGAACGATAATAAATTATTTTGTACTCCAGGTAATGTCGGGTAGTTGTATAGAAGTAGTTGTGGCCGAGTGGTTAAGGCAATGGACTTGAAATCCATTGGGGTTTCCTCACGCAGGTTCAAATCCTGCCAGCTATGTCTTGCTTTTTGAGCATGTAAAAAACAAAGATCATACTTCCTTGACTCCTTTATTTTCTAGGAAACTATACTAGCTATTATATTTCACATAGTTTGTCTATTAATATAGCAGCCACCTAATAGAAATTGCAACAGGTTTTAAATGACAATCATAAAATGCAAAGCAATTATTTTTCCACAGAAGCTCATCACAAAATCAACGTGCAGGTAGTTGTGGCCGAGCGGTTAAGGCGATGGACTCGCGCAGGTTCAAATCCTGCCAGCTACGTCTTGCTTTTCGAGCATGTCAAAAACAAAGATCATACTTCCTTGACTCCTTTATTTTCTAGGAAACTATACTAGCTATTATATTTCACATAGTTTGTCTATTAATATAGCAGCCACCTAAAAGAAATTGCAACAGGTTTTAAATGACAATCGTGAAATGGAAAGCAATTATTTTTCCACAGAAGCTCATCACAAAATCAACGTGCAGGTAGTTGTGGCCGAGTGGTTAAGGCGATGGACTCGCGCAGGTTCAAATCCTGCCAGCTACGTTTTGCTTTTCAAACTTATTTAAAAACACAATATGCATTTAAGATGTAGAAAAGCAAAATATGTTATGTTAAACAATGTAACTGTCTCATCCTAAATCACCTTCACTTGCATCCTATTTCACAATGGACTGCTTTTTGAAGCACGTGATCTCAGACAGTGAGGCTCTTCCTGCATTTTAGGAACATGTCATCAAACCATCTCCAAATTTTTTTTACTGTTTCATGATGTAATGGTTATTTATGTGTAGATCTGAGTTAAAATTTGATTTGTTAATAACAACTAAACTTTTAATTAACAAATCAGCAGCACTAGGAAGAAATGTGCATATCAGATACTTTCAAATATCACAAAACTGTAGTGCTATCTGTGGAATTACAGTGAATGTATTGCAATTATTTCCATCAGCCACTTTGTAAGATACATAACAAAGTTTATTTGTTCATTCCAGAACATATTATCATCTTCATCATAATCAACAATTGCCACCAAGCTCAGGAAATCTTTCCCATCTTAAAGTTAATCTTAAATATATCTCTATAACACTGACATGAGCTGTTTCTTTTTAAAACATAAACAGTAATTGAAAAATTTAAATCAATATTTTTTGGAAACCATCATACTCACCATTGTATCCTAATCCTCATTTAATCCTAGTTTGCAGCCTTGATGTTATGAACGAATTATTTCACATATACATTTGCAGAATCCTATGATGTGCCTTTCACAATATCCATACTGCCACTAAAGAATGCAAAATTTGATCTTGAGAGATCTGCAGAGATGAAATGAATGATGAGAGAAAATGCATGTTAATAAACAAATTTATGATTGTGCAGTGGCAGGTGTGCTAATTCTACATTAAATAAGCATGGGACCAATGAAATAAACAGAACGATAATAAATTATTTTGTACTCCAGGTAATATCTGGTATTGGTATAGAAGTAGTTGTGGCTGAGTGGTTAAGGCGATGGACTCGAAATCCATTGGGGATTCCCCGCGCAGGTTCAAATCCTGCCAGCTACGTTTTGCTTTTCAAACTTATTTAAAAACACAATATGCATTTAAGATGTAGAAAAGCAAAATATGTTATGTTGAACAATGTAACTGTCTCATCCTAAATCACCTTCACCTGCATCCTATTTCACAATGGACTGCTTTTTGAAGCACGTGATCTCAGACAGTGAGGCTCTTCCTGCATTTTAGGAACATGTCATTAAACCATCTCCAATTTTTTTTACTGTTTCATATTGTAATGGTTATTTATGTGTAGATCTGAGTAAAAATTTGTTTTGTTAATAACAACTAAACTTTTAATTAACAAATCAGCAGCACTAGGAAGAAATGTGCATATCAGATACTTTCAAATATCACAAAACTGTAGTGCTATCTGTGGAATTACAGTGAATGTATTGCAATTATTTCCATCGGCCACTTTTTAAGATACATAACAAAGTTTATTTGTTCATTCCAGAACATATTATCATCTTCATCATAATCAACAATTGCCACCAAGCTCAGGAAATCTTTCCCATCTTAAAGTTAATCTTAAATATATCTCTATAACACTGACATGAGCTGTTTCTTTTTAAAACATAAACAGTAATTGAAAAATTTAAATCAATATTTTTTGGAAACCATCATACTCACCATTGTATCCTAATCCTGATTTAATCCTAGTTTGCAGCCTTGATGTTATGAACTAATTATTTCACATATACATTTGCAGAGTCCTATGATGTGCCTTTCACAATATCCATACTGCCACTAAAGAATGCAAAATTTGATCTTGAGAGATCTGCAGAGATGAAATGAATGATGAGAGAAAATGCATGCTAATAAACAAATTTATGATTGTGCAGAGGCAGGTGTGCTAATTCTACATTAAATAAGCATGGGACCAATGAAATAAACAGAACGATAATAAATTATTTTGTACTCCAGGTAATGTCGGGTAGTTGTATAGAAGTAGTTGTGGCCGAGTGGTTAAGGCAATGGACTTGAAATCCATTGGGGTTTCCTCACGCAGGTTCAAATCCTGCCAGCTATGTCTTGCTTTTTGAGCATGTAAAAAACAAAGATCATACTTCCTTGACTCCTTTATTTTCTAGGAAACTATACTAGCTATTATATTTCACATAGTTTGTCTATTAATATAGCAGCCACCTAATAGAAATTGCAACAGGTTTTAAATGACAATCATAAAATGCAAAGCAATTATTTTTCCACAGAAGCTCATCACAAAATCAACGTGCAGGTAGTTGTGGCCGAGCGGTTAAGGCGATGGACTCGCGCAGGTTCAAATCCTGCCAGCTACGTCTTGCTTTTCGAGCATGTCAAAAACAAAGATCATACTTCCTTGACTCCTTTATTTTCTAGGAAACTATACTAGCTATTATATTTCACATAGTTTGTCTATTAATATAGCAGCCACCTAAAAGAAATTGCAACAGGTTTTAAATGACAATCGTGAAATGGAAAGCAATTATTTTTCCACAGAAGCTCATCACAAAATCAACGTGCAGGTAGTTGTGGCCGAGTGGTTAAGGCGATGGACTCGCGCAGGTTCAAATCCTGCCAGCTACGTTTTGCTTTTCAAACTTATTTAAAAACACAATATGCATTTAAGATGTAGAAAAGCAAAATATGTTATGTTAAACAATGTAACTGTCTCATCCTAAATCACCTTCACTTGCATCCTATTTCACAATGGACTGCTTTTTGAAGCACGTGATCTCAGACAGTGAGGCTCTTCCTGCATTTTAGGAACATGTCATCAAACCATCTCCAAATTTTTTTTACTGTTTCATGATGTAATGGTTATTTATGTGTAGATCTGAGTTAAAATTTGATTTGTTAATAACAACTAAACTTTTAATTAACAAATCAGCAGCACTAGGAAGAAATGTGCATATCAGATACTTTCAAATATCACAAAACTGTAGTGCTATCTGTGGAATTACAGTGAATGTATTGCAATTATTTCCATCAGCCACTTTGTAAGATACATAACAAAGTTTATTTGTTCATTCCAGAACATATTATCATCTTCATCATAATCAACAATTGCCACCAAGCTCAGGAAATCTTTCCCATCTTAAAGTTAATCTTAAATATATCTCTATAACACTGACATGAGCTGTTTCTTTTTAAAACATAAACAGTAATTGAAAAATTTAAATCAATATTTTTTGGAAACCATCATACTCACCATTGTATCCTAATCCTCATTTAATCCTAGTTTGCAGCCTTGATGTTATGAACTAATTATTTCACATATACATTTGCAGAATCCTATGATGTGCCTTTCACAATATCCATACTGCCACTAAAGAATGCAAAATTTGATCTTGAGAGATCTGCAGAGATGAAATGAATGATGAGAGAAAATGCATGTTAATAAACAAATT
Source organism: Taudactylus pleione (assembly GCA_031769625.1). Classification (NCBI taxonomy): domain Eukaryota; kingdom Metazoa; phylum Chordata; class Amphibia; order Anura; family Myobatrachidae; genus Taudactylus; species Taudactylus pleione. The sequence goes on from JAUIMM010000084.1 coordinate 4,824,401, forward strand.
TATGATTGTGCAGTGGCAGGTGTGCTAATTCTACATTAAATAAGCATGGGACCAATGAAATAAACAGAACGATAATAAATTATTTTGTACTCCAGGTAATATCTGGTATTGGTATAGAAGTAGTTGTGGCTGAGTGGTTAAGGCGATGGACTCGAAATCCATTGGGGATTCCCCGCGCAGGTTCAAATCCTGCCAGCTACGTTTTGCTTTTCAAACTTATTTAAAAACACAATATGCATTTAAGATGTAGAAAAGCAAAATATGTTATGTTGAACAATGTAACTGTCTCATCCTAAATCACCTTCACCTGCATCCTATTTCACAATGGACTGCTTTTTGAAGCACGTGATCTCAGACAGTGAGGCTCTTCCTGCATTTTAGGAACATGTCATTAAACCATCTCCAATTTTTTTTACTGTTTCATATTGTAATGGTTATTTATGTGTAGATCTGAGTAAAAATTTGTTTTGTTAATAACAACTAAACTTTTAATTAACAAATCAGCAGCACTAGGAAGAAATGTGCATATCAGATACTTTCAAATATCACAAAACTGTAGTGCTATCTGTGGAATTACAGTGAATGTATTGCAATTATTTCCATCGGCCACTTTTTAAGATACATAACAAAGTTTATTTGTTCATTCCAGAACATATTATCATCTTCATCATAATCAACAATTGCCACCAAGCTCAGGAAATCTTTCCCATCTTAAAGTTAATCTTAAATATATCTCTATAACACTGACATGAGCTGTTTCTTTTTAAAACATAAACAGTAATTGAAAAATTTAAATCAATATTTTTTGGAAACCATCATACTCACCATTGTATCCTAATCCTGATTTAATCCTAGTTTGCAGCCTTGATGTTATTAACTAATTATTTCACATATACATTTGCAGAATCCTATGATGTGCCTTTCACAATATCCATACTGCCACTAAAGAATGCAAAATTTGATCTTGAGAGATCTGCAGAGATGAAATGAATGATGAGAGAAAATGCATGCTAATAAACAAATTTATGATTGTGCAGTGGCAGGTGTGCTAATTCTACATTAAATAAGCATGGGACCAATGAAATAAACAGAACGATAATAAATTATTTTGTACTCCAGGTAATGTCGGGTAGTTGTATAGAAGTAGTTGTGGCCTAGTGGTTAAGGCGATGGACTTGAAATCCATTGGGGTTTCCCCGCGCAGGTTCAAATCCTGCCAGCTATGTCTTGCTTTTTCAGCATGTAAAAAACAAAGATCATACTTCCTTGACTCCTTTATTTTCTAGGAAACTATACTAGCTATTATATTTCACATAGTTTGTCTATTAATATAGCAGGCACCTAATAGAAATTGCAACAGGTTTTAAATGACAATCATAAAATGCAAAGCAATTATTTTTCCACAGAAGCTCATCACAAAATCAACATGCAGGTAGTTGTGGCCGAGTGGTTAAGGCGATGGACTCGCGCATGTTCAAATCCTGCCAGCTACGTCTTGCTTTTCGAGCATGTCAAAAACAAAGATCATACTTCCTTGACTCCTTTATTTTCTAGGAAACTATACTAGCTATTATATTTCACATAGTTTGTCTATTAATATAGCAGCCACCTAAAAGAAATTGCTACAGGTTTTAAATGACAATCATGAAATGGAAAGCAATTATTTTTCCACAGAAGCTCATCACAAAATCAACGTGCAGGTAGTTGTGGCCGAGTGGTTAAGGCGATGGACTCGCGCAGGTTCAAATCCTGCCAGCTACATTTTGCTTTTCAAACTTATTTAAAAACACAATATGCATTTAAGATGTAGAAAAGCAAAATATGTTATGTTAAACAATGTAACTGTCTCATCCTAAATCACCTTCACTTGCATCCTATTTCACAATGGACTGCTTTTTGAAGCACGTGATCTCAGACAGTGAGGCTCTTCCTGCATTTTAGGAACATGTCATCAAACCATCTCCAAATTTTTTTTACTGTTTCATGATGTAATGGTTATTTATGTGTAGATCTGAGTAAAAATTTGTTTTGTTAATAACAACTAAACTTTTAATTAACAAATCAGCAGCACTAGGAAGAAATGTGCATATCAGATACTTTCAAATATCACAAAACTGTAGTGCTATCTGTGGAATTACAGTGAATGTATTGCAATTATTTCCATCGGCCACTTTTTAAGATACATAACAAAGTTTTTTTGTTCATTCCAGAACATATTATCATCTTCATCATAATCAACAATTGCCACCAAGCTCAGGAAATCTATCCCATCTTAAAGTTAATCTTAAATATATCTCTATAACACTGACATGAGCTGTTTCTTTTTAAAACATAAACAGTAATTGAAAAATTTAAATCAATATTTTTTGGAAACCATCATACTCACCATTGTATCCTAATCCTGATTTAATCCTAGTTTGCAGCCTTGATGTTATGAACTAATTATTTCACATATACATTTGAAGAATCCTATGATGTGCCTTTCACAATATCCATACTGCCACTAAAGAATGCAAAATTTGATCTTGGGAGATCTGCAGAGATGAAATGAATGATAAGAGAAAATGCAAGTTAATAAACAAATTTATGATTGTGCAGAGGCAGGTGTGCTAATTCTACATTAAATAAGCATGGGACCAATGAAATAAACAGAACGATAATAAATTATTTTGTACTCCAGGTAATGTCGGGTAGTTGTATAGAAGTAGTTGTGGCCGAGTGGTTAAGGCGATGGACTTGAAATCCATTGGGGTTTCCCCGCGCAGGTTCAAATCCTGCCAGCTATGTCTTGCTTTTTCAGCATGTAAAAAACAAAGATCATACTTCCTTGACTCCTTTATTTTCTAGGAAACTATACTAGCTATTATATTTCACATAGTTTGTCTATTAATATAGCAGCCACCTAATAGAAATTGCAACAGGTTTTAAATGACAATCATAAAATGCAAAGCAATTATTTTTCCACAGAAGCTCATCACAAAATCAACGTGCAGGTAGTTGTGGCCGAGTGGTTAAGGCGATGGACTCGCGCAGGTTCAAATCCTGCCAGCTACGTTTTGCTTTTCAAACTTATTTAAAAACACAATATGCATTTAAGATGTAGAAAAGCAAAATATGTTATGTTAAACAATGTAACTGTCTCATCCTAAATCACCTTCACTTGCATCCTATTTCACAATGGACTGCTTTTTGAAGCACGTGATCTCAGACAGTGAGGCTCTTCCTGCATTTTAGGAACATGTCATCAAACCATCTCCAAATTTTTTTTACTGTTTCATGATATAATGGTTATTTATGTGTAGATCTGAGTTAAAATTTGTTTTGTTAATAACAACTAAACTTTTAATTAACAAATCAGCAGCACTAGGAAGAAATGTGCATATCAGATACTTTCAAATATCACAAAACTGTAGTGCTATCTGTGGAATTACAGTGAATGTATTGCAATTATTTCCATCGGCCACTTTTTAAGATACATAACAAAGTTTATTTGTTCATTCCAGAACATATTATCATCTTCTTCATAATCAACAATTGCCACCAAGCTCAGGAAATCTATCCCATCTTAAAGTTAATCTTAAATATATCTCTATAACACTGACATGAGCTGTTTCTTTTTAAAACATAAACAGTAATTGAAAAATTTAAATCAATATTTTTTGGAAACCATCATACTCACCATTGTATCCTAATCCTGATTTAATCCTAGTTTGCAGCCTTGATGTTATGAACTAATTATTTCACATATACATTTGCAGAATCCTATGATGTGCCTTTCACAATATCCATACTGCCACTAAAGAATGCAAAATTTGATCTTGAGAGATCTGCAGAGATGAAATGAATGATAAGAGAAAATGCAAGTTAATAAACAAATTTATGATTGTGCAGAGGCAGGTGTGCTAATTCTACATTAAATAAGCATGGGACCAATGAAATAAACAGAACGATAATAAATTATTTTGTACTCCAGGTAATGTCGGGTAGTTGTATAGAAGTAGTTGTGGCCGAGTGGTTAAGGCGATGGACTTGAAATCCATTGGGGTTTCCCCGCACAGGTTCAAATCCTGCCAGCTACGTCTTGCTTTTTGAGCATGTAAAAAACAAAGATCATACTTCCTTGACTCCTTTATTTTCTAGGAAACTATACTAGCTATTATATTTCACATAGTTTGTCTATTAATATAGCAGCCACCTAATAGAAATTGCAACAGGTTTTAAATGACAATCATAAAATGCAAAGCAATTATTTTTCCACAGAAGCTCATCACAAAATCAACGTGCAGGTAGTTGTGGCCGAGTGGTTAAGGCGATGGACTCGCGCAGGTTCAAATCCTGCCAGCTACGTTTTGCTTTTCAAACTTATTTAAAAACACAATATGCATTTAAGATGTAGAAAAGCAAAATATGTTATGTTAAACAATGTAACTGTCTCATCCTAAATCACCTTCACTTGCATCCTATTTCACAATGGACTGCTTTTTGAAGCACGTGATCTCAGACAGTGAGGCTCTTCCTGCATTTTAGGAACATGTCATCAAACCATCTCCAAATTTTTTTTACTGTTTCATGATGTAATGGTTATTTATGTGTAGATCTGAGTTAAAATTTGTTTTGTTAATAACAACTAAACTTTTAATTAACAAATCAGCAGCACTAGGAAGAAATGTGCATATCAGATACTTTCAAATATCACAAAACTGTAGTGCTATCTGTGGAATTACAGTGAATGTATTGCAATTATTTCCATCGGCCACTTTTTAAGATACATAACAAAGTTTATTTGTTCATTCCAGAACATATTATCATCTTCTTCATAATCAACAATTGCCACCAAGCTCAGGAAATCTATCCCATCTTAAAATTAATCTTAAATATATCTCTATAACACTGACATGAGCTGTTTCTTTTTAAAACATAAACAGTAATTGAAAAATTTAAATCAATATTTTTTGGAAACCATCATACTCACCATTGTATCCTAATCCTGATTTAATCCTAGTTTGCAGCCTTGATGTTATGAACTAATTATTTCACATATACATTTGCAGAATCCTATGATGTGCCTTTCACAATATCCATACTGCCACTAAAGAATGCAAAATTTGATCTTGAGAGATCTGCAGAGATGAAATGAATGATAAGAGAAAATGCAAGTTAATAAACAAATTTATGATTGTGCAGAGGCAGGTGTGCCAATTCTACATTAAATAAGCATGGGACCAATGAAATAAACAGAACGATAATAAATTATTTTGTACTCCAGGTACTGTCGGGTAGCTGTATAGAAGTAGTTGTGGCTGAGTGGTTAAGGCGATGGACTTGAAATTCATTGGCGTTTCCCCGCGCAGGTTCAAATCCTGCCAGCTACGTCTTGCTTTTTGAGCATGTAAAAAACAAAGATCATACTTCCTTGACTCCTTTATTTTCTAGGAAACTATACTAGCTATTATATTTCACATAGTTTGTCTATTAATATAGCAGCCACCTAATAGAAATTGCAACAGGTTTTAAATGACAATCATGAAATGGAAAGCAATTATTTTTCCACAGAAGCTCATCACAAAATCAACGTGCAGGTAGTTGTGGCCGAGTGGTTAAGGCGATGGACTCGCGCAGGTTCAAATCCTGCCAGCTATGTTTTGCTTTTCAAACTTATTTAAAAACACAATATGCATTTAAGATGTAGAAAAGCAAAATATGTTATGTTAAACAATGTAACTGTCTCATCCTATATCACCTTCACTTGCATCCTATTTCACAATGGACTGCTTTTTGAAGCACGTGATCTCAGACAGTGAGGCTCTTCCTGCATTTTAGGAACATGTCATCAAACCATCTCCAAATTTTTTTTACTGTTTCATGATGTAATGGTTATTTATGTGTAGATCTGAGTTAAAATTAGTTTTGTTAATAACAACTAAACTTTTAATTAACAAATCAGCAGCACTAGGAAGAAATGTGCATATCAGATACTTTCAAATATCACAAAACTGTAGTGCTATCTGTGGAATTACAGTGAATGTATTGCAATTATTTCCATCGGCCACTTTTAAAGATACATAACAAAGTTTATTTGTTCATTCCAGAACATATTATCATCTTCATCATAATCAACAATTGCCACCAAGCTCAGGAAATCTTTCCCATCTTAAAGTTAATCTTAAATATATCTCTATAACACTGACATGAGCTGTTTCTTTTTAAAACATAAACAGTAATTGAAAAATTTAAATCAATATTTTTTGGAAACCATCATACTCACCATTGTATCCTAATCCTGATTTAATCCTAGTTTGCAGCCTTGATGTTATGAACTAATTATTTCACATATACATTTGCAGAATCCTATGATGTGCCTTTCACAATATCCATACTGCCACTAAAGAATGCAAAATTTGATCTTGAGAGATCTGCAGAGATGAAATGAATGATAAGAGAAAATGCAAGTTAATAAACAAATTTATGATTGTGCAGAGGCAGGTGTGCCAATTCTACATTAAATAAGCATGGGACCAATGAAATAAACAGAACGATAATAAATTATTTTGTACTCCAGGTACTGTCGGGTAGCTGTATAGAAGTAGTTGTGGCTGAGTGGTTAAGGCGATGGACTTGAAATTCATTGGCGTTTCCCCGCGCAGGTTCAAATCCTGCCAGCTACGTCTTGCTTTTTGTGCATGTAAAAAACAAAGATCATACTTCCTTGACTCCTTTATTTTCTAGGAAACTATACTAGCTATTATATTTCACATAGTTTGTCTATTAATATAGCAGCCACCTAATAGAAATTGCAACAGGTTTTAAATGACAGTCATGAAATGGAAAGCAATTATTTTTCCACAGAAGCTCATCACAAAATCAACGTGCAGGTAGTTGTGGCCGAGTGGTTAAGGCGATGGACTCGCGCAGGTTCAAATCCTGCCAGCTATGTTTTGCTTTTCAAACTTATTTAAAAACACAATATGCATTTAAGATGTAGAAAAGCAAAATATGTTATGTTAAACAATGTAACTGTCTCATCCTATATCACCTATACTTGCATCCTATTTCACAATGGACTGCTTTTTGAAGCACGTGATCTCAGACAGTGAGGCTCTTCCTGCATTTTAGGAACATGTCATCAAACCATCTCCAAATTTTTTTTACTGTTTCATGATGTAATGGTTATTTATGTGTAGATCTGAGTTAAAATTAGTTTTGTTAATAACAACTAAACTTTTAATTAACAAATCAGCAGCACTAGGAAGAAATGTGCATATCAGATACTTTCAAATATCACAAAACTGTAGTGCTATCTGTGGAATTACAGTGAATGTATTGCAATTATTTCCATCGGCCACTTTTAAAGATACATAACAAAGTTTATTTGTTCATTCCAGAACATATTATCATCTTCATCATAATCAACAATTGCCACCAAGCTCAGGAAATCTTTCCCATCTTAAAGTTAATCTTAAATATATCTCTATAGCACTGACATGAGCTGTTTCTTTTTAAAACATAAACAGTAATTGAAAAATTTAAATCAATATTTTTTGGAAACCATCATACTCACCATTGTATCCTAATCCTGATTTAATCCTAGTTTGCAGCCTTGATGTTATGAACTAATTATTTCACATATACATTTGCAGAATCCTATGATGTGCCTTTCACAATATCCATACTGCCACTAAAGAATGCAAAATTTGATCTTGGGAGATCTGCAGAGATGAAATGAATGATAAGAGAAAATGCAAGTTAATAAACAAATTTATGATTGTGCAGAGGCAGGTGTGCTAATTCTACATTAAATAAGCATGGGACCAATGAAATAAACAGAACGATAATAAATTATTTTGTACTCCAGGTAATGTCGGGTAGTTGTATAGAAGTAGTTGTGGCCGAGTGGTTAAGGCGATGGACTTGAAATCCATTGGGGTTTTCCCGCGCAGGTTCAAATCCTGCCAGCTATGTCTTGCTTTTTGAGCATGTAAAAAACAAAGATCATACTTCCTTGACTCCTTTATTTTCTAGGAAACTATACTAGCTATTATATTTCACATAGTTTGTCTATTAATATAGCAGCCACCTAATAGAAATTGCAACAGGTTTTAAATGACAATCATAAAATGCAAAGCAATTATTTTTCCACAGAAGCTCATCACAAAATCAACGTGCAGGTAGTTGTGGCCGAGTGGTTAAGGCGATGGACTCGCGCAGGTTCAAATCCTGCCAGCTACGTTTTGCTTTTCAAACTTATTTAAAAACACAATATGCATTTAAGATGTAGAAAAGCAAAATATGTTATGTTAAACAATGTAACTGTCTCATCCTAAATCACCTTCACTTGCATCCTATTTCACAATGGACTGCTTTTTGAAGCACGTGATCTCAGACAGTGAGGCTCTTCCTGCATTTTAGGAACATGTCATCAAACCATCTCCAAATTTTTTTTACTGTTTCATGATATAATGGTTATTTATGTGTAGATCTGAGTTAAAATTTGTTTTGTTAATAACAACTAAACTTTTAATTAACAAATCAGCAGCACTAGGAAGAAATGTGCATATCAGATACTTTCAAATATCACAAAACTGTAGTGCTATCTGTGGAATTACAGTGAATGTATTGCAATTATTTCCATCGGCCACTTTTTAAGATACATAACAAAGTTTATTTGTTCATTCCAGAACATATTATCATCTTCTTCATAATCAACAATTGCCACCAAGCTCAGGAAATCTATCCCATCTTAAAGTTAATCTTAAATATATCTCTATAACACTGACATGAGCTGTTTCTTTTTAAAACATAAACAGTAATTGAAAAATTAAAATCAATATTTTTTGGAAACCATCATACTCACCATTGTATCCTAATCCTGATTTAATCCTAGTTTGCAGCCTTGATGTTATGAACTAATTATTTCACATATACATTTGCAGAATCCTATGATGTGCCTTTCACAATATCCATACTGCCACTAAAGAATGCAAAATTTGATCTTGAGAGATCTGCAGAGATGAAATGAATGATAAGAGAAAATGCAAGTTAATAAACAAATTTATGATTGTGCAGAGGCAGGTGTGCTAATTCTACATTAAATAAGCATGGGACCAATGAAATAAACAGAACGATAATAAATTATTTTGTACTCCAGGTAATGTCGGGTAGTTGTATAGAAGTAGTTGTGGCCGAGTGGTTAAGGCGATGGACTTGAAATCCATTGGGGTTTCCCCGCACAGGTTCAAATCCTGCCAGCTACGTCTTGCTTTTTGAGCATGTAAAAAACAAAGATCATACTTCCTTGACTCCTTTATTTTCTAGGAAACTATACTAGCTATTATATTTCACATAGTTTGTCTATTAATATAGCAGCCACCTAATAGAAATTGCAACAGGTTTTAAATGACAATCATAAAATGCAAAGCAATTATTTTTCCACAGAAGCTCATCACAAAATCAACGTGCAGGTAGTTGTGGCCGAGTGGTTAAGGCGATGGACTCGCGCAGGTTCAAATCCTGCCAGCTACGTTTTGCTTTTCAAACTTATTTAAAAACACAATATGCATTTAAGATGTAGAAAAGCAAAATATGTTATGTTAAACAATGTAACTGTCTCATCCTAAATCACCTTCACTTGCATCCTATTTCACAATGGACTGCTTTTTGAAGCACGTGATCTCAGACAGTGAGGCTCTTCCTGCATTTTAGGAACATGTCATCAAACCATCTCCAATTTTTTTTTACTGTTTCATGATGTAATGGTTATTTATGTGTAGATCTGAGTTAAAATTTGTTTTGTTAATAACAACTAAACTTTTAATTAACAAATCAGCAGCACTAGGAAGAAATGTGCATATCAGATACTTTCAAATATCACAAAACTGTAGTGCTATCTGTGGAATTACAGTGAATGTATTGCAATTATTTCCATCGGCCACTTTTTAAGATACATAACAAAGTTTATTTGTTCATTCCAGAACATATTATCATCTTCTTCATAATCAACAATTGCCACCAAGCTCAGGAAATCTATCCCATCTTAAAGTTAATCTTAAATATATCTCTATAACACTGACATGAGCTGTTTCTTTTTAAAACATAAACAGTAATTGAAAAATTTAAATCAATATTTTTTGGAAACCATCATACTCACCATTGTATCCTAATCCTGATTTAATCCTAGTTTGCAGCCTTGATGTTATGAACTAATTATTTCACATATACATTTGCAGAATCCTATGATGTGCCTTTCACAATATCCATACTGCCACTAAAGAATGCAAAATTTGATCTTGAGAGATCTGCAGAGATGAAATGAATGATAAGAGAAAATGCAAGTTAATAAACAAATTTATGATTGTGCAGAGGCAGGTGTGCTAATTCTACATTAAATAAGCATGGGACCAATGAAATAAACAGAACGATAATAAATTATTTTGTACTCCAGGTAATGTCGGGGAGTTGTATAGACGTAGTTGTGGCCGAGTGGTTAAGGCGATGGACTTGAAATCCATTGGGGTTTCCCCGCACAGGTTCAAATCCTGCCAGCTACGTCTTGCTTTTTCAGCATGTAAAAAACAAAGATCATACTTCCTTGACTCCTTTATTTTCTAGGAAACTATACTAGCTATTATATTTCACATAGTTTGTCTATTAATATAGCAGCCACCTAATAGAAATTGCAACAGATTTTAAATGACAATCATAAAATGCAAAGCAATTATTTTTCCACAGAAGCTCATCACAAAATCAATGTGCAGGTAGTTGTGGCCGAGTGGTTAAGGCGATGGACTCGCGCAGGTTCAAATCCTGCCAGCTACGTCTTACTTTTCGAGCATGTCAAAAACAAAGATCATACTTCCTTGACTCCTTTATTTTCTAGGAAACTATACTAGCTATTATATTTCACATAGTTTGTCTATTAATATAGCAGCCACCTAATAGAAATTGCAACAGGTTTTAAATGACAATCATGAAATGGAAAGCAATTATTTTTCCACAGAAGCTCATCACAAAATCAACGTGCAGGTAGTTGTGGCCGAGTGGTTAAGGCGATGGACTCGCGCAGGTTCAAATCCTGCCAGCTACGTTTTGCTTTTCAAACTTATTTAAAAACACAATATGCATTTAAGATGTAGAAAAGCAAAATATGTTATGTTAAACAATGTAACTGTCTCATCCTAAATCACCTTCACTTGCATCCTATTTCACAATGGACTGCTTTTTGAAGCACGTGATCTCAGACAGTGAGGCTCTTCCTGCATTTTAGGAACATGTCATCAAACCATCTCCAAATTTTTTTTACTGTTTCATGATGTAATGGTTATTTATGTGTAGATCTGAGTTAAAATTTGATTTGTTAATAACAACTAAACTTTTAATTAACAAATCAGCAGCACTAGGAAGAAATGTGCATATCAGATACTTTCAAATATCACAAAACTGTAGTGCTATCTGTGGAATTACAGTGAATGTATTGCAATTATTTCCATCAGCCACTTTGTAAGATACATAACAAAGTTTATTTGTTCATTCCAGAACATATTATCATCTTCATCATAATCAACAATTGCCACCAAGCTCAGGAAATCTTTCCCATCTTAAAGTTAATCTTAAATATATCTCTATAACACTGACATGAGCTGTTTCTTTTTAAAACATAAACAGTAATTGAAAAATTTAAATCAATATTTTTTGGAAACCATCATACTCACCATTGTATCCTAATCCTGATTTAATCCTAGTTTGCAGCCTTGATGTTATGAACTAATTATTTCACATATACATTAGCAGAATCCTATGATGTGCCTTTCACATATATCCATACTGCCACTAAAGAATGCAAAATTTGATCTTGAGAGATCTGCAGAGATGAAATGAATGATAAGAGAAAATGCAAGTTAATAAACACATTTATGATTGTGCAGACGCAGGTGTGCTAATTCTACATTAAATAAGCATGGGACCAATGAAATAAACAGAACGATAATAAATTATTTTGTACTCCAGGTAATGTCGGGGAGTTGTATAGACGTAGTTGTGGCCGAGTGGTTCAGGCGATGGACTTGAAATCCATTGGGGTTTCCCCGCACAGGTTCAAATCCTGCCAGCTACGTCTTGCTTTTTCAGCATGTAAAAAACAAAGATCATACTTCCTTGACTCCTTTATTTTCTAGGAAACTATACTAGCTATTATATTTCACATAGTTTGTCTATTAATATAGCAGCCACCTAATAGAAATTGCAACAGATTTTAAATGACAATCATAAAATGCAAAGCAATTATTTTTCCACAGAAGCTCATCACAAAATCAACGTGCAGGTAGTTGTGGCCGAGTGGTTAAGGCGATGGACTCGCGCAGGTTCAAATCCTGCCAGCTACGTCTTGCTTTTTGAGCATGTAAAAAACAAAGATCATACTTCCTTGACTCCTTTATTTTCTAGGAAACTATACTAGCTATTATATTTCACATAGTTTGTCTATTAATATAGCAGCCACCTAATAGAAATTGCAACAGGTTTTAAATGACAATCATAAAATGCAAAGCAATTATTTTTCCACAGAAGCTCATCACAAAATCAACGTGCAGGTAGTTGTGGCCGAGTGGTTAAGGCGATGGACTCGCGCAGGTTCAAATCCTGCCAGCTACGTTTTGCTTTTCAAACTTATTTAAAAACACAATATGCATTTAAGATGTAGAAAAGCAAAATATGTTATGTTAAACAATGTAACTGTCTCATCCTAAATCACCTTCACTTGCATCCTATTTCACAATGGACTGCTTTTTGAAGCACGTGATCTCAGACAGTGAGGCTCTTCCTGCATTTTAGGAACATGTCATTAAACCATCTCCAATTTTTTTTACTGTTTCATGATGTAATGGTTATTTATGTGTAGATCTGAGTTAAAATTTGTTTTGTTAATAACAACTAAACTTTTAATTAACAAATCAGCAGCACTAGGAAGAAATGTGCATATCAGATACTTTCAAATATCACAAAACTGTAGTGCTATCTGTGGAATTACAGTGAATGTATTGCAATTATTTCCATCGGCCACTTTTTAAGATACATAACAAAGTTTATTTGTTCATTCCAGAACATATTATCATCTTCTTCATAATCAACAATTGCCACCAAGCTCAGGAAATCTATCCCATCTTAAAGTTAATCTTAAATATATCTCTATAACACTGACATGAGCTGTTTCTTTTTAAAACATAAACAGTAATTGAAAAATTTAAATCAATATTTTTTGGAAACCATCATACTCACCATTGTATCCTAATCCTGATTTAATCCTAGTTTGCAGCCTTGATGTTATGAACTAAATATTTCACATATACATTTGCAGAATCCTATGATGTGCCTTTCACAATATCCATACTGCCACTAAAGAATGCAAAATTTGATCTTGAGAGATCTGCAGAGATGAAATGAATGATAAGAGAAAATGCAAGTTAATAAACAAATTTATGATTGTGCAGAGGCAGGTGTGCTAATTCTACATTAAATAAGCATGGGACCAATGAAATAAACAGAACGATAATAAATTATTTTGTACTCCAGGTAATGTCGGTTAGCTGTATAGAAGTAGTTGTGGCTGAGTGGTTAAGGCGATGGACTTGAAATTCATTGGGGTTTCCCCGCGCAGGTTCAAATCCTGCCAGCTACGTCTTGCTTTTTGAGCATGTAAAAAACAAAGATCATACTTCCTTGACTCCTTTATTTTCATGGAAACTGTACTAGCTATTATATTTCCCATAGTTTGTCTATTAATATAGCAGCTACCAAATAGAAATTGCAACAGGTTTTAAATGACAATCATGAAATGGAAAGCAATTATTTTTCCACAGAAGCTCATCACAAAATCAACGTGCAGGTAGTTGTGGCCGAGTGGTTAAGGCGATGGACTCGCGCAGGTTCAAATCCTGCCAGCTATGTTTTGCTTTTCAAACTTATTTAAAAACACAATATGCATTTAAGATGTAGAAAAGCAAAATATGTTATGTTAAACAATGTAACTGTCTCATCCTATATCACCTTCACTTGCATCCTATTTCACAATGGACTGCTTTTTGAAGCACGTGATCTCAGACAGTGAGGCTCTTCCTGCATTTTAGGAACATGTCATCAAACCATCTCCAAATTTTTTTTACTGTTTCATGCTGTAATGGTTATTTATGTGTAGATCTGAGTTAAAATTAGTTTTGTTAATAACAACTAAACTTTTAATTAACAAATCAGCAGCACTAGGAAGAAATGTGCATATCAGATACTTTCAAATATCACAAAACTGTAGTGCTATCTGTGGAATTACAGTGAATGTATTGCAATTATTTCCATCGGCCACTTTTAAAGATACATAACAAAGTTTATTTGTTCATTCCAGAACATATTATCATCTTCATCATAATCAACAATTGCCACCAAGCTCAGGAAATCTTTCCCATCTTAAAGTTAATCTTAAATATATCTCTATAACACTGACATGAGCTGTTTCTTTTTAAAACATAAACAGTAATTGAAAAATTTAAATCAATATTTTTTGGAAACCATCATACTCACCATTGTATCCTAATCCTGATTTAATCCTAGTTTGCAGCCTTGATGTTATGAACTAATTATTTCACATATACATTTGCAGAATCCTATGATGTGCCTTTCACAATATCCATACTGCCACTAAAGAATGCAAAATTTGATCTTGAGAGATCTGCAGAGATGAAATGAATGATAAGAGAAAATGCAAGTTAATAAACAAATTTATGATTGTGCAGAGGCAGGTGTGCCAATTCTACATTAAATAAGCATGGGACCAATGAAATAAACAGAACGATAATAAATTATTTTGTACTCCAGGTACTGTCGGGTAGCTGTATAGAAGTAGTTGTGGCTGAGTGGTTAAGGCGATGGACTTGAAATTCATTGGCGTTTCCCCGCGCAGGTTCAAATCCTGCCAGCTACGTCTTGCTTTTTGTGCATGTAAAAAACAAAGATCATACTTCCTTGACTCCTTTATTTTCTAGGAAACTATACTAGCTATTATATTTCACATAGTTTGTCTATTAATATAGCAGCCACCTAATAGAAATTGCAACAGGTTTTAAATGACAGTCATGAAATGGAAAGCAATTATTTTTCCACAGAAGCTCATCACAAAATCAACGTGCAGGTAGTTGTGGCCGAGTGGTTAAGGCGATGGACTCGCGCAGGTTCAAATCCTGCCAGCTATGTTTTGCTTTTCAAACTTATTTAAAAACACAATATGCATTTAAGATGTAGAAAAGCAAAATATGTTATGTTAAACAATGTAACTGTCTCATCCTATATCACCTTCACTTGCATCCTATTTCACAATGGACTGCTTTTTGAAGCACGTGATCTCAGACAGTGAGGCTCTTCCTGCATTTTAGGAACATGTCATCAAACCATCTCCAAATTTTTTTTACTGTTTCATGATGTAATGGTTATTTATGTGTAGATCTGAGTTAAAATTAGTTTTGTTAATAACAACTAAACTTTTAATTAACAAATCAGCAGCACTAGGAAGAAATGTGCATATCAGATACTTTCAAATATCACAAAACTGTAGTGCTATCTGTGGAATTACAGTGAATGTATTGCAATTATTTCCATCGGCCACTTTTAAAGATACATAACAAAGTTTATTTGTTCATTCCAGAACATATTATCATCTTCATCATAATCAACAATTGCCACCAAGCTCAGGAAATCTTTCCCATCTTAAAGTTAATCTTAAATATATCTCTATAGCACTGACATGAGCTGTTTCTTTTTAAAACATAAACAGTAATTGAAAAATTTAAATCAATATTTTTTGGAAACCATCATACTCACCATTGTATCCTAATCCTGATTTAATCCTAGTTTGCAGCCTTGATGTTATGAACTAATTATTTCACATATACATTTGCAGAATCCTATGATGTGCCTTTCACAATATCCATACTGCCACTAAAGAATGCAAAATTTGATCTTGGGAGATCTGCAGAGATGAAATGAATGATAAGAGAAAATGCAAGTTAATAAACAAATTTATGATTGTGCAGAGGCAGGTGTGCTAATTCTACATTAAATAAGCATGGGACCAATGAAATAAACAGAACGATAATAAATTATTTTGTACTCCAGGTAATGTCGGGTAGTTGTATAGAAGTAGTTGTGGCCGAGTGGTTAAGGCGATGGACTTGAAATCCATTGGGGTTTTCCCGCGCAGGTTCAAATCCTGCCAGCTATGTCTTGCTTTTTGAGCATGTAAAAAACAAAGATCATACTTCCTTGACTCCTTTATTTTCTAGGAAACTATACTAGCTATTATATTTCACATAGTTTGTCTATTAATATAGCAGCCACCTAATAGAAATTGCAACAGGTTTTAAATGACAATCATAAAATGCAAAGCAATTATTTTTCCACAGAAGCTCATCACAAAATCAACGTGCAGGTAGTTGTGGCCGAGTGGTTAAGGCGATGGACTCGCGCAGGTTCAAATCCTGCCAGCTACGTTTTGCTTTTCAAACTTATTTAAAAACACAATATGCATTTAAGATGTAGAAAAGCAAAATATGTTATGTTAAACAATGTAACTGTCTCATCCTAAATCACCTTCACTTGCATCCTATTTCACAATGGACTGCTTTTTGAAGCACGTGATCTCAGACAGTGAGGCTCTTCCTGCATTTTAGGAACATGTCATCAAACCATCTCCAAATTTTTTTTACTGTTTCATGATATAATGGTTATTTATGTGTAGATCTGAGTTAAAATTTGTTTTGTTAATAACAACTAAACTTTTAATTAACAAATCAGCAGCACTAGGAAGAAATGTGCATATCAGATACTTTCAAATATCACAAAACTGTAGTGCTATCTGTGGAATTACAGTGAATGTATTGCAATTATTTCCATCGGCCACTTTTTAAGATACATAACAAAGTTTATTTGTTCATTCCAGAACATATTATCATCTTCTTCATAATCAACAATTGCCACCAAGCTCAGGAAATCTATCCCATCTTAAAGTTAATCTTAAATATATCTCTATAACACTGACATGAGCTGTTTCTTTTTAAAACATAAACAGTAATTGAAAAATTAAAATCAATATTTTTTGGAAACCATCATACTCACCATTGTATCCTAATCCTGATTTAATCCTAGTTTGCAGCCTTGATGTTATGAACTAATTATTTCACATATACATTTGCAGAATCCTATGATGTGCCTTTCACAATATCCATACTGCCACTAAAGAATGCAAAATTTGATCTTGAGAGATCTGCAGAGATGAAATGAATGATAAGAGAAAATGCAAGTTAATAAACAAATTTATGATTGTGCAGAGGCAGGTGTGCTAATTCTACATTAAATAAGCATGGGACCAATGAAATAAACAGAACGATAATAAATTATTTTGTACTCCAGGTAATGTCGGGTAGTTGTATAGAAGTAGTTGTGGCCGAGTGGTTAAGGCGATGGACTTGAAATCCATTGGGGTTTCCCCGCACAGGTTCAAATCCTGCCAGCTACGTCTTGCTTTTTGAGCATGTAAAAAACAAAGATCATACTTCCTTGACTCCTTTATTTTCTAGGAAACTATACTAGCTATTATATTTCACATAGTTTGTCTATTAATATAGCAGCCACCTAATAGAAATTGCAACAGGTTTTAAATGACAATCATAAAATGCAAAGCAATTATTTTTCCACAGAAGCTCATCACAAAATCAACGTGCAGGTAGTTGTGGCCGAGTGGTTAAGGCGATGGACTCGCGCAGGTTCAAATCCTGCCAGCTACGTTTTGCTTTTCAAACTTATTTAAAAACACAATATGCATTTAAGATGTAGAAAAGCAAAATATGTTATGTTAAACAATGTAACTGTCTCATCCTAAATCACCTTAACTTGCATCCTATTTCACAATGGACTGCTTTTTGAAGCACGTGATCTCAGACAGTGAGGCTCTTCCTGCATTTTAGGAACATGTCATCAAACCATCTCCAATTTTTTTTTACTGTTTCATGATGTAATGGTTATTTATGTGTAGATCTGAGTTAAAATTTGTTTTGTTAATAACAACTAAACTTTTAATTAACAAATCAGCAGCACTAGGAAGAAATGTGCATATCAGATACTTTCAAATATCACAAAACTGTAGTGCTATCTGTGGAATTACAGTGAATGTATTGCAATTATTTCCATCGGCCACTTTTTAAGATACATAACAAAGTTTATTTGTTCATTCCAGAACATATTATCATCTTCTTCATAATCAACAATTGCCACCAAGCTCAGGAAATCTATCCCATCTTAAAGTTAATCTTAAATATATCTCTATAACACTGACATGAGCTGTTTCTTTTTAAAACATAAACAGTAATTGAAAAATTTAAATCAATATTTTTTGGAAACCATCATACTCACCATTGTATCCTAATCCTGATTTAATCCTAGTTTGCAGCCTTGATGTTATGAACTAATTATTTCACATATACATTTGCAGAATCCTATGATGTGCCTTTCACAATATCCATACTGCCACTAAAGAATGCAAAATTTGATCTTGAGAGATCTGCAGAGATGAAATGAATGATAAGAGAAAATGCAAGTTAATAAACAAATTTATGATTGTGCAGAGGCAGGTGTGCTAATTCTACATTAAATAAGCATGGGACCAATGAAATAAACAGAACGATAATAAATTATTTTGTACTCCAGGTAATGTCGGGGAGTTGTATAGACGTAGTTGTGGCCGAGTGGTTAAGGCGATGGACTTGAAATCCATTGGGGTTTCCCCGCACAGGTTCAAATCCTGCCAGCTACGTCTTGCTTTTTCAGCATGTAAAAAACAAAGATCATACTTCCTTGACTCCTTTATTTTCTAGGAAACTATACTAGCTATTATATTTCACATAGTTTGTCTATTAATATAGCAGCCACCTAATAGAAATTGCAACAGATTTTAAATGACAATCATAAAATGCAAAGCAATTATTTTTCCACAGAAGCTCATCACAAAATCAACGTGCAGGTAGTTGTGGCCGAGTGGTTAAGGCGATGGACTCGCGCAGGTTCAAATCCTGCCAGCTACGTCTTACTTTTCGAGCATGTCAAAAACAAAGATCATACTTCCTTGACTCCTTTATTTTCTAGGAAACTATACTAGCTATTATATTTCACATAGTTTGTCTATTAATATAGCAGCCACCTAATAGAAATTGCAACAGGTTTTAAATGACAATCATGAAATGGAAAGCAATTATTTTTCCACAGAAGCTCATCACAAAATCAACGTGCAGGTAGTTGTGGCCGAGTGGTTAAGGCGATGGACTCGCGCAGGTTCAAATCCTGCCAGCTACGTTTTGCTTTTCAAACTTATTTAAAAACACAATATGCATTTAAGATGTAGAAAAGCAAAATATGTTATGTTAAACAATGTAACTGTCTCATCCTAAATCACCTTCACTTGCATCCTATTTCACAATGGACTGCTTTTTGAAGCACGTGATCTCAGACAGTGAGGCTCTTCCTGCATTTTAGGAACATGTCATCAAACCATCTCCAAATTTTTTTTACTGTTTCATGATGTAATGGTTATTTATGTGTAGATCTGAGTTAAAATTTGATTTGTTAATAACAACTAAACTTTTAATTAACAAATCAGCAGCACTAGGAAGAAATGTGCATATCAGATACTTTCAAATATCACAAAACTGTAGTGCTATCTGTGGAATTACAGTGAATGTATTGCAATTATTTCCATCAGCCACTTTGTAAGATACATAACAAAGTTTATTTGTTCATTCCAGAACATATTATCATCTTCATCATAATCAACAATTGCCACCAAGCTCAGGAAATCTTTCCCATCTTAAAGTTAATCTTAAATATATCTCTATAACACTGACATGAGCTGTTTCTTTTTAAAACATAAACAGTAATTGAAAAATTTAAATCAATATTTTTTGGAAACCATCATACTCACCATTGTATCCTAATCCTGATTTAATCCTAGTTTGCAGCCTTGATGTTATGAACTAATTATTTCACATATACATTAGCAGAATCCTATGATGTGCCTTTCACATATATCCATACTGCCACTAAAGAATGCAAAATTTGATCTTGAGAGATCTGCAGAGATGAAATGAATGATAAGAGAAAATGCAAGTTAATAAACACATTTATGATTGTGCAGACGCAGGTGTGCTAATTCTACATTAAATAAGCATGGGACCAATGAAATAAACAGAACGATAATAAATTATTTTGTACTCCAGGTAATGTCGGGGAGTTGTATAGACGTAGTTGTGGCCGAGTGGTTCAGGCGATGGACTTGAAATCCATTGGGGTTTCCCCGCACAGGTTCAAATCCTGCCAGCTACGTCTTGCTTTTTCAGCATGTAAAAAACAAAGATCATACTTCCTTGACTCCTTTATTTTCTAGGAAACTATACTAGCTATTATATTTCACATAGTTTGTCTATTAATATAGCAGCCACCTAATAGAAATTGCAACAGATTTTAAATGACAATCATAAAATGCAAAGCAATTATTTTTCCACAGAAGCTCATCACAAAATCAACGTGCAGGTAGTTGTGGCCGAGTGGTTAAGGCGATGGACTCGCGCAGGTTCAAATCCTGCCAGCTACGTCTTGCTTTTTGAGCATGTAAAAAACAAAGATCATACTTCCTTGACTCCTTTATTTTCTAGGAAACTATACTAGCTATTATATTTCACATAGTTTGTCTATTAATATAGCAGCCACCTAATAGAAATTGCAACAGGTTTTAAATGACAATCATAAAATGCAAAGCAATTATTTTTCCACAGAAGCTCATCACAAAATCAACGTGCAGGTAGTTGTGGCCGAGTGGTTAAGGCGATGGACTCGCGCAGGTTCAAATCCTGCCAGCTACGTTTTGCTTTTCAAACTTATTTAAAAACACAATATGCATTTAAGATGTAGAAAAGCAAAATATGTTATGTTAAACAATGTAACTGTCTCATCCTAAATCACCTTCACTTGCATCCTATTTCACAATGGACTGCTTTTTGAAGCACGTGATCTCAGACAGTGAGGCTCTTCCTGCATTTTAGGAACATGTCATTAAACCATCTCCAATTTTTTTTACTGTTTCATGATGTAATGGTTATTTATGTGTAGATCTGAGTTAAAATTTGTTTTGTTAATAACAACTAAACTTTTAATTAACAAATCAGCAGCACTAGGAAGAAATGTGCATATCAGATACTTTCAAATATCACAAAACTGTAGTGCTATCTGTGGAATTACAGTGAATGTATTGCAATTATTTCCATCGGCCACTTTTTAAGATACATAACAAAGTTTATTTGTTCATTCCAGAACATATTATCATCTTCTTCATAATCAACAATTGCCACCAAGCTCAGGAAATCTATCCCATCTTAAAGTTAATCTTAAATATATCTCTATAACACTGACATGAGCTGTTTCTTTTTAAAACATAAACAGTAATTGAAAAATTTAAATCAATATTTTTTGGAAACCATCATACTCACCATTGTATCCTAATCCTGATTTAATCCTAGTTTGCAGCCTTGATGTTATGAACTAAATATTTCACATATACATTTGCAGAATCCTATGATGTGCCTTTCACAATATCCATACTGCCACTAAAGAATGCAAAATTTGATCTTGAGAGATCTGCAGAGATGAAATGAATGATAAGAGAAAATGCAAGTTAATAAACAAATTTATGATTGTGCAGAGGCAGGTGTGCTAATTCTACATTAAATAAGCATGGGACCAATGAAATAAACAGAACGATAATAAATTATTTTGTACTCCAGGTAATGTCGGTTAGCTGTATAGAAGTAGTTGTGGCTGAGTGGTTAAGGCGATGGACTTGAAATTCATTGGGGTTTCCCCGCGCAGGTTCAAATCCTGCCAGCTACGTCTTGCTTTTTGAGCATGTAAAAAACAAAGATCATACTTCCTTGACTCCTTTATTTTCATGGAAACTGTACTAGCTATTATATTTCCCATAGTTTGTCTATTAATATAGCAGCTACCAAATAGAAATTGCAACAGGTTTTAAATGACAATCATGAAATGGAAAGCAATTATTTTTCCACAGAAGCTCATCACAAAATCAACGTGCAGGTAGTTGTGGCCGAGTGGTTAAGGCGATGGACTCGCGCAGGTTCAAATCCTGCCAGCTATGTTTTGCTTTTCAAACTTATTTAAAAACACAATATGCATTTAAGATGTAGAAAAGCAAAATATGTTATGTTAAACAATGTAACTGTCTCATCCTATATCACCTTCACTTGCATCCTATTTCACAATGGACTGCTTTTTGAAGCACGTGATCTCAGACAGTGAGGCTCTTCCTGCATTTTAGGAACATGTCATCAAACCATCTCCAAATTTTTTTTACTGTTTCATGCTGTAATGGTTATTTATGTGTAGATCTGAGTTAAAATTAGTTTTGTTAATAACAACTAAACTTTTAATTAACAAATCAGCAGCACTAGGAAGAAATGTGCATATCAGATACTTTCAAATATCACAAAACTGTAGTGCTATCTGTGGAATTACAGTGAATGTATTGCAATTATTTCCATCGGCCACTTTTAAAGATACATAACAAAGTTTATTTGTTCATTCCAGAACATATTATCATCTTCATCATAATCAACAATTGCCACCAAGCTCAGGAAATCTTTCCCATCTTAAAGTTAATCTTAAATATATCTCTATAACACTGACATGAGCTGTTTCTTTTTAAAACATAAACAGTAATTGAAAAATTTAAATCAATATTTTTTGGAAACCATCATACTCACCATTGTATCCTAATCCTGATTTAATCCTAGTTTGCAGCCTTGATGTTATGAACTAATTATTTCACATATACATTTGCAGAATCCTATGATGTGCCTTTCACAATATCCATACTGCCACTAAAGAATGCAAAATTTGATCTTGAGAGATCTGCAGAGATGAAATGAATGATAAGAGAAAATGCAAGTTAATAAACAAATTTATGATTGTGCAGAGGCAGGTGTGCTAATTCTACATTAAATAAGCATGGGACCAATGAAATAAACAGAATGATAATAAATTATTTTGTACTCCAGGTAATGTCGGGTAGTTGTATAGAAGTAGTTGTGGCCGAGTGGTTAAGGCGATGGACTTGAAATCCATTGGGGTTTCCCCGCACAGGTTCAAATCCTGCCAGCTACGTCTTACTTTTCGAGCATGTCAAAAACAAAGATCATACTTCCTTGACTCCTTTATTTTCTAGGAAACTATACTAGCTATTATATTTCACATAGTTTGTCTATTAATATAGCAGCCACCTAATAGAAATTGCAACAGGTTTTAAATGACAATCATGAAATGGAAAGCAATTATTTTTCCACAGAAGCTCATCACAAAATCAACGTGCAGGTAGTTGTGGCCGAGTGGTTAAGGCGATGGACTCGCGCAGGTTCAAATCCTGCCAGCTACGTTTTGCTTTTCAAACTTATTTAAAAACACAATATGCATTTAAGATGTAGAAAAGCAAAATATGTTATGTTAAACAATGTAACTGTCTCATCCTAAATCACCTTCACTTGCATCCTATTTCACAATGGACTGCTTTTTGAAGCACGTGATCTCAGACAGTGAGGCTCTTCCTGCATTTTAGGAACATGTCATCAAACCATCTCCAAATTTTTTTTACTGTTTCATGATGTAATGGTTATTTATGTGTAGATCTGAGTTAAAATTTGATTTGTTAATAACAACTAAACTTTTAATTAACAAATCAGCAGCACTAGGAAGAAATGTGCATATCAGATACTTTCAAATATCACAAAACTGTAGTGCTATCTGTGGAATTACAGTGAATGTATTGCAATTATTTACATCAGCCACTTTGTAAGATACATAACAAAGTTTATTTGTTCATTCCAGAACATATTATCATCTTCATCATAATCAACAATTGCCACCAAGCTCAGGAAATCTTTCCCATCTTAAAGTTAATCTTAAATATATCTCTATAACACTGACATGAGCTGTTTCTTTTTAAAACATAAACAGTAATTGAAAAATTTAAATCAATATTTTTTGGAAACCATCATACTCACCATTGTATCCTAATCCTGATTTAATCCTAGTTTGCAGCCTTGATGTTATGAACTAATTATTTCACATATACATTTGCAGAATCCTATGATGTGCCTTTCACAATATCCATACTGCCACTAAAGAATGCAAAATTTGATCTTGAGAGATCTGCAGAGATGAAATGAATGATGAGAGAAAATGCATGTTAATAAACAAATTTATGATTGTGCAGTGGCAGGTGTGCTAATTCTACATTAAATAAGCATGGGACCAATGAAATAAACAGAACGATAATAAATTATTTTGTACTCCAGGTAATATCTGGTAGTGGTATAGAAGTAGTTGTGGCTGAGTGGTTAAGGCGATGGACTCGAAATCCATTGGGGATTCCCCGCGCAGGTTCAAATCCTGCCAGCTACGTTTTGCTTTTCAAACTTATTTAAAAACACAATATGCATTTAAGATGTAGAAAAGCAAAATATGTTATGTTGAACAATGTAACTGTCTCATCCTAAATCACCTTCACCTGCATCCTATTTCACAATGGACTGCTTTTTGAAGCACGTGATCTCAGACAGTGAGGCTCTTCCTGCATTTTAGGAACATGTCATTAAACCATCTCCAATTTTTTTTACTGTTTCATATTGTAATGGTTATTTATGTATAGATCTGAGTTAAAATTAGTTTTGTTAATAACAACTAAACTTTTAATTAACAAATCAGCAGCACTAGGAAGAAATGTGCATATCAGATACTTTCAAATATCACAAAACTGTAGTGCTATCTGTGGAATTACAGTGAATGTATTGCAATTATTTCCATCGGCCACTTTTTAAGATACATAACAAAGTTTATTTGTTCATTCCAGAACATATTATCATCTTCATCATAATCAACAATTGCCACCAAGCTCAGGAAATCTTTCCCATCTTAAAGTTAATCTTAAATATATCTCTATAACAGTGACATGAGCTGTTTCTTTTTAAAACATAAACAGTAATTGAAAAATTTAAATCAATATTTTTTGGAAACCATCATACTCACCATTGTATCCTAATCCTGATTTAATCCTAGTTTGCAGCCTTGATGTTATGAACTAATTATTTCACATATACATTTGCAGAATCCTATGATGTGCCTTTCACAATATCCATACTGCCACTAAAGAATGCAAAATTTGATCTTGAGAGATCTGCAGAGATGAAATGAATGATGAGAGAAAATGCATGCTAATAAACAAATTTATGATTGTGCAGAGGCAGGTGTGCTAATTATACATTAAATAAGCATGGGACCAATGAAATAAACAGAACGATAATAAATTATTTTGTACTCCAGGTAATGTCAGGTAGTTGTATAGAAGTAGTTGTGGCCGAGTGGTTAAGGCGATGGACTTGAAATCCATTGGGGTTTCCCCGCACAGGTTCAAATCCTGCCAGCTACGTCTTGCTTTTTCAGCATGTAAAAAACAAAGATCATACTTCCTTGACTCCTTTATTTTCTAGGAAACTATACTAGCTATTATATTTCACATAGTTTGTCTATTAATATAGCAGCCACCTAATAGAAATTGCAACAGGTTTTAAATGACAATCATAAAATGCAAAGCAATTATTTTTCCACAGAAGCTCATCACAAAATCAACGTGCAGGTAGTTGTGGCCGAGTGGTTAAGGCGATGGACTCGCGCAGGTTCAAATCCTGCCAGCTACGTCTTGCTTTTCGAGCATGTCAAAAACAAAGATCATACTTCCTTGACTCCTTTATTTTCTAGGAAACTATACTAGCTATTATATTTCACATAGTTTGTCTATTAATATAGCAGCCACCTAATAGAAATTGCAACAGGTTTTAAATGACAATCATGAAATGGAAAGCAATTATTTTTCCACAGAAGCTCATCACAAAATCAACGTGCAGGTAGTTGTGGCCGAGTGGTTAAGGCGATGGACTCGCGCAGGTTCAAATCCTGCCAGCTACGTTTTGCTTTTCAAACTTATTTAAAAACACAATATGCATTTAAGATGTAGAAAAGCAAAATATGTTATGTTAAACAATGTAACTGTCTCATCCTAAATCACCTTCACTTGCATCCTATTTCACAATGGACTGCTTTTTGAAGCACGTGATCTCAGACAGTGAGGCTCTTCCTGCATTTTAGGAACATGTCATCAAACCATCTCCAAATTTTTTTTACTGTTTCATGATGTAATGGATATTTATGTGTAGATCTGAGTTAAAATTTGTTTTGTTAATAACAACTAAACTTTTAATTAACAAATCAGCAGCACTAGGAAGAAATGTGCATATCAGATACTTTCAAATATCACAAAACTGTAGTGCTATCTGTGGAATAACAGTGAATGTATTGCTATTATTTCCATCAGCCACTTTGTAAGATACATAACAAAGTTTATTTGTTCATTCCAGAACATATTATCATCTTCATCATAATCAACAATTGCCACCAAGCTCAGGAAATCTTTCCCATCTTAAAGTTAATCTTAAATATATCTCTATAACACTGACATGAGCTGTTTCTTTTTAAAAAATAAACAGTAATTGAAAAATTTAAATCAATATTTTTTGGAAACCATCATACTCACCATTGTATCCTAATCCTGATTTAATCCTAGTTTGCAGCCTTGATGTTATGAACTAATTATTTCACATATACATTTGCAGAATCCTATGATGTGCCTTTCACAATATCCATACTGCCACTAAAGAATGCAAAATTTGATCTTGAGAGATCTGCAGAGATGAAATGAATGATGAGAGAAAATGCATGTTAATAAACAAATTTATGATTGTGCAGAGGCAGGTGTGCTAATTCTACATTAAATAAGCATGGGACCAATGAAATAAACAGAACGATAATAAATTATTTTGTACTCCAGGTAATATCTGGTAATGGTATAGAAGTAGTTGTGGCCGAGTGGTTAAGGCGATGGACTCGAAATCCATTGGGGATTCCCCGCGCAGGTTCAAATCCTGCCAGCTACATTTTGCTTTGCAAACTTATTTAAAAACACAATATGCATTTAAGATGTAGAAAAGCAAAATATGTTATGTTGAACAATGTAACTGTCTCATCCTAAATCACCTTCACTTGCATCCTATTTCACAATGGACTGCTTTTTGAAGCACGTGATCTCAGACAGTGAGGCTCTTCCTGCATTTTAGGAACATGTCATTAAACCATCTCCAATTTTTTTTACTGTTTCATAATGTAATGGTTATTTATGTGTAGATCTGAGTTAAAATTAGTTTTGTTAATAACAACTAAACTTTTAATTAACAAATCAGCAGCACTAGGAAGAAATGTGCATATCAGATACTTTCAAATATCACAAAACTGTAGTGCTATCTGTGGAATTACAGTGAATGTATTGCAATTATTTCCATCGGCCACTTTATAAGATACATAACAAAGTTTATTTGTTCATTCCAGAACATATTATCATATTCATCATAATCAACAATTGCCACCAAGCTCAGGAAATCTTTCCCATCTTAAAGTTAATCTTAAATATATCTCTATAACACTGACATGAGCTGTTTTTTTTAAAACATAAACAGTAATTGAAAAATTTAAATCAATATTTTTTGGAAACCATCATACTCACCATTGTATCCTAATCCTGATTTAATCCTAGTTTGCAGCCTTGATGTTATGAACTAATTATTTCACATATACATTTGCAGAATCCTATGATGTGCCTTTCACAATATCCATACTGCCACTAAAGAATGCAAAATTTGATCTTGAGAGATCTGCAGAGATGAAATGAATGATGAGAGAAAATGCATGTTAATAAACAAATTTATGATTGTGCAGTGGCAGGTGTGCTAATTCTACATTAAATAAGCATGGGACCAATGAAATAAACAGAACGATAATAAATTATTTTGTACTCCAGGTAATATCTGGTAGTGGTATAGAAGTAGTTGTGGCCGAGTGGTTAAGGCGATGGACTTGAAATCCATTGGGGATTCCCCGCGCAGGTTCAAATCCTGCCAGCTACATTTTGCTTTTCAAACTTATTTAAAAACACAATATGCATTTAAGATGTAGAAAAGCAAAATATGTTATGTTGAACAATGTAACTGTCTCATCCTAAATCACCTTCACTTGCATCCTATTTCACAATGGACTGCTTTTTGAAGCACGTGATCTCAGACAGTGAGGCTCTTCCTGCATTTTAGGAACATGTCATTAAACCATCTCCAATTTTTTTTACTGTTTCATAATGTAATGGTTATTTATGTGTAGATCTGAGTTAAAATTAGTTTTGTTAATAACAACTAAACTTTTAATTAACAAATCAGCAGCACTAGGAAGAAATGTGCATATCAGATACTTTCAAATATCACAAAACTGTAGTGCTATCTGTGGAATTACAGTGAATGTATTGCAATTATTTCCATCGGCCACTTTTTAAGATACATAACAAAGTTTATTTGTTCATTCCAGAACATATTATCATCTTCATCATAATCAACAATTGCCACCAAGCTCAGGAAATCTTTCCCATCTTAAAGTTAATCTTAAATATATCTCTATAACACTGACATGAGCTGTTTCTTTTTAAAACATAAACAGTAATTGAAAAATTTAAATCAATATTTTTTGGAAACCATCATACTCACCATTGTATCCTAATCCTGATTTAATCCTAGTTTGCAGCCTTGATGTTATGAACTAATTATTTCACATATACATTTGCAGAATCCTATGATGTGCCTTTCACAATATCCATACTGCCACTAAAGAATGCAAAATTTGATCTTGAGAGATCTGCAGAGATGAAATGAATGATGAGAGAAAATGCATGCTAATAAACAAATTTATGATTGTGCAGAGGCAGGTTTGCTAATTCTACATTAAATAAGCATGGGACCAATGAAATAAACAGAACGATAATAAATTATTTTGTATTCCAGGTAATGTCGGGTAGTTGTATAGAAGTAGTTGTGGCCGAGTGGTTAAGGCGATGGACTTGAAATCCATTGGGGTTTCCCCGCACAGGTTCAAATCCTGCCAGCTACGTCTTGCTTTTTGAGCATGTAAAAAACAAAGATCATACTTCCTTAACTCCTTTATTTTCTAGGAAACTATACTAGCTATTATATTTCACATAGTTTGTCTATTAATATAGCAGCCACCTAATAGAAATTGCAACAGGTTTTAAATGACAATCATGAAATGGAAAGCAATTATTTTTCCACAGAAGCTCATCACAAAATCAACGTGCAGGTAGTTGTGGCCGAGTGGTTAAGGCGATGGACTCGCGCAGGTTCAAATCCTGCCAGCTACGTTTTGCTTTTCAAACTTATTTAAAAACACAATATGCATTTAAGATGTAGAAAAGCAAAATATGTTATGTTGAACAATGTAACTGTCTCATCCTAAATCACCTTCACTTGCATCCTATTTCACAATGGACTGCTTTTTGAAGCACGTGATCTCAGACAGTGAGGCTCTTCCTGCATTTTAGGAACATGTCATTAAACCATCTCCAATTTTTTTTACTGTTTCATAATGTAATGGTTATTTATGTGTAGATCTGAGTTAAAATTAGTTTTGTTAATAACAACTAAACTTTTAATTAACAATTCAGCAGCACTAGGAAGAAATGTGCATATCAGATACTTTCAAATATCACAAAACTGTAGTGCTATCTGTGGAATTACAGTGAATGTATTGCAATTATTTCCATCGGCCACTTTTTAAGATACATAACAAAGTTTATTTGTTCATTCCAGAACATATTATCATCTTCATCATAATCAACAATTGCCACCAAGCTCAGGAAATCTTTCCCATCTTAAAGTTAATCTTAAATATATCTCTATAACACTGACATGAGCTGTTTCTTTTTAAAACATAAACAGTAATTGAAAAATTTAAATCAATATTTTTTGGAAACCATCATACTCACCATTGTATCCTAATCCTGATTTAATCCTAGTTTGCAGCCTTGATGTTATGAACTAATTATTTCACATATACATTTGCAGAATCCTATGATGTGCCTTTCACAATATCCATACTGCCACTAAAGAATGCAAAATTTGATCTTGAGAGATCTGCAGAGATGAAATGAATGATGAGAGAAAATGCATGCTAATAAACAAATTTATGATTGTGCAGAGGCAGGTGTGCTAATTCTACATTAAATAAGCATGGGACCAATGAAATAAACAGAACGATAATAAATTATTTTGTATTCCAGGAAATGTCGGGTAGTTGTATAGAAGTAGTTGTGGCCGAGTGGTTAAGGCGATGGACTTGAAATCCATTGGGGTTTCCCCGCACAGGTTCAAATCCTGCCAGCTACGTCTTGCTTTTTGAGCATGTAAAAAACAAAGATCATACTTCCTTGACTCCTTTATTTTCTAGGAAACTATACTAGCTATTATATTTCACATAGTTTGTCTATTAATATAGCTGCCACCTAATAGAAATTGCAACAGGTTTTAAATGACAATCATGAAATGGAAAGCAATTATTTTTCCACAGAAGCTCATCACAAAATCAACGTGCAGGTAGTTGTGGCCGAGTGGTTAAGGCGATGGACTCGCGCAGGTTCAAATCCTGCCAGCTACGTTTTGCTTTTCAAACTTATTTAAAAACACAATATGCATTTAAGATGTAGAAAAGCAAAATATGTTATGTTAAACAATGTAACTGTCTCATCCTAAATCACCTTCACTTGCATCCTATTTCACAATGGACTGCTTTTTGAAGCACGTGATCTCAGACAGTGAGGCTCTTCCTGCATTTTAGGAACATGTCATCAAACCATCTCCAAATTTTTTTTACTGTTTCATGATGTAATGGTTATTTATGTGTAGATCTGAGTTAAAATTTGTTTTGTTAATAACAACTAAACTTTTAATTAACAAATCAGCAGCACTAGGAAGAAATGTGCATATCAGATACTTTCAAATATCACAAAACTGTAGTGCTATCTGTGGAATTACAGTGAATGTATTGCAATTATTTCCATCGGCCACTTTTTAAGATACATAACAAAGTTTATTTGTTCATTCCAGAACATATTATCATCTTCATCATAATCAACAATTGCCACCAAGCTCAGGAAATCTTTCCCATCTTAAAGTTAATCTTAAATATATCTCTATAACAGTGACATGAGCTGTTTCTTTTTAAAACATAAACAGTAATTGAAAAATTTAAATCAATATTTTTTGGAAACCATCATACTCACCATTGTATCCTAATCCTGATTTAATCCTAGTTTGCAGCCTTGATGTTATGAACTAATTATTTCACATATACATTTGCAGAATCCTATTATGTGCCTTTCACAATATCCATACTGCTACTAATGAATGCAAAATTTGATCTTGAGAGATCTGCAGAGATGTAATGAAGGATGAGAGAAAATGCATGTTAATAAACAAATTTATGATTGTGCAGTGGCAGGTGTGCTAATTCTACATTAAATAAGCATGGGACCAATGAAATAAACAGAACGATAATAAATTATTTTGTACTCCAGGTTATGTCGGGTAGTTGTATAGAAGTAGTTGTGGCCGAGTGGTTAAGGCGATGGACTTGAAATCCATTGGAGTTTCCCCACGCAGGTCCAAATCCTGCCAGCTATGTCTTGCTTTTCGAGCATGTAAAAAACAAAGATCATACTTCCTTGACTCCTTTATTTTCTAGGAAACTATACTAGCTATTATATTTCCCATAGTTTGTCTAATAATATAGCAGCTACCAAATAGAAATTGCAACAGGTTTTAAATGACAATCATGAAATGCAAAGCAATTATTTTTCCACAGAAGCTCATCACAAAATCAACGTGCAGGTAGTTGTGGCCGAGTGGTTAAGGCGATGGACTCGCGCAGGTTCAAATCCTGCCAGCTACGTTTTGCTTTTCAAACTTATTTAAAAACACAATATGCATTTAAGATGTAGAAAAGCAAAATATGTTATGTTAAACAATGTAACTGTCTCATCCTAAATCACCTTCACTTGCATCCTATTTCACAATGGACTGCTTTTTGAAGCATGTGATCTCAGACAGTGAGGCTCTTCCTGCATTTTAGGAACATGTCATCAAACCATCTCCAAATTTTTTTTACTGTTTCATGATGTATTGGTTATTTATGTGTAGATCTGAGTTAAAATTTGTTTTGTTAAAAACAACTAAACTTTTAATTAACAAATCAGCAGCACTAGGAAGAAATGTGCATATCAGATACTTTCAAATATCACAAAACTGTAGTGCTATCTGTGGAATTACAGTGAATGTATTGCAATTATTTCCATCAGCCACTTTGTAAGATACATAACAAAGTTTACTTGTTCATTCCAGAACATATTATCATCTTCATCATAATCAACAATTGCCACCAAGCTTAGGAAATCTTTCCCATCTTAAAGTTAATCTTAAATATATCTCTATAACACTGACATGAGCTGTTTCTTTTTAAAACATAAACAGTAATTGAAAAATTTAAATCAATATTTTTTGGAAACCATCATACTCACCATTGTATCCTAATCCTGATTTAATCCTAGTTTGCAGCCTTGATGTTATGAACTAATTATTTCACATATACATTTGCAGAATCCTATGATGTGCCTTTCACAATATCCATACTGCCACTAAAGAATGCAAAATTTGATCTTGAGAGATCTGCAGAGATGAAATGAATGATGAGAGAAAATGCATGTTAATAAACAAATTTATGATTGTGCAGAGGCAGTTGTGCTAATTCTACATTAAATAAGCATGGGACCAATGAAATAAACAGAACGATAATAAATTATTTTGTACTGCAGGTAATGTCAGGTAGTTGTATAGAAGTAGTTGTGGCCGAGTGGTTAAGGCGATTGGCTTGAAATCCATTGGGGTTTCCCCGCACAGGTTCAAATCCTGCCAGCTATGTCTTGCTTTTTGAGCATGTAAAAAACAAAGATCATACTTCCTTGTCTCCTTTATTTTCTAGGAAACTATACTAGCTATTATATTTCACATAGTTTGTCTATTAATATAGCAGCCACCTAATAGAAATTGCAACAGGTTTTAAATGACAATCATGAAATGGAAAGCAATTATTTTTCCACAGAAGCTCATCACAAAATCAACGTGCAGGTAGCTGTGGCCGAGTGGTTAAGGCGATGGACTCGCGCAGGTTCAAATCCTGCCAGCTACGTTTTGCTTTTCAAACTTATTTAAAAACACAATATGCATTTAAGATGTAGAAAAGCAAAATATGTTATGTTAAACAATGTAACTGTCTCATCCTAAATCACCTTCACTTGCATCCTATTTCACAATGGACTGCTTTTTGAAGCACGTGATCTCAGACAGTGAGGCTCTTCCTGCATTTTAGGAACATGTCATCAAACCATCTCCAATTTTTTGTTACTGTTTCATGATGTAATGGTTATTTATGTGTAGATCTGAGTTAAAATTTGTTTTGTTAATAACAACTAAACTTTTAATTAACAAATAAGCAGCACTAGGAAAAATGTGCATATCAGATACTTTCAAATATCACATTACTGTAGTGCTATCTGTGGAATTACAGTGAATGTATTGCAATTATTTCCATCAGCCACTTTGTAAGATACATAACAAAGTTTACTTGTTCATTCCAGAACATATTATCATCTTCATCATAATCAACAATTGCCACCAAGCTTAGGAAATCTTTCCCATCTTAAAGTTAATCTTAAATATATCTCTATAACACTGACATGAGCTGTTTCTTTTTAAAACATAAACAGTAATTGAAAAATTTAAATCAATATTTATTGGAAACCATCATACTCACCATTGTATCCTAATCCTGATTTAATCCTAGTTTGCAGCCTTGATGTTATGAACTAATTATTTCACATATACATGTGCAGAATCCTATTATGTCCCTTTCACAATATCCATACTGCTACTAATGAATGCAAAATTTGATCTTGAGAGATCTGCAGAGATGTAATGAAGGATGAGAGAAAATGCATGTTAGTAAACAAATTTATGATTGTGCAGTGGCAGGTGTGCTAATTCTACATTAAATAAGCATGGGACCAATGAAATAAACAGAACGATAATAAATTATTTTGTACTCCAGGTAATGTCGGGTAGTTGTATAGAAGTAGTTGTGGCCGAGTGGTTAAGGCGATGGACTTGAAATCCATTGGGGTTTCCCCGCACAGGTTCAAATCCTGCCAGCTACGTCTTGCTTTTTGAGCATGTAAAAAACAAAGATCATACTTCCTTCACTCCTTTATTTTCTAGGAAACTATACTAGCTATTATATTTCACATAGTTTGTCTATTAATATAGCAGCCACCTAATAGAAATTGCAACAGGTTTTAAATGACAATCATGAAATGGAAAGCAATTATTTTTCCACAGAAGCTCATCACAAAATCAACGTGCAGGTAGTTGTGGCCGAGTGGTTAAGGCGATGGACTCGCGCAGGTTCAAATCCTGCCAGCTACGTTTTGCTTTTCAAACTTATTTAAAAACACAATATGCATTTAAGATGTAGAAAAGCAAAATATGTTATGTTAAACAATGTAACTGTCTCATCCTAAATCACCTTCACTTGAATCCTATTTCACAATGGACTGCTTTTTGAAGCACGTGATCTCAGACAGTGAGGCTCTTCCTGCATTTTAGGAACATGTCATTAAACCATCTCCAATTTTTTTTACTGTTTCATGATGTAATGGTTATTTATGTGCAGATCTGAGTTAAAATTAGTTTTGTTAATAACAACTAAACTTTTAATTAACAAATCAGCAGCACTAGGAAGAAATGTACATATCAGATACTTTCAAATATCACAAAACTGTAGTGCTATCTGTGGAATTACAGTGAATGTATTGCAATTATTTCCATCGGCCACTTTTTAAGATACATAACAAAGTTTATTTGTTCATTCCAGAACATATTATCATCTTCATCATAATCAACAATTGCCACCAAGCTCAGGAAATCTTTCCCATCTTAAAGTTAATCTTAAATATATCTCTATAACACTGACATGAGCTGTTTCTTTTTAAAACATAAACAGTAATTGAAAAATTTAAATCAATATTTTTTGGAAACCATCATACTCACCATTGTATCCTAATCCTGATTTAATCCTAGTTTGCAGCCTTGATGTTATGAACTAATTATTTCACATATACATTTGCAGAATCCTATGATGTGCCTTTCACAATATCCATACTGCCACTAAAGAATGCAAAATTTGATCTTGAGAGATCTGCAGAGATGAAATGAATGATGAGAGAAAATGCATGTTAATAAACAAATTTATGATTGTGCAGTGGCAGGTGTGCTAATTCTACATTAAATAAGCATGGGACCAATGAAATAAACAGAACGATAATAAATTATTTTGTACTCCAGGTAATGTCGGGTAGTTGTATAGAAGAAGTTGTGGCCGAGTGGTTAAGGCGATGGACTTGAAATCCATTGGGGTTTCCCTGCACAGGTTCAAATCCTGCCAGCTACGTCTTGCTTTTTGAGCATGTAAAAAACAAAGATCATACTTCCTTGACTCCTTTATTTTCTAGGAAACTATACTAGCTATTATATTTCACATAGTTTGTCTATTAATATAGCAGCCACCTAATAGAAATTGCAACAGGTTTTAAATGACAATCATGAAATGGAAAGCAATTATTTTTCCACAGAAGCTCATCACAAAATCAACGTGCAGGTAGTTGTGGCCGAGTGGTTAAGGCGATGGACTCGCGCAGGTTCAAATCCTGCCAGCTACGTTTTGCTTTTCAAACTTATTTAAAAACACAATATGCATTTAAGATGTAGAAAAGCAAAATATGTTATGTTAAACAATGTAACTGTCTCATCCTAAATCACCTTCACTTGCATCCTATTTCACAATGGACTGCTTTTTGAAGCACGTGATCTCAGACAGTGAGGCTCTTCCTGCATTTTAGGAACATGTCATC
The DNA here is from genome assembly GCA_031769625.1 of Taudactylus pleione. NCBI lineage: Eukaryota > Metazoa > Chordata > Amphibia > Anura > Myobatrachidae > Taudactylus > Taudactylus pleione. The sequence continues at coordinate 4,860,501 of JAUIMM010000084.1, forward strand.
AAACCATCTCCAAATTTTTTTTACTGTTTCATGATGTAATGGTTATTTATGTGTAGATCTGAGTTAAAATTAGTTTTGTTAATAACAACTAAACTTTTAATTAACAAATCAGCAGCACTAGGAAGAAATGTGCATATCAGATACTTTCAAATATCACAAAACTGTAGTGCTATCTGTGGAATTACAGTGAATGTATTGCAATTATTTCCATCGGCCACTTTTTAAGATACATAACAAAGTTTATTTGTTCATTCCAGAACATATTATCATCTTCATCATAATCAACAATTACCACCAAGCTCAGGAAATCTTTCCCATCTTAAAGTTAATCTTAAATATATCTCTATAACACTGACATGAGCTGTTTCTTTTTAAAACATAAACAGTAATTGAAAAATTTAAATCAATATTTTTTGGAAACCATCATACTCACCATTGTATCCTAATCCTGATTTAATCCTAGTTTGCAGCCTTGATGTTATGAACTAATTATTTCACATATACATTTGCAGAATCCTATGATGTGCCTTTCACAATATCCATACTGCCACTAAAGAATGCAAAATTTGATCTTGAGAGATCTGCAGAGATGAAATGAATGATGAGAGAAAATGCATGTTAATAAACAAATTTATGATTGTGCAGAGGCAGTTGTGCTAATTCTACATTAAATAAGGATGGGACCAATGAAATAAACAGAACAATAATAAATTATTTTGTACTGCAGGTAATGTCAGGTAGTTGTATAGAAGTAGTTGTGGCCGAGTGGTTAAGGCGATGGACTTGAAATCCATTGGGGTTTCCCCGCACAGGTTCAAATCCTGCCAGCTACGTCTTGCTTTTTGAGCATGTAAAAAACAAAGATCATACTTCCTTGACTCCTTTATTTTCTAGGAAACTATACTAGCTATTATATTTCACATAGTTTGTCTATTAATATAGCAGCCACCTAATAGAAATTGCAACAGGTTTTAAATGACAATCATAAAATGCAAAGCAATTATTTTTCCACAGAAGCTCATCACAAAATCAACGTGCAGGTAGTTGTGGCCGAGTGGTTAAGGCGATGGACTCGCGCAGGTTCAAATCCTGCCAGCTACGTTTTGCTTTTCAAACTTATTTAAAAACACAATATGCATTTAAGATGTAGAAAAGCAAAATATGTTATGTTAAACAATGTAACTGTCTCATCCTAAATCACCTTCACTTGCATCCTATTTCACAATGGACTGCTTTTTGAAGCACGTGATCTCAGACAGTGAGGCTCTTCCTGCATTTTGTGAACATGTCATCAAACCATCTCCAATTTTTTGTTACTGTTTCATGATGTAATGGTTATTTATGTGTAGATCTGAGTTCAAATTTGTTTTGTTAATAACAACTAAACTTTTAATTAACAAATAAGCAGCACTAGGAAAAATGTGCATATCAGATACTTTCAAATATCACAAAACTGTAGTGCTATCTGTGGAATTACAGTGAATGTATTGCAATTATTTCCATCGGCCACTTTTTAAGATACATAACAAAGTTTATTTGTTCATTCCAGAACATATTATCATCTTCATCATAATCAACAATTGCCACCAAGCTCAGGAAATCTTTCCCATCTTAAAGTTAATCTTAAATATATCTCTATAACAGTGACATGAGCTGTTTCTTTTTAAAACACAAACAGTAATTGAAAAATTTAAATCAATATTTTTTGGAAACCACCATACTCACCATTGTATCCTAATCCAGATTTAATCCTAGTTTGCAGCCTTGATGTTATGAACTAATTATTTCACATATACATTTGCAGAATCCTATTATGTGCCTTTCACAATATCCATACTGCTACTAATGAATGCAAAATTTGATCTTGAGAGATCTGCAGAGATGTAATGAAGGATGAGAGAAAATGCATGTTAATAAACAAATTTATGATTGTGCAGTGGCAGGTGTGCTAATTCTACATTAAATAAGCATGGGACCAATGAAATAAACAGAACGATAATAAATTATTTTGTACTCCAGGTTATGTCGGGTAGTTTTATGGAAGTAGTTGTGGCCGAGTGGTTAGGGCGATGCACTTGAAATCCATTGGGGTTTCCCCGCGCAGGTTCAAATCCTGCCAGCTATATCTTGCTTTTCGAGCATGTAAAAAACAAAGATCATACTTCCTTGACTCCTTTATTTTCTAGGAAACTATACTAGCTATTATATTTCCCATAGTTTGTCTATTAATATAGCAGCTACCAAATAGAAATTGCAACAGGTTTTAAATGACAATCATGAAATGCAAAGCAATTATTTTTCCACAGAAGCTCATCACAAAATCAACGTGCAGGTAGTTGTGGCCGAGTGGTTAAGGCGATGGACTCGCGCAGGTTCAAATCCTGCCAGCTACGTCTTGCTTTTCGAGCATGTCAAAAACAAAGATCATACTTCCTTGACTCCTTTATTTTCTAGGAAACTATACTAGCTATTATATTTCCCATAGTTTGTCTATTAATATAGCAGCTACCAAATAGAAATTGCAACAGGTTTTAAATGACAATCATGAAATGGAAAGCAATTATTTTTCCACAGAAGCTCATCACAAAATCAACGTGCAGGTAGTTGTGGCCGAGTGATTAAGGCGATGGACTCGAGCAGGTTCAAATCCTGCCAGCTACGTTTTGCTTTTCAAACTTATTTAAAAACACAATATGCATTTAAGATGTAGAAAAGCAAAATATGTTATGTTAAACAATGTAACTGTCTCATCCTAAATCACCTTCACTTGCATCCTATTTCACAATGGACTGCTTTTTGAAGCACGTGATCTCAGACAGTGAGGCTCTTCCTGCATTTTAGGAACATGTCATCAAACCATCTCCAAATTTTTTTTACTGTTTCATGATGTATTGGTTATTTATGTGTAGATCTGAGTTAAAATTTGTTTTGTTAAAAACAACTAAACTTTTAATTAACAAATCAGCAGCACTAGGAAGAAATGTGCATATCAGATACTTTCAAATATCACAAAACTGTAGTGCTATCTGTGGAATTACAGTGAATGTATTGCAATTATTTCCATCGGCCACTTTTTAAGATACATAACAAAGTTTATTTGTTCATTCCAGAACATATTATCATCTTCATCATAATCAACAATTGCCACCAAGCTCAGGAAATCTTTCCCATCTTAAAGTTAATCTTAAATATATCTCTATAACACTGACATGAGCTGTTTCTTTTTAAAACAAAACAGTAATTGAAAAATTTAAATCAATATTTTTTGGAAACCATCATACTCACCATTGTATCCTAATCCTGATTTAATCCTAGTTTGCAGCCTTGATGTTATGACCTAATTATTTCACATATACATTTGCAGAATCCTATGATGTGCCTTTCACAATATCCATACTGCCACTAAAGAATGCAAAATTTGATCTTGAGAGATCTGCAGAGATGAAATGAATGATGAGAGAAAATGCATGTTAATAAACAAATTTATGATTGTGCAGTGGCAGGTGTGCTAATTCTACATTAAATAAGCATGGTACCAATGAAATAAACAGAACGATAATAAATTATTTTGTACTCCAGGTAATATCTGGTAGTGGTATAGAAGTAGTTGTGGCCGAGTGGTTAAGGCGATGGACTCGAAATCCATTGGGGATTCCCCGCGCAGGTTCAAATCCTGCCAGCTACGTTTTGCCTTTCAAACTTATTTAAAAACACAATATGCATTTAAGATGTAGAAAAGCAAAATATGTTATGTTGAGCAATGTAACTGTATCATCCTAAATCACCTTCACCTGCATCCTATTTCACAATGGACTGCTTTTTGAAGCACGTGATCTCAGACAGTGAGGGTCTTCCTGCATTTTAGGAACATGTCATTAAACCATCTCCAATTTTTTTTACTGTTTCATGATGTAATGGTTATTTATGTGTAGATCTGAGTTAAAATTAGTTTTGTTAATAACAACTAAACTTTTAATTAACAAATCAGCAGCACTAGGAAGAAATGTGCATATCAGATACTTTCAAATATCACAAAACTGTAGTGCTATCTGTGGAATTACAGTGAATGTATTGCAATTATTTCCATTGGCCACTTTTTAAGATACATATCAAAGTTTATTTGTTCATTCCAGAACATATTATCATCTTCATCATAATCAACAATTGCCACCAAGCTCAGGAAATCTTTCCCATCTTAAAGTTAATCTTAAATATATCTCTATAACACTGACATGAGCTGTTTCTTTTTAAAACATAAACAGTAATTGAAAAATTTAAATCAATATTTTTTGGAAACCATCATACTCACCATTGTATCCTAATCCTGATTTAATCCTAGTTTGCAGCCTTGATGTTATGAACTAATTATTTCACATATACATTTGCAGAATCCTATGATGTGCCTTTCACAATATCCATACTGCCACTAAAGAGTGCAAAATTTGATCTTGAGAGATCTGCAGAGATGAAATGAATAATGAGAGAAAATGCATGTTAATAAACAAATTTATGATTGTGCAGTGGCAGGTGTGCTAATTCTACATTAAATAAGCATGGGACCAATGAAATAAACAGAACGATAATAAATTATTTTGTACTCCAGGTAATGTGTGGTAGTGGTATAGAAGTAGTTGTGGCCGAGTGGTTAAGGCGATGGTCTTGAAATCCATTGGGGTTTCCCCGCGCAGATTCAAATCCTGCCAGCTACGTCTTGCTTTTCGAGCGTGTCAAAAACAGAGATCATACTTCCTTGACTCCTTTATTTTCTAGGAAACTATACTAGCTATTATATTTCCCATAAATTGTCTATTAATATAGCAGTTACCAAATAGAAATTGCAACAGGTTTTAAATGACAATCATGAAATGGAAAGCAATTATTTTTCCACAGAAGCTCATCACAAAATCAACGTGCAGGTAGTTGTGGCTGAGTGGTTAAGGCGATGGACTCGCGCAGGTTCAAATCCTGCCAGCTACGTTTTGCTTTTCAAACTTATTTAAAAACACAATATGCATTTAAGATGTAGAAAAGCAAAATATGTTATGTTAAACAATGTAACTGTCTCATCCTAAATCACCTTCACTTGCATCCTATTTCACAATGGACTGCTTTTTGAAGCACGTGATCTCAGACACTGAGGCTCTTCCTGCATTTTAGGAACATGTCATCAAACCATCTCCAAATTTTTTTTACTGTTTCATGAAGTAACGGTTATTTATGTGTAGATCTGAGTTAAAATTTGTTTTGTTAATAACAACTAAATTTTTAATTAACAAATCAGCAGCACTAGGAAGAAATGTGCATATGAGATACTTTCAAATATCACAAAACTGTAGTGCTATCTGTGGAATTACAGTGAATGTATTGCAATTATTTCCATCGGCCACTTTTTAAGATACATAACAAAGTTTATTTGTTCATTCCAGAACATATTATCATCTTCATCATAATCAACAATTGCCACCAAGCTCAGGAAATCTTTCCCATCTTAAAGTTAATCTTAAATATATCTCTATAACACTGACATGAGCTGTTTCTTTTTAAAACATAAACAGTAATTGAAAAATTTAAATCAATATTTTTTGGAAACCATCATACTCACCATTGTATCCTAATCCTGATTAAATCCTAATTTGCAGCCTTGATGTTATGAACTAATTATTTCACATATACATTTGCAGAATCCTATGATGTGCCTTTCACAATATCCATACTGCCACTAAAGAATGTAAAATTTGATCTTGAGAGATCTGCAGAGATGAAATGAATGATGAGAGAAAATGCATGTTAATAAACAAATTTATGATTGTGCAGAGGCAGGTGTGCTAATTCTACATTAAATAAGCATGGGACCAATGAAATAAACAGAACGACAATAAATTATTTTGTACTCCAGGTAATGTCGGGTAGTTGTATAGAAGTAGTTGTGGCCGAGTGGTTAAGGCGATAGACTTGAAATGCATTGGGGTTTCCCCGTGCAGGTTCAAATCCTGCCAGATACGTCTTGCTTTTTGAGCATGTAAAAAACAGAGATCATACTTCCTTGACTCCTTTATTTTCTAGGAAACTATACTAGCTATTATATTTCACATAGTTTGTCTATTAATATAGCAGCCACCTAATAGAAATTGCAACAGGTTTTAAATGACAATCATAAAATGCAAAGTAATTATTTTTCCACAGAAGCTCATCACAAAATCAACGTGCAGGTAGTTGTGGCCGAGTGGTTAAGGCGATGGACTCGCGCAGGTTCAAATCCTGCCAGCTACGTTTTGCTTTTCAAACTTATTTAAAAACACAATATGCATTTAAGATGTAGAAAAGCAAAATATGTTATGTTAAACAATGTAACTGTCTCATCCTAAATCACCTTCACTTGCATCCTATTTCACAATGGACTGCTTTTTGAAGCACGTGATCTCAGACAGTGAGGCTCTTCCTGCATTTTAGGAACATGTCATCAAACCATCTCCAAATTTTTTTTACTGTTTCATGATGTAATGGTTATTTATGTGTAGATCTGAGTTAAAATTTGTTTTGTTAATAACAACTAAACTTTTAATTAACAAATCAGCAGCACTAGGAAGAAATGTGCATATCAGACACTTTCAAATATCACAAAACTGTAGTGCTATCTGTGGAATTACAGTGAATGTATTGCAATTATTTCCATCGGCCACTTTTTAAGATACATAACAAAGTTTATTTGTTAATTCCAGAACATATTATCATCTTCATCATAATCAACAATTGCCACCAAGCTCAGGAAATCTTTCCCATCTTAAAGTTAATCTTAAATATATCTCTATAATACTGACATGAGCTGTTTCTTTTTAAAACATAAACAGTAATTGAAAAATTTAAATCAATATTTTTTGGAAACCATCATACTCACCATTGTATCCTAATCCTGATTTAATCCTAGTTTGCAGCCTTGATGTTATGAACTAATTATTTCACATATACATTTGCAGAATCCTATGATATGCCTTTCACAATATCCATACTGCCACTAAAGAATGCAAAATTTGATCTTGAGAGATCTGCAGAGATGAAATGAATGATGAGAGAAAATGCATGTTAATAAACAAATTTATGATTGTGCAGAGGCAGGTGTGCTAATTCTACATTAAATAAGCATGGGACCAATGAAATAAACAGAACGATAATAAATTATTTTGTACTCCAGGTAATGTCAGGTAGTTGTATAGACGTAGTTGTGGCCGAGTGGTTAAGGCGATGGACTCGCGCAGGTTTAAATTCTGCCAGCTACGTCTTGCTTTTCGAGCATGTCAAAAACAAAGATCATACTTCCTTGACTCCTTTTTTTCTAGGAAACTATACTAGCTATTATATTTCACATAGTTTGTCTATTAATATAGCAGCCACCTAATAGAAATTGCAACAGGTTTTAAATGACAATCATAAAATGCAAAGCAATTATCTTTCCACAGAAGATCATCACAAAATCAACGTGCAGGTAGTTGTGGCCGAGTGGTTAAGGCAATGGACTCGCGCAGGTTCAAATCCTGCCAGCTACGTCTTGCTTTTCGAGCATGTCAAAAACAAAGATCATACTTCCTTGACTCCTTTATTTTCTAGGAAACTATACTAGCTATTATTTTTCACATAGTTTGTCTATTAATATAGCAGCCACCTAATAGAAATTGCAACAGGTTTTAAATGACAATCATGAAATGGAAAGCAATTATTTTTCCACAGAAGCTCATCACAAAATCAACGTGCAGGTAGTTGTGGCCGAGTGGTTAAGGCGATGGACTCGCGCAGGTTCAAATCCTGCCAGCTACGTTTTGCTTTTCAAACTTATTTAAAAACACAATATGCATTTAAGATGTAGAAAAGCAAAATATGTTATGTTAAACAATGTAACTGTCTCATCCTAAATCACCTTCACTTGCATCCTATTTCACAATGGACTGCTTTTTGAAGCACGTGATCTCAGACAGTGAGGCTCTTCCTGCATTTTAGGAACATGTCATCAAACCATCTCCAAATTTTTTTGACTGTTTCATGATGTAATGGTTATTTATGTGTAGATCTGAGTTAAAATTTGTTTAGTTAATAACAACTAAACTTTTAATTAACAAATCAGCAGCACTAGGAAGAAATGTGCATATCAGATACTTTCAAATATCACAAAACTGTAGTGCTATCTGTGGAATTACAGTGAATGTATTGCATTTATTTCCATCGGCCACTTTTTAAGATACATAACAAAGTTTATTTGTTCATTCCAGAACATATTATCATCTTCATCATAATCAACAATTGCCACCAAGCTCAGGAAATCTTTCCCATCTTAAAGTTAATCTTAAATATATCTCTATAACACTGACATGAGCTGTTTCTTTTTAAAACATAAACAGTAATTGAAAAATTTAAATCAATATTTTTTGGAAACCATCATACTCACCATTGTATCCTAATCCTGATTTAATCCTAGTTTGCAGCCTTGATGTTATGAACTAATTATTTCACATATACATTTGCAGAATCCTATGATGTGCCATTCACAATATCCATACTGCCACTAAAGAATGCAAAATTTGATCTTGAGAGATCTGCAGAGATGAAATGAATGATGAGAGAAAATGCATGTTAATAAACAAATTTATGATTGTGCAGAGGCAGGTGTGCTAATTCTACATTAAATAAGCATGGGACCAATGAAATAAACAGAACGATAATAAATTATTTTGTACTCCAGGTAATGTCGGGTAGTTGTATAGAAGTAGTTGTGGCCGAGTGGTTAAGGCGATGGACTTGAAATCCATTGGGGTTTCCCCGCGCAGGTTCGAATCCTGCCAGCTACGTCTTGCTTTTTGAGCATGTAAAAAACAAAGATAATATTTCCTTGACTCCTTTATTTTCTAGGAAACTAAACTAGCTATTATATTTCACATAGTTTGTTTATTAATATAGCAGCCACCTAATAGAAATTGCAACAGGTTTTAAATGACAATCATAAAATGCAAAGCAATTATTTTTCCACAGAAGCTCATCACAAAATCAACGTGCAGGTAGTTGTGGCCGAGTGGTTAAGGCGATGGACTCGTGCAGGTTCAAATCCAGCCAGCTACGTTTTGCTTTTCAAACTTATTTAAAAACACAATATGCATTTAAGATGTAGAAAAGCAAAATATGTTATGTTAAACAATGTAACTGTCTCATCCTAAATCACCTTCACTTGCATCCTATTTCACAATGGACTGCTTTTTGAAGCACGTGATCTCAAACAGTGAGGCGCTTCCTGCATTTTAGGAACATGTCATCAAACCATCTCCAAATTTTTTTTACTGTTTCATGATGTAATGGTTATTTATGTGTAGATCTGAGTTAAAATTAGTTTTGTTAATAACAACTAAACTTTTAATTAACAAATCAGCAGCACTAGGAAGAAATGTGCATATCAGATACTTTCAAATATCACAAAACTGTAGTGCTATCTGTGGAATTACAGTGAATGTATTGCAATTATTTCCATCGGCCACTTTTTAAGATACATAACAAAGTTTATTTGTTCATTCCAGAACATATTATCATCTTCATCATAATCAACAATTGCCACCAAGCTCAGGAAATCTTTCCCATCTTAAAGTTAATCTTAAATATATCTCTATAACAGTGACATGAGCTGTTTCTTTTTAAAACACAAACAGTAATTGAAAAATTTAAATCAATATTTTTTGGAAACCATCATACTCACCATTGTATCCTAATCCAGATTTAATCCTAGTTTGCAGCCTTGATGTTATGAACTAATTATTTCACATATACATTTGCAGAATCCTATTATGTGCCTTTCACAATATCCATACTGCTACTAATGAATGCAAAATTTGATCTTGAGAGATCTGCAGAGATGTAATGAAGGATGAGAGAAAATGCATGTTAATAAACAAATTTATGATTGTGCAGTGGCAGGTGTGCTAATTCTACATTAAATAAGCATGGGACCAATGAAATAAACAGAACGATAATAAATTATTTTGTACTCCAGGTTATGTCGGGTAGTTGTATAGAAGTAGTTGTGGCCGAGTGGTTAAGGCGATGCACTTGAAAACCATTGGGGTTTCTCCGCACAGGTTCAAATCCTGCCAGCTATGTCTTGCTTTTCGAGCATGTAAAAAACAAAGATCATACTTCCTTGATTCCTTTATTTTCTAGGAAACTATACTAGCTATTATATTTCCCATAGTTTGTCTATTAATATAGCAGCTACCAAATAGAAATTGCAACAGGTTTTAAATGACAATCATGAAATGCAAAGCAATTATTTTTCCACAGAAGCTCATCACAAAATCAACGTGCAGGTAGCTGTGGCCGAGTGGTTAAGGCGATGGACTCGCGCAGGTTCAAATCCTGCCAGCTACGTCTTGCTTTTCGAGCATGTCAAAAACAAAGATCATACTTCCTTGACTCCTTTATTTTCTAGGAAACTATACTAGCTATTATATTTCACATAGTTTGTCTATTAATATAGCAGCTACCAAATAGAAATTGCAACAGGTTTTAAATGACAATCATGAAATGGAAAGCAATTATTTTTCCACAGAAGCTCATCACAAAATCAACGTGCAGGTAGTTGTGGCCGAGTGATTAAGGCGATGGACTCGAGCAGGTTCAAATCCTGCCAGCTACATTTTGCTTTTCAAACTTATTTAAAAACACAATATGCATTTAAGATGTAGAAAAGCAAAATATGTTATGTTAAACAATGTAACTGTCTCATCCTAAATCACCTTCACTTGCATCCTATTTCACAATGGACTGCTTTTTGAAGCACGTGATCTCAGACAGTGAGGCTCTTCCTGCATTTTAGGAACATGTCATCAAACCATCTCCAAATTTTTTTTACTGTTTCATGATGTATTGGTTATTTATGTGTAGATCTGAGTTAAAATTTGTTTTGTTAAAAACAACTAAACTTTTAATTAACAAATCAGCAGCACTAGGAAGAAATGTGCATATCAGATACTTTCAAATATCAAAAAACTGTAGTGCTATCTGTGGAATTACAGTGAATGTATTGCAATTATTTCCATCGGCCACTTTTTAAGATACATAACAAAGTTTATTTGTTCATTCCAGAACATATTATCATCTTCATCATAATCAACAATTGCCACCAAGCTCAGGAAATCTTTCCCATCTTAAAGTTAATCTTAAATATATCTCTATAACACTGACATGAGCTGTTTCTTTTTAAAACATAAACAGTAATTGAAAAATTTAAATCAATATTTTTTGGAAACCATCATACTCACCATTGTATCCTAATCCAGATTTAATCCTAGTTTGCAGCCTTGATGTTATGAACTAATTATTTCACATATACATTTGCAGAATCCTATTATGTGCCTTTCACAATATCCATACTGCTACTAATGAATGCAAAATTTGATCTTGAGAGATCTGCAGAGATGTAATGAAGGATGAGAGAAAATGCATGTTAATAAACAAATTTATGATTGTGCAGTGGCAGGTGTGCTAATTCTACATTAAATAAGCATGGGACCAATGAAATAAACAGAACGATAATAAATTATTTTGTACTCCAGGTTATGTCGGGTAGTTGTATAGAAGTAGTTGTGGCCGAGTGGTTAAGGCGATGCACTTGAAATCCATTGGGGTTTCTCCGCACAGGTTCAAATCCTGCCAGCTATGTCTTGCTTTTCGAGCATGTAAAAAACAAAGATCATACTTCCTTGATTCCTTTATTTTCTAGGAAACTATACTAGCTATTATATTTCCCATAGTTTGTCTATTAATATAGCAGCTACCAAATAGAAATTGCAACAGGTTTTAAATGACAATCATGAAATGCAAAGCAATTATTTTTCCACAGAAGCTCATCACAAAATCAACGTGCAGGTAGCTGTGGCCGAGTGGTTAAGGCGATGGACTCGCGCAGGTTCAAATCCTGCCAGCTACGTCTTGCTTTTCGAGCATGTCAAAAACAAAGATCATACTTCCTTGACTCCTTTATTTTCTAGGAAACTATACTAGCTATTATATTTCACATAGTTTGTCTATTAATATAGCAGCTACCAAATAGAAATTGCAACAGGTTTTAAATGACAATCATGAAATGGAAAGCAATTATTTTTCCACAGAAGCTCATCACAAAATCAACGTGCAGGTAGTTGTGGCCGAGTGATTAAGGCGATGGACTCGAGCAGGTTCAAATCCTGCCAGCTACGTTTTGCTTTTCAAACTTATTTAAAAACACAATATGCATTTAAGATGTAGAAAAGCAAAATATGTTATGTTAAACAATGTAACTGTCTCATCCTAAATCACCTTCACTTGCATCCTATTTCACAATGGACTGCTTTTTGAAGCACGTGATCTCAGACAGTGAGGCTCTTCCTGCATTTTAGGAACATGTCATCAAACCATCTCCAAATTTTTTTTACTGTTTCATGATGTATTGGTTATTTATGTGTAGATCTGAGTTAAAATTTGTTTTGTTAAAAACAACTAAACTTTTAATTAACAAATCAGCAGCACTAGGAAGAAATGTGCATATCAGATACTTTCAAATATCAAAAAACTGTAGTGCTATCTGTGGAATTACAGTGAATGTATTGCAATTATTTCCATCGGCCACTTTTTAAGATACATAACAAAGTTTATTTGTTCATTCCAGAACATATTATCATCTTCATCATAATCAACAATTGCCACCAAGCTCAGGAAATCTTTCCCATCTTAAAGTTAATCTTAAATATATCTCTATAACACTGACATGAGCTGTTTCTTTTTAAAACATAAACAGTAATTGAAAAATTTAAATCAATATTTTTTGGAAACCATCATTCTCACCATTGTATCCTAATCCTGATTTAATCCTAGTTTAGAGCCTTGATGTTATGAACTAATTATTTCACATATACATTTGCAGAATCCTATGATATGCCTTTCACAATATCCATACTGCCACTAAAGAATGCAAAATTTGATCTTGAGAGATCTGCAGAGATGAAATGAATGATGAGAGAAAATGCATGTTAATAAACAAATTTATGATTGTGCAGAGGCAGGTGTGCTAATTCTACATTAAATAAGCATGGGACCAATGAAATAAACAGAACGATAATAAATTATTTTGTACTCCAGGTAATGTCGGGTAGTTGTATAGACGTAGTTGTGGCCGAGTGGTTAAGGCGATGGACTTGAAATCCATTGGGGTTTCCCCGCGCAGATTCAAATCCTGCCAGCTACGTCTTGCTTTTTGAGCATGTAAAAAACAAAGATCATACTTCCTTGACTCCTTTATTTTCTAGGAAACTATACTAGCTATTATTTTTCACATAGTTTGTCTATTAATATAGCAGCCACCTAATAGAAATTGCAACAGGTTTTAAATGACAATCATAAAATGCAAAGCAATTATTTTTCCACAGAAGCTCATCACAAAATCAACGTGCAGGTAGTTGTGGCCGAGTGGTTAAGGCGATGGACTCGCGCAGGTTCAAATCCTGCCAGCTATGTTTTGCTTTTCAAACTTATTTAAAAACACAATATGCATTTAAGATGTAGAAAAGCAAAATATGTTATGTTAAACAATGTAACTGTCTCATCCTAAATCACCTTCACTTGCATCCTATTTCACAATGGACTGCTTTTTGAAGCACGTGATCTCAGACAGTGAGGCTCTTCCTGCATTTTAGGAACATGTCATCAAACCATCTCCAAATTTCTTTGACTGTTTCATGATGTAATGGTTATTTATGTGTAGATCTGAGTTAAAATTTGTTTTGTTAATAACAACTAAACTTTTAATTAACAAATCAGCAGCACTAGGAAGAAATGTGCATATCAGATACTTTCAAATATCACAAAACTGTAGTGCTATCTGTGGAATTACAGTGAATGTATTGCAATTATTTCCATCAGCCACTTTGTAAGATACATAACAAGGTTTATTTGTTCATTCCAGAACATATTATCATCTTCATCATAATCAACAATTGCCACCAAGCTCAGGAAATCTTTCCCATCTTAAAGTTAATCTTAAATATATCTCTATAACAGTGACATGAGCTGTTTCTTTTTAAAACATAAACAGTAATTGAAAAATTTAAATCAATATTTTTTGGAAACCATCATACTCACCATTGTATCCTAATCCTGTTTTAATACTAGTTTGCAGCCTTGATGTTATGAACTAATTATTTCACATATACATTTGCAGAATCCTATCATGTGCCTTTCACAATATCCATACTGCCACTAATGAATGCAAAATTTGATCTTGAGAGATCTGCTGAGATGTAATGAAGGATGAGAGAAAATGCATGTTAATAAACAAATTTATGATTGTGCAGTGGCAGGTGTGCTAATTCTACATTAAATAAGCATGGGACCAATGAAATAAACAGAACGATAATAAATTATTTTGTACTCCAGGTAATGTCGGGGAGTTGTATAGAAGTAGTTGTGGCCGAGTGGTTAAGGTGATGGACTTGAAATCCATTGGGGTTTCCCCACGCAGGTTCAAATCCTGCCAGCTGCGTCTTGCTTTTTGAGCATGTAAAAAACAAAGATTCCTTCACTCCTTTATTTTCTAGGAAACTATACTAGCTATTATATTTCACATAGTTTGTTTATTAATATAGCAGCCACCTAATAGAAATTGCAACAGGTTTTAAATGACAATCATAAAATGCAAAGCAATTATTTTTCCACAGAAGCTCATCACAAAATCAACGTGCAGGTAGTTGTGGCCGAGTGGTTAAGTCGAAGGACTCGCGCAGGTTCAAATCCTGCCAGCTACGTTTTGCTTTTCAAACTTATTTAAAAACACAATATGCATTTAAGATGTAGAAAAGCAAAATATGTTATGTTAAACAATGTAACTGTCTCATCCTAAATCACCTTCACTTGCATCCTATTTCACAATGGACTGCTTTTTGAAGCACGTGATCTCAGACAGTGAGGCTCTTCCTGCATTTTAGCAACATGTCATCAAACCATCTCCAAATTTTTTTGACTGTTTCATGATGTAATGGTTATTTATGTGTAGATCTGAGTTAAAATTTGTTTTGTTAATAACAACTAAACTTTTAATTAACAAATCAGCAGCACTAGGAAGAAATGTGCATATCAGATACTTTCAAATATCACAAAACTGTAGTGCTATCTGTGGAATTACAGTGAATGTATTGGAATTATTTCCATCGGCCACTTTTTAAGATACATAACAAAGTTTATTTGTTCATTCCAGAACATATTATCATCTTCATCATAATCAACAATTGCCACCAAGCTCAGGAAATCTTTCCCATCTTAAAGTTAATCTTAAATATATCTCTATAACACTGACATGAGCTGTTTCTTTTTAAAACATAAACAGTAATTGAAAAATTTAAATCAATATTTTTTGGAAACCATCATACTCACCATTGTATCCTAATCCTGATTTAATCCTAGTTTGCAGCCTTGATGTTATGAACTAATTATTTCACATATACATTTGCAGAATCCTATGATGTGCCATTCACAATATCCATACTGCCACTAAAGAATGCAAAATTTGATCTTGAGAGATCTGCAGAGATGAAATGAATGATGAGAGAAAATGCATGTTAATAAACAAATTTATGATTGTGCAGAGGCAGGTGTGCTAATTCTACATTAAATAAGCATGGGACCAATGAAATAAACAGAACGATAATAAATTATTTTGTACTCCAGGTAATGTCGGGTAGTTGTATAGACGTAGTTGTGGCCGAGTGGTTAAGGCGATGGACTTGAAATCCATTGGGGTTTCCCAGCGCAGATTCAAATCCTGCCAGCTACGTCTTGCTTTTTGAGCATGTAAAAAACAAAGATAATATTTCCTTGACTCCTTTATTTTCTAGGAAACTATACTAGCTATTATATTTCACATAGTTTGTCTATTAATATATCAGCCACCTAATGGAAATTGCAACAGGTTTTAAATGACAATCATAAAATGCAAAGCAATTATCTTTCCACAGAAGCTCATCACAAAATCAACGTGCAGGTAGTTGTGGCCGAGTGGTTAAGGCGATGGACTCGCGCAGGTTCAAAACCTGCCAGCTATGTCTTGCTTTTCGAGCATGTCAAAAACAAAGATCATACTTCCTTGACTCCTTTATTTTCTAGGAAACTATACTAGCTATTATATTTCACATAGTTTGTCTATTAATATAGCAGCCACCTAATGGAAATTGCAACAGGTTTTAAATGACAATCATAAAATGCAAAGCAATTATCTTTCCACAGAAGCTCATCACAAAATCAACGTGCAGGTAGTTGTGGCCGAGTGGTTAAGGTGATGGACTCGCGCAGGTTCAAATCCTGCCAGCTACGTTTTGCTTTTCAAACTTATTTAAAAACACAATATGCATTTAAGATGTAGAAAAGCAAAATATGTTATGTTAAACAATGTAACTGTCTCATCCTAAATCACCTTCACTTGCATCCTATTTCACAATGGACTGCTTTTTGAAGCATGTGATCTCAGACAGTGAGGCTCTTCCTGCATTTTAGGAACATGTCATCAAACCATCTCCAAATTTTTTTTTACTGTTTCATGATGTAATGGTTATTTATGTGTAGATCTGAGTTAAAATTTGTTTTGTTAATAACAACTAAACTTTTAATTAACAAATCAGCAGCACTAGGAGGAAATGTGCATATCAGATACTTTCAAATATCACAAAACTGTAGTGCTATCTGTGGAATTACAGTGAATGTATTGCAATTATTTCCATCAGCCACTTTGTAAGATACATAACAAGGTTTATTTGTTCTTTCCAGAACATATTATCATCTTCATCATAATCAACAATTGCCACCAAGCTCAGGAAATCTTTCCCATCTTAAAGTTAATCTTAAATATATCTCTATAACACTGACATGAGCTGTTTCTTTTTAAAACATAAACAGTAATTGAAAAATTTAAATCAATATTTTTTGGAAACCATCATACTCACCATTGTATCCTAATCCTGATTTAATCCTAGTTTGCAGCCTTGATGTTATGAACTAATTATTTCACATATACATTTGCAGAATCCTATGATGTGCCATTCACAATATCCATACTGCCACTAAAGAATGCAAAATTTGATCTTGAGAGATCTGCAGAGATGAAATGAATGATGAGAGAAAATGCATGTTAATAAACAAATTTATGATTGTGCAGAGGCAGGTGTGCTAATTCTACATTAAATAAGCATGGGACCAATGAAATAAACAGAACGATAATAAATTATTTTGTACTCCAGGTAATGTCGGGTAGTTGTATAGACGTAGTTGTGGCCGAGTGGTTAAGGCGATGGACTTGAAATCCATTGGGGTTTCCCAGCGCAGATTCAAATCCTGCCAGCTACGTCTTGCTTTTTGAGCATGTAAAAAACAAAGATAATATTTCCTTGACTCCTTTATTTTCTAGGAAACTATACTAGCTATTATATTTCACATAGTTTGTCTATTAATATAGCAGCCACCTAATGGAAATTGCAACAGGTTTTAAATGACAATCATAAAATGCAAAGCAATTATCTTTCCACAGAAGCTCATCACAAAATCAACGTGCAGGTAGTTGTGGCCGAGTGGTTAAGGCGATGGACTCGCGCAGGTTCAAAACCTGCCAGCTATGTCTTGCTTTTCGAGCATGTCAAAAACAAAGATCATACTTCCTTGACTCCTTTATTTTCTAGGAAACTATACTAGCTATTATATTTCACATAGTTTGTCTATTAATATAGCAGCCACCTAATGGAAATTGCAACAGGTTTTAAATGACAATCATAAAATGCAAAGCAATTATCTTTCCACAGAAGCTCATCACAAAATCAACGTGCAGGTAGTTGTGGCCGAGTGGTTAAGGCGATGGACTCGCGCAGGTTCAAATCCTGCCAGCTACGTTTTGCTTTTCAAACTTATTTAAAAACACAATATGCATTTAAGATGTAGAAAAGCAAAATATGTTATGTTAAACAATGTAACTGTCTCATCCTAAATCACCTTCACTTGCATCCTATTTCACAATGGACTGCTTTTTGAAGCATGTGATCTCAGACAGTGAGGCTCTTCCTGCATTTTAGGAACATGTCATCAAACCATCTCCAAATTTTTTTTTACTGTTTCATGATGTAATGGTTATTTATGTGTAGATCTGAGTTAAAATTTGTTTTGTTAATAACAACTAAACTTTTAATTAACAAATCAGCAGCACTAGGAGGAAATGTGCATATCAGATACTTTCAAATATCACAAAACTGTAGTGCTATCTGTGGAATTACAGTGAATGTATTGCAATTATTTCCATCAGCCACTTTGTAAGATACATAACAAGGTTTATTTGTTCATTCCAGAACATATTATCATCTTCATCATAATCAACAATTGCCACCAAGCTCAGGAAATCTTTCCCATCTTAAAGTTAATCTTAAATATATCTCTATAACAGTGACATGAGCTGTTTCTTTTTAAAACAAAAACAGTAATTGAAAAATTTAAATCAATATTTTTTGGAAACCATCATACTCACCATTGTATCCTAATCCTGTTTTAATCCTAGTTTGCAGCCTTGATGTTATGAACTAATTATTTCACATATACATTTGCAGAATCCTATCATGTGCATTTCACAATATCCATACTGCAACTAATGAATGCAAAATTTGATCTTGAGAGATCTGCAGAGATGTAATGAAGGATGAGAGAAAATGCATGTTAATAAACAAATTTATGATTGTGCAGTGGCAGGTGTGCTAATTCTACATTAAATAAGCATGGGACCAATGAAATAAACAGAACGATAATAAATTATTTTGTATACCAGGTAATGTCGGGTAGTGGTATAGAAGTAGTTGTGGCCGAGTGGTTAAGGCGATGGACTTGAAATCCATTGGGGTTTCCCCACGCAGGTTCAAATCCTGCCAGCTACGTCTTGCTTTTTGAGCATGTAAAAAACAAAGATCATACTTCCTTGACTCCTTTATTTTCTAGGAAACTATACTAGCTATTATATTTCACATAGTTTGTTTATTAATATAGCAGCCACCTAATAGAAATTGCAACAGGTTTTAAATGACAATCATAAAATGCAAAGCAATTATTTTTCCACAGAAGCTCATCACAAAATCAACTTGCAGGTAGTTGTGGCCGAGTGGTTAAGGCGATGGACTCGCGCAGGTTCAAATCCTGCCAGCTACGTCTTGCTTTTCGAGCATGTCAAAAACAAAGATCATACTTCCTTGACTCCTTTATTTTCTAGGAAACTATGATAGCTTTTATATTTCACATAGTTTGTCTATTAATATAGCAGCCACCTAATAGAAATTGCAACAGGTTTTAAATGACAATCATGAAATGGAAAGCAATTATTTTTCCACAGAAGCTCATCACAAAATCAACGTGCAGGTAGTTGTGGCCGAGTGGTTAAGGCGATGGACTCGCGCAGGTTCAAATCCTGCCAGCTACGTCTTGCTTTTCGAGCATATCAAAAACAAAGATCATACTTCCTTGACTCCTTTATTTTCTAGGAAAATATACTAGCTATTATAATTCACATAGTTTGTCTATTAATATAGCAGCCACCTAATAGAAATTGCAACAGGTTTTAAATGACAATCATGAAATGGAAAGCAATTATTTTTCCACAGAAGCTCATCACAAAATCAACGTGCAGGTAGTTGTGGCCGAGTGGTTAAGGCGATGGACTCGCGCAGGTTCAAATCCTGCCAGCTACGTCTTGCTTTTCGAGCATGTCAAAAACAAAGATCATACTTCCTTGACTCCTTTATTTTCTAGGAAACTATGATAGCTTTTATATTTCACATAGTTTGTCTATTAATATAGCAGCCACCTAATAGAAATTGCAACAGGTTTTAAATGACAATCATGAAATGGAAAGCAATTATTTTTCCACAGAAGCTCATCACAAAATCAACGTGCAGGTAGTTGTGGCCGAGTGGTTAAGGCGATGGACTCACGCAGGTTCAAATCCTGCCAGCTACCTTTTGCTTTTCAAACTTATTTAAAAACACAATATGCATTTAAGATGTAGAAAAGCAAAATATGTTATGTTAAACAATGTAACTGTCTCATCCTAAATCACCTTCACTTGCATCCTATTTCACAATGGACTGCTTTTTGAAGCACGTGATCTCAGACAGTGAGGCTCTTCCTGCATTTTAGGAACATGTCATCAAACCATCTCCAAATTTTTTTTACTGTTTCATGATGTAATGGTTATTTATGTGTAGATCTGAGTTAAAATTTGTTTTGTTAATAACAACTAAACTTTTAATTAACAAATCAGCAGCACTAGGAAGAAATGTGCATATCAGATACTTTCAAATATCACAAAACTGTAGTGCTATCTGTGGAATTACAGTGAATGTATTGCAATTATTTCCATCGGCCACTTTTTAAGATACATAACAAAGTTTATTTGTTAATTCCAGAACATATTATCATCTTCATCATAATCAACAATTGCCACCAAGCTCAGGAAATCTTTCGAATCTTAAAGTTAATCTTAAATATATCTCTATAACACTGACATGAGCTGTTTCTTTTTAAAACATAAACAGTAATTGAAAAATTTAAATCAATATTTTTTGGAAACCATCATACTCACCATTGTATCCTAATCCTGATTTAATCCTAGTTTGCAGCCTTGATGTTATGAACTAATTATTTCACATATACATTTGCAGAATCCTATGATATGCCTTTCACAATATCCATACTGCCACTAAAGAATGCAAAATTTGATCTTGAGAGATCTGCAGAGATGAAATGAATGATGAGAGAAAATGCATGTTAATAAACAAATTTATGATTGTGCAGAGGCAGGTGTGCTAATTCTACATTAAATAAGCATGGGACCAATGAAATAAACAGAACGATAATAAATTATTTTGTACTCCAGGTAATGTCGGGTAGTTGTATAGACGTAGTTGTGGCCGAGTGGTTAAGGCGATGGACTTGAAATCCATTGGGGTTTCCCCGCGCAGATTCAAATCCTGCCAGCTACGTCTTGCTTTTTGAGCATGTAAAAAACAAAGATCATACTTCCTTGACTCCTTTATTTTCTAGGAAACTATACTAGCTATTATATTTCACATAGTTTGTCTATTAATATAGCAGCCACCTAATAGAAATTGCAACAGGTTTTAAATGACAATCATAAAATGCAAAGCAATTATTTTTCCACAGAAGCTCATCACAAAATCAACGTGCAGGTAGTTGTGGCCGAGTGGTTAAGGCGATGGACTCGCGCAGGTTCAAATCCTGCCAGCTACGTCTTGCTTTTCGAGCATGTCAAAAACA
This sequence comes from Taudactylus pleione, assembly GCA_031769625.1. Taxonomy (NCBI): domain Eukaryota; kingdom Metazoa; phylum Chordata; class Amphibia; order Anura; family Myobatrachidae; genus Taudactylus; species Taudactylus pleione. The sequence goes on from JAUIMM010000084.1 coordinate 4,881,846, forward strand.
AAGATCATACTTCCTTGACTCCTTTATTTTCTAGGAAACTATGATAGCTTTTATATTTCACATAGTTTGTCTATTAATATAGCAGCCACCTAATAGAAATTGCAACAGGTTTTAAATGACAATCATGAAATGGAAAGCAATTATTTTTCCACAGAAGCTCATCACAAAATCAACGTGCAGGTAGTTGTGGCCGAGTGGTTAAGGCGATGGACTCGCGCAGGTTCAAATCCTGCCAGCTATGTCTTGCTTTTCGAGCATGTCAAAAACAAAGATCATACTTCCTTGACTCCTTTATTTTCTAGGAAACTATACTAGCTATTATATTTCACATAGTTTGTCTATTAATATAGCAGCCACCTAATAGAAATTGCATCAGGTTTTAAATGACAATCATAAAATGGAAAGCAATTATTTTTCCACAGAAGCTCATCACAAAATCAACGTGCAGGTAGTTGTGGCCGAGTGGTTAAGGCGATGGACTCGCGCAGGTTCAAATCCTGCCAGCTACGTTTTGCTTTTCAAACTTATTTAAAAACACAATATGCATTTAAGATGTAGAAAAGCAAAATATGTTATGTTAAACAATGTAACTGTCTCATCCTAAATCACCTTCACTTGCATCCTATTTCACAATGGACTGCTTTTTGAAGCATGTGATCTCAGATAGTGAGGCTCTTCCTGCATTTTAGGAACATGTCTTCAAACCATCTCCAAATTTTTTTTACTGTTTCATGATGTAATGGTTATTTATGTGTAGATCTGAGTTAAAATTTGTTTGGTTAATAACAACTAAACTTTTAATTAACAAATCAGCAGCACTAGGAAGAAATGTGCATATCAGATACTTTCAAATATCACAAAACTGTAGTGCTATCTGTGGAATTACAGTGAATGTATTGCAATTATTTCCATCGGCCACTTTTTAAGATACATAACAAAGTTTATTTGTTAATTCCAGAACATATTATCATCTTCATCATAATCAACAATTGCCACCAAACTCAGGAAATCTTTCCCATCTTAAAGTTAATCTTAAATATATCTCTATAACACTGACATGAGCTGTTTCTTTTTAAAACATAAACAGTAATTGAAAAATTTAAATCAATATTTTTTGGAAACCATCATACTCACCATTGTATCCTAATCCTGATTTAATCCTAGTTTGCAGCCTTGATGTTATGAACTAATTATTTCACATATACATTTGCAGAATCCTATGATATGCCTTTCACAATATCCATACTGCCACTAAAGAATGCAAAATTTGATCTTGAGAGATCTGCAGAGATGAAATGAATGATGAGAGAAAATGCATGTTAATAAACAAATTTATGATTGTGCAGAGGCAGGTGTGCTAATTCTACATTAAATAAGCATGGGACCAATGAAATAAACAGAACGATAATAAATTATTTTGTACTCCAGGTAATGTCGGGTAGTTGTATAGACGTAGTTGTGGCCGAGTGGTTAAGGCGATGGACTTGAAATCCATTGGGGTTTCCCCGCGCAGATTCAAATCCTGCCAGCTACGTCTTGCTTTTTGAGCATGTAAAAAACAAAGATCATACTTCCTTGACTCCTTTATTTTCTAGGAAACTATACTAGCTATTATATTTCACATAGTTTGTCTATTAATATAGCAGCCACCTAATAGAAATTGCAACAGGTTTTAAATGACAATCATAAAATGCAAAGCAATTATTTTTCCACAGAAGCTCATCACATAATCAACGTGCAGGTAGTTGTGGCCGAGTGGTTAAGGCGATGGACTCGCGCAGGTTCAAATCCTGCCAGCTACGTCTTGCTTTTCGAGCATGTCAAAAACAAAGATCATACTTCCTTGACTCCTTTATTTTCTAGGAAACTATGATAGCTTTTATATTTCACATAGTTTGTCTATTAATATAGCAGCCACCTAATAGAAATTGCAACAGGTTTTAAATGACAATCATGAAATGGAAAGCAATTATTTTTCCACAGAAGCTCATCACAAAATCAACGTGCAGGTAGTTGTGGCCGAGTGGTTAAGGCGATGGACTCGCGCAGGTTCAAATCCTGCCAGCTATGTCTTGCTTTTCGAGCATGTCAAAAACAAAGATCATACTTCCTTGACTCCTTTATTTTCTAGGAAACTATACTAGCTATTATATTTCACATAGTTTGTCTATTAATATAGCAGCCACCTAATAGAAATTGCATCAGGTTTTAAATGACAATCATAAAATGGAAAGCAATTATTTTTCCACAGAAGCTCATCACAAAATCAACGTGCAGGTAGTTGTGGCCGAGTGGTTAAGGCGATGGACTCGCGCAGGTTCAAATCCTGCCAGCTACGTTTTGATTTTCAAACTTATTTAAAAACACAATATGCATTTAAGATGTAGAAAAGCAAAATATGTTATGTTAAACAATGTAACTGTCTCATCCTAAATCACCTTCACTTGCATCCTATTTCACAATGGACTGCTTTTTGAAGCATGTGATCTCAGACAGTGAGGCTCTTCCTGCATTTTAGGAACATGTCATCAAACCATCTCCAAATTTTTTTAACTGTTTCATGATGTAATGGTTATTTATGTGTAGATCTGAGTTAAAATTTGTTTTGTTAATAACAACTAAACTTTTAATTAACAAATCAGCAGCACTAGGAAGAAATGTGCATATCAGATACTTTCAAATATCACAAAACTGTAGTGCTATCTGTGGAATTACAGTGAATGTATTGCAATTATTTCCATCAGCCACTTTGTAAGATACATAACAAGGTTTATTTGTTCATTCCAGAACATATTATCATCTTCATCATAATCAACAATTGCCACCAAGCTCAGGAAATCTTTCCCATCTTAAAGTTAATCTTAAATATATCTCTATAACAGTGACATGAGCTGTTTCTTTTTAAAACATAAACAGTAATTGAAAAATTTAAATCAATATTTTTTGGAAACCATCATACTCACCATTGTATCCTAATCCTGTTTTAATCCTAGTTTGCAGCCTTGATGTTATGAACTAATTATTTCACATATACATTTGCAGAATCCTATGATGTGCCTTTCACAATATCCATACTGCAACTAATGAATGCAAAATTTGATCTTGAGAGATCTGCAGAGATGTAATGAAGGATGAGAGAAAATGCATGTTAATAAACAAATTTATGATTGTGCAGTGGCAGGTGTGCTAATTCTACATTAAATAAGCATGGGACCAATGAAATAAACAGAACGATAATAAATTATTTTGTACTCCAGGTAATGTCGGGTAGTTGTATAGAAGTAGTTGTGGCCGAGTGGTTAAGGCGATGGACTTGAAATCCATTGGGGTTTCCCCACGCAGGTTCAAATCCTGCCAGCTATGTCTTGCTTTTTGAGCATGTAAAAAACAAAGATCATAGTTCCTTGACTCCTTTATTTTCTAGGAAACTATACTAGCTATTATATTTCACATAGTTTGTTTATTAATATAGCAGCCACCTAATAGAAATTGCAACAGGTTTTAAATGACAATCATAAAATGCAAAGCAATTATTTTTCCACAGAAGCTCATCACAAAATCAACGTGCAGGTAGTTGTGGCCGAGTGGTTAAGGCGATGGACTCGCGCAGGTTCAAATCCTGCCAGCTACGTCTTGCTTTTCGAGCATGTCAAAAACAAAGATCATACTTCCTTGACTCCTTTATTTTCTAGGAAACTATGATAGCTTTTATATTTCACATAGTTTGTCTATTAATATAGCAGCCACCTAATAGAAATTGCAACAGGTTTTAAATGACAATCATGAAATGGAAAGCAATTATTTTTCCACAGAAGCTCATCACAAAATCAACGTGCAGGTAGTTGTGGCCGAGTGGTTAAGGCGATGGACTCGCGCAGGTTCAAATCCTGCCAGCTACCTTTTGCTTTTCAAACTTATTTAAAAACACAATATGCATTTAAGATGTAGAAAAGCAAAATATGTTATGTTAAACAATGTAACTGTCTCATCCTAAATCACCTTCACTTGCATCCTATTTCACAATGGACTGCTTTTTGAAGCACGTGATCTCAGACAGTGAGGCTCTTCCTGCATTTTAGGAACATGTCATCAAACCATCTCCAAATTTTTTTTACTGTTTCATGATGTAATGGTTATTTATGTGTAGATCTGAGTTAAAATTTGTTTTGTTAATAACAACTAAACTTTTAATTAACAAATCAGCAGCACTAGGAAGAAATGTGCATATCAGATACTTTCAAATATCACAAAACTGTAGTGCTATCTGTGGAATTACAGTGAATGTATTGCAATTATTTCCATCGGCCACTTTTTAAGATACATAACAAAGTTTATTTGTTAATTCCAGAACATATTATCATCTTCATCATAATCAACAATTGCCACCAAGCTCAGGAAATCTTTCCCATCTTAAAGTTAATCTTAAATATATCTCTATAACACTGACATGAGCTGTTTCTTTTTAAAACATAAACAGTAATTGAAAAATTTAAATCAATATTTTTTGGAAACCATCATACTCACCATTGTATCCTAATCCTGATTTAATCCTAGTTTGCAGCCTTGATGTTATGAACTAATTATTTCACATATACATTTGCAGAATCCTATGATATGCCTTTCACAATATCCATACTGCCACTAAAGAATGCAAAATTTGATCTTGAGAGATCTGCAGAGATGAAATGAATGATGAGAGAAAATGCATGTTAATAAACAAATTTATGATTGTGCAGAGGCAGGTGTGCTAATTCTACATTAAATAAGCATGGGACCAATGAAATAAACAGAACGATAATAAATTATTTTGTACTCCAGGTAATGTCGGGTAGTTGTATAGACGTAGTTGTGGCCGAGTGGTTAAGGCGATGGACTTGAAATCCATTGGGGTTTCCCCGCGCAGATTCAAATCCTGCCAGCTACGTCTTGCTTTTTGAGCATGTAAAAAACAAAGATCATACTTCCTTGACTCCTTTATTTTCTAGGAAACTATACTAGCTATTATATTTCACATAGTTTGTCTATTAATATAGCAGCCACCTAATAGAAATTGCAACAGGTTTTAAATGACAATCATAAAATGCAAAGCAATTATTTTTCCACAGAAGCTCATCACAAAATCAACGTGCAGGTAGTTGTGGCCGAGTGGTTAAGGCGATGGACTCGCGCAGGTTCAAATCCTGCCAGCTACGTCTTGCTTTTCGAGCATGTCAAAAACAAAGATCATACTTCCTTGACTCCTTTATTTTCTAGGAAACTATGATAGCTTTTATATTTCACATAGTTTGTCTATTAATATAGCAGCCACCTAATAGAAATTGCAACAGGTTTTAAATGACAATCATGAAATGGAAAGCAATTATTTTTCCACAGAAGCTCATCACAAAATCAACGTGCAGGTAGTTGTGGCCGAGTGGTTAAGGCGATGGACTCGCGCAGGTTCAAATCCTGCCAGCTACGTTTTGCTTTTCGAGCATGTTAAAAACAGAGATCATACTTCCTTGACTCATTTATTTTCTAGGAAACTATACTAGCTATTATATTTCCCATAGTTTGTCTATTAATATAGCAGCTACCAAATAGAAATTGCAACAGGTTTTAAATGACAATCATGAAATGGAAAGCAATTATTTTTCCACAGAAGCTCATCACAAAATCAACGTGCAGCTAGTTGTGGCCGAGTGGTTAAGGCGATGGACTCGAAATACATTGGGGTTTCCCCGCGCAGATTCAAATCCTGCCAGCTACGTCTTGCTTTTTGAGCATGTAAAAAACAAAGATCATACTTCCTTGACTCCTTTATTTTCTAGGAAACTATACTAGCTATTATATTTCACATAGTTTGTCTATTAATATAGCAGCCACCTAATAGAAATTGCAACAGGTTTTAAATGACAATCATAAAATGCAAAGCAATTATTTTTCCACAGAAGCTCATCACAAAATCAACGTGCAGGTAGTTGTGGCCGAGTGGTTAAGGCGATGGACTCGCGCAGGTTCAAATCCTGCCAGCTACGTCTTGCTTTTCGAGCATGTCAAAAACAAAGATCATACTTCCTTGACTCCTTTATTTTCTAGGAAACTATACTAGCTAATATATTTCACATAGTTTGTTTATTAATATAGCAGCCACCTAATAGAAATTACAACAGGTTTTAAATGACAATCATAAAATGCAAAGCAATTATTTTTCCACAGAAGCTCATCACAAAATCAACGTGCAGGTAGTTGTGGCCGAGTGGTTAAGGCGATGGACTCGCGCAGGTTCAAATCCTGCCAGCTACGTTTTGCTTTTCAAACTTATTTAAAAACACAATATGCATTTAAGATGTAGAAAAGCAAAATATGTTATGTTAAACAATGTAACTGTCTCATCCTAAATCACCTTCACTTGCATCCTATTTCACAATGGACTGCTTTTTGAAGCACGTGATCTCAGACAGTGAGGCTCTTCCTGCATTTTAGGAACATGTCATCAAACCATCTCCAAATTTTTTTGACTGTTTCATGATGTAATGGTTATTTATGTGTAGATCTGAGTTAAAATTTGTTTTGTTAATAACAACTAAACTTTTAATTAACAAATCAGCAGCACTAGGAAGAAATGTGCATATCAGATACTTTCAAATATCACAAAACTGTAGTGCTATCTGTGGAATTACAGTGAATGTATTGCATTTATTTCCATCGGCCACTTTTTAAGATACATAACAAAGTTTATTTGTTCATTCCAGAACATATTATCATCTTCATCATAATCAACAATTGCCACCAAGCTCAGGAAATCTTTCCCATCTTAAAGTTAATCTTAAATATATCTCTATAACACTGACATGAGCTGTTTCTTTTTAAAACATAAACAGTAATTGAAAAATTTAAATCAATATTTTTTGGAAACCATCATACTCACCATTGTATCCTAATCCTGATTTAATCCTAGTTTGCAGCCTTGATGTTATGAACTAATTATTTCACATATACATTTGCAGAATCCTATGATGTGTCTTTCACAATATCCATACTGCCACTAAAGATTGCAAAATTTGATCTTGAGAGATCTGCAGAGATGAAATGAATGATGAGAGAAAATGCATGTTAATAAACAAATTTATGATTGTGCAGAGGCAGGTGTGCTAATTCTACATTAAATAAGCATGGGACCAATGAAATAAACAGAACGATAATAAATTATTTTGTACTCCAGGTAATGTCAGGTAGTTGTATAGAAGTGGTTGTGGCCGAGTGGTTAAGGCGATGGACTTGAAATCCATTGGGGTTTCCCCGCGCAGGTTCAAATCCTGCCAGCTATGTCTTGCTTTTTGAGCATGTAAAAAACAAAGATCATACTTCCTTGACTCCTTTATTTTCTAGGAAACTATACTAGCTATTATATTTCACATAGTTTGTCTATTATTATAGCAGCCACCTAATAGAAATTGCAACAGGTTTTCAATGACAATCATAAAATACAAAGCAATTATTTTTCCACAGAAGCTCATCACAAAATCAACGTGCAGGTAGTTGTGGCCGAGTGGTTAAGGCGATGGACTTGCGCAGGTTGAAATCCTGCCAGCTACGTCTTGCTTTTCGAGCATGTCAAAAACAAAGATCATACTTCCTTGACTCCTTTATTTTCTAGGAAACTATACTAGCTATTATATTTCACATAGTTTGTCTATTAATATAGCAGCCACCTAATAGAAATTGCAACAGGTTTTAAATGACAATCATGAAATGGAAAGTAATTATTTTTCCACAGAAGCTCATCACAAAATCAACGTGCAGGTAGTTGTGGCCGAGTGGTTAAGGTGATGGACTCGCGCAGGTTCAAATCCTGCCAGCTACGTTTTGCTTTTCAAACTTATTTAAAAACACAATATGCATTTAAGTTGTAGAAAAGCAAAATATGTTATGTTAAACAATGTAACTGTCTCATCCTAAATCACCTTCACTTGCATCCTATTTCACAATGGACTGCTTTTTGAAGCACGTGATCTCAGACTTTGAGGCTCTTCCTGCGTTTTAGGAACATGTCATCAAACCATCTCCAAATTTTTTTTACTGTTTCATGATGTAATGGTTATTTATGTGTAGATCTGAGTTAAAATTAGTTTTGTTAATAACAACTAAACTTTTAATTAACAAATCAGCAGCACTAGGAAGAAATGTGCATATCAGATACTTTCAAATATCACAAAACTGTAGTGCTATCTGTGGAATTACAGTGAATGTATTGCAATTATTTCCATCAGCCACTTTGTAAGATACATAACAAAGTTTATTTGTTCATTCCAGAACATATTATCATCTTCATCATAATCAACAATTGCCACCAAGCTCAGGAAATCTTTCCCATCTTAAAGTTAATCTTAAATATATCTCTATAACACTGACATGAGCTGTTTCTTTTTAAAACATAAACAGTAATTGAAAAATTTAAATCTATATTTTTTGGAAACCATCATACTCACCATTGTATCCTAATCTTGATTTAATCCTAGTTTGCAGCCTTGATGTTATGAACTAATTATTTCACATATACATTTGCAGAATCCTATGATGTGCCTTTCACAATATCCATACTGCCACTAAAGAATGCAAAATTTGATCTTGAGAGATCTGCAGAGATGCAATGAAGGATGAGAGAAAATGCATGTTAATAAACAAATTTATGATTGTGCAGTGGCAGGTGTGCTAATTCTACATTAAATAAGCATGGGACCAATGAAATAAACAGAACGATAATAAATTATTTTGTACTCCAGGTAATGTCGGGTAGTGGTATAGAAGTAGTTGTGGCCAAGTGGTTAAGGCAATGGAGTTGAAATCCATTGGGGTTTCCCCGCGCAGGTTCAATTCCTGCCAGCTACATCTTGCTTTTCGAGCATGTTAAAAACAGAGATCATACTTCCTTGACTCATTTATTTTCTAGGAAACTATACTAGCTATTATATTTCCCATAGTTTGTCTATTAATATAGCAGCTACCAAATAGAAATTGCAACAGGTTTTAAATGACAATCATGAAATGGAAAGCAATTATTTTTCCACAGAAGCTCATCACAAAATCAACGTGCAGCTAGTTGTGGCCGAGTGGTTAAGGCGATGGACTTGAAATCCATTGGGGTTTCCCCGCACAGGTTCAAATCCTGCCAGCTATGTTTTGCTTTTCAAACTTATTTAAAAACGCAATATGCATTTAAGATGTAGAAAAGCAAAATATGTTATGTTGAACAATGTAACTGTCTCATCCTAAATCACCTTCACCTGCATCCTATTTCACAATGGACTGCTTTTTGAAGCACGTGATCTCAGACAGTGAGGCTCTTCCTGCATTTTAGGAACATGTCATCAAACCATCTCCAAATTTTTTTTACTGTTTCATGATGTAATGGTTATTTATGTGTAGATCTGAGTTAAAATTAGTTTTGTTAATAACAACTAAACTTTTAATTAACAAATCAGCAGCACTAGGAAGAAATGTGCATATCAGATACTTTCAAATATCACAAAACTGTAGTGCTATCTGTGGAATTACAGTGAATGTATTGCATTTATTTCCATCGGCCACTTTTTAAGATACATAACAAAGTTTATTTGTTCATTCCAGAACATATTATCATCTTCATCATAATCAACAATTGCCACCAAGCTCAGGAAATCTTTCCCATCTTAAAGTTAATCTTAAATATATCTCTATAACACTGACATGAGCTGTTTCTTTTTAAAACATAAACAGTAATTGAAAAATTTAAATCAATATTTTTTGGAAACCATCATACTCACCATTGTATCCTAATCCTGATTTAATCCTAGTTTGCAGCCTTGATGTTATGAACTAATTATTTCACATATACATTTGCAGAATCCTATGATGTGTCTTTCACAATATCCATACTGCCACTAAAGATTGCAAAATTTGATCTTGAGAGATCTGCAGAGATGAAATGAATGATGAGAGAAAATGCATGTTAATAAACAAATTTATGATTGTGCAGAGGCAGGTGTGCTAATTCTACATTAAATAAGCATGGGACCAATGAAATAAACAGAACGATAATAAATTATTTTGTACTCCAGGTAATGTCAGGTAGTTGTATAGAAGTGGTTGTGGCCGAGTGGTTAAGGCGATGGACTTGAAATCCATTGGGGTTTCCCCGCGCAGGTTCAAATCCTGCCAGCTATGTCTTGCTTTTTGAGCATGTAAAAAACAAAGATCATACTTCCTTGACTCCTTTATTTTCTAGGAAACTATACTAGCTATTATATTTCACATAGTTTGTCTATTATTATAGCAGCCACCTAATAGAAATTGCAACAGGTTTTCAATGACAATCATAAAATACAAAGCAATTATTTTTCCACAGAAGCTCATCACAAAATCAACGTGCAGGTAGTTGTGGCCGAGTGGTTAAGGCGATGGACTTGCGCAGGTTGAAATCCTGCCAGCTACGTCTTGCTTTTCGAGCATGTCAAAAACAAAGATCATACTTCCTTGACTCCTTTATTTTCTAGGAAACTATACTAGCTATTATATTTCACATAGTTTGTCTATTAATATAGCAGCCACCTAATAGAAATTGCAACAGGTTTTAAATGACAATCATGAAATGGAAAGTAATTATTTTTCCACAGAAGCTCATCACAAAATCAACGTGCAGGTAGTTGTGGCCGAGTGGTTAAGGTGATGGACTCGCGCAGGTTCAAATCCTGCCAGCTACGTTTTGCTTTTCAAACTTATTTAAAAACACAATATGCATTTAAGTTGTAGAAAAGCAAAATATGTTATGTTAAACAATGTAACTGTCTCATCCTAAATCACCTTCACTTGCATCCTATTTCACAATGGACTGCTTTTTGAAGCACGTGATCTCAGACTTTGAGGCTCTTCCTGCATTTTAGGAACATGTCATCAAACCATCTCCAAATTTTTTTTACTGTTTCATGATGTAATGGTTATTTATGTGTAGATCTGAGTTAAAATTAGTTTTGTTAATAACAACTAAACTTTTAATTAACAAATCAGCAGCACTAGGAAGAAATGTGCATATCAGATACTTTCAAATATCACAAAACTGTAGTGCTATCTGTGGAATTACAGTGAATGTATTGCAATTATTTCCATCAGCCACTTTGTAAGATACATAACAAAGTTTATTTGTTAATTCCAGAACATATTATCATCTTCATCATAATCAACAATTGCCACCAAGCTCAGGAAATCTTTCCCATCTTAAAGTTAATCTTAAATATATCTCTATAACACTGACATGAGCTGTTTCTTTTTAAAACATAAACAGTAATTGAAAAATTTAAATCTATATTTTTTGGAAACCATCATACTCACCATTGTATCCTAATCTTGATTTAATCCTAGTTTGCAGCCTTGATGTTATGAACTAATTATTTCACATATACATTTGCAGAATCCTATGATGTGCCTTTCACAATATCCATACTGCCACTAAAGAATGCAAAATTTGATCTTGAGAGATCTGCAGAGATGCAATGAAGGATGAGAGAAAATGCATGTTAATAAACAAATTTATGATTGTGCAGTGGCAGGTGTGCTAATTCTACATTAAATAAGCATGGGACCAATGAAATAAACAGAACGATAATAAATTATTTTGTACTCCAGGTAATGTCGGGTAGTGGTATAGAAGTAGTTGTGGCCAAGTGGTTAAGGCAATGGAGTTGAAATCCATTGGGGTTTCCCCGCGCAGGTTCAATTCCTGCCAGCTACATCTTGCTTTTCGAGCATGTTAAAAACAGAGATCATACTTCCTTGACTCATTTATTTTCTAGGAAACTATACTAGCTATTATATTTCCCATAGTTTGTCTATTAATATAGCAGCTACCAAATAGAAATTGCAACAGGTTTTAAATGACAATCATGGATTGGAAAGCAATTATTTTTCCACAGAAGCTCATCACAAAATCAACGTGCAGCTAGTTGTGGCCGAGTGGTTAAGGCGATGGACTCGAAATCCATTGGGGTTTCCCCGCGCAGGTTCAAATCCTGCCAGCTATGTTTTGCTTTTCAAACTTATTTAAAAACGCAATATGCATTTAAGATGTAGAAAAGCAAAATATGTTATGTTGAACAATGTAACTGTCTCATCCTAAATCACCTTCACCTGCATCCTATTTCACAATGGACTGCTTTTTGAAGCACGTGATCTCAGACAGTGAGGCTCTTCCTGCATTTTAGGAACATGTCATCAAACCATCTCCAAATTTTTTTTACTGTTTCATGATGTAATGGTTATTTATGTGTAGATCTGAGTTAAAATTAGTTTTGTTAATAACAACTAAACTTTTAATTAACAAATCAGCAGCACTAGGAAGAAATGTGCATATCAGATACTTTCAAATATCACAAAACTGTAGTGCTATCTGTGGAATTACAGTGAATGTATTGCAATTATTTCCATCGGCCACTTTTTAATATACATAACAAAGTTTATTTGTTCATTCCAGAACATATTATCATCTTCATCATAATCAACAATTGCCACCAAGCTCAGGAAATCTTTCCCATCTTAAAGTTAATCTTAAATATATCTCTATAACACTGACATGAGCTGTTTCTTTTTAAAACATAAACAGTAATTGAAAAATTTAAATCTATATTTTTTGGAAACAATCATACTCACCATTGTATCCTAATCTTGATTTAATCCTAGTTTGCAGCCTTGATGTTATGAACTAATTATTTCACATATACATTTGCAGAATCCTATGATGTGCCTTTCACAATATCCATACTGCCACTAAAGAATGCAAAATTTGATCTTGAGAGATCTGCAGAGATGTAATGAAGGATGAGAGAAAATGCATGTTAATAAACAAATTTATGATTGTGCAGTGGCAGGTGTGCTAATTCTACATTAAATAAGCATGGGACCAAAGAAATAAACAGAACGATAATAAATTATTTTGTACTCCAGGTAATGTCGGGTAGTTGTATAGACGTAGCTGTGGCCGAGTGGTTAAGGCGATGGACTTGAAATCCATTGGGGTTTCCCCGCACAGGTTCAAATCCTGCCAGCTATGTCTTGCTTTTTGAGCATGTAAAAAACAAAGATCATACTTCCTTGACTCCTTTATTTTCTAGGAAACTATACTAGCTATTATATTTCACATAGTTTGTCTATTAATATAGCAGCCACCTAATAGAAATTGCAACAGGTTTTAAATGACAATCATAAAATGCAAAGCAATTATTTTTCCACAGAAACTCATCAAAAAATCAACGTGCAGGTAGTTGTGGCCGAGTGGTTAAGGCGATGGACTCGCGCAGGTTCAAATCCTGCCAGCTACGTCTTGCTTTTCGAGCATGTCAAAAACAAAGATCATACTTCCTTGACTCCTTTATTTTCTAGGAAACTATGATAGCTTTTATATTTCACATAGTTTGTCTATTAATATAGCAGCCACCTAATAGAAATTGCAACAGGTTTTAAATGACAATCATGAAATGGAAAGCAATTATTTTTCCACAGAAGCTCATCACAAAATCAACGTGCAGGTAGTTGTGGCCGAGTGGTTAAGGCGATGGACTCGCGCAGGTTCAAATCCTGCCAGCTACGTTTTGCTTTTCAAACTTATTTAAAAACACAATATGCATTTAAGATGTAGAAAAGCAAAACATGTTATGTTAAACAATGTAACTGTCTCATCCTAAATCACCTTCACTTGCATCCTATTTCACAATGGACTGCTTTTTGAAGCACGTGATCTCAGACAGTGAGGCTCTTCCTGCATTTTAGGAACATGTCATCAAACCATCTCCAAATTTTTTTTACTGTTTCATGATGTAATGGTTATTTATGTGTAGATCTGAGTTAAAATTTGTTTTGTTAATAACAACTAAACTTTTAATTAACAAATCAGCAGCACTAGGAAGAAATGTGCATATCAGATACTTTCAAATATCACAAAACTGTAGTGCTATCTGTGGAATTACAGTGAATGTATTGCAATTATTTCCATCAGCCACTTTGTAAGATACATAACAAGGTTTATTTGTTCATTCCAGAACATATTATCATCTTCATCATAATCAACAATTGCGACCAAGCTCAGGAAATCTTTCCCATCTTAAAGTTAATCTTAAATAAATCTCTATAACAGTGACATGAGCTGTTTCTTTTTAAAACATAAACAGTAATTGAAAAATTTAAATCAATATTTTTTGGAAACCATCATACTCACCATTGTATCCTAATCCTGTTTTAATCCTAGTTTGCAGCCTTGATGTTATGAACTAATTATTTCACATATACATTTGCAGAATCCTATGATGTGCCTTTCACAATATCCATACTGCCACTAATGAATGCAAAATTTGATCTTGAGAGATCTGCAGAGATGTAATGAAGGATGAGAGAAAATGCATGTTAATAAACAAATTTATGATTGTGCAGTGGCAGGTGTGCTAATTCTACATTAAATAAGCATGGGACCAATGAAATAAACAGAACGATAATAAATTATTTTGTACTCCAGGTTATGTCGGGTAGTGGTATAGAAGTAGTTGTGGCCAAGTGGTTAAGGCAATGGACTTGAAATCCATTGGGGTATCCCCGCGCAGGTTCAATTCCTGCCAGCTACATCTTGCTTTTCGAGCATGTTAAAAACAGAGATCATACTTCCTTGACTCATTTATTTTCTAGGAAACTATACTAGCTATTATATTTCCCATAGTTTGTCTATTAATATAGCAGCTACCAAATAGAAATTGCAACAGGTTTTAAATGACAATCATGAAATGGAAAGCAATTATTTTTCCACAGAAGCTCATCACAAAATCAACGTGCAGCTAGTTGTGGCCGAGTGGTTAAGGCGATGGACTCGAAATCCATTGGGGTTTCCCCACGCAGATTCAAATCCTGCCAGCTACGTTTTGCTTTTCAAACTTATTTAAAAACGCAATATGCATTTAAGATGTAGAAAAGCAAAATATGTTATGTTGAACAATGTAACTGTCTCATCCTAAATCACCTTCACCTGCATCCTATTTCACAATGGACTGCTTTTTGAAGCACGTGATCTCAGACAGTGAGGCTCTTCCTGCATTTTAGGAACATGTCATCAAACCATCTCCAAATTTTTTTTACTGTTTCATGATGTAATGGTTATTTATGTGTAGATCTGAGTTAAAATTTGTTTTGTTAATAACAACTAAACTTTTAATTAACAAATCAGCAGCACTAGGAAGAAATGTGCATATCAGATACTTTCAAATATCACAAAACTGTAGTGCTATCTGTGGAATTACAGTGAATGTATTGCAATTATTTCCATCGGCCACTTTTTAAGATACATAACAAAGTTTATTTGTTCATTCCAGAACATATTATCATCTTCATCATAATCAACAATTGCCACCAAGCTCAGGAAATCTTTCCCATCTTAAAGTTAATCTTAAATATATCTCTATAACACTGACATGAGCTGTTTCTTTTTAAAACATAAACAGTAATTGAAAAATTTAAATCTATATTTTTTGGAAACAATCATACTCACCATTGTATCATAATCTTGATTTAATCCTAGTTTGCAGCCTTGATGTTATGAACTAATTATTTCACATATACATTTGCAGAATCCTATGATGTGCCTTTCACAATATCCATACTGCCACTAAAGAATGCAAAATTTGATCTTGAGAGATCTGCAGAGATGTAATGAAGGATGAGAGAAAATGCATGTTAATAAACAAATTTATGATTGTGCAGTGGCAGGTGTGCTAATTCTACATTAAATAAGCATGGGACCAAAGAAATAAACAGAACGATAATAAATTATTTTGTACTCCAGGTAATGTCGGGTAGTTGTATAGACGTAGCTGTGGCCGAGTGGTTAAGGCGATGGACTTGAAATCCATTGGGGTTTCCCCACGCAGGTTCAAATCCTGCCAGCTACGTCTTGCTTTTTGAGCATGTAAAAAACAAAGATCATACTTCCTTGACTCCTTTATTTTCTAGGAAACTATACTAGCTATTATAGTTCACATAGTTTGTTTATTAATATAGCAGCCATCTAATAGAAATTGCAACAGGTTTTAAATGACAATCATAAAATGCAAAGCAATTATTTTTCCACAGAAGCTCATCACAAAATCAACGTGCAGGTAGTTGTGGCCGAGTGGTTAAGGCGATGGACTCGCGCAGGTTCAAATCCTGCCAGCTACGTCTTGCTTTTCGAGCATGTCAAAAACAAAGATCATACTTCCTTGACTCCTTTATTTTCTAGGAAACTATGATAGCTTTTATATTTCACATAGTTTGTCTATTAATATAGCAGCCACCTAATAGAAATTGCAACAGGTTTTAAATGACAATCATGAAATGGAAAGCAATTATTTTTCCACAGAAGCTCATCACAAAATCAACGTGCAGGTAGTTGTGGCCGAGTGGTTAAGGCGATGGACTCGCGCAGGTTCAAATCCTGCCAGCTACCTTTTGCTTTTCAAACTTATTTAAAAACACAATATGCATTTAAGATGTAGAAAAGCAAAATATGTTATGTTAAACAATGTAACTGTCTCATCCTAAATCACCTTCACTTGCATCCTATTTCACAATGGACTGCTTTTTGAAGCACGTGATCTCAGACAGTGAGGCTCTTCCTGCATTTTAGGAACATGTCATCAAACCATCTCCAAATTTTTTTTACTGTTTCATGATGTAATGGTTATTTATGTGTAGATCTGAGTTAAAATTTGTTTTGTTAATAACAACTAAACTTTTAATTAACAAATCAGCAGCACTAGGAAGAAATGTGCATATCAGATACTTTCAAATATCACAAAACTGTAGTGCTATCTGTGGAATTACAGTGAATGTATTGCAATTATTTCCATCGGCCACTTTTTAAGATACATAACAAAGTTTATTTGTTAATTCCAGAACATATTATCATCTTCATCATAATCAACAATTGCCACCAAGCTCAGGAAATCTTTCCCATCTTAAAGTTAATCTTAAATATATCTCTATAACACTGACATGAGCTGTTTCTTTTTAAAACATAAACAGTAATTGAAAAATTTAAATCAATATTTTTTGGAAACCATCATACTCACCATTGTATCCTAATCCTGATTTAATCCTAGTTTGCAGCCTTGATGTTATGAACTAATTATTTCACATATACATTTGCAGAATCCTATGATATGCCTTTCACAATATCCATACTGCCACTAAAGAATGCAAAATTTGATCTTGAGAGATCTGCAGAGATGAAATGAATGATGAGAGAAAATGCATGTTAATAAACAAATTTATGATTGTGCAGAGGCAGGTGTGCTAATTCTACATTAAATAAGCATGGGACCAATGAAATAAACAGAACGATAATAAATTATTTTGTACTCCAGGTAATGTCGGGTAGTTGTATAGACGTAGTTGTGGCCGAGTGGTTAAGGCGATGGACTTGAAATCCATTGGGGTTTCCCCGCGCAGATTCAAATCCTGCCAGCTACATCTTGCTTTTTGAGCATGTAAAAAACAAAGATCATACTTCCTTGACTCCTTTATTTTCTAGGAAACTATACTAGCTATTATATTTCACATAGTTTGTTTATTAATATAGCAGCCACCTAATAGAAATTGCAACAGGTTTTAAATGACAATCATAAAATGCAAAGCAATTATTTTTCCACAGAAGCTCATCACAAAATCAACGTGCAGGTAGTTGTGGCCGAGTGGTTAAGGCGATGGACTCGCGCAGGTTCAAATCCTGCCAGCTACGTCTTGCTTTTCGAGCATGTCAAAAACAAAGATCATACTTCCTTGACTCCTTTATTTTCTAGGAAACTATACGAGCTAATATATTTCACATAGTTTGTTTATTAATATAGCAGCCACCTAATAGAAATTACAACAGGTTTTAAATGACAATCATAAAATGCAAAGCAATTATTTTTCCACAGAAGCTCATCACAAAATCAACGTGCAGGTAGTTGTGGCCGAGTGGTTAAGGCGATGGACTCGCGCAGGTTCAAATCCTGCCAGCTACGTTTTGCTTTTCAAACTTATTTAAAAACACAATATGCATTTAAGATGTAGAAAAGCAAAATATGTTATGTTAAACAATGTAACTGTCTCATCCTAAATCACCTTCACTTGCATCCTATTTCACAATGGACTGCTTTTTGAAGCACGTGATCTCAGACAGTGAGGCTCTTCCTGCATTTTAGGAACATGTCATCAAACCATCTCCAAATTTTTTTGACTGTTTCATGATGTAATGGTTATTTATGTGTAGATCTGAGTTAAAATTTGTTTTGTTAATAACAACTAAACTTTTAATTAACAAATCAGCAGCACTAGGAAGAAATGTGCATATCAGATACTTTCAAATATCACAAAACTGTAGTGCTATCTGTGGAATTACAGTGAATGTATTGCATTTATTTCCATCGGCCACTTTTTAAGATACATAACAAAGTTTATTTGTTCATTCCAGAACATATTATCATCTTCATCATAATCAACAATTGCCACCAAGCTCAGGAAATCTTTCCCATCTTAAAGTTAATCTTAAATATATCTCTATAACACTGACATGAGCTGTTTCTTTTTAAAACATAAACAGTAATTGAAAAATTTAAATCAATATTTTTTGGAAACCATCATACTCACCATTGTATCCTAATCCTGATTTAATCCTAGTTTGCAGCCTTGATGTTATGAACTAATTATTTCACATATACATTTGCAGAATCCTATGATGTGTCTTTCACAATATCCATACTGCCACTAAAGATTGCAAAATTTGATCTTGAGAGATCTGCAGAGATGAAATGAATGATGAGAGAAAATGCATGTTAATAAACAAATTTATGATTGTGCAGAGGCAGGTGTGCTAATTCTACATTAAAAAAGCATGGGACCAATGAAATAAACAGAACGATAATAAATTATTTTGTACTCCAGGTAATGTCGGGTAGTTGTATAGAAGTGGTTGTGGCCGAGTGGTTAAGGCGATGGACTTGAAATCCATTGGGGTTTCCCCGCACAGGTTCAAATCCTGCCAGCTACGTCTTGCTTTTTCAGCATGTAAAAAACAAAGATCATACTTCCTTGACTCCTTTATTTTCTAGGAAACTATACTAGCTATTATATTTCACATAGTTTGTCTATTAATATAGCAGCCACCTAATAGAAATTGCAACAGGTTTTAAATGACAATCATGAAATGGAAAGTAATTATTTTTCCACAGAAGCTCATCACAAAATCAACGTGCAGGTAGTTGTGGCCGAGTGGTTAAGGTGATGGACTCGCGCAGGTTCAAATCCTGCCAGCTACGTTTTGCTTTTCAAACTTATTTAAAAACACAATATGCATTTAAGATGTAGAAAAGCAAAATATGTTATGTTAAACAATGTAACTGTCTCATCCTAAATCACCTTCACTTGCATCCTATTTCACAATGGACTGCTTTTTGAAGCACGTGATCTCAGACTTTGAGGCTCTTCCTGCATTTTAGGAACATGTCATCAAACCATCTCCAAATTTTTTTTACTGTTTCATGATGTAATGGTTATTTATGTGTAGATCTGAGTTAAAATTAGTTTTGTTAATAACAACTAAACTTTTAATTAACAAATCAGCAGCACTAGGAAGAAATGTGCATATCAGATACTTTCAAATATCACAAAACTGTAGTGCTATCTGTGGAATTACAGTGAATGTATTGCAATTATTTCCATCAGCCACTTTGTAAGATACATAACAAAGTTTATTTGTTCATTCCAGAACATATTATCATCTTCATCATAATCAACAATTGCCACCAAGCTCAGGAAATCTTTCCCATCTTAAAGTTAATCTTAAATATATCTCTATAACACTGACATGAGCTGTTTCTTTTTAAAACATAAACAGTAATTGAAAAATTTAAATCTATATTTTTTGGAAACCATCATACTCACCATTGTATCCTAATCCTGATTTAATCCTAGTTTGCAGCCTTGATGTTATGAACTAATTATTTCACATATACATTTGCAGAATCCTATGATGTGCCTTTCACAATATCCATACTGCCACTAAAGATGCAAAATTTGATCTTGAGAGATCTGCAGAGATGTAATGAAGGATGAGAGAAAATGCATGTTAATAAACAAATTTATGATTGTGCAGTGGCAGGTGTGCTAATTCTACATTAAATAAGCATGGGACCAATGAAATAAACAGAACGATAATAAATTATTTTGTACTCCAGGTAATGTCGGGTAGTGGTATAGAAGTAGTTGTGGCCAAGTGGTTAAGGCAATGGAGTTGAAATCCATTGGGGTTTCCCCGCGCAGGTTCAATTCCTGCCAGCTACATCTTGCTTTTCGAGCATGTTAAAAACAGAGATCATACTTCCTTGACTCATTTATTTTCTAGGAAACTATACTAGCTATTATATTTCCCATAGTTTGTCTATTAATATAGCAGCTACCAAATAGAAATTGCAACAGGTTTTAAATGACAATCATGAAATGGAAAGCAATTATTTTTCCACAGAAGCTCATCACAAAATCAACGTGCAGCTAGTTGTGGCCGAGTGGTTAAGGCGATGGACTCGCGCAGGTTCAAATCCTGCCAGCTACGTTTTGCTTTTCAAACTTATTTAAAAACACAATATGCATTTAAGATGTAGAAAAGCAAAATATGTTATGTTAAACAATGTAACTGTCTCATCCTAAATCACCTTCACTTGCATCCTATTTCACAATGGACTGCTTTTTGAAGCACGTGATCTCAGACTTTGAGGCTCTTCCTGCATTTTAGGAACATGTCATCAAACCATCTCCAAATTTTTTTTACTGTTTCATGATGTAATGGTTATTTATGTGTAGATCTGAGTTAAAATTAGTTTTGTTAATAACAACTAAACTTTTAATTAACAAATCAGCAGCACTAGGAAGAAATGTGCATATCAGATACTTTCAAATATCACAAAACTGTAGTGCTATCTGTGGAATTACAGTGAATGTATTGCAATTATTTCCATCAGCCACTTTGTAAGATACATAACAAAGTTTATTTGTTCATTCCAGAACATATTATCATCTTCATCATAATCAACAATTGCCACCAAGCTCAGGAAATCTTTCCCATCTTAAAGTTAATCTTAAATATATCTCTATAACACTGACATGAGCTGTTTCTTTTTAAAACATAAACAGTAATTGAAAAATTTAAATCTATATTTTTTGGAAACCATCATACTCACCATTGTATCCTAATCCTGATTTAATCCTAGTTTGCAGCCTTGATGTTATGAACTAATTATTTCACATATACATTTGCAGAATCCTATGATGTGCCTTTCACAATATCCATACTGCCACTAAAGATGCAAAATTTGATCTTGAGAGATCTGCAGAGATGTAATGAAGGATGAGAGAAAATGCATGTTAATAAACAAATTTATGATTGTGCAGTGGCAGGTGTGCTAATTCTACATTAAATAAGCATGGGACCAATGAAATAAACAGAACGATAATAAATTATTTTGTACTCCAGGTAATGTCGGGTAGTGGTATAGAAGTAGTTGTGGCCAAGTGGTTAAGGCAATTGAGTTGAAATCCATTGGGGTTTCCCCGCGCAGGTTCAATTCCTGCCAGCTACATCTTGCTTTTCGAGCATGTTAAAAACAGAGATCATACTTCCTTGACTCATTTATTTTCTAGGAAACTATACTAGCTATTATATTTCCCATAGTTTGTCTATTAATATAGCAGCTACCAAATAGAAATTGCAACAGGTTTTAAATGACAATCATGAAATGGAAAGCAATTATTTTTCCACAGAAGCTCATCACAAAATCAACGTGCAGCTAGTTGTGGCCGAGTGGTTAAGGCGATGGACTCGAAATCCATTGGGGTTTCCCCACGCAGGTTCAAATCCTGCCAGCTACGTTTTGCTTTTCAAACTTATTTAAAAACGCAATATGCATTTAAGATGTAGAAAAGCAAAATATGTTATGTTGAACAATGTAACTGTCTCATCCTAAATCACCTTCACCTGCATCCTATTTCACAATGGACTGCTTTTTGAAGCACGTGATCTCAGACAGTGAGGCTCTTCCTGCATTTTAGGAACATGTCATCAAACCATCTCCAAATTTTTTTTACTGTTTCATGATGTAATGGTTATTTATGTGTAGATCTGAGTTAAAATTAGTTTTGTTAATAACAACTAAACTTTTAATTAACAAATCAGCAGCACTAGGAAGAAATGTGCATATCAGATACTTTCAAATATCACAAAACTGTAGTGCTATCTGTGGAATTACAGTGAATGTATTGCAATTATTTCCATCAGCCACTTTGTAAGATACATAACAAAGTTTATTTGTTCATTCCAGAACATATTATCATCTTCATCATAATCAACAATTGCCACCAAGCTCAGGAAATCTTTCCCATCTTAAAGTTAATCTTAAATATATCTCTATAACACTGACATGAGCTGTTTCTTTTTAAAACATAAACAGTAATTGAAAAATTTAAATCTATATTTTTTGGAAACAATCATACTCACCATTGTATCCTAATCTTGATTTAATCCTAGTTTGCAGCCTTGATGTTATGAACTAATTATTTCACATATACATTTGCAGAATCCTATGATGTGCCTTTCACAATATCCATACTGCCACTAAAGAATGCAAAATTTGATCTTGAGAGATCTGCAGAGATGTAATGAAGGATGAGAGAAAATGCATGTTAATAAACAAATTTATGATTGTGCAGTGGGAGGTGTGCTAATTCTACATTAAATAAGCATGGGACCAAAGAAATAAACAGAACGATAATAAATTATTTTGTACTCCAGGTAATGTCGGGTAGTTGTATAGATGTAGTTGTGGCCGAGTGGTTAAGGCGATGGACTTGAAATCCATTGGGGTTTCCCCACGCAGGTTCAAATCCTGCCAGCTACGTCTTGCTTTTTGAGCATGTAAAAAACAAAGATCATACTTCCTTGACTCCTTTATTTTCTAGGAAACTATACTAGCTATTATATTTCACATAGTTTGTTTATTAATATAGCAGCCACCTAATAGAAATTGCAACAGGTTTTAAATGACAATCATAAAATGCAAAGCAATTATTTTTCCACAGAAGCTCATCACAAAATCAACGTGCAGGTAGTTGTGGCCGAGTGGTTAAGGCGATGGACTCGAAATCCATTGGGGTTTCCCCGCGCAGGTTCAAATCCTGCCAGCTGCATTTAGCTTTTCAAACTTATTTAAAAACACAATATGCATTTAAGATGTAGAAAAGCAAAATATGTTATGTTGAACAATGTAACTGTCTCATCCTAAATCACCTTCACCTGCATCCTATTTCACAATGGACTGCTTTTTGAAGCACGTGATCTCAGACAGTGAGGCTCTTCCTGAATTTAAGAAAATGTCATTAAACCATCTCCAAATTTTTTTTACTGTTTCATGATGTAATGGTTATTTATGTGTAGATCTGAGTTAAAATTAGTTTTGTTAATAACAACTAAACTTTTAATTAACAAATCAGCAGCACTAGGAAGAAATGTGCATATCAGAGACTTTCAAATATCACAAAACTGTAGTGCTATCTGAGGAATTACAGTGAATGTATTGCAATTATTTCCATCAGCCACTTTGTAAGATACATAACAAAGTTTATTTGTTCATTCCAGAACATATTATCATCTTCATCATAATCAACAATTGCCACCAAGCTCAGGAAATCTTTCCCATCTTAAAGTTAATCTTAAATATATCTCTATAACACTGACATGAGCTGTTTCTTTTTAAAACATAAATAGTAATTGAAAAATTTAAATCAATATTTTTTGGAAACCATCATACTCACCATTGTATCCTAATCCTGATTTAATCCTAGTTTGCAGCCTTGATGTTATGAACTAATTATTTCACATATACATTTGCAGAATCCTATGATGTGCCTTTCACAATATCCATACTGCCACTAAAGAATGCAAAATTTGATCTTGAGAGATCTGCAGAGATGAAATGAATGATGAGAGAAAATGCATGTTAATAAACAAATTTATGATTGTGCAGTGGCAGGTGTGCTAATTCTACATTAAATAAGCATGGGACCAATGAAATAAACAGAACGATAATAAATTATTTTGTATTCCAGGTAATGTCGGGTAGTGGTATAGAAGTGGTTGTGGCCGAGTGGTTAAGGCGATGGACTTGAAATCCATTGGGGTTTCCCCGCGCAGGTTCAAATCCTGCCAGCTACGTCTTGCTTTTCGAGCATGTATAAAACAAAGATCATACTTCCTTGACTCCTTTATTTTCATGGAAACTGTACTAGCTATTATATTTCCCATAGTTTGTCTACTAATATAGCAGCTACCAAATAGAAATTGCAACAGGTTTTAAATGACAATCATGAAATGGAAAGCAATTATTTTTCCACAGAAGCTCATCACAAAATCAACGTGCAGCTAGTTGTGGCAGAGTGGTTAAGGCGATGGACTCGAAATCCATTGGGGTTTCCCCGCGCAGGTTCAAATCCTGCCAGCTACGTTTTGCTTTTCAAACTTATTTAAAAACACAATATGCATTTAAGATGTAGAAAAGCAAAATATGTTATGTTGAACAATGTAACTGTCTCATCCTAAATCACCTTCACCTGCATCCTATTTCACAATGGACTGCTTTTTGAAGCACGTGATCTCAGACAGTGAGGCTCTTCCTGAATTTAAGAAAATGTCATTAAACCATCTCCAAATTTTTTTTACTGTTTCATGATGTAATGGTTATTTATGTGTAGATCTGAGTTAAAATTAGTTTTGTTAATAACAACTAAACTTTTAATTAACAAATCAGCAGCACTAGGAGGAAATGTGCATATCAGATACTTTCAAATATCACAAAACTGTAGTGCTATCTGAGGAATTACAGTGAATGTATTGCAATTATTTCCATCAGCCACTTTGTAAGATACATAACAAAGTTTATTTGTTCATTCCAGAACATATTATCATCTTCATCATAATCAACAATTGCCACCAAGCTCAGGAAATCTTTCCCATCTTAAAGTTAATCTTAAATATATCTCTATAACACTGACATGAGCTGTTTCTTTTTAAAACATAAATAGTAATTGAAAAATTTAAATCAATATTTTTTGGAAACCATCATACTCACCATTGTATCCTAATCCTGATTTAATCCTAGTTTGCAGCCTTGATGTTATGAACTAATTATTTCACATATACATTTGCAGAATCCTATGATGTGCCTTTCACAATATCCATACTGCCACTAAAGAATGCAAAATTTGATCTTGAGAGATCTGCAGAGATGTAATGAATGATGAGAGAAAATGCATGTTAATAAACAAATTTATGATTGTGCAGTGGCAGGTGTGCTAATTCTACATTAAATAAGCATGGGACCAATGAAATAAACAGAACGATAATAAATTATTTTGTATTCCAGGTAATGTCGGGTAGTGGTATAGAAGTAGTTGTGGCCGAGTGGTTAAGGCGATGGACTTGAAATCCATTGGGGTTTCCCCGCGCAGGTTCAAATCCTGCCAGCTATGTCTTGCTTTTCGAGCATGTAAAAAACAAAGATCATACTTCCTTGACTCCTTTATTTTCATGGAAACTGTACTAGCTATTATATTTCCCATAGTTTGTCTATTAATATAGCAGCTACCAAATAGAAATTGCAACAGGTTTTAAATGACAATCATGAAATGGAAAGCAATTATTTTTCCACAGAAGCTCATCACAAAATCAACGTGCAGCTAGTTGTGGCAGAGTGGTTAAGGCGATGGACTCGAAATCCATTGGGGTTTCCCCGCGCAGGTTTAAATCCTGCCAGCTACATTTTGCTTTTCAAACTTATTTAAAAACACAATATGCATTTAAGATGTAGAAAAGCAAAATATGTTATGTTGAACAATGTAACTGTCTCATCCTAAATCACCTTCACCTGCATCCTATTTCACAATGGACTGCTTTTTGAAGCACGTGATCTCAGACAGTGAGGCTCTTCCTGCATTTTAGGAACATGTCATTAAACCATCTCCAATTTTTTTTTACTGTTTCATGATGTAATGGTTATTTATGTGTAGATCTGAGTTAAAATTAGTTTTGTTAATAACAACTAAACTTTTAATTAAGAAATCAGCAGCACTAGGAAGAAATGTGCATATCAGATACTTTCAAATATCACAAAACTGTAGTGCTATCTGTGGAATTACAGTGAATGTATTGCAATTATTTCCATCGGCCACTTTGTAAGATACATGACAAAGTTTATTTGTTCATTCCAGAACATATTATCATCTTCATCATAATCAACAATTGCCACCAAGCTCAGGAAATCTTTCCCATCTTAAAGTTAATCTTAAATATATCTCTATAACACTGACATGAGCTGATTCTTTTTAAAACATAAATAGAAATGGAAAAATTTAAATCAATATTTTTTGGAAACCATCATACTCACCATTGTATCCTAATCCTGATTTAATCCTAGTTTGCAGCCTTGATGTTATGAACTAATTGTTTCACATATACATTTGCAGAATCCAATGATGTGCCTTTCACAATATCCATACTGCCACTAAAGAATGCAAAATTTGATCTTGAGAGATCTGCAGAGATGTAATGAAGGATGAGAGAAAATGCATGTTAATAAACAAATTTATGATTGTGCAGTGGCAGGTGTGCTAATTCTACATTAAATAAGCATGGGACCAATGAAATAAACAGAACAATAATAAATTATTTTGTACTCCAGGTAATGTCGGGTAGTGGTACAGAAGTAGTTGTGGCCAAGTGGTTAAGGCAATGGACTTGAAATCCATTGGGGTTTCCCCGCACAGGTTCAAATCCTGCCAGCTACGTCTTGCTTTTCGAGCATGTAAAAAACAAAGATCATACTTCCTTGACTCCTTTATTTTCTAGGAAACTATACTAGCTATTATATTTCCCATAGTTTGTCTATTAATATAGCAGCTACCAAATAGAAATTGCAACAGGTTTTAAATGACAATCATGAAATGGAAAGCAATTATTTTTCCACAGAAGCTCATCACAAAATCAACGAGCAGCTAGTTGTGGCAGAGTGGTTAAGGCGATGGACTCGAAATCCATTGGGGTTTCCCCGCGCAGGTTCAAATCCTGCCAGCTACATTTTGCTTTTCAAACTTATTTAAAAACACAATATGCATTTAAGATGTAGAAAAGCAAAATATGTTATGTTGAACAATGTAACTGTCTCATCCTAAATCACCTTCACCTGCATCCTATTTCACAATGGACTGCTTTTTGAAGCACGTGATCTCAGACAGTGAGGCTCTTCCTGCATTTTAGGAACATGTCATTAAACCATCTCCAAATTTTTTTTACTGTTTCATGATGTAATGGTTATTTATGTGTAGATCTGAGTTAAAATTAGTTTTGTTAATAACAACTAAACTTTTAATTAACAAATCAGCAGCACTAGGAAGAAATGTGCATATCAGATACTTTCAAATATCACAAAACTGTAGTGCTATCTGTGGAATTACAGTGAATGTATTGCAATTATTTCCATCGGCCACTTTGTAAGATACATGACAAAGTTTATTTGTTCATTCCAGAACATATTATCATCTTCATCATAATCAACAATTGCCACCAAGCTCAGGAAATCTTTCCCATCTTAAAGTTAATCTTAAATATATCTCTATAACACTGACATGAGCTGTTTCTTTTTAAAACATAAACAGAAATGGAAAAATTTAAATCAATATTTTTTGGAAACCATCATACTCACCATTGTATCCTAATCCTGATTTAATCCTAGTTTGCAGCCTTGATGTTATGAACTAATTATTTCACATATACATTTGCAGAATCCTATGATGTGCCTTTCACAATATCCATACTGCCACTAAAGAATGCAAAATTTGATCTTGAGAGATCTGCAGAGATGTAATGAAGGATGAGAGAAAATGCATGTTAATAAACAAATTTATGATTGTGCAGTGGCAGGTGTGCTAATTCTACATTAAATAAGCATGGGACCAATGAAATAAACAGAACAATAATAAATTATTTTGTACTCCAGGTAATGTCGGATAGTGGTATAGAAGTAGTTGTGGCCAAGTGGTTAAGGCAATGGACTTGAAATCCATTGGGGTTTCCCCGCACGGGTTCAAATCCTGCCAGCTACGTCTTGCTTTTCGAGCATGTAAAAAACAAAGATCATACTTCCTTGACTCCTTTATTTTCTAGGAAACTATACTAGCTATTATATTTCCCATAGTTTGTCTATTAATATAGCAGCTACCAAATAGAAATTGCAACAGGTTTTAAATGACAATCATGAAATGGAAAGCAATTATTTTTCCACAGAAGCTCATCACAAAATCAACGAGCAGCTAGTTGTGGCAGAGTGGTTAAGGCGATGGACTCGAAATCCATTGGGGTTTCCCCGCGCAGGTTCAAATCCTGCCAGCTACATTTTGCTTTTCAAACTTATTTAAAAACACAATATGCATTTAAGATGTAGAAAAGCAAAATATGTTATGTTGAACAATGTAACTGTCTCATCCTAAATCACCTTCACCTGCATCCTATTTCACAATGGACTGCTTTTTGAAGCACGTGATCTCAGACAGTGAGGCTCTTCCTGCATTTTAGGAACATGTCATTAAACCATCTCCAAATTTTTTTTTACTGTTTCATGATGTAATGGTTATTTATGTGTAGATCTGAGTTAAAATTAGTTTTGTTAATAACAACTAAACTTTTAATTAACAAATCAGCAGCACTAGGAAGAAATGTGCATATCAGATACTTTCAAATATCACAAAACTGTAGTGCTATCTGTGGAATTACAGTGAATGTATTGCAATTATTTCCATCGGCCACTTTGTAAGATACATGACAAAGTTTATTTGTTCATTCCAGAACATATTATCATCTTCATCATAATCAACAATTGCCACCAAGCTCAGGAAATCTTTCCCATCTTAAAGTTAATCTTAAATATATCTCTATAACACTGACATGAGCTGTTTCTTTTTAAAACATAAACAGAAATGGAAAAATTTAAATCAATATTTTTTGGAAACCATCATACTCACCATTGTATCCTAATCCTGATTTAATCCTAGTTTGCAGCCTTGATGTTATGAACTAATTATTTCACATATACATTTGCAGAATCCTATGATGTGCCTTTCACAATATCCATACTGCCACTAAAGAATGCAAAATTTGATCTTGAGAGATCTGCAGAGATGTAATGAAGGATGAGAGAAAATGCATGTTAATAAACAAATTTATGATTGTGCAGTGGCAGGTGTGCTAATTCTACATTAAATAAGCATGGGACCAATGAAATAAACAGAACAATAATAAATTATTTTGTACTCCAGGTAATGTCGGGTAGTGGTATAGAAGTAGTTGTGGCCAAGTGGTTAAGGCAATGGACTTGAAATCCATTGGGGTTTCCCCGCACGGGTTCAAATCCTGCCAGCTACGTCTTGCTTTTCGAGCATGTAAAAAACAAAGATCATACTTCCTTGACTCCTTTATTTTCTAGGAAACTATACTAGCTATTATATTTCCCATAGTTTGTCTATTAATATAGCAGCTACCAAATAGAAATTGCAACAGGTTTTAAATGACAATCATGAAATGGAAAGCAATTATTTTTCCACAGAAGCTCATCACAAAATCAACGAGCAGCTAGTTGTGGCAGAGTGGTTAAGGCGATGGACTCGAAATCCATTGGGGTTTCCCCGCGCAGGTTCAAATCCTGCCAGCTACATTTTGCTTTTCAAACTTATTTAAAAACACAATATGCATTTAAGATGTAGAAAAGCAAAATATGTTATGTTGAACAATGTAACTGTCTCATCCTAAATCACCTTCACCTGCATCCTATTTCACAATGGACTGCTTTTTGAAGCACGTGATCTCAGACAGTGAGGCTCTTCCTGCATTTTAGGAACATGTCATTAAACCATCTCCAAATTTTTTTTTACTGTTTCATGATGTAATGGTTATTTATGTGTAGATCTGAGTTAAAATTAGTTTTGTTAATAACAACTAAACTTTTAATTAACAAATCAGCAGCACTAGGAAGAAATGTGCATATCAGATACTTTCAAATATCACAAAACTGTAGTGCTATCTGTGGAATTACAGTGAATGTATTGCAATTATTTCCATCGGCCACTATGTAAGATACATGACAAAGTTTATTTGTTCATTCCAGAACATATTATCATCTTCATCATAATCAACAATTGCCACCAAGCTCAGGAAATCTTTCCCATCTTAAAGTTAATCTTAAATATACATCTATAACACTGACATGAGCTGTTTCTTTTTAAAACATAAACAGAAATTGAAAAATTTAAATCAATATTTTTTGGAAACCATCATACTCACCATTGTATCCTAATCCTGATTTAATCCTAGTTTGCAGCCTTGATGTTATGAACTAATTATTTCACATATACATTTGCAGAACCCTATGATGTGCCTTTCACAATATCCATACTGCCACTAAAGAATGCAAAATTTGATCTTGAGAGATCTGCAGAGATGTAATGAAGGATGAGAGAAAATGCATGTTAATAAACAAATTTATGATTGTGCAGTGGCAGGTGTGCTATTTCTATATTAAATAAGCATGGGACAAATGAAATAAACAGAACGATAATAAATTATTTTGTACTCCAGGTAATGTCGGGTAGTGGTATAGAAGTAGTTGTGGCCGAGTGGTTAAGGCGATGGACTTGAAGTCTTTTGGGGTTTCCCCGCGCAGGTTCAAATCCTGCAAGCTACATCTTGCTTTTCGAGCATGTCAAAAACAGAGATCATACTTCCTTGACTCATTTATTTTCTAGGAAACTATACTAGCTATTATATTTCCCATAGTTTGTCTATTAATATAGCAGCTACCAAATAGAAATTGCAACAGGTTTTAAATGACAATCATGAAATGGAAAGCAATTATTTTTCCACAGAAGCTCATCACAAAATCAACGTGCAGGTAGTTGTGGCCGAGTGGTTAAGGCGATGGACTCGCGCAGGTTCAAATCCTGCCAGCTACGTTTTGCTTTTCAAACTTATTTAAAAACACAATATGCATTTAAGATGTAGAAAAGCAAAATATGTTATGTTAAACAATGTAACTGTCTCATCCTAAATCACCTTCACTTGCATCCTATTTCACAATGGACTGCTTTTTGAAGCACGTGATCTCAGACACTGAGGCTCTTCCTGCATTTTAGGAACATGTCATCAAACCATCTCCAAATTTTTTTTACTGTTTCATGATGTAATGGTTATTTATGTGTAGATCTGAGTTAAAATTAGTTTTGTTAATAACAACTAAACTTTTAATTAACAAATCAGCAGCACTAGGAAGAAATGTGCATATCAGATACTTTCAAATACCACAAAACTGTAGTGCTATCTGTGGAATTACAGTGAATGTATTGCAATTATTTCCATCAGCCACTTTGTAAGATACATAACAAAGTTTATTTGTTCATTCCAGAACATATTATCATCTTCATCATAATCAACAATTGCCACCAAGCTCAGGAAATCTTTCCCATCTTAAAGTTAATCTTAAATATATCTCTATAACACTGACATGAGCTGTTTCTTTTTAAAACATAAACAGTAATTGAAAAATTTAAATCAATATTTTTTGGAAACCATCATACTCACCATTGTATCCTAATCTTGATTTAATCCTAGTTTGCAGCCTTGATGTTATGAACTAATTATTTCACATATACATTTGCAGAATCCTATTATGTGCCTTTCACAATATCCATACTGCCACTAAAGAATGCAAAATTTGATCTTGAGAGATCTGCAGAGATGTAATGAAGGATGAGAGAAAATGCATGTTAATAAACAAATTTATGATTGTGCAGTGGCAGGTGTGCTAATTCTACATTAAATAAGCATGGGACCAATGAAATAAACAGAACGATAATAAATTATTTTGTACTCCAGGTAATGTCGGGTGCTGGAATAGAAGTAGTTGTGGCCAAGTGGTTAAGGCGATGGACTTGAAATCCATTGGGTTTTCCCCGTGCAGGTTCAAATCCTGCCAGCTACATCTTGCTTTTCGAGCATGTAAAAAACAGAGATCATACTTCCTTGACTCCTTTATTTTCTAGGAAACTATACTAGCTATTATATTTCCCATAGTTTGTCTATTAATATAGCAGCTACCAAATAGAAATTGCAACAGGTTTTAAATGACAATCATGAAATGGAAAGCAATTATTTTTCCACAGTAGCTCATCACAAAATCAACGTGCAGCTAGTTGTGGCCGGGTGGTTAAGGCGATGGACTTGAAATCCATTGGGGTTTCCCCGCGCAGGTTCAAATCCTGCCAGCTACATTTTGCTTTTCAAACTTATTTAAAAACACAATATGCATTTAAGATGTAGAAAAGCAAAATATGTTATGTTGAACAATGTAACTGTCTCATCCTAAATCACCTTCACCTGCATCCTATTTCAAAATGGACTGCTTTTTGAAGCACGTGATCTCAGACAGTGAGGCTCTTCCTGCATTTTAGGAACATGTCATTAAACCATCTCCAAATTTTTTTTACTATATCATGATGTAATGGTTATTTATGTGTAGATCTGAGTTAAAATTAGTTTTGTTAATAACAACTAAACTTTTAATTAACAAATCAGCAGCACTAGGAAGAAATGTGCATATCAGATACTTTCAAAAATCACAAAACTGTAGTGCTATCTGAGGAATTACAGTGAATGTATTGCAATTATTTCCATCAGCCACTTTGTAAGATACATAACAAAGTTTATTTGTTCATTCCAGAACATATTATCATCTTCATCATAATCAACAATTGCCACCAAGCTCAGGAAATCTTTCCCATCTTAAAGTTAATCTTAAATATATCTCTATAACACTGACATGAGCTGTTTCTTTTTAAAACATAAACAGAAATGGAAAAATTTAAATCAATATTTTTTGGAAACCATCATACTCACCATTGTATCCTAATCCTGATTTAATCCTAGTTTGCAGCCTTGATGTTATGAACTAATTATTTCACATATACATTTGCAGAATCCTATGATGTGCCTTTCACAATATCCATACTGCCACTAAAGAATGCAAAATTTGATCTTGAGAGATCTGCAGAGATGAAATGAATGATGAGAGAAAATGCATGTTAATAAACAAATTTATGATTGTGCAGTGGCAGGTGTGCTAATTCTACATTAAATAAGCATGGGACCAATGAAATAAACAGAACGATAATAAATTATTTTGTACTCCAGGTAATGTCGGGTAGTGGTATAGAAGTAGTTGTGGCCGAGTGGTTAAGGCGATGGACTTGAAATCCATTGGGGTTTCCCCGCGCAGGTTCAAATCCTGCCAGCTACGTCTTGCTTTTCGAGCATGTAAAAAACAAAGATCATACTTCCTTGACTCCTTTATTTTCATGGAAACTGTACTAGCTATTATATTTCCCATAGTTTGTCTATTAATATAGCAGCTACCAAATAGAAATTGCAACAGGTTTTAAATGACAATCATGAAATGGAAAGCAATTATTTTTCCACAGAAGCTCATCACAAAATCAACGTGCAGCTAGTTGTGGCAGAGTGGTTAAGGCGATGGACTCGAAATCCATTGGGGTTTCCCCGTGCAGGTTTAAATCCTGCCAGCTACATTTTGCTTTTCAAACTTATTTAAAAACACAATATGCATTTAAGATGTAGAAAAGCAAAATATGTTATGTTGAACAATGTAACTGTCTCATCCTAAATCACCTTCACCTGCATCCTATTTCACAATGGACTGCTTTTTGAAGCACGTGATCTCAGACAGTGAGGCTCTTCCTGCATTTTAGGAACATGTCATTAAACCATCTCCAATTTTTTTTTACTGTTTCATGATGTAATGGTTATTTATGTGTAGATCTGAGTTAAAATTAGTTTTGTTAATAACAACTAAACTTTTAATTAACAAATCAGCAGCACTAGGAAGAAATGTGCATATCAGATACTTTCAAATATCACAAAACTGTAGTGCTATCTGTGGAATTACAGTGAATGTATTGCAATTATTTCCATCGGCCACTATGTAAGATACATGACAAAGTTTATTTGTTCATTCCAGAACATATTATCATCTTCATCATAATCAACAATTGCCACCAAGCTCAGGAAATCTTTCCCATCTTAAAGTTAATCTTAAATATACATCTATAACACTGACATGAGCTGTTTCTTTTTAAAACATAAACAGAAATTGAAAAATTTAAATCAATATTTTTTGGAAACCATCATACTCACCATTGTATCCTAATCCTGATTTAATCCTAGTTTGCAGCCTTGATGTTATGAACTAATTATTTCACATATACATTTGCAGAACCCTATGATGTGCCTTTCACAATATCCATACTGCCACTAAAGAATGCAAAATTTGATCTTGAGAGATCTGCAGAGATGTAATGAAGGATGAGAGAAAATGCATGTTAATAAACAAATTTATGATTGTGCAGTGGCAGGTGTGCTATTTCTATATTAAATAAGCATGGGACCAATGAAATAAACAGAACGATAATAAATTATTTTGTACTCCAGGTAATGTCGGGTAGTGGTATAGAAGTAGTTGTGGCCGAGTGGTTAAGGCGATGGACTTGAAGTCTTTTGGGGTTTCCCCGCGCAGGTTCAAATCCTGCAAGCTACATCTTGCTTTTCAAGCATGTCAAAAACAGAGATCATACTTCCTTGACTCATTTATTTTCTAGGAAACTATACTAGCTATTATATTTCCCATAGTTTGTCTATTAATATAGCAGCTACCAAATAGAAATTGCAACAGGTTTTAAATGACAATCATGAAATGGAAAGCAATTATTTTTCCACAGAAGCTCATCACAAAATCAACGTGCAGGTAGTTGTGGCCGAGTGGTTAAGGCGATGGACTCGCGCAGGTTCAAATCCTGCCAGCTACGTTTTGCTTTTCAAACTTATTTAAAAACACAATATGCATTTAAGATGTAGAAAAGCAAAATATGTTATGTTAAACAATGTAACTGTCTCATCCTAAATCACCTTCACTTGCATCCTATTTCACAATGGACTGCTTTTTGAAGCACGTGATCTCAGACACTGAGGCTCTTCCTGCATTTTAGGAACATGTCATCAAACCATCTCCAAATTTTTTTTACTGTTTCATGATGTAATGGTTATTTATGTGTAGATCTGAGTTAAAATTAGTTTTGTTAATAACAACTAAACTTTTAATTAACAAATCAGCAGCACTAGGAAGAAATGTGCATATCAGATACTTTCAAATACCACAAAACTGTAGTGCTATCTGTGGAATTACAGTGAATGTATTGCAATTATTTCCATCAGCCACTTTGTAAGATACATAACAAAGTTTATTTGTTCATTCCAGAACATATTATCATCTTCATCATAATCAACAATTGCCACCAAGCTCAGGAAATCTTTCCCATCTTAAAGTTAATCTTAAATATATCTCTATAACACTGACATGAGCTGTTTCTTTTTAAAACATAAACAGTAATTGAAAAATTTAAATCAATATTTTTTGGAAACCATCATACTCACCATTGTATCCTAATCTTGATTTAATCCTAGTTTGCAGCCTTGATGTTATGAACTAATTATTTCACATATACATTTGCAGAATCCTATTATGTGCCTTTCACAATATCCATACTGCCACTAAAGAATGCAAAATTTGATCTTGAGAGATCTGCAGAGATGTAATGAAGGATGAGAGAAAATGCATGTTAATAAACAAATTTATGATTGTGCAGTGGCAGGTGTGCTAATTCTACATTAAATAAGCATGGGACCAATGAAATAAACAGAACGATAATAAATTATTTTGTACTCCAGGTAATGTCGGGTACTGAAATAGAAGTAGTTGTGGCCAAGTGGTTAAGACGATGGACTTGAAATCTTTTGGGGTTTCCCCGCGCAGGTTCAAATCCTGCCAGCTACATCTTGCTTTTCGAGCATGTCAAAAACAGAGATCATACTTCCTTGACTCCTTTATTTTCTAGGAAACTATACTAGCTATTATATTTCCCATAGTTTGTCTATTAATATAGCAGCTAACAAATAGAAATTGCAACAGGTTTTAAATGACAATCATGAAATGGAAAGCAATTATTTTTCCACAGAAGCTCATCACAAAATCAACGTGCAGGTAGTTGTGGCCGAGTGGTTAAGGCGATGGACTCGCGCAGGTTCAAATCCTGCCAGCTACGTCTTGCTTTTCGAGCATGTCAAAAACAAAGATCATACTTCCTTGACTCCTTTATTTTCTAGGAAACTATACTAGCTTTTATATTTCACATAGTTTGACTATTAATATAGCAGCCACCAAATAGAAATTGGAACAGGTTTTAAATGACAATCATGAAATGGAAAGCAATTATTTTTCCACAGAAGCTCATCACAAAATCAACGTGCAGGTAGTTGTGGCCGAGTGGTTAAGGTGATGGACTCGCGCAGGTTCAAATCCTGCCAGCTACGTTTTGCTTTTCAAACTTATTTAAAAACACAATATGCATTTAAGATGTAGAAAAGCAAAATATGTTATGTTAAACAATGTAACTGTCTCATCCTAAATCACCTTCACTTGCATCCTATTTCACAATGGACTGCTTTTTGAAGCACGTGATCTCAGACAGTGAGGCTCTTCCTGCATTTTAGGAACATGTCATCAAACCATCTCCAAATTTTTTTTACTGTTTCATGATGTAATGGTTATTTATGTGTAGATCTGAGTTAAAATTAGTTTTGTTAATAACATCTAAACTTTTAATTAACAAATCAGCAGCACTAGGAAGAAATGTGCATATCAGATACTTTCAAATATCACAAAACTGTAGTGCTATCTGTGGAATTTCAGTGAATGTATTGCAATTATTTCCATCGGCCACTTTGTAAGATACATGACAAAGTTTATTTGTTCATTCCAGAACATATTATCATCTTCATCATAATCAACAATTGCCACCAAGCTCAGGAAATCTTTCCCATCTTAAAGTTAATCTTAAATATATCTCTATAACACTGACATGAGCTGTTTCTTTTTAAAACATAAACAGTAATTGAAAAATTTAAATCAATATTTTTTGGAAACCATCATACTCACCATTGTATCCTAATCTTGATTTAATCCTAGTTTGCAGCCTTGATGTTATGAACTAATTATTTCACATATACATTTGCAGAATCCTATTATGTGCCTTTCACAATATCCATACTGCCACTAAAGAATGCAAAATTTGATCTTGAGAGATCTGCAGAGATGTAATGAAGGATGAGAGAAAATGCATGTTAATAAACAAATTTATGATT
Organism: Taudactylus pleione; assembly: GCA_031769625.1. Lineage (NCBI taxonomy): Eukaryota > Metazoa > Chordata > Amphibia > Anura > Myobatrachidae > Taudactylus > Taudactylus pleione. Next base: position 4,919,266 of record JAUIMM010000084.1, read on the forward strand.
GTGCAGTGGCAGGTGTGCTAATTCTACATTAAATAAGCATGGGACCAATGAAATAAACAGAAGGATAATAAATTATTTTGTACTCCAGGTAATGTCAGGTAGTGGTATAGAAGTAGTTGTGGCCGAGTGGTTAAGGTGATGGACTTGAAATCTTTTGGGGTTTCCCCGCGCAGGTTCAAATCCTGCCAGCTACGTTTTGCTTTTCGAGCATGTCAAAAACAGAGATCATACTTCCTTGACTCATATGTTTTCTAGGAAACTATACTAGCTATTATATTTCCCATAGTTTGTCTATTAATATAGCAGCTACCAAATAGAAATTGCAACAGGTTTTAAATGACAATCATGAAATGGAAAGCAATTATTTTTCCACAGAAGCTCATCACAAAATCAACGTGCAGGTAGTTGTGGCCGAGTGGTTAAGGCGATGGACTCGCGCAGGTTCAAATCCTGCCAGCTACGTCTTGCTTTTCGAGCATGTCAAAAACAAAGATCATACTTCCTTGACTCCTTTATTTTCTAGGAAACTATACTAGCTATTATATTTCACATAGTTTGACTATTAATATAGCAGCCACCAAATAGAAATTGCAACTGGTTTTAAAAGACAATCATGAAATGGAAAGCAATTATTTTTCCACAGAAGCTCATCACAAAATCAACGTGCAGGTAGTTGTGGCCGAGTGGTTAAGGCGATGGACTCGAAATCCATTGGGGTTTCCCCGCGCAGGTTCAAATCCTGCCAGCTACATTTTGCTTTTCAAACTTATTTAAAAACACAATATGCATTTAAGATGTCGAAAAGCAAAATATGTTATGTTGAACAATGTAACTGTCTCATCCTAAATCACCTTCACCTGCATCCTATTTCACAATGGACTGCTTTTTGAAGCACGTGATCTCAGACAGTGAGGCTCTTCCTGCATTTTAGGAACATGTCATCAAACCATCTCCAAATTTTTTTTACTGTTTCATGATGTAATGGTTATTTATGTGTAGATCTGAGTTAAAATTAGTTTTGTTAATAACAACTAAACTTTTAATTAACAAATCAGCAGCACTAGGAAGAAATGTGCATATCAGATACTTTCAAATATCACAAAACTGTAGTGCTATCTGTGGAATTACAGTGAATGTATTGCAATTATTTCCATCAGCCACTTTGTAAGATACATGACAAAGTTTATTTGTTCATTCCAGAACATATTATCATCTTCATCATAATCAACAATTGCCACCAAGCTCAGGAAATCTTTCCCATCTTAAAGTTAATCTTAAATATATCTCTATAACACTGACATGAGCTGTTTCTTTTTAAAACATAAACAGTAATTGAAAAATTTAAATCAATATTTTTTGGAAACCATCATACTCACCATTGTATCCTAATCTTGATTTAATCCTAGTTTGCAGCCTTGATGTTATGAACTAATTATTTCACATATACATTTGCAGAATCCTATTATGTGCCTTTCACAATATCCATACTGCCACTAAAGAATGCAAAATTTGATCTTGAGAGATCTGCAGAGATGTAATGAAGGATGAGAGAAAATGCATGTTAATAAACAAATTTATGATTGTGCAGTGGCAGGTGTGCTAATTCTACATTAAATAAGCATGGGACCAATGAAATAAACAGAAGGATAATAAATTATTTTGTACTCCAGGTAATGTCAGGTAGTGGTATAGAAGTAGTTGTGGCCGAGTGGTTAAGGTGATGGACTTGAAATCTTTTGGGGTTTCCCCGCGCAGGTTCAAATCCTGCCAGCTACGTTTTGCTTTTCGAGCATGTCAAAAACAGAGATCATACTTCCTTGACTCATATGTTTTCTAGGAAACTATACTAGCTATTATATTTCCCATAGTTTGTCTATTAATATAGCAGCTACCAAATAGAAATTGCAACAGGTTTTAAATGACAATCATGAAATGGAAAGCAATTATTTTTCCACAGAAGCTCATCACAAAATCAACGTGCAGGTAGTTGTGGCCGAGTGGTTAAGGCGATGGACTCGCGCAGGTTCAAATCCTGCCAGCTACGTCTTGCTTTTCGAGCATGTCAAAAACAAAGATCATACTTCCTTGACTCCTTTATTTTCTAGGAAACTATACTAGCTATTATATTTCACATAGTTTGACTATTAATATAGCAGCCACCAAATAGAAATTGCAACTGGTTTTAAAAGACAATCATGAAATGGAAAGCAATTATTTTTCCACAGAAGCTCATCACAAAATCAACATGCAGGTAGTTGTGGCCGAGTGGTTAAGGCGATGGACTCGAAATCCATTGGGGTTTCCCCGCGCAGGTTCAAATCCTGCCAGCTACATTTTGCTTTTCAAACTTATTTAAAAACACAATATGCATTTAAGATGTCGAAAAGCAAAATATGTTATGTTGAACAATGTAACTGTCTCATCCTAAATCACCTTCACCTGCATCCTATTTCACAATGGACTGCTTTTTGAAGCACGTGATCTCAGACAGTGAGGCTCTTCCTGCATTTTAGGAACATGTCATCAAACCATCTCCAAATTTTTTTTACTGTTTCATGATGTAATGGTTATTTATGTGTAGATCTGAGTTAAAATTAGTTTTGTTAATAACAACTAAACTTTTAATTAACAAATCAGCAGCACTAGGAAGAAATGTGCATATCAGATACTTTCAAATATCACAAAACTGTAGTGCTATCTGTGGAATTACAGTGAATGTATTGCAATTATTTCCATCAGCCACTTTGTAAGATACATAACAAAGTTTATTTGTTCATTCCAGAACATATTATCATCTTCATCATAATCAACAATTGCCACCAAGCTCAGGAAATCTTTCCCATCTTAAAGTTAATCTTAAATATATCTCTATAACACTGACATGAGCTGTTTCTTTTTAAAACATAAACAGTAATTGAAAAATTTAAATCAATATTTTTTGGAAACCATCATACTCACCATTGTATCCTAATCTTGATTTAATCCTAGTTTGCAGCCTTGATGTTATGAACTAATTATTTCACATATACATTTGCAGAATCCTATTATGTGCCTTTCACAATATCCATACTGCCACTAAAGAATGCAAAATTTGATCTTGAGAGATCTGCAGAGATGTAATGAAGGATGAGAGAAAATGCATGTTAATAATCAAATTTATGATTGTGCAGTGGCAGGTGTGCTAATTCTACATTAAATAAGCATGGGACCAATGAAATAAACAGAACGATAATAAATTATTTTGTACTCCAGGTAATGTCGGGTACTGAAATAGAAGTAGTTGTGGCCAAGTGGTTAAGACGATGGACTTGGAATCTTTTGGGGTTTCCCCGCGCAGGTTCAAATCCTGCCAGCTACATCTTGCTTTTCGAGCATGTCAAAAACAGAGATCATACTTCCTTGACTCATTTATTTTCTAGGAAACTATACTAGCTATTATATTTCCCATAGTTTGTCTATTAATATAGCAGCTAACAAATAGAAATTGCAACAGGTTTTAAATGACAATCATGAAATGGAAAGCAATTATTTTTCCACAGAAGCTCATCACAAAATCAACGTGCAGGTAGTTGTGGCCGAGTGGTTAAGGCGATGGACTCGCGCAGGTTCAAATCCTGCCAGCTACGTCTTGCTTTTCGAGCATGTCAAAAACAAAGATCATACTTCCTTGACTCCTTTATTTTCTAGGAAACTATACTAGCTTTTATATTTCACATAGTTTGACTATTAATATAGCAGCCACCAAATAGAAATTGGAACAGGTTTTAAATGACAATCATGAAATGGAAAGCAATTATTTTTCCACAGAAGCTCATCACAAAATCAACGTGCAGGTAGTTGTGGCCGAGTGGTTAAGGTGATGGACTCGCGCAGGTTCAAATCCTGCCAGCTACGTTTTGCTTTTCAAACTTATTTAAAAACACAATATGCATTTAAGATGTAGAAAAGCAAAATATGTTATGTTAAACAATGTAACTGTCTCATCCTAAATCACCTTCACTTGCATCCTATTTCACAATGGACTGCTTTTTGAAGCACGTGATCTCAGACAGTGAGGCTCTTCCTGCATTTTAGGAACATGTCATCAAACCATCTCCAAATTTTTTTTACTGTTTCATGATGTAATGGTTATTTATGTGTAGATCTGAGTTAAAATTAGTTTTGTTAATAACATCTAAACTTTTAATTAACAAATCAGCAGCACTAGGAAGAAATGTGCATATCAGATACTTTCAAATATCACAAAACTGTAGTGCTATCTGTGGAATTTCAGTGAATGTATTGCAATTATTTCCATCGGCCACTTTGTAAGATACATGACAAAGTTTATTTGTTCATTCCAGAACATATTATCATCTTCATCATAATCAACAATTGCCACCAAGCTCAGGAAATCTTTCCCATCTTAAAGTTAATCTTAAATATATCTCTATAACACTGACATGAGCTGTTTCTTTTTAAAACATAAACAGTAATTGAAAAATTTAAATCAATATTTTTTGGAAACCATCATACTCACCATTGTATCCTAATCTTGATTTAATCCTAGTTTGCAGCCTTGATGTTATGAACTAATTATTTCACATATACATTTGCAGAATCCTATTATGTGCCTTTCACAATATCCATACTGCCACTAAAGAATGCAAAATTTGATCTTGAGAGATCTGCAGAGATGTAATGAAGGATGAGAGAAAATGCATGTTAATAAACAAATTTATGATTGTGCAGTGGCAGGTGTGCTAATTCTACATTAAATAAGCATGGGACCAATGAAATAAACAGAACGATAATAAATTATTTTGTACTCCAGGTAATGTCGGGTACTGAAATAGAAGTAGTTGTGGCCAAGTGGTTAAGACGATGGACTTGAAATCTTATGGGGTTTCCCCGCACAGGTTCAAATCCTGCCAGCTACATCTTGCTTTTCGAGCATGTCAAAAACAGAGATCATACTTCCTTGACTCATTTATTTTCTAGGAAACTATACTAGCTATTATATTTCCCATAGTTTGTCTATTAATATAGCAGCTAACAAATAGAAATTGCAACAGGTTTTAAATGACAATCATGAAATGGAAAGCAATTATTTTTCCACAGAAGCTCATCACAAAATCAACGTGCAGGTAGTTGTGGCCGAGTGGTTAAGGCGATGGACTCGCGCAGGTTCAAATCCTGCCAGCTACGTCTTGCTTTTCGAGCATGTCAAAAACAAAGATCATACTTCCTTGACTCCTTTATTTTCTAGGAAACTATACTAGCTATTATATTTCACATAGTTTGACTATTAATATAGCAGCCACCAAATAGAAATTGGAACAGGTTTTAAATGACAATCATGAAATGGAAAGCAATTATTTTTCCACAGAAGCTCATCACAAAATCAACGTGCAGGTAGTTGTGGCCGAGTGGTTAAGGTGATGGACTCGCGCAGGTTCAAATCCTGCCAGCTACGTTTTGCTTTTCAAACTTATTTAAAAACACAATATGCATTTAAGATGTAGAAAAGCAAAATATGTTATGTTAAACAATGTAACTGTCTCATCCTAAATCACCTTCACTTGCATCCTATTTCACAATGGACTGCTTTTTGAAGCACGTGATCTCAGACAGTGAGGCTCTTCCTGCATTTTAGGAACATGTCATCAAACCATCTCCAAATTTTTTTTACTGTTTCATGATGTAATGGTTATTTATGTGTAGATCTGAGTTAAAATTAGTTTTGTTAATAACATCTAAACTTTTAATTAACAAATCAGCAGCACTAGGAAGAAATGTGCATATCAGATACTTTCAAATATCACAAAACTGTAGTGCTATCTGTGGAATTTCAGTGAATGTATTGCAATTATTTCCATCGGCCACTTTGTAAGATACATGACAAAGTTTATTTGTTCATTCCAGAACATATTATCATCTTCATCATAATCAACAATTGCCACCAAGCTCAGGAAATCTTTCCCATCTTAAAGTTAATCTTAAATATATCTCTATAACACTGACATGAGCTGTTTCTTTTTAAAACATAAACAGTAATTGAAAAATTTAAATCAATATTTTTTGGAAACCATCATACTCACCATTGTATCCTAATCTTGATTTAATCCTAGTTTGCAGCCTTGATGTTATGAACTAATTATTTCACATATACATTTGCAGAATCCTATTATGTGCCTTTCACAATATCCATACTGCCACTAAAGAATGCAAAATTTGATCTTGAGAGATCTGCAGAGATGTAATGAAGGATGAGAGAAAATGCATGTTAATAAACAAATTTATGATTGTGCAGTGGCAGGTGTGCTAATTCTACATTAAATAAGCATGGGACCAATGAAATAAACAGAACGATAATAAATTATTTTGTACTCCAGGTAATGTCGGGTACTGAAATAGAAGTAGTTGTGGCCAAGTGGTTAAGACAATGGACTTGAAATCTTTTGGGGTTTCCCCGCGCAGGTTCAAATCCTGCCAGCTACATCTTGCTTTTCGAGCATGTCAAAAACAGAGATCATACTTCCTTGACTCATTTATTTTCTAGGAAACTATACTAGCTATTATATTTCCCATAGTTTGTCTATTAATATAGCAGCTAACAAATAGAAATTGCAACAGGTTTTAAATGACAATCATGAAATGGAAAGCAATTATTTTTCCACAGAAGCTCATCACAAAATCAACGTGCAGGTAGTTGTGGCCGAGTGGTTAAGGCGATGGACTCGCGCAGGTTCAAATCCTGCCAGCTGCGTCTTGCTTTTCGAGCATGTCAAAAACAAAGATCATACTTCCTTGACTCCTTTATTTTCTAGGAAACTATACTAGCTATTATATTTCACATAGTTTGACTATTAATATAGCAGCCACCAAATAGAAATTGGAACAGGTTTTAAATGACAATCATGAAATGGAAAGCAATTATTTTTCCACAGAAGCTCATCACAAAATCAACGTGCAGGTAGTTGTGGCCGAGTGGTTAAGGTGATGGACTCGCGCAGGTTCAAATCCTGCCAGCTACGTTTTGCTTTTCAAACTTATTTAAAAACACAATATGCATTTAAGATGTAGAAAAGCAAAATATGTTATGTTAAACAATGTAACTGTCTCATCCTAAATCACCTTCACTTGCATCCTATTTCACAATGGACTGCTTTTTGAAGCACGTGATCTCAGACAGTGAGGCTCTTCCTGCATTTTAGGAACATGTCATCAAACCATCTCCAAATTTTTTTTACTGTTTCATGATGTAATGGTTATTTATGTGTAGATCTGAGTTAAAATTAGTTTTGTTAATAACATCTAAACTTTTAATTAACAAATCAGCAGCACTAGGAAGAAATGTGCATATCAGATACTTTCAAATATCACAAAACTGTAGTGCTATCTGTGGAATTTCAGTGAATGTATTGCAATTATTTCCATCGGCCACTTTGTAAGATACATGACAAAGTTTATTTGTTCATTCCAGAACATATTATCATCTTCATCATAATCAACAATTGCCACCAAGCTCAGGAAATCTTTCCCATCTTAAAGTTAATCTTAAATATATCTCTATAACACTGACATGAGCTGTTTCTTTTTAAAACATAAACAGAAATTGAAAAATTTAAATCAATATTTTTTGGAAACCATCATACTCACCATTGTATCCTAATCCTGATTTAATCCTAGTTTGCAGCCTTGATGTTATGAACTAATTATTTCACATATACATTTGCAGAATCCTATGATGTGCCTTTCACAATATCCATACTGCCACTAAAGAATGCAAAATTTGATCTTGAGAGATCTGCAGAGATGTAATGAAGGATGAGAGAAAATGCATGTTAATAAACAAATTTATGATTGTGCAGTGGCAGGTGTGCTAATTCTACATTAAATAAGCATGGGACCAATGAAATAAACAGAACGATAATAAATTATTTTGTACTCCAGGTAATGTCGGGTACTGAAATAGAAGTAGTTGTGGCCAAGTGGTTAAGACGATGGACTTGAAATCTTTTGGGGTTTCCCCGCGCAGGTTCAAATCCTGCCAGCTACATCTTGCTTTTCGAGCATATCAAAAACAGAGATCATACTTCCTTGACTCATTTATTTTCTAGGAAACTATACTAGCTATTATATTTCCCATAGTTTGTCTATTAATATAGCAGCTAACAAATAGAAATTGCAACAGGTTTTAAATGACAATCATGAAATGGAAAGCAATTATTTTTCCACAGAAGCTCATCACAAAATCAACGTGCAGGTAGTTGTGGCCGAGTGGTTAAGGCGATGGACTCGCGCAGGTTCAAATCCTGCCAGCTACGTCTTGCTTTTCGAGCATGTCAAAAACAAAGATCATACTTCCTTGACTCCTTTATTTTCTAGGAAACTATACTAGCTATTATATTTCACATAGTTTGACTATTAATATAGCAGCCACCAAATAGAAATTGGAACAGGTTTTAAATGACAATCATGAAATGGAAAGCAATTATTTTTCCACAGAAGCTCATCACAAAATCAACGTGCAGGTAGTTGTGGCCGAGTGGTTAAGGTGATGGACTCGCGCAGGTTCAAATCCTGCCAGCTACGTTTTGCTTTTCAAACTTATTTAAAAACACAATATGCATTTAAGATGTAGAAAAGCAAAATATGTTATGTTAAACAATGTAACTGTCTCATCCTAAATCACCTTCACTTGCATCCTATTTCACAATGGACTGCTTTTTGAAGCACGTGATCTCAGACAGTGAGGCTCTTCCTGCATTTTAGGAACATGTCATCAAACCATCTCCAAATTTTTTTTACTGTTTCATGATGTAATGGTTATTTATGTGTAGATCTGAGTTAAAATTAGTTTTGTTAATAACATCTAAACTTTTAATTAACAAATCAGCAGCACTAGGAAGAAATGTGCATATCAGATACTTTCAAATATCACAAAACTGTAGTGCTATCTGTGGAATTTCAGTGAATGTATTGCAATTATTTCCATCGGCCACTTTGTAAGATACATGACAAAGTTTATTTGTTCATTCCAGAACATATTATCATCTTCATCATAATCAACAATTGCCACCAAGCTCAGGAAATCTTTCCCATCTTAAAGTTAATCTTAAATATATCTCTATAACACTGACATGAGCTGTTTCTTTTTAAAACATAAACAGTAATTGAAAAATTTAAATCAATATTTTTTGGAAACCATCATACTCACCATTGTATCCTAATCTTGATTTAATCCTAGTTTGCAGCCTTGATGTTATGAACTAATTATTTCACATATACATTTGCAGAATCCTATTATGTGCCTTTCACAATATCCATACTGCCACTAAAGAATGCAAAATTTGATCTTGAGAGATCTGCAGAGATGTAATGAAGGATGAGAGAAAATGCATGTTAATAAACAAATTTATGATTGTGCAGTGGCAGGTGTGCTAATTCTACATTAAATAAGCATGGGACCAATGAAATAAACAGAACGATAATAAATTATTTTGTACTCCAGGTAATGTCGGGTACTGAAATAGAAGTAGTTGTGGCCAAGTGGTTAAGACGATGGACTTGAAATCTTTTGGGGTTTCCCCGCGCAGGTTCAAATCCTGCCAGCTACATCTTGCTTTTCGAGCATGTCAAAAACAGAGATCATACTTCCTTGACTCCTTTATTTTCTAGGAAACTATACTAGCTATTATATTTCCCATAGTTTGTCTATTAATATAGCAGCTACCAAATAGAAATTGCAACAGGTTTTAAATGACAATCATGAAATGGAAAGCAATTATTTTTCCACAGAAGCTCATCACAAAATCAACGTGCAGGTAGTTGTGGCCGAGTGGTTAAGGCAATGGACTCGCGCAGGTTCAAATCCTGCCAGCTACGTCTTGCTTTTCGAGCATGTGAAAAACGAAGATCATACTTCCTTGACTCCTTTATTTTCTAGGAAACTATACTAGCTATTATATTTCACATAGTTTGACTATTAATATAGCAGCCACCAAATAGAAATTGGAACAGGTTTTAAATGACAATCATGAAATGGAAAGCAATTATTTTTCCACAGAAGCTCATCACAAAATCAACGTGCAGGTAGTTGTGGCCGAGTGGTTAAGGTGATGGACTCGCGCAGGTTCAAATCCTGCCAGCTACGTTTTGCTTTTCAAACTTATTTAAAAACACAATATGCATTTAAGATGTAGAAAAGCAAAATATGTTATGTTAAACAATGTAACTGTCTCATCCTAAATCACCTTCACTTGCATCCTATTTCACAATGGACTGCTTTTTGAAGCATGTGATCTCAGACAGTGAGGCTCTTCCTGCATTTTAGGAACATGTCATCAAACCATCTCCAAATTTTTTTTACTGTTTCATGATGTAATGGTTATTTATGTGTAGATCTGAGTTAAAATTAGTTTTGTTAATAACAACTAAACTTTTAATTAACAAATCAGCAGCACTAGGAAGAAATGTGCATATCAGATACTTTCAAATATCACAAAACTGTAGTGCTATCTGTGGAATTACAGTGAATGTATTGCAATTATTTCCATCAGCCACTTTGTAAGATACATAACAAAGTTTATTTGTTCATTCCAGAACATATTATCATCTTCATCATAATCAACAATTGCCACCAAGCTCAGGAAATCTTTCCCATCTTAAAGTTAATCTTAAATATATCTCTATAACACTGACATGAGCTGTTTCTTTTTAAAACATAAACAGTAATTGAAAAATTTAAATCAATATTTTTTGGAAACCATCATACTCACCATTGTATCCTAATCTTGATTTAATCCTAGTTTGCAGCCTTGATGTTATGAACTAATTATTTCACATATACATTTGCAGAATCCTATTATGTGCCTTTCACAATATCCATACTGCCACTAAAGAATGCAAAATTTGATCTTGAGAGATCTGCAGAGATGTAATGAAGGATGAGAGAAAATGCATGTTAATAAACAAATTTATGATTGTGCAGTGGCAGGTGTGCTAATTCTACATTAAATAAGCATGGGACCAATGAAATAAACAGAACGATAATAAATTATTTTGTACTCCAGGTAATGTCGGGTACTGAAATAGAAGTAGTTGTGGCCAAGTGGTTAAGACGATGGACTTGAAATCTTTTGGGGTTTCCCCGCGCAGGTTCAAATCCTGCCAGCTACATCTTGCTTTTCGAGCATGTCAAAAACAGAGATCATACTTCCTTGACTCATTTATTTTCTAGGAAACTATACTAGCTATTATATTTCCCATAGTTTGTCTATTAATATAGCAGCTAACAAATAGAAATTGCAACAGGTTTTAAATGACAATCATGAAATGGAAAGCAATTATTTTTCCACAGAAGCTCATCACAAAATCAACGTGCAGGTAGTTGTGGCCGAGTGGTTAAGGCGATGGACTCGCGCAGGTTCAAATCCTGCCAGCTGCGTCTTGCTTTTCGAGCATGTCAAAAACAAAGATCATACTTCCTTGACTCCTTTATTTTCTAGGAAACTATACTAGCTATTATATTTCACATAGTTTGACTATTAATATAGCAGCCACCAAATAGAAATTGGAACAGGTTTTAAATGACAATCATGAAATGGAAAGCAATTATTTTTCCACAGAAGCTCATCACAAAATCAACGTGCAGGTAGTTGTGGCCGAGTGGTTAAGGTGATGGACTCGCGCAGGTTCAAATCCTGCCAGCTACGTTTTGCTTTTCAAACTTATTTAAAAACACAATATGCATTTAAGATGTAGAAAAGCAAAATATGTTATGTTAAACAATGTAACTGTCTCATCCTAAATCACCTTCACTTGCATCCTATTTCACAATGGACTGCTTTTTGAAGCACGTGATCTCAGACAGTGAGGCTCTTCCTGCATTTTAGGAACATGTCATCAAACCATCTCCAAATTTTTTTTACTGTTTCATGATGTAATGGTTATTTATGTGTAGATCTGAGTTAAAATTAGTTTTGTTAATAACATCTAAACTTTTAATTAACAAATCAGCAGCACTAGGAAGAAATGTGCATATCAGATACTTTCAAATATCACAAAACTGTAGTGCTATCTGTGGAATTTCAGTGAATGTATTGCAATTATTTCCATCGGCCACTTTGTAAGATACATGACAAAGTTTATTTGTTCATTCCAGAACATATTATCATCTTCATCATAATCAACAATTGCCACCAAGCTCAGGAAATCTTTCCCATCTTAAAGTTAATCTTAAATATATCTCTATAACACTGACATGAGCTGTTTCTTTTTAAAACATAAACAGTAATTGAAAAATTTAAATCAATATTTTTTGGAAACCATCATACTCACCATTGTATCCTAATCTTGATTTAATCCTAGTTTGCAGCCTTGATGTTATGAACTAATTATTTCACATATACATTTGCAGAATCCTATTATGTGCCTTTCACAATATCCATACTGCCACTAAAGAATGCAAAATTTGATCTTGAGAGATCTGCAGAGATGTAATGAAGGATGAGAGAAAATGCATGTTAATAAACAAATTTATGATTGTGCAGTGGCAGGTGTGCTAATTCTACATTAAATAAGCATGGGACCAATGAAATAAACAGAACGATAATAAATTATTTTGTACTCCAGGTAATGTCGGGTACTGAAATAGAAGTAGTTGTGGCCAAGTGGTTAAGACGATGGACTTGAAATCTTTTGGGGTTTCCCCGCGCAGGTTCAAATCCTGCCAGCTACATCTTGCTTTTCGAGCATGTCAAAAACAGAGATCATACTTCCTTGACTCATTTATTTTCTAGGAAACTATACTAGCTATTATATTTCCCATAGTTTGTCTATTAATATAGCAGCTACCAAATAGAAATTGCAACAGGTTTTAAATGACAATCATGAAATGGAAAGCAATTATTTTTCCACAGAAGCTCATCACAAAATCAACGTGCAGGTAGTTGTGGCCGAGTGGTTAAGGCAATGGACTCGCGCAGGTTCAAATCCTGCCAGCTACGTCTTGCTTTTCGAGCATGTGAAAAACGAAGATCATACTTCCTTGACTCCTTTATTTTCTAGGAAACTATACTAGCTATTATATTTCACATAGTTTGACTATTAATATAGCAGCCACCAAATAGAAATTGGAACAGGTTTTAAATGACAATCATGAAATGGAAAGCAATTATTTTTCCACAGAAGCTCATCACAAAATCAACGTGCAGGTAGTTGTGGCCGAGTGGTTAAGGTGATGGACTCGCGCAGGTTCAAATCCTGCCAGCTACGTTTTGCTTTTCAAACTTATTTAAAAACACAATATGCATTTAAGATGTAGAAAAGCAAAATATGTTATGTTAAACAATGTAACTGTCTCATCCTAAATCACCTTCACTTGCATCCTATTTCACAATGGACTGCTTTTTGAAGCATGTGATCTCAGACAGTGAGGCTCTTCCTGCATTTTAGGAACATGTCATCAAACCATCTCCAAATTTTTTTTACTGTTTCATGATGTAATGGTTATTTATGTGTAGATCTGAGTTAAAATTAGTTTTGTTAATAACAACTAAACTTTTAATTAACAAATCAGCAGCACTAGGAAGAAATGTGCATATCAGATACTTTCAAATATCACAAAACTGTAGTGCTATCTGTGGAATTACAGTGAATGTATTGCAATTATTTCCATCAGCCACTTTGTAAGATACATAACAAAGTTTATTTGTTCATTCCAGAACATATTATCATCTTCATCATAATCAACAATTGCCACCAAGCTCAGGAAATCTTTCCCATCTTAAAGTTAATCTTAAATATATCTCTATAACACTGACATGAGCTGTTTCTTTTTAAAACATAAACAGTAATTGAAAAATTTAAATCAATATTTTTTGGAAACCATCATACTCACCATTGTATCCTAATCTTGATTTAATCCTAGTTTGCAGCCTTGATGTTATGAACTAATTATTTCACATATACATTTGCAGAATCCTATTATGTGCCTTTCACAATATCCATACTGCCACTAAAGAATGCAAAATTTGATCTTGAGAGATCTGCAGAGATGTAATGAAGGATGAGAGAAAATGCATGTTAATAAACAAATTTATGATTGTGCAGTGGCAGGTGTGCTAATTCTACATTAAATAAGCATGGGACCAATGAAATAAACAGAACGATAATAAATTATTTTGTACTCCAGGTAATGTCGGGTACTGAAATAGAAGTAGTTGTGGCCAAGTGGTTAAGACGATGGACTTGAAATCTTTTGGGGTTTCCCCGCGCAGGTTCAAATCCTGCCAGCTACATCTTGCTTTTCGAGCATGTCAAAAACAGAGATCATACTTCCTTGACTCCTTTATTTTCTAGGAAACTATACTAGCTATTATATTTCCCATAGTTTGTCTATTAATATAGCAGCTAACAAATAGAAATTGCAACAGGTTTTAAATGACAATCATGAAATGGAAAGCAATTATTTTTCCACAGAAGCTCATCACAAAATCAACGTGCAGGTAGTTGTGGCCGAGTGGTTAAGGCGATGGACTCGCGCAGGTTCAAATCCTGCCAGCTACGTCTTGCTTTTCGAGCATGTCAAAAACAAAGATCATACTTCCTTGACTCCTTTATTTTCTAGGAAACTATACTAGCTTTTATATTTCACATAGTTTGACTATTAATATAGCAGCCACCAAATAGAAATTGGAACAGGTTTTAAATGACAATCATGAAATGGAAAGCAATTATTTTTCCACAGAAGCTCATCACAAAATCAACGTGCAGGTAGTTGTGGCCGAGTGGTTAAGGTGATGGACTCGCGCAGGTTCAAATCCTGCCAGCTACGTTTTGCTTTTCAAACTTATTTAAAAACACAATATGCATTTAAGATGTAGAAAAGCAAAATATGTTATGTTAAACAATGTAACTGTCTCATCCTAAATCACCTTCACTTGCATCCTATTTCACAATGGACTGCTTTTTGAAGCACGTGATCTCAGACAGTGAGGCTCTTCCTGCATTTTAGGAACATGTCATCAAACCATCTCCAAATTTTTTTTACTGTTTCATGATGTAATGGTTATTTATGTGTAGATCTGAGTTAAAATTAGTTTTGTTAATAACATCTAAACTTTTAATTAACAAATCAGCAGCACTAGGAAGAAATGTGCATATCAGATACTTTCAAATATCACAAAACTGTAGTGCTATCTGTGGAATTTCAGTGAATGTATTGCAATTATTTCCATCGGCCACTTTGTAAGATACATGACAAAGTTTATTTGTTCATTCCAGAACATATTATCATCTTCATCATAATCAACAATTGCCACCAAGCTCAGGAAATCTTTCCCATCTTAAAGTTAATCTTAAATATATCTCTATAACACTGACATGAGCTGTTTCTTTTTAAAACATAAACAGTAATTGAAAAATTTAAATCAATATTTTTTGGAAACCATCATACTCACCATTGTATCCTAATCTTGATTTAATCCTAGTTTGCAGCCTTGATGTTATGAACTAATTATTTCACATATACATTTGCAGAATCCTATTATGTGCCTTTCACAATATCCATACTGCCACTAAAGAATGCAAAATTTGATCTTGAGAGATCTGCAGAGATGTAATGAAGGATGAGAGAAAATGCATGTTAATAAACAAATTTATGATTGTGCAGTGGCAGGTGTGCTAATTCTACATTAAATAAGCATGGGACCAATGAAATAAACAGAACGATAATAAATTATTTTGTACTCCAGGTAATGTCGGGTACTGAAATAGAAGTAGTTGTGGCCAAGTGGTTAAGACGATGGACTTGAAATCTTATGGGGTTTCCCCGCGCAGGTTCAAATCCTGCCAGCTACATCTTGCTTTTCGAGCATGTCAAAAACAGAGATCATACTTCCTTGACTCATTTATTTTCTAGGAAACTATACTAGCTATTATATTTCCCATAGTTTGTCTATTAATATAGCAGCTAACAAATAGAAATTGCAACAGGTTTTAAATGACAATCATGAAATGGAAAGCAATTATTTTTCCACAGAAGCTCATCACAAAATCAACGTGCAGGTAGTTGTGGCCGAGTGGTTAAGGCGATGGACTCGCGCAGGTTCAAATCCTGCCAGCTACGTCTTGCTTTTCGAGCATGTCAAAAACAAAGATCATACTTCCTTGACTCCTTTATTTTCTAGGAAACTATACTAGCTATTATATTTCACATAGTTTGACTATTAATATAGCAGCCACCAAATAGAAATTGGAACAGGTTTTAAATGACAATCATGAAATGGAAAGCAATTATTTTTCCACAGAAGCTCATCACAAAATCAACGTGCAGGTAGTTGTGGCCGAGTGGTTAAGGTGATGGACTCGCGCAGGTTCAAATCCTGCCAGCTACGTTTTGCTTTTCAAACTTATTTAAAAACACAATATGCATTTAAGATGTAGAAAAGCAAAATATGTTATGTTAAACAATGTAACTGTCTCATCCTAAATCACCTTCACTTGCATCCTATTTCACAATGGACTGCTTTTTGAAGCACGTGATCTCAGACAGTGAGGCTCTTCCTGCATTTTAGGAACATGTCATCAAACCATCTCCAAATTTTTTTTACTGTTTCATGATGTAATGGTTATTTATGTGTAGATCTGAGTTAAAATTAGTTTTGTTAATAACATCTAAACTTTTAATTAACAAATCAGCAGCACTAGGAAGAAATGTGCATATCAGATACTTTCAAATATCACAAAACTGTAGTGCTATCTGTGGAATTTCAGTGAATGTATTGCAATTATTTCCATCGGCCACTTTGTAAGATACATGACAAAGTTTATTTGTTCATTCCAGAACATATTATCATCTTCATCATAATCAACAATTGCCACCAAGCTCAGGAAATCTTTCCCATCTTAAAGTTAATCTTAAATATATCTCTATAACACTGACATGAGCTGTTTCTTTTTAAAACATAAACAGTAATTGAAAAATTTAAATCAATATTTTTTGGAAACCATCATACTCACCATTGTATCCTAATCTTGATTTAATCCTAGTTTGCAGCCTTGATGTTATGAACTAATTATTTCACATATACATTTGCAGAATCCTATTATGTGCCTTTCACAATATCCATACTGCCACTAAAGAATGCAAAATTTGATCTTGAGAGATCTGCAGAGATGTAATGAAGGATGAGAGAAAATGCATGTTAATAAACAAATTTATGATTGTGCAGTGGCAGGTGTGCTAATTCTACATTAAATAAGCATGGGACCAATGAAATAAACAGAACGATAATAAATTATTTTGTACTCCAGGTAATGTCGGGTACTGAAATAGAAGTAGTTGTGGCCAAGTGGTTAAGACGATGGACTTGAAATCTTTTGGGGTTTCCCCGCGCAGGTTCAAATCCTGCCAGCTACATCTTGCTTTTCGAGCATGTCAAAAACAGAGATCATACTTCCTTGACTCATTTATTTTCTAGGAAACTATACTAGCTATTATATTTCCCATAGTTTGTCTATTAATATAGCAGCTACCAAATAGAAATTGCAACAGGTTTTAAATGACAATCATGAAATGGAAAGCAATTATTTTTCCACAGAAGCTCATCACAAAATCAACGTGCAGGTAGTTGTGGCCGAGTGGTTAAGGCAATGGACTCGCGCAGGTTCAAATCCTGCCAGCTACGTCTTGCTTTTCGAGCATGTGAAAAACGAAGATCATACTTCCTTGACTCCTTTATTTTCTAGGAAACTATACTAGCTATTATATTTCACATAGTTTGACTATTAATATAGCAGCCACCAAATAGAAATTGGAACAGGTTTTAAATGACAATCATGAAATGGAAAGCAATTATTTTTCCACAGAAGCTCATCACAAAATCAACGTGCAGGTAGTTGTGGCCGAGTGGTTAAGGTGATGGACTCGCGCAGGTTCAAATCCTGCCAGCTACGTTTTGCTTTTCAAACTTATTTAAAAACACAATATGCATTTAAGATGTAGAAAAGCAAAATATGTTATGTTAAACAATGTAACTGTCTCATCCTAAATCACCTTCACTTGCATCCTATTTCACAATGGACTGCTTTTTGAAGCATGTGATCTCAGACAGTGAGGCTCTTCCTGCATTTTAGGAACATGTCATCAAACCATCTCCAAATTTTTTTTACTGTTTCATGATGTAATGGTTATTTATGTGTAGATCTGAGTTAAAATTAGTTTTGTTAATAACAACTAAACTTTTAATTAACAAATCAGCAGCACTAGGAAGAAATGTGCATATCAGATACTTTCAAATATCACAAAACTGTAGTGCTATCTGTGGAATTACAGTGAATGTATTGCAATTATTTCCATCAGCCACTTTGTAAGATACATAACAAAGTTTATTTGTTCATTCCAGAACATATTATCATCTTCATCATAATCAACAATTGCCACCAAGCTCAGGAAATCTTTCCCATCTTAAAGTTAATCTTAAATATATCTCTATAACACTGACATGAGCTGTTTCTTTTTAAAACATAAACAGTAATTGAAAAATTTAAATCAATATTTTTTGGAAACCATCATACTCACCATTGTATCCTAATCTTGATTTAATCCTAGTTTGCAGCCTTGATGTTATGAACTAATTATTTCACATATACATTTGCAGAATCCTATTATGTGCCTTTCACAATATCCATACTGCCACTAAAGAATGCAAAATTTGATCTTGAGAGATCTGCAGAGATGTAATGAAGGATGAGAGAAAATGCATGTTAATAAACAAATTTATGATTGTGCAGTGGCAGGTGTGCTAATTCTACATTAAATAAGCATGGGACCAATGAAATAAACAGAACGATAATAAATTATTTTGTACTCCAGGTAATGTCGGGTACTGAAATAGAAGTAGTTGTGGCCAAGTGGTTAAGACGATGGACTTGAAATCTTTTGGGGTTTCCCCGCGCAGGTTCAAATCCTGCCAGCTACATCTTGCTTTTCGAGCATGTCAAAAACAGAGATCATACTTCCTTGACTCCTTTATTTTCTAGGAAACTATACTAGCTATTATATTTCCCATAGTTTGTCTATTAATATAGCAGCTAACAAATAGAAATTGCAACAGGTTTTAAATGACAATCATGAAATGGAAAGCAATTATTTTTCCACAGAAGCTCATCACAAAATCAACGTGCAGGTAGTTGTGGCCGAGTGGTTAAGGCGATGGACTCGCGCAGGTTCAAATCCTGCCAGCTACGTCTTGCTTTTCGAGCATGTCAAAAACAAAGATCATACTTCCTTGACTCCTTTATTTTCTAGGAAACTATACTAGCTTTTATATTTCACATAGTTTGACTATTAATATAGCAGCCACCAAATAGAAATTGGAACAGGTTTTAAATGACAATCATGAAATGGAAAGCAATTATTTTTCCACAGAAGCTCATCACAAAATCAACGTGCAGGTAGTTGTGGCCGAGTGGTTAAGGTGATGGACTCGCGCAGGTTCAAATCCTGCCAGCTACGTTTTGCTTTTCAAACTTATTTAAAAACACAATATGCATTTAAGATGTAGAAAAGCAAAATATGTTATGTTAAACAATGTAACTGTCTCATCCTAAATCACCTTCACTTGCATCCTATTTCACAATGGACTGCTTTTTGAAGCACGTGATCTCAGACAGTGAGGCTCTTCCTGCATTTTAGGAACATGTCATCAAACCATCTCCAAATTTTTTTTACTGTTTCATGATGTAATGGTTATTTATGTGTAGATCTGAGTTAAAATTAGTTTTGTTAATAACATCTAAACTTTTAATTAACAAATCAGCAGCACTAGGAAGAAATGTGCATATCAGATACTTTCAAATATCACAAAACTGTAGTGCTATCTGTGGAATTTCAGTGAATGTATTGCAATTATTTCCATCGGCCACTTTGTAAGATACATGACAAAGTTTATTTGTTCATTCCAGAACATATTATCATCTTCATCATAATCAACAATTGCCACCAAGCTCAGGAAATCTTTCCCATCTTAAAGTTAATCTTAAATATATCTCTATAACACTGACATGAGCTGTTTCTTTTTAAAACATAAACAGTAATTGAAAAATTTAAATCAATATTTTTTGGAAACCATCATACTCACCATTGTATCCTAATCTTGATTTAATCCTAGTTTGCAGCCTTGATGTTATGAACTAATTATTTCACATATACATTTGCAGAATCCTATTATGTGCCTTTCACAATATCCATACTGCCACTAAAGAATGCAAAATTTGATCTTGAGAGATCTGCAGAGATGTAATGAAGGATGAGAGAAAATGCATGTTAATAAACAAATTTATGATTGTGCAGTGGCAGGTGTGCTAATTCTACATTAAATAAGCATGGGACCAATGAAATAAACAGAACGATAATAAATTATTTTGTACTCCAGGTAATGTCGGGTACTGAAATAGAAGTAGTTGTGGCCAAGTGGTTAAGACGATGGACTTGAAATCTTATGGGGTTTCCCCGCGCAGGTTCAAATCCTGCCAGCTACATCTTGCTTTTCGAGCATGTCAAAAACAGAGATCATACTTCCTTGACTCATTTATTTTCTAGGAAACTATACTAGCTATTATATTTCCCATAGTTTGTCTATTAATATAGCAGCTAACAAATAGAAATTGCAACAGGTTTTAAATGACAATCATGAAATGGAAAGCAATTATTTTTCCACAGAAGCTCATCACAAAATCAACGTGCAGGTAGTTGTGGCCGAGTGGTTAAGGCGATGGACTCGCGCAGGTTCAAATCCTGCCAGCTACGTCTTGCTTTTCGAGCATGTCAAAAACAAAGATCATACTTCCTTGACTCCTTTATTTTCTAGGAAACTATACTAGCTATTATATTTCACATAGTTTGACTATTAATATAGCAGCCACCAAATAGAAATTGGAACAGGTTTTAAATGACAATCATGAAATGGAAAGCAATTATTTTTCCACAGAAGCTCATCACAAAATCAACGTGCAGGTAGTTGTGGCCGAGTGGTTAAGGTGATGGACTCGCGCAGGTTCAAATCCTGCCAGCTACGTTTTGCTTTTCAAACTTATTTAAAAACACAATATGCATTTAAGATGTAGAAAAGCAAAATATGTTATGTTAAACAATGTAACTGTCTCATCCTAAATCACCTTCACTTGCATCCTATTTCACAATGGACTGCTTTTTGAAGCACGTGATCTCAGACAGTGAGGCTCTTCCTGCATTTTAGGAACATGTCATCAAACCATCTCCAAATTTTTTTTACTGTTTCATGATGTAATGGTTATTTATGTGTAGATCTGAGTTAAAATTAGTTTTGTTAATAACATCTAAACTTTTAATTAACAAATCAGCAGCACTAGGAAGAAATGTGCATATCAGATACTTTCAAATATCACAAAACTGTAGTGCTATCTGTGGAATTTCAGTGAATGTATTGCAATTATTTCCATCGGCCACTTTGTAAGATACATGACAAAGTTTATTTGTTCATTCCAGAACATATTATCATCTTCATCATAATCAACAATTGCCACCAAGCTCAGGAAATCTTTCCCATCTTAAAGTTAATCTTAAATATATCTCTATAACACTGACATGAGCTGTTTCTTTTTAAAACATAAACAGTAATTGAAAAATTTAAATCAATATTTTTTGGAAACCATCATACTCACCATTGTATCCTAATCTTGATTTAATCCTAGTTTGCAGCCTTGATGTTATGAACTAATTATTTCACATATACATTTGCAGAATCCTATTATGTGCCTTTCACAATATCCATACTGCCACTAAAGAATGCAAAATTTGATCTTGAGAGATCTGCAGAGATGTAATGAAGGATGAGAGAAAATGCATGTTAATAAACAAATTTATGATTGTGCAGTGGCAGGTGTGCTAATTCTACATTAAATAAGCATGGGACCAATGAAATAAACAGAAGGATAATAAATTATTTTGTACTCCAGGTAATGTCAGGTAGTGGTATAGAAGTAGTTGTGGCCGAGTGGTTAAGGTGATGGACTTGAAATCTTTTGGGGTTTCCCCGCGCAGGTTCAAATCCTGCCAGCTACGTTTTGCTTTTCGAGCATGTCAAAAACAGAGATCATACTTCCTTGACTCATATGTTTTCTAGGAAACTATACTAGCTATTATATTTCCCATAGTTTGTCTATTAATATAGCAGCTACCAAATAGAAATTGCAACAGGTTTTAAATGATAATCATGAAATGGAAAGCAATTATTTTTCCACAGAAGCTCATCACAAAATCAACGTGCAGGTAGTTGTGGCCGAGTGGTTAAGGCGATGGACTCGCGCAGGTTCAAATCCTGCCAGCTACGTCTTGCTTTTCGAGCATGTCAAAAACAAAGATCATACTTCCTTGACTCCTTTATTTTCTAGGAAACTATACTAGCTATTATATTTCACATAGTTTGACTATTAATATAGCAGCCACCAAATAGAAATTGCAACTGGTTTTAAAAGACAATCATGAAATGGAAAGCAATTATTTTTCCACAGAAGCTCATCACAAAATCAACGTGCAGGTAGTTGTGGCCGAGTGGTTAAGGCGATGGACTCGAAATCCATTGGGGTTTCCCCGCGCAGGTTCAAATCCTGCCAGCTACATTTTGCTTTTCAAACTTATTTAAAAACACAATATGCATTTAAGATGTCGAAAAGCAAAATATGTTATGTTGAACAATGTAACTGTCTCATCCTAAATCACCTTCACCTGCATCCTATTTCACAATGGACTGCTTTTTGAAGCACGTGATCTCAGACAGTGAGGCTCTTCCTGCATTTTAGGAACATGTCATCAAACCATCTCCAAATTTTTTTTACTGTTTCATGATGTAATGGTTATTTATGTGTAGATCTGAGTTAAAATTAGTTTTGTTAATAACAACTAAACTTTTAATTAACAAATCAGCAGCACTAGGAAGAAATGTGCATATCAGATACTTTCAAATATCACAAAACTGTAGTGCTATCTGTGGAATTACAGTGAATGTATGGCAATTATTTCCATCAGCCACTTTGTAAGATACATAACAAAGTTTATTTGTTCATTCCAGAACATATTATCATCTTCATCATAATCAACAATTGCCACCAAGCTCAGGAAATCTTTCCCATCTTAAAGTTAATCTTAAATATATCTCTATAACACTGACATGAGCTGTTTCTTTTTAAAACATAAACAGTAATTGAAAAATTTAAATCAATATTTTTTGGAAACCATCATACTCACCATTGTATCCTAATCTTGATTTAATCCTAGTTTGCAGCCTTGATGTTATGAACTAATTATTTCACATATACATTTGCAGAATCCTATTATGTGCCTTTCACAATATCCATACTGCCACTAAAGAATGCAAAATTTGATCTTGAGAGATCTGCAGAGATGTAATGAAGGATGAGAGAAAATGCATGTTAATAATCAAATTTATGATTGTGCAGTGGCAGGTGTGCTAATTCTACATTAAATAAGCATGGGACCAATGAAATAAACAGAACGATAATAAATTATTTTGTACTCCAGGTAATGTCGGGTACTGAAATAGAAGTAGTTGTGGCCAAGTGGTTAAGACGATGGACTTGAAATCTTTTGGGGTTTCCCCGCGCAGGTTCAAATCCTGCCAGCTACATCTTGCTTTTCGAGCATGTCAAAAACAGAGATCATACTTCCTTGACTCATTTATTTTCTAGGAAACTATACTAGCTATTATATTTCCCATAGTTTGTCTATTAATATAGCAGCTAACAAATAGAAATTGCAACAGGTTTTAAATGACAATCATGAAATGGAAAGCAATTATTTTTCCACAGAAGCTCATCACAAAATCAACGTGCAGGTAGTTGTGGCCGAGTGGTTAAGGCGATGGACTCGCGCAGGTTCAAATCCTGCCAGCTACGTCTTGCTTTTCGAGCATGTCAAAAACAAAGATCATACTTCCTTGACTCCTTTATTTTCTAGGAAACTATACTAGCTTTTATATTTCACATAGTTTGACTATTAATATAGCAGCCACCAAATAGAAATTGGAACAGGTTTTAAATGACAATCATGAAATGGAAAGCAATTATTTTTCCACAGAAGCTCATCACAAAATCAACGTGCAGGTAGTTGTGGCCGAGTGGTTAAGGTGATGGACTCGCGCAGGTTCAAATCCTGCCAGCTACGTTTTGCTTTTCAAACTTATTTAAAAACACAATATGCACTTAAGATGTAGAAAAGCAAAATATGTTATGTTAAACAATGTAACTGTCTCATCCTAAATCACCTTCACTTGCATCCTATTTCACAATGGACTGCTTTTTGAAGCACGTGATCTCAGACAGTGAGGCTCTTCCTGCATTTTAGGAACATGTCATCAAACCATCTCCAAATTTTTTTTACTGTTTCATGATGTAATGGTTATTTATGTGTAGATCTGAGTTAAAATTAGTTTTGTTAATAACATCTAAACTTTTAATTAACAAATCAGCAGCACTAGGAAGAAATGTGCATATCAGATACTTTCAAATATCACAAAACTGTAGTGCTATCTGTGGAATTTCAGTGAATGTATTGCAATTATTTCCATCGGCCACTTTGTAAGATACATGACAAAGTTTATTTGTTCATTCCAGAACATATTATCATCTTCATCATAATCAACAATTGCCACCAAGCTCAGGAAATCTTTCCCATCTTAAAGTTAATCTTAAATATATCTCTATAACACTGACATGAGCTGTTTCTTTTTAAAACATAAACAGTAATTGAAAAATTTAAATCAATATTTTTTGGAAACCATCATACTCACCATTGTATCCTAATCTTGATTTAATCCTAGTTTGCAGCCTTGATGTTATGAACTAATTATTTCACATATACATTTGCAGAATCCTATTATGTGCCTTTCACAATATCCATACTGCCACTAAAGAATGCAAAATTTGATCTTGAGAGATCTGCAGAGATGTAATGAAGGATGAGAGAAAATGCATGTTAATAAACAAATTTATGATTGTGCAGTGGCAGGTGTGCTAATTCTACATTAAATAAGCATGGGACCAATGAAATAAACAGAACGATAATAAATTATTTTGTACTCCAGGTAATGTCGGGTACTGAAATAGAAGTAGTTGTGGCCAAGTGGTTAAGACGATGGACTTGAAATCTTATGGGGTTTCCCCGCGCAGGTTCAAATCCTGCCAGCTACATCTTGCTTTTCGAGCATGTCAAAAACAGAGATCATACTTCCTTGACTCATTTATTTTCTAGGAAACTATACTAGCTATTATATTTCCCATAGTTTGTCTATTAATATAGCAGCTAACAAATAGAAATTGCAACAGGTTTTAAATGACAATCATGAAATGGAAAGCAATTATTTTTCCACAGAAGCTCATCACAAAATCAACGTGCAGGTAGTTGTGGCCGAGTGGTTAAGGCGATGGACTCGCGCAGGTTCAAATCCTGCCAGCTACGTCTTGCTTTTCGAGCATGTCAAAAACAAAGATCATACTTCCTTGACTCCTTTATTTTCTAGGAAACTATACTAGCTATTATATTTCACATAGTTTGACTATTAATATAGCAGCCACCAAATAGAAATTGGAACAGGTTTTAAATGACAATCATGAAATGGAAAGCAATTATTTTTCCACAGAAGCTCATCACAAAATCAACGTGCAGGTAGTTGTGGCCGAGTGGTTAAGGTGATGGACTCGCGCAGGTTCAAATCCTGCCAGCTACGTTTTGCTTTTCAAACTTATTTAAAAACACAATATGCATTTAAGATGTAGAAAAGCAAAATATGTTATGTTAAACAATGTAACTGTCTCATCCTAAATCACCTTCACTTGCATCCTATTTCACAATGGACTGCTTTTTGAAGCACGTGATCTCAGACAGTGAGGCTCTTCCTGCATTTTAGGAACATGTCATCAAACCATCTCCAAATTTTTTTTACTGTTTCATGATGTAATGGTTATTTATGTGTAGATCTGAGTTAAAATTAGTTTTGTTAATAACATCTAAACTTTTAATTAACAAATCAGCAGCACTAGGAAGAAATGTGCATATCAGATACTTTCAAATATCACAAAACTGTAGTGCTATCTGTGGAATTTCAGTGAATGTATTGCAATTATTTCCATCGGCCACTTTGTAAGATACATGACAAAGTTTATTTGTTCATTCCAGAACATATTATCATCTTCATCATAATCAACAATTGCCACCAAGCTCAGGAAATCTTTCCCATCTTAAAGTTAATCTTAAATATATCTCTATAACACTGACATGAGCTGTTTCTTTTTAAAACATAAACAGTAATTGAAAAATTTAAATCAATATTTTTTGGAAACCATCATACTCACCATTGTATCCTAATCTTGATTTAATCCTAGTTTGCAGCCTTGATGTTATGAACTAATTATTTCACATATACATTTGCAGAATCCTATTATGTGCCTTTCACAATATCCATACTGCCACTAAAGAATGCAAAATTTGATCTTGAGAGATCTGCAGAGATGTAATGAAGGATGAGAGAAAATGCATGTTAATAAACA
This sequence comes from Taudactylus pleione, assembly GCA_031769625.1. Lineage (NCBI taxonomy): Eukaryota > Metazoa > Chordata > Amphibia > Anura > Myobatrachidae > Taudactylus > Taudactylus pleione. The sequence continues at coordinate 4,945,855 of JAUIMM010000084.1, forward strand.
AATTTATGATTGTGCAGTGGCAGGTGTGCTAATTCTACATTAAATAAGCATGGGACCAATGAAATAAACAGAAGGATAATAAATTATTTTGTACTCCAGGTAATGTCAGGTAGTGGTATAGAAGTAGTTGTGGCCGAGTGGTTAAGGTGATGGACTTGAAATCTTTTGGGGTTTCCCCGCGCAGGTTCAAATCCTGCCAGCTACGTTTTGCTTTTCGAGCATGTCAAAAACAGAGATCATACTTCCTTGACTCATATGTTTTCTAGGAAACTATACTAGCTATTATATTTCCCATAGTTTGTCTATTAATATAGCAGCTACCAAATAGAAATTGCAACAGGTTTTAAATGATAATCATGAAATGGAAAGCAATTATTTTTCCACAGAAGCTCATCACAAAATCAACGTGCAGGTAGTTGTGGCCGAGTGGTTAAGGCGATGGACTCGCGCAGGTTCAAATCCTGCCAGCTACGTCTTGCTTTTCGAGCATGTCAAAAACAAAGATCATACTTCCTTGACTCCTTTATTTTCTAGGAAACTATACTAGCTATTATATTTCACATAGTTTGACTATTAATATAGCAGCCACCAAATAGAAATTGCAACTGGTTTTAAAAGACAATCATGAAATGGAAAGCAATTATTTTTCCACAGAAGCTCATCACAAAATCAACGTGCAGGTAGTTGTGGCCGAGTGGTTAAGGCGATGGACTCGAAATCCATTGGGGTTTCCCCGCGCAGGTTCAAATCCTGCCAGCTACATTTTGCTTTTCAAACTTATTTAAAAACACAATATGCATTTAAGATGTCGAAAAGCAAAATATGTTATGTTGAACAATGTAACTGTCTCATCCTAAATCACCTTCACCTGCATCCTATTTCACAATGGACTGCTTTTTGAAGCACGTGATCTCAGACAGTGAGGCTCTTCCTGCATTTTAGGAACATGTCATCAAACCATCTCCAAATTTTTTTTACTGTTTCATGATGTAATGGTTATTTATGTGTAGATCTGAGTTAAAATTAGTTTTGTTAATAACAACTAAACTTTTAATTAACAAATCAGCAGCACTAGGAAGAAATGTGCATATCAGATACTTTCAAATATCACAAAACTGTAGTGCTATCTGTGGAATTACAGTGAATGTATGGCAATTATTTCCATCAGCCACTTTGTAAGATACATAACAAAGTTTATTTGTTCATTCCAGAACATATTATCATCTTCATCATAATCAACAATTGCCACCAAGCTCAGGAAATCTTTCCCATCTTAAAGTTAATCTTAAATATATCTCTATAACACTGACATGAGCTGTTTCTTTTTAAAACATAAACAGTAATTGAAAAATTAAAATCAATATTTTTTGGAAACCATCATACTCACCATTGTATCCTAATCTTGATTTAATCCTAGTTTGCAGCCTTGATGTTATGAACTAATTATTTCACATATACATTTGCAGAATCCTATTATGTGCCTTTCACAATATCCATACTGCCACTAAAGAATGCAAAATTTGATCTTGAGAGATCTGCAGAGATGTAATGAAGGATGAGAGAAAATGCATGTTAATAATCAAATTTATGATTGTGCAGTGGCAGGTGTGCTAATTCTACATTAAATAAGCATGGGACCAATGAAATAAACAGAACGATAATAAATTATTTTGTACTCCAGGTAATGTCGGGTACTGAAATAGAAGTAGTTGTGGCCAAGTGGTTAAGACGATGGACTTGAAATCTTTTGGGGTTTCCCCGCGCAGGTTCAAATCCTGCCAGCTACATCTTGCTTTTCGAGCATGTCAAAAACAGAGATCATACTTCCTTGACTCATTTATTTTCTAGGAAACTATACTAGCTATTATATTTCCCATAGTTTGTCTATTAATATAGCAGCTAACAAATAGAAATTGCAACAGGTTTTAAATGACAATCATGAAATGGAAAGCAATTATTTTTCCACAGAAGCTCATCACAAAATCAACGTGCAGGTAGTTGTGGCCGAGTGGTTAAGGCGATGGACTCGCGCAGGTTCAAATCCTGCCAGCTACGTCTTGCTTTTCGAGCATGTCAAAAACAAAGATCATACTTCCTTGACTCCTTTATTTTCTAGGAAACTATACTAGCTTTTATATTTCACATAGTTTGACTATTAATATAGCAGCCACCAAATAGAAATTGGAACAGGTTTTAAATGACAATCATGAAATGGAAAGCAATTATTTTTCCACAGAAGCTCATCACAAAATCAACGTGCAGGTAGTTGTGGCCGAGTGGTTAAGGTGATGGACTCGCGCAGGTTCAAATCCTGCCAGCTACGTTTTGCTTTTCAAACTTATTTAAAAACACAATATGCACTTAAGATGTAGAAAAGCAAAATATGTTATGTTAAACAATGTAACTGTCTCATCCTAAATCACCTTCACTTGCATCCTATTTCACAATGGACTGCTTTTTGAAGCACGTGATCTCAGACAGTGAGGCTCTTCCTGCATTTTAGGAACATGTCATCAAACCATCTCCAAATTTTTTTTACTGTTTCATGATGTAATGGTTATTTATGTGTAGATCTGAGTTAAAATTAGTTTTGTTAATAACATCTAAACTTTTAATTAACAAATCAGCAGCACTAGGAAGAAATGTGCATATCAGATACTTTCAAATATCACAAAACTGTAGTGCTATCTGTGGAATTTCAGTGAATGTATTGCAATTATTTCCATCGGCCACTTTGTAAGATACATGACAAAGTTTATTTGTTCATTCCAGAACATATTATCATCTTCATCATAATCAACAATTGCCACCAAGCTCAGGAAATCTTTCCCATCTTAAAGTTAATCTTAAATATATCTCTATAACACTGACATGAGCTGTTTCTTTTTAAAACATAAACAGTAATTGAAAAATTTAAATCAATATTTTTTGGAAACCATCATACTCACCATTGTATCCTAATCTTGATTTAATCCTAGTTTGCAGCCTTGATGTTATGAACTAATTATTTCACATATACATTTGCAGAATCCTATTATGTGCCTTTCACAATATCCATACTGCCACTAAAGAATGCAAAATTTGATCTTGAGAGATCTGCAGAGATGTAATGAAGGATGAGAGAAAATGCATGTTAATAAACAAATTTATGATTGTGCAGTGGCAGGTGTGCTAATTCTACATTAAATAAGCATGGGACCAATGAAATAAACAGAACGATAATAAATTATTTTGTACTCCAGGTAATGTCGGGTACTGAAATAGAAGTAGTTGTGGCCAAGTGGTTAAGACGATGGACTTGAAATCTTATGGGGTTTCCCCGCACAGGTTCAAATCCTGCCAGCTACATCTTGCTTTTCGAGCATGTCAAAAACAGAGATCATACTTCCTTGACTCATTTATTTTCTAGGAAACTATACTAGCTATTATATTTCCCATAGTTTGTCTATTAATATAGCAGCTAACAAATAGAAATTGCAACAGGTTTTAAATGACAATCATGAAATGGAAAGCAATTATTTTTCCACAGAAGCTCATCACAAAATCAACGTGCAGGTAGTTGTGGCCGAGTGGTTAAGGCGATGGACTCGCGCAGGTTCAAATCCTGCCAGCTACGTCTTGCTTTTCGAGCATGTCAAAAACAAAGATCATACTTCCTTGACTCCTTTATTTTCTAGGAAACTATACTAGCTATTATATTTCACATAGTTTGACTATTAATATAGCAGCCACCAAATAGAAATTGGAACAGGTTTTAAATGACAATCATGAAATGGAAAGCAATTATTTTTCCACAGAAGCTCATCACAAAATCAACGTGCAGGTAGTTGTGGCCGAGTGGTTAAGGTGATGGACTCGCGCAGGTTCAAATCCTGCCAGCTACGTTTTGCTTTTCAAACTTATTTAAAAACACAATATGCATTTAAGATGTAGAAAAGCAAAATATGTTATGTTAAACAATGTAACTGTCTCATCCTAAATCACCTTCACTTGCATCCTATTTCACAATGGACTGCTTTTTGAAGCACGTGATCTCAGACAGTGAGGCTCTTCCTGCATTTTAGGAACATGTCATCAAACCATCTCCAAATTTTTTTTACTGTTTCATGATGTAATGGTTATTTATGTGTAGATCTGAGTTAAAATTAGTTTTGTTAATAACATCTAAACTTTTAATTAACAAATCAGCAGCACTAGGAAGAAATGTGCATATCAGATACTTTCAAATATCACAAAACTGTAGTGCTATCTGTGGAATTTCAGTGAATGTATTGCAATTATTTCCATCGGCCACTTTGTAAGATACATGACAAAGTTTATTTGTTCATTCCAGAACATATTATCATCTTCATCATAATCAACAATTGCCACCAAGCTCAGGAAATCTTTCCCATCTTAAAGTTAATCTTAAATATATCTCTATAACACTGACATGAGCTGTTTCTTTTTAAAACATAAACAGTAATTGAAAAATTTAAATCAATATTTTTTGGAAACCATCATACTCACCATTGTATCCTAATCTTGATTTAATCCTAGTTTGCAGCCTTGATGTTATGAACTAATTATTTCACATATACATTTGCAGAATCCTATTATGTGCCTTTCACAATATCCATACTGCCACTAAAGAATGCAAAATTTGATCTTGAGAGATCTGCAGAGATGTAATGAAGGATGAGAGAAAATGCATGTTAATAAACAAATTTATGATTGTGCAGTGGCAGGTGTGCTAATTCTACATTAAATAAGCATGGGACCAATGAAATAAACAGAACGATAATAAATTATTTTGTACTCCAGGTAATGTCAGGTACTGAAATAGAAGTAGTTGTGGCCAAGTGGTTAAGACGATGGACTTGAAATCTTTTGGGGTTTCCCCGCGCAGGTTCAAATCCTGCCAGCTACATCTTGCTTTTCGAGCATGTCAAAAACAGAGATCATACTTCCTTGACTCATTTATTTTCTAGGAAACTATACTAGCTATTATATTTCCCATAGTTTGTCTATTAATATAGCAGCTAACAAATAGAAATTGCAACAGGTTTTAAATGACAATCATGAAATGGAAAGCAATTATTTTTCCACAGAAGCTCATCACAAAATCAACGTGCAGGTAGTTGTGGCCGAGTGGTTAAGGCGATGGACTCGCGCAGGTTCAAATCCTGCCAGCTGCGTCTTGCTTTTCGAGCATGTCAAAAACAAAGATCATACTTCCTTGACTCCTTTATTTTCTAGGAAACTATACTAGCTATTATATTTCACATAGTTTGACTATTAATATAGCAGCCACCAAATAGAAATTGGAACAGGTTTTAAATGACAATCATGAAATGGAAAGCAATTATTTTTCCACAGAAGCTCATCACAAAATCAACGTGCAGGTAGTTGTGGCCGAGTGGTTAAGGTGATGGACTCGCGCAGGTTCAAATCCTGCCAGCTACGTTTTGCTTTTCAAACTTATTTAAAAACACAATATGCATTTAAGATGTAGAAAAGCAAAATATGTTATGTTAAACAATGTAACTGTCTCATCCTAAATCACCTTCACTTGCATCCTATTTCACAATGGACTGCTTTTTGAAGCACGTGATCTCAGACAGTGAGGCTCTTCCTGCATTTTAGGAACATGTCATCAAACCATCTCCAAATTTTTTTTACTGTTTCATGATGTAATGGTTATTTATGTGTAGATCTGAGTTAAAATTAGTTTTGTTAATAACATCTAAACTTTTAATTAACAAATCAGCAGCACTAGGAAGAAATGTGCATATCAGATACTTTCAAATATCACAAAACTGTAGTGCTATCTGTGGAATTTCAGTGAATGTATTGCAATTATTTCCATCGGCCACTTTGTAAGATACATGACAAAGTTTATTTGTTCATTCCAGAACATATTATCATCTTCATCATAATCAACAATTGCCACCAAGCTCAGGAAATCTTTCCCATCTTAAAGTTAATCTTAAATATATCTCTATAACACTGACATGAGCTGTTTCTTTTTAAAACATAAACAGAAATTGAAAAATTTAAATCAATATTTTTTGGAAACCATCATACTCACCATTGTATCCTAATCCTGATTTAATCCTAGTTTGCAGCCTTGATGTTATGAACTAATTATTTCACATATACATTTGCAGAATCCTATGATGTGCCTTTCACAATATCCATACTGCCACTAAAGAATGCAAAATTTGATCTTGAGAGATCTGCAGAGATGTAATGAAGGATGAGAGAAAATGCATGTTAATAAACAAATTTATGATTGTGCAGTGGCAGGTGTGCTAATTCTACATTAAATAAGCATGGGACCAATGAAATAAACAGAACGATAATAAATTATTTTGTACTCCAGGTAATGTCGGGTACTGAAATAGAAGTAGTTGTGGCCAAGTGGTTAAGACGATGGACTTGAAATCTTTTGGGGTTTCCCCGCGCAGGTTCAAATCCTGCCAGCTACATCTTGCTTTTCGAGCATATCAAAAACAGAGATCATACTTCCTTGACTCATTTATTTTCTAGGAAACTATACTAGCTATTATATTTCCCATAGTTTGTCTATTAATATAGCAGCTAACAAATAGAAATTGCAACAGGTTTTAAATGACAATTATGAAATGGAAAGCAATTATTTTTCCACAGAAGCTCATCACAAAATCAACGTGCAGGTAGTTGTGGCCGAGTGGTTAAGGCGATGGACTCGCGCAGGTTCAAATCCTGCCAGCTACGTCTTGCTTTTCGAGCATGTCAAAAACAAAGATCATACTTCCTTGACTCCTTTATTTTCTAGGAAACTATACTAGCTATTATATTTCACATAGTTTGACTATTAATATAGCAGCCACCAAATAGAAATTGGAACAGGTTTTAAATGACAATCATGAAATGGAAAGCAATTATTTTTCCACAGAAGCTCATCACAAAATCAACGTGCAGGTAGTTGTGGCCGAGTGGTTAAGGTGATGGACTCGCGCAGGTTCAAATCCTGCCAGCTACATTTTGCTTTTCAAACTTATTTAAAAACACAATATGCATTTAAGATGTAGAAAAGCAAAATATGTTATGTTAAACAATGTAACTGTCTCATCCTAAATCACCTTCACTTGCATCCTATTTCACAATGGACTGCTTTTTGAAGCACGTGATCTCAGACAGTGAGGCTCTTCCTGCATTTTAGGAACATGTCATCAAACCATCTCCAAATTTTTTTTACTGTTTCATGATGTAATGGTTATTTATGTGTAGATCTGAGTTAAAATTAGTTTTGTTAATAACATCTAAACTTTTAATTAACAAATCAGCAGCACTAGGAAGAAATGTGCATATCAGATACTTTCAAATATCACAAAACTGTAGTGCTATCTGTGGAATTTCAGTGAATGTATTGCAATTATTTCCATCGGCCACTTTGTAAGATACATGACAAAGTTTATTTGTTCATTCCAGAACATATTATCATCTTCATCATAATCAACAATTGCCACCAAGCTCAGGAAATCTTTCCCATCTTAAAGTTAATCTTAAATATATCTCTATAACACTGACATGAGCTGTTTCTTTTTAAAACATAAACAGTAATTGAAAAATTTAAATCAATATTTTTTGGAAACCATCATACTCACCATTGTATCCTAATCTTGATTTAATCCTAGTTTGCAGCCTTGATGTTATGAACTAATTATTTCACATATACATTTGCAGAATCCTATTATGTGCCTTTCACAATATCCATACTGCCACTAAAGAATGCAAAATTTGATCTTGAGAGATCTGCAGAGATGTAATGAAGGATGAGAGAAAATGCATGTTAATAAACAAATTTATGATTGTGCAGTGGCAGGTGTGCTAATTCTACATTAAATAAGCATGGGACCAATGAAATAAACAGAACGATAATAAATTATTTTGTACTCCAGGTAATGTCGGGTACTGAAATAGAAGTAGTTGTGGCCAAGTGGTTAAGACGATGGACTTGAAATCTTTTGGGGTTTCCCCGCGCAGGTTCAAATCCTGCCAGCTACATCTTGCTTTTCGAGCATGTCAAAAACAGAGATCATACTTCCTTGACTCATTTATTTTCTAGGAAACTATACTAGCTATTATATTTCCCATAGTTTGTCTATTAATATAGCAGCTAACAAATAGAAATTGCAACAGGTTTTAAATGACAATCATGAAATGGAAAGCAATTATTTTTCCACAGAAGCTCATCACAAAATCAATGTGCAGGTAGTTGTGGCCGAGTGGTTAAGGCGATGGACTCGCGCAGGTTCAAATCCTGCCAGCTGCGTCTTGCTTTTCGAGCATGTCAAAAACAAAGATCATACTTCCTTGACTCCTTTATTTTCTAGGAAACTATACTAGCTATTATATTTCACATAGTTTGACTATTAATATAGCAGCCACCAAATAGAAATTGGAACAGGTTTTAAATGACAATCATGAAATGGAAAGCAATTATTTTTCCACAGAAGCTCATCACAAAATCAACGTGCAGGTAGTTGTGGCCGATTGGTTAAGGTGATGGACTCGCGCAGGTTCAAATCCTGCCAGCTACGTTTTGCTTTTCAAACTTATTTAAAAACACAATATGCATTTAAGATGTAGAAAAGCAAAATATGTTATGTTAAACAATGTAACTGTCTCATCCTAAATCACCTTCACTTGCATCCTATTTCACAATGGACTGCTTTTTGAAGCACGTGATCTCAGACAGTGAGGCTCTTCCTGCATTTTAGGAACATGTCATCAAACCATCTCCAAATTTTTTTTACTGTTTCATGATGTAATGGTTATTTATGTGTAGATCTGAGTTAAAATTAGTTTTGTTAATAACATCTAAACTTTTAATTAACAAATCAGCAGCACTAGGAAGAAATGTGCATATCAGATACTTTCAAATATCACAAAACTGTAGTGCTATCTGTGGAATTTCAGTGAATGTATTGCAATTATTTCCATCGGCCACTTTGTAAGATACATGACAAAGTTTATTTGTTCATTCCAGAACATATTATCATCTTCATCATAATCAACAATTGCCACCAAGCTCAGGAAATCTTTCCCATCTTAAAGTTAATCTTAAATATATCTCTATAACACTGACATGAGCTGTTTCTTTTTAAAACATAAACAGAAATTGAAAAATTTAAATCAATATTTTTTGGAAACCATCATACTCACCATTGTATCCTAATCCTGATTTAATCCTAGTTTGCAGCCTTGATGTTATGAACTAATTATTTCACATATACATTTGCAGAATCCTATGATGTGCCTTTCACAATATCCATACTGCCACTAAAGAATGCAAAATTTGATCTTGAGAGATCTGCAGAGATGTAATGAAGGATGAGAGAAAATGCATGTTAATAAACAAATTTATGATTGTGCAGTGGCAGGTGTGCTAATTCTACATTAAATAAGCATGGGACCAATGAAATAAACAGAACGATAATAAATTATTTTGTACTCCAGGTAATGTCGGGTAGTGGTATAGAAGTAGTTGTGGCTGAGTGGTTAAGGCGATGGACTTGAAATCTTTTGGGGTTTCCCCGCGCAGGTTCAAATCCTGCCAGCTACATCTTGCTTTTCGAGCATGTCAAAAACAGAGATCATACTTCCTTGACTCATTTATTTTCTAGGAAACTATACTAGCTATTATATTTCCCATAGTTTGTCTATTAATATAGCAGCTACCAAATAGAAATTGCAACAGGTTTAAATGACAATCATGAAATGGAAAGCAATTATTTTTCCACAGAAGCTCATCACAAAATCAACGTGCAGGTAGTTGTGGCCGAGTGGTTAAGGCAATGGACTCGCGCAGTTTCAAATCCTGCCAGCTACGTCTTGCTTTTCGAGCATGTCAAAAACAAAGATCATACTTCCTTGACTCCTTTATTTTCTAGGAAACTATACTAGCTATTATATTTCACATAGTTTGACTATTAATATAGCAGCCACCAAATAGAAATTGGAACAGGTTTTAAATGACAATCATGAAATGGAAAACAATTATTTTTCCACAGAAGCTCATCACAAAATCAACGTGCAGGTAGTTGTGGCCGAGTGGTTAAGGTGATGGACTCGCGCAGGTTCAAATCCTGCCAGCTACGTTTTGCTTTTCAAACTTATTTAAAAACACAATATGCATTTAAGATGTAGAAAAGCAAAATATGTTATGTTAAACAATGTAACTGTCTCATCCTAAATCACCTTCACTTGCATCCTATTTCACAATGGACTGCTTTTTGAAGCACGTGATCTCAGACAGTGAGGCTCTTCCTGCATTTTAGGAACATGTCATCAAACCATCTCCAAATTTTTTTTACTGTTTCATGATGTAATGGTTATTTATGTGTAGATCTGAGTTAAAATTAGTTTTGTTAATAACAACTAAACTTTTAATTAACAAATCAGCAGCACTAGGAAGAAATGTGCATATCAGATACTTTCAAATATCACAAAACTGTAGTGCTATCTGTGGAATTACAGTGAATGTATTGCAATTATTTCCATCAGCCACTTTGTAAGATACATAACAAAGTTTATTTGTTCATTCCAGAACATATTATCATCTTCATCATAATCAACAATTGCCACCAAGCTCAGGAAATCTTTCCCATCTTAAAGTTAATCTTAAATATATCTCTATAACACTGACATGAGCTGTTTCTTTTTAAAACATAAACAGTAATTGAAAAATTTAAATCAATATTTTTTGGAAACCATCATACTCACCATTGTATCCTAATCTTGATTTAATCCTAGTTTGCAGCCTTAATGTTATGAACTAATTATTTCACATATACATTTGCAGAATCCTATTATGTGCCTTTCACAATATCCATACTGCCACTAAAGAATGCAAAATTTGATCTTGAGAGATCTGCAGAGATGTAATGAAGGATGAGAGAAAATGCATGTTAATAAACAAATTTATGATTGTGCAGTGGCAGGTGTGCTAATTCTACATTAAATAAGCATGGGACCAATGAAATAAACAGAACGATAATAAATTATTTTGTACTCCAGGTAATGTCGGCTACTGAAATAGAAGTAGTTGTGGCCAAGTGGTTAAGGCAATGGACTTGAAATCTTTTGGGGTTTCCCCGCGCAGGTTCAAATCCTGCCAGCTACGTCTTGCTTTTCGAGCATGTCAAAAACAGAGATCATACTTCCTTGACTCATTTATTTTCTAGGAAACTATGCTAGCTATTATATTTCCCATAGTTTGTCTATTAATATAGCAGCTACCAAATAGAAATTGCAACAGGTTTTAAATGACAATCATGAAATGGAAAGCAATTATTTTTCTACAGAAGCTCATCACAAAATCAACGTGCAGGTAGTTGTGGCCGAGTGGTTAAGGCGATGGACTCGAAATTCATTGGGGTTTCCCCGCACAGGTTAAAATCCTGCCAGCTATGTTACATTTTGCTTTTCAAACTTATTTAAAAACACAATATGCATTTAAGATGTAGAAAAGCAAAATATGTTATGTTGAACAATGTAACTGTCTCATCCTAAATCACCTTCACCTGCATCCTATTTCACAATGGACTGCTTTTTGAAGCACGTGATCTCAGACAGTGAGGCTCTTCCTGCATTTTAGGAACATGTCATTAAACCATCTCCAATTTTTTTTTACTGTTTCATGATGTAATGGTTATTTATGTGTAGATCTGAGTTAAAATTAGTTTTGTTAATAACAACTAAACTTTTAATTAACAAATCAGCAGCACTAGGTAGAAATGTGCATATCAGATACTTTCAAATATCACAAAACTGTAGTGCTATCTGTGGAATTACAGTGAATGTATTGCAATTATTTCCATCAGCGACATTGTAAGATTCATAACAAAGTTTATTTGTTCATTCCAGAACATATTATCATCTTCATCATAATCAACAATTGCCACCAAGCTCAGGAAATCTTTCCCATCTTAAAGTTAATCTTAAATATATCTCTATAACACTGACATGAGCTGTTTCTTTTTAAAACATAAACAGTAATTGAAAAATTAAAATCAATATTTTTTGGAAACCATCATACTCACCCTTGTATCCTAATCCTGATTTAATCCTAGTTTGCAGCCTTGATGTTATGAACTAATAATTTCACATATACATTTGCAGAATCCTATGATGTGCCTTTCACAATATCCATACTGCCACTAAAGAATGCAAAATTTGATCTTGAGAGATCTGCAGAGATGAAATGAATGATGAGAGAAAATGCATGTTAATAAACAAATTTATGATTGTGCAGAGGCAGGTGTGCTAATTCTACATTAAATAAGCATGGGACCAATGAAATAAACAGAACGATAATAAATTATTTTGTACTCCAGGTAATGTCGGGTAGTGGTATAGAAGTAGTTGTGGCTGAGTGGTTAAGGCGATGGACTTGAAATCTTTTGGGGTTTCCCCGCGCAGGTTCAAATCCTGCCAGCTACATCTTGCTTTTCGAGCATGTCAAAAACAGAGATCATACTTCCTTGACTCATTTATTTTCTAGGAAACTATACTAGCTATTATATTTCCCATAGTTTGTCTATTAATATAGCAGCTACCAAATAGAAATTGCAACAGGTTTAAATGACAATCATGAAATGGAAAGCAATTATTTTTCCACAGAAGCTCATCACAAAATCAACGTGCAGGTAGTTGTGGCCGAGTGGTTAAGGCAATGGACTCGCGCAGTTTCAAATCCTGCCAGCTACGTCTTGCTTTTCGAGCATGTCAAAAACAAAGATCATACTTCCTTGACTCCTTTATTTTCTAGGAAACTATACTAGCTATTATATTTCACATAGTTTGACTATTAATATAGCAGCCACCAAATAGAAATTGGAACAGGTTTTAAATGACAATCATGAAATGGAAAACAATTATTTTTCCACAGAAGCTCATCACAAAATCAACGTGCAGGTAGTTGTGGCCGAGTGGTTAAGGTGATGGACTCGCGCAGGTTCAAATCCTGCCAGCTACGTTTTGCTTTTCAAACTTATTTAAAAACACAATATGCATTTAAGATGTAGAAAAGCAAAATATGTTATGTTAAACAATGTAACTGTCTCATCCTAAATCACCTTCACTTGCATCCTATTTCACAATGGACTGCTTTTTGAAGCACGTGATCTCAGACAGTGAGGCTCTTCCTGCATTTTAGGAACATGTCATCAAACCATCTCCAAATTTTTTTTACTGTTTCATGATGTAATGGTTATTTATGTGTAGATCTGAGTTAAAATTAGTTTTGTTAATAACAACTAAACTTTTAATTAACAAATCAGCAGCACTAGGAAGAAATGTGCATATCAGATACTTTCAAATATCACAAAACTGTAGTGCTATCTGTGGAATTACAGTGAATGTATTGCAATTATTTCCATCAGCCACTTTGTAAGATACATAACAAAGTTTATTTGTTCATTCCAGAACATATTATCATCTTCATCATAATCAACAATTGCCACCAAGCTCAGGAAATCTTTCCCATCTTAAAGTTAATCTTAAATATATCTCTATAACACTGACATGAGCTGTTTCTTTTTAAAACATAAACAGTAATTGAAAAATTTAAATCAATATTTTTTGGAAACCATCATACTCACCATTGTATCCTAATCTTGATTTAATCCTAGTTTGCAGCCTTAATGTTATGAACTAATTATTTCACATATACATTTGCAGAATCCTATTATGTGCCTTTCACAATATCCATACTGCCACTAAAGAATGCAAAATTTGATCTTGAGAGATCTGCAGAGATGTAATGAAGGATGAGAGAAAATGCATGTTAATAAACAAATTTATGATTGTGCAGTGGCAGGTGTGCTAATTCTACATTAAATAAGCATGGGACCAATGAAATAAACAGAACGATAATAAATTATTTTGTACTCCAGGTAATGTCGGCTACTGAAATAGAAGTAGTTGTGGCCAAGTGGTTAAGGCAATGGACTTGAAATCTTTTGGGGTTTCCCCGCGCAGGTTCAAATCCTGCCAGCTACGTCTTGCTTTTCGAGCATGTCAAAAACAGAGATCATACTTCCTTGACTCATTTATTTTCTAGGAAACTATGCTAGCTATTATATTTCCCATAGTTTGTCTATTAATATAGCAGCTACCAAATAGAAATTGCAACAGGTTTTAAATGACAATCATGAAATGGAAAGCAATTATTTTTCTACAGAAGCTCATCACAAAATCAACGTGCAGGTAGTTGTGGCCGAGTGGTTAAGGCGATGGACTCGAAATTCATTGGGGTTTCCCCGCACAGGTTAAAATCCTGCCAGCTATGTTACATTTTGCTTTTCAAACTTATTTAAAAACACAATATGCATTTAAGATGTAGAAAAGCAAAATATGTTATGTTGAACAATGTAACTGTCTCATCCTAAATCACCTTCACCTGCATCCTATTTCACAATGGACTGCTTTTTGAAGCACGTGATCTCAGACAGTGAGGCTCTTCCTGCATTTTAGGAACATGTCATTAAACCATCTCCAATTTTTTTTTACTGTTTCATGATGTAATGGTTATTTATGTGTAGATCTGAGTTAAAATTAGTTTTGTTAATAACAACTAAACTTTTAATTAACAAATCAGCAGCACTAGGTAGAAATGTGCATATCAGATACTTTCAAATATCACAAAACTGTAGTGCTATCTGTGGAATTACAGTGAATGTATTGCAATTATTTCCATCAGCGACATTGTAAGATTCATAACAAAGTTTATTTGTTCATTCCAGAACATATTATCATCTTCATCATAATCAACAATTGCCACCAAGCTCAGGAAATCTTTCCCATCTTAAAGTTAATCTTAAATATATCTCTATAACACTGACATGAGCTGTTTCTTTTTAAAACATAAACAGTAATTGAAAAATTAAAATCAATATTTTTTGGAAACCATCATACTCACCCTTGTATCCTAATCCTGATTTAATCCTAGTTTGCAGCCTTGATGTTATGAACTAATAATTTCACATATACATTTGCAGAATCCTATGATGTGCCTTTCACAATATCCATACTGCCACTAAAGAATGCAAAATTTGATCTTGAGAGATCTGCAGAGATGAAATGAATGATGAGAGAAAATGCATGTTAATAAACAAATTTATGATTGTGCAGAGGCAGGTGTGCTAATTCTACATTAAATAAGCATGGGACCAATGAAATAAACAGAACGATAATAAATTATTTTGGACTCCAGGTAATGTCTGATAGTTGTATAGAAGTAGTTGTGGCCGAGTGGTTAAGGCAATGGACTTGAAATCCATTGGGGTTTCCCCGCGCAGGTTCAAATCCTGCCAGCTACGTCTTGCTTTTCGAGCATGTCAAAAACAGAGATCATACTTCCTTGACTCATTTATTTTCTAGGAAACTATGCTAGCTATTATATTTCCCATAGTTTGTCTATTAATATAGCAGCTACCAAATAGAAATTGCAACAGGTTTTAAATGACAATCATGAAATGGAAAGCAATTATTTTTCTACAGAAGCTCATCACAAAATCAACGTGCAGGTAGTTGTGGCCGAGTGGTTAAGGCGATGGACTCGAAATTCATTGGGGTTTCCCCGCGCAGGTTAAAATCCTGCCAGCTATGTTACATTTTGCTTTTCAAACTTATTTAAAAACACAATATGCATTTAAGATGTAGAAAAGCAAAATATGTTATGTTGAACAATGTAACTGTCTCATCCTAAATCACCTTCACCTGCATCCTATTTCACAATGGACTGCTTTTTGAAGCACGTGATCTCAGACAGTGAGGCTCTTCCTGCATTTTAGGAACATGTCATTAAACCATCTCCAATTTTTTTTTACTGTTTCATGATGTAATGGTTATTTATGTGTAGATCTGAGTTAAAATTAGTTTTGTTAATAACAACTAAACTTTTAATTAACAAATCAGCAGCACTAGGTAGAAATGTGCATATCAGATACTTTCAAATATCACAAAACTGTAGTGCTATCTGTGGAATTACAGTGAATGTATTGCAATTATTTCCATCAGCCACATTGTAAGAAACATAACAAAGTTTATTTGTTCATTCCAGAACATATTATCATCTTCATCATAATCAACAATTGCCACCAAGCTCAGGAAATCTTTCCCATCTTAAAGTTAATCTTAAATATATCTCTATAACACTGACATGAGCTGTTTCTTTTTAAAACATAAACAGTAATTGAAAAATTAAATCAATATTTTTTGGAAACCATCATACTCACCATTGTATCCTAATCCTGATTTAATCCTAGTTTGCAGCCTTGATGTTATGAACTAATTATTTCACATATACATTTGCAGAATCCTATGATGTGCCTTTCACAATATCCATACTGCCACTAAAGAATGCAAAATTTGATCTTGAGAGATCTGCAGAGATGTAATGAAGGATGAGAGAAAATGCATGTTAATAAACAAATTTATGATTGTGCAGTGGCAGGTGTGCTAATTCTACATTAAATAAGCATGGGACCAATGAAATAAACAGAACGATAATAAATTATTTTGTACTCCAGGTAATGTCGGGTACTGAAATAGAAGTAGTTGTGGCCAAGTGGTTAAGACGATGGACTTGAAATCTTTTGGGGTTTCCCCGCGCAGGTTCAAATCCTGCCAGCTACATCTTGCTTTTCGAGCATATCAAAAACAGAGATCATACTTCCTTGACTCATTTATTTTCTAGGAAACTATACTAGCTATTATATTTCCCATAGTTTGTCTATTAATATAGCAGCTAACAAATAGAAATTGCAACAGGTTTTAAATGACAATTATGAAATGGAAAGCAATTATTTTTCCACAGAAGCTCATCACAAAATCAACGTGCAGGTAGTTGTGGCCGAGTGGTTAAGGCGATGGACTCGCGCAGGTTCAAATCCTGCCAGCTACGTCTTGCTTTTCGAGCATGTCAAAAACAAAGATCATACTTCCTTGACTCCTTTATTTTCTAGGAAACTATACTAGCTATTATATTTCACATAGTTTGACTATTAATATAGCAGCCACCAAATAGAAATTGGAACAGGTTTTAAATGACAATCATGAAATGGAAAGCAATTATTTTTCCACAGAAGCTCATCACAAAATCAACGTGCAGGTAGTTGTGGCCGAGTGGTTAAGGTGATGGACTCGCGCAGGTTCAAATCCTGCCAGCTACATTTTGCTTTTCAAACTTATTTAAAAACACAATATGCATTTAAGATGTAGAAAAGCAAAATATGTTATGTTAAACAATGTAACTGTCTCATCCTAAATCACCTTCACTTGCATCCTATTTCACAATGGACTGCTTTTTGAAGCACGTGATCTCAGACAGTGAGGCTCTTCCTGCATTTTAGGAACATGTCATCAAACCATCTCCAAATTTTTTTTACTGTTTCATGATGTAATGGTTATTTATGTGTAGATCTGAGTTAAAATTAGTTTTGTTAATAACATCTAAACTTTTAATTAACAAATCAGCAGCACTAGGAAGAAATGTGCATATCAGATACTTTCAAATATCACAAAACTGTAGTGCTATCTGTGGAATTTCAGTGAATGTATTGCAATTATTTCCATCGGCCACTTTGTAAGATACATGACAAAGTTTATTTGTTCATTCCAGAACATATTATCATCTTCATCATAATCAACAATTGCCACCAAGCTCAGGAAATCTTTCCCATCTTAAAGTTAATCTTAAATATATCTCTATAACACTGACATGAGCTGTTTCTTTTTAAAACATAAACAGTAATTGAAAAATTTAAATCAATATTTTTTGGAAACCATCATACTCACCATTGTATCCTAATCTTGATTTAATCCTAGTTTGCAGCCTTGATGTTATGAACTAATTATTTCACATATACATTTGCAGAATCCTATTATGTGCCTTTCACAATATCCATACTGCCACTAAAGAATGCAAAATTTGATCTTGAGAGATCTGCAGAGATGTAATGAAGGATGAGAGAAAATGCATGTTAATAAACAAATTTATGATTGTGCAGTGGCAGGTGTGCTAATTCTACATTAAATAAGCATGGGACCAATGAAATAAACAGAACGATAATAAATTATTTTGTACTCCAGGTAATGTCGGGTACTGAAATAGAAGTAGTTGTGGCCAAGTGGTTAAGACGATGGACTTGAAATCTTTTGGGGTTTCCCCGCGCAGGTTCAAATCCTGCCAGCTACATCTTGCTTTTCGAGCATGTCAAAAACAGAGATCATACTTCCTTGACTCATTTATTTTCTAGGAAACTATACTAGCTATTATATTTCCCATAGTTTGTCTATTAATATAGCAGCTAACAAATAGAAATTGCAACAGGTTTTAAATGACAATCATGAAATGGAAAGCAATTATTTTTCCACAGAAGCTCATCACAAAATCAATGTGCAGGTAGTTGTGGCCGAGTGGTTAAGGCGATGGACTCGCGCAGGTTCAAATCCTGCCAGCTGCGTCTTGCTTTTCGAGCATGTCAAAAACAAAGATCATACTTCCTTGACTCCTTTATTTTCTAGGAAACTATACTAGCTATTATATTTCACATAGTTTGACTATTAATATAGCAGCCACCAAATAGAAATTGGAACAGGTTTTAAATGACAATCATGAAATGGAAAGCAATTATTTTTCCACAGAAGCTCATCACAAAATCAACGTGCAGGTAGTTGTGGCCGATTGGTTAAGGTGATGGACTCGCGCAGGTTCAAATCCTGCCAGCTACGTTTTGCTTTTCAAACTTATTTAAAAACACAATATGCATTTAAGATGTAGAAAAGCAAAATATGTTATGTTAAACAATGTAACTGTCTCATCCTAAATCACCTTCACTTGCATCCTATTTCACAATGGACTGCTTTTTGAAGCACGTGATCTCAGACAGTGAGGCTCTTCCTGCATTTTAGGAACATGTCATCAAACCATCTCCAAATTTTTTTTACTGTTTCATGATGTAATGGTTATTTATGTGTAGATCTGAGTTAAAATTAGTTTTGTTAATAACATCTAAACTTTTAATTAACAAATCAGCAGCACTAGGAAGAAATGTGCATATCAGATACTTTCAAATATCACAAAACTGTAGTGCTATCTGTGGAATTTCAGTGAATGTATTGCAATTATTTCCATCGGCCACTTTGTAAGATACATGACAAAGTTTATTTGTTCATTCCAGAACATATTATCATCTTCATCATAATCAACAATTGCCACCAAGCTCAGGAAATCTTTCCCATCTTAAAGTTAATCTTAAATATATCTCTATAACACTGACATGAGCTGTTTCTTTTTAAAACATAAACAGAAATTGAAAAATTTAAATCAATATTTTTTGGAAACCATCATACTCACCATTGTATCCTAATCCTGATTTAATCCTAGTTTGCAGCCTTGATGTTATGAACTAATTATTTCACATATACATTTGCAGAATCCTATGATGTGCCTTTCACAATATCCATACTGCCACTAAAGAATGCAAAATTTGATCTTGAGAGATCTGCAGAGATGTAATGAAGGATGAGAGAAAATGCATGTTAATAAACAAATTTATGATTGTGCAGTGGCAGGTGTGCTAATTCTACATTAAATAAGCATGGGACCAATGAAATAAACAGAACGATAATAAATTATTTTGTACTCCAGGTAATGTCGGGTAGTGGTATAGAAGTAGTTGTGGCTGAGTGGTTAAGGCGATGGACTTGAAATCTTTTGGGGTTTCCCCGCGCAGGTTCAAATCCTGCCAGCTACATCTTGCTTTTCGAGCATGTCAAAAACAGAGATCATACTTCCTTGACTCATTTATTTTCTAGGAAACTATACTAGCTATTATATTTCCCATAGTTTGTCTATTAATATAGCAGCTACCAAATAGAAATTGCAACAGGTTTAAATGACAATCATGAAATGGAAAGCAATTATTTTTCCACAGAAGCTCATCACAAAATCAACGTGCAGGTAGTTGTGGCCGAGTGGTTAAGGCAATGGACTCGCGCAGTTTCAAATCCTGCCAGCTACGTCTTGCTTTTCGAGCATGTCAAAAACAAAGATCATACTTCCTTGACTCCTTTATTTTCTAGGAAACTATACTAGCTATTATATTTCACATAGTTTGACTATTAATATAGCAGCCACCAAATAGAAATTGGAACAGGTTTTAAATGACAATCATGAAATGGAAAACAATTATTTTTCCACAGAAGCTCATCACAAAATCAACGTGCAGGTAGTTGTGGCCGAGTGGTTAAGGTGATGGACTCGCGCAGGTTCAAATCCTGCCAGCTACGTTTTGCTTTTCAAACTTATTTAAAAACACAATATGCATTTAAGATGTAGAAAAGCAAAATATGTTATGTTAAACAATGTAACTGTCTCATCCTAAATCACCTTCACTTGCATCCTATTTCACAATGGACTGCTTTTTGAAGCACGTGATCTCAGACAGTGAGGCTCTTCCTGCATTTTAGGAACATGTCATCAAACCATCTCCAAATTTTTTTTACTGTTTCATGATGTAATGGTTATTTATGTGTAGATCTGAGTTAAAATTAGTTTTGTTAATAACAACTAAACTTTTAATTAACAAATCAGCAGCACTAGGAAGAAATGTGCATATCAGATACTTTCAAATATCACAAAACTGTAGTGCTATCTGTGGAATTACAGTGAATGTATTGCAATTATTTCCATCAGCCACTTTGTAAGATACATAACAAAGTTTATTTGTTCATTCCAGAACATATTATCATCTTCATCATAATCAACAATTGCCACCAAGCTCAGGAAATCTTTCCCATCTTAAAGTTAATCTTAAATATATCTCTATAACACTGACATGAGCTGTTTCTTTTTAAAACATAAACAGTAATTGAAAAATTTAAATCAATATTTTTTGGAAACCATCATACTCACCATTGTATCCTAATCTTGATTTAATCCTAGTTTGCAGCCTTAATGTTATGAACTAATTATTTCACATATACATTTGCAGAATCCTATGATGTGCCTTTCACAATATCCATACTGCCACTAAAGAATGCAAAATTTGATCTTGAGAGATCTGCAGAGATGTAATGAAGGATGAGAGAAAATGCATGTTAATAAACAAATTTATGATTGTGCAGTGGCAGGTGTGCTAATTCTACATTAAATAAGCATGGGACCAATGAAATAAACAGAACGATAATAAATTATTTTGTACTCCAGGTAATGTCGGCTACTGAAATAGAAGTAGTTGTGGCCAAGTGGTTAAGGCAATGGACTTGAAATCTTTTGGGGTTTCCCCGCGCAGGTTCAAATCCTGCCAGCTACGTCTTGCTTTTCGAGCATGTCAAAAACAGAGATCATACTTCCTTGACTCATTTATTTTCTAGGAAACTATGCTAGCTATTATATTTCCCATAGTTTGTCTATTAATATAGCAGCTACCAAATAGAAATTGCAACAGGTTTTAAATGACAATCATGAAATGGAAAGCAATTATTTTTCTACAGAAGCTCATCACAAAATCAACGTGCAGGTAGTTGTGGCCGAGTGGTTAAGGCGATGGACTCGAAATTCATTGGGGTTTCCCCGCACAGGTTAAAATCCTGCCAGCTATGTTACATTTTGCTTTTCAAACTTATTTAAAAACACAATATGCATTTAAGATGTAGAAAAGCAAAATATGTTATGTTGAACAATGTAACTGTCTCATCCTAAATCACCTTCACCTGCATCCTATTTCACAATGGACTGCTTTTTGAAGCACGTGATCTCAGACAGTGAGGCTCTTCCTGCATTTTAGGAACATGTCATTAAACCATCTCCAATTTTTTTTTACTGTTTCATGATGTAATGGTTATTTATGTGTAGATCTGAGTTAAAATTAGTTTTGTTAATAACAACTAAACTTTTAATTAACAAATCAGCAGCACTAGGTAGAAATGTGCATATCAGATACTTTCAAATATCACAAAACTGTAGTGCTATCTGTGGAATTACAGTGAATGTATTGCAATTATTTCCATCAGCGACATTGTAAGATTCATAACAAAGTTTATTTGTTCATTCCAGAACATATTATCATCTTCATCATAATCAACAATTGCCACCAAGCTCAGGAAATCTTTCCCATCTTAAAGTTAATCTTAAATATATCTCTATAACACTGACATGAGCTGTTTCTTTTTAAAACATAAACAGTAATTGAAAAATTAAAATCAATATTTTTTGGAAACCATCATACTCACCCTTGTATCCTAATCCTGATTTAATCCTAGTTTGCAGCCTTGATGTTATGAACTAATAATTTCACATATACATTTGCAGAATCCTATGATGTGCCTTTCACAATATCCATACTGCCACTAAAGAATGCAAAATTTGATCTTGAGAGATCTGCAGAGATGAAATGAATGATGAGAGAAAATGCATGTTAATAAACAAATTTATGATTGTGCAGAGGCAGGTGTGCTAATTCTACATTAAATAAGCATGGGACCAATGAAATAAACAGAACGATAATAAATTATTTTGGACTCCAGGTAATGTCTGATAGTTGTATAGAAGTAGTTGTGGCCGAGTGGTTAAGGCAATGGACTTGAAATCCATTGGGGTTTCCCCGCGCAGGTTCAAATCCTGCCAGCTACGTCTTGCTTTTCGAGCATGTCAAAAACAGAGATCATACTTCCTTGACTCATTTATTTTCTAGGAAACTATGCTAGCTATTATATTTCCCATAGTTTGTCTATTAATATAGCAGCTACCAAATAGAAATTGCAACAGGTTTTAAATGACAATCATGAAATGGAAAGCAATTATTTTTCTACAGAAGCTCATCACAAAATCAACGTGCAGGTAGTTGTGGCCGAGTGGTTAAGGCGATGGACTCGAAATTCATTGGGGTTTCCCCGCGCAGGTTAAAATCCTGCCAGCTATGTTACATTTTGCTTTTCAAACTTATTTAAAAACACAATATGCATTTAAGATGTAGAAAAGCAAAATATGTTATGTTGAACAATGTAACTGTCTCATCCTAAATCACCTTCACCTGCATCCTATTTCACAATGGACTGCTTTTTGAAGCACGTGATCTCAGACAGTGAGGCTCTTCCTGCATTTTAGGAACATGTCATTAAACCATCTCCAATTTTTTTTTACTGTTTCATGATGTAATGGTTATTTATGTGTAGATCTGAGTTAAAATTAGTTTTGTTAATAACAACTAAACTTTTAATTAACAAATCAGCAGCACTAGGTAGAAATGTGCATATCAGATACTTTCAAATATCACAAAACTGTAGTGCTATCTGTGGAATTACAGTGAATGTATTGCAATTATTTCCATCAGCCACATTGTAAGAAACATAACAAAGTTTATTTGTTCATTCCAGAACATATTATCATCTTCATCATAATCAACAATTGCCACCAAGCTCAGGAAATCTTTCCCATCTTAAAGTTAATCTTAAATATATCTCTATAACACTGACATGAGCTGTTTCTTTTTAAAACATAAACAGTAATTGAAAAATTAAATCAATATTTTTTGGAAACCATCATACTCACCATTGTATCCTAATCCTGATTTAATCCTAGTTTGCAGCCTTGATGTTATGAACTAATTATTTCACATATACATTTGCAGAATCCTATGATGTGCCTTTCACAATATCCATACTGCCACTAAAGAATGCAAAATTTGATCATGAGAGATCTGCAGAGATGAAATGAATGATGAGAGAAAATGCATGTTAATAAACAAATTTATGATTGTGCAGTGGCAGGTGTGCTAATTCTACATTAAATAAGCATGGGACCAATGAAATAAACAGAACGATAATAAATTATTTTGTACTCCAGGTAATGTCGGGTACTGAAATAGAAGTAGTTGTGGCCAAGTGGTTAAGACGATGGACTTGAAATCTTTTGGGGTTTCCCCGCGCAGGTTCAAATCCTGCCAGCTACATCTTGCTTTTCGAGCATGTCAAAAACAGAGATCATACTTCCTTGACTCATTTATTTTCTAGGAAACTATACTAGCTATTATATTTCCCATAGTTTGTCTATTAATATAGCAGCTAACAAATAGAAATTGCAACAGGTTTTAAATGACAATCATGAAATGGAAAGCAATTATTTTTCCACAGAAGCTCATCACAAAATCAACGTGCAGGTAGTTGTGGCCGAGTGGTTAAGGCGATGGACTCGCGCAGGTTCAAATCCTGCCAGCTACGTATTGCTTTTCGAGCATGTCAAAAACAGAGATCATACTTCCTTGACTCATTTATTTTCTAGGAAACTATACTAGCTATTATATTTCCCATAGTTTGACTATTAATATAGCAGCTACCAAATAGAAATTGCAACAGGTTTTAAATGACAATTATGAAATGGAAAGCAATTATTTTTCCACAGAAGCTCATCACAAAATCAACGTGCAGGTAGTTGTGGCCGAGTGGTTAAGGCGATGGACTCGAAATCCATTGGGGTTTCCCTGTGCAGGTTCAAATCCTGCCAGCTACGTTACATTTTGCTTTTCAAACTTATTTAAAAACACAATATGCATTTAAGATGTAGAAAAGCAAAATATGTTATGTTGAACAATGTAACTGTCTCATCCTAAATCACCTTCACCTGCATCCTATTTCACAATGGACTGCTTTTTGAAGCACGTGATCTCAGACAGTGAGGCTCTTCCTGCATTTTAGGAACATGTCATTAAACCATCTCCAATTTTTATTTACTGTTTCATGATGTAATGGTTATTTATGTGTAGATCTGAGTTAAAATTAGTATTGTTAATAACAACTAAACTTTTAATTAACAAATCAGCAGCACTAGGTAGAAATGTGCATATCAGATACTTTCAAATATCACAAAACTGTAGTGCTATCTGTGGAATTACAGTGAATGTATTGCAATTATTTCCATCAGCGACATTGTAAGATTCATAACAAAGTTTATTTGTTCATTCCAGAACATATTATCATCTTCATCATAATCAACAATTGCCACCAAGCTCAGGAAATCTTTCCCATCTTAAAGTTAATCTTAAATATATCTCTATAACACTGACATGAGCTGTTTCTTTTTAAAACATAAACAGTAATTGAAAAATTAAAATCAATATTTTTTGGAAACCATCATACTCACCCTTGTATCCTAATCCTGATTTAATCCTAGTTTGCAGCCTTGATGTTATGAACTAATAATTTCACATATACATTTGCAGAATCCTATGATGTGCCTTTCACAATATCCATACTGCCACTAAAGAATGCAAAATTTGATCTTGAGAGATCTGCAGAGATGAAATGAATGATGAGAGAAAATGCATGTTAATAAACAAATTTATGATTGTGCAGAGGCAGGTGTGCTAATTCTACATTAAATAAGCATGGGACCAATGAAATAAACAGAACGATAATAAATTATTTTGTACTCCAGGTAATGTCTGATAGTTGTATAGAAGTAGTTGTGGCCGAGTGGTTAAGGCAATGGACTTGAAATCCATTGGGGTTTCCCCGCGCAGGTTCAAATCCTGCCAGCTACGTCTTGCTTTTCGAGCATGTCAAAAACAGAGATCATACTTCCTTGACTCATTTATTTTCTAGGAAACTATGCTAGCTATTATATTTCCCATAGTTTGTCTATTAATATAGCAGCTACCAAATAGAAATTGCAACAGGTTTTAAATGACAATCATGAAATGGAAAGCAATTATTTTTCTACAGAAGCTCATCACAAAATCAACGTGCAGGTAGTTGTGGCCGAGTGGTTAAGGCGATGGACTCGAAATTCATTGGGGTTTCCCCGCGCAGGTTAAAATCCTGCCAGCTATGTTACATTTTGCTTTTCAAACTTATTTAAAAACACAATATGCATTTAAGATGTAGAAAAGCAAAATATGTTATGTTGAACAATGTAACTGTCTCATCCTAAATCACCTTCACCTGCATCCTATTTCACAATGGACTGCTTTTTGAAGCACGTGATCTCAGACAGTGAGGCTCTTCCTGCATTTTAGGAACATGTCATTAAACCATCTCCAATTTTTTTTTACTGTTTCATGATGTAATGGTTATTTATGTGTAGATCTGAGTTAAAATTAGTTTTGTTAATAACAACTAAACTTTTAATTAACAAATCAGCAGCACTAGGTAGAAATGTGCATATCAGATACTTTCAAATATCACAAAACTGTAGTGCTATCTGTGGAATTACAGTGAATGTATTGCAATTATTTCCATCAGCCACATTGTAAGAAACATAACAAAGTTTATTTGTTCATTCCAGAACATATTATCATCTTCATCATAATCAACAATTGCCACCAAGCTCAGGAAATCTTTCCCATCTTAAAGTTAATCTTAAATATATCTCTATAACACTGACATGAGCTGTTTCTTTTTAAAACATAAACAGTAATTGAAAAATTAAATCAATATTTTTTGGAAACCATCATACTCACCATTGTATCCTAATCCTGATTTAATCCTAGTTTGCAGCCTTGATGTTATGAACTAATTATTTCACATATACATTTGCAGAATCCTATGATGTGCCTTTCACAATATCCATACTGCCACTAAAGAATGCAAAATTTGATCATGAGAGATCTGCAGAGATGAAATGAATGATGAGAGAAAATGCATGTTAATAAACAAATTTATGATTGTGCAGTGGCAGGTGTGCTAATTCTACATTAAATAAGCATGGGACCAATGAAATAAACAGAACGATAATAAATTATTTTGGACTCCAGGTAATGTCTGGTAGTGGTATAGAAGTAGTTGTGGCCGAGTGGTTAAGGCGATGGACTTGAAATCCATTGGGGTTTCCCCGCGCAGGTTCAAATCCTGCCAGCTACGTATTGCTTTTCGAGCATGTCAAAAACAGAGATCATACTTCCTTGACTCATTTATTTTCTAGGAAACTATACTAGCTATTATATTTCCCATAGTTTGACTATTAATATAGCAGCTACCAAATAGAAATTGCAACAGGTTTTAAATGACAATTATGAAATGGAAAGCAATTATTTTTCCACAGAAGCTCATCACAAAATCAACGTGCAGGTAGTTGTGGCCGAGTGGTTAAGGCGATGGACTCGAAATCCATTGGGGTTTCCCTGTGCAGGTTCAAATCCTGCCAGCTACGTTACATTTTGCTTTTCAAACTTATTTAAAAACACAATATGCATTTAAGATGTAGAAAAGCAAAATATGTTATGTAGAACAATGTAACTGTCTCATCCTAAATCACCTTCACCTGCATCCTATTTCACAATGGACTGCTTTTTGAAGCACGTGATCTCAGACAGTGAGGCTCTTCCTGCATTTTAGGAACATGTCATTAAACCATCTCCAATTTTTTTTTACTGTTTCATGATGTAATGGTTATTTATGTGTAGATCTGAGTTAAAATTAGTTTTGTTAATAACAACTAAACTTTTAATTAACAAATCAGCAGCACTAGGTAGAAATGTGCATATCAGATACTTTCAAATATCACAAAACTGTAGTGCTATCTGTGGAATTACAGTGAATGTATTGCAATTATTTCCATCAGCCACTTTGTACGATACATAACAAAGTTAATTTGTTCATTCCAGAACATATTATCATCTTCATCATAATCAACAATTGCCACCAAGCTCAGGAAATCTTTCCCATCTTAAAGTTAATCTTAAATATATCTCTATAACACTGACATGAGCTGTTTCTTTTTAAAACATAAACAGTAATTGAAAAATTAAAATCAATATTTTTTGGAAACCATCATACTCACCATTGTATCCTAATCCTGATTTAATCCTAGTTTGCAGCCTTGATGTTATGAACTAATTATTTCACATATACATTTGCAGAATCCTATGATGTGCCTTTCACAATATCCATACTGCCACTAAAGAATGCAAAATTTGATCTTGAGAGATCTGCAGAGATGAAATGAATGATGAGAGAAAATGCATGTTAATAAACAAATTTATGATTGTGCAGTGGCAGGTGTGCTAATTCCACATTAAATAAGCATGGGACCATTGAAATAAACAGAACGATAATAAATTATTTTGTACTCCAGGTAATGTCAGGTAGTGGTATAGAAGTAGTTGTGGCCGAGTTGTTAAGGTGATGGACTTGAAATCCATTGGGGTTTCCCCGCGCAGGTTCAAATACTGCCAGCTATGTCTTACTTTTCGAGAATGTCAAAAACAGAGATCATACTTCCTTGACTCATTTATTTTCTAGGAAACTATACTAGCTTTTATATTTCCCATAGTTTGACTATTAATATAGCAGCTACCAAATAGAAATTGCAACAGGTTTTAAATGACAATCATGAAATGGAAAGCAATTATTTTTCTACAGAAGCTCATCACAAAATCAACGTGCAGGTAGTTGTGGCCGAGTGGTTAAGGCGATGGACTCGAAATTCATTGGGGTTTCCCCGCGCAGGTTAAAATCCTGCCAGCTACGTTACATTTTGCTTTTCAAACTTATTTAAAAACACAATATGCATTTAAGATGTAGAAAAGCAAAATATGTTATGTTGAACAATGTAACTGTCTCATCCTAAATCACCTTCACCTGCATCCTATTTCACAATGGACTGCTTTTTGAAGCACGTGATCTCAGACAGTGAGGCTCTTCCTGCATTTTAGGAACATGTCATTAAACCATCTCCAATTTTTTTTTACTGTTTCATGATGTAATGGTTATTTATGTGTAGATCTGAGTTAAAATTAGTTTTGTTAATAACAACTAAACTTTTAATTAACAAATCAGCAGCACTAGGTAGAAATGTGCATATCAGATACTTTCAAATATCACAAAACTGTAGTGCTATCTGTGGAATTACCGTGAATGTATTGCAATTATTTCCATCAGCCACTTTGTAAGATACATAACAAAGTTTATTTGATCATTCCAGAACATATTATCATCTTCATCATAATCAACAATTGCCACCAAGCTCAGGAAATCTTTCCCATCTTAAAGTTAATCTTAAATATATCTCTATAACACTGACATGAGCTGTTTCTTTTTAAAACATAAACAGTAATTGAAAAATTAAAATCAATATTTTTTGGAAACCATCATACTCACCATTGTATCCTAATCCTGATTTAATCCTAGTTTGCAGCCTTGATGTTATGAACTAATTATTTCACATATACATTTGCAGAATCCTATGGTGTGCCTTTCACAATGTCCATACTGCCACTAAAGAATGCAAAATTTGATCTTGAGAGATCTGCAGAGATGAAATGAATGATGAGAGAAAATGCATGTTAATAAACAAATTTATGATTGTGCAGTGGCAGGTGTGCTAATTCCACATTAAATAAGCATGGGACCAATTAAATAAACAGAACGATAATAAATTATTTTGTACTCCAGGTAATGTCAGGTAGTGGTATAGAAGTAGCTGTGGCCGAGTGGTTAAGGCGATGGTTCAAATCCTGCCAGCTACGTCTTGCTTTTCGAGCATGTCAAAAACAGAGATCATACTTCCTTGACTCCTTTATTTTCTAGGAAACTATACTAGCTTTTATATTTCCCATAGTTTGTCTATAAATATAGCAGCCACCAAATAGAAATTGCAACAGGTTTTAAATGACAATCATGAAATGGAAAGCAATTATTTTTCCACAGAAGCTCATCACAAAATCAACGTGCCAGTAGTTGTGGCCGAGTGGTTAAGGCGATTGACTCGAAATCCATTGGGGTTTCCCTGCTCAGGTTTAAATCCTGCCAGCTACGTTACGTTTTGCTTTTCAAACTTATTTTAAAAACACAATATGCATTTAAGATGTAGAAAAGCAAAATATGTTATGTTGAACAATGTAACTGTCTCATCCTAAATCACCTTCACCTGCATCCTATTTCACAATGGACTGCTTTTTGAAGCACGTGATCTCAGACAGTGAGGCTCTTCCTGCATTTTAGGAACATGTCATTAAACCATCTCCAATTTTTTTTTACTGTTTCATGATGTAATGGTTATTTATGTGTAGATCTGAGTTAAAATTAGTTTTGTTAATAACAACTAAACTTTTAATTAACAAATCAGCAGCACTAGGTAGAAATGTGCATATCAGATACTTTCAAATATCACAAAACTGTAGTGCTATCTGTGGAATTACAGTGAATGTATTGCAATTATTTCCATCAGCCACATTGTAAGATACATAACAAAGTTTATTTGTTCATTCCAGAACATATTATCATCTTCATCATAATCAACAATTGCCACCAAGCTCAGGAAATCTTTCCCATCTTAAAGTTAATCTTAAATATATCTCTATAACACTGACATGAGCTGTTTCTTTTTAAAACATAAACAGTAATTGAAAAATTAAAATCAATATTTTTTGGAAACCATCATACTCACCATTGTATCCTAATCCTGATTTAATCCTAGTTTGCAGCCTTGATGTTATGAACTAATTATTTCACATATTCATTTGCAGAATCCTATGATGTGCCTTTCACAATATCCATACTGCCACTAAAGAATGCAAAATTTGATCTTGAGAGATCTGCAGAGATGAAATGAATGATGAGAGAAAATGCATGTTAATAAACAAATTTATGATTGTGCAGTGGCAGGTGTGCTAATTCTACATTAAATAAGCATGGGACCAATGAAATAAACAGAACGATAATAAATTATTTTGTACTCCAGGTAATGTCTGGTAGTGGTATAGAAGTAGTTGTGGCTGAGTGGTTAAGGCGATGGACTTGAAATCCATTGGGGTTTCCCCGTGCAGGTTCAAATCCTGCCAGCTACATCTTGCTTTTCGAGCATGTCAAAAACAGAGATCATACTTCCTTGACTCCTTTATTTTCTAGGAAACTATACTAGCTATTATATTTCCCATAGTTTGTCTATTAATATAGCAGCTACCAAATAGAAATTGCAACAGGTTTTAAATGACAATCATGAAATGGAAAGCAATTATTTTTCTACAGAAGCTCATCACAAAATCAACGTGCAGGTAGTTGTGGCCGAGTGGTTAAGGCGATGGACTCGAAATCCATTGGGGTTTCCCCACACAGGTTAAAATCCTGCCAGCTACATTACATTTTGCTTTTCAAACTTATTTAAAAACACAATATGCATTTAAGATGTAGAAAAGCAAAATATGTTATGTTGAACAATGTAACTGTCTCATCCTAAATCACCTTCACCTGCATCCTATTTCACAATGGACTGCTTTTTGAAGCACGTGATCTCAGACAGTGAGGCTCTTCCTGCATTTTAGGAACATGTCATTAAACCATCTCCAATTTTTTTTTACTGTTTCATGATGTAATGGTTATTTATGTGTAGATCTGAGTTAAAATTAGTTTTGTTAATAACAACTAAACTTTTAATTAACAAATCAGCAGCACTAGGTAGAAATGTGCATATCAGATACTTTCAAATATCACAAAACTGTAGTGCTATCTGTGGAATTACAGTGAATGTATTGCAATTATTTCCATCAGCGACATTGTAAGATTCATAACAAAGTTTATTTGTTCATTCCAGAACATATTATCATCTTCATCATAATCAACAATTGCCACCAAGCTCAGGAAATCTTTCCCATCTTAAAGTTAATCTTAAATATATCTCTATAACACTGACATGAGCTGTTTCTTTTTAAAACATAAACAGTAATTGAAAAATTAAAATCAATATTTTTTGGAAACCATCATACTCACCATTGTATCCTAATCCTGATTTAATCCTAGTTTGCAGCCTTGATGTTATGAACTAATTATTTCACATATACATTTGCAGAATCCTATGATGTGCCTTTCACAATATCCATACTGCCACTAAAGAATGCAAAATTTGATCTTGAGAGATCTGCAGAGATGAAATGAATGATGAGAGAAAATGCATGTTAATAAACAAATTTATGATTGTGCAGAGGCAGGTGTGCTAATTCTACATTAAATAAGCATGGGACCAATGAAATAAACAGAACGATAATAAATTATTTTGTACTCCAGGTAATGTCTGATAGTTGTATAGAAGTAGTTGTGGCCGAGTGGTTAAGGCAATGGACTTGAAATCCATTGGGGTTTCCCCGCGCAGGTTCAAATCCTGCCAGCTACGTCTTGCTTTTCGAGCATGTCAAAAACAGAGATCATACTTCCTTGACTCATTTATTTTCTAGGAAACTATACTAGCTATTATATTTCCCATAGTTTGTCTATTAATATAGCAGCTACCAAATAGAAATTGCAACAGGTTTTAAATGACAATCATGAAATGGAAAGCAATTATTTTTCTACAGAAGCTCATCACAAAATCAACGTGCAGGTAGTTGTGGCCGAGTGGTTAAGGCGATGGACTCGAAATCCATTGGGGTTTCCCCACACAGGTTAAAATCCTGCCAGCTACATTACATTTTGCTTTTCAAACTTATTTAAAAACACAATATGCATTTAAGATGTAGAAAAGCAAAATATGTTATGTTGAACAATGTAACTGTCTCATCCTAAATCACCTTCACCTGCATCCTATTTCACAATGGACTGCTTTTTGAAGCACGTGATCTCAGACAGTGAGGCTCTTCCTGCATTTTAGGAACATGTCATTAAACCATCTCCAATTTTTTTTTACTGTTTCATGATGTAATGGTTATTTATGTGTAGATCTGAGTTAAAATTAGTTTTGTTAATAACAACTAAACTTTTAATTAACAAATCAGCAGCACTAGGTAGAAATGTGCATATCAGATACTTTCAAATATCACAAAACTGTAGTGCTATCTGTGGAATTACAGTGAATGTATTGCAATTATTTCCATCAGCGACATTGTAAGATTCATAACAAAGTTTATTTGTTCATTCCAGAACATATTATCATCTTCATCATAATCAACAATTGCCACCAAGCTCAGGAAATCTTTCCCATCTTAAAGTTAATCTTAAATATATCTCTATAACACTGACATGAGCTGTTTCTTTTTAAAACATAAACAGTAATTGAAAAATTAAAATCAATATTTTTTGGAAACCATCATACTCACCATTGTATCCTAATCCTGATTTAATCCTAGTTTGCAGCCTTGATGTTATGAACTAATTATTTCACATATACATTTGCAGAATCCTATGATGTGCCTTTCACAATATCCATACTGCCACTAAAGAATGCAAAATTTGATCTTGAGAGATCTGCAGAGATGAAATGAATGATGAGAGAAAATGCATGTTAATAAACAAATTTATGATTGTGCAGAGGCAGGTGTGCTAATTCTACATTAAATAAGCATGGGACCAATGAAATAAACAGAACGATAATAAATTATTTTGTACTCCAGGTAATGTCTGATAGTTGTATAGAAGTAGTTGTGGCCGAGTGGTTAAGGCAATGGACTTGAAATCCATTGGGGTTTCCCCGCGCAGGTTCAAATCCTGCCAGCTACGTCTTGCTTTTCGAGCATGTCAAAAACAGAGATCATACTTCCTTGACTCATTTATTTTCTAGGAAACTATACTAGCTATTATATTTCCCATAGTTTGTCTATTAATATAGCAGCTACCAAATAGAAATTGCAACAGGTTTTAAATGACAATCATGAAATGGAAAGCAATTATTTTTCTACAGAAGCTCATCACAAAATCAACGTGCAGGTAGTTGTGGCCGAGTGGTTAAGGCGATGGACTCGAAATCCATTGGGGTTTCCCCACACAGGTTAAAATCCTGCCAGCTACATTACATTTTGCTTTTCAAACTTATTTAAAAACACAATATGCATTTAAGATGTAGAAAAGCAAAATATGTTATGTTGAACAATGTAACTGTCTCATCCTAAATCACCTTCACCTGCATCCTATTTCACAATGGACTGCTTTTTGAAGCACGTGATCTCAGACAGTGAGGCTCTTCCTGCATTTTAGGAACATGTCATTAAACCATCTCCAATTTTTTTTTACTGTTTCATGATGTAATGGTTATTTATGTGTAGATCTGAGTTAAAATTAGTTTTGTTAATAACAACTAAACTTTTAATTAACAAATCAGCAGCACTAGGTAGAAATGTGCATATCAGATACTTTCAAATATCACAAAACTGTAGTGCTATCTGTGGAATTACAGTGAATGTATTGCAATTATTTCCATCAGCGACATTGTAAGATTCATAACAAAGTTTATTTGTTCATTCCAGAACATATTATCATCTTCATCATAATCAACAATTGCCACCAAGCTCAGGAAATCTTTCCCATCTTAAAGTTAATCTTAAATATATCTCTATAACACTGACATGAGCTGTTTCTTTTTAAAACATAAACAGTAATTGAAAAATTAAAATCAATATTTTTTGGAAACCATCATACTCACCATTGTATCCTAATCCTGATTTAATCCTAGTTTGCAGCCTTGATGTTATGAACTAATTATTTCACATATACATTTGCAGAATCCTATGATGTGCCTTTCACAATATCCATACTGCCACTAAAGAATGCAAAATTTGATCTTGAGAGATCTGCAGAGATGAAATGAATGATGAGAGAAAATGCATGTTAATAAACAAATTTATGATTGTGCAGAGGCAGGTGTGCTAATTCTACATTAAATAAGCATGGGACCAATGAAATAAACAGAACGATAATAAATTATTTTGTACTCCAGGTAATGTCTGATAGTTGTATAGAAGTAGTTGTGGCCGAGTGGTTAAGGCAATGGACTTGAAATCCATTGGGGTTTCCCCGCGCAGGTTCAAATCCTGCCAGCTACGTCTTGCTTCTCGAGCATGTCAAAAACAGAGATCATACTTCCTTGACTCATTTATTTTCTAGGAAACTATACTAGCTATTATATTTCCCATAGTTTGTCTATTAATATAGCAGCTACCAAATAGAAATTGCAACAGGTTTTAAATGACAATCATGAAATGGAAAGCAATTATTTTTCTACAGAAGCTCATCACAAAATCAACGTGCAGGTAGTTGTGGCCGAGTGGTTAAGGCGATGGACTCGAAATCCATTGGGGTTTCCCCACACAGGTTAAAATCCTGCCAGCTACATTACATTTTGCTTTTCAAACTTATTTAAAAACACAATATGCATTTAAGATGTAGAAAAGCAAAATATGTTATGTTGAACAATGTAACTGTCTCATCCTAAATCACCTTCACCTGCATCCTATTTCACAATGGACTGCTTTTTGAAGCACGTGATCTCAGACAGTGAGGCTCTTCCTGCATTTTAGGAACATGTCATTAAACCATCTCCAATTTTTTTTTACTGTTTCATGATGTAATGGTTATTTATGTGTAGATCTGAGTTAAAATTAGTTTTGTTAATAACAACTAAACTTTTAATTAACAAATCAGCAGCACTAGGTAGAAATGTGCATATCAGATACTTTCAAATATCACAAAACTGTAGTGCTATCTGTGGAATTACAGTGAATGTATTGCAATTATTTCCATCAGCGACATTGTAAGATTCATAACAAAGTTTATTTGTTCATTCCAGAACATATTATCATCTTCATCATAATCAACAATTGCCACCAAGCTCAGGAAATCTTTCCCATCTTAAAGTTAATCTTAAATATATCTCTATAACACTGACATGAGCTGTTTCTTTTTAAAACATAAACAGTAATTGAAAAATTAAAATCAATATTTTTTGGAAACCATCATACTCACCATTGTATCCTAATCCTGATTTAATCCTAGTTTGCAGCCTTGATGTTATGAACTAATTATTTCACATATACATTTGCAGAATCCTATGATGTGCCTTTCACAATATCCATACTGCCACTAAAGAATGCAAAATTTGATCTTGAGAGATCTGCAGAGATGAAATGAATGATGAGAGAAAATGCATGTTAATAAACAAATTTATGATTGTGCAGAGGCAGGTGTGCTAATTCTACATTAAATAAGCATGGGACCAATGAAATAAACAGAACGATAATAAATTATTTTGTACTCCAGGTAATGTCTGATAGTTGTATAGAAGTAGTTTTGGCCGAGTGGTTAAGGCAATGGACTTGAAATCCATTGGGGTTTCCCCGCGCAGGTTCAAATCCTGCCAGCTACGTCTTGCTTTTCGAGCATGTCAAAAACAGAGATCATACTTCCTTGACTCATTTATTTTCTAGGAAACTATGCTAGCTATTATATTTCCCATAGTTTGTCTATTAATATAGCAGCTACCAAATAGAAATTGCAACAGGTTTTAAATGACAATCATGAAATGGAAAGCAATTATTTTTCTACAGAAGCTCATCACAAAATCAACGTGCAGGTAGTTGTGGCCGAGTGGTTAAGGCGATGGACTCGAAATTCATTGGGGTTTCCCCGCGCAGGTTAAAATCCTGCCAGCTATGTTACATTTTGCTTTTCAAACTTATTTAAAAACACAATATGCATTTAAGATGTAGAAAAGCAAAATATGTTATGTTGAACAATGTAACTGTCTCATCCTAAATCACCTTCACCTGCATCCTATTTCACAATGGACTGCTTTTTGAAGCACGTGATCTCAGACAGTGAGGCTCTTCCTGCATTTTAGGAACATGTCATTAAACCATCTCCAATTTTTTTTTACTGTTTCATGATGTAATGCTTATTTATGTGTAGATCTGAGTTAAAATTAGTTTTGTTAATAACAACTAAACTTTTAATTAACAAATCAGCAGCACTAGGTAGAAATGTGCATATCAGATACTTTCAAATATCACAAAACTGTAGTGCTATCTGTGGAATTACAGTGAATGTATTGCAATTATTTCCATCAGCCACTTTGTAAGATACATAACAAAGTTTATTTGTTCATTCCAGAACATATTATCATCTTCATCATAATCAACAATTGCCACCAAGCTCAGGAAATCTTTCCCATCTTAAAGTTAATCTTAAATATATCTCTATAACACTGACATGAGCTGTTTCTTTTTAAAACATAAACAGTAATTGAAAAATTAAAATCAATATTTTTTGGAAACCATCATACTCACCATTGTATCCTAATCCTGATTTAATCCTAGTTTGCAGCCTTGATGTTATGAACTAATTATTTCACATATACATTTGCAGAATCCTATGATGTGCCTTTCACAATATCCATACTGCCACTAAAGAATGCAAAATTTGATCTTGAGAGATCTGCAGAGATGAAATGAATGATGAGAGAAAATGCATGTTAATAAACAAATTTATGATTGTGCAGTGGCAGGTGTGCTAATTCCACATTAAATAAGCATGGGACCATTGAAATAAACAGAACGATAATAAATTATTTTGTACTCCAGGTAATGTCAGGTAGTGGTATAGAAGTAGTTGTGACCGAGTTGTTAAGGCGATGGACTTGAAATCCATTGGGGTTTCCCCGCGCAGGTTCAAATACTGCCAGCTATGTCTTACTTTTCGAGAATGTCAAAAACAGAGATCATACTTCCTTGACTCATTTATTTTCTAGGAAACTATACTAGCTTTTATATTTCCCATAGTTTGACTATTAATATAGCAGCTACCAAATAGAAATTGCAACAGGTTTTAAATGACAATCATGAAATGGAAAGCAATTATTTTTCTACAGAAGCTCATCACAAAATCAACGTGCAGGTAGTTGTGGCCGAGTGGTTAAGGCGATGGACTCGAAATTCATTGGGGTTTCCCCGCGCAGGTTCAAATCCTGCCAGCTACGTATTGCTTTTCGAGCATGTCAAAAACAGAGATCATACTTCCTTGACTCATTTATTTTCTAGGAAACTATACTAGCTATTATATTTCCCAAAGTTTGACTATTAATATAGCAGCTACCAAATAGAAATTGCAACAGGTTTTAAATGACAATTATGAAATGGAAAGCAATTATTTTTCCACAGAAGCTCATCACAAAATCAACGTGCAGGTAGTTGTGGCCGAGTGGTTAAGGCGATGGACTCGAAATCCATTGGGGTTTCCCTGTGCAGGTTCAAATCCTGCCAGCTACGTTACATTTTGCTTTTCAAACTTATTTAAAAACACAATATGCATTTAAGATGTAGAAAAGCAAAATATGTTATGTTGAACAATGTAACTGTCTCATCCTAAATCACCTTCACCTGCATCCTATTTCACAATGGACTGCTTTTTGAAGCACGTGATCTCAGACAGTGAGGCTCTTCCTGCATTTTAGGAACATGTCATTAAACCATCTCCAATTTTTTTTTACTGTTTCATGATGTAATGGTTATTTATGTGTAGATCTGAGTTAAAATTAGTTTTGTTAATAACAACTAAACTTTTAATTAACAAATCAGCAGCACTAGGTAGAAATGTGCATATCAGATACTTTCAAATATCACAAAACTGTAGTGCTATCTGTGGAATTACAGTGAATGTATTGCAATTATTTCCATCAGCCACTTTGTAAGATACATAACAAAGTTTATTTGTTCATTCCAGAACATATTATCATCTTCATCATAATCAACAATTGCCACCAAGCTCAGGAAATCTTTCCCATCTTAAAGTTAATCTTAAATATATCTCTATAACACTGACATGAGCTGTTTCTTTTTAAAACATAAACAGTAATTGAAAAATTAAATCAATATTTTTTGGAAACCATCATACTCACCATTGTATCCTAATCCTGATTTAATCCTAGTTTGCAGCCTTGATGTTATGAACTAATTATTTCACATATACATTTGCAGAATCCTATGATGTGCCTTTCACAATATCCATACTGCCACTAAAGAATGCAAAATTTGATCTTGAGAGATCTGCAGAGTTGAAATGAATGATGAGAGAAAATGCATGTTAATAAACAAATTTATGATTGTGCAGTGGCAGGTGTGCTAATTCTACATTAAATAAGCATGGGACCAATGAAATAAACAGAACGATAATAAATTATTTTGGACTCCAGGTAATGTCTGGTAGTGGTATAGAAGTAGTTGTGGCCGAGTGGTTAAGGCGATGGACTTGAAATCCATTGGGGTTTCCCCGCGCAGGTTCAAATCCTGCCAGCTACGTCTTGCTTTTTGAGCATGTCAAAAACAGAGATCATACTTCCTTGACTCATTTATTTTCTAGGAAACTATACTAGCTATTATATTTCCCATAGTTTGACTATTAATATAGCAGCTACCAAATAGAAATTGCAACAGGTTTTAAATGACAATTATGAAATGGAAAGCAATTATTTTTCCACAGAAACTCATCACAAAATCAACGTGCAGGTAGTTGTGGCCGAGTGGTTAAGGCGATGGACTTGTAATCCATTGGGGTTTCCCTGTGCAGGTTCAAATCCTGCCAGCTACGTTACATTTTGCTTTTCAAACTTATTTAAAAACACAATATGCATTTAAGATGTAGAAAAGCAAAATATGTTATGTTGAACAATGTAACTGTCTCATCCTAAATCACCTTCACCTGCATCCTATTTCACAATGGACTGCTTTTTGAAGCACGTGATCTCAGACAGTGAGGCTCTTCCTGCATTTTAGGAACATGTCATTAAACCATCTCCAATTTTTTTTTACTGTTTCATGATGTAATGGTTATTTATGTGTAGATCTGAGTTAAAATTAGTTTTGTTAATAACAACTAAACTTTTAATTAACAAATCAGCAGCACTAGGTAGAAATGTGCATATCAGATACTTTCAAATATCACAAAACTGTAGTGCTATCTGTGGAATTACAGTGAATGTATTGCAATTATTTCCATCAGCCACTTTGTAAGATACATAACAAAGTTTATTTGTTCATTCCAGAACATATTATCATCTTCATCATAATCAACAATTGCCACCAAGCTCAGGAAATCTTTCCCATCTTAAAGTTAATCTTAAATATATCTCTATAACACTGACATGAGCTGTTTCTTTTTAAAACATAAACAGTAATTGAAAAATTAAAATCAATATTTTCTGGAAACCATCATACTCACCATTGTATCCTAATCCTGATTTAATCCTAGTTTGCAGCCTTGATGTTATGAACTAATTATTTCACATATACATTTGCAGAATCCTATGATGTGCCTTTCACAATATCCATACTGCCACTAAAGAATGCAAA
This sequence comes from Taudactylus pleione, assembly GCA_031769625.1. Lineage (NCBI taxonomy): Eukaryota > Metazoa > Chordata > Amphibia > Anura > Myobatrachidae > Taudactylus > Taudactylus pleione. The sequence continues at coordinate 4,985,925 of JAUIMM010000084.1, forward strand.
ATTTGATCTTGAGAGATCTGCAGAGATGAAATGAATGATGAGAGAAAATGCATGTTAATAAACAAATTTATGATTGTGCAGTGGCAGGTGTGCTAATTCCACATTAAATAAGCATGGGACCATTGAAATAAACAGAACGATAATAAATTATTTTGTACTCCAGGTAATGTCAGTTAGTGGTATAGAAGTAGTTGTGGCCGAGTTGTTAAGGCGATGGACTTGAAATCCATTGGGGTTTCCCCGCGCAGGTTCAAATACTGCCAGCTACGTCTTGCTTTTCGAGAATGTCAAAAACAGAGATCATACTTCCTTGACTCATTTATTTTCTAGGAAACTATACTAGCTTTTATATTTCACATAGTTTGTCTATTAATATAGCAGCTACCAAATAGAAATTGCAACAGGTTTTAAATGACAATCATGAAATGGAAAGCAATTATTTTTCCACAGAAGCTCATCACAAAATCAACGTGCAGGTAGTTGTGGCCGAGTGGTTAAGGCGATGGACTCGAAATCCATTGGGGTTTCCCCGCGCATGTTCAAATCCTGTCAGCTACGTTACATTTTGCTTTTCAAACTTATTTAAAAACACAATATGCATTTAAGATGTAGAAAAGCAAAATATGTTATGTTGAACAATGTAACTGTCTCATCCTAATTCACCTTCACCTGCATCCTATTTCACAATGGACTGCTTTTTGAAGCACGTGATCTCAGACAGTGAGGCTCTTCCTGCATTTTAGGAACATGTCATTAAACCATCTCCAATTTTTTTTTACTGATTCATGATGTAATGGTTATTTATGTGTAGATCTGAGTTAAAATTAGTTTTGTTAATAACAACTAAACTTTTAATTAACAAATCAGCAGCACTAGGTAGAAATGTGCATATCAGATACTTTCAAATATCACAAAACTGTAGTACTATCTGTGGAATTACAGTGAATGTATTGCAATTATTTCCATCAGCCACATTGTAAGATACATAACAAAGTTTATTTGTTCATTCCAGAACATATTATCATCTTCATCATAATCAACAATTGCCACCAAGCTCAGGAAATCTTTCCCATCTTAAAGTTAATCTTAAATATATCTCTATAACACTGACATGAGCTGTTTCTTTTTAAAACATAAACAGTAATTGAAAAATTAAAATCAATATTTTTTGGAAACCATCATACTCACCATTGTATCCTAATCCTGATTTAATCCTAGTTTGCAGCCTTGATGTTATGAACTAATTATTTCACATATACATTTGCAGAATCCTATGATGTGCCTTTCACAATATCCATACTGCCACAAAGAATGCAAAATTTGATCTTGAGAGATCTGCAGAGATTAAATGAATGTTGAGAGAAAATGCATGTTAATAAACAAATTTATGATTGTGCAGTGGCAGGTGTGCTATTTCTACATTAAATAAGCATGGGACCAATGAAATAAACAGAACGATAATAAATTATTTTGGACTCCAGGTAATGTCTGGTAGTGGTATAGAAGTAGTTGTGGCCGAGTGGTTAAGGCGATGGACTTGAAATCCATTGGGGTTTCCCCGCGCAGGTTCAAATCCTGCCAGCTACGTCTTGCTTTTTGAGCATGTCAAAAACAGAGATCATACTTCCTTGACTCATTTATTTTCTAGGAAACTATACTAGCTATTATATTTCCCATAGTTTGACTATTAATATAGCAGCTACCAAATAGAAATTGCAACAGGTTTTAAATGACAATTATGAAATGGAAAGCAATTATTTTTCCACAGAAGCTCATCACAAAATCAACGTGCAGGTAGTTGTGGCCGAGTGGTTAAGGCGATGGACTTGAAATCCATTGGGGTTTCCCTGTGCAGGTTCAAATCCTGCCAGCTACGTTACATTTTGCTTTTCAAACTTATTTAAAAACACAATATGCATTTAAGATGTAGAAAAGCAAAATATGTTATGTTGAACAATGTAACTGTCTCATCCTAAATCACCTTCACCTGCATCCTATTTCACAATGGACTGCTTTTTGAAGCACGTGATCTCAGACAGTGAGGCTCTTCCTGCATTTTAGGAACATGTCATTAAACCATCTCCAATTTTTTTTTACTGTTTCATGATGTAATGGTTATTTATGTGTAGATCTGAGTTAAAATTAGTTTTGTTAATAACAACTAAACTTTTAATTAACAAATCAGCAGCACTAGGTAGAAATGTGCATATCAGATACTTTCAAATATCACAAAACTGTAGTGCTATCTGTGGAATTACAGTGAATGTATTGCAATTATTTCCATCAGCCACTTTGTAAGATACATAACAAAGTTTATTTGTTCATTCCAGAACATATTATCATCTTCATCATAATCAACAATTGCCACCAAGCTCAGGAAATCTTTCCCATCTTAAAGTTAATCTTAAATATATCTCTATAACACTGACATGAGCTGTTTCTTTTTAAAACATAAACAGTAATTGAAAAATTAAAATCAATATTTTCTGGAAACCATCATACTCACCATTGTATCCTAATCCTGATTTAATCCTAGTTTGCAGCCTTGATGTTATGAACTAATTATTTCACATATACATTTGCAGAATCCTATGATGTGCCTTTCACAATATCCATACTGCCACTAAAGAATGCAAAATTTGATCTTGAGAGATCTGCAGAGATGAAATGAATGATGAGAGAAAATGCATGTTAATAAACAAATTTATGATTGTGCAGTGGCAGGTGTGCTAATTCCACATTAAATAAGCATGGGACCATTGAAATAAACAGAACGATAATAAATTATTTTGTACTCCAGGTAATGTCAGTTAGTGGTATAGAAGTAGTTGTGGCCGAGTTGTTAAGGCGATGGACTTGAAATCCATTGGGGTTTCCCCGCGCAGGTTCAAATACTGCCAGCTACGTCTTGCTTTTCGAGAATGTCAAAAACAGAGATCATACTTCCTTGACTCATTTATTTTCTAGGAAACTATACTAGCTTTTATATTTCACATAGTTTGTCTATTAATATAGCAGCTACCAAATAGAAATTGCAACAGGTTTTAAATGACAATCATGAAATGGAAAGCAATTATTTTTCCACAGAAGCTCATCACAAAATCAACGTGCAGGTAGTTGTGGCCGAGTGGTTAAGGCGATGGACTCGAAATCCATTGGGGTTTCCCCGCGCATGTTCAAATCCTGTCAGCTACGTTACATTTTGCTTTTCAAACTTATTTAAAAACACAATATGCATTTAAGATGTAGAAAAGCAAAATATGTTATGTTGAACAATGTAACTGTCTCATCCTAATTCACCTTCACCTGCATCCTATTTCACAATGGACTGCTTTTTGAAGCACGTGATCTCAGACAGTGAGGCTCTTCCTGCATTTTAGGAACATGTCATTAAACCATCTCCAATTTTTTTTTACTGATTCATGATGTAATGGTTATTTATGTGTAGATCTGAGTTAAAATTAGTTTTGTTAATAACAACTAAACTTTTAATTAACAAATCAGCAGCACTAGGTAGAAATGTGCATATCAGATACTTTCAAATATCACAAAACTGTAGTACTATCTGTGGAATTACAGTGAATGTATTGCAATTATTTCCATCAGCCACATTGTAAGATACATAACAAAGTTTATTTGTTCATTCCAGAACATATTATCATCTTCATCATAATCAACAATTGCCACCAAGCTCAGGAAATCTTTCCCATCTTAAAGTTAATCTTAAATATATCTCTATAACACTGACATGAGCTGTTTCTTTTTAAAACATAAACAGTAATTGAAAAATTAAAATCAATATTTTTTGGAAACCATCATACTCACCATTGTATCCTAATCCTGATTTAATCCTAGTTTGCAGCCTTGATGTTATGAACTAATTATTTCACATATACATTTGCAGAATCCTATGATGTGCCTTTCACAATATCCATACTGCCACAAAGAATGCAAAATTTGATCTTGAGAGATCTGCAGAGATTAAATGAATGTTGAGAGAAAATGCATGTTAATAAACAAATTTATGATTGTGCAGTGGCAGGTGTGCTATTTCTACATTAAATAAGCATGGGACCAATGAAATAAACAGAACGATAATAAATTATTTTGGACTCCAGGTAATGTCTGGTAGTGGTATAGAAGTAGTTGTGGCCGAGTGGTTAAGGCGATGGACTTGAAATCCATTGGGGTTTCCCCGCGCAGGTTCAAATCCTGCCAGCTACGTCTTGCTTTTTGAGCATGTCAAAAACAGAGATCATACTTCCTTGACTCATTTATTTTCTAGGAAACTATACTAGCTATTATATTTCCCATAGTTTGACTATTAATATAGCAGCTACCAAATAGAAATTGCAACAGGTTTTAAATGACAATTATGAAATGGAAAGCAATTATTTTTCCACAGAAGCTCATCACAAAATCAACGTGCAGGTAGTTGTGGCCGAGTGGTTAAGGCGATGGACTTGAAATCCATTGGGGTTTCCCTGTGCAGGTTCAAATCCTGCCAGCTACGTTACATTTTGCTTTTCAAACTTATTTAAAAACACAATATGCATTTAAGATGTAGAAAAGCAAAATATGTTATGTTGAACAATGTAACTGTCTCATCCTAAATCACCTTCACCTGCATCCTATTTCACAATGGACTGCTTTTTGAAGCACGTGATCTCAGACAGTGAGGCTCTTCCTGCATTTTAGGAACATGTCATTAAACCATCTCCAATTTTTTTTTACTGTTTCATGATGTAATGGTTATTTATGTGTAGATCTGAGTTAAAATTAGTTTTGTTAATAACAACTAAACTTTTAATTAACAAATCAGCAGCACTAGGTAGAAATGTGCATATCAGATACTTTCAAATATCACAAAACTGTAGTGCTATCTGTGGAATTACAGTGAATGTATTGCAATTATTTCCATCAGCCACTTTGTAAGATACATAACAAAGTTTATTTGTTCATTCCAGAACATATTATCATCTTCATCATAATCAACAATTGCCACCAAGCTCAGGAAATCTTTCCCATCTTAAAGTTAATCTTAAATATATCTCTATAACACTGACATGAGCTGTTTCTTTTTAAAACATAAACAGTAATTGAAAAATTAAAATCAATATTTTCTGGAAACCATCATACTCACCATTGTATCCTAATCCTGATTTAATCCTAGTTTGCAGCCTTGATGTTATGAACTAATTATTTCACATATACATTTGCAGAATCCTATGATGTGCCTTTCACAATATCCATACTGCCACTAAAGAATGCAAAATTTGATCTTGAGAGATCTGCAGAGATGAAATGAATGATGAGAGAAAATGCATGTTAATAAACAAATTTATGATTGTGCAGTGGCAGGTGTGCTAATTCCACATTAAATAAGCATGGGACCATTGAAATAAACAGAACGATAATAAATTATTTTGTACTCCAGGTAATGTCAGTTAGTGGTATAGAAGTAGTTGTGGCCGAGTTGTTAAGGCGATGGACTTGAAATCCATTGGGGTTTCCCCGCGCAGGTTCAAATACTGCCAGCTACGTCTTGCTTTTCGAGAATGTCAAAAACAGAGATCATACTTCCTTGACTCATTTATTTTCTAGGAAACTATACTAGCTTTTATATTTCACATAGTTTGTCTATTAATATAGCAGCTACCAAATAGAAATTGCAACAGGTTTTAAATGACAATCATGAAATGGAAAGCAATTATTTTTCCACAGAAGCTCATCACAAAATCAACGTGCAGGTAGTTGTGGCCGAGTGGTTAAGGCGATGGACTCGAAATCCATTGGGGTTTCCCCGCGCATGTTCAAATCCTGTCAGCTACGTTACATTTTGCTTTTCAAACTTATTTAAAAACACAATATGCATTTAAGATGTAGAAAAGCAAAATATGTTATGTTGAACAATGTAACTGTCTCATCCTAATTCACCTTCACCTGCATCCTATTTCACAATGGACTGCTTTTTGAAGCACGTGATCTCAGACAGTGAGGCTCTTCCTGCATTTTAGGAACATGTCATTAAACCATCTCCAATTTTTTTTTACTGATTCATGATGTAATGGTTATTTATGTGTAGATCTGAGTTAAAATTAGTTTTGTTAATAACAACTAAACTTTTAATTAACAAATCAGCAGCACTAGGTAGAAATGTGCATATCAGATACTTTCAAATATCACAAAACTGTAGTACTATCTGTGGAATTACAGTGAATGTATTGCAATTATTTCCATCAGCCACATTGTAAGATACATAACAAAGTTTATTTGTTCATTCCAGAACATATTATCATCTTCATCATAATCAACAATTGCCACCAAGCTCAGGAAATCTTTCCCATCTTAAAGTTAATCTTAAATATATCTCTATAACACTGACATGAGCTGTTTCTTTTTAAAACATAAACAGTAATTGAAAAATTAAAATCAATATTTTTTGGAAACCATCATACTCACCATTGTATCCTAATCCTGATTTAATCCTAGTTTGCAGCCTTGATGTTATGAACTAATTATTTCACATATACATTTGCAGAATCCTATGATGTGCCTTTCACAATATCCATACTGCCACAAAGAATGCAAAATTTGATCTTGAGAGATCTGCAGAGATTAAATGAATGTTGAGAGAAAATGCATGTTAATAAACAAATTTATGATTGTGCAGTGGCAGGTGTGCTATTTCTACATTAAATAAGCATGGGACCAATGAAATAAACAGAACGATAATAAATTATTTTGGACTCCAGGTAATGTCTGGTAGTGGTATAGAAGTAGTTGTGGCCGAGTGGTTAAGGCGATGGACTTGAAATCCATTGGGGTTTCCCCGCGCAGGTTCAAATCCTGCCAGCTACGTCTTGCTTTTTGAGCATGTCAAAAACAGAGATCATACTTCCTTGACTCATTTATTTTCTAGGAAACTATACTAGCTATTATATTTCCCATAGTTTGACTATTAATATAGCAGCTACCAAATAGAAATTGCAACAGGTTTTAAATGACAATTATGAAATGGACAGCAATTATTTTTCCACAGAAGCTCATCACAAAATCAACGTGCAGGTAGTTGTGGCCGAGTGGTTAAGGCGATGGACTTGAAATCCATTGGGGTTTCCCTGTGCAGGTTCAAATCCTGCCAGCTACGTTACATTTTGCTTTTCAAACTTATTTAAAAACACAATATGCATTTAAGATGTAGAAAAGCAAAATATGTTATGTTGAACAATGTAACTGTCTCATCCTAAATCACCTTCACCTGCATCCTATTTCACAATGGACTGCTTTTTGAAGCACGTGATCTCAGACAGTGAGGCTCTTCCTGCATTTTAGGAACATGTCATTAAACCATCTCCAATTTTTTTTTACTGTTTCATGATGTAATGGTTATTTATGTGTAGATCTGAGTTAAAATTAGTTTTGTTAATAACAACTAAACTTTTAATTAACAAATCAGCAGCACTAGGTAGAAATGTGCATATCAGATACTTTCAAATATCACAAAACTGTAGTGCTATCTGTGGAATTACAGTGAATGTATTGCAATTATTTCCATCAGCCACTTTGTAAGATACATAACAAAGTTTATTTGTTCATTCCAGAACATATTATCATCTTCATCATAATCAACAATTGCCACCAAGCTCAGGAAATCTTTCCCATCTTAAAGTTAATCTTAAATATATCTCTATAACACTGACATGAGCTGTTTCTTTTTAAAACATAAACAGTAATTGAAAAATTAAAATCAATATTTTCTGGAAACCATCATACTCACCATTGTATCCTAATCCTGATTTAATCCTAGTTTGCAGCCTTGATGTTATGAACTAATTATTTCACATATACATTTGCAGAATCCTATGATGTGCCTTTCACAATATCCATACTGCCACTAAAGAATGCAAAATTTGATCTTGAGAGATCTGCAGAGATGAAATGAATGATGAGAGAAAATGCATGTTAATAAACAAATTTATGATTGTGCAGTGGCAGGTGTGCTAATTCCACATTAAATAAGCATGGGACCATTGAAATAAACAGAACGATAATAAATTATTTTGTACTCCAGGTAATGTCAGTTAGTGGTATAGAAGTAGTTGTGGCCGAGTTGTTAAGGCGATGGACTTGAAATCCATTGGGGTTTCCCCGCGCAGGTTCAAATACTGCCAGCTACGTCTTGCTTTTCGAGAATGTCAAAAACAGAGATCATACTTCCTTGACTCATTTATTTTCTAGGAAACTATACTAGCTTTTATATTTCACATAGTTTGTCTATTAATATAGCAGCTACCAAATAGAAATTGCAACAGGTTTTAAATGACAATCATGAAATGGAAAGCAATTATTTTTCCACAGAAGCTCATCACAAAATCAACGTGCAGGTAGTTGTGGCCGAGTGGTTAAGGCGATGGACTCGAAATCCATTGGGGTTTCCCCGCGCATGTTCAAATCCTGTCAGCTACGTTACATTTTGCTTTTCAAACTTATTTAAAAACACAATATGCATTTAAGATGTAGAAAAGCAAAATATGTTATGTTGAACAATGTAACTGTCTCATCCTAATTCACCTTCACCTGCATCCTATTTCACAATGGACTGCTTTTTGAAGCACGTGATCTCAGACAGTGAGGCTCTTCCTGCATTTTAGGAACATGTCATTAAACCATCTCCAATTTTTTTTTACTGATTCATGATGTAATGGTTATTTATGTGTAGATCTGAGTTAAAATTAGTTTTGTTAATAACAACTAAACTTTTAATTAACAAATCAGCAGCACTAGGTAGAAATGTGCATATCAGATACTTTCAAATATCACAAAACTGTAGTACTATCTGTGGAATTACAGTGAATGTATTGCAATTATTTCCATCAGCCACATTGTAAGATACATAACAAAGTTTATTTGTTCATTCCAGAACATATTATCATCTTCATCATAATCAACAATTGCCACCAAGCTCAGGAAATCTTTCCCATCTTAAAGTTAATCTTAAATATATCTCTATAACACTGACATGAGCTGTTTCTTTTTAAAACATAAACAGTAATTGAAAAATTAAAATCAATATTTTTTGGAAACCATCATACTCACCATTGTATCCTAATCCTGATTTAATCCTAGTTTGCAGCCTTGATGTTATGAACTAATTATTTCACATATACATTTGCAGAATCCTATGATGTGCCTTTCACAATATCCATACTGCCACAAAGAATGCAAAATTTGATCTTGAGAGATCTGCAGAGATTAAATGAATGTTGAGAGAAAATGCATGTTAATAAACAAATTTATGATTGTGCAGTGGCAGGTGTGCTATTTCTACATTAAATAAGCATGGGACCAATGAAATAAACAGAACGATAATAAATTAATTTGTACTCCAGGTAATGTCTGGTAGTGGTATAGAAGTAGTTGTGGCCGAGTGGTTAAGGCGATGGACTTGAAATCCATTGGGGTTTCCCCGCGCAGGTTCAAATCCTGCCAGCTAAGTCTTGCTTTTCGAGCGTGTCAAAAACAGAGATCATACTTCCTTGACTCCTTTATTTTCTAGGAAACTATACTAGCTATTCTATTTCCCATAGTTTGTCTATTAATATAGCAGCTACCAAATAGAAATTGCAACAGGTTTTAAATGACAATCATGAAATGGAAAGCAATTATTTTTCTACAGAAGCTCATCACAAAATCAACGTGCAGGTAGTTGTGGCCGAGTGGTTAAGGCGATTGACTCGAAATCCATTGGGGTTTTCCTGCGCAGGTTCAAATCCTGCCAGCTATGTTACATTTTGCTTTTCAAACTTATTTAAAAACACAATATGCATTTAAGATGTAGAAAAGCAAAATATGTTATGTTGAACAAGGTAACTGTCTCATCCTAAATCACCTTCACCTGCATCCTATTTCACAATGGACTGCTTTTTGAAGCACGTGATCTCAGACAGTGAGGCTCTTCCTGCATTTTAGGAACATGTCATTAAACCATCTCCAATTTTTTTTTTATGTTTCAAATACTGCCAGCTACGTCTTGCTTTTCGAGAATGTCAAAAACAGAGATTATACTTCCTTGACTCCTTTATTTTCTAGGAAACTATACTAGCTTTTATATTTCACATAGTTTGTCTATTAATATTAGCAGCTACCAAATAGAAATTGCAACAGGTTTTAAATGACAATCATGAAATGGAAAGCAATTATTTTTCCACAGAAGCTCGTCACAAAATCAATGTGCAGGTAGTTGTGGCCGAGTGGTTAAGGCGATGGACTCGAAATCCATTGGGGTTTCCCCGTGCATGTTCAAATCCTGATAGCTACATTTTGCTTTTCAAACTTATTTAAAAACACAATATGCATTTAATATGTAGAAAAGCAAAATATGTTATGTTGAACAATGTAACTGTCTCATCCTAAATCACCTTCACCTGCATCCTCTTTCACAATGGACTGCTTTTTGAAGCACGTGATCTCAGACAGTGCGGCTCTTCCTGCATTTTAGGAACATGTCATTAAACCATCTCCAATTTTTTTTTACTGTTTCATGATGTAATGGTTATTTATGTGTAGATCTGAGTTAAAATTAGTTTTGTTAATAAAAACTAAACTTTTAATTAACAAATCAGCAGCACTAGGAAGAAATGTGCATATCAGATACTTTCAAATATCATAAAACTGTAGTGCTATCTGTGGAATTACAGTGATTGTATTGCAATTATTTCCATCGGCCACTTTTTAAGATACATAACAAAGTATATTTGTTCATTCCAGAACATATTATCATCTTCATCATAATCAACAATTGCCACCAAGCTCAGGAAATCTTTCCCATCGTAAAGTTAATCTTAAATATATCTCTATAACACTGACATGAGCTGTTTCTTTTTAAAACATAAACAGTAATTGAAAAATTTAAATCAATATTTTTTGGAAATCATCATACTCACCATTGTATCCTAATCCTGATTTAATCCTAGTTTGCAGCCTTGATGTTATGAACTAATTATTTCACATATACATTTGCAGAATCCTATGATGTGCCTTTCACAATATCCATACTGCCACAAAGAATGCAAAATTTGATCTTGAGAGATCTGCAGAGATTAAATGAATGTTGAGAGAAAATGCATGTTAATAAACAAATTTATGATTGTGCAGTGGCAGGTGTGCTATTTCTACATTAAATAAGCATGGGACCAATGAAATAAACAGAACGATAATAAATTAATTTGTACTCCAGGTAATGTCTGGTAGTGGTATAGAAGTAGTTGTGGCCGAGTGGTTAAGGCGATGGACTTGAAATCCAATGGGGTTTCCCCGCGCAGATTCAAATCCTGCCAGCTATGTCTTGCTTTTCGAGCGTGTCAAAAACAGAGATCATACTTCCTTGACTCCTTTATTTTCTAGGAAACTATACTAGCTATTATATTTCCCATAGTTTGTCTATTAATATAGCAGCTACCAAATAGAAATTGCAACAGGTTTTAAATGACAATCATGAAATGGAAAGCAATTATTTTTCTACAGAAGCTCATCACAAAATCAACGTGCAGGTAGTTGTGGCCGAGTGGTTAAGGCGATTGACTCGAAATCCATTGGGGTTTTCCTGCGCAGGTTCATATCCTGCCAGCTACGTTACATTTTGCTTTTCAAACTTATTTAAAAACACAATATGCATTTAAGATGTAGAAAAGCAAAATATGTTATGTTGAACAATGTAACTGTCTCATCCTAAATCACCTTCACCTGCATCCTATTTCACAATGGACTGCTTTTTGAAGCACGTGATCTCAGACAGTGAGGCTCTTCCTGCATTTTAGGAACATGTCATTAAACCATCTCCAATTTTTTTTTACTGTTTCATGATGTAATGGTTATTTATGTGTAGATCTGAGTTAAAATTAGTTTTGTTAATAACAACTAAACTTTTAATTAACAAATCAGCAGCACTAGGTAGAAATGTGCATATCAGATACTTTCAAATATCACAAAACTGTAGTGCTATCTGTGGAATTACAGTGAATGTATTGCAATTATTTCCATCAGCCACTTTGTAAGATACATAACAAAGTTTATTTGTTCATTCCAGAACATATTATCATCTTCATCATAATCAACAATTGCCACCAAGCTCAGGAAATCTTTCCCATCTTAAAGTTAATCTTAAATATATCTCTATAACACTGACATGAGCTGTTTCTTTTTAAAACATAAACAGTAATTGAAAAATTTAAATCAATATTTTTTGGAAACCATCATACTCACCATTGTATCCTAATCCTGATTTAATCCTAGTTTGCAGCCTTGATGTTATGAACTAATTATTTCACATATACATTTGCAGAATCCTATGATATGCCTTTCACAATATCCATACTGCCACTAAAGAATGCAAAATTTGATCTTGAGAGATCTGCAGAGATGAAATGAATGATGAGAGAAAATGCATGTTAATAAACAAATTTATGATTGTGCAGAGGCAGGTGTGCTAATTCTACATTAAATAAGCATGGGACCAATGAAATAAACAGAACGATAATAAATTATTATGTACTCCAGGTAATGTCGGGTAGTTGTATAGACGTAGTTGTGGCCGAGTGGTTAAGGCGATGGACTTGAAATCCATTGGGGTTTCCCCGCGCAGATTCAAATCCTGTCAGCTACATCTTGCTTTTTGAGCATGTAAAAAACAAAGATCATACTTCCTTGACTCCTTTATTTTCTAGGAAACTATACTAGCTATTATATTTCACATAGTTTGTCTATTAATATAGCAGCCACCTAATAGAAATTGCAACAGGTTTTAAATGACAATCATAAAATGCAAAGCAATTATTTTTCCACAGAAGCTCATCACAAAATCAACGTGCAGGTAGTTGTGGCCGAGTGGTTAAGGCGATGGACTCGCGCAGGTTCAAATCCTGCCAGCTACGTCTTGCTTTTCGAGCATGTCAAAAACAAAGATCATACTTCCTTGACTCCTTTATTTTCTAGGAAACTATACTAGCTAATATATTTCACATAGTTTGTTTATTAATATAGCAGCCACCTAATAGAAATTACAACAGGTTTTAAATGACAATCATAAAATGCAAAGCAATTATTTTTCCACAGAAGCTCATCACAAAACCAACGTGCAGGTAGTTGTGGCCGAGTGGTTAAGGCGATGGACTCGCGCAGGTTCAAATCCTGCCAGCTACGTTTTGCTTTTCAAACTTATTTAAAAACACAATATGCATTTAAGATGTAGAAAAGCAAAATATGTTATGTTAAACAATGTAACTGTCTCATCCTAAATCACTTTCACTTGCATCCTATTTCACAATGGACTGCTTTTTGAAGCACGTGATCTCAGACAGTGAGGCTCTTCCTGCATTTTAGGAACATGTCATCAAACCATCTCCAAATTTTTTTGACTGTTTCATGATGTAATGGTTATTTATGTGTAGATCTGAGTTAAAATTTGTTTTGTTAATAACAACTAAACTTTTAATTAACAAATCAGCAGCACTAGGAAGAAATGTGCATATCAGATACTTTCAAATATCACAAAACTGTAGTGCTATCTGTGGAATTACAGTGAATGTATTGCATTTATTTCCATCGGCCACTTTTTAAGATACATAACAAAGTTTATTTGTTCATTCCAGAACATATTATCATCTTCATCATAATCAACAATTGCCACCAAGCTCAGGAAATCTTTCCCATCTTAAAGTTAATCTTAAATATATCTCTATAACACTGACATGAGCTGTTTCTTTTTAAAACATAAACAGTAATTGAAAAATTTAAATCAATATTTTTTGGAAACCATCATACTCACCATTGTATCCTAATCCTGATTTAATCCTAGATTGCAGCCTTGATGTTATGAACTAATTATTTCACATATACATTTGCAGAATCCTATGATGTGTCTTTCACAATATCCATACTGCCACTAAAGATTGCAAAATTTGATCTTGAGAGATCTGCAGAGATGAAATGAATGATGAGAGAAAATGCATGTTAATAAACAAATTTATGATTGTGCAGAGGCAGGTGTGCTAATTCTACATTAAATAAGCATGGGACCAATGAAATAAACAGAACGATAATAAATTATTTTGTACTCCAGGTAATGTCGGGTAGTTGTATAGAAGTGGTTGTGGCTGAGTGGTTAAGGCGATGGACTTGAAATCCATTGGGGTTTCCCCGCGCAGGTTCAAATCCTGCCAGCTATGTCTTGCTTTTTGAGCATGTAAAAAACAAAGATCATACTTCCTTGACTCCTTTATTTTCTAGGAAACTATACTAGCTATTATATTTCACATAGTTTGTCTATTATTATAGCAGCCACCTAATAGAAATTGCAACAGGTTTTCAATGACAATCATAAAATACAAAGCAATTATTTTTCCACAGAAGCTCATCACAAAATCAACGTGCAGGTAGTTGTGGCCGAGTGGTTAAGGCGATGGACTCGCGCAGGTTGAAATCCTGCCAGCTACGTCTTGCTTTTCGAGCATGTCAAAAACAAAGATCATACTTCCTTGACTCCTTTATTTTCTAGGAAACTATACTACCTATTATATTTCACATAGTTTGTCTATTAATATAGCAGCCACCTAATAGAAATTGCAACAGGTTTTAAATGACAATCATGAAATGGAAAGTAATTATTTTTCCACAGAAGCTCATCACAAAATCAACGTGCAGGTAGTTGTGGCCGAGTGGTTAAGGTGATGGACTCGCGCAGGTTCAAATCCTGCCAGCTACGTTTTGCTTTTCAAACTTATTTAAAAACACAATATGCATTTAAGATGTAGAAAAGCAAAATATGTTATGTTAAACAATGTAACTGTCTCATCCTAAATCACCTTCACTTGCATCCTATTTCACAATGGACTGCTTTTTGAAGCACGTGATCTCAGACTTTGAGGCTCTTCCTGCATTTTAGGAACATGTCATCAAACCATCTCCAAATTTTTTTTACTGTTTCATGATGTAATGGTTATTTATGTGTAGATCTGAGTTAAAATTAGTTTTGTTAATAACAACTAAACTTTTAATTAACAAATCAGCAGCACTAGGAAGAAATGTGCATATCAGATACTTTCAAATATCACAAAACTGTAGTGCTATCTGTGGAATTACAGTGAATGTATTGCAATTATTTCCATCAGCCACTTTGTAAGATACATAACAAAGTTTATTTGTTCATTCCAGAACATATTATCATCTTCATCATAATCAACAATTGCCACCAAGCTCAGGAAATCTTTCCCATCTTAAAGTTAATCTTAAATATATCTCTATAACACTGACATGAGCTGTTTCTTTTTAAAACATAAACAGTAATTGAAAAATTTAAATCTATATTTTTTGGAAACAATCATACTCACCATTGTATCCTAATCTTGATTTAATCCTAGTTTGCAGCCTTGATGTTATGAACTAATTATTTCACATATACATTTGCAGAATCCTATGATGTGCCTTTCACAATATCCATACTGCCACTAAAGAATGCAAAATTTGATCTTGAGAGATCTGCAGAGATGTAATGAAGGATGAGAGAAAATGCATGTTAATAAACAAATTTATGATTGTGCAGTGGCAGGTGTGCTAATTCTACATTAAATAAGCATGGGACCAAAGAAATAAACAGAACGATAATAAATTATTTTGTACTCCAGGTAATGTCGGGTAGTTGTATAGAAGTGGTTGTGGCTGAGTGGTTAAGGCGATGGACTTGAAATCCATTGGGGTTTCCCCGCGCAGGTTCAAATCCTGCCAGCTATGTCTTGCTTTTTGAGCATGTAAAAAACAAAGATCATACTTCCTTGACTCCTTTATTTTCTAGGAAACTATACTAGCTATTATATTTCACATAGTTTGTCTATTATTATAGCAGCCACCTAATAGAAATTGCAACAGGTTTTCAATGACAATCATAAAATACAAAGCAATTATTTTTCCACAGAAGCTCATCACAAAATCAACGTGCAGGTAGTTGTGGCCGAGTGGTTAAGGCGATGGACTCGCGCAGGTTGAAATCCTGCCAGCTACGTCTTGCTTTTCGAGCATGTCAAAAACAAAGATCATACTTCCTTGACTCCTTTATTTTCTAGGAAACTATACTACCTATTATATTTCACATAGTTTGTCTATTAATATAGCAGCCACCTAATAGAAATTGCAACAGGTTTTAAATGACAATCATGAAATGGAAAGTAATTATTTTTCCACAGAAGCTCATCACAAAATCAACGTGCAGGTAGTTGTGGCCGAGTGGTTAAGGTGATGGACTCGCGCAGGTTCAAATCCTGCCAGCTACGTTTTGCTTTTCAAACTTATTTAAAAACACAATATGCATTTAAGATGTAGAAAAGCAAAATATGTTATGTTAAACAATGTAACTGTCTCATCCTAAATCACCTTCACTTGCATCCTATTTCACAATGGACTGCTTTTTGAAGCACGTGATCTCAGACTTTGAGGCTCTTCCTGCATTTTAGGAACATGTCATCAAACCATCTCCAAATTTTTTTTACTGTTTCATGATGTAATGGTTATTTATGTGTAGATCTGAGTTAAAATTAGTTTTGTTAATAACAACTAAACTTTTAATTAACAAATCAGCAGCACTAGGAAGAAATGTGCATATCAGATACTTTCAAATATCACAAAACTGTAGTGCTATCTGTGGAATTACAGTGAATGTATTGCAATTATTTCCATCAGCCACTTTGTAAGATACATAACAAAGTTTATTTGTTCATTCCAGAACATATTATCATCTTCATCATAATCAACAATTGCCACCAAGCTCAGGAAATCTTTCCCATCTTAAAGTTAATCTTAAATATATCTCTATAACACTGACATGAGCTGTTTCTTTTTAAAACATAAACAGTAATTGAAAAATTTAAATCAATATTTTTTGGAAACCATCATACTCACCATTGTATCCTAATCCTGTTTTAATCCTAGTTTGCAGCCTTGATGTTATGAACTAATTATTTCACATATACATTTGCAGAATCCTATGATGTGCCTTTCACAATATCCATACTGCCACTAATGAATGCAAAATTTGATCTTGAGAGATCTGCAGAGATGTAATGAAGGATGAGAGAAAATGCATGTTAATAAACAAATTTATGATTGTGCAGTGGCAGGTGTGCTAATTCTACATTAAATAAGCATGGGACCAATGAAATAAACAGAACGATAATAAATTATTTTGTACTCCAGGTTATGTCAGGTAGTGGTATAGAAGTAGTTGTGGCCAAGTGGTTAAGGCAATGGACTTGAAATCCATTGGGGTTTCCCCGCACAGGTTCAAATCCTGTCAGCTATGTCTTGCTTTTTGAGCATGTAAAAAACAAAGATCATACTTCCTTGACTCCTTTATTTTCTAGGAAACTATACTAGCTATTATATTTCACATAGTTTGTTTATTAATATAGCAGCCACCTAATAGAAATTGCAACAGGTTTTAAATGACAATCATAAAATGCAAAGCAATTATTTTTCCACAGAAGCTCATCACAAAATCAACGTGCAGGTAGTTGTGGCCGAGTGGTTAAGGCGATGGACTCGCGCAGGTTCAAATCCTGCCAGCTACGTCTTGCTTTTCGAGCATGTCAAAAACAAAGATCATACTTCCTTGACTCCTTTATTTTCTAGGAAACTATACGAGCTAATATATTTCACATAGTTTGTTTATTAATATAGCAGCCACCTAATAGAAATTACAACAGGTTTTAAATGACAATCATAAAATGCAAAGCAATTATTTTTCCACAGAAGCTCATCACAAAATCAACGTGCAGGTAGTTGTGGCCGAGTGGTTAAGGTGATGGACTCGCGCAGGTTCAAATAATGCCAGCTACGTTTTGCTTTTCAAACTTATTTAAAAACACAATATGCATTTAAGATGTAGAAAAGCAAAATATGTTATGTTAAACAATGTAACTGTCTCATCCTAAATCACCTTCACTTGCATCCTATTTCACAATGGACTGCTTTTTGAAGCACGTGATCTCAGACAGTGAGGCTCTTCCTGCATTTTAGGAACATGTCATCAAACCATCTCCAAATTTTTTTGACTGTTTCATGATGTAATGGTTATTTATGTGTAGATCTGAGTTAAAATTTGTTTTGTTAATAACAACTAAACTTTTAATTAACAAATCAGCAGCACTAGGAAGAAATGTGCATATCAGATACTTTCAAATATCACAAAACTGTAGTGCTATCTGTGGAATTACAGTGAATGTATTGCATTTATTTCCATCGGCCACTTTTTAAGATACATAACAAAGTTTATTTGTTCATTCCAGAACATATTATCATCTTCATCATAATCAACAATTGCCACCAAGCTCAGGAAATCTTTCCCATCTTAAAGTTAATCTTAAATATATCTCTATAACACTGACATGAGCTGTTTCTTTTTAAAACATAAACAGTAATTGAAAAATTTAAATCAATATTTTTTGGAAACCATCATACTCACCATTGTATCCTAATCCTGATTTAATCCTAGTTTGCAGCCTTGATGTTATGAACTAATTATTTCACATATACATTTGCAGAATCCGATGATGTGTCTTTCACAATATCCATACTGCCACTAAAGATTGCAAAATTTGATCTTGAGAGATCTGCAGAGATGAAATCAATGATGAGAGAAAATGCATGTTAATAAACAAATTTATGATTGTGCAGAGGCAGGTGTGCTAATTCTACATTAAATAAGCATGGGACCAATGAAATAAACAGAACGATAATAAATTATTTTGTACTCCAGGTAATGTCGGGTAGTTGTATAGTAGTGGTTGTGGCTGAGTGGTTAAGGCGATGGACTTGAAATCCATTGTGTTTCCCAGCGCAGGTTCAAATCCTGCCAGCTATGTCTTGCTTTTTGAGCATGTAAAAAACAAAGATCATACTTCCTTGACTCCTTTATTTTCTAGGAAACTATACTAGCTATTATATTTCACATAGTTTGTCTATTATTATAGCAGCCATCTAATAGAAATTGCAACAGGTTTTCAATGACAATCATAAAATACAAAGCAATTATTTTTCCACAGAAGCTCATCACAAAATCAACGTGCAGGTAGTTGTGGCCGAGTGGTTAAGGCGATGGACTCGCGCAGGTTGAAATCCTGCCAGCTACGTCTTGCTTTTCGAGCATGTCAAAAACAAAGATCATACTTCCTTGACTTCTTTATTTTCTAGGAAACTATACTAGCTATTATATTTCACATAGTTTGTCTATTAATATAGCAGCCACCTAATAGAAATTGCAACAGGTTTTAAATGACAATCATGAAATGGAAAGTAATTATTTTTCCACAGAAGCTCATCACAAAATCAATGTGCAGGTAGTTGTGGCCGAGTGGTTAAGGTGATGGACTCGCGCAGGTTCAAATCCTGCCAGCTACGTTTTGCTTTTCAAACTTATTTAAAAACACAATATGCATTTAAGATGTAGAAAAGCAAAATATGTTATGTTAAACAATGTAACTGTCTCATCCTAAATCACCTTCACTTGCATCCTATTTCACAATGGACTGCTTTTTGAAGCACGTGATCTCAGACTTTGAGGCTCTTCCTGCATTTTAGGAACATGTCATCAAACCATCTCCAAATTTTTTTTACTGTTTCATGATGTAATGGTTATTTATGTGTAGATCTGAGTTAAAATTAGTTTTGTTAATAACAACTAAACTTTTAATTAACAAATCAGCAGCACTAGGAAGAAATGTGCATATCAGATACTTTCAAATATCACAAAACTGTAGTGCTATCTGTGGAATTACAGTGAATGTATTGCAATTATTTCCATCAGCCACTTTGTAAGATACATAACAAAGTTTATTTGTTCATTCCAGAACATATTATCATCTTCATCATAATCAACAATTGCCACCAAGCTCAGGAAATCTTTCCCATCTTAAAGTTAATCTTAAATATATCTCTATAACACTGACATGAGCTGTTTCTTTTTAAAACATAAACAGTAATTGAAAAATTTAAATCTATATTTTTTGGAAACAATCATACTCACCATTGTATCCTAATCTTGATTTAATCCTAGTTTGCAGCCTTGATGTTATGAACTAATTATTTCACATATACATTTGCAGAATCCTATGATGTGCCTTTCACAATATCCATACTGCCACTAAAGAATGCAAAATTTGATCTTGAGAGATCTGCAGAGATGTAATGAAGGATGAGAGAAAATGCATGTTAATAAACAAATTTATGATTGTGCAGTGGCAGGTGTGCTAATTCTACATTAAATAAGCATGAGACCAAAGAAATAAACAGAACGATAATAAATTATTTTGTACTCCAGGTAATGTCGGGTAGTTGTATAGATGTAGTTGTGGCCGAGTGGTTAAGGCGATGGACTTGAAATCCATTGGGGTTTCCCCACGCAGGTTCAAATCCTGCCAGCTACGTCTTGCTTTTTGAGCATGTAAAAAACAAAGATCATACTTCCTTGACTCCTTTATTTTCTAGGAAACTATACTAGCTATTATATTTCACATAGTTTGTTTATTAATATAGCAGCCACCTAATAGAAATTGCAACAGGTTTTAAATGACAATCATAAAATGCAAAGCAATTATTTTTCCACAGAAGCTCATCACAAAATCAACGTGCAGGTAGTTGTGGCCGAGTGGTTAAGGCGATAGACTCGAAATCCATTGGGGTTTCCCCGCGCAGGTTCAAATCCTGCCAGCTACATTTAGCTTTTCAAACTTATTTAAAAACACAATATGCATTTAAGATGTAGAAAAGCAAAATATGTTATGTTGAACAATGTAACTGTCTCATCCTAAATCACCTTCACCTGCATCCTATTTCACAATGGACTGCTTTTTGAAGCACGTGACCTCAGACAGTGAGGCTCTTCCTGAATTTAAGAAAATGTCATTAAACCATCTCCAAATTTTTTTTACTGTTTCATGATGTAATGGTTATTTATGTGTAGATCTGAGTTAAAATTAGTTTTGTTAATAACAACTAAACTTTTAATTAACAAATCAGCAGCACTAGGAAGAAATGTGCATATCAGATACTTTCAAATATCACAAAACTGTAGTGCTATCTGAGGAATTACAGTGAATGTATTGCAATTATTTCCATCAGCCACTTTGTAAGATACATAACAAAGTTTATTTGTTCATTCCAGAACATATTATCATCTTCATCATAATCAACAATTGCCACCAAGCTCAGGAAATCTTTCCCATCTTAAAGTTAATCTTAAATATATCTCTATAACACTGACATGAGCTGTTTCTTTTTAAAACATAAATAGTAATTGAAAAATTTAAATCAATATTTTTTGGAAACCATCATACTCACCATTGTATCCTAATCCTGATTTAATCCTAGTTTGCAGCCTTGATGTTATGAACTAATTATTTCACATATACATTTGCAGAATCCTATGATGTGCCTTTCACAATATCCATACTGCCACTAAAGAATGCAAAATTTGATCTTGAGAGATCTGCAGAGATGAAATGAATGATGAGAGAAAATGCATGTTAATAAACAAATTTATGATTGTGCAGTGGCAGGTGTGCTAATTCTACATTAAATAAGCATGGGACCAATGAAATAAACAGAACGATAATAAATTATTTTGTATTCCAGGTAATGTCGGGTAGTGGTATAGAAGTAGTTGTGGCCGAGTGGTTAAGGCGATGGACTTGAAATCCATTGGGGTTTCCCCGCGCAGGTTCAAATCCTGCCAGCTACGTCTTGCTTTTCGAGCATGTAAAAAACAAAGATCATACTTCCTTGACTCCTTTATTTTCATGGAAACTGCACTAGCTATTATATTTCCCATAGTTTGTCTATTAATATAGCAGCTACCAAATAGAAATTGCAACAGGTTTTAAATGACAATCATGAAATGGAAAGCAATTATTTTTCCACAGAAGCTCATCACAAAATCAACGTGCAGCTAGTTGTGGCAGAGTGGTTAAGGCGATGGACTCGAAATCCATTGGGGTTTCCCCGTGCAGGTTTAAATCCTGCCAGCTACATTTTGCTTTTCAAACTTATTTAAAAACACAATATGCATTTAAGATGTAGAAAAGCAAAATATGTTATGTTGAACAATGTAACTGTCTCATCCTAAATCACCTTCACCTGCATCCTATTTCACAATGGACTGCTTTTTGAAGCACGTGATCTCAGACAGTGAGGCTCTTCCTGCATTTTAGGAACATGTCATTAAACCATCTCCAAATTTTTTTTACTGTTTCATGATGTAATGGTTATTTATGTGTAGATCTGAGTTAAAATTAGTTTTGTTAATAACAACTAAACTTTTAATTAACAAATCAGCAGCACTAGGAAGAAATGTGCATATCAGATACTTTCAAATATCACAAAACTGTAGTGCTATCTGTGGAATTACAGTGAATGTATTGCAATTATTTCCATCGGCCACTTTGTAAGATACATGACAAAGTTTATTTGTTCATTCCAGAACATATTATCATCTTCATCATAATCAACAATTGCCACCAAGCTCAGGAAATCTTTCCCATCTTAAAGTTAATCTTAAATATATCTCTATAACACTGACATGAGCTGATTCTTTTTAAAACATAAACAGAAATGGAAAAATTTAAATCAATATTTTTTGGAAACCATCATACTCACCATTGTATCCTAATCCTGATTTAATCCTAGTTTGCAGCCTTGATGTTATGAACTAATTATTTCACATATACATTTGCAGAATCCTATGATGTGCCTTTCACAATATCCATACTGCCACTAAAGAATGCAAAATTTGATCTTGAGAGATCTGCAGAGATGTAATGAAGGATGAGAGAAAATGCATGTTAATAAACAAATTTATGATTGTGCAGTGGCAGGTGTGCTAATTCTACATTAAATAAGCATGGGACCAATGAAATAAACAAAACAATAATAAATTATTTTGTACTCCAGGTAATGTCGGGTAGTGGTATAGAAGTAGTTGTGGCCAAGTGGTTAAGGCAATGGACTTGAAATCCATTGGGGTTTCCCCGCACAGGTTCAAATCCTGCCAGCTACGTCTTGCTTTTCGAGCATGTAAAAAACAAAGATCATACTTCCTTGACTCCTTTATTTTCTAGGAAACTATACTAGCTATTATATTTCCCATAGTTTGT
Source organism: Taudactylus pleione (assembly GCA_031769625.1). NCBI lineage: Eukaryota > Metazoa > Chordata > Amphibia > Anura > Myobatrachidae > Taudactylus > Taudactylus pleione. The sequence goes on from JAUIMM010000084.1 coordinate 5,009,117, forward strand.
CTATTAATATAGCAGCTACCAAATAGAAATTGCAACAGGTTTTAAATGACAATCATGAAATGGAAAGCAATTATTTTTCCACAGAAGCTCATCACAAAATCAACGTGCAGCTAGTTGTGGCAGAGTGGTTAAGGCGATGGACTCGAAATCCATTGGGGTTTCCCCGCGCAGGTTCAAATCCTGCCAGCTACATTTTGCTTTTCAAACTTATTTAAAAACACAATATGCATTTAAGATGTAGAAAAGCAAAATATGTTATGTTGAACAATGTAACTGTCTCATCCTAAATCACCTTCACCTGCATCCTATTTCACAATGGACTGCTTTTTGAAGCACGTGATCTCAGACAGTGAGGCTCTTCCTGCATTTTAGGAACATGTCATTAAACCATCTCCAAATTTTTTTTACTGTTTCATGATGTAATGGTTATTTATGTGTAGATCTGAGTTAAAATTAGTTTTGTTAATAACAACTAAACTTTTAATTAACAAATCAGCAGCACTAGGAAGAAATGTGCATATCAGATACTTTCAAATATCACAAAACTGTAGTGCTATCTGTGGAATTACAGTGAATGTATTGCAATTATTTCCATCGGCCACTTTGTAAGATACATGACAAAGTTTATTTGTTCATTCCAGAACATATTATCATCTTCATCATAATCAACAATTGCCACCAAGCTCAGGAAATCTTTCCCATCTTAAAGTTAATCTTAAATATATCTCTATAACACTGACATGAGCTGTTTCTTTTTAAAACATAAACAGAAATGGAAAAATTTAAATCAATATTTTTTGGAAACCATCATACTCACCATTGTATCCTAATCCTGATTTAATCCTAGTTTGCAGCCTTGATGTTATGAACTAATTATTTCACATATACATTTGCAGAATCCTAAGATGTGCCTTTCACAATATCCATACTGCCACTAAAGAATGCAAAATTTGATCTTGAGAGATCTGCAGAGATGTAATGAAGGATGAGAGAAAATGCATGTTAATAAACAAATTTATGATTGTGCAGTGGCAGGTGTGCTAATTCTACATTAAATAAGCATGGGACCAATGAAATAAACAGAACGATAATAAATTATTTTGAACTCCAGGTAATGTCGGGTAGTGGTATAGAAGTAGTTGTGGCCGAGTGGTTAAGGCGATGGATTTGAAGTCTTTTGGGGTTTCCCCGCGCAGGTTCAAATCCTGCACGCTACATCTTGCTTTTCGAGCATGTCAAAAACAGAGATCATACTTCCTTGACTCATTTATTTTCTAGGAAACTATACTAGCTATTATATTTCCCATAGTTTGTCTATTAATATAGCAGCTACCAAATATAAATTGCAACAGGTTTTAAATGACAATCATGAAATGGAAAGCAATTATTTGTCCACAGAAGCTCATCACAAAATCAACGTGCAGGTAGTTGTGGCCGAGTGGTTAAGGCAATGGACTCGCGCAGGTTCAAATCCTGCCAGCTACGTTTTGCTTTTCAAACTTATTTAAAAACACAATATGCATTTAAGATGTAGAAAAGCAAAATATGTTATGTTAAACAATGTAACTGTCTCATCCTAAATCACCTTCACTTGCATCCTATTTCACAATGGACTGCTTTTTGAAGCACGTGATCTCAGACACTGAGGCTCTTCCTGCATTTTAGGAACATGTCATCAAACCATCTCCAAATTTTTTTTACTGTTTCATGATGTAATGGTTATTTATGTGTAGATCTGAGTTAAAATTAGTTTTGTTAATAACAACTAAACTTTTAATTAACAAATCAGCAGCACTAGGAAGAAATGTGCATATCAGATACTTTCAAATACCACAAAACTGTAGTGCTATCTGTGGAATTACAGTGAATGTATTGCAATTATTTCCATCAGCCACTTTGTAAGATACATAACAAAGTTTATTTGTTCATTCCAGAACATATTATCATCTTCATCATAATCAACAATTGCCACCAAGCTCAGGAAATCTTTCCCATCTTAAAGTTAATCTTAAATATATCTCTATAACACTGACATGAGCTGTTTCTTTTTAAAACATAAACAGTAATTGAAAAATTTAAATCAATATTTTTTGGAAACCATCATACTCACCATTGTATCCTAATCTTGATTTAATCCTAGTTTGCAGCCTTGATGTTATGAACTAATTATTTCACATATACATTTGCAGAATCCTATTATGTGCCTTTCACAATATCCATACTGCCACTAAAGAATGCAAAATTTGATCTTGAGAGATCTGCAGAGATGTAATGAAGGATGAGAGAAAATGCATGTTAATAAACAAATTTATGATTGTGCAGTGGCAGGTGTGCTAATTCTACATTAAATAAGCATGGGACCAATGAAATAAACAGAACGATAATAAATTATTTTGTACTCCAGGTAATGTCGGGTGCTGGAATAGAAGTAGTTGTGGCCAAGTGGTTAAGGCGATGGACTTGAAATCCATTAGGGTTTCCCAGCGCAGGTTCAATTCCTGCCAGCTACATCTTGCTTTTCGAGCATGTAAAAAACAGAGATCATACTTCCTTGACTCCTTTATTTTCTAGGAAACTATACTAGCTATTATATTTCCCATAGTTTGTCTATTAATATAGCAGCTACCAAATAGAAATTGCAACAGGTTTTAAATGACAATCATGAAATGGAAAGCAATTATTTTTCCACAGAAGCTCATCACAAAATCAACGTGCAGCTAGTTGTGGCCGGGTTGTTAAGGCGATGGACTCGAAATCCATTGGGGTTTCCCCGTGCAGGTTTAAATCCTGCCAGCTACATTTTGCTTTTCAAACTTATTTAAAAACACAATATGCATTTAAGATGTAGAAAAGCAAAATATGTTATGTTGAACAATGTAACTGTCTCATCCTAAATCACCTTCACCTGCATCCTATTTCACAATGGACTGCTTTTTGAAGCACGTGATCTCAGACAGTGAGGCTCTTCCTGCATTTTAGGAACATGTCATTAAACCATCTCCAAATTTTTTTTACTGTTTCATGATGTAATGGTTATTTATGTGTAGATCTGAGTTAAAATTAGTTTTGTTAATAACAACTAAACTTTTAATTAACAAATCAGCAGCACTAGGAAGAAATGTGCATATCAGATACTTTCAAATATCACAAAACTGTAGTGCTATCTGTGGAATTACAGTGAATGTATTGCAATTATTTCCATCGGCCACTTTGTAAGATACATGACAAAGTTTATTTGTTCATTCCAGAACATATTATCATCTTCATCATAATCAACAATTGCCACCAAGCTCAGGAAATCTTTCCCATCTTAAAGTTAATCTTAAATATATCTCTATAACACTGACATGAGCTGATTCTTTTTAAAACATAAACAGAAATGGAAAAATTTAAATCAATATTTTTTGGAAACCATCATACTCACCATTGTATCCTAATCCTGATTTAATCCTAGTTTGCAGCCTTGATGTTATGAACTAATTATTTCACATATACATTTGCAGAATCCTATGATGTGCCTTTCACAATATCCATACTGCCACTAAAGAATGCAAAATTTGATCTTGAGAGATCTGCAGAGATGTAATGAAGGATGAGAGAAAATGCATGTTAATAAACAAATTTATGATTGTGCAGTGGCAGGTGTGCTAATTCTACATTAAATAAGCATGGGACCAATGAAATAAACAAAACAATAATAAATTATTTTGTACTCCAGGTAATGTCGGGTAGTGGTATAGAAGTAGTTGTGGCCAAGTGGTTAAGGCAATGGACTTGAAATCCATTGGGGTTTCCCCGCACAGGTTCAAATCCTGCCAGCTACGTCTTGCTTTTCGAGCATGTAAAAAACAAAGATCATACTTCCTTGACTCCTTTATTTTCTAGGAAACTATACTAGCTATTATATTTCCCATAGTTTGTCTATTAATGTAGCAGCTACCAAATAGAAATTGCAACAGGTTTTAAATGACAATCATGAAATGGAAAGCAATTATTTTTCCACAGAAGCTCATCACAAAATCAACGAGCAGCTAGTTGTGGCAGAGTGGTTAAGGCGATGGACTCGAAATCCATTGGGGTTTCCCCGCACAGGTTCAAATCCTGCCAGCTACATTTTGCTTTTCAAACTTATTTAAAAACACAATATGCATTTAAGATGTAGAAAAGCAAAATATGTTATGTTGAACAATGTAACTGTCTCATCCTAAATCACCTTCACCTGCATCCTATTTCACAATGGACTGCTTTTTGAAGCACGTGATCTCAGACAGTGAGGCTCTTCCTGCATTTTAGGAACATGTCATTAAACCATCTCCAAATTTTTTTTACTGTTTCATGATGTAATGGTTATTTATGTGTAGATCTGAGTTAAAATTAGTTTTGTTAATAACAACTAAACTTTTAATTAACAAATCAGCAGCACTAGGAAGAAATGTGCATATCAGATACTTTCAAATATCACAAAACTGTAGTGCTATCTGTGGAATTACAGTGAATGTATTGCAATTATTTCCATCGGCCACTTTGTAAGATACATGACAAAGTTTATTTGTTCATTCCAGAACATATTATCATCTTCATCATAATCAACAATTGCCACCAAGCTCAGGAAATCTTTCCCATCTTAAAGTTAATCTTAAATATATCTCTATAACACTGACATGAGCTGTTTCTTTTTAAAACATAAACAGAAATGGAAAAATTTAAATCAATATTTTTTGGAAACCATCATACTCACCATTGTATCCTAATCCTGATTTAATCCTAGTTTGCAGCCTTGATGTTATGAACTAATTATTTCACATATACATTTGCAGAATCCTAAGATGTGCCTTTCACAATATCCATACTGCCACTAAAGAATGCAAAATTTGATCTTGAGAGATCTGCAGAGATGTAATGAAGGATGAGAGAAAATGCATGTTAATAAACAAATTTATGATTGTGCAGTGGCAGGTGTGCTAATTCTACATTAAATAAGCATGGGACCAATGAAATAAACAGAACGATAATAAATTATTTTGTACTCCAGGTAATGTCGGGTAGTGGTATAGAAGTAGTTGTGGCCGAGTGGTTAAGGCGATGGACTTGAAGTCTTTTGGGGTTTCCCCGCGCAGGTTCAAATCCTGCACGCTACATCTTGCTTTTCGAGCATGTCAAAAACAGAGATCATACTTCCTTGACTCATTTATTTTCTAGGAAACTATACTAGCTATTATATTTCCCATAGTTTGTCTATTAATATAGCAGCTACCAAATAGAAATTGCAACAGGTTTTAAATGACAATCATGAAATGGAAAGCAATTATTTGTCCACAGAAGCTCATCACAAAATCAACGTGCAGGTAGTTGTGGCCGAGTGGTTAAGGCAATGGACTCGCGCAGGTTCAAATCCTGCCAGCTACGTTTTGCTTTTCAAACTTATTTAAAAACACAATATGCATTTAAGATGTAGAAAAGCAAAATATGTTATGTTAAACAATGTAACTGTCTCATCCTAAATCACCTTCACTTGCATCCTATTTCACAATGGACTGCTTTTTGAAGCACGTGATCTCAGACACTGAGGCTCTTCCTGCATTTTAGGAACATGTCATCAAACCATCTCCAAATTTTTTTTACTGTTTCATGATGTAATGGTTATTTATGTGTAGATCTGAGTTAAAATTAGTTTTGTTAATAACAACTAAACTTTTAATTAACAAATCAGCAGCACTAGGAAGAAATGTGCATATCAGATACTTTCAAATACCACAAAACTGTAGTGCTATCTGTGGAATTACAGTGAATGTATTGCAATTATTTCCATCAGCCACTTTGTAAGATACATAACAAAGTTTATTTGTTCATTCCAGAACATATTATCATCTTCATCATAATCAACAATTGCCACCAAGCTCAGGAAATCTTTCCCATCTTAAAGTTAATCTTAAATATATCTCTATAACACTGACATGAGCTGTTTCTTTTTAAAACATAAACAGTAATTGAAAAATTTAAATCAATATTTTTTGGAAACCATCATACTCACCATTGTATCCTAATCTTGATTTAATCCTAGTTTGCAGCCTTGATGTTATGAACTAATTATTTCACATATACATTTGCAGAATCCTATTATGTGCCTTTCACAATATCCATACTGCCACTAAAGAATGCAAAATTTGATCTTGAGAGATCTGCAGAGATGTAATGAAGGATGAGAGAAAATGCATGTTAATAAACAAATTTATGATTGTGCAGTGGCAGGTGTGCTAATTCTACATTAAATAAGCATGGGACCAATGAAATAAACAGAACGATAATAAATTATTTTGTACTCCAGGTAATGTCGGGTGCTGGAATAGAAGTAGTTGTGGCCAAGTGGTTAAGGCGATGGACTTGAAATCCATTAGGGTTTCCCAGCGCAGGTTCAATTCCTGCCAGCTACATCTTGCTTTTCGAGCATGTAAAAAACAGAGATCATACTTCCTTGACTCCTTTATTTTCTAGGAAACTATACTAGCTATTATATTTCCCATAGTTTGTCTATTAATATAGCAGCTACCAAATAGAAATTGCAACAGGTTTTAAATGACAATCATGAAATGGAAAGCAATTATTTTTCCACAGAAGCTCATCACAAAATCAACGTGCAGCTAGTTGTGGCCGGGTTGTTAAGGCGATGGACTTGAAATCCATTGGGGTTTCCCCGCGCAGGTTCAAATCCTGCCAGCTACATTTTGCTTTTCAAACTTATTTAAAAACACAATATGCATTTAAGATGTAGAAAAGCAAAATATGTTATGTTGAACAATGTAACTGTCTCATCCTAAATCACCTTCACCTGCATCCTATTTCAAAATGGACTGCTTTTTGAAGCACGTGATCTCAGACAGTGAGGCTCTTCCTGCATTTTAGGAACATGTCATTAAACCATCTCCAAATTTTTTTTACTATTTCATGATGTAATGGTTATTTATGTGTAGATCTGAGTTAAAATTAGTTTTGTTAATAACAACTAAACTTTTAATTAACAAATCAGCAGCACTAGGAAGAAATGTGCATATCAGATACTTTCAAAAATCACAAAACTGTAGTGCTATCTGAGGAATTACAGTGAATGTATTGCAATTATTTCCATCAGCCACTTTGTAAGATACATAACAAAGTTTATTTGTTCATTCCAGAACATATTATCATCTTCATCATAATCAACAATTGCCACCAAGCTCAGGAAATCTTTCCCATCTTAAAGTTAATCTTAAATATATCTCTATAACACTGACATGAGCTGTTTCTTTTTAAAACATAAACAGAAATGGAAAAATTTAAATCAATATTTTTTGGAAACCATCATACTCACCATTGTATCCTAATCCTGATTTAATCCTAGTTTGCAGCCTTGATGTTATGAACTAATTATTTCACATATACATTTGCAGAATCCTATGATGTGCCTTTCACAATATCCATACTGCCACTAAAGAATGCAAAATTTGATCTTGAGAGATCTGCAGAGATGAAATGAATGATGAGAGAAAATGCATGTTAATAAACAAATTTATGATTGTGCAGTGGCAGGTGTGCTAATTCTACATTAAATAAGCATGGGACCAATGAAATAAACAGAACGATAATAAATTATTTTGTACTCCAGGTAATGTCGGCTATTGGTATAGAAGTAGTTGTGGCCGAGTGGTTAAGGCGATGGACTTGAAATCCATTGGGGTTTCCCCGCGCAGGTTCAAATCCTGCCAGCTACGTCTTGCTTTTCGAGCATGTAAAAAACAAAGATCATACTTCCTTGACTCCTTTATTTTCATGGAAACTGTACTAACTATTATCTTTCCCATAGTTTGTCTATTAATATAGCAGCTACCAAATAGAAATTGCAACAGGTTTTAAATGACAATCATGAAATGGAAAGCAATTATTTTTCCACAGAAGCTCATCACAAAATCAACGTGCAGCTAGTTGTGGCAGAGTGGTTAAGGCGATGGACTTGAAATCCATTGGGGTTTCCCCGCGCAGGTTCAAATCCTGCCAGCTACATTTTGCTTTTCAAACTTATTTAAAAACACAATATGCATTTAAGATGTAGAAAAGCAAAATATGTCATGTTGAACAATGTAACTGTCTCATCCTAAATCACCTTCACCTGCATCCTATTTCACAATGGACTGCTTTTTGAAGCACGTGATCTCAGACAGTGAGGCTCTTCCTGCATTTTAGGAACATGTCATTAAACCATCTCCAATTTTTTTTTACTGTATCATGATGTAATGGTTATTTATGTGTAGATCTGAGTTAAAATTAGTTTTGTTAATAACAACTAAACTTTTAATTAACAAATCAGCAGCACTAGGAAGAAATGTGCATATCAGATACTTTCAAATATCACAAAACTGTAGTGCTATCTGTGGAATTACAGTGAATGTATTGCAATTATTTCCATCAGCCACTTTGTAAGATACATAACAAAGTTTATTTGTTCATTCCAGAACATATTATCATCTTCATCAAAATCAACAATTGCCACCAAGCTCAGGAAATCTTTCCCATCTTAAAGTTAATCTTAAATATATCTCTATAACACTGACATGAGCTGTTTCTTTTTAAAACATAAACAGTAATTGAAAAATTTAAATCAATATTTTTTGGAAACCATCATACTCACCATTGTATCCTAATCTTGATTTAATCCTAGTTTGCAGCCTTGATGTTATGAACTAATTATTTCACATATACATTTGCAGAATCCTATTATGTGCCTTTCACAATATCCATACTGCCACTAAAGAATGCAAAATTTGATCTTGAGAGATCTGCAGAGATGTAATGAAGGATGAGAGAAAATGCATGTTAATAAACAAATTTATGATTGTGCAGTGGCAGGTGTGCTAATTCTACATTAAATATGCATGGGACCAAAGAAATAAACAGAAGGATAATAAATTATTTTGTACTCCAGGTAATGTCAGGTAGTGGTATAGAAGTAGTTGTGGCCGAGTGGTTAAGGCGATGGACTTGAAATCTTTTGGGGTTTCCCCGCGTAGGTTCAAATCCTGCCAGCTACGTTTTGCTTTTCGAGCATGTCAAAAACAGAGATCATACTTCCTTGACTCATATATTTTCTAGGAAACTATACTAGCTATTATATTTCCCATAGTTTGTCTATTAATATAGCAGCTACCAAATAGAAATTGCAACAGGTTTTAAATGACAATCATGAAATGGAAAGCAATTATTTTTCCACAGAAGCTCATCACAAAATCAACGTGCAGGTAGTTGTGGCCGAGTGGTTAAGGCGATGGACTCGCGCAGGTTCAAATCCTGCCAGCTACGTCTTGCTTTTCGAGCATGTCAAAAACAAAGATCATACTTCCTTGACTCCTTTATTTTCTAGGAAACTATACTAGCTATTATATTTCACATAGTTTGACTATTAATATAGCAGCCACCAAATAGAAATTGCAACTGGTTTTAAAAGACAATCATGAAATGGAAAGCAATTATTTTTCCACAGAAGCTCATCATAAAATCAACGTGCAGGTAGTTGTGGCCGAGTGGTTAAGGCGATGGACTCGAAATCCATTGGGGTTTCCCCGCGCAGGTTCAAATCCTGCCAGCTACATTTTGCTTTTCAAACTTATTTAAAAACACAATATGCATTTAAGATGTCGAAAAGCAAAATATGTTATGTTGAACAATGTAATTGTCTCATCCTAAATCACCTTCACTTGCATCCTATTTCACAATGGACTGCTTTTTGAAGCACGTGATCTCAGACAGTGAGGCTCTTCCTGCATTTTAGGAACATGTCATCAAACCATCTCCAAATTTTTTTTACTGTTTCATGATGTAATGGTTATTTATGTGTAGATCTGAGTTAAAATTAGTTTTGTTAATAACAACTAAACTTTTAATTAACAAATCAGCAGCACTAGGAAGAAATGTGCATATCAGATACTTTCAAATATCACAAAACTGTAGTGCTATCTGTGGAATTACAGTGAATGTATTGCAATTATTTCCATCGGCCACTTTGTAAGATACATAACAAAGTTTATTTGTTCATTCCAGAACATATTATCATCTTCATCATAATCAACAATTGCCACCAAGCTCAGGAAATCTTTCCCATCTTAAAGTTAATCTTAAATATATCTCTATAACACTGACATGAGCTGTTTCTTTTTAAAACATAAACAGTAATTGAAAAATTTAAATCAATATTTTTTGGAAACCATCATACTCACCATTGTATCCTAATCTTGATTTAATCCTAGTTTGCAGCCTTGATGTTATGAACTAATTATTTCACATATACATTTGCAGAATCCTATTATGTGCCTTTCACAATATCCATACTGCCACTAAAGAATGCAAAATTTGATCTTGAGAGATCTGCAGAGATGTAATGAAGGATGAGAGAAAATGCATGTTAATAAACAAATTTATGATTGTGCAGTGGCAGGTGTGCTAATTCTACATTAAATAAGCATGGGACCAATGAAATAAACAGAACGATAATAAATTATTTTGTACTCCAGGTAATGTCGGGTACTGAAATAGAAGTAGTTGTGGCCAAGTGGTTAAGACGATGGACTTGAAATCTTTTGGGGTTCCCCCGCGCAGGTTCAAATCCTGCCAGCTACATCTTGCTTTTCGAGCATGTCAAAAACAGAGATCATACTTCCTTGACTCATATATTTTCTAGGAAACTATACTAGCTATTATATTTCCCATAGTTTGTCTAATAATATAGCAGCTACCAAATAGAAATTGCAACAGGTTATAAATGACAATCATGAAATGGAAAGCAATTATTTTTCCACAGAAGCTCATCACAAAATCAACGTGCAGGTAGTTGTGGCCGAGTGGTTAAGGCGATTGACTCGCGCAGGTTCAAATCCTGCCAGCTACGTCTTGCTTTTCGAGCATGTCAAAAACAGAGATCATACTTCCTTGACTCCTTTATTTTCTAGGAAACTATACTAGCTTTTATATTTCACATAGTTTGTCTATTAATATAGCAGCCACCAAATAGAAATTGCAACAGGTTTTAAATGACAATCATGAAATGGAAAGCAATTATTTTTCCACAGAAGCTCATCACAAAATCAACGTGCCAGTAGTTGTGGCCGAGTGGTTAAGGCGATTGACTCGAAATCCATTGGGGTTTCCCCGCGCAGGTTCAAATCCTGCCAGCTACATCTTGCTTTTCGAGCATGTCAAAAACAGAGATCATACTTCCTTGACTCATTTATTTTCTAGGAAACTATACTAGCTTTTATATTTCACATAGTTTGTCTATTAATATAGCAGCCACCAAATAGAAATTGCAACAGGTTTTAAATGACAATCATGAAATGGAAAGCAATTATTTTTCCACAGAAGCTCATCACAAAATCAACATGCAGGTAGTTGTGGCCGACTGGCGATTGACTCGACATCCATTGGGGTTTCCCTGCGCAGGTTCAAATCCTGCCAGCTATGTTACGTTTTGCTTTTCAAACTTATTTAAAAACACAATATGCATTTAAGATGTAGAAAAGCAAAATATGTTATGTTGAACAATGTAACTGTCTCATCCTAAATCACCTTCACCTGCATCCTATTTCACAATGGACTGCTTTTTGAAGCACGTGATCTCAGACAGTGAGGCTCTTCCTGCATTTTAGGAACATGTCATTAAACCATCTCCAATTTTTTTTTACTGTTTCATGATGTAATGAATATTTATGTGTAGATCTGAGTTAAAATTAGTTTTGTTAATAACAACTAAACTTTTAAATAACAAATCAGCAGCACTAGGTAGAAATGTGCATATCAGATACTTTCAAATATCACAAAACTGTAGTGCTATCTGTGGAATTACAGTGAATGTATTGCAATTATTTCCATCAGCCACTTTGTAAGATACATAACAAAGTTTATTTGTTCATTCCAGAACATATTATCATCTTCATCATAATCAACAATTGCCACCAAGCTCAGGAAATCTTTCCCATCTTAAAGTTAATCTTAAATATATCTCTATAACACTGACATGAGCGGTTTCTTTTTAAAACATAAACAGTAATTGAAAAATTAAAATCAATATTTTTTGGAAACCATCATACTCACCATTGTATCCTAATCCTGATTTAATCCTAGTTTGCAGCCTTGATGTTATGAACTAATTATTTCACATATACATTTGCAGAATCCTATGATGTGCCTTTCACAATATCCATACTGCCACTAAAGAATGCAAAATTTGATCTTGAGAGATCTGCAGAAATGAAATGAATGATGAGAGAAAATGCATGTTAATAAACAAATTTATGATTGTGCAGTGGCAGGTGTGCTAATTCCACATTAAATAAGCATGGGACCATTGAATTAAACAGAAAGATAATAAATTATTTTGTACTCCAGGTAATGTCAGGTAGTGGTATAGAAGTAGTTGTGGCCGAGTGGTTAAGGCGATGGACTTGAAATCCATTGGGTTTCCCCGTGCAGGTTCAAATCCTGCCAGCTACGTCTTGCTTTTCGAGCATGTCAAAAACAGAGATCATACTTCCTTGACTCATTTATTTTCTAGGAAACTATACTAGCTTTTATATTTCACATAGTTTGTCTATTAATATAGCAGCCACCAAATAGAAATTGCAACAGGTTTTAAATGACAATCATGAAATGGAAAGCAATTATTTTTCCACAGAAGCTCATCACAAAATCAACATGCAGGTAGTTGTGGCCGACTGGCGATTGACTCGACATCCATTGGGGTTTCCCTGCGCAGGTTCAAATCCTGCCAGCTATGTTACGTTTTGCTTTTCAAACTTATTTAAAAACACAATATGCATTTAAGATGTAGAAAAGCAAAATATGTTATGTTGAACAATGTAACTGTCTCATCCTAAATCACCTTCACCTGCATCCTATTTCACAATGGACTGCTTTTTGAAGCACGTGATCTCAGACAGTGAGGCTCTTCCTGCATTTTAGGAACATGTCATTAAACCATCTCCAATTTTTTTTTACTGTTTCATGATGTAATGAATATTTATGTGTAGATCTGAGTTAAAATTAGTTTTGTTAATAACAACTAAACTTTTAAATAACAAATCAGCAGCACTAGGTAGAAATGTGCATATCAGATACTTTCAAATATCACAAAACTGTAGTGCTATCTGTGGAATTACAGTGAATGTATTGCAATTATTTCCATCAGCCACTTTGTAAGATACATAACAAAGTTTATTTGTTCATTCCAGAACATATTATCATCTTCATCATAATCAACAATTGCCACCAAGCTCAGGAAATCTTTCCCATCTTAAAGTTAATCTTAAATATATCTCTATAACACTGACATGAGCGGTTTCTTTTTAAAACATAAACAGTAATTGAAAAATTAAAATCAATATTTTTTGGAAACCATCATACTCACCATTGTATCCTAATCCTGATTTAATCCTAGTTTGCAGCCTTGATGTTATGAACTAATTATTTCACATATACATTTGCAGAATCCTATGATGTGCCTTTCACAATATCCATACTGCCACTAAAGAATGCAAAATTTGATCTTGAGAGATCTGCAGAAATGAAATGAATGATGAGAGAAAATGCATGTTAATAAACAAATTTATGATTGTGCAGTGGCAGGTGTGCTAATTCCACATTAAATAAGCATGGGACCATTGAATTAAACAGAAAGATAATAAATTATTTTGTACTCCAGGTAATGTCAGGTAGTGGTATAGAAGTAGTTGTGGCCGAGTGGTTAAGGCGATGGACTTGAAATCCATTGGGTTTCCCCGTGCAGGTTCAAATCCTGCCAGCTACGTCTTGCTTTTCGAGCATGTCAAAAACAGAGATCATACTTCCTTGACTCATTTATTTTCTAGGAAACTATACTAGCTATTATATTTCCCATAGTTTGACTATTAATGTAGCAGCTACCAAATAGAAATTGCAGCAGGTTTTAAATGACAATCATGAAATGGAAAGCAATTATTTTTCCACAGAAGCTCATCACAAAATCAACGTGTCGGTAGTTGTGGCCGAGTGGTTAAGGCGATGGACTTGAAATCCATTGGGGTTTCCCTGCACAGGTTCAAATCCTGCCAGCTACGTTACGTTTTGCTTTTCAAACTTATTTAAAAACACAATATGCATTTAAGATGTAGAAAAGCAAAATATGTTATGTTGAACAATGTAACTGTCTCATCCTAAATCACCTTCACCTGCATCCTATTTCACAATGGACTGCTTTTTGAAGCACGTGATCTCAGACAGTGAGGCTCTTCCTGCATTTTAGGAACATGTCATTAAACCATCTCCAATTTTTTTTTACTGTTTCATGATGTAATGGTTATTTATGTGTAGATCTGACTTAAAATTAGTTTTGTTAATAACAACTAAACTTTTAATTAACAAATCAGCAGCACTAGGTAGAAATGTGCATATCAGATACTTTCAAATATCACAAAACTGTAGTGCTATCTGTGGAATTACCGTGAATGTATTGCAATTATTTCCATCAGCCACTTTGTAAGATACATAACAAAGTTTATTTGATCATTCCAGAACATATTATCATCTTCATCATAATCAACAATTGCCACCAAGCTCAGGAAATCTTTCCCATCTTAAAGTTAATCTTAAATATATCTCTATAACACTGACATGAGCTGTTTCTTTTTAAAACATAAACAGTAATTGAAAAATTAAAATCAATATTTTTTGGAAACCATCATACTCACCATTGTATCCTAATCCTGATTTAATCCTAGTTTGCAGCCTTGATGTTATGAACTAATTATTTCACATATACATTTGCAGAATCCTATGGTGTGCCTTTCACAATGTCCATACTGCCACTAAAGAATGCAAAATTTGATCTTGAGAGATCTGCAGAGATGAAATGAATGATGAGAGAAAATGCATGTTAATAAACAAATTTATGATTGTGCAGTGGCAGGTGTGCTAATTCCACATTAAATAAGCATGGGACCAATTAAATAAACAGAACGATAATAAATTATTTTGTACTCCAGGTAATGTCAGGTAGTGGTATAGAAGTAGCTGTGGCCGAGTGGTTAAGGCGATGGTTCAAATCCTGCCAGCTACGTCTTGCTTTTCGAGCATGTCAAAAACAGAGATCATACTTCCTTGACTCCTTTATTTTCTAGGAAACTATACTAGCTTTTATATTTCACATAGTTTGTCTATTAATATAGCAGCCACCAAATAGAAATTGCAACAGGTTTTAAATGACAATCATGAAATGGAAAGCAATTATTTTTCCACAGAAGCTCATCACAAAATCAACGTGCCAGTAGTTGTGGCCGAGTGGTTAAGGCGATTGACTCGAAATCCATTGGGGTTTCCCTGCTCAGGTTTAAATCCTGCCAGCTACGTTACGTTTTGCTTTTCAAACTTATTTTAAAAACACAATATGCATTTAAGATGTAGAAAAGCAAAATATGTTATGTTGAACAATGTAACTGTCTCATCCTAAATCACCTTCACCTGCATCCTATTTCACAATGGACTGCTTTTTGAAGCACGTGATCTCAGACAGTGAGGCTCTTCCTGCATTTTAGGAACATGTCATTAAACCATCTCCAATTTTTTTTTACTGTTTCATGATGTAATGGTTATTTATGTGTAGATCTGAGTTAAAATTAGTTTTGTTAATAACAACTAAACTTTTAATTAACAAATCAGCAGCACTAGGTAGAAATGTGCATATCAGATACTTTCAAATATCACAAAACTGTAGTGCTAACTGTGGAATTACAGTGAATGTATTGCAATTATTTCCATCAGCCACATTGTAAGATACATAACAAAGTTTATTTGTTCATTCCAGAACATATTATCATCTTCATCATAATCAACAATTGCCACCAAGCTCAGGAAATCTTTCCCATCTTAAAGTTAATCTTAAATATATCTCTATAACACTGACATGAGCTGTTTCTTTTTAAAACATAAACAGTAATTGAAAAATTAAAATCAATATTTTTTGGAAACCATCATACTCACCATTGTATCCTAATCCTGATTTAATCCTAGTTTGCAGCCTTGATGTTATGAACTAATTATTTCACATATACATTTGCAGAATCCTATGATGTGCCTTTCACAATATCCATACTGCCACTAAAGAATGCAAAATTTGATCTTGAGAGATCTGCAGAGATGAAATGAATGATGAGATAAAATGCATGTTAATAAACAAATTTATGATTGTGCAGTGGCAGGTGTGCTAATTCTACATTAAATAAGCATGGGACCAATGAAATAAACAGAACGATAATAAATTATTTTGTACTCCAGGTAATGTCTGGTCGTGGTATAGAAGTAGTTGTGGCTGAGTGGTTAAGGCGATGGACTTGAAATCCATTGGGGTTTCCCCGTGCAGGTTCAAATCCTGCCAGCTACGTCTTGCTTTTCGAGCATGTCAAAAACAGAGATCATACTTCCTTGACTCCTTTATTTTCTAGGAAACTATACTAGCTATTATATTTCCCATAGTTTGTCTATTAATATAGCAGCTACCAAATAGAAATTGCAACAGGTTTTAAATGACAATCATGAAATGGAAAGCAATTATTTTTCTACAGAAGCTCATCACAAAATCAATGTGCAGGTAGTTGTGGCCGAGTGGTTAAGGCGATGGACTCAAAATCCATTGGGGTTTCCCCACACAGGTTAAAATCCTGCCAGCTACATTACATTTTGCTTTTCAAACTTATTTAAAAACACAATATGCATTTAAGATGTAGAAAAGCAAAATATGTTATGTTGAACAATGTAACTGTCTCATCCTAAATCACCTTCACCTGCATCCTATTTCACAATGGACTGCTTTTTGAAGCACGTGATCTCAGACAGTGAGGCTCTTCCTGCATTTTAGGAACATGTCATTAAACCATCTCCAATTTTTTTTTACTGTTTCATGATGTAATGGTTATTTATGTGTAGATCTGACTTAAAATTAGTTTTGTTAATAACAACTAAACTTTTAATTAACAAATCAGCAGCACTAGGTAGAAATGTGCATATCAGATACTTTCAAATATCACAAAACTGTAGTGCTATCTGTGGAATTACCGTGAATGTATTGCAATTATTTCCATCAGCCACTTTGTAAGATACATAACAAAGTTTATTTGATCATTCCAGAACATATTATCATCTTCATCATAATCAACAATTGCCACCAAGCTCAGGAAATCTTTCCCATCTTAAAGTTAATCTTAAATATATCTCTATAACACTGACATGAGCTGTTTCTTTTTAAAACATAAACAGTAATTGAAAAATTAAAATCAATATTTTTTGGAAACCATCATACTCACCATTGTATCCTAATCCTGATTTAATCCTAGTTTGCAGCCTTGATGTTATGAACTAATTATTTCACATATACATTTGCAGAATCCTATGGTGTGCCTTTCACAATGTCCATACTGCCACTAAAGAATGCAAAATTTGATCTTGAGAGATCTGCAGAGATGAAATGAATGATGAGAGAAAATGCATGTTAATAAACAAATTTATGATTGTGCAGTGGCAGGTGTGCTAATTCCACATTAAATAAGCATGGGACCAATTAAATAAACAGAACGATAATAAATTATTTTGTACTCCAGGTAATGTCAGGTAGTGGTATAGAAGTAGCTGTGGCCGAGTGGTTAAGGCGATGGTTCAAATCCTGCCAGCTACGTCTTGCTTTTCGAGCATGTCAAAAACAGAGATCATACTTCCTTGACTCCTTTATTTTCTAGGAAACTATACTAGCTTTTATATTTCACATAGTTTGTCTATTAATATAGCAGCCACCAAATAGAAATTGCAACAGGTTTTAAATGACAATCATGAAATGGAAAGCAATTATTTTTCCACAGAAGCTCATCACAAAATCAACGTGCCAGTAGTTGTGGCCGAGTGGTTAAGGCGATTGACTCGAAATCCATTGGGGTTTCCCTGCTCAGGTTTAAATCCTGCCAGCTACGTTACGTTTTGCTTTTCAAACTTATTTTAAAAACACAATATGCATTTAAGATGTAGAAAAGCAAAATATGTTATGTTGAACAATGTAACTGTCTCATCCTAAATCACCTTCACCTGCATCCTATTTCACAATGGACTGCTTTTTGAAGCACGTGATCTCAGACAGTGAGGCTCTTCCTGCATTTTAGGAACATGTCATTAAACCATCTCCAATTTTTTTTTACTGTTTCATGATGTAATGGTTATTTATGTGTAGATCTGAGTTAAAATTAGTTTTGTTAATAACAACTAAACTTTTAATTAACAAATCAGCAGCACTAGGTAGAAATGTGCATATCAGATACTTTCAAATATCACAAAACTGTAGTGCTATCTGTGGAATTACAGTGAATGTATTGCAATTATTTCCATCAGCCACATTGTAAGATACATAACAAAGTTTATTTGTTCATTCCAGAACATATTATCATCTTCATCATAATCAACAATTGCCACCAAGCTCAGGAAATCTTTCCCATCTTAAAGTTAATCTTAAATATATCTCTATAACACTGACATGAGCTGTTTCTTTTTAAAACATAAACAGTAATTGAAAAATTAAATCAATATTTTTTGGAAACCATCATACTCACCATTGTATCCTAATCCTGATTTAATCCTAGTTTGCAGCCTTGATGTTATGAACTAATTATTTCACATATACATTTGCAGAATCCTATGATGTGCCTTTCACAATATCCATACTGCCACTAAAGAATGCAAAATTTGATCTTGAGAGATCTGCAGAGATGAAATGAATGATGAGATAAAATGCATGTTAATAAACAAATTTATGATTGTGCAGTGGCAGGTGTGCTAATTCTACATTAAATAAGCATGGGACCAATGAAATAAACAGAACGATAATAAATTATTTTGTACTCCAGGTAATGTCTGGTCGTGGTATAGAAGTAGTTGTGGCTGAGTGGTTAAGGCGATGGACTTGAAATCCATTGGGGTTTCCCCGTGCAGGTTCAAATCCTGCCAGCTACGTCTTGCTTTTCGAGCATGTCAAAAACAGAGATCATACTTCCTTGACTCCTTTATTTTCTAGGAAACTATACTAGCTATTATATTTCCCATAGTTTGTCTATTAATATAGCAGCTACCAAATAGAAATTGCAACAGGTTTTAAATGACAATCATGAAATGGAAAGCAATTATTTTTCTACAGAAGCTCTTCACAAAATCAATGTGCAGGTAGTTGTGGCCGAGTGGTTAAGGCGATGGACTCAAAATCCATTGGGGTTTCCCCACACAGGTTAAAATCCTGCCAGCTACATTACATTTTGCTTTTCAAACTTATTTAAAAACACAATATGCATTTAAGATGTAGAAAAGCAAAATATGTTATGTTGAACAATGTAACTGTCTCATCCTAAATCACCTTCACCTGCATCCTATTTCACAATGGACTGCTTTTTGAAGCACGTGATCTCAGACAGTGAGGCTCTTCCTGCATTTTAGGAACATGTCATTAAACCATCTCCAATTTTTTTTTACTGTTTCATGATGTAATGGTTATTTATGTGTAGATCTGAGTTAAAATTAGTTTTGTTAATAACAACTAAACTTTTAATTAACAAATCAGCAGCACTAGGTAGAAATGTGCATATCAGATACTTTCAAATATCACAAAACTGTAGTGCTATCTGTGGAATTACAGTGAATGTATTGCAATTATTTCCATCAGCGACATTGTAAGATTCATAACAAAGTTTATTTGTTCATTCCAGAACATATTATCATCTTCATCATAATCAACAATTGCCACCAAGCTCAGGAAATCTTTCCCATCTTAAAGTTAATCTTAAATATATCTCTATAACACTGACATGAGCTGTTTCTTTTTAAAACATAAACAGTAATTGAAAAATTAAAATCAATATTTTTTGGAAACCATCATACTCACCATTGTATCCTAATCCTGATTTAATCCTAGTTTGCAGCCTTGATGTTATGAACTAATAATTTCACATATACATTTGCAGAATCCTATGATGTGCCTTTCACAATATCCATACTGCCACTAAAGAATGCAAAATTTGATCTTGAGAGATCTGCAGAGATGAAATTAATGATGAGAGAAAATGCATGTTAATAAACAAATTTATGATTGTGCAGAGGCAGGTGTGCTAATTCTACATTAAATAAGCATGGGACCAATGAAATAAACAGAACGATAATAAATTATTTTGTACTCCAGGTAATGTCTGATAGTTGTATAGAAGTAGTTGTGGCCGAGTGGTTAAGGCAATGGACTTGAAATCCATTGGGGTTTCCCCGCGCAGGTTCAAATCCTGCCAGCTACGTCTTGCTTTTCGAGCATGTCAAAAACAGAGATCATACTTCCTTGACTCATTTATTTTCTAGGAAACTATGCTAGCTATTATATTTCCCATAGTTTGTCTATTAATATAGCAGCTACCAAATAGAAATTGCAACAGGTTTTAAATGACAATCATGAAATGGAAAGCAATTATTTTTCTACAGAAGCTCATCACAAAATCAACGTGCAGGTAGTTGTGGCCGAGTGGTTAAGGCGATGGACTCGAAATTCATTGGGGTTTCCCCGCGCAGGTTAAAATCCTGCCAGCTATGTTACATTTTGCTTTTCAAACTTATTTAAAAACACAATATGCATTTAAGATGTAGAAAAGCAAAATATGTTATGTTGAACAATGTAACTGTCTCATCCTAAATCACCTTCACCTGCATCCTATTTCACAATGGACTGCTTTTTGAAGCACGTGATCTCAGACAGTGAGGCTCTTCCTGCATTTTAGGAACATGTCATTAAACCATCTCCAATTTTTTTTTACTGTTTCATGATGTAATGGTTATTTATGTGTAGATCTGAGTTAAAATTAGTTTTGTTAATAACAACTAAACTTTTAATTAACAAATCAGCAGCACTAGGTAGAAATGTGCATATCAGATACTTTCAAATATCACAAAACTGTAGTGCTATCTGTGGAATTACAGTGAATGTATTGCAATTATTTCCATCAGCCACATTGTAAGAAACATAACAAAGTTTATTTGTTCATTCCAGAACATATTATCATCTTCATCATAATCAACAATTGCCACCAAGTTCAGGAAATCTTTCCCATCTTAAAGTTAATCTTAAATATATCTCTATAACACTGACATGAGCTGTTTCTTTTTAAAACATAAACAGTAATTGAAAAATTAATTCAATATTATTTGGAAACCATCATACTCACCATTGTATCCTAATCCTGATTTAATCCTAGTTTGCAGCCTTGATGTTATGAACTAATTATTTCACATATACATTTGCAGAATCCTATGATGTGCCTTTCACAATATCCATACTGCCACTAAAGAATGCAAAATTTGATCATGAGAGATCTGCAGAGATTAAATGAATGATGAGAGAAAATGCATGTTAATAAACAAATTTATGATTGTGCAGTGGCAGGTGTGCTAATTCTACATTAAATAAGCATGGGACCAATGAAATAAACAGAACGATAATAAATTATTTTGGACTCCAGGTAATGTCTGGTAGTGGTATAGAAGTAGTTGTGGCCGAGTGGTTAAGGCGATGGACTTGAAATCCATTGGGGTTTCCCCGCGCAGGTTCAAATCCTGCCAGCTACGTATTGCTTTTCGAGCATGTCAAAAACAGAGATCATACTTCCTTGACTCATTTATTTTCTAGGAAACTATACTAGCTATTATATTTCCCATAGTTTGACTATTAATATAGCAGCTACCAAATAGAAATTGCAACAGGTTTTAAATGACAATTATGAAATGGAAAGCAATTATTTTTCCACAGAAGCTCATCACAAAATCAACGTGCAGGTAGTTGTGGCCGAGTGGTTAAGGCGATGGACTCGAAATCCATTGGGGTTTCCCTGTGCAGGTTCAAATTCTGCCAGCTACGTTACATTTTGCTTTTCAAACTTATTTAAAAACACAATATGCATTTAAGATGTAGAAAAGCAAAATATGTTATGTTGAACAATGTAACTGTCTCATCCTAAATCACCTTCACCTGCATCCTATTTCACAATGGACTGCTTTTTGAAGCACGTGATCTCAGACAGTGAGGCTCTTCCTGCATTTTAGGAACATGTCATTAAACCATCTCCAATTTTTTTTTACTGTTTCATGATGTAATGGTTATTTATGTGTAGATCTGAGTTAAAATTAGTATTGTTAATAACAACTAAACTTTTAATTAACAAATCAGCAGCACTAGGTAGAAATGTGCATATCAGATACTTTCAAATATCACAAAACTGTAGTGCTATCTGTGGAATTACAGTGAATGTATTGCAATTATTTCCATCAGCGACATTGTAAGATTCATAACAAAGTTTATTTGTTCATTCCAGAACATATTATCATCTTCATCATAATCAACAATTGCCACCAAGCTCAGGAAATCTTTCCCATCTTAAAGTTAATCTTAAATATATCTCTATAACACTGACATGAGCTGTTTCTTTTTAAAACATAAACAGTAATTGAAAAATTAAATCAATATTTTTTGGAAACCATCATACTCACCATTGTATCCTAATCCTGATTTAATCCTAGTTTGCAGCCTTGATGTTATGAACTAATTATTTCACATATACATTTGCAGAATCCTATGATGTGCCTTTCACAATATCCATACTGCCACTAAAGAATGCAAAATTTGATCTTGAGAGATCTGCAGAGATGAAATGAATGATGAGATAAAATGCATGTTAATAAACAAATTTATGATTGTGCAGTGGCAGGTGTGCTAATTCTACATTAAATAAGCATGGGACCAATGAAATAAACAGAACGATAATAAATTATTTTGTACTCCAGGTAATGTCTGGTCGTGGTATAGAAGTAGTTGTGGCTGAGTGGTTAAGGCGATGGACTTGAAATCCATTGGGGTTTCCCCGTGCAGGTTCAAATCCTGCCAGCTACGTCTTGCTTTTCGAGCATGTCAAAAACAGAGATCATACTTCCTTGACTCCTTTATTTTCTAGGAAACTATACTAGCTATTATATTTCCCATAGTTTGTCTATTAATATAGCAGCTACCAAATAGAAATTGCAACAGGTTTTAAATGACAATCATGAAATGGAAAGCAATTATTTTTCTACAGAAGCTCTTCACAAAATCAATGTGCAGGTAGTTGTGGCCGAGTGGTTAAGGCGATGGACTCAAAATCCATTGGGGTTTCCCCACACAGGTTAAAATCCTGCCAGCTACATTACATTTTGCTTTTCAAACTTATTTAAAAACACAATATGCATTTAAGATGTAGAAAAGCAAAATATGTTATGTTGAACAATGTAACTGTCTCATCCTAAATCACCTTCACCTGCATCCTATTTCACAATGGACTGCTTTTTGAAGCACGTGATCTCAGACAGTGAGGCTCTTCCTGCATTTTAGGAACATGTCATTAAACCATCTCCAATTTTTTTTTACTGTTTCATGATGTAATGGTTATTTATGTGTAGATCTGAGTTAAAATTAGTTTTGTTAATAACAACTAAACTTTTAATTAACAAATCAGCAGCACTAGGTAGAAATGTGCATATCAGATACTTTCAAATATCACAAAACTGTAGTGCTATCTGTGGAATTACAGTGAATGTATTGCAATTATTTCCATCAGCGACATTGTAAGATTCATAACAAAGTTTATTTGTTCATTCCAGAACATATTATCATCTTCATCATAATCAACAATTGCCACCAAGCTCAGGAAATCTTTCCCATCTTAAAGTTAATCTTAAATATATCTCTATAACACTGACATGAGCTGTTTCTTTTTAAAACATAAACAGTAATTGAAAAATTAAAATCAATATTTTTTGGAAACCATCATACTCACCATTGTATCCTAATCCTGATTTAATCCTAGTTTGCAGCCTTGATGTTATGAACTAATAATTTCACATATACATTTGCAGAATCCTATGATGTGCCTTTCACAATATCCATACTGCCACTAAAGAATGCAAAATTTGATCTTGAGAGATCTGCAGAGATGAAATTAATGATGAGAGAAAATGCATGTTAATAAACAAATTTATGATTGTGCAGAGGCAGGTGTGCTAATTCTACATTAAATAAGCATGGGACCAATGAAATAAACAGAACGATAATAAATTATTTTGTACTCCAGGTAATGTCTGATAGTTGTATAGAAGTAGTTGTGGCCGAGTGGTTAAGGCAATGGACTTGAAATCCATTGGGGTTTCCCCGCGCAGGTTCAAATCCTGCCAGCTACGTCTTGCTTTTCGAGCATGTCAAAAACAGAGATCATACTTCCTTGACTCATTTATTTTCTAGGAAACTATGCTAGCTATTATATTTCCCATAGTTTGTCTATTAATATAGCAGCTACCAAATAGAAATTGCAACAGGTTTTAAATGACAATCATGAAATGGAAAGCAATTATTTTTCTACAGAAGCTCATCACAAAATCAACGTGCAGGTAGTTGTGGCCGAGTGGTTAAGGCGATGGACTCGAAATTCATTGGGGTTTCCCCGCGCAGGTTAAAATCCTGCCAGCTATGTTACATTTTGCTTTTCAAACTTATTTAAAAACACAATATGCATTTAAGATGTAGAAAAGCAAAATATGTTATGTTGAACAATGTAACTGTCTCATCCTAAATCACCTTCACCTGCATCCTATTTCACAATGGACTGCTTTTTGAAGCACGTGATCTCAGACAGTGAGGCTCTTCCTGCATTTTAGGAACATGTCATTAAACCATCTCCAATTTTTTTTTACTGTTTCATGATGTAATGGTTATTTATGTGTAGATCTGAGTTAAAATTAGTTTTGTTAATAACAACTAAACTTTTAATTAACAAATCAGCAGCACTAGGTAGAAATGTGCATATCAGATACTTTCAAATATCACAAAACTGTAGTGCTATCTGTGGAATTACAGTGAATGTATTGCAATTATTTCCATCAGCCACATTGTAAGAAACATAACAAAGTTTATTTGTTCATTCCAGAACATATTATCATCTTCATCATAATCAACAATTGCCACCAAGCTCAGGAAATCTTTCCCATCTTAAAGTTAATCTTAAATATATCTCTATAACACTGACATGAGCTGTTTCTTTTTAAAACATAAACAGTAATTGAAAAATTAATTCAATATTATTTGGAAACCATCATACTCACCATTGTATCCTAATCCTGATTTAATCCTAGTTTGCAGCCTTGATGTTATGAACTAATTATTTCACATATACATTTGCAGAATCCTATGATGTGCCTTTCACAATATCCATACTGCCACTAAAGAATGCAAAATTTGATCATGAGAGATCTGCAGAGATTAAATGAATGATGAGAGAAAATGCATGTTAATAAACAAATTTATGATTGTGCAGTGGCAGGTGTGCTAATTCTACATTAAATAAGCATGGGACCAATGAAATAAACAGAACGATAATAAATTATTTTGGACTCCAGGTAATGTCTGGTAGTGGTATAGAAGTAGTTGTGGCCGAGTGGTTAAGGCGATGGACTTGAAATCCATTGGGGTTTCCCCGCGCAGGTTCAAATCCTGCCAGCTACGTATTGCTTTTCGAGCATGTCAAAAACAGAGATCATACTTCCTTGACTCATTTATTTTCTAGGAAACTATACTAGCTATTATATTTCCCATAGTTTGACTATTAATATAGCAGCTACCAAATAGAAATTGCAACAGGTTTTAAATGACAATTATGAAATGGAAAGCAATTATTTTTCCACAGAAGCTCATCACAAAATCAACGTGCAGGTAGTTGTGGCCGAGTGGTTAAGGCGATGGACTCGAAATCCATTGGGGTTTCCCTGTGCAGGTTCAAATTCTGCCAGCTACGTTACATTTTGCTTTTCAAACTTATTTAAAAACACAATATGCATTTAAGATGTAGAAAAGCAAAATATGTTATGTTGAACAATGTAACTGTCTCATCCTAAATCACCTTCACCTGCATCCTATTTCACAATGGACTGCTTTTTGAAGCACGTGATCTCAGACAGTGAGGCTCTTCCTGCATTTTAGGAACATGTCATTAAACCATCTCCAATTTTTTTTTACTGTTTCATGATGTAATGGTTATTTATGTGTAGATCTGAGTTAAAATTAGTATTGTTAATAACAACTAAACTTTTAATTAACAAATCAGCAGCACTAGGTAGAAATGTGCATATCAGATACTTTCAAATATCACAAAACTGTAGTGCTATCTGTGGAATTACAGTGAATGTATTGCAATTATTTCCATCAGCGACATTGTAAGATTCATAACAAAGTTTATTTGTTCATTCCAGAACATATTATCATCTTCATCATAATCAACAATTGCCACCAAGCTCAGGAAATCTTTCCCATCTTAAAGTTAATCTTAAATATATCTCTATAACACTGACATGAGCTGTTTCTTTTTAAAACATAAACAGTAATTGAAAAATTAAAATCAATATTTTTTGGAAACCATCATACTCACCATTGTATCCTAATCCTGATTTAATCCTAGTTTGCAGCCTTGATGTTATGAACTAATAATTTCACATATACATTTGCAGAATCCTATGATGTGCCTTTCACAATATCCATACTGCCACTAAAGAATGCAAAATTTGATCTTGAGAGATCTGCAGAGATGAAATGAATGATGAGAGAAAATGCATGTTAATAAACAAATTTATGATTGTGCAGAGGCAGGTGTGCTAATTCTACATTAAATAAGCATGGGACCAATGAAATAAACAGAACGATAATAAATTATTTTGTACTCCAGGTAATGTCTGATAGTTGTATAGAAGTAGTTGTGGCCGAGTGGTTAAGGCAATGGACTTGAAATCCATTGGGGTTTCGCGCAGGTTCAAATCCTGCCAGCTACGTCTTGCTTTTCGAGCATGTCAAAAACAGAGATCATACTTCCTTGACTCATTTATTTTCTAGGAAACTATGCTAGCTATTATATTTCCCATAGTTTGTCTATTAATATAGCAGCTACCAAATAGAAATTGCAACAGGTTTTAAATGACAATCATGAAATGGAAAGCAATTATTTTTCTACAGAAGCTCATCACAAAATCAACGTGCAGGTAGTTGTGGCCGAGTGGTTAAGGCGATGGACTCGAAATCCATTGGGGTTTCCCCGCGCAGGTTAAAATCCTGCCAGCTATGTTACATTTTGCTTTTCAAACTTATTTAAAAACACAATATGCATTTAAGATGTAGAAAAGCAAAATATGTTATGTTGAACAATGTAACTGTCTCATCCTAAATCACCTTCACCTGCATCCTATTTCACAATGGACTGCTTTTTGAAGCACGTGATCTCAGACAGTGAGGCTCTTCCTGCATTTTAGGAACATGTCATTAAACCATCTCCAATTTTTTTTTACTGTTTCATGATGTAATGGTTATTTATGTGTAGATCTGAGTTAAAATTAGTTTTGTTAATAACAACTAAACTTTTAATTAACAAATCAGCAGCACTAGGTAGAAATGTGCATATCAGATACTTTCAAATATCACAAAACTGTAGTGCTATCTGTGGAATTACAGTGAATGTATTGCAATTATTTCCATCAGCCACTTTGTAAGATACATAACAAAGTTTATTTGTTCATTCCAGAACATATTATCATCTTCATCATAATCAACAATTGCCACCAAGCTCAGGAAATCTTTCCCATCTTAAAGTTAATCTTAAATATATCTCTATAACACTGACATGAGCTGTTTCTTTTTAAAACATAAACAGTAATTGAAAAATTAAAATCAATATTTTTTGGAAACCATCATACTCACCATTGTATCCTAATCCTGATTTAATCCTAGTTTGCAGCCTTGATGTTATGAACTAATTATTTCACATATACATTTGCAGAATCCTATGATGTGCCTTTCACAATATCCATACTGCCACTAAAGAATGCAAAATTTGATCTTGAGAGATCTGCAGAGATGAAATGAATGATGAGAGAAAATGCATGTTAATAAACAAATTTATGATTGTGCAGTGGCAGGTGTGCTAATTCCACATTAAATAAGCATGGGACCATTGAAATAAACAGAACGATAATAAATTATTTTGTACTCCAGGTAATGTCAGGTAGTGGTATAGAAGTAGTTGTGGCCGAGTTGTTAAGGGGATGGACTTGAAATCCATTGGGGTTTCCCCGCGCAGGTTCAAATACTGCCAGCTATGTCTTACTTTTCGAGAATGTCAAAAACAGAGATCATACTTCCTTGACTCATTTATTTTCTAGGAAACTATACTAGCTTTTATATTTCCCATAGTTTGACTATTAATATAGCAGCTACCAAATAGAAATTGCAACAGGTTTTAAATGACAATCATGAAATGGAAAGCAATTATTTTTCTACAGAAGCTCATCACAAAATCAACGTGCAGGTAGTTGTGGCCGAGTGGTTAAGGCGATGGACTCGAAATCCATTGGGGTTTCCCCGCGCAGGTTAAAATCCTGCCAGCTATGTTACATTTTGCTTTTCAAACTTATTTAAAAACACAATATGCATTTAAGATGTAGAAAAGCAAAATATGTTATGTTGAACAATGTAACTGTCTCATCCTAAATCACCTTCACCTGCATCCTATTTCACAATGGACTGCTTTTTGAAGCACGTGATCTCAGACAGTGAGGCTCTTCCTGCATTTTAGGAACATGTCATTAAACCATCTCCAATTTTTTTTTACTGTTTCATGATGTAATGGTTATTTATGTGTAGATCTGAGTTAAAATTAGTTTTGTTAATAACAACTAAACTTTTAATTAACAAATCAGCAGCACTAGGTAGAAATGTGCATATCAGATACTTTCAAATATCACAAAACTGTAGTGCTATCTGTGGAATTACAGTGAATGTATTGCAATTATTTCCATCAGCCACATTGTAAGAAACATAACAAAGTTTATTTGTTCATTCCAGAACATATTATCATCTTCATCATAATCAACAATTGCCACCAAGCTCAGGAAATCTTTCCCATCTTAAAGTTAATCTTAAATATATCTCTATAACACTGACATGAGCTGTTTCTTTTTAAAACATAAACAGTAATTGAAAAATTAAATCAATATTTTTTGGAAACCATCATACTCACCATTGTATCCTAATCCTGATTTAATCCTAGTTTGCAGCCTTGATGTTATGAACTAATTATTTCACATATACATTTGCAGAATCCTATGATGTGCCTTTCACAATATCCATACTGCCACTAAAGAATGCAAAATTTGATCATGAGAGATCTGCAGAGATTAAATGAATGATGAGAGAAAATGCATGTTAATAAACAAATTTATGATTGTGCAGTGGCAGGTGTGCTAATTCTACATTAAATAAGCATGGGACCAATGAAATAAACAGAACGATAATAAATTATTTTGGACTCCAGGTAATGTCTGGTAGTGGTATAGAAGTAGTTGTGGCCGAGTGGTTAAGGCGATGGACTTGAAATCCATTGGGGTTTCCCCGCGCAGGTTCAAATCCTGCCAGCTACGTATTGCTTTTCGAGCATGTCAAAAACAGAGATCATACTTCCTTGACTCATCTATTTTCTAGGAAACTATACTAGCTATTATATTTCCCATAGTTTGACTATTAATATAGCAGCTACCAAATAGAAATTGCAACAGGTTTTAAATGACAATTATGAAATGGAAAGCAATTATTTTTCCACAGAAGCTCATCACAAAATCAACGTGCAGGTAGTTGTGGCCGAGTGGTTAAGGCGATGGACTTGAAATCCATTGGGGTTTCCCTGTGCAGGTTCAAATCCTGCCAGCTACGTTACATTTTGCTTTTCAAACTTATTTAAAAACACAATATGCATTTAAGATGTAGAAAAGCAAAATATGTTATGTTGAACAATGTAACTGTCTCATCCTAAATCACCTTCACCTGCATCCTATTTCACAATGGACTGCTTTTTGAAGCACGTGATCTCAGACAGTGAGGCTCTTCCTGCATTTTAGGAACATGTCATTAAACCATCTCCAATTTTTTTTTACTGTTTCATGATGTAATGGTTATTTATGTGTAGATCTGAGTTAAAATTAGTTTTGTTAATAACAACTAAACTTTTAATTAACAAATCAGCAGCACTAGGTAGAAATGTGCATATCAGATACTTTCAAATATCACAAAACTGTAGTGCTATCTGTGGAATTACAGTGAATGTATTGCAATTATTTCCATCAGCCACTTTGTAAGATACATAACAAAGTTTATTTGTTCATTCCAGAACATATTATCATCTTCATCATAATCAACAATTGCCACCAAGCTCAGGAAATCTTTCCCATCTTAAAGTTAATCTTAAATATATCTCTATAACACTGACATGAGCTGTTTCTTTTTAAAACATAAACAGTAATTGAAAAATTAAAATCAATATTTTTTGGAAACCATCATACTCACCATTGTATCCTAATCCTGATTTAATCCTAGTTTGCAGCCTTGATGTTATGAACTAATTATTTCACATATACATTTGCAGAATCCTATGATGTGCCTTTCACAATATCCATACTGCCACTAAAGAATGCAAAATTTGATCTTGAGAGATCTGCAGAGATGAAATGAATGATGAGAGAAAATGCATGTTAATAAACAAATTTATGATTGTGCAGTGGCAGGTGTGCTAATTCCACATTAAATAAGCATGGGACCATTGAAATAAACAGAACGATAATAAATTATTTTGTACTCCAGGTAATGTCAGGTAGTGGTATAGAAGTAGTTGTGGCCGAGTTGTTAAGGGGATGGACTTGAAATCCATTGGGGTTTCCCCGCGCAGGTTCAAATACTGCCAGCTATGTCTTACTTTTCGAGAATGTCAAAAACAGAGATCATACTTCCTTGACTCATTTATTTTCTAGGAAACTATACTAGCTTTTATATTTCCCATAGTTTGACTATTAATATAGCAGCTACCAAATAGAAATTGCAACAGGTTTTAAATGACAATCATGAAATGGAAAGCAATTATTTTTCTACAGAAGCTCATCACAAAATCAACGTGCAGGTAGTTGTGGCCGAGTGGTTAAGGCGATGGACTCGAAATTCATTGGGGTTTCCCCGCGCAGGTTAAAATCCTGCCAGCTACGTTACATTTTGCTTTTCAAACTTATTTAAAAACACAATATGCATTTAAGATGTAGAAAAGCAAAATATGTTATGTTGAACAATGTAACTGTCTCATCCTAAATCACCTTCACCTGCATCCTATTTCACAATGGACTGCTTTTTGAAGCACGTGATCTCAGACAGTGAGGCTCTTCCTGCATTTTAGGAACATGTCATTAAACCATCTCCAATTTTTTTTTACTGTTTCATGATGTAATGGTTATTTATGTGTAGATCTGAGTTAAAATTAGTTTTGTTAATAACAACTAAACTTTTAATTAACAAATCAGCAGCACTAGGTAGAAATGTGCATATCAGATACTTTCAAATATCACAAAACTGTAGTGCTATCTGTGGAATTACAGTGAATGTATTGCAATTATTTCCATCAGCCACATTGTAAGAAACATAACAAAGTTTATTTGTTCATTCCAGAACATATTATCATCTTCATCATAATCAACAATTGCCACCAAGCTCAGGAAATCTTTCCCATCTTAAAGTTAATCTTAAATATATCTCTATAACACTGACATGAGCTGTTTCTTTTTAAAACATAAACAGTAATTGAAAAATTAAATCAATATTTTTTGGAAACCATCATACTCACCATTGTATCCTAATCCTGATTTAATCCTAGTTTGCAGCCTTGATGTTATGAACTAATTATTTCACATATACATTTGCAGAATCCTATGATGTGCCTTTCACAATATCCATACTGCCACTAAAGAATGCAAAATTTGATCATGAGAGATCTGCAGAGATTAAATGAATGATGAGAGAAAATGCATGTTAATAAACAAATTTATGATTGTGCAGTGGCAGGTGTGCTAATTCTACATTAAATAAGCATGGGACCAATGAAATAAACAGAACGATAATAAATTATTTTGGACTCCAGGTAATGTCTGGTAGTGGTATAGAAGTAGTTGTGGCCGAGTGGTTAAGGCGATGGACTTGAAATCCATTGTGGTTTCCCCGCGCAGGTTCAAATCCTGCCAGCTACGTATTGCTTTTCGAGCATGTCAAAAACAGAGATCATACTTCCTTGACTCATCTATTTTCTAGGAAACTATACTAGCTATTATATTTCCCATAGTTTGACTATTAATATAGCAGCTACCAAATAGAAATTGCAACAGGTTTTAAATGACAATTATGAAATGGAAAGCAATTATTTTTCCACAGAAGCTCATCACAAAATCAACGTGCAAGTAGTTGTGGCCGAGTGGTTAAGGCGATGGACTTGAAATCCATTGGGGTTTCCCTGTGCAGGTTCAAATCCTGCCAGCTATGTTACATTTTGCTTTTCAAACTTATTTAAAAACACAATATGCATTTAAGATGTAGAAAAGCAAAATATGTTATGTTGAACAATGTAACTGTCTCATCCTAAATCACCTTCACCTGCATCCTATTTCACAATGGACTGCTTTTTGAAGCACGTGATCTCAGACAGTGAGGCTCTTCCTGCATTTTAGGAACATGTCATTAAACCATCTCCAATTTTTTTTTACTGTTTCATGATGTAATGGTTATTTATGTGTAGATCTGAGTTAAAATTAGTTTTGTTAATAACAACTAAACTTTTAATTAACAAATCAGCAGCACTAGGTAGAAATGTGCATATCAGATACTTTCAAATATCACAAAACTGTAGTGCTATCTGTGGAATTACAGTGAATGTATTGCAATTATTTCCATCAGCCACTTTGTAAGATACATAACAAAGTTTATTTGTTCATTCCAGAACATATTATCATCTTCATCATAATCAACAATTGCCACCAAGCTCAGGAAATCTTTCCCATCTTAAAGTTAATCTTAAATATATCTCTATAACACTGACATGAGCTGTTTCTTTTTAAAACATAAACAGTAATTGAAAAATTAAAATCAATATTTTTTGGAAACCATCATACTCACCATTGTATCCTAATCCTGATTTAATCCTAGTTTGCAGCCTTGATGTTATGAACTAATTATTTCACATATACATTTGCAGAATCCTATGATGTGCCTTTCACAATATCCATACTGCCACTAAAGAATGCAAAATTTGATCTTGAGAGATCTGCAGAGATGAAATGAATGATGAGAGAAAATGCATGTTAATAAACAAATTTATGATTGTGCAGAGGCAGGTGTGCTAATTCTACATTAAATAAGCATGGGACCAATGAAATAAACAGAACGATAATAAATTATTTTGTACTCCAGGTAATGTCTGATAGTTGTATAGAAGTAGTTTTGGCCGAGTGGTTAAGGCAATGGACTTGAAATCCATTGGGGTTTCCCCGCGCAGGTTCAAATCCTGCCAGCTACGTCTTGCTTTTCGAGCATGTCAAAAACAGAGATCATACTTCCTTGACTCATTTATTTTCTAGGAAACTATGCTAGCTATTATATTTCCCATAGTTTGTCTATTAATATAGCAGCTACCAAATAGAAATTGCAACAGGTTTTAAATGACAATCATGAAATGGAAAGCAATTATTTTTCTACAGAAGCTCATCACAAAATCAACGTGCAGGTAGTTGTGGCCGAGTGGTTAAGGCGATGGACTCGAAATTCATTGGGGTTTCCCCGCGCAGGTTAAAATCCTGCCAGCTATGTTACATTTTGCTTTTCAAACTTATTTAAAAACACAATATGCATTTAAGATGTAGAAAAGCAAAATATGTTATGTTGAACAATGTAACTGTCTCATCCTAAATCACCTTCACCTGCATCCTATTTCACAATGGACTGCTTTTTGAAGCACGTGATCTCAGACAGTGAGGCTCTTCCTGCATTTTAGGAACATGTCATTAAACCATCTCCAATTTTTTTTTACTGTTTCATGATGTAATGGTTATTTATGTGTAGATCTGAGTTAAAATTAGTTTTGTTAATAACAACTAAACTTTTAATTAACAAATCAGCAGCACTAGGTAGAAATGTGCATATCAGATACTTTCAAATATCACAAAACTGTAGTGCTATCTGTGGAATTACAGTGAATGTATTGCAATTATTTCCATCAGCCACTTTGTAAGATACATAACAAAGTTTATTTGTTCATTCCAGAACATATTATCATCTTCATCATAATCAACAATTGCCACCAAGCTCAGGAAATCTTTCCCATCTTAAAGTTAATCTTAAATATATCTCTATAACACTGACATGAGCTGTTTCTTTTTAAAACATAAACAGTAATTGAAAAATTAAAATCAATATTTTTTGGAAACCATCATACTCACCATTGTATCCTAATCCTGATTTAATCCTAGTTTGCAGCCTTGATGTTATGAACTAATTATTTCACATATACATTTGCAGAATCCTATGATGTGCCTTTCACAATATCCATACTGCCACTAAAGAATGCAAAATTTGATCTTGAGAGATCTGCAGAGATGAAATGAATGATGAGAGAAAATGCATGTTAATAAACAAATTTATGATTGTGCAGAGGCAGGTGTGCTAATTCTACATTAAATAAGCATGGGACCAATGAAATAAACAGAACGATAATAAATTATTTTGTACTCCAGGTAATGTCTGATAGTTGTATAGAAGTAGTTTTGGCCGAGTGGTTAAGGCAATGGACTTGAAATCCATTGGGGTTTCCCCGCGCAGGTTCAAATCCTGCCAGCTACGTCTTGCTTTTCGAGCATGTCAAAAACAGAGATCATACTTCCTTGACTCATTTATTTTCTAGGAAACTATGCTAGCTATTATATTTCCCATAGTTTGTCTATTAATATAGCAGCTACCAAATAGAAATTGCAACAGGTTTTAAATGACAATCATGAAATGGAAAGCAATTATTTTTCTACAGAAGCTCATCACAAAATCAACGTGCAGGTAGTTGTGGCCGAGTGGTTAAGGCGATGGACTCGAAATTCATTGGGGTTTCCCCGCGCAGGTTAAAATCCTGCCAGCTATGTTACATTTTGCTTTTCAAACTTATTTAAAAACACAATATGCATTTAAGATGTAGAAAAGCAAAATATGTTATGTTGAACAATGTAACTGTCTCATCCTAAATCACCTTCACCTGCATCCTATTTCACAATGGACTGCTTTTTGAAGCACGTGATCTCAGACAGTGAGGCTCTTCCTGCATTTTAGGAACATGTCATTAAACCATCTCCAATTTTTTTTTACTGTTTCATGATGTAATGGTTATTTATGTGTAGATCTGAGTTAAAATTAGTTTTGTTAATAACAACTAAACTTTTAATTAACAAATCAGCAGCACTAGGTAGAAATGTGCATATCAGATACTTTCAAATATCACAAAACTGTAGTGCTATCTGTGGAATTACAGTGAATGTATTGCAATTATTTCCATCAGCCACATTGTAAGAAACATTACAAAGTTTATTTGTTCATTCCAGAACATATTATCATCTTCATCATAATCAACAATTGCCACCAAGCTCAGGAAATCTTTCACATCTTAAAGTTAATCTTAAATATATCTCTATAACACTGACATGAGCTGTTTCTTTTTAAAACATAAACAGTAATTGAAAAATTAAATCAATATTTTTTGGAAACCATCATACTCACCATTGTATCCTAATCCTGATTTAATCCTAGTTTGCAGCCTTGATGTTATGAACTAATTATTTCACATATACATTTGCAGAATCCTATGATGTGCCTTTCACAATATCCATACTGCCACTAAAGAATGCAAAATTTGATCATGAGAGATCTGCAGAGATTAAATGAATGATGAGAGAAAATGCATGTTAATAAACAAATTTATGATTGTGCAGTGGCAGGTGTGCTAATTCTATAATAAATAAGCATGGGACCAATGAAATAAACAGAACGATAATAAATTATTTTGGACTCCAGGTAATGTCTGGTAGTGGTATAGAAGTAGTTGTGGCCGAGTGGTTAAGGCGATGGACTTGAAATCCATTGGGGTTTCCCCGCGCAGGTTCAAATCCTGCCAGCTACGTATTGCTTTTCGAGCATGTCAAAAACAGAGATCATACTTCCTTGACTCATTTATTTTCTAGGAAACTATACTAGCTATTATATTTCCCATAGTTTGACTATTAATATAGCAGCTACCAAATAGAAATTGCAACAGGTTTTAAATGACAATTATGAAATGGAAAGCAATTATTTTTCCACAGAAGCTCATCACAAAATCAACGTGCAGGTAGTTGTGGCCGAGTGGTTAAGGCGATGGACTTGAAATCCATTGGGGTTTCCCTGTGCAGGTTCAAATCCTGCCAGCTACGTTACATTTTGCTTTTCAAACTTATTTAAAAACACAATATGCATTTAAGATGTAGAAAAGCAAAATATGTTATGTTGAACAATGTAACTGTCTCATCCTAAATCACCTTCACCTGCATCCTATTTCACAATGGACTGCTTTTTGAAGCACGTGATCTCAGACAGTGAGGCTCTTCCTGCATTTTAGGAACATGTCATTAAACCATCTCCAATTTTTTTTTACTGTTTCATGATGTAATGGTTATTTATGTGTAGATCTGAGTTAAAATTAGTTTTGTTAATAACAACTAAACTTTTAATTAACAAATCAGCAGCACTAGGTAGAAATGTGCATATCAGATACTTTCAAATATCACAAAACTGTAGTGCTATCTGTGGAATTACAGTGAATGTATTGCAATTATTTCCATCAGCCACTTTGTAAGATACATAACAAAGTTTATTTGTTCATTCCAGAACATATTATCATCTTCATCATAATCAACAATTGCCACCAAGCTCAGGAAATCTTTCCCATCTTAAAGTTAATCTTAAATATATCTCTATAACACTGACATGAGCTGTTTCTTTTTAAAACATAAACAGTAATTGAAAAATTAAAATCAATATTTTGTGGAAACCATCATACTCACCATTGTATCCTAATCCTGATTTAATCCTAGTTTGCAGCCTTGATGTTATGAACTAATTATTTCACATATACATTTGCAGAATCCTATGATGTGCCTTTCACAATATCCATACTGCCACTAAAGAATGCAAAATTTGATCTTGAGAGATCTGCAGAGATGAAATGAATGATGAGAGAAAATGCATGTTAATAAACAAATTTATGATTGTGCAGTGGCAGGTGTGCTAATTCCACATTAAATAAGCATGGGACCATTGAAATAAACAGAACGATAATAAATTATTTTGTACTCCAGGTAATGTCAGGTAGTGGTATAGAAGTAGTTGTGGCCGAGTTGTTAAGGGGATGGACTTGAAATCCATTGGGGTTTCCCCGCGCAGGTTCAAATACTGCCAGCTATGTCTTACTTTTCGAGAATGTCAAAAACAGAGATCATACTTCCTTGACTCATTTATTTTCTAGGAAACTATACTAGCTTTTATATTTCCCATAGTTTGACTATTAATATAGCAGCTACCAAATAGAAATTGCAACAGGTTTTAAATGACAATCATGAAATGGAAAGCAATTATTTTTCTACAGAAGCTCATCACAAAATCAACGTGCAGGTAGTTGTGGCCGAGTGGTTAAGGCGATGGACTCGAAATTCATTGGGGTTTCCCCGCGCAGGTTAAAATCCTGCCAGCTACGTTACATTTTGCTTTTCAAACTTATTTAAAAACACAATATGCATTTAAGATGTAGAAAAGCAAAATATGTTATGTTGAACAATGTAACTGTCTCATCCTAAATCACCTTCACCTGCATCCTATTTCACAATGGACTGCTTTTTGAAGCACGTGATCTCAGACAGTGAGGCTCTTCCTGCATTTTAGGAACATGTCATTAAACCATCTCCAATTTTTTTTTACTGTTTCATGATGTAATGGTTATTTATGTGTAGATCTGAGTTAAAATTAGTTTTGTTAATAACAACTAAACTTTTAATTAACAAATCAGCAGCACTAGGTAGAAATGTGCATATCAGATACTTTCAAATATCACAAAACTGTAGTGCTATCTGTGGAATTACCGTGAATGTATTGCAATTATTTCCATCAGCCACTTTGCAAGATACATAACAAAGTTTATTTGATCATTCCAGAACATATTATCATCTTCATCATAATCAACAATTGCCACCAAGCTCAGGAAATCTTTCCCATCTTAAAGTTAATCTTAAATATATCTCTATAACACTGACATGAGCTGATTCTTTTTAAAACATAAACAGTAATTGAAAAATTAAAATCAATATTTTTTGGAAACCATCATACTCACCATTGTATCCTAATCCTGATTTAATCCTAGTTTGCAGCCTTGATGTTATGAACTAATTATTTCACATATACATTTGCAGAATCCTATGGTGTGCCTTTCACAATGTCCATACTGCCACTAAAGAATGCAAAATTTGATCTTGAGAGATCTGCAGAGATGAAATGAATGATGAGAGAAAATGCATGTTAATAAACAAATTTATGATTGTGCAGTGGCAGGTGTGCTAATTCCACATTAAATAAGCATGGGACCAATTAAATAAACAGAACGATAATAAATTATTTTGTACTCCAGGTAATGTCAGGTAGTGGTATAGAAGTAGCT
This sequence comes from Taudactylus pleione, assembly GCA_031769625.1. NCBI lineage: Eukaryota > Metazoa > Chordata > Amphibia > Anura > Myobatrachidae > Taudactylus > Taudactylus pleione. The sequence continues at coordinate 5,047,852 of JAUIMM010000084.1, forward strand.
GTGGCCGAGTGGTTAAGGCGATGGTTCAAATCCTGCCAGCTACGTCTTGCTTTTCGAGCATGTCAAAAACAGAGATCATACTTCCTTGACTCCTTTATTTTCTAGGAAACTATACTAGCTTTTATATTTCACATAGTTTGTCTATTAATATAGCAGCCACCAAATAGAAATTGCAACAGGTTTTAAATGACAATCATGAAATGGAAAGCAATTATTTTTCCACAGAAGCTCATCACAAAATCAACGTGCCAGTAGTTGTGGCCGAGTGGTTAAGGCGATTGACTCGAAATCCATTGGGGTTTCCCTGCTCAGGTTAAAATCCTGCCAGCTACTTTACGTTTTGCTTTTCAAACTTATTTTAAAAACACAATATGCATTTAAGATGTAGAAAAGCAAAATATGTTATGTTGAACAATGTAACTGTCTCATCCTAAATCACCTTCACCTGCATCCTATTTCACAATGGACTGCTTTTTGAAGCACGTGATCTCAGACAGTGAGGCTCTTCCTGCATTTTAGGAACATGTCATTAAACCATCTCCAAATTTTTTTTTACTGTTTCATGATGTAATGGTTATTTATGTGTAGATCTGAGTTAAAATTAGTTTTGTTAATAACAACTAAACTTTTAATTAACAAATCAGCAGCACTAGGTAGAAATGTGCATATCAGATACTTTCAAATATCACAAAACTGTAGTGCTATCTGTGGAATTACAGTGAATGTATTGCAATTATTTCCATCAGCCACATTGTAAGATACATAACAAAGTTTATTTGTTCATTCCAGAACATATTATCATCTTCATCATAATCAACAATTGCCACCAAGCTCAGGAAATCTTTCCCATCTTAAAGTTAATCTTAAATATATCTCTATAACACTGACATGAGCTGTTTCTTTTTAAAACATAAACAGTAATTGAAAAATTTAAATCAATATTTTTTGGAAACCATCATACTCACCATTGTATCCTAATCCTGATTTAATCCTAGTTTGCAGCCTTGATGTTATGAACTAATTATTTCACATATACATTTGCAGAATCCTATGATGTGCCTTTCACAATATCCATACTGCAACTAAAGAATGCAAAATTTGATCTTGAGAGATCTGCAGAGATGAAATGAATGATGAGAGAAAATGCATGTTAATAAACAAATTTATGATTGTGCAGTGGCAGGTGTGCTAATTCTACATTAAATAAGCATGGGACCAATGAAATAAACAGAACGATAATAAATTATTTTGTACTCCAGGTAATGTCTGGTAGTGGTATAGAAGTAGTTGTGGCCGAGTTGTTAAGGGGATGGACTTGAAATCCATTGGGGTTTCCCCGCGCAGGTTCAAATACTGCCAGCTATGTCTTACTTTTCGAGAATGTCAAAAACAGAGATCATACTTCCTTGACTCATTTATTTTCTAGGAAACTATACTAGCTTTTATATTTCCCATAGTTTGACTATTAATATAGCAGCTACCAAATAGAAATTGCAACAGGTTTTAAATGACAATCATGAAATGGAAAGCAATTATTTTTCTACAGAAGCTCATCACAAAATCAACGTGCAGGTAGTTGTGGCCGAGTGGTTAAGGCGATGGACTCGAAATTCATTGGGGTTTCCCCGCGCAGGTTAAAATCCTGCCAGCTACGTTACATTTTGCTTTTCAAACTTATTTAAAAACACAATATGCATTTAAGATGTAGAAAAGCAAAATATGTTATGTTGAACAATGTAACTGTCTCATCCTAAATCACCTTCACCTGCATCCTATTTCACAATGGACTGCTTTTTGAAGCACGTGATCTCAGACAGTGAGGCTCTTCCTGCATTTTAGGAACATGTCATTAAACCATCTCCAATTTTTTTTTACTGTTTCATGATGTAATGGTTATTTATGTGTAGATCTGAGTTAAAATTAGTTTTGTTAATAACAACTAAACTTTTAATTAACAAATCAGCAGCACTAGGTAGAAATGTGCATATCAGATACTTTCAAATATCACAAAACTGTAGTGCTATCTGTGGAATTACCGTGAATGTATTGCAATTATTTCCATCAGCCACTTTGCAAGATACATAACAAAGTTTATTTGATCATTCCAGAACATATTATCATCTTCATCATAATCAACAATTGCCACCAAGCTCAGGAAATCTTTCCCATCTTAAAGTTAATCTTAAATATATCTCTATAACACTGACATGAGCTGTTTCTTTTTAAAACATAAACAGTAATTGAAAAATTAAAATCAATATTTTTTGGAAACCATCATACTCACCATTGTATCCTAATCCTGATTTAATCCTAGTTTGCAGCCTTGATGTTATGAACTAATTATTTCACATATACATTTGCAGAATCCTATGGTGTGCCTTTCACAATGTCCATACTGCCACTAAAGAATGCAAAATTTGATCTTGAGAGATCTGCAGAGATGAAATGAATGATGAGAGAAAATGCATGTTAATAAACAAATTTATGATTGTGCAGTGGCAGGTGTGCTAATTCCACATTAAATAAGCATGGGACCAATTAAATAAACAGAACGATAATAAATTATTTTGTACTCCAGGTAATGTCAGGTAGTGGTATAGAAGTAGCTGTGGCCGAGTGGTTAAGGCGATGGTTCAAATCCTGCCAGCTACGTCTTGCTTTTCGAGCATGTCAAAAACAGAGATCATACTTCCTTGACTCCTTTATTTTCTAGGAAACTATACTAGCTTTTATATTTCACATAGTTTGTCTATTAATATAGCAGCCACCAAATAGAAATTGCAACAGGTTTTAAATGACAATCATGAAATGGAAAGCAATTATTTTTCCACAGAAGCTCATCACAAAATCAACGTGCCAGTAGTTGTGGCCGAGTGGTTAAGGCGATTGACTCGAAATCCATTGGGGTTTCCCTGCTCAGGTTAAAATCCTGCCAGCTACGTTACGTTTTGCTTTTCAAACTTATTTTAAAAACACAATATGCATTTAAGATGTAGAAAAGCAAAATATGTTATGTTGAACAATGTAACTGTCTCATCCTAAATCACCTTCACCTGCATCCTATTTCACAATGGACTGCTTTTTGAAGCACGTGATCTCAGACAGTGAGGCTCTTCCTGCATTTTAGGAACATGTCATTAAACCATCTCCAATTTTTTTTTACTGTTTCATGATGTAATGGTTATTTATGTGTAGATCTGAGTTAAAATTAGTTTTGTTAATAACAACTAAACTTTTAATTAACAAATCAGCAGCACTAGGTAGAAATGTGCATATCAGATACTTTCAAATATCACAAAACTGTAGTGCTATCTGTGGAATTACAGTGAATGTATTGCAATTATTTCCATCAGCCACATTGTAAGATACATAACAAAGTTTATTTGTTCATTCCAGAACATATTATCATCTTCATCATAATCAACAATTGCCACCAAGCTCAGGAAATCTTTCCCATCTTAAAGTTAATCTTAAATATATCTCTATAACACTGACATGAGCTGTTTCTTTTTAAAACATAAACAGTAATTGAAAAATTAAAATCAATATTTTTTGGAAACCATCATACTCACCATTGTATCCTAATCCTGATTTAATCCTAGTTTGCAGCCTTGATGTTATGAACTAATTATTTCACATATACATTTGCAGAATCCTATGATGTGCCTTTCACAATATCCATACTGCCACTAAAGAATGCAAAATTTGATCTTGAGAGATCTGCAGAGATGAAATGAATGATGAGAGAAAATGCATGTTAATAAACAAATTTATGATTGTGCAGTGGCAGGTGTGCTAATTCTACATTAAATAAGCATGGGACCAATGAAATAAACAGAACGATAATAAATTATTTTGTACTCCAGGTAATGTCTGGTAGTGGTATAGAAGTAGTTGTGGCTGAGTGGTTAAGGCGATGGACTTGAAATCCATTGAGGTTTCCCCGTGCAGGTTCAAATCCTGCCAGCTACGTCTTGCTTTTCGAGCATGTCAAAAACAGAGATCATACTTCCTTGACTCCTTTATTTTCTAGGAAACTATACTAGCTATTATATTTCCCATAGTTTGTCTATTAATATAGCAGCTACCAAATAGAAATTGCAACAGGTTTTAAATGACAATCATGAAATGGAAAGCAATTATTTTTCTACAGAAGCTCATCACAAAATCAACGTGCAGGTAGTTGTGGCCGAGTGGTTAAGGCGATGGACTCGAAATCCATTGGGGTTTCCCCACACAGGTTAAAATCCTGCCAGCTACATTACATTTTGCTTTTCAAACTTATTTAAAAACACAATATGCATTTAAGATGTAGAAAAGCAAAATATGTTATGTTGAACAATGTAACTGTCTCATCCTAAATCACCTTCACCTGCATCCTATTTCACAATGGACTGCTTTTTGAAGCACGTGATCTCAGACAGTGAGGCTCTTCCTGCATTTTAGGAACATGTCATTAAACCATCTCCAATTTTTTTTTACTGTTTCATGATGTAATGGTTATTTATGTGTAGATCTGAGTTAAAATTAGTTTTGTTAATAACAACTAAACTTTTAATTAACAAATCAGCAGCACTAGGTAGAAATGTGCATATCAGATACTTTCAAATATCACAAAACTGTAGTGCTATCTGTGGAATTACAGTGAATGTATTGCAATTATTTCCATCAGCGACATTGTAAGATTCATAACAAAGTTTATTTGTTCATTCCAGAACATATTATCATCTTCATCATAATCAACAATTGCCACCAAGCTCAGGAAATCTTTCCCATCTTAAAGTTAATCTTAAATATATCTCTATAACACTGACATGAGCTGTTTCTTTTTAAAACATAAACAGTAATTGAAAAATTAAAATCAATATTTTTTGGAAACCATCATACTCACCATTGTATCCTAATCCTGATTTAATCCTAGTTTGCAGCCTTGATGTTATGAACTAATTATTTCACATATACATTTGCAGAATCCTATGATGTGCCTTTCACAATATCCATACTGCCACTAAAGAATGCAAAATTTGATCTTGAGAGATCTGCAGAGATGAAATGAAGGATGAGAGAAAATGCATGTTAATAAACAAATTTATGATTGTGCAGAGGCAGGTGTGCTAATTCTACATTAAATAAGCATGGGACCAATGAAATAAACAGAACGATAATAAATTATTTTGTACTCCAGGTAATGTCTGATAGTTGTATAGAAGTAGTTGTGGCCGAGTGGTTAAGGCAATGGACTTGAAATCCATTGGGGTTTCCCCCCGCAGGTTCAAATCCTGCCAGCTACGTCTTGCTTTTCGAGCATGTCAAAAACAGAGATCATACTTCCTTGACTCATTTATTTTCTAGGAAACTATGCTAGCTATTATATTTCCCATAGTTTGTCTATTAATATAGCAGCTACCAAATAAAAATTTCAACAGGTTTTAAATGACAATCATGAAATGGAAAGCAATTATTTTTCTACAGAAGCTCATCACAAAATCAACGTGCAGGTAGTTGTGGCCGAGTGGTTAAGGCGATGGACTCGAAATTCATTGGGGTTTCCCCGCGCAGGTTAAAATCCTGCCAGCTATGTTACATTTTGCTTTTCAAACTTATTTAAAAACACAATATGCATTTAAGATGTAGAAAAGCAAAATATGTTATGTTGAACAATGTAACTGTCTCATCCTAAATCACCTTCACCTGCATCCTATTTCACAATGGACTGCTTTTTGAAGCACGTGATCTCAGACAGTGAGGCTCTTCCTGCATTTTAGGAACATGTCATTAAACCATCTCCAATTTTTTTTTACTGTTTCATGATGTAATGGTTATTTATGTGTAGATCTGAGTTAAAATTAGTTTTGTTAATAACAACTAAACTTTTAATTAACAAATCAGCAGCACTAGGTAGAAATGTGCATATCAGATACTTTCAAATATCACAAAACTGTAGTGCTATCTGTGGAATTACAGTGAATGTATTGCAATTATTTCCATCAGCCACATTGTAAGAAACATAACAAAGTTTATTTGTTCATTCCAGAACATATTATCATCTTCATCATAATCAACAATTGCCACCAAGCTCAGGAAATCTTTCCCATCTTAAAGTTAATCTTAAATATATCTCTATAACACTGACATGAGCTGTTTCTTTTTAAAACATAAACAGTAATTGAAAAATTAAATCAATATTTTTTGGAAACCATCATACTCACCATTGTATCCTAATCCTGATTTAATCCTAGTTTGCAGCCTTGATGTTATGAACTAATTATTTCACATGTACATTTGCAGAATCCTATGATGTGCCTTTCACAATATCCATACTGCCACTAAAGAATGCAAAATTTGATCATGAGAGATCTGCAGAGATTAAATGAATGATGAGAGAAAATGCATGTTAATAAACAAATTTATGATTGTGCAGTGGCAGGTGTGCTAATTCTACATTAAATAAGCATGGGACCAATGAAATAAACAGAACAATAATAAATTATTTTGTACTCCAGGTAATGTCTGGTAGTGGTATAGAAGTAGTTGTGGCCGAGTGGTTAAGGCGATGGACTTGAAATCCATTGGGGTTTCCCCGCGCAGGTTCAAATCCTGCCAGCTACGTCTTGCTTTTCGAGCGTGTCAAAAACAGAGATCATACTTCCTTGACTCATTTATTTTCTAGGAAACTATACTAGCTATTATATTTCCCATAGTTTGACTATTAATATAGCAGCTACCAAATAGAAATTGCAACAGGTTTTAAATGACAATTATGAAATGGAAAGCAATTATTTTTCCACAGAAGCTCATCACAAAATCAACGTGCAGGTAGTTGTGGCCGAGTGGTTAAGGCGATGGACTCGAAATCCATTGGGGTTTCCCTGTGCAGGTTCAAATCCTGCCAGCTACGTTACATTTTGCTTTTCAAACTTATTTAAAAACACAATATGCATTTAAGATGTAGAAAAGCAAAATATGTTATGTTGAACAATGTAACTGTCTCATCCTAAATCACCTTCACCTGCATCCTATTTCACAATGGACTGCTTTTTGAAGCACGTGATCTCAGACAGTGAGGCTCTTCCTGCATTTTAGGAACATGTCATTAAACCATCTCCAATTTTTTTTTACTGTTTCATGATGTAATGGTTATTTATGTGTAGATCTGAGTTAAAATTAGTTTTGTTAATAACAACTAAACTTTTAATTAACAAATCAGCAGCACTAGGTAGAAATGTGCATATCAGATACTTTCAAATATCACAAAACTGTAGTGCTATCTGTGGAATTACAGTGAATGTATTGCAATTATTTCCATCAGCCACTTTGTAAGATACATAACAAAGTTTATTTGTTCATTCCAGAACATATTATCATCTTCATCATAATCAACAATTGCCACCAAGCTCAGGAAATCTTTCCCATCTTAAAGTTAATCTTAAATATATCTCTATAACACTGACATGAGCTGTTTCTTTTTAAAACATAAACAGTAATTGAAAAATTAAAATCAATATTTTTTGGAAACCATCATACTCACCATTGTATCCTAATCCTGATTTAATCCTAGTTTGCAGCCTTGATGTTATGAACTAATTATTTCACATATACATTTGCAGAATCCTATGATGTGCCTTTCACAATATCCATACTGCCACTAAAGAATGCAAAATTTGATCTTGAGAGATCTGCAGAGATGAAATGAATGATGAGAGAAAATGCATGTTAATAAACAAATTTATGATTGTGCAGTGGCAGGTGTGCTAATTCCACATTAAATAAGCATGGGACCATTGAAATAAACAGAACGATAATAAATTATTTTGTACTCCAGGTAATGTCAGGTAGTGGTATAGAAGTAGTTGTGGCCGAGTTGTTAAGGCGATGGACTTGAAATCCATTGGGGTTTCCCCGCGCAGGTTCAAATACTGCCAGCTATGTCTTACTTTTCGAGAATGTCAAAAACAGAGATCATACTTCCTTGACTCATTTATTTTCTAGGAAACTATACTAGCTTTTATATTTCCCATGTTTTGACTATTAATATAGCAGCTACCAAATAGAAATTGCAACAGGTTTTAAATGACAATCATGAAATGGAAAGCAATTATTTTTCTACAGAAGCTCATCACAAAATCAACGTGCAGGTAGTTGTGGCCGAGTGGTTAAGGCGATGGACTCGAAATTCATTGGGGTTTCCCCGCGCAGGTTAAAATCCTGCCAGCTACGTTACATTTTGCTTTTCAAACTTATTTAAAAACACAATATGCATTTAAGATGTAGAAAAGCAAAATATGTTATGTTGAACAATGTAACTGTCTCATCCTAAATCACCTTCACCTGCATCCTATTTCACAATGGACTGCTTTTTGAAGCACGTGATCTCAGACAGTGAGGCTCTTCCTGCATTTTAGGAACATGTCATTAAACCATCTCCAATTTTTTTTTACTGTTTCATGATGTAATGGTTATTTATGTGTAGATCTGAGTTAAAATTAGTTTTGTTAATAACAACTAAACTTTTAATTAACAAATCAGCAGCACTAGGTAGAAATGTGCATATCAGATACTTTCAAATATCACAAAACTGTAGTGCTATCTGTGGAATTACAGTGAATGTATTGCAATTATTTCCATCAGCCACATTGTAAGAAACATAACAAAGTTTATTTGTTCATTCCAGAACATATTATCATCTTCATCATAATCAACAATTGCCACCAAGCTCAGGAAATCTTTCCCATCTTAAAGTTAATCTTAAATATATCTCTATAACACTGACATGAGCTGTTTCTTTTTAAAACATAAACAGTAATTGAAAAATTAAATCAATATTTTTTGGAAACCATCATACTCACCATTGTATCCTAATCCTGATTTAATCCTAGTTTGCAGCCTTGATGTTATGAACTAATTATTTCACATATACATTTGCAGAATCCTATGATGTGACTTTCACAATATCCATACTGCCACTAAAGAATGCAAAATTTGATCATGAGAGATCTGCAGAGATTAAATGAATGATGAGAGAAAATGCATGTTAATAAACAAATTTATGATTGTGCAGTGGCAGGTGTGCTAATTCTACATTAAATAAGCATGGGACCAATGAAATAAACAGAACGATAATAAATTATTTTGGACTCCAGGTAATGTCTGGTAGTTGTATAGAAGTAGTTGTGGCCGAGTGGTTAAGGCGATGGACTTGAAATCCATTGGGGTTTCCCTGCGCAGGTTCAAATCCTGCCAGCTACGTCTTGCTTTTCGAGCATGTCAAAAACAGAGATCATACTTCCTTGACTCATTTATTTTCTAGGAAACTATACTAGCTATTATATTTCCCATAGTTTGACTATTAATATAGCAGCTACCAAATAGAAATTGCAACAGGTTTTAAATGACAATTATGAAATGGAAAGCAATTATTTTTCCACAGAAGCTCATCACAAAATCAACGTGCAGGTAGTTGTGGCCGAGTGGTTAAGGCGATGGACTCGAAATTCATTGGGGTTTCCCCGCGCAGGTTAAAATCCTGCCAGCTACGTTACATTTTGCTTTTCAAACTTATTTAAAAACACAATATGCATTTAAGATGTAGAAAAGCAAAATATGTTATGTTGAACAATGTAACTGTCTCATCCTAAATCACCTTCACCTGCATCCTATTTCACAATGGACTGCTTTTTGAAGCACGTGATCTCAGACAGTGAGGCTCTTCCTGCATTTTAGGAACATGTAATTAAACCATCTCCAATTTTTTTTTACTGTTTCATGATGTAATGGTTATTTATGTGTAGATCTGAGTTAAAATTAGTTTTGTTAATAACAACTAAACTTTTAATTAACAAATCAGCAGCACTAGGTAGAAATGTGCATATCAGATACTTTCAAATATCACAAAACTGTAGTGCTATCTGTGGAATTACAGTGAATGTATTGCAATTATTTCCATCAGCCACATTGTAAGATACATAACAAAGTTTATTTGTTCATTCCAGAACATATTATCATCTTCATCATAATCAACAATTGCCACCAAGCTCAGGAAATCTTTCCCATCTTAAAGTTAATCTTAAATATATCTCTATAACACTGACATGAGCTGTTTCTTTTTAAAACATAAACAGTAATTGAAAAATTAAAATCAATATTTTCTGGAAACCATCATACTCACCATTGTATCCTAATCCTGATTTAATCCTAGTTTGCAGCCTTGATGTTATGAACTAATTATTTCACATATACATTTGCAGAATCCTATGATGTGCCTTTCACAATATCCATACTGCCACTAAAGAATGCAAAATTTGATCTTGAGAGATCTGCAGAGATGAAATGAATGATGAGAGAAAATGCATGTTAATAAACAAATTTATGATTGTGCAGTGGCAGGTGTGCTAATTCCACATTAAATAAGCATGGGACCATTGAAATAAACAGAACGATAATAAATTATTTTGTACTCCAGGTAATGTCAGTTAGTGGTATAGAAGTAGTTGTGGCCGAGTTGTTAAGGCGATGGACTTGAAATCCATTGGGGTTTCCCGGCGCAGGTTCAAATACTGCCAGCTACGTCTTGCTTTTCGAGAATGTCAAAAACAGATATCATACTTCCTTGACTCATTTATTTTCTAGGAAACTATACTAGCTTTTATATTTCACATAGTTTGTCTATTAATATAGCAGCTACCAAATAGAAATTGCAACAGGTTTTAAATGACAATCATGAAATGGAAAGCAATTATTTTTCCACAGAAGCTCATCACAAAATCAACGTGCAGGTAGTTGTGGCCGAGTGGTTAAGGCGATGGACTCGAAATCCATTGGGGTTTCCCCGCGCATGTTCAAATCCTGTCAGCTACGTTACATTTTGCTTTTCAAACTTATTTAAAAACACAATATGCATTTAAGATGTAGAAAAGCAAAATATGTTATGTTGAACAATGTAACTGTCTCATCCTAATTCACCTTCACCTGCATCCTATTTCACCATGGACTGCTTTTTGAAGCACGTGATCTCAGACAGTGAGGCTCTTCCTGCATTTTAGGAACATGTCATTAAACCATCTCCAATTTTTTTTTACTGTTTCATGATGTAATGGTTATTTATGTGTAGATCTGAGTTAAAATTAGTTTTGTTAATAACAACTAAACTTTTAATTAACAAATCAGCAGCACTAGGTAGAAATGTGCATATCAGATACTTTCAAATATCACAAAACTGTAGTGCTATCTGTGGAATTACAGTGAATGTATTGCAATTATTTCCATCAGCCACATTGTAAGATACATAACAAAGTTTATTTGTTCATTCCAGAACATATTATCATCTTCATCATAATCAACAATTGCCACCAAGCTCAGGAAATCTTTCCCATCTTAAAGTTAATCTTAAATATATCTCTATAACACTGACATGAGCTGTTTCTTTTTAAAACATAAACAGTAATTGAAAAATTAAAATCAATATTTTTTGGAAACCATCATACTCACCATTGTATCCTAATCCTGATTTAATCCTAGTTTGCAGCCTTGATGTTATGAACTAATTATTTCACATATACATTTGCAGAATCCTATGATGTGCCTTTCACAATATCCATACTGCCACTAAAGAATGCAAAATTTGATCTTGAGAGATCTGCAGAGATGAAATGAATGATGAGAGAAAATGCATGTTAATAAACAAATTTATGATTGTGCAGTGGCAGGTGTGCTAATTCCACATTAAATAAGCATGGGACCATTGAAATAAACAGAACGATAATAAATTATTTTGTACTCCAGGTAATGTCAGTTAGTGGTATAGAAGTAGTTGTGGCCGAGTTGTTAAGGCGATGGACTTGAAATCCATTGGGGTTTCCCGGCGCAGGTTCAAATACTGCCGGCTACGTCTTGCTTTTCGAGAATGTCAAAAACAGAGATCATACTTCCTTGACTCATTTATTTTCTAGGAAACTATACTAGCTTTTATATTTCACATAGTTTGTCTATTAATATAGCAGCTACCAAATAGAAATTGCAACAGGTTTTAAATGACAATCATGAAATGGAAAGCAATTATTTTTCCACAGAAGCTCATCACAAAATCAACGTGCAGGTAGTTGTGGCCGAGTGGTTAAGGCGATGGACTCGAAATCCATTGGGGTTTCCCCGCGCATGTTCAAATCCTGTCAGCTACGTTACATTTTGCTTTTCAAACTTATTTAAAAACACAATATGCATTTAAGATGTAGAAAAGCAAAATATGTTATGTTGAACAATGTAACTGTCTCATCCTAATTCACCTTCACCTGCATCCTATTTCACAATGGACTGCTTTTTGAAGCACGTGATCTCAGACAGTGAGGCTCTTCCTGCATTTTAGGAACATGTCATTAAACCATCTCCAATTTTTTTTTACTGTTTCATGATGTAATGGTTATTTATGTGTAGATCTGAGTTAAAATTAGTTTTGTTAATAACAACTAAACTTTTAATTAACAAATCAGCAGCACTAGGTAGAAATGTGCATATCAGATACTTTCAAATATCACAAAACTGTAGTGCTATCTGTGGAATTACAGTGAATGTATTGCAATTATTTCCATCAGCCACATTGTAAGATACATAACAAAGTTTATTTGTTCATTCCAGAACATATTATCATCTTCATCATAATCAACAATTGCCACCAAGCTCAGGAAATCTTTCCCATCTTAAAGTTAATCTTAAATATATCTCTATAACACTGACATGAGCTGTTTCTTTTTAAAACATAAACAGTAATTGAAAAATTAAAATCAATATTTTTTGGAAACCATCATACTCACCATTGTATCCTAATCCTGATTTAATCCTAGTTTGCAGCCTTGATGTTATGAACTAATTGTTTCACATATACATTTGCAGAATCCTATGATGTGCCTTTCACAATATCCATACTGCCACAAAGAATACAAAATTTGATCTTGAGAGATCTGCAGAGATTAAATGAATGTTGAGAGAAAATGCATGTTAATAAACAAATTTATGATTGTGCAGTGGCAGGTGTGCTATTTCTACATTAAATAAGCATGGGACCAATGAAATAAACAGAACGATAATAAATTAATTTGTACTCCAGGTAATGTCTGGTAGTGGTATAGAAGTAGTTGTGGCCGAGTGGTTAAGGCGATGGACTTGAAATCCATTGGGGTTTCCCCGCGCAGGTTCAAATCCTGCCAGCTAAGTCTTGCTTTTCGAGCGTGTCAAAAACAGAGATCATACTTCCTTGACTCCTTTATTTTCTAGGAAACTATGCTAGCTATTCTATTTCCCATAGTTTGTCTATTAATATAGCAGCTACCAAATAGAAATTGCAACAGGTTTTAAATGACAATCATGAAATGGAAAGCAATTATTTTTCTACAGAAGCTCATCACAAAATCAACGTGCAGGTAGTTGTGGCCGAGTGGTTAAGGCGATTGACTCGAAATCCATTGGGGTTTTCCTGCGCAGTTTCAAATCCTGCCAGCTATGTTACATTTTGCTTTTCAAACTTATTTAAAAACACAATATGCATTTAAGATGTAGAAAAGCAAAATATGTTATGTTGAACAATGTAACTGTCTCATCCTAAATCACCTTCACCTGCATCCTATTTCACAATGGACTGCTTTTTGAAGCACGTGATCTCAGACAGTGAGGCTCTTCCTGCATTTTAGGAACATGTCATTAAACCATCTCCAATTTTTTTTTACTGTTTCAAATACTGCCAGCTACGTCTTGCTTTTCGAGAATGTCAAAAACAGAGATCATACTTCCTTGACTCATTTATTTTCTAGGAAACTATACTAGCTTTTATATTTCACATAGTTTGTCTATTAATATAGCAGCTACCAAATAGAAATTGCAACAGGTTTTAAATGACAATCATGAAATGGAAAGCAATTATATTTCCACAGAAGCTCATCACAAAATCAATGTGCAGGTAGTTGTGGCCGAGTGGTTAAGGCGATGGACTCGAAATCCATTGGGGTTTCCCCGCGCATGTTCAAATCCTGATAGCTACATTTTGCTTTTCAAACTTATTTAAAAACACAATATGCATTTAATATGTAGAAAAGCAAAATATGTTATGTTGAACAATGTAACTGTCTCATCCTAAATCACCTTCACCTGCATCCTATTTCACAATGGATTGCTTTTTGAAGCACGTGATCTCAGACAGTGAGGCTCTTCCTGCATTTTAGGAACATGTCATTAAACCATCTCCAATTTTTTTTTACTGTTTCATGATGTAATGGTTATTTATGTGTAGATCTGAGTTAAAATTAGTTTTGTTAATAACAACTAAACTTTTAATTAACAAATCAGCAGCACTAGGTAGAAATGTGCATATCAGATACTTTCAAATATCACAAAACTGTAGTGCTATCTGTGGAATTACAGTGAATGTATTGCAATTATTTCCATCAGCCACTTTGTAAGATACATAACAAAGTTTATTTGTTCATTCCAGAACATATTATCATCTTCATCATAATCAACAATTGCCACCAAGCTCAGGAAATCTTTCCCATCTTAAAGTTAATCTTAAATATATCTCTATAACACTGACATGAGCTGTTTCTTTTTAAAACATAAACAGTAATTGAAAAATTAAAATCAATATTTTTTGGAAACCATCATACTCACCATTGTATCCTAATCCTGATTTAATCCTAGTTTGCAGCCTTGATGTTATGAACTAATTATTTCACATATACATTTGCAGAATCCTATGATGTGCCTTTCACAATATCCATACTGCCACAAAGAATGCAAAATTTGATCTTGAGAGATCTGCAGAGATTAAATGAATGTTGAGAGAAAATGCATGTTAATAAACAAATTTATGATTGTGCAGTGGCAGGTGTGCTATTTCTAAATTAAATAAGCATGGGACCAATGAAATAAACAGAACGATAATAAATTAATTTGTACTCCAGGTAATGTCTGGTAGTGGTATAGAAGTAGTTGTGGCCGAGTGGTTAAGGCGATGGACTCGAAATCCATTGGGGTTTTCCTGCGCAGGTTCAAATCCTGCCAGCTACGTTACATTTTGCTTTTCAAACTTATTTAAAAACACAATATGCATTTAAGATGTAGAAAAGCAAAATATGTTATGTTGAACAATGTAACTGTCTCATCCTAAATCACCTTCACCTGCATCCTATTTCACAATGGACTGCTTTTTGAAGCACGTGATCTCAGACAGTGAGGCTCTTCCTGCATTTTAGGAACATGTCATTAAACCATCTCCAATTTTTTTTTACTGTTTCATGATGTAATGGTTATTTATGTGTAGATCTGAGTTAAAATTAGTTTTGTTAATAACAACTAAACTTTTAATTAACAAATCAGCAGCACTAGGTAGAAATGTGCATATCAGATACTTTCAAATATCACAAAACTGTAGTGCTATCTGTGGAATTACAGTGAATGTATTGCAATTATTTCCATCAGCCACTTTGTAAGATACATAACAAAGTTTATTTGTTCATTCCAGAACATATTATCATCTTCATCATAATCAACAATTGCCACCAAGCTCAGGAAATCTTTCCCATCTTAAAGTTAATCTTAAATATATCTCTATAACACTGACATGAGCTGTTTCTTTTTAAAACATAAACAGTAATTGAAAAATTAAAATCAATATTTTTTGGAAACCATCATACTCACCATTGTATCCTAATCCTGATTTAATCCTAGTTTGCAGCCTTGATGTTATGAACTAATTATTTCACATATACATTTGCAGAATCCTATGATGTGCCTTTCACAATATCCATACTGCCACAAAGAATGCAAAATTTGATCTTGAGAGATCTGCAGAGATTAAATGAATGTTGAGAGAAAATGCATGTTAATAAACAAATTTATGATTGTGCAGTGGCAGGTGTGCTATTTCTACATTAAATAAGCATGGGACCAATGAAATAAACAGAACGATAATAAATTAATTTGTACTCCAGGTAATGTCTGGTAGTGGTATAGAAGTAGTTGTGGCCGAGTGGTTAAGGCGATGGACTTGAAATCCATTGGGGTTTCCCCGCGCAGGTTCAAATCCTGCCAGCTAAGTCTTGCTTTTCGAGCGTGTCAAAAACAGAGATCATACTTCCTTGACTCCTTTATTTTCTAGGAAACTATGCTAGCTATTCTATTTCCCATAGTTTGTCTATTAATATAGCAGCTACCAAATAGAAATTGCAACAGGTTTTAAATGACAATCATGAAATGGAAAGCAATTATTTTTCTACAGAAGCTCATCACAAAATCAACGTGCAGGTAGTTGTGGCCGAGTGGTTAAGGCGATTGACTCGAAATCCATTGGGGTTTTCCTGCGCAGTTTCAAATCCTGCCAGCTATGTTACATTTTGCTTTTCAAACTTATTTAAAAACACAATATGCATTTAAGATGTAGAAAAGCAAAATATGTTATGTTGAACAATGTAACTGTCTCATCCTAAATCACCTTCACCTGCATCCTATTTCACAATGGACTGCTTTTTGAAGCACGTGATCTCAGACAGTGAGGCTCTTCCTGCATTTTAGGAACATGTCATTAAACCATCTCCAATTTTTTTTTACTGTTTCAAATACTGCCAGCTACGTCTTGCTTTTCGAGAATGTCAAAAACAGAGATCATACTTCCTTGACTCATTTATTTTCTAGGAAACTATACTAGCTTTTATATTTCACATAGTTTGTCTATTAATATAGCAGCTACCAAATAGAAATTGCAACAGGTTTTAAATGACAATCATGAAATGGAAAGCAATTATCTTTCCACAGAAGCTCATCACAAAATCAATGTGCAGGTAGTTGTGGCCGAGTGGTTAAGGCGATGGACTCGAAATCCATTGGGGTTTCCCCGCGCATGTTCAAATCCTGATAGCTACATTTTGCTTTTCAAACTTATTTAAAAACACAATATGCATTTAATATGTAGAAAAGCAAAATATGTTATGTTGAACAATGTAACTGTCTCATCCTAAATCACCTTCACCTGCATCCTATTTCACAATGGATTGCTTTTTGAAGCACGTGATCTCAGACAGTGAGGCTCTTCCTGCATTTTAGGAACATGTCATTAAACCATCTCCAATTTTTTTTTACTGTTTCATGATGTAATGGTTATTTATGTGTAGATCTGAGTTAAAATTAGTTTTGTTAATAACAACTAAACTTTTAATTAACAAATCAGCAGCACTAGGTAGAAATGTGCATATCAGATACTTTCAAATATCACAAAACTGTAGTGCTATCTGTGGAATTACAGTGAATGTATTGCAATTATTTCCATCAGCCACTTTGTAAGATACATAACAAAGTTTATTTGTTCATTCCAGAACATATTATCATCTTCATCATAATCAACAATTGCCACCAAGCTCAGGAAATCTTTCCCATCTTAAAGTTAATCTTAAATATATCTCTATAACACTGACATGAGCTGTTTCTTTTTAAAACATAAACAGTAATTGAAAAATTAAAATCAATATTTTTTGGAAACCATCATACTCACCATTGTATCCTAATCCTGATTTAATCCTAGTTTGCAGCCTTGATGTTATGAACTAATTATTTCACATATACATTTGCAGAATCCTATGATGTGCCTTTCACAATATCCATACTGCCACAAAGAATGCAAAATTTGATCTTGAGAGATCTGCAGAGATTAAATGAATGTTGAGAGAAAATGCATGTTAATAAACAAATTTATGATTGTGCAGTGGCAGGTGTGCTATTTCTAAATTAAATAAGCATGGGACCAATGAAATAAACAGAACGATAATAAATTAATTTGTACTCCAGGTAATGTCTGGTAGTGGTATAGAAGTAGTTGTGGCCGAGTGGTTAAGGCGATGGACTCGAAATCCATTGGGGTTTTCCTGCGCAGGTTCAAATCCTGCCAGCTACGTTACATTTTGCTTTTCAAACTTATTTAAAAACACAATATGCATTTAAGATGTAGAAAAGCAAAATATGTTATGTTGAACAATGTAACTGTCTCATCCTAAATCACCTTCACCTGCATCCTATTTCACAATGGACTGCTTTTTGAAGCACGTGATCTCAGACAGTGAGGCTCTTCCTGCATTTTAGGAACATGTCATTAAACCATCTCCAATTTTTTTTTACTGTTTCATGATGTAATGGTTATTTATGTGTAGATCTGAGTTAAAATTAGTTTTGTTAATAACAACTAAACTTTTAATTAACAAATCAGCAGCACTAGGTAGAAATGTGCATATCAGATACTTTCAAATATCACAAAACTGTAGTGCTATCTGTGGAATTACAGTGAATGTATTGCAATTATTTCCATCAGCCACTTTGTAAGATACATAACAAAGTTTATTTGTTCATTCCAGAACATATTATCATCTTCATCATAATCAACAATTGCCACCAAGCTCAGGAAATCTTTCCCATCTTAAAGTTAATCTTAAATATATCTCTATAACACTGACATGAGCTGTTTCTTTTTAAAACATAAACAGTAATTGAAAAATTAAAATCAATATTTTTTGGAAACCATCATACTCACCATTGTATCCTAATCCTGATTTAATCCTAGTTTGCAGCCTTGATGTTATGAACTAATTATTTCACATATACATTTGCAGAATCCTATGATGTGCCTTTCACAATATCCATACTGCCACAAAGAATGCAAAATTTGATCTTGAGAGATCTGCAGAGATTAAATGAATGTTGAGAGAAAATGCATGTTAATAAACAAATTTATGATTGTGCAGTGGCAGGTGTGCTATTTCTACATTAAATAAGCATGGGACCAATGAAATAAACAGAACGATAATAAATTAATTTGTACTCCAGGTAATGTCTGGTAGTGGTATAGAAGTAGTTGTGGCCGAGTGGTTAAGGCGATGGACTCGAAATCCATTGGGGTTTTCCTGCGCAGGTTCAAATCCTGCCAGCTACGTTACATTTTGCTTTTCAAACTTATTTAAAAACACAATATGCATTTAAGATGTAGAAAAGCAAAATATGTTATGTTGAACAATGTAACTGTCTCATCCTAAATCACCTTCACCTGCATCCTATTTCACAATGGACTGCTTTTTGAAGCACGTGATCTCAGACAGTGAGGCTCTTCCTGCATTTTAGGAACATGTCATTAAACCATCTCCAATTTTTTTTTACTGTTTCATGATGTAATGGTTATTTATGTGTAGATCTGAGTTAAAATTAGTTTTGTTAATAACAACTAAACTTTTAATTAACAAATCAGCAGCACTAGGTAGAAATGTGCATATCAGATACTTTCAAATATCACAAAACTGTAGTGCTATCTGTGGAATTACAGTGAATGTATTGCAATTATTTCCATCAGCCACTTTGTAAGATACATAACAAAGTTTATTTGTTCATTCCAGAACATATTATCATCTTCATCATAATCAACAATTGCCACCAAGCTCAGGAAATCTTTCCCATCTTAAAGTTAATCTTAAATATATCTCTATAACACTGACATGAGCTGTTTCTTTTTAAAACATAAACAGTAATTGAAAAATTAAAATCAATATTTTTTGGAAACCATCATACTCACCATTGTATCCTAATCCTGATTTAATCCTAGTTTGCAGCCTTGATGTTATGAACTAATTATTTCACATATACATTTGCAGAATCCTATGATGTGCCTTTCACAATATCCATACTGCCACAAAGAATGCAAAATTTGATCTTGAGAGATCTGCAGAGATTAAATGAATGTTGAGAGAAAATGCATGTTAATAAACAAATTTATGATTGTGCAGTGGCAGGTGTGCTATTTCTACATTAAATAAGCATGGGACCAATGAAATAAACAGAACGATAATAAATTAATTTGTACTCCAGGTAATGTCTGGTAGTGGTATAGAAGTAGTTGTGGCCGAGTGGTTAAGGCGATGGACTTGAAATCCATTGGGGTTTCCCCGCGCAGGTTCAAATCCTGCCAGCTACGTCTTGCTTTTCGAGCGTGTCAAAAACAGAGATCATACTTCCTTGACTCCTTTATTTTCTAGGAAACTATACTAGCTATTATATTTCCCATAGTTTGTCTATTAATATAGCAGCTACCAAATAGAAATTGCAACAGGTTTTAAATGACAATCATGAAATGGAAAGCAATTATTTTTCTACAGAAGCTCATCACAAAATCAACGTGCAGGTAGTTGTGGCCGAGTGGTTAAGGCGATTGACTCGAAATCCATTGGGGTTTTCCTGCGCAGGTTCAAATCCTGCCAGCTACGTTACATTTTGCTTTTCAAACTTATTTAAAAACACAATATGCATTTAAGATGTAGAAAAGCAAAATATGTTATGTTGAACAATGTAACTGTCTCATCCTAAATCACCTTCACCTGCATCCTATTTCACAATGGACTGCTTTTTGAAGCACGTGATCTCAGACAGTGAGGCTCTTCCTGCATTTTAGGAACATGTCATTAAACCATCTCCAATTTTTTTTTACTGTTTCATGATGTAATGGTTATTTATGTGTAGATCTGAGTTAAAATTAGTTTTGTTAATAACAACTAAACTTTTAATTAACAAATCAGCAGCACTAGGTAGAAATGTGCATATCAGATACTTTCAAATATCACAAAACTGTAGTGCTATCTGTGGAATTACAGTGAATGTATTGCAATTATTTCCATCAGCCACTTTGTAAGATACATAACAAAGTTTATTTGTTCATTCCAGAACATATTATCATCTTCATCATAATCAACAATTGCCACCAAGCTCAGGAAATCTTTCCCATCTTAAAGTTAATCTTAAATATATCTCTATAACACTGACATGAGCTGTTTCTTTTTAAAACATAAACAGTAATTGAAAAATTAAAATCAATATTTTTTGGAAACCATCATACTCACCATTGTATCCTAATCCTGATTTAATCCTAGTTTGCAGCCTTGATGTTATGAACTAATTATTTCACATATACATTTGCAGAATCCTATGATGTGCCTTTCACAATATCCATACTGCCACAAAGAATGCAAAATTTGATCTTGAGAGATCTGCAGAGATTAAATGAATGTTGAGAGAAAATGCATGTTAATAAACAAATTTATGATTGTGCAGTGGCAGGTGTGCTATTTCTACATTAAATAAGCATGGGACCAATGAAATAAACAGAACGATAATAAATTAATTTGTACTCCAGGTAATGTCTGGTAGTGGTATAGAAGTAGTTGTGGCCGAGTGGTTAAGGCGATGGACTCGAAATCCATTGGGGTTTTCCTGCGCAGGTTCAAATCCTGCCAGCTACGTTACATTTTGCTTTTCAAACTTATTTAAAAACACAATATGCATTTAAGATGTAGAAAAGCAAAATATGTTATGTTGAACAATGTAACTGTCTCATCCTAAATCACCTTCACCTGCATCCTATTTCACAATGGACTGCTTTTTGAAGCACGTGATCTCAGACAGTGAGGCTCTTCCTGCATTTTAGGAACATGTCATTAAACCATCTCCAATTTTTTTTTACTGTTTCATGATGTAATGGTTATTTATGTGTAGATCTGAGTTAAAATTAGTTTTGTTAATAACAACTAAACTTTTAATTAACAAATCAGCAGCACTAGGTAGAAATGTGCATATCAGATACTTTCAAATATCACAAAACTGTAGTGCTATCTGTGGAATTACAGTGAATGTATTGCAATTATTTCCATCAGCCACTTTGTAAGATACATAACAAAGTTTATTTGTTCATTCCAGAACATATTATCATCTTCATCATAATCAACAATTGCCACCAAGCTCAGGAAATCTTTCCCATCTTAAAGTTAATCTTAAATATATCTCTATAACACTGACATGAGCTGTTTCTTTTTAAAACATAAACAGTAATTGAAAAATTAAAATCAATATTTTTTGGAAACCATCATACTCACCATTGTATCCTAATCCTGATTTAATCCTAGTTTGCAGCCTTGATGTTATGAACTAATTATTTCACATATACATTTGCAGAATCCTATGATGTGCCTTTCACAATATCCATACTGCCACAAAGAATGCAAAATTTGATCTTGAGAGATCTGCAGAGATTAAATGAATGTTGAGAGAAAATGCATGTTAATAAACAAATTTATGATTGTGCAGTGGCAGGTGTGCTATTTCTACATTAAATAAGCATGGGACCAATGAAATAAACAGAACGATAATAAATTAATTTGTACTCCAGGTAATGTCTGGTAGTGGTATAGAAGTAGTTGTGGCCGAGTGGTTAAGGCGATGGACTTGAAATCCATTGGGGTTTCCCCGCGCAGGTTCAAATCCTGCCAGCTACGTCTTGCTTTTCGAGCGTGTCAAAAACAGAGATCATACTTCCTTGACTCCTTTATTTTCTAGGAAACTATACTAGCTATTATATTTCCCATAGTTTGTCTATTAATATAGCAGCTACCAAATAGAAATTGCAACAGGTTTTAAATGACAATCATGAAATGGAAAGCAATTATTTTTCTACAGAAGCTCATCACAAAATCAACGTGCAGGTAGTTGTGGCCGAGTGGTTAAGGCGATTGACTCGAAATCCATTGGGGTTTTCCTGCGCAGGTTCAAATCCTGCCAGCTACGTTACATTTTGCTTTTCAAACTTATTTAAAAACACAATATGCATTTAAGATGTAGAAAAGCAAAATATGTTATGTTGAACAATGTAACTGTCTCATCCTAAATCACCTTCACCTGCATCCTATTTCACAATGGACTGCTTTTTGAAGCACGTGATCTCAGACAGTGAGGCTCTTCCTGCATTTTAGGAACATGTCATTAAACCATCTCCAATTTTTTTTTACTGTTTCATGATGTAATGGTTATTTATGTGTAGATCTGAGTTAAAATTAGTTTTGTTAATAACAACTAAACTTTTAATTAACAAATCAGCAGCACTAGGTAGAAATGTGCATATCAGATACTTTCAAATATCACAAAACTGTAGTGCTATCTGTGGAATTACAGTGAATGTATTGCAATTATTTCCATCAGCCACTTTGTAAGATACATAACAAAGTTTATTTTTTCATTCCAGAACATATTATCATCTTCATCATAATCAACAATTGCCACCAAGCTCAGGAAATCTTTCCCATCTTAAAGTTAATCTTAAATATATCTCTATAACACTGACATGAGCTGTTTCTTTTTAAAACATAAACAGTAATTGAAAAATTAAAATCAATATTTTTTGGAAACCATCATACTCACCATTGTATCCTAATCCTGATTTAATCCTAGTTTGCAGCCTTGATGTTATGAACTAATTATTTCACATATACATTTGCAGAATCCTATGATGTGCCTTTCACAATATCCATACTGCCACAAAGAATGCAAAATTTGATCTTGAGAGATCTGCAGAGATTAAATGAATGTTGAGAGAAAATGCATGTTAATAAACAAATTTATGATTGTGCAGTGGCAGGTGTGCTATTTCTACATTAAATAAGCATGGGACCAATGAAATAAACAGAACGATAATAAATTAATTTGTACTCCAGGTAATGTCTGGTAGTGGTATAGAAGTAGTTGTGGCCGAGTGGTTAAGGCGATGGACTTGAAATCCATTGGGGTTTCCCCGCGCAGGTTCAAATCCTGCCAGCTAAGTCTTGCTTTTCGAGCGTGTCAAAAACAGAGATCATACTTCCTTGACTCCTTTATTTTCTAGGAAACTATACTAGCTATTATATTTCCCATAGTTTGTCTATTAATATAGCAGCTACCAAATAGAAATTGCAACAGGTTTTAAATGACAATCATGAAATGGAAAGCAATTATTTTTCTACAGAAGCTCATCACAAAATCAACGTGCAGGTAGTTGTGGCCGAGTGGTTAAGGCAATTGACTCGAAATCCATTGGGGTTTTCCTGCGCAGGTTCAAATCCTGCCAGCTACGTTACATTTTGCTTTTCAAACTTATTTAAAAACACAATATGCATTTAAGATGTAGAAAAGCAAAATATGTTATGTTGAACAATGTAACTGTCTCATCCTAAATCACCTTCACCTGCATCCTATTTCACAATGGACTGCTTTTTGAAGCACGTGATCTCAGACAGTGAGGCTCTTCCTGCATTTTAGGAACATGTCATTAAACCATCTCCAATTTTTTTTTACTGTTTCATGATGTAATGGTTATTTATGTGTAGATCTGAGTTAAAATTAGTTTTGTTAATAACAACTAAACTTTTAATTAACAAATCAGCAGCACTAGGTAGAAATGTGCATATCAGATACTTTC
The DNA here is from genome assembly GCA_031769625.1 of Taudactylus pleione. NCBI lineage: Eukaryota > Metazoa > Chordata > Amphibia > Anura > Myobatrachidae > Taudactylus > Taudactylus pleione. Next base: position 5,072,132 of record JAUIMM010000084.1, read on the forward strand.
AAATATCACAAAACTGTAGTGCTATCTGTGGAATTACAGTGAATGTATTGCAATTATTTCCATCAGCCACTTTGTAAGATACATAACAAAGTTTATTTGTTCATTCCAGAACATATTATCATCTTCATCATAATCAACAATTGCCACCAAGCTCAGGAAATCTTTCCCATCTTAAAGTTAATCTTAAATATATCTCTATAACACTGACATGAGCTGTTTCTTTTTAAAACATAAACAGTAATTGAAAAATTAAAATCAATATTTTTTGGAAACCATCATACTCACCATTGTATCCTAATCCTGATTTAATCCTAGTTTGCAGCCTTGATGTTATGAACTAATTATTTCACATATACATTTGCAGAATCCTATGATGTGCCTTTCACAATATCCATACTGCCACAAAGAATGCAAAATTTGATCTTGAGAGATCTGCAGAGATTAAATGAATGTTGAGAGAAAATGCATGTTAATAAACAAATTTATGATTGTGCAGTGGCAGGTGTGCTATTTCTACATTAAATAAGCATGGGACCAATGAAATAAACAGAACGATAATAAATTAATTTGTACTCCAGGTAATGTCTGGTAGTGGTATAGAAGTAGTTGTGGCCGAGTGGTTAAGGCGATGGACTTGAAATCCATTGGGGTTTCCCCGCACAGGTTCAAATCCTGCCAGCTACGTCTTGCTTTTCGAGCGTGTCAAAAACAGAGATCATACTTCCTTGACTCCTTTATTTTCTAGGAAACTATACTAGCTATTATATTTCCCATAGTTTGTCTATTAATATAGCAGCTACCAAATAGAAATTGCAACAGGTTTTAAATGACAATCATGAAATGGAAAGCAATTATTTTTCTACAGAAGCTCATCACAAAATCAACGTGCAGGTAGTTGTGGCCGAGTGGTTAAGGCGATTGACTCGAAATCCATTGGGGTTTTCCTGCGCAGGTTCAAATCCTGCCAGCTACGTTACGTTTTGCTTTTCAAACTTATTTAAAAACACAATATGCATTTGAGATGTAGAAAAGCAAAATATGTTATGTTGAACAATGTAACTGTCTCATCCTAATTCACCTTCACCTGCATCCTATTTCACAATGGACTGCTTTTTGAAGCACGTGATCTCAGACAGTGAGGCTCTTCCTGCATTTTAGGAACATGTCATTAAACCATCTCCAATTTTTTTTTACTGTTTCATGATGTAATGGTTATTTATGTGTAGATCTGAGTTAAAATTAGTTTTGTTAATAACAACTAAACTTTTAATTAACAAATCAGCAGCACTAGGTAGAAATGTGCATATCAGATACTTTCAAATATCACAAAACTGTAGTGCTATCTGTGGAATTACAGTGAATGTATTGCAATTATTTCCATCAGCCACATTGTAAGATACATAACAAAGTTTATTTGTTCATTCCAGAACATATTATCATCTTCATCATAATCAACAATTGCCACCAAGCTCAGGAAATCTTTCCCATCTTAAAGTTAATCTTAAATATATCTCTATAACACTGACATGAGCTGTTTCTTTTTAAAACATAAACAGTAATTGAAAAATTAAAATCAATATTTTTTGGAAACCATCATACTCACCATTGTATCCTAATCCTGATTTAATCCTAGTTTGCAGCCTTGATGTTATGAACTAATTATTTCACATATACATTTGCAGAATCATATGATGTGCCTTTCACAATATCCATACTGCCACAAAGAATGCAAAATTTGATCTTGAGAGATCTGCAGAGATTAAATGAATGTTGAGAGAAAATGCATGTTAATAAACAAATTTATGATTGTGCAGTGGCAGGTGTGCTATTTCTACATTAAATAAGCATGGGACCAATGAAATAAACAGAACGATAATAAATTAATTTGTACTCCAGGTAATGTCTGGTAGTGGTATAGAAGTAGTTGTGGCCGAGTGGTTAAGGCGATGGACTTGAAATCCATTGGGGTTTCCCCGCGCAGGTTCAAATCCTGCCAGCTACGTCTTGCTTTTCGAGCGTGTCAAAAACAGAGATCATACTTCCTTGACTCCTTTATTTTCTAGGAAACTATACTAGCTATTATATTTCCCATAGTTTGTCTATTAATATAGCAGCTACCAAATAGAAATTGCAACAGGTTTTAAATGACAATCATGAAATGGAAAGCAATTATTTTTCTACAGAAGCTCATCACAAAATCAATGTGCAGGTAGTTGTGGCCGAGTGGTTAAGGCAATTGACTCGAAATCCATTGGGGTTTTCCTGCGCAGGTTCAAATCCTGCCAGCTACGTTACATTTTGCTTTTCAAACTTATTTAAAAACACAATATGCATTTAAGATGTAGAAAAGCAAAATATGTTATGTTGAACAATGTAACTGTCTCATCCTAAATCACCTTCACCTGCATCCTATTTCACAATGGACTGCTTTTTGAAGCACGTGATCTCAGACAGTGAGGCTCTTCCTGCATTTTAGGAACATGTCATTAAACCATCTCCAATTTTTTTTTACTGTTTCATGATGTAATGGTTATTTATGTGTAGATCTGAGTTAAAATTAGTTTTGTTAATAACAACTAAACTTTTAATTAACAAATCAGCAGCACTAGGTAGAAATGTGCATATCAGATACTTTCAAATATCACAAAACTGTAGTGCTATCTGTGGAATTACAGTGAATGTATTGCAATTATTTCCATCAGCCACTTTGTAAGATACATAACAAAGTTTATTTGTTCATTCCAGAACATATTATCATCTTCATCATAATCAACAATTGCCACCAAGCTCAGGAAATCTTTCCCATCTTAAAGTTAATCTTAAATATATCTCTATAACACTGACATGAGCTGTTTCTTTTTAAAACATAAACAGTAATTGAAAAATTAAAATCAATATTTTTTGGAAACCATCATACTCACCATTGTATCCTAATCCTGATTTAATCCTAGTTTGCAGCCTTGATGTTATGAACTAATTATTTCACATATACATTTGCAGAATCCTATGATGTGCCTTTCACAATATCCATACTGCCACAAAGAATGCAAAATTTGATCTTGAGAGATCTGCAGAGATTAAATGAATGTTGAGAGAAAATGCATGTTAATAAACAAATTTATGATTGTGCAGTGGCAGGTGTGCTATTTCTACATTAAATAAGCATGGGACCAATGAAATAAACAGAACGATAATAAATTAATTTGTACTCCAGGTAATGTCTGGTAGTGGTATAGAAGTAGTTGTGGCCGAGTGGTTAAGGCGATGGACTTGAAATCCATTGGGGTTTCCCCGCGCAGGTTCAAATCCTGCCAGCTAAGTCTTGCTTTTCGAGCGTGTCAAAAACAGAGATCATACTTCCTTGACTCCTTTATTTTCTAGGAAACTATACTAGCTATTATATTTCCCATAGTTTGTCTATTAATATAGCAGCTACCAAATAGAAATTGCAACAGGTTTTAAATGACAATCATGAAATGGAAAGCAATTATTTTTCTACAGAAGCTCATCACAAAATCAACGTGCAGGTAGTTGTGGCCGAGTGGTTAAGGCGATTGACTCGAAATCCATTGGGGTTTTCCTGCGCAGGTTCAAATCCTGCCAGCTACGTTACATTTTGCTTTTCAAACTTATTTAAAAACACAATATGCATTTAAGATGTAGAAAAGCAAAATATGTTATGTTGAACAATGTAACTGTCTCATCCTAAATCACCTTCACCTGCATCCTATTTCACAATGGACTGCTTTTTGAAGCACGTGATCTCAGACAGTGAGGCTCTTCCTGCATTTTAGGAACATGTCATTAAACCATCTCCAATTTTTTTTTACTGTTTCATGATGTAATGGTTATTTATGTGTAGATCTGAGTTAAAATTAGTTTTGTTAATAACAACTAAACTTTTAATTAACAAATCAGCAGCACTAGGTAGAAATGTGCATATCAGATACTTTCAAATATCACAAAACTGTAGTGCTATCTGTGGAATTACAGTGAATGTATTGCAATTATTTCCATCAGCCACTTTGTAAGATACATAACAAAGTTTATTTGTTCATTCCAGAACATATTATCATCTTCATCATAATCAACAATTGCCACCAAGCTCAGGAAATCTTTCCCATCTTAAAGTTAATCTTAAATATATCTCTATAACACTGACATGAGCTGTTTCTTTTTAAAACATAAACAGTAATTGAAAAATTAAAATCAATATTTTTTGGAAACCATCATACTCACCATTGTATCCTAATCCTGATTTAATCCTAGTTTGCAGCCTTGATGTTATGAACTAATTATTTCACATATACATTTGCAGAATCCTATGATGTGCCTTTCACAATATCCATACTGCCACAAAGAATGCAAAATTTGATCTTGAGAGATCTGCAGAGATTAAATGAATGTTGAGAGAAAATGCATGTTAATAAACAAATTTATGATTGTGCAGTGGCAGGTGTGCTATTTCTACATTAAATAAGCATGGGACCAATGAAATAAACAGAACGATAATAAATTAATTTGTACTCCAGGTAATGTCTGGTAGTGGTATAGAAGTAGTTGTGGCCGAGTGGTTAAGGCGATGGACTTGAAATCCATTGGGGTTTCCCCGCGCAGGTTCAAATCCTGCCAGCTAAGTCTTGCTTTTCGAGCGTGTCAAAAACAGAGATCATACTTCCTTGACTCCTTTATTTTCTAGGAAACTATACTAGCTATTATATTTCCCATAGTTTGTCTATTAATATAGCAGCTACCAAATAGAAATTGCAACAGGTTTTAAATGACAATCATGAAATGGAAAGCAATTATTTTTCTACAGAAGCTCATCACAAAATCAACGTGCAGGTAGTTGTGGCCGAGTGGTTAAGGCGATTGACTCGAAATCCATTGGGGTTTTCCTGCGCAGGTTCAAATCCTGCCAGCTACGTTACATTTTGCTTTTCAAACTTATTTAAAAACACAATATGCATTTAAGATGTAGAAAAGCAAAATATGTTATGTTGAACAATGTAACTGTCTCATCCTAAATCACCTTCACCTGCATCCTATTTCACAATAGACTGCTTTTTGAAGCACGTGATCTCAGACAGTGAGGCTCTTCCTGCATTTTAGGAACATGTCATTAAACCATCTCCAATTTTTTTTTACTGTTTCATGATGTAATGGTTATTTATGTGTAGATCTGAGTTAAAATTAGTTTTGTTAATAACAACTAAACTTTTAATTAACAAATCAGCAGCACTAGGTAGAAATGTGCATATCAGATACTTTCAAATATCACAAAACTGTAGTGCTATCTGTGGAATTACAGTGAATGTATTGCAATTATTTCCATCAGCCACTTTGTAAGATACATAACAAAGTTTATTTGTTCATTCCAGAACATATTATCATCTTCATCATAATCAACAATTGCCACCAAGCTCAGGAAATCTTTCCCATCTTAAAGTTAATCTTAAATATATCTCTATAACACTGACATGAGCTGTTTCTTTTTAAAACATAAACAGTAATTGAAAAATTAAAATCAATATTTTTTGGAAACCATCATACTCACCATTGTATCCTAATCCTGATTTAATCCTAGTTTGCAGCCTTGATGTTATGAACTAATTATTTCACATATACATTTGCAGAATCCTATGATGTGCCTTTCACAATATCCATACTGCCACAAAGAATGCAAAATTTGATCTTGAGAGATCTGCAGAGATTAAATGAATGTTGAGAGAAAATGCATGTTAATAAACAAATTTATGATTGTGCAGTGGCAGGTGTGCTATTTCTACATTAAATAAGCATGGGACCAATGAAATAAACAGAACGATAATAAATTAATTTGTACTCCAGGTAATGTCTGGTAGTGGTATAGAAGTAGTTGTGGCCGAGTGGTTAAGGCGATGGACTTGAAATCCATTGGGGTTTCCCCGCGCAGGTTCAAATCCTGCCAGCTAAGTCTTGCTTTTCGAGCGTGTCAAAAACAGAGATCATACTTCCTTGACTCCTTTATTTTCTAGGAAACTATACTAGCTATTATATTTCCCATAGTTTGTCTATTAATATAGCAGCTACCAAATAGAAATTGCAACAGGTTTTAAATGACAATCATGAAATGGAAAGCAATTATTTTTCTACAGAAGCTCATCACAAAATCAACGTGCAGGTAGTTGTGGCCGAGTGGTTAAGGCGATTGACTCGAAATCCATTGGGGTTTTCCTGCGCAGGTTCAAATCCTGCCAGCTACGTTACATTTTGCTTTTCAAACTTATTTAAAAACACAATATGCATTTAAGATGTAGAAAAGCAAAATATGTTATGTTGAACAATGTAACTGTCTCATCCTAAATCACCTTCACCTGCATCCTATTTCACAATAGACTGCTTTTTGAAGCACGTGATCTCAGACAGTGAGGCTCTTCCTGCATTTTAGGAACATGTCATTAAACCATCTCCAATTTTTTTTTACTGTTTCATGATGTAATGGTTATTTATGTGTAGATCTGAGTTAAAATTAGTTTTGTTAATAACAACTAAACTTTTAATTAACAAATCAGCAGCACTAGGTAGAAATGTGCATATCAGATACTTTCAAATATCACAAAACTGTAGTGCTATCTGTGGAATTACAGTGAATGTATTGCAATTATTTCCATCAGCCACTTTGTAAGATACATAACAAAGTTTATTTGTTCATTCCAGAACATATTATCATCTTCATCATAATCAACAATTGCCACCAAGCTCAGGAAATCTTTCCCATCTTAAAGTTAATCTTAAATATATCTCTATAACACTGACATGAGCTGTTTCTTTTTAAAACATAAACAGTAATTGAAAAATTAAAATCAATATTTTTTGGAAACCATCATACTCACCATTGTATCCTAATCCTGATTTAATCCTAGTTTGCAGCCTTGATGTTATGAACTAATTATTTCACATATACATTTGCAGAATCCTATGATGTGCCTTTCACAATATCCATACTGCCACAAAGAATGCAAAATTTGATCTTGAGAGATCTGCAGAGATTAAATGAATGTTGAGAGAAAATGCATGTTAATAAACAAATTTATGATTGTGCAGTGGCAGGTGTGCTATTTCTACATTAAATAAGCATGGGACCAATGAAATAAACAGAACGATAATAAATTAATTTGTACTCCAGGTAATGTCTGGTAGTGGTATAGAAGTAGTTGTGGCCAAGTGGTTAAGGCGATGGACTTGAAATCCATTGGGGTTTCCCCGCGCAGGTTCAAATCCTGCCAGCTAAGTCTTGCTTTTCGAGCGTGTCAAAAACAGAGATCATACTTCCTTGACTCCTTTATTTTCTAGGAAACTATACTAGCTATTATATTTCCCATAGTTTGTCTATTAATATAGCAGCTACCAAATAGAAATTGCAACAGGTTTTAAATGACAATCATGAAATGGAAAGCAATTATTTTTCTACAGAAGCTCATCACAAAATCAACGTGCAGGTAGTTGTGGCCGAGTGGTTAAGGCAATTGACTCGAAATCCATTGGGGTTTTCCTGCGCAGGTTCAAATCCTGCCAGCTACGTTACATTTTGCTTTTCAAACTTATTTAAAAACACAATATGCATTTAAGATGTAGAAAAGCAAAATATGTTATGTTGAACAATGTAACTGTCTCATCCTAAATCACCTTCACCTGCATCCTATTTCACAATGGACTGCTTTTTGAAGCACGTGATCTCAGACAGTGAGGCTCTTCCTGCATTTTAGGAACATGTCATTAAACCATCTCCAATTTTTTTTTACTGTTTCATGATGTAATGGTTATTTATGTGTAGATCTGAGTTAAAATTAGTTTTGTTAATAACAACTAAACTTTTAATTAACAAATCAGCAGCACTAGGTAGAAATGTGCATATCAGATACTTTCAAATATCACAAAACTGTAGTGCTATCTGTGGAATTACAGTGAATGTATTGCAATTATTTCCATCAGCCACTTTGTAAGATACATAACAAAGTTTATTTGTTCATTCCAGAACATATTATCATCTTCATCATAATCAACAATTGCCACCAAGCTCAGGAAATCTTTCCCATCTTAAAGTTAATCTTAAATATATCTCTATAACACTGACATGAGCTGTTTCTTTTTAAAACATAAACAGTAATTGAAAAATTAAAATCAATATTTTTTGGAAACCATCATACTCACCATTGTATCCTAATCCTGATTTAATCCTAGTTTGCAGCCTTGATGTTATGAACTAATTATTTCACATATACATTTGCAGAATCCTATGATGTGCCTTTCACAATATCCATACTGCCACAAAGAATGCAAAATTTGATCTTGAGAGATCTGCAGAGATTAAATGAATGTTGAGAGAAAATGCATGTTAATAAACAAATTTATGATTGTGCAGTGGCAGGTGTGCTATTTCTACATTAAATAAGCATGGGACCAATGAAATAAACAGAACGATAATAAATTAATTTGTACTCCAGGTAATGTCTGGTAGTGGTATAGAAGTAGTTGTGGCCGAGTGGTTAAGGCGATGGACTTGAAATCCATTGGGGTTTCCCCGCGCAGGTTCAAATCCTGCCAGCTACGTCTTGCTTTTCGAGCGTGTCAAAAACAGAGATCATACTTCCTTGACTCCTTTATTTTCTAGGAAACTATACTAGCTATTATATTTCCCATAGTTTGTCTATTAATATAGCAGCTACCAAATAGAAATTGCAACAGGTTTTAAATGACAATCATGAAATGGAAAGCAATTATTTTTCTACAGAAGCTCATCACAAAATCAACGTGCAGGTAGTTGTGGCCGAGTGGTTAAGGCGATTGACTCGAAATCCATTGGGGTTTTCCTGCGCAGGTTCAAATCCTGCCAGCTACGTTACGTTTTGCTTTTCAAACTTATTTAAAAACACAATATGCATTTGAGATGTAGAAAAGCAAAATATGTTATGTTGAACAATGTAACTGTCTCATCCTAATTCACCTTCACCTGCATCCTATTTCACAATGGACTGCTTTTTGAAGCACGTGATCTCAGACAGTGAGGCTCTTCCTGCATTTTAGGAACATGTCATTAAACCATCTCCAATTTTTTTTTACTGTTTCATGATGTAATGGTTATTTATGTGTAGATCTGAGTTAAAATTAGTTTTGTTAATAACAACTAAACTTTTAATTAACAAATCAGCAGCACTAGGTAGAAATGTGCATATCAGATACTTTCAAATATCACAAAACTGTAGTGCTATCTGTGGAATTACAGTGAATGTATTGCAATTATTTCCATCAGCCACATTGTAAGATACATAACAAAGTTTATTTGTTCATTCCAGAACATATTATCATCTTCATCATAATCAACAATTGCCACCAAGCTCAGGAAATCTTTCCCATCTTAAAGTTAATCTTAAATATATCTCTATAACACTGACATGAGCTGTTTCTTTTTAAAACATAAACAGTAATTGAAAAATTAAAATCAATATTTTTTGGAAACCATCATACTCACCATTGTATCCTAATCCTGATTTAATCCTAGTTTGCAGCCTTGATGTTATGAACTAATTATTTCACATATACATTTGCAGAATCATATGATGTGCCTTTCACAATATCCATACTGCCACAAAGAATGCAAAATTTGATCTTGAGAGATCTGCAGAGATTAAATGAATGTTGAGAGAAAATGCATGTTAATAAACAAATTTATGATTGTGCAGTGGCAGGTGTGCTATTTCTACATTAAATAAGCATGGGACCAATGAAATAAACAGAACGATAATAAATTAATTTGTACTCCAGGTAATGTCTGGTAGTGGTATAGAAGTAGTTGTGGCCGAGTGGTTAAGGCGATGGACTTGAAATCCATTGGGGTTTCCCCGCGCAGGTTCAAATCCTGCCAGCTACGTCTTGCTTTTCGAGCGTGTCAAAAACAGAGATCATACTTCCTTGACTCCTTTATTTTCTAGGAAACTATACTAGCTATTATATTTCCCATAGTTTGTCTATTAATATAGCAGCTACCAAATAGAAATTGCAACAGGTTTTAAATGACAATCATGAAATGGAAAGCAATTATTTTTCTACAGAAGCTCATCACAAAATCAATGTGCAGGTAGTTGTGGCCGAGTGGTTAAGGCAATTGACTCGAAATCCATTGGGGTTTTCCTGCGCAGGTTCAAATCCTGCCAGCTACGTTACATTTTGCTTTTCAAACTTATTTAAAAACACAATATGCATTTAAGATGTAGAAAAGCAAAATATGTTATGTTGAACAATGTAACTGTCTCATCCTAAATCACCTTCACCTGCATCCTATTTCACAATGGACTGCTTTTTGAAGCACGTGATCTCAGACAGTGAGGCTCTTCCTGCATTTTAGGAACATGTCATTAAACCATCTCCAATTTTTTTTTACTGTTTCATGATGTAATGGTTATTTATGTGTAGATCTGAGTTAAAATTAGTTTTGTTAATAACAACTAAACTTTTAATTAACAAATCAGCAGCACTAGGTAGAAATGTGCATATCAGATACTTTCAAATATCACAAAACTGTAGTGCTATCTGTGGAATTACAGTGAATGTATTGCAATTATTTCCATCAGCCACTTTGTAAGATACATAACAAAGTTTATTTGTTCATTCCAGAACATATTATCATCTTCATCATAATCAACAATTGCCACCAAGCTCAGGAAATCTTTCCCATCTTAAAGTTAATCTTAAATATATCTCTATAACACTGACATGAGCTGTTTCTTTTTAAAACATAAACAGTAATTGAAAAATTAAAATCAATATTTTTTGGAAACCATCATACTCACCATTGTATCCTAATCCTGATTTAATCCTAGTTTGCAGCCTTGATGTTATGAACTAATTATTTCACATATACATTTGCAGAATCCTATGATGTGCCTTTCACAATATCCATACTGCCACAAAGAATGCAAAATTTGATCTTGAGAGATCTGCAGAGATTAAATGAATGTTGAGAGAAAATGCATGTTAATAAACAAATTTATGATTGTGCAGTGGCAGGTGTGCTATTTCTACATTAAATAAGCATGGGACCAATGAAATAAACAGAACGATAATAAATTAATTTGTACTCCAGGTAATGTCTGGTAGTGGTATAGAAGTAGTTGTGGCCGAGTGGTTAAGGCGATGGACTTGAAATCCATTGGGGTTTCCCCGCGCAGGTTCAAATCCTGCCAGCTAAGTCTTGCTTTTCGAGCGTGTCAAAAACAGAGATCATACTTCCTTGACTCCTTTATTTTCTAGGAAACTATACTAGCTATTATATTTCCCATAGTTTGTCTATTAATATAGCAGCTACCAAATAGAAATTGCAACAGGTTTTAAATGACAATCATGAAATGGAAAGCAATTATTTTTCTACAGAAGCTCATCACAAAATCAACGTGCAGGTAGTTGTGGCCGAGTGGTTAAGGCGATTGACTCGAAATCCATTGGGGTTTTCCTGCGCAGGTTCAAATCCTGCCAGCTACGTTACATTTTGCTTTTCAAACTTATTTAAAAACACAATATGCATTTAAGATGTAGAAAAGCAAAATATGTTATGTTGAACAATGTAACTGTCTCATCCTAAATCACCTTCACCTGCATCCTATTTCACAATGGACTGCTTTTTGAAGCACGTGATCTCAGACAGTGAGGCTCTTCCTGCATTTTAGGAACATGTCATTAAACCATCTCCAATTTTTTTTTACTGTTTCATGATGTAATGGTTATTTATGTGTAGATCTGAGTTAAAATTAGTTTTGTTAATAACAACTAAACTTTTAATTAACAAATCAGCAGCACTAGGTAGAAATGTGCATATCAGATACTTTCAAATATCACAAAACTGTAGTGCTATCTGTGGAATTACAGTGAATGTATTGCAATTATTTCCATCAGCCACTTTGTAAGATACATAACAAAGTTTATTTGTTCATTCCAGAACATATTATCATCTTCATCATAATCAACAATTGCCACCAAGCTCAGGAAATCTTTCCCATCTTAAAGTTAATCTTAAATATATCTCTATAACACTGACATGAGCTGTTTCTTTTTAAAACATAAACAGTAATTGAAAAATTAAAATCAATATTTTTTGGAAACCATCATACTCACCATTGTATCCTAATCCTGATTTAATCCTAGTTTGCAGCCTTGATGTTATGAACTAATTATTTCACATATACATTTGCAGAATCCTATGATGTGCCTTTCACAATATCCATACTGCCACAAAGAATGCAAAATTTGATCTTGAGAGATCTGCAGAGATTAAATGAATGTTGAGAGAAAATGCATGTTAATAAACAAATTTATGATTGTGCAGTGGCAGGTGTGCTATTTCTACATTAAATAAGCATGGGACCAATGAAATAAACAGAACGATAATAAATTAATTTGTACTCCAGGTAATGTCTGGTAGTGGTATAGAAGTAGTTGTGGCCGAGTGGTTAAGGCGATGGACTTGAAATCCATTGGGGTTTCCCCGCGCAGGTTCAAATCCTGCCAGCTAAGTCTTGCTTTTCGAGCGTGTCAAAAACAGAGATCATACTTCCTTGACTCCTTTATTTTCTAGGAAACTATACTAGCTATTATATTTCCCATAGTTTGTCTATTAATATAGCAGCTACCAAATAGAAATTGCAACAGGTTTTAAATGACAATCATGAAATGGAAAGCAATTATTTTTCTACAGAAGCTCATCACAAAATCAACGTGCAGGTAGTTGTGGCCGAGTGGTTAAGGCGATTGACTCGAAATCCATTGGGGTTTTCCTGCGCAGGTTCAAATCCTGCCAGCTACGTTACATTTTGCTTTTCAAACTTATTTAAAAACACAATATGCATTTAAGATGTAGAAAAGCAAAATATGTTATGTTGAACAATGTAACTGTCTCATCCTAAATCACCTTCACCTGCATCCTATTTCACAATAGACTGCTTTTTGAAGCACGTGATCTCAGACAGTGAGGCTCTTCCTGCATTTTAGGAACATGTCATTAAACCATCTCCAATTTTTTTTTACTGTTTCATGATGTAATGGTTATTTATGTGTAGATCTGAGTTAAAATTAGTTTTGTTAATAACAACTAAACTTTTAATTAACAAATCAGCAGCACTAGGTAGAAATGTGCATATCAGATACTTTCAAATATCACAAAACTGTAGTGCTATCTGTGGAATTACAGTGAATGTATTGCAATTATTTCCATCAGCCACTTTGTAAGATACATAACAAAGTTTATTTGTTCATTCCAGAACATATTATCATCTTCATCATAATCAACAATTGCCACCAAGCTCAGGAAATCTTTCCCATCTTAAAGTTAATCTTAAATATATCTCTATAACACTGACATGAGCTGTTTCTTTTTAAAACATAAACAGTAATTGAAAAATTAAAATCAATATTTTTTGGAAACCATCATACTCACCATTGTATCCTAATCCTGATTTAATCCTAGTTTGCAGCCTTGATGTTATGAACTAATTATTTCACATATACATTTGCAGAATCCTATGATGTGCCTTTCACAATATCCATACTGCCACAAAGAATGCAAAATTTGATCTTGAGAGATCTGCAGAGATTAAATGAATGTTGAGAGAAAATGCATGTTAATAAACAAATTTATGATTGTGCAGTGGCAGGTGTGCTATTTCTACATTAAATAAGCATGGGACCAATGAAATAAACAGAACGATAATAAATTAATTTGTACTCCAGGTAATGTCTGGTAGTGGTATAGAAGTAGTTGTGGCCAAGTGGTTAAGGCGATGGACTTGAAATCCATTGGGGTTTCCCCGCGCAGGTTCAAATCCTGCCAGCTAAGTCTTGCTTTTCGAGCGTGTCAAAAACAGAGATCATACTTCCTTGACTCCTTTATTTTCTAGGAAACTATACTAGCTATTATATTTCCCATAGTTTGTCTATTAATATAGCAGCTACCAAATAGAAATTGCAACAGGTTTTAAATGACAATCATGAAATGGAAAGCAATTATTTTTCTACAGAAGCTCATCACAAAATCAACGTGCAGGTAGTTGTGGCCGAGTGGTTAAGGCGATTGACTCGAAATCCATTGGGGTTTTCCTGCGCAGGTTCAAATCCTGCCAGCTACGTTACGTTTTGCTTTTCAAACTTATTTAAAAACACAATATGCATTTGAGATGTAGAAAAGCAAAATATGTTATGTTGAACAATGTAACTGTCTCATCCTAATTCACCTTCACCTGCATCCTATTTCACAATGGACTGCTTTTTGAAGCACGTGATCTCAGACAGTGAAGCTCTTCCTGCATTTTAGGAACATGTCATTAAACCATCTCCAATTTTTTTTTACTGTTTCGTGATGTAATGGTTATTTATGTGTAGATCTGAGTTAAAATTAGTTTTGTTAATAACAACTAACCTTTTAATTAACAAATCAGCAGCACTAGGTAGAAATGTGCATATCAGATACTTTCAAATATCACAAAACTGTAGTGCTATCTGTGGAATTACATTGAATGTATTGCAATTATTTCCATCAGCCACATTGTAAGATACATAACAAAGTTTATTTGTTCATTCCAGAACATATTATCATCTTCATCATAATCAACAATTGCCACCAAGCTCAGGAAATCTTTCCCATCTTAAAGTTAATCTTAAATATATCTCTATAACACTGACATGAGCTGTTTCTTTTTAAAACATAAACAGTAATTGAAAAATTTAAATCAATATTTTTTGGAAACCATCATACTCACCATTGTATCCTAATCCTGATTTAATCCTAGTTTGCAGCCTTGATGTTATGAACTAATTATTTCACATATACATTTGCAGAATCCTATGATGTGCCTTTCACAATATCCATACTGCCACTAAAGAATGCAAAATTTGATCTTGAGAGATCTGCAGAGATGAAATGAATGATGAGAAAAAATGCATGTTAATAAACAAATTTATGATTGTGCAGTGGCAGGTGTGCTAATTCTACATTAAATAAGCATGGGACCAATGAAATAAACAGAACGATAATAAATTATTTTGTACTACAGGTAATGTCAGGTAGTGGTATAGAAGTAGTTGTGGCCGAGTGGTTAAGGCGATGGACTTGAAATCCATTGGGGTTTCCCCGCGCAGGTTCAAATCCTGCCAGCTACGTCTTGCTTTTCGAGCGTGTCAAAAACAGAGATCATACTTCCTTGACTCATTTATTTTCTAGGAAACTATACTAGCTATTATATTTCCCATAGTTTGTCTATTAATATAGCAGCTACCAAATAGAAATTGTAACAGGTTTTAAATGACAATCATGAAATGGAAAGCAATTATTTTTCCACAGAAGATCATCACAAAACCAACGTGCAGGTAGTTGTGGCCGAGTGGTTAAGGCGATGGACTCGAAATCCATTGGGGTTTCCCCACGCATGTTCAAATCCTGTCAGCTACATTTTGCTTTTCAAACTTATTTAAAAACACAATATGCATTTAAGACGTAGAAAAGCAAAATATGTTATGTTGAACAATGTAACTGTCTCATCCTAAATCACCTTCACCTGCATCCTCTTTCACAATGGACTGCTTTTTGAAGCACGTGATCTCAGACAGTGAGGCTCTTCCTGCATTTTAGGAACATGTCATTAAACCATCTCCAATTTTTTTTTACTGTTTCATGATGTAATGGTTATTTATGTGTAGATCTGAGTTAAAATTAGTTTTGTTAATAAAAACTAAACTTTTAATTAACAAATCAGCAGCACTAGGAAGAAATGTGCATATCAGATACTTTCAAATATCATAAAACTGTAGTGCTATCTGTGGAATTACAGTGAATGTATTGCAATTATTTCCATCGGCCACTTTTTAAGATACATAACAAAGTATATTTGTTCATTCCAGAACATATTATCATCTTCATCATAATCAACAATTGCCACCAAGCTCAGGAAATCTTTCCCATCTTAAAGTTAATCTTAAATATATCTCTATAACACTGACATGAGCTGTTTCTTTTTAAAACATAAACAGTAATTGAAAAATTTAAATCAATATTTTTTTGAAATCATCATACTCACCATTGTATCCTAATCCTGATTTAATCCTAGTTTGCAGCCTTGATGTTATGAACTAATTATTTCACATATACATTTGCAGAATCCTATGATGTGCCTTTCACAATATCCATACTGCCACAAAGAATGCAAAATTTGATCTTGAGAGATCTGCAGAGATGAAATGAATGTTGAGAGAAAATGCATGTTAATAAACAAATTTATGATTGTGCAGTGGCAGGTGTGCTATTTCTACATTAAATAAGCATGGGACCAATGAAATAAACAGAACGATAATAAATTAATTTGTACTCCAGGTAATGTCTGGTAGTGGTATAGAAGTAGTTGTGGCCGAGTGGTTAAGGCGATGGACTTGAAATCCATTGGGGTTTCCCCGCGCAGGTTCAAATCCTGCCAGCTACGTCTTGCTTTTCGAGCGTGTCAAAAACAGAGATCATACTTCCTTGACTCCTTTATTTTCTAGGAAACTATACTAGCTATTATATTTCCCATAGTTTGTCTATTAATATAGCAGCTACCAAATAGAAATTGCAACAGGTTTTAAATGACAATCATGAAATGGAAAGCAATTATTTTTCTACAGAAGCTCATCACAAAATCAACGTGCAGGTAGTTGTGGCCGAGTGGTTAAGGCGATTGACTCGAAATCCATTGGGGTTTTCCTGCGCAGGTTCAAATCCTGCCAGCTACGTTACGTTTTGCTTTTCAAACTTATTTAAAAACACAATATGCAGTTGAGATGTAGAAAAGCAAAATATGTTATGTTGTACAATGTAACTGTCTCATCCTAATTCACCTTCACCTGCATCCTATTTCACAATGGACTGCTTTTTGAAGCACGTGATCTCAGACAGTGAGGCTCTTCCTGCATTTTAGGAACATGTCATTAAACCATCTCCAATTTTTTTTTACTGTTTCATGATGTAATGGTTATTTATGTGTAGATCTGAGTTAAAATTAGTTTTGTTAATAACAACTAAACTTTTAATTAACAAATCAGCAGCACTAGGTAGAAATGTGCATATCAGATACTTTCAAATATCACAAAACTGTAGTGCTATCTGTGGAATTACAGTGAATGTATTGCAATTATTTCCATCAGCCACATTGTAAGATACATAACAAAGTTTATTTGTTCATTCCAGAACATATTATCATCTTCATCATAATCAACAATTGCCACCAAGCTCAGGAAATCTTTCCCATCTTAAAGTTAATCTTAAATATATCTCTATAACACTGACATGAGCTGTTTCTTTTTAAAACATAAACAGTAATTGAAAAATTTAAATCAATATTTTTTTGAAATCATCATACTCACCATTGTATCCTAATCCTGATTTAATCCTAGTTTGCAGCCTTGATGTTATGAACTAATTATTTCACATATACATTTGCAGAATCCTATGATGTGCCTTTCACAATATCCATACTGCCACAAAGAATGCAAAATTTGATCTTGAGAGATCTGCAGAGATGAAATGAATGTTGAGAGAAAATGCATGTTAATAAACAAATTTATGATTGTGCATTGGCAGGTGTGCTATTTCTACATTAAATAAGCATGGGACCAATGAAATAAACAGAACGATAATAAATTAATTTGTACTCCAGGTAATGTCTGGTAGTGGTATAGAAGTAGTTGTGGCCGAGTGGTTAAGGCGATGGACTTGAAATCCATTGGGGTTTCCCCGCGCAGGTTCAAATCCTGCCAGCTACGTCTTGCTTTTCGAGCGTGTCAAAAACAGAGATCATACTTCCTTGACTCCTTTATTTTCTAGGAAACTATACTAGCTATTATATTTCCCATAGTTTGTCTATTAATATAGCAGCTACCAAATAGAAATTGCAACAGGTTTTAAATGACAATCATGAAATGGAAAGCAATTATTTTTCTACAGAAGCTCATCACAAAATCAACGTGCAGGTAGTTGTGGCCGAGTGGTTAAGGCGATTGACTCGAAATCCATTGGGGTTTTCCTGCGCAGGTTCAAATCCTGCCAGCTACGTTACGTTTTGCTTTTCAAACTTATTTAAAAACACAATATGCAGTTGAGATGTAGAAAAGCAAAATATGTTATGTTGTACAATGTAACTGTCTCATCCTAATTCACCTTCACCTGCATCCTATTTCACAATGGACTGCTTTTTGAAGCACGTGATCTCAGACAGTGAGGCTCTTCCTGCATTTTAGGAACATGTCATTAAACCATCTCCAATATTTTTTTACTGTTTCATGATGTAATGGTTATTTATGTGTAGATCTGAGTTAAAATTAGTTTTGTTAATAACAACTAAACTTTTAATTAACAAATCAGCAGCACTAGGTAGAAATGTGCATATCAGATACTTTCAAATATCACAAAACTGTAGTGCTATCTGTGGAATTACAGTGAATGTATTGCAATTATTTCCATCAGCCACATTGTAAGATACATAACAAAGTTTATTTGTTCATTCCAGAACATATTATCATCTTCATCATAATCAACAATTGCCACCAAGCTCAGGAAATCTTTCCCATCTTAAAGTTAATCTTAAATATATCTCTATAACACTGACATGAGCTGTTTCTTTTTAAAACATAAACAGTAATTGAAAAATTAAAATCAATATTTTTTGGAAACCATCATACTCACCATTGTATCCTAATCCTGATTTAATCCTAGTTTGCAGCCTTGATGTTATGAACTAATTATTTCACATATACATTTGCAGAATCCTATGATGTGCCTTTCACAATATCCATACTGCCACAAAGAATGCAAAATTTGATCTTGAGAGATCTGCAGAGATGAAATGAATGTTGAGAGAAAATGCATGTTAATAAACAAATTTATGATTGTGCAGTGGCAGGTGTGCTATTTCTACATTAAATAAGCATGGGACCAATGAAATAAACAGAACGATAATAAATTAATTTGTACTCCAGGTAATGTCTGGTAGTGGTATAGAAGTAGTTGTGGCCGAGTGGTTAAGGCGATGGACTTGAAATCCATTGGGGTTTCCCCGCGCAGGTTCAAATCCTGCCAGCTACGTCTTGCTTTTCGAGCGTGTCAAAAACAGAGATCATACTTCCTTGACTCCTTTATTTTCTAGGAAACTATACTAGCTATTATATTTCCCATAGTTTGTCTATTAATATAGCAGCTACCAAATAGAAATTGCAACAGGTTTTAAATGACAATCATGAAATGGAAAGCAATTATTTTTCTACAGAAGCTCATCACAAAATCAACGTGCAGGTAGTTGTGGCCGAGTGGTTAAGGCGATTGACTCGAAATCCATTGGGGTTTTCCTGCGCAGGTTCAAATCCTGCCAGCTACGTTACGTTTTGCTTTTCAAACTTATTTAAAAACACAATATGCAGTTGAGATGTAGAAAAGCAAAATATGTTATGTTGTACAATGTAACTGTCTCATCCTAATTCACCTTCACCTGCATCCTATTTCACAATGGACTGCTTTTTGAAGCACGTGATCTCAGACAGTGAGGCTCTTCCTGCATTTTAGGAACATGTCATTAAACCATCTCCAATTTTTTTTTACTGTTTCATGATGTAATGGTTATTTATGTGTAGATCTGAGTTAAAATTAGTTTTGTTAATAACAACTAAACTTTTAATTAACAAATCAGCAGCACTAGGTAGAAATGTGCATATCAGATACTTTCAAATATCACAAAACTGTAGTGCTATCTGTGGAATTACAGTGAATGTATTGCAATTATTTCCATCAGCCACATTGTAAGATACATAACAAAGTTTATTTGTTCATTCCAGAACATATTATCATCTTCATCATAATCAACAATTGCCACCAAGCTCAGGAAATCTTTCCCATCTTAAAGTTAATCTTAAATATATCTCTATAACACTGACATGAGCTGTTTCTTTTTAAAACATAAACAGTAATTGAAAAATTTAAATCAATATTTTTTTGAAATCATCATACTCACCATTGTATCCTAATCCTGATTTAATCCTAGTTTGCAGCCTTGATGTTATGAACTAATTATTTCACATATACATTTGCAGAATCCTATGATGTGCCTTTCACAATATCCATACTGCCACAAAGAATGCAAAATTTGATCTTGAGAGATCTGCAGAGATGAAATGAATGTTGAGAGAAAATGCATGTTAATAAACAAATTTATGATTGTGCATTGGCAGGTGTGCTATTTCTACATTAAATAAGCATGGGACCAATGAAATAAACAGAACGATAATAAATTAATTTGTACTCCAGGTAATGTCTGGTAGTGGTATAGAAGTAGTTGTGGCCGAGTGGTTAAGGCGATGGACTTGAAATCCATTGGGGTTTCCCCGCGCAGGTTCAAATCCTGCCAGCTACGTCTTGCTTTTCGAGCGTGTCAAAAACAGAGATCATACTTCCTTGACTCCTTTATTTTCTAGGAAACTATACTAGCTATTATATTTCCCATAGTTTGTCTATTAATATAGCAGCTACCAAATAGAAATTGCAACAGGTTTTAAATGACAATCATGAAATGGAAAGCAATTATTTTTCTACAGAAGCTCATCACAAAATCAACGTGCAGGTAGTTGTGGCCGAGTGGTTAAGGCGATTGACTCGAAATCCATTGGGGTTTTCCTGCGCAGGTTCAAATCCTGCCAGCTACGTTACGTTTTGCTTTTCAAACTTATTTAAAAACACAATATGCAGTTGAGATGTAGAAAAGCAAAATATGTTATGTTGTACAATGTAACTGTCTCATCCTAATTCACCTTCACCTGCATCCTATTTCACAATGGACTGCTTTTTGAAGCACGTGATCTCAGACAGTGAGGCTCTTCCTGCATTTTAGGAACATGTCATTAAACCATCTCCAATATTTTTTTACTGTTTCATGATGTAATGGTTATTTATGTGTAGATCTGAGTTAAAATTAGTTTTGTTAATAACAACTAAACTTTTAATTAACAAATCAGCAGCACTAGGTAGAAATGTGCATATCAGATACTTTCAAATATCACAAAACTGTAGTGCTATCTGTGGAATTACAGTGAATGTATTGCAATTATTTCCATCAGCCACATTGTAAGATACATAACAAAGTTTATTTGTTCATTCCAGAACATATTATCATCTTCATCATAATCAACAATTGCCACCAAGCTCAGGAAATCTTTCCCATCTTAAAGTTAATCTTAAATATATCTCTATAACACTGACATGAGCTGTTTCTTTTTAAAACATAAACAGTAATTGAAAAATTAAAATCAATATTTTTTGGAAACCATCATACTCACCATTGTATCCTAATCCTGATTTAATCCTAGTTTGCAGCCTTGATGTTATGAACTAATTATTTCACATATACATTTGCAGAATCCTATGATGTGCCTTTCACAATATCAATACTGCCACTAAAGAATGCAAAATTTGATCTTGAGAGATCTGCAGAGATGAAATGAATGATGAGAGAAAATGCATGTTAATAAACAAATTTATGATTGTGCAGTGGCAGGTGTGCTAATTCTACATTAAATAAGCATGGGACCAATGAAATAAACAGAACAATAATAAATTAATTTGTACTCCAGGTAATGTCTGGTAGTGGTATAGAAGTAGTTGTGGCCGAGTGGTTAAGTCGATGGACTTGAAATCCATTGGGGTTTCCCCGCGCAGGTTCAAATCCTGCCAGCTACGTCTTGCTTTTCGAGCGTGTCAAAAACAGAGATCATACTTCCTTGACTCCTTTATTTTCTAGGAAACTATACTAGCTATTATATTTCCCATAGTTTGTCTATTAATATAGCAGCTACCAAATAGAAATTGCAACAGGTTTTAAATGACAATCATGAAATGGAAAGCAATTATTTTTCTACAGAAGCTCATCACAAAATCAACGTGCAGGTAGTTGTGGCCGAGTGGTTAAGGCGATTGACTCGAAATCCATTGGGGTTTTCCTGCGCAGGTTCAAATCCTGCCAGCTACGTTACGTTTTGCTTTTCAAACTTATTTAAAAACACAATATGCATTTGAGATGTAGAAAAGCAAAATATGTTATGTTGAACAATGTAACTGTCTCATCCTAATTCACCTTCACCTGCATCCTATTTCACAATGGACTGCTTTTTGAAGCACGTGATCTCAGACAGTGAGGCTCTTCCTGCATTTTAGGAACATGTCATTAAACCATCTCCAATTTTTTTTTACTGTTTCGTGATGTAATGGTTATTTATGTGTAGATCTGAGTTAAAATTAGTTTTGTTAATAACAACTAACCTTTTAATTAACAAATCAGCAGCACTAGGTAGAAATGTGCATATCAGATACTTTCAAATATCACAAAACTGTAGTGCTATCTGTGGAATTACATTGAATGTATTGCAATTATTTCCATCAGCCACATTGTAAGATACATAACAAAGTTTATTTGTTCATTCCAGAACATATTATCATCTTCATCATAATCAACAATTGCCACCAAGCTCAGGAAATCTTTCCCATCTTAAAGTTAATCTTAAATATATCTCTATAACACTGACATGAGCTGTTTCTTTTTAAAACATAAACAGTAATTGAAAAATTTAAATCAATATTTTTTGGAAACCATCATACTCACCATTGTATCCTAATCCTGATTTAATCCTAGTTTGCAGCCTTGATGTTATGAACTAATTATTTCACATATACATTTGCAGAATCCTATGATGTGCCTTTCACAATATCCATACTGCCACTAAAGAATGCAAAATTTGATCTTGAGAGATCTGCAGAGATGAAATGAATGATGAGAAAAAATGCATGTTAATAAACAAATTTATGATTGTGCAGTGGCAGGTGTGCTAATTCTACATTAAATAAGCATGGGACCAATGAAATAAACAGAACGATAATAAATTATTTTGTACTACAGGTAATGTCAGGTAGTGGTATAGAAGTAGTTGTGGCCGAGTGGTTAAGGCGATGGACTTGAAATCCATTGGGGTTTCCCCGCGCAGGTTCAAATCCTGCCAGCTACGTCTTGCTTTTCGAGCGTGTCAAAAACAGAGATCATACTTCCTTGACTCATTTATTTTCTAGGAAACTATACTAGCTATTATATTTCCCATAGTTTGTCTATTAATATAGCAGCTACCAAATAGAAATTGTAACAGGTTTTAAATGACAATCATGAAATGGAAAGCAATTATTTTTCCACAGAAGATCATCACAAAACCAACGTGCAGGTAGTTGTGGCCGAGTGGTTAAGGCGATGGACTCGAAATCCATTGGGGTTTCCCCACGCATGTTCAAATCCTGTCAGCTACATTTTGCTTTTCAAACTTATTTAAAAACACAATATGCATTTAAGATGTAGAAAAGCAAAATATGTTATGTTGAACAATGTAACTGTCTCATCCTAAATCACCTTCACGTGCATCCTCTTTCACAATGGACTGCTTTTTGAAGCACGTGATCTCAGACAGTGCGGCTCTTCCTGCATTTTAGGAACATGTCATTAAACCATCTCCAATTTTTTTTTACTGTTTCATGATGTAATGGTTATTTATGTGTAGATCTGAGTTAAAATTAGTTTTGTTAATAAAAACTAAACTTTTAATTAACAAATCAGCAGCACTAGGAAGAAATGTGCATATCAGATACTTTCAAATATCATAAAACTGTAGTGCTATCTGTGGAATTACAGTGAATGTATTGCAATTATTTCCATCGGCCACTTTTTAAGATACATAACAAAGTATATTTGTTCATTCCAGAACATATTATTATCTTCATCATAATCAACAATTGCCACCAAGCTCAGGAAATCTTTCCCATCTTAAAGTTAATCTTAAATATATCTCTATAACACTGACATGAGCTGTTTCTTTTTAAAACATAAACAGTAATTGAAAAATTTAAATCAATATTTTTTTGAAATCATCATACTCACCATTGTATCCTAATCCTGATTTAATCCTAGTTTGCAGCCTTGATGTTATGAACTAATTATTTCACATATACATTTGCAGAATCCTATGATGTGCCTTTCACAATATCCATACTGCCACAAAGAATGCAAAATTTGATCTTGAGAGATCTGCAGAGATGAAATGAATGTTGAGAGAAAATGCATGTTAATAAACAAATTTATGATTGTGCAGTGGCAGGTGTGCTATTTCTACATTAAATAAGCATGGGACCAATGAAATAAACAGAACGATAATAAATTAATTTGTACTCCAGGTAATGTCTGGTAGTGGTATAGAAGTAGTTGTGGCCGAGTGGTTAAGGCAATGGACTTGAAATCCATTGGGGTTTCCCCGCGCAGATTCAAATTCTGCCAGCTACGTCTTGCTTTTCGAGCGTGTCAAAAACAGAGATCATACTTCCTTGACTCCTTTATTTTCTATTATATTTCCCATAGTTTGTCTATTAATATAGCAGCTACCAAATAGAAATTGCAACAGGTTTTAAATGACAATCATGAAATGGAAAGCAATTATTTTTCTACAGAAGCTCATCACAAAATCAACGTGCAGGTAGTTGTGGCCGAGTGGTTAAGGCGATTGACTCGAAATCCATTGGGGTTTTCCTGCGCAGGTTCAAATCCTGCCAGCTACGTTACGTTTTGCTTTTCAAACTTATTTAAAAACACAATATGCATTTGAGATGTAGAAAAGCAAAATATGTTATGTTGAACAATGTAACTGTCTCATCCTAATTCACCTTCACCTGCATCCTATTTCACAATGGACTGCTTTTTGAAGCACGTGATCTCAGACAGTGAGGCTCTTCCTGCATTTTAGGAACATGTCATTAAACCATCTCCAATTTTTTTTTACTGTTTCATGATGTAATGGTTATTTATGTGTAGATCTGAGTTAAAATTAGTTTTGTTAATAACAACTAAACTTTTAATTAACAAATCAGCAGCACTAGGTAGAAATGTGCATATCAGATACTTTCAAATATCACAAAACTGTAGTGCTATCTGTGGAATTACAGTGAATGTATTGCAATTATTTCCATCAGCCACATTGTAAGATACATAACAAAGTTTATTTGTTCATTCCAGAACATATTATCATCTTCATCATAATCAACAATTGCCACCAAGCTCAGGAAATCTTTCCCATCTTAAAGTTAATCTTAAATATATCTCTATAACACTGACATGAGCTGTTTCTTTTTAAAACATAAACAGTAATTGAAAAATTAAAATCAATATTTTTTGGAAACCATCATACTCACCATTGTATCCTAATCCTGATTTAATCCTAGTTTGCAGCCTTGATGTTATGAACTAATTATTTCACATATACATTTGCAGAATCCTATGATGTGCCTTTCACAATATCCATACTGCCACTAAAGAATGCAAAATTTGATCTTGAGAGATCTGCAGAGATGAAATGAATGATGAGAGAAAATGCATGTTAATAAACAAATTTATGATTGTGCAGTGGCAGGTGTGCTAATTCTACATTAAATAAGCATGGGACCAATGAAATAAACAGAACGATAATAAATTATTTTGTACTCCAGGTAATGTCAAGCAGTGGTATAGAAGTAGTTGTGGCCGAGTGGTTAAGGCGATGCACTTGAAATCCATTGGGGTTTCCCCGCGCAGGTTCAAATCCTGCCAGCTACGTCTTGCTTTTCGAGCATGTCAAAAACAGAGATCATACTTCCTTGACTCATTTATTTTCTAGGAAACTATACTAGCTATTATATTTCCCATAGTTTGTCTATTAATATAGCAGCTACCAAATAGAAATTGCAACAGGTTTTAAATGACAATCATGAAATGGAAAGCAATTATTTTTCCACAGAAGCTCATCACAAAATCAACGTGCAGGTAGTTGTGGCCGAGAAGTTAAGGCGATGGACTCGAAATCCTTTGGGGTTTCCCCGCGCATGTTCAAATCCTGTCAGCTACATTTTGCTTTTCAAACTTATTTAAAAACACAATATGCATTTAAGATGTAGAAAAGCAAAATATGTTATGTTGAACAATGTAACTGTCTCATCCTAAATCACCTTCACCTGCATCCTATTTCACAATGGACTGCGTTTTGAAGCACGTGATCTCAGACAGTGCGGCTCTTCCTGCATTTTAGGAACATGTCATTAAACCATCTCCAATTTTTTTTTACTGTTTCATGATGTAATGGTTATTTATGTGTAGATCTGAGTTAAAATTTGTTTTGTTAATAAAAACTAAACTTTTAATTAACAAATCAGCAGCACTAGGAAGAAATGTGCATATCAGATACTTTCAAATATCACAAAACTGTAGTGCTATCTGTGGAATTACAGTGAATGTATTGCAATTATTTCCATCGGCCACTTTTTAAGATACATAACAAAGTTTATTTGTTCATTCCAGAACATATTATCATCTTCATCATAATCAACAATTGCCACCAAGCTCAGGAAATCTTTCCCATCTTAAAGTTAATCTTAAATATATCTCTATAACACTGACATGAGCTGTTTCTTTTTAAAACATAAACAGTAATTGAAAAATTTAAATCAATATTTTTTGGAAACCATCATACTCACCATTGTATCCTAATCCTGATTTAATCCTAGTTTGCAGCCTTGATGTTATGAACTAATTATTTGACATATACATTTGCAGAATCCTATGATGTGCCTTTCACAATATCCATACTGCCACTAAAGAATGCAAAATTTGATCTTGAGAGATCTGCAGAGATGAAATGAATGATGAGAGAAAATGCATGTTAATAAACAAATTTATGATTGTGCAGTGGCAGGTGTGCTAATTCTACATTAAATAAGCATGGGACCAATGAAATAAACAGAATGATAATAAATTATTTTGTACTCCAGGTAATGTCGGGTAGTGGTATAGAAGTAGTTGTGGCCGAGTGGTTAAGGCGATGGACTTGAAATCTTTTGGGGTTTCCCCGCGCAGGTTCAAATCCTGCCAGCTACGTCTTGCTTTTCGAGCATGTCAAAAACAGAGATCATACTTCCTTGACTCATTTATTTTCTAGGAAACTATACTAGCTATTATATTTCCCATAGTTTGTCTATTAATATAGCAGCTACCAAATAGAAATTGCAACAGGTTTTAAATGACAATCATGGAATGGAAAGCAATTATTTTTCCACAGAAGCTCATCACAAAATCAACGTGCAGGTAGTTGTGGCCGAGTGGTTAAGGCGATGGACTCGAAATCCATTGGGGTTTCCACGCGCAGGTTCAAATCCTGCCAGCTACGTTTTGATTTTCAAACTTATTTAAAAACACAATATGCATTTAAGATGTAGAAAAGCAAAATATGTTATGTTGAACAATGTAACAGTCTCATCCTAAATCACCTTCACCTGCATCCTATTTCACAATGGACTGCTTTTTGAAGCACGTGATCTCAGACAGTGAGGCTCTTCCTGCATTTTAGGAACATGTTATTAAACCATCTCCAATTTTTTTTACTGTTTCATGATGTAATGGTTATTTATGTGTAGATCTGAGTTAAAATTAGTTTTGTTAATAAAAACTAAACTTTTAATTAACAAATCAGCAGCACTAGGAAGAAATGTGCATATCAGATACTTTCAAATATCACAAAACTGTAGTGCTATCTGTGGAATTACAGTGAATGTATTGCAATTATTTCCATCGGCCACTTTTTAAGATACATAACAAAGTTTATTTGTTCATTCCAGAACATATTATCATCTTCATCATAATCAACAATTGCCACCAAGCTCAGGAAATCTTTCCCATCTTAAAGTTAATCTTAAATATATCTCTATAACACTGACATGAGCTGTTTCTTTTTAAAACATAAACAGTAATTGAAAAATTTAAATCAATATTTTTTGGAAACCATCATACTCACCATTGTATCTTAATCCTGATTTAATCCTAGTTTGCAGCCTTGATGTTTTTAACTAATCATTTCACATATACATTTGCAGAATCCTATGATGTGCCTTTCACAATATCCATACTGCCACTAAAGAATGCAAAATTTGATCTTGAGAGATCTGCAGAGATGAAATGAATGATGAGAGAAAATGCATGTTAATAAACAAATTTATGATTGTGCAGTGGCAGGTGTGCTAATTCTACATTAAATAAGCATGGGACCAATGAAATAAACAGAACGATAATAAATTATTTTGTACTCCAGGTAATGTCGGGTAGTGGTATAGAAGTAGTTGTGGCCGAGTGGTTAAGGCGATGGACTTGAAATCTTTTGGGGTTTCCCCGCGCAGGTTCAAATCCTGCCAGCTACGTCTTGCTTTTCGAGCATGTCAAAAACAGAGATCATACTTCCTTGACTCATTTATTTTCTAGGAAACTATACTAGCTATTATATTTCCCATAGTTTGTCTATTAATAAAGCAGCTACCAAATAGAAATTGCAACAGGTTTTAAATGACAATCATGAAATGGAAAGCAATTATTTTTCCACAGAAGCTCATCACAAAATCAACGTGCAGGTAGTTGTGGCCGAGTGGTTAAGGCGATGGACTCGAAATCCATTGGGGTTTCCACGCGCAGGTTCAAATCCTGCCAGCTACGTTTTGCTTTTCAAACTTATTTAAAAACACAATATGCATTTAAGATGTAGAAAAGCAAAATATGTTATGTTGAACAATGTAACTGTCTCATCCTAAATCACCTTCACCTGCATCCTATTTCACAATGGACTGCTTTTTGAAGCACGTGATCTCAGACAGTGAGGCTCTTCCTGCATTTTAGGAACATGTTATTAAACCATCTCCAATTTTTTTTACTGTTTCATGATGTAATGGTTATTTATGTGTAGATCTGAGTTAAAATTAGTTTTGTTAATAAAAACTAAACTTTTAATTAACAAATCAGCAGCACTAGGAAGAAATGTGCATATCAGATACTTTCAAATATCACAAAACTGTAGTGCTATCTGTGGAATTACAGTGAATGTATTGCAATTATTTCCATCGGCCACTTTTTAAGATACATAACAAAGTTTATTTGTTCATTCCAGAACATATTATCATCTTCATCATAATCAACAATTGCCACCAAGCTCAGGAAATCTTTACCATCTTAAAGTTAATCTTAAATATATCTCTATTACACTGACATGAGCTGTTTCTTTTTAAAACATAAACAGTAATTGAAAAATTTAAATCAATATTTTTTGGAAACCATCATACTCACCATTGTATCTTAATCCTGATTTAATCCTAGTTTGCAGCCTTTATGTTTTTAACTAATCATTTCACATATACATTTGCAGAATCCTATGATGTGCCTTTCACAATATCCATACTGCCACTAAAGAATGCAAAATTTGATCTTGAGAGATCTGCAGAGATGAAATGAATGATGAGAGAAAATGCATGTTAATAAACAAATTTATGATTGTGCAGTGGCAGGTGTGCTAATTCTACATTAAATAAGCATGGGACCAATGAAATAAACAGAACGATAATAAATTATTTTGTACTCCAGGTAATGTCTGGTAGTAGTATAGAAGTAGTTGTGGCCGAGTGGTTAAGGTGATGGACTTGAAATCCATTGGTGTTTCCCCGCGCAGGTTCAAATCCTGCCAGCTAGCTCTTGCTTTTCGAGCATGTCAAAAACAGAGATCATACTTCCTTGACTCCTTTATTTTCTAGGAAACTATACTAGCTATTATATTTCCCATAGTTTGTCTATTAATATAGCAGCTACCAAATAGAAATTGCAACAGGTTTTAAATGACAATCATGAAATGGAAAGCAATTATTTTTCTACAGAAGCTCATCACAAAATCAACGTGCAGGTAGTTGTGGCCGAGTGGTTAAGGCGATTGACTCGAAATCCATTGGGGTTTCCCTGCGCAGGTTCAAATCCTGCCAGCTACGTTACATTTTGCTTTTCAAACTTATTTAAAAACACAATATGCATTTGAGATGTAGAAAAGCAAAATATGTTATGTTGAACAATGTAACTGTCTCATCCTAAATCACCTTCACCTGCATCCTATTTCACAATGGACTGCTTTTTGAAGCACGTGATCTCAGACAGTGAGGCTCTTCCTGCATTTTAGGAACATGTCATTAAACCATCTCCAATTTTTTTTTACTGTTTCATGATGTAATGGTTATTTATGTGTAGATCTGAGTTAAAATTAGTTTTGTTAATAACAACTAAACTTTTAATTACCAAATCAGCAGCACTAGGAAGAAATGTGCATATCAGATACTTTCAAATATCCCAAAACTGTAGTGCTATCTGTGGAATTACAGTGAATATATTGCAATTATTTCCATCAGCCACTTTGTAAGATACATAACAAAGTTTATTTGTTCATTCCAGAACATAATATCATCTTCATCATAATCAACAATTGCCACCAAGCTCAGGAAATCTTTCCCATCTTAAAGTTAATCTTAAATATATCTCTATAACACTGACATGAGCTGTTTCTTTTTAAAACATAAACAGTAATTGAAAAATTAAAATCAATATTTTTTGGAAACCATCATTCTCACCATTGTATCCTAATCCTGATTTAATCCTAGTTTGCATCCTTGATGTTATGAACTAATTATTTCACATATACATTTGCAGAATCCTATGATGTGCCTTTCACAATATCCATACTGCCACTAAAGAATGCAAAATTTGATCTTGAGAGATCTGCAGAGATGAAATGAATGATGAGAGAAAATGCATGTTAATAAACAAATTTATGATTGTGCAGTGGCAGGTGTGCTAATTCTACATTAAATAAGCATGGGACCAATGAAATAAACAGAACGATAATAAATTATTTTGTACTCCAGGTAATGTCAAGCAGTGGTATAGAAGTAGTTGTGGCCGAGTGGTTAAGGCGATGCACTTGAAATCCATTGGGGTTTCCCCGCGCAGGTTCAAATCCTGCCAGCTACGTCTTGCTTTTCGAGCATGTCAAAAACAGAGATCATACTTCCTTGACTCATTTATTTTCTAGGAAACTATACTAGCTATTATATTTCCCATAGTTTGTCTATTAATATAGCAGCTACCAAATAGAAATTGCAACAGGTTTTAAATGACAATCATGAAATGGAAAGCAATTATTTTTCCACAGAAGCTCATCACAAAATCAACGTGCAGGTAGTTGTGGCCGAGAAGTTAAGGCGATGGACTCGAAATCCTTTGGGGTTTCCCCGCGCATGTTCAAATCCTGTCAGCTACATTTTGCTTTTCAAACTTATTTAAAAACACAATATGCATTTAAGATGTAGAAAAGCAAAATATGTTATGTTGAACAATGTAACTGTCTCATCCTACATCACCTTCACCTGCATCCTATTTCACAATGGACTGCGTTTTGAAGCACGTGATCTCAGACAGTGCGGCTCTTCCTGCATTTTAGGAACATGTCATTAAACCATCTCCAATTTTTTTTTACTGTTTCATGATGTAATGGTTATTTATGTGTAGATCTGAGTTAAAATTTGTTTTGTTAATAAAAACTAAACTTTTAATTAACAAATCAGCAGCACTAGGAAGAAATGTGCATATCAGATACTTTCAAATATCACAAAACTGTAGTGCTATCTGTGGAATTACAGTGAATGTATTGCAATTATTTCCATCGGCCACTTTTTAAGATACATAACAAAGTTTATTTGTTCATTCCAGAACATATTATCATCTTCATCATAATCAACAATTGCCACCAAGCTCAGGAAATCTTTCCCATCTTAAAGTTAATCTTAAATATATCTCTATAACACTGACATGAGCTGTTTCTTTTTAAAACATAAACAGTAATTGAAAAATTTAAATCAATATTTTTTGGAAACCATCATACTCACCATTGTATCCTAATCCTGATTTAATCCTAGTTTGCAGCCTTGATGTTATGAACTAATTATTTGACATATACATTTGCAGAATCCTATGATGTGCCTTTCACAATATCCATACTGCCACTAAAGAATGCAAAATTTGATCTTGAGAGATCTGCAGAGATGAAATGAATGATGAGAGAAAATGCATGTTAATAAACAAATTTATGATTGTGCAGTGGCAGGTGTGCTAATTCTACATTAAATAAGCATGGGACCAATGAAATAAACAGAATGATAATAAATTATTTTGTACTCCAGGTAATGTCGGGTAGTGGTATAGAAGTAGTTGTGGCCGAGTGGTTAAGGCGATGGACTTGAAATCTTTTGGGGTTTCCCCGCGCAGGTTCAAATCCTGCCAGCTACGTCTTGCTTTTCGAGCATGTCAAAAACAGAGATCATACTTCCTTGACTCATTTATTTTCTAGGAAACTATACTAGCTATTATATTTCCCATAGTTTGTCTATTAATATAGCAGCTACCAAATAGAAATTGCAACAGGTTTTAAATGACAATCATGGAATGGAAAGCAATTATTTTTCCACAGAAGCTCATCACAAAATCAACGTGCAGGTAGTTGTGGCCGAGTGGTTAAGGCGATGGACTCGAAATCCATTGGGGTTTCCACGCGCAGGTTCAAATCCTGCCAGCTACGTTTTGATTTTCAAACTTATTTAAAAACACAATATGCATTTAAGATGTAGAAAAGCAAAATATGTTATGTTGAACAATGTAACTGTCTCATCCTAAATCACCTTCACCTGCATCCTATTTCACAATGGACTGCTTTTTGAAGCACGTGATCTCAGACAGTGAGGCTCTTCCTGCATTTTAGGAACATGTTATTAAACCATCTCCAATTTTTTTTACTGTTTCATGATGTAATGGTTATTTATGTGTAGATCTGAGTTAAAATTAGTTTTGTTAATAAAAACTAAACTTTTAATTAACAAATCAGCAGCACTAGGAAGAAATGTGCATATCAGATACTTTCAAATATCACAAAACTGTAGTGCTATCTGTGGAATTACAGTGAATGTATTGCAATTATTTCCATCGGCCACTTTTGAAGATACATAACAAAGTTTATTTGTTCATTCCAGAACATATTATCATCTTCATCATAATCAACAATTGCCACCAAGCTCAGGAAATCTTTCCCATCTTAAAGTTAATCTTAAATATATCTCTATAACACTGACATGAGCTGTTTCTTTTTAAAACATAAACAGTAATTGAAAAATTTAAATCAATATTTTTTGGAAACCATCATACTCACCATTGTATCTTAATCCTGATTTAATCCTAGTTTGCAGCCTTGATGTTTTTAACTAATCATTTCACATATACATTTGCAGAATCCTATGATGTGCCTTTCACAATATCCATACTGCCACTAAAGAATGCAAAATTTGATCTTGAGAGATCTGCAGAGATGAAATGAATGATGAGAGAAAATGCATGTTAATAAACAAATTTATGATTGTGCAGTGGCAGGTGTGCTAATTCTACATTAAATAAGCATGGGACCAATGAAATAAACAGAACGATAATAAATTATTTTGTACTCCAGGTAATGTCGGGTAGTGGTATAGAAGTAGTTGTGGCCGAGTGGTTAAGGCGATGGACTTGAAATCTTTTGGGGTTTCCCCGCGCAGGTTCAAATCCTGCCAGCTACGTCTTTCTTTTCGAGCATGTCAAAAACAGAGATCATACTTCCTTGACTCATTTATTTTCTAGGAAACTATACTAGCTATTATATTTCCCATAGTTTGTCTATTAATATAGCAGCTACCAAATAGAAATTGCAACAGGTTTTAAATGACAATCATGAAATGGAAAGCAATTATTTTTCCACAGAAGCTCATCACAAAATCAACGTGCAGGTAGTTGTGGCCGAGTGGTTAAGGCGATGGACTCGAAATCCATTGGGGTTTCCACGCGCAGGTTCAAATCCTGCCAGCTACGTTACATTTTGCTTTTCAAACTTATTTAAAAACACAATATGCATTTGAGATGTAGAAAAGCAAAATATGTTATGTTGAACAATGTAACTGTCTCATCCTAAATCACCTTCACCTGCATCCTATTTCACAATGGACTGCTTTTTGAAGCACGTGATCTCAGACAGTGAGGCTCTTCCTGCATTTTAGGAACATGTCATTAAACCATCTCCAATTTTTTTTTACTGTTTCATGATGTAATGGTTATTTATGTGTAGATCTGAGTTAAAATTAGTTTTGTTAATAACAACTAAACTTTTAATTACCAAATCAGCAGCACTAGGAAGAAATGTGCATATCAGATACTTTCAAATATCCCAAAACTGTAGTGCTATCTGTGGAATTACAGTGAATATATTGCAATTATTTCCATCAGCCACTTTGTAAGATACATAACAAAGTTTATTTGTTCATTCCAGAACATAATATCATCTTCATCATAATCAACAATTGCCACCAAGCTCAGGAAATCTTTCCCATCTTAAAGTTAACCTTAAATATATCTCTATAACACTGACATGAGCTGTTTCTTTTTAAAACATAAACAGTAATTGAAAAATTAAAATCAATATTTTTTGGAAACCATCATACTCACCATTGTATCCTAATCCTGATTTAATCCTAGTTTGCATCCTTGATGTTATGAACTAATTATTTCACATATACATTTGCAGAATCCTATGATGTGCCTTTCACAATATCCATACTGCCACTAAAGAATGCAAAATTTGATCTTGAGAGATCTGCAGAGATGAAATGAATGATGAGAGAAAATGCATGTTAATAACCAAATATATGATTGTGCAGTGGCAGGTGTGCTAATTCTACATTAAATAAGCATGGGACCAATGAAATAAACAGAACGATAATAAATTATTTTGTACTCCAGGTAATGTCAGGTAGTGGTATAGAAGTAGTTGTGGCCGAGTGGTTAAGGCGATTGACTTGAAATCCATTGGGGTTTCCATGCGCAGGTTCAAATCTTGCCAGCTACATCTTGCTTTTCGAGCATGTCAAAAACAGAGATCATACTTCCTTGACTCATTTATTTTCTAGGAAACTATACTAGCTATTATATTTCCCATAGTTTGTCTATTAATATAGCAGCTACCAAATAGAAATTGCAACAGGTTTTAAATGACAATCATGAAATGGAAAGCAATTATTTTTCCACAGAAGCTCATCACAAAATCAACGTGCAGGTAGTTGTGGCCGAGTGGTTAAGGCGATGGACTCGAAATCCATTGGGGTTTCCCCGCGCATGTTCAAATCCTGTCAGCTACATTTTCTTTTCAAACTTATTTAAAAACACAATATGCATTTAAGATGTAGAAAAGCAAAATATGTTATGTTGAACAATGTAACTGTCTCATCCTAAATCACCTTCACCTGCATCCTATTTCACAATGGACTGCTTTTTGAAGCACGTGATCTCAGACAGTGAGGCTCTTCCTGCATTTTAGGAACATGTTATTAAACCATCTCCAATTTTTTTTACTGTTTCATGATGTAATGGTTATTTATGTGTAGATCTGAGTTAAAATTAGTTTTGTTAATAACAACTAAACTTTTAATTAGCAAATCAGCAGCACTAGGAAGAAATGTGCATATCAGATACTTTCAAATATCACAAAACTGTAGTGCTATCTGTGGAATTACAGTGAATGTATTGCAATTATTTCCATCGGCCACTTTTTAAGATACATAACAAAGTTTATTTGTTCATTCCAGAACATATTATCATCTTCATCATAATCAACAATTGCCACCAAGCTCAGGAAATCTTTCCCATCTTAAAGTTAATCTTAAATATATCTCTATAACACTGACATGAGCTGTTTCTTTTTAAAACATAAACAGTAATTGAAAAATTTAAATCAATATTTTTTGGAAACCATCATACTCACCATTGTATCTTAATCCTGATTTAATCCTAGTTTGCAGCCTTGATGTTTTTAACTAATCATTTCACATATACATTTGCAGAATCCTATGATGTGCCTTTCACAATATCCATACTGCCACTAAAGAATGCAAAATTTGATCTTGAGAGATCTGCAGAGATGAAATGAATGATGAGAGAAAATGCATGTTAATAAACAAATTTATGATTGTGCAGTGGCAGGTGTGCTAATTCTACATTAAATAAGCATGGGACCAATGAAATAAACAGAACGATAATAAATTATTTTGTACTCCAGGTAATGTCTTGTAGTTGTATAGAAGTAGTTGTGGCCGAGTGGTTAAGGTGATTGACTTGAAATCCATTGGTGTTTCCCCGCGCAGGTTCAAATCCTGCCAGCTAGCTCTTGCTTTTCGAGCATGTCAAAAACAGAGATCATACTTCCTTGACTCCTTTATTTTCTATTATATTTCCCATAGTTTGTCTATTAATATAGCAGCTACCAAATAGAAATTGCAACAGGTTTTAAATGACAATCATGAAATGGAAAGCAATTATTTTTCTACAGAAGCTCATCACAAAATCAACGTGCAGGTAGTTGTGGCCGAGTGGTTAAGGCGATTGACTCGAAATCCATTGGGGTTTCCCTGCGCAGGTTCAAATCCTGCCAGCTACGTTACATTTTGCTTTTCAAACTTATTTAAAAACACAATATGCATTTGAGATGTAGAAAAGCAAAATATGTTATGTTGAACAATGTAACTGTCTCATCCTAAATCACCTTCACCTGCATCCTATTTCACAATGGACTGCTTTTTGAAGCACGTGATCTCAGACAGTGAGGCTCTTCCTGCATTTTAGGAACATGTCATTAAACCATCTCCAATTTTTTTTTACTGTTTCATGATGTAATGGTTATTTATGTGTAGATCTGAGTTAAAATTAGTTTTGTTAATAACAACTAAACTTTTAATTACCAAATCAGCAGCACTAGGAAGAAATGTGCATATCAGATACTTTCAAATATCCCAAAACTGTAGTGCTATCTGTGGAATTACAGTGAATATATTGCAATTATTTCCATCAGCCACTTTGTAAGATACATAACAAAGTTTATTTGTTCATTCCAGAACATATTATCATCTTCATCATAATCAACAATTGCCACCAAGCTCAGGAAATCTTTCCCATCTTAAAGTTAATCTTAAATATATCTCTATAACACTGACATGAGCTGTTTCTTTTTAAAACATAAACAGTAATTGAAAAATTAAAATCAATATTTTTTGGAAACCATCATACTCACCATTGTATCCTAATCCTGATTTAATCCTAGTTTGCAGCCTTGATGTTATGAACTAATTATTTCACATATACATTTGCAGAATCCTATGATGTGCCTTTCACAATATCCATACTGCCACTAAAGAATGCAAAATTTGATCTTGAGAGATCTGCAGAGATGAAATGAATGATGAGAGAAAATGCATGTTAATAAACAAATTTATGATTGTGCAGTGGCAGGTGTGCTAATTCTACATTAAATAAGCATGGGACCAATGAAATAAACAGAACGATAACAAATTATTTTGTACTCCAGGTAATGTCAGGTAGTGGTATAGAAGTAGTTGTGGCCGAGTGGTTAAGGCGATGGACTTGAAATCCATTGGGGTTTCCCCGTGCAGGTTCAAATCCAGCTACGTCTTGCTTTTCGAGCATGTCAAAAACAGAGATCATACTTCCTTGACTCATTTATTTTCTAGGAAACTATACTAGCTATTATATTTCCCATAGTTTGACTATTAATATAGCAGCTACCAAATAGAAATTGCAACAGGTTTTAAATGACAATCATGAAATGGAAAGCAATTATTTTTCCACAGAAGCTCATCACAAAATCAACGTGCAGGTAGTTGTGGCCGAGTGGTTAAGGTGATTGACTCGAAATCCATTGGGGTTTCCCTGCGCAGGTTCAAATCCTGCCAGCTACGTTATGTTTTGCTTTTCAAACTTATTTAAAAACACAATATGCATTTAAGATGTAGAAAAGCAAAATATGTTATGTTGAACAATGTAACTGTCTCATCCTAAATCACCTTCACCTGCGTCCTATTTCACAATGGACTTCTTTTTGAAGCACGTGATCTCAGACAGTGAGGCTCTTCCTGCATTTTAGGAACATGTCATTAAACCATCTCCAATTTTTTTTTACTGTTTCATGATGTAATGGTTATTTATGTGTAGATCTGAGTTAAAATTAGTTTTGTTAATAACAACTAAACTTTTAATTAACAAATCAGCAGCACTAGGTAGAAATGTGCATATCAGATACTTTCAAATATCACAAAACTGTAGTGCTATCTGTGGAATTACAGTGAATGTATTGCAATTATTTCCATCAGCCACATTGTAAGATACATAACAAAGTTTATTTGTTCATTCCAGAACATATTATCATCTTCATCATAATCAACAATTGCCACCAAGCTCAGGAAATCTTTCCCATCTTAAAGTTAATCTTAAATATATCTCTATAACACTGACATGAGCTGTTTCTTTTTAAAACATAAACAGTAATTGAAAAATTAAAATCAATATTTTTTGGAAACCATCATACTCACCATTGTATCCTAATCCTGATTTAATCATAGTTTGCAGCCTTGATGTTATGAACTAATTATTTCACATATACATTTGCAGAATCCTATGATGTGCCTTTCACAATATCCATACTGCCACTAAAGAATGCAAAATTTGATCTTGAGAGATCTGCAGAGATGAAATGAATGATGAGAGAAAATGCATGTTCATAAACAAATTTATGATTGTGCAGTGGCAGGTGTGCTAATTCTACATTAAATAAGCATGGGACCAATGAAATAAACAGAATGATAATAAATTATTTTGTACTCCAGGTAATGTCAGGTAGTGGTATAGAAGTAGTTGTGGCCGAGTGGTTAAGGCGATGGACTTGAAATCCATTGGGGTTTCCACGCGCAGGTTCAAATCTTGCCAGCTACATCTTGCTTTTCGAGCATGTCAAAAACAGAGATCATACTTCCTTGACTCATTTATTTTCTAGGAAACTATACTAGCTATTATATTTCCCATAGTTTGTCTATTAATATAGCAGCTACCAAATAGAAATTGCAACAGGTTTTAAATGACAATCATGAAATGGAAAGCAATTATTTTTCCACAGAAGCTCATCACAAAATCAACGTGCAGGTAGTTGTGGCCGAGTGGTTAAGGCGATGGACTTGAAATCCATTGGGGTTTCCACGCGCAGGTTCAAATCTTGCCAGCTACATCTTGCTTTTCGAGCATGTCAAAAACAGAGATCATACTTCCTTGACTCATTTATTTTCTAGGAAACTATACTAGCTATTATATTTCCCATAGTTTGTCTATTAATATAGCAGCTACCAAATAGAAATTGCAACAGGTTTTAAATGACAATCATGAAATGGAAAGCAATTATTTTTCCACAGAAGCTCATCACAAAATCAACGTGCAGGTAGTTGTGGCCGAGTGGTTAAGGCGATGGACTCGAAATCCATTGGGGTTTCCCCGCGCATGTTCAAATCCTGTCAGCTACATTTTGCTTTTCAAACTTATTTAAAAACACAATATGCATTTAAGATGTAGAAAAGTAAAACATGTTATGTTGAACAATGTAACTGTCTCATCCTAAATCACCTTCACCTGCATCCTATTTCACAATGGACTGCTTTTTGAAGCACGTGATCTCAGACAGTGAGGCTCTTCCTGCATTTTAGGAACATGTCATTAAACCATCTCCATTTTTTTTTTACTGTTTCATGATGTAATGGTTATTTATGTGTAGATCTGAGTTAAAATTAGTTTTGTTAATAAAAACTAAACTTTTAATTAACAAATCAGCAGCACTAGGAAGAAATGTGCATATCAGATACTTTCAAATATCACAAAACTGTAGTGCTATCTGTGGAATTACAGTGAATGTATTGCAATTATTTCCATCGGCCACTTTTTAAGATACATAACAAAGTTTATTTGTTCATTCCAGAACATATTATCATCTTCATCATAATCAACAATTGCCACCAAGCTCAGGAAATCTTTCCCATCTTAAAGTTAATCTTAAATATATCTCTATAAC
Source organism: Taudactylus pleione (assembly GCA_031769625.1). Lineage (NCBI taxonomy): Eukaryota > Metazoa > Chordata > Amphibia > Anura > Myobatrachidae > Taudactylus > Taudactylus pleione. The sequence continues at coordinate 5,112,089 of JAUIMM010000084.1, forward strand.
ACTGACATGAGCTGTTTCTTTTTAAAACATATACAGTAATTGAAAAATTTAAATCAATATTTTTTGGAAACCTTCATTCTCACCATTTTATCTAATCCTGATTTAATCCTAGTTTGCAGCCTTGATGTTATGAACTAATTATTTCACATATACATTTGCAGAATCCTATGATGTGCCTTTCACAATATCCATACTGCCACTAAAGAATGCAAAATTTGATCTTGAGAGATCTGCAGAGATGAAATGAATGATGAGAGAAAATGCATGTTAATAAACAAATTTATGATTGTGCAGTGACAGGTGTGCTAATTCTACATTAAATAAGCATGGGACCAATGAAATAAACAGAACGATAATAAATTATTTTGTACTCCAGGTACTGTCTGGTAGTGGTATAGAAGTAGTTGTGGCCGAGTGGTTAAGGCGATGGACTTGAAATCCATTGGGGTTTCCACGCGCAGGTTAAAATCTTGCCAGCTAAATCTTGCTTTTCGAGCGTGTCAAAAACAGAGATTATACTTCCTTGACTCCTTTATTTTCTAGGAAACTATACTAGCTATTATATTTCCCATAGTTTGTCTATTAATATAGCAGCTACCAAATAGAAATTGCAACAGATTTTAAATGACAATCATGAAATGGAAAGCAATTATTTTTCCACAGAAGCTCATCACAAAATCAACGTGCAGGTAGTTGTGGCCGAGTGGTTAAGGCGATGGACTCGAAATCAATTGGGGTTTCCCTGCGCAGGTTCAAATCCTGCCAGCTACGTTACGTTTTGCTTTTCAAACTTATTTAAAAACACAATATGCATTTAAGATGTAGAAAAGCAAAATATGTTATGTTGAACAATGTAACTGTCTCATCCTAAATCACCTTCACCTGCATCCTCTTTCACAATGGACTGCTTTTTGAAGCACGTGATCTCAGACAGTGCGGCTCTTCCTAAATTTTAGGAACATGTCATTAAACCATCTCCAATGTTTTTTTACTGTTTCATGATGTAATGGTTATTTATGTGTAGATCTGAGTTAAAATTAGTTTTGTTAATAACAACTAAACTTTTAATTAACAAATCAGCAGCACTAGGTAGAAATGTGCATATCAGATACTTTCAAATATCACAAAACTGTAGTGCTATCTGTGGAATTACAGTGAATGTATTGCAATTATTTCCATCAGCCACATTGTAAGATACATAACAAAGTTTATTTGTTCATTCCAGAACATATTATCATCTTCATCATAATCAACAATTGCCACCAAGCTCAGGAAATCTTTCCCATCTTAAAGTTAATCTTAAATATATCTCTATAACACTGACATGAGCTGTTTCTTTTTAAAACATAAACAGTAATTGAAAAATTAAAATCAATATTTTTTGGAAACCATCATACTCACCATTGTATCCTAATCCTGATTTAATCCTAGTTTGCAGCCTTGATGTTATGAACTAATTATTTCACATATACATTTGCAGAATCCTATGATGTGCCTTTCACAATATCCATACTGCCACTAAAGAATGCAAAATTTGATCTTGAGAGATCTGCAGAGATGAAATGAATGATGAGAGAAAATGCATGTTAATAAACAAATTTATGATTGTGCAGTGGCAGGTGTGCTAATTCTACATTAAATAAGCATGGGACCAATGAAATAAACAGAACGATAATAAATTATTTTGTACTCCAGGTAATGTCAGGTAGTGGTATAGAAGTAGTTGTGGCCGAGTGGTTAAGGCGATGGACTTGAAATCCATTGGGGTTTCCCCGTGCAGGTTCAAATCCAGCTACGTCTTGCTTTTCGAGCATGTCAAAAACAGAGATCATACTTCCTTGACTCATTTATTTTCTAGGAAACTATACTAGCTATTATATTTCCCATAGTTTGACTATTAATATAGCAGCTACCAAATAGAAATTGCAACAGGTTTTAAATGACAATCATGAAATGGAAAGCAATTATTTTTCCACAGAAGCTCATCACAAAATCAACGTGCAGGTAGTTGTGGCCGAGTGGTTAAGGCGATTGACTCGAAATCCATTGGGGTTTCCCTGCGCAGGTTCAAATCCTGCCAGCTACGTTATGTTTTGCTTTTCAAACTTATTTAAAAACACAATATGCATTTAAGATGTAGAAAAGCAAAATATGTTATGTTGAACAATGTAACTGTCTCATCCTAAATCACCTTCACCTGCGTCCTATTTCACAATGGACTTCTTTTTGAAGCACGTGATCTCAGACAGTTAGGCTCTTCCTGCATTTTAGGAACATGTCATTAAACCATCTCCAATTTTTTTTTACTGTTTCATGATGTAATGGTTATTTATGTGTAGATCTGAGTTAAAATTAGTTTTGTTAATAACAACTAAACTTTTAATTAACAAATCAGCAGCACTAGGTAGAAATGTGCATATCAGATACTTTCAAATATCACAAAACTGTAGTGCTATCTGTGGAATTACAGTGAATGTATTGCAATTATTTCCATCAGCCACATTGTAAGATACATAACAAAGTTTATTTGTTCATTCCAGAACATATTATCATCTTCATCATAATCAACAATTGCCACCAAGCTCAGGAAATCTTTCCCATCTTAAAGTTAATCTTAAATATATCTCTATAACACTGACATGAGCTGTTTCTTTTTAAAACATAAACAGTAATTGAAAAATTTAAATCAATATTTTTTGGAAACCATCATACTCACCATTGTATCTTAATCCTGATTTAATCCTAGTTTGCAGCCTTGATGTTTTTAACTAATCATTTCACATATACATTTGCAGAATCCTATGATGTGCCTTTCACAATATCCATACTGCCACTAAAGAATGCAAAATTTGATCTTGAGAGATCTGCAGAGATGAAATGAATGATGAGAGAAAATGCATGTTAATAAACAAATTTATGATTGTGCAGTGGCAGGTGTGCTAATTCTACATTAAATAAGCATGGGACCAATGAAATAAACAGAACGATAATAAATTATTTTGTACTCCAGGTAATGTCTTGTAGTTGTATAGAAGTAGTTGTGGCCGAGTGGTTAAGGTGATTGACTTGAAATCCATTGGTGTTTCCCCGCGCAGGTTCAAATCCTGCCAGCTAGCTCTTGCTTTTCGAGCATGTCAAAAACAGAGATCATACTTCCTTGACTCCTTTATTTTCTATTATATTTCCCATAGTTTGTCTATTAATATAGCAGCTACCAAATAGAAATTGCAACAGATTTTAAATGACAATCATGAAATGGAAAGCAATTATTTTTCTACAGAAGCTCATCACAAAATCAACGTGCAGGTAGTTGTGGCCGAGTGGTTAAGGAGATTGACTCGAAATCCATTGGGGTTTCCCTGCGCAGGTTCAAATCCTGCCAGCTACGTTACATTTTGCTTTTCAAACTTATTTAAAAACACAATATGCATTTGAGATGTAGAAAAGCAAAATATGTTATGTTGAACAATGTAACTGTCTCATCCTAAATCACCTTCACCTGCATCCTATTTCACAATGGACTGCTTTTTGAAGCACGTGATCTCAGACAGTGAGGCTCTTCCTGCATTTTAGGAACATGTCATTAAACCATCTCCAATTTTTTTTTACTGTTTCATGATGTAATGGTTATTTATGTGTAGATCTGAGTTAAAATTAGTTTTGTTAATAACAACTAAACTTTTAATTACCAAATCAGCAGCACTAGGAAGAAATGTGCATATCAGATACTTTCAAATATCCCAAAACTGTAGTGCTATCTGTGGAATTACAGTGAATATATTGCAATTATTTCCATCAGCCACTTTGTAAGATACATAACAAAGTTTATTTGTTCATTCCAGAACATATTATCATCTTCATCATAATCAACAATTGCCACCAAGCTCAGGAAATCTTTCCCATCTTAAAGTTAATCTTAAATATATCTCTATAACACTGACATGAGCTGTTTCTTTTTAAAACATAAACAGTAATTGAAAAATTAAAATCAATATTTTTTGGAAACCATCATACTCACCATTGTATCCTAATCCTGATTTAATCCTAGTTTGCAGCCTTGATGTTATGAACTAATTATTTCACATATACATTTGCAGAATCCTATGATGTGCCTTTCACAATATCCATACTGCCACTAAAGAATGCAAAATTTGATCTTGAGAGATCTGCAGAGATGAAATGAATGATGAGAGAAAATGCATGTTAATAAACAAATTTATGATTGTGCAGTGGCAGGTGTGCTAATTCTACATTAAATAAGCATGGGACCAATGAAATAAACAGAACGATAATAAATTATTTTGTACTCCAGGTAATGTCAGGTAGTGGTATAGAAGTAGTTGTGGCCGAGTGGTTAAGGCGATGGACTTGAAATCCATTGGGGTTTCCCCGTGCAGGTTCAAATCCAGCTACGTCTTGCTTTTCGAGCATGTCAAAAACAGAGATCATACTTCCTTGACTCATTTATTTTCTAGGAAACTATACTAGCTATTATATTTCCCATAGTTTGACTATTAATATAGCAGCTACCAAATAGAAATTGCAACAGGTTTTAAATGACAATCATGAAATGGAAAGCAATTATTTTTCCACAGAAGCTCATCACAAAATCAACGTGCAGGTAGTTGTGGCCGAGTGGTTAAGGTGATTGACTCGAAATCCATTGGGGTTTCCCTGCGCAGGTTCAAATCCTGCCAGCTACGTTATGTTTTGCTTTTCAAACTTATTTAAAAACACAATATGCATTTAAGATGTAGAAAAGCAAAATATGTTATGTTGAACAATGTAACTGTCTCATCCTAAATCACCTTCACCTGCATCCTATTTCACAATGGACTTCTTTTTGAAGCACGTGATCTCAGACAGTGAGGCTCTTCCTGCATTTTAGGAACATGTCATTAAACCATCTCCAATTTTTTTTTACTGTTTCATGATGTAATGGTTATTTATGTGTAGATCTGAGTTAAAATTAGTTTTGTTAATAACAACTAAACTTTTAATTAACAAATCAGCAGCACTAGGTAGAAATGTGCATATCAGATACTTTCAAATATCACAAAACTGTAGTGCTATCTGTGGAATTACAGTGAATGTATTGCAATTATTTCCATCAGCCACATTGTAAGATACATAACAAAGTTTATTTGTTCATTCCAGAACATATTATCATCTTCATCATAATCAACAATTGCCACCAAGCTCAGGAAATCTTTCCCATCTTAAAGTTAATCTTAAATATATCTCTATAACACTGACATGAGCTGTTTCTTTTTAAAACATAAACAGTAATTGAAAAATTAAAATCAATATTTTTTGGAAACCATCATACTCACCATTGTATCCTAATCCTGATTTAATCCTAGTTTGCAGCCTTGATGTTATGAACTAATTATTTCACATATACATTTGCAGAATCCTATGATGTGCCTTTCACAATATCCATACTGCCACTAAAGAATGCAAAATTTGATCTTGAGAGATCTGCAGAGATGAAATGAATGATGAGAGAAAATGCATGTTCATAAACAAATTTATGATTGTGCAGTGGCAGGTGTGCTAATTCTACATTAAATAAGCATGGGACCAATGAAATAAACAGAATGATAATAAATTATTTTGTACTCCAGGTAATGTCAGGTAGTGGTATAGAAGTAGTTGTGGCCGAGTGGTTAAGGCGATGGACTTGAAATCCATTGGGGTTTCCACGCGCAGGTTCAAATCTTGCCAGCTACATCTTGCTTTTCGAGCATGTCAAAAACAGAGATCATACTTCCTTGACTCATTTATTTTCTAGGAAACTATACTAGCTATTATATTTCCCATAGTTTGTCTATTAATATAGCAGCTACCAAATAGAAATTGCAACAGGTTTTAAATGACAATCATGAAATGGAAAGCAATTATTTTTCCACAGAAGCTCATCACAAAATCAACGTGCAGGTAGTTGTGGCCGAGTGGTTAAGGCGATGGACTCGAAATCCATTGGGGTTTCCCCGCGCATGTTCAAATCCTGTCAGCTACATTTTGCTTTTCAAACTTATTTAAAAACACAATATGCATTTAAGATGTAGAAAAGTAAAACATGTTATGTTGAACAATGTAACTGTCTCATCCTAAATCACCTTCACCTGCATCCTATTTCACAATGGACTGCTTTTTGAAGCACGTGATCTCAGACAGTGAGGCTCTTCCTGCATTTTAGGAACATGTCATTAAACCATCTCCATTTTTTTTTTACTGTTTCATGATGTAATGGTTATTTATGTGTAGATCTGAGTTAAAATTAGTTTTGTTAATAAAAACTAAACTTTTAATTAACAAATCAGCAGCACTAGGAAGAAATGTGCATATCAGATACTTTCAAATATCACAAAACTGTAGTGCTATCTGTGGAATTACAGTGAATGTATTGCAATTATTTCCATCGGCCACTTTTTAAGATACATAACAAAGTTTATTTGTTCATTCCAGAACATATTATCATCTTCATCATAATCAACAATTGCCACCAAGCTCAGGAAATCTTTCCCATCTTAAAGTTAATCTTAAATATATCTCTATAACACTGACATGAGCTGTTTCTTTTTAAAACATATACAGTAATTGAAAAATTTAAATCAATATTTTTTGGAAACCTTCATTCTCACCATTTTATCTAATCCTGATTTAATCCTAGTTTGCAGCCTTGATGTTATGAACTAATTATTTCACATATACATTTGCAGAATCCTATGATGTGCCTTTCACAATATCCATACTGCCACTAAAGAATGCAAAATTTGATCTTGAGAGATCTGCAGAGATGAAATGAATGATGAGAGAAAATGCATGTTAATAAACAAATTTATGATTGTGCAGTGACAGGTGTGCTAATTCTACATTAAATAAGCATGGGACCAATGAAATAAACAGAACGATAATAAATTATTTTGTACTCCAGGTACTGTCTGGTAGTGGTATAGAAGTAGTTGTGGCCGAGTGGTTAAGGCGATGGACTTGAAATCCATTGGGGTTTCCACGCGCAGGTTAAAATCCTGCCAGCTAAATCTTGCTTTTCGAGCGTGTCAAAAACAGAGATTATACTTCCTTGACTCCTTTATTTTCTAGGAAACTATACTAGCTATTATATTTCCCATAGTTTGTCTATTAATATAGCAGCTACCAAATAGAAATTGCAACAGATTTTAAATGACAATCATGAAATGGAAAGCAATTATTTTTCCACAGAAGCTCATCACAAAATCAACGTGCAGGTAGTTGTGGCCGAGTGGTTAAGGCGATGGACTCGAAATCAATTGGGGTTTCCCTGCGCAGGTTCAAATCCTGCCAGCTACGTTACGTTTTGCTTTTCAAACTTATTTAAAAACACAATATGCATTTAAGATGTAGAAAAGCAAAATATGTTATGTTGAACAATGTAACTGTCTCATCCTAAATCACCTTCACCTGCATCCTCTTTCACAATGGACTGCTTTTTGAAGCACGTGATCTCAGACAGTGCGGCTCTTCCTACATTTTAGGAACATGTCATTAAACCATCTCCAATGTTTTTTTACTGTTTCATGATGTAATGGTTATTTATGTGTAGATCTGAGTTAAAATTAGTTTTGTTAATAACAACTAAACTTTTAATTAACAAATCAGCAGCACTAGGTAGAAATGTGCATATCAGATACTTTCAAATATCACAAAACTGTAGTGCTATCTGTGGAATTACAGTGAATGTATTGCAATTATTTCCATCAGCCACATTGTAAGATACATAACAAAGTTTATTTGTTCATTCCAGAACATATTATCATCTTCATCATAATCAACAATTGCCACCAAGCTCAGGAAATCTTTCCCATCTTAAAGTTAATCTTAAATATATCTCTATAACACTGACATGAGCTGTTTCTTTTTAAAACATAAACAGTAATTGAAAAATTAAAATCAATATTTTTTGGAAACCATCATACTCACCATTGTATCCTAATCCTGATTTAATCCTAGTTTGCAGCCTTGATGTTATGAACTAATTATTTCACATATACATTTGCAGAATCCTATGATGTGCCTTTCACAATATCCATACTGCCACTAAAGAATGCAAAATTTGATCTTGAGAGATCTGCAGAGATGAAATGAATGATGAGAGAAAATGCATGTTAATAAACAAATTTATGATTGTGCAGTGGCAGGTGTGCTAATTCTACATTAAATAAGCATGGGACCAATGAAATAAACAGAACGATAATAAATTATTTTGTACTCCAGGTAATGTCAGGTAGTGGTATAGAAGTAGTTGTGGCCGAGTGGTTAAGGCGATGGACTTGAAATCCATTGGGGTTTCCCCGTGCAGGTTCAAATCCAGCTACGTCTTGCTTTTCGAGCATGTCAAAAACAGAGATCATACTTCCTTGACTCATTTATTTTCTAGGAAACTATACTAGCTATTATATTTCCCATAGTTTGACTATTAATATAGCAGCTACCAAATAGAAATTGCAACAGGTTTTAAATGACAATCATGAAATGGAAAGCAATTATTTTTCCACAGAAGCTCATCACAAAATCAACGTGCAGGTAGTTGTGGCCGAGTGGTTAAGGCGATTGACTCGAAATCCATTGGGGTTTCCCTGCGCAGGTTCAAATCCTGCCAGCTACGTTATGTTTTGCTTTTCAAACTTATTTAAAAACACAATATGCATTTAAGATGTAGAAAAGCAAAATATGTTATGTTGAACAATGTAACTGTCTCATCCTAAATCACCTTCACCTGCATCCTCTTTCACAATGGACTGCTTTTTGAAGCACGTGATCTCAGACAGTGCGGCTCTTCCTACATTTTAGGAACATGTCATTAAACCATCTCCATTTTTTTTTTACTGTTTCATGATGTAATGGTTATTTATGTGTAGATCTGAGTTAAAATTAGTTTTGTTAATAAAAACTAAACTTTTAATTAACAAATCAGCAGCACTAGGAAGAAATGTGCATATCAGATACTTTCAAATATCACAAAACTGTAGTGCTATCTGTGGAATTACAGTGAATGTATTGCAATTATTTCCATCGGCCACTTTTTAAGATACATAACAAAGTTTATTTGTTCATTCCAGAACATATTATCATCTTCATCATAATCAACAATTGCCACCAAGCTCAGGAAATCTTTCCCATCTTAAAGTTAATCTTAAATATATCTCTATAACACTGACATGAGCTGTTTCTTTTTAAAACATATACAGTAATTGAAAAATTTAAATCAATATTTTTTGGAAACCTTCATTCTCACCATTTTATCTAATCCTGATTTAATCCTAGTTTGCAGCCTTGATGTTATGAACTAATTATTTCACATATACATTTGCAGAATCCTATGATGTGCCTTTCACAATATCCATACTGCCACTAAAGAATGCAAAATTTGATCTTGAGAGATCTGCAGAGATGAAATGAATGATGAGAGAAAATGCATGTTAATAAACAAATTTATGATTGTGCAGTGACAGGTGTGCTAATTCTACATTAAATAAGCATGGGACCAATGAAATAAACAGAACGATAATAAATTATTTTGTACTCCAGGTACTGTCTGGTAGTGGTATAGAAGTAGTTGTGGCCGAGTGGTTAAGGCGATGGACTTGAAATCCATTGGGGTTTCCACGCGCAGGTTAAAATCTTGCCAGCTAAATCTTGCTTTTCGAGCGTGTCAAAAACAGAGATTATACTTCCTTGACTCCTTTATTTTCTAGGAAACTATACTAGCTATTATATTTCCCATAGTTTGTCTATTAATATAGCAGCTACCAAATAGAAATTGCAACAGATTTTAAATGACAATCATGAAATGGAAAGCAATTATTTTTCCACAGAAGCTCATCACAAAATCAACGTGCAGGTAGTTGTGGCCGAGTGGTTAAGGCGATGGACTCGAAATCAATTGGGGTTTCCCTGCGCAGGTTCAAATCCTGCCAGCTACGTTACGTTTTGCTTTTCAAACTTATTTAAAAACACAATATGCATTTAAGATGTAGAAAAGCAAAATATGTTATGTTGAACAATGTAACTGTCTCATCCTAAATCACCTTCACCTGCATCCTCTTTCACAATGGACTGCTTTTTGAAGCACGTGATCTCAGACAGTGCGGCTCTTCCTAAATTTTAGGAACATGTCATTAAACCATCTCCAATGTTTTTTTACTGTTTCATGATGTAATGGTTATTTATGTGTAGATCTGAGTTAAAATTAGTTTTGTTAATAACAACTAAACTTTTAATTAACAAATCAGCAGCACTAGGTAGAAATGTGCATATCAGATACTTTCAAATATCACAAAACTGTAGTGCTATCTGTGGAATTACAGTGAATGTATTGCAATTATTTCCATCAGCCACATTGTAAGATACATAACAAAGTTTATTTGTTCATTCCAGAACATATTATCATCTTCATCATAATCAACAATTGCCACCAAGCTCAGGAAATCTTTCCCATCTTAAAGTTAATCTTAAATATATCTCTATAACACTGACATGAGCTGTTTCTTTTTAAAACATAAACAGTAATTGAAAAATTAAAATCAATATTTTTTGGAAACCATCATACTCACCATTGTATCCTAATCCTGATTTAATCCTAGTTTGCAGCCTTGATGTTATGAACTAATTATTTCACATATACATTTGCAGAATCCTATGATGTGCCTTTCACAATATCCATACTGCCACTAAAGAATGCAAAATTTGATCTTGAGAGATCTGCAGAGATGAAATGAATGATGAGAGAAAATGCATGTTAATAAACAAATTTATGATTGTGCAGTGGCAGGTGTGCTAATTCTACATTAAATAAGCATGGGACCAATGAAATAAACAGAACGATAATAAATTATTTTGTACTCCAGGTAATGTCAGGTAGTGGTATAGAAGTAGTTGTGGCCGAGTGGTTAAGGCGATGGACTTGAAATCCATTGGGGTTTCCCCGTGCAGGTTCAAATCCAGCTACGTCTTGCTTTTCGAGCATGTCAAAAACAGAGATCATACTTCCTTGACTCATTTATTTTCTAGGAAACTATACTAGCTATTATATTTCCCATAGTTTGACTATTAATATAGCAGCTACCAAATAGAAATTGCAACAGGTTTTAAATGACAATCATGAAATGGAAAGCAATTATTTTTCCACAGAAGCTCATCACAAAATCAACGTGCAGGTAGTTGTGGCCGAGTGGTTAAGGCGATTGACTCGAAATCCATTGGGGTTTCCCTGCGCAGGTTCAAATCCTGCCAGCTACGTTATGTTTTGCTTTTCAAACTTATTTAAAAACACAATATGCATTTAAGATGTAGAAAAGCAAAATATGTTATGTTGAACAATGTAACTGTCTCATCCTAAATCACCTTCACCTGCGTCCTATTTCACAATGGACTTCTTTTTGAAGCACGTGATCTCAGACAGTTAGGCTCTTCCTGCATTTTAGGAACATGTCATTAAACCATCTCCAATTTTTTTTTACTGTTTCATGATGTAATGGTTATTTATGTGTAGATCTGAGTTAAAATTAGTTTTGTTAATAACAACTAAACTTTTAATTAACAAATCAGCAGCACTAGGTAGAAATGTGCATATCAGATACTTTCAAATATCACAAAACTGTAGTGCTATCTGTGGAATTACAGTGAATGTATTGCAATTATTTCCATCAGCCACATTGTAAGATACATAACAAAGTTTATTTGTTCATTCCAGAACATATTATCATCTTCATCATAATCAACAATTGCCACCAAGCTCAGGAAATCTTTCCCATCTTAAAGTTAATCTTAAATATATCTCTATAACACTGACATGAGCTGTTTCTTTTTAAAACATAAACAGTAATTGAAAAATTTAAATCAATATTTTTTGGAAACCATCATACTCACCATTGTATCTTAATCCTGATTTAATCCTAGTTTGCAGCCTTGATGTTTTTAACTAATCATTTCACATATACATTTGCAGAATCCTATGATGTGCCTTTCACAATATCCATACTGCCACTAAAGAATGCAAAATTTGATCTTGAGAGATCTGCAGAGATGAAATGAATGATGAGAGAAAATGCATGTTAATAAACAAATTTATGATTGTGCAGTGGCAGGTGTGCTAATTCTACATTAAATAAGCATGGGACCAATGAAATAAACAGAACGATAATAAATTATTTTGTACTCCAGGTAATGTCTTGTAGTTGTATAGAAGTAGTTGTGGCCGAGTGGTTAAGGTGATTGACTTGAAATCCATTGGTGTTTCCCCGCGCAGGTTCAAATCCTGCCAGCTAGCTCTTGCTTTTCGAGCATGTCAAAAACAGAGATCATACTTCCTTGACTCCTTTATTTTCTATTATATTTCCCATAGTTTGTCTATTAATATAGCAGCTACCAAATAGAAATTGCAACAGGTTTTAAATGACAATCATGAAATGGAAAGCAATTATTTTTCTACAGAAGCTCATCACAAAATCAACGTGCAGGTAGTTGTGGCCGAGTGGTTAAGGAGATTGACTCGAAATCCATTGGGGTTTCCCTGCGCAGGTTCAAATCCTGCCAGCTACGTTACATTTTGCTTTTCAAACTTATTTAAAAACACAATATGCATTTGAGATGTAGAAAAGCAAAATATGTTATGTTGAACAATGTAACTGTCTCATCCTAAATCACCTTCACCTGCATCCTATTTCACAATGGACTGCTTTTTGAAGCACGTGATCTCAGACAGTGAGGCTCTTCCTGCATTTTAGGAACATGTCATTAAACCATCTCCAATTTTTTTTTACTGTTTCATGATGTAATGGTTATTTATGTGTAGATCTGAGTTAAAATTAGTTTTGTTAATAACAACTAAACTTTTAATTACCAAATCAGCAGCACTAGGAAGAAATGTGCATATCAGATACTTTCAAATATCCCAAAACTGTAGTGCTATCTGTGGAATTACAGTGAATATATTGCAATTATTTCCATCAGCCACTTTGTAAGATACATAACAAAGTTTATTTGTTCATTCCAGAACATATTATCATCTTCATCATAATCAACAATTGCCACCAAGCTCAGGAAATCTTTCCCATCTTAAAGTTAATCTTAAATATATCTCTATAACACTGACATGAGCTGTTTCTTTTTAAAACATAAACAGTAATTGAAAAATTAAAATCAATATTTTTTGGAAACCATCATACTCACCATTGTATCCTAATCCTGATTTAATCCTAGTTTGCAGCCTTGATGTTATGAACTAATTATTTCACATATACATTTGCAGAATCCTATGATGTGCCTTTCACAATATCCATACTGCCACTAAAGAATGCAAAATTTGATCTTGAGAGATCTGCAGAGATGAAATGAATGATGAGAGAAAATGCATGTTAATAAACAAATTTATGATTGTGCAGTGGCAGGTGTGCTAATTCTACATTAAATAAGCATGGGACCAATGAAATAAACAGAACGATAATAAATTATTTTGTACTCCAGGTAATGTCAGGTAGTGGTATAGAAGTAGTTGTGGCCGAGTGGTTAAGGCGATGGACTTGAAATCCATTGGGGTTTCCCCGTGCAGGTTCAAATCCAGCTACGTCTTGCTTTTCGAGCATGTCAAAAACAGAGATCATACTTCCTTGACTCATTTATTTTCTAGGAAACTATACTAGCTATTATATTTCCCATAGTTTGACTATTAATATAGCAGCTACCAAATAGAAATTGCAACAGGTTTTAAATGACAATCATGAAATGGAAAGCAATTATTTTTCCACAGAAGCTCATCACAAAATCAACGTGCAGGTAGTTGTGGCCGAGTGGTTAAGGTGATTGACTCGAAATCCATTGGGGTTTCCCTGCGCAGGTTCAAATCCTGCCAGCTACGTTATGTTTTGCTTTTCAAACTTATTTAAAAACACAATATGCATTTAAGATGTAGAAAAGCAAAATATGTTATGTTGAACAATGTAACTGTCTCATCCTAAATCACCTTCACCTGCATCCTATTTCACAATGGACTTCTTTTTGAAGCACGTGATCTCAGACAGTGAGGCTCTTCCTGCATTTTAGGAACATGTCATTAAACCATCTCCAATTTTTTTTTACTGTTTCATGATGTAATGGTTATTTATGTGTAGATCTGAGTTAAAATTAGTTTTGTTAATAACAACTAAACTTTTAATTAACAAATCAGCAGCACTAGGTAGAAATGTGCATATCAGATACTTTCAAATATCACAAAACTGTAGTGCTATCTGTGGAATTACAGTGAATGTATTGCAATTATTTCCATCAGCCACATTGTAAGATACATAACAAAGTTTATTTGTTCATTCCAGAACATATTATCATCTTCATCATAATCAACAATTGCCACCAAGCTCAGGAAATCTTTCCCATCTTAAAGTTAATCTTAAATATATCTCTATAACACTGACATGAGCTGTTTCTTTTTAAAACATAAACAGTAATTGAAAAATTAAAATCAATATTTTTTGGAAACCATCATACTCACCATTGTATCCTAATCCTGATTTAATCCTAGTTTGCAGCCTTGATGTTATGAACTAATTATTTCACATATACATTTGCAGAATCCTATGATGTGCCTTTCACAATATCCATACTGCCACTAAAGAATGCAAAATTTGATCTTGAGAGATCTGCAGAGATGAAATGAATGATGAGAGAAAATGCATGTTCATAAACAAATTTATGATTGTGCAGTGGCAGGTGTGCTAATTCTACATTAAATAAGCATGGGACCAATGAAATAAACAGAATGATAATAAATTATTTTGTACTCCAGGTAATGTCAGGTAGTGGTATAGAAGTAGTTGTGGCCGAGTGGTTAAGGCGATGGACTTGAAATCCATTGGGGTTTCCACGCGCAGGTTCAAATCTTGCCAGCTACATCTTGCTTTTCGAGCATGTCAAAAACAGAGATCATACTTCCTTGACTCATTTATTTTCTAGGAAACTATACTAGCTATTATATTTCCCATAGTTTGTCTATTAATATAGCAGCTACCAAATAGAAATTGCAACAGGTTTTAAATGACAATCATGAAATGGAAAGCAATTATTTTTCCACAGAAGCTCATCACAAAATCAACGTGCAGGTAGTTGTGGCCGAGTGGTTAAGGCGATGGACTCGAAATCCATTGGGGTTTCCCCGCGCATGTTCAAATCCTGTCAGCTACATTTTGCTTTTCAAACTTATTTAAAAACACAATATGCATTTAAGATGTAGAAAAGTAAAACATGTTATGTTGAACAATGTAACTGTCTCATCCTAAATCACCTTCACCTGCATCCTATTTCACAATGGACTGCTTTTTGAAGCACGTGATCTCAGACAGTGAGGCTCTTCCTGCATTTTAGGAACATGTCATTAAACCATCTCCATTTTTTTTTTACTGTTTCATGATGTAATGGTTATTTATGTGTAGATCTGAGTTAAAATTAGTTTTGTTAATAAAAACTAAACTTTTAATTAACAAATCAGCAGCACTAGGAAGAAATGTGCATATCAGATACTTTCAAATATCACAAAACTGTAGTGCTATCTGTGGAATTACAGTGAATGTATTGCAATTATTTCCATCGGCCACTTTTTAAGATACATAACAAAGTTTATTTGTTCATTCCAGAACATATTATCATCTTCATCATAATCAACAATTGCCACCAAGCTCAGGAAATCTTTCCCATCTTAAAGTTAATCTTAAATATATCTCTATAACACTGACATGAGCTGTTTCTTTTTAAAACATATACAGTAATTGAAAAATTTAAATCAATATTTTTTGGAAACCTTCATTCTCACCATTTTATCTAATCCTGATTTAATCCTAGTTTGCAGCCTTGATGTTATGAACTAATTATTTCACATATACATTTGCAGAATCCTATGATGTGCCTTTCACAATATCCATACTGCCACTAAAGAATGCAAAATTTGATCTTGAGAGATCTGCAGAGATGAAATGAATGATGAGAGAAAATGCATGTTAATAAACAAATTTATGATTGTGCAGTGACAGGTGTGCTAATTCTACATTAAATAAGCATGGGACCAATGAAATAAACAGAACGATAATAAATTATTTTGTACTCCAGGTACTGTCTGGTAGTGGTATAGAAGTAGTTGTGGCCGAGTGGTTAAGGCGATGGACTTGAAATCCATTGGGGTTTCCACGCGCAGGTTAAAATCCTGCCAGCTAAATCTTGCTTTTCGAGCGTGTCAAAAACAGAGATTATACTTCCTTGACTCCTTTATTTTCTAGGAAACTATACTAGCTATTATATTTCCCATAGTTTGTCTATTAATATAGCAGCTACCAAATAGAAATTGCAACAGATTTTAAATGACAATCATGAAATGGAAAGCAATTATTTTTCCACAGAAGCTCATCACAAAATCAACGTGCAGGTAGTTGTGGCCGAGTGGTTAAGGCGATGGACTCGAAATCAATTGGGGTTTCCCTGCGCAGGTTCAAATCCTGCCAGCTACGTTACGTTTTGCTTTTCAAACTTATTTAAAAACACAATATGCATTTAAGATGTAGAAAAGCAAAATATGTTATGTTGAACAATGTAACTGTCTCATCCTAAATCACCTTCACCTGCATCCTCTTTCACAATGGACTGCTTTTTGAAGCACGTGATCTCAGACAGTGCGGCTCTTCCTACATTTTAGGAACATGTCATTAAACCATCTCCAATGTTTTTTTACTGTTTCATGATGTAATGGTTATTTATGTGTAGATCTGAGTTAAAATTAGTTTTGTTAATAACAACTAAACTTTTAATTAACAAATCAGCAGCACTAGGTAGAAATGTGCATATCAGATACTTTCAAATATCACAAAACTGTAGTGCTATCTGTGGAATTACAGTGAATGTATTGCAATTATTTCCATCAGCCACATTGTAAGATACATAACAAAGTTTATTTGTTCATTCCAGAACATATTATCATCTTCATCATAATCAACAATTGCCACCAAGCTCAGGAAATCTTTCCCATCTTAAAGTTAATCTTAAATATATCTCTATAACACTGACATGAGCTGTTTCTTTTTAAAACATAAACAGTAATTGAAAAATTAAAATCAATATTTTTTGGAAACCATCATACTCACCATTGTATCCTAATCCTGATTTAATCCTAGTTTGCAGCCTTGATGTTATGAACTAATTATTTCACATATACATTTGCAGAATCCTATGATGTGCCTTTCACAATATCCATACTGCCACTAAAGAATGCAAAATTTGATCTTGAGAGATCTGCAGAGATGAAATGAATGATGAGAGAAAATGCATGTTAATAAACAAATTTATGATTGTGCAGTGGCAGGTGTGCTAATTCTACATTAAATAAGCATGGGACCAATGAAATAAACAGAACGATAATAAATTATTTTGTACTCCAGGTAATGTCAGGTAGTGGTATAGAAGTAGTTGTGGCCGAGTGGTTAAGGCGATGGACTTGAAATCCATTGGGGTTTCCCCGTGCAGGTTCAAATCCAGCTACGTCTTGCTTTTCGAGCATGTCAAAAACAGAGATCATACTTCCTTGACTCATTTATTTTCTAGGAAACTATACTAGCTATTATATTTCCCATAGTTTGACTATTAATATAGCAGCTACCAAATAGAAATTGCAACAGGTTTTAAATGACAATCATGAAATGGAAAGCAATTATTTTTCCACAGAAGCTCATCACAAAATCAACGTGCAGGTAGTTGTGGCCGAGTGGTTAAGGCGATTGACTCGAAATCCATTGGGGTTTCCCTGCGCAGGTTCAAATCCTGCCAGCTACGTTATGTTTTGCTTTTCAAACTTATTTAAAAACACAATATGCATTTAAGATGTAGAAAAGCAAAATATGTTATGTTGAACAATGTAACTGTCTCATCCTAAATCACCTTCACCTGCGTCCTATTTCACAATGGACTTCTTTTTGAAGCACGTGATCTCAGACAGTGAGGCTCTTCCTGCATTTTAGGAACATGTCATTAAACCATCTCCAATTTTTTTTTACTGTTTCATGATGTAATGGTTATTTATGTGTAGATCTGAGTTAAAATTAGTTTTGTTAATAACAACTAAACTTTTAATTAACAAATCAGCAGCACTAGGTAGAAATGTGCATATCAGATACTTTCAAATATCACAAAACTGTAGTGCTATCTGTGGAATTACAGTGAATGTATTGCAATTATTTCCATCAGCCACATTGTAAGATACATAACAAAGTTTATTTGTTCATTCCAGAACATATTATCATCTTCATCATAATCAACAATTGCCACCAAGCTCAGGAAATCTTTCCCATCTTAAAGTTAATCTTAAATATATCTCTATAACACTGACATGAGCTGTTTCTTTTTAAAACATAAACAGTAATTGAAAAATTAAAATCAATATTTTTTGGAAACCATCATACTCACCATTGTATCCTAATCCTGATTTAATCCTAGTTTGCAGCCTTGATGTTATGAACTAATTATTTCACATATACATTTGCAGAATCCTATGATGTGCCTTTCACAATATCCATACTGCCACTAAAGAATGCAAAATTTGATCTTGAGAGATCTGCAGAGATGAAATGAATGATGAGAGAAAATGCATGTTCATAAACAAATTTATGATTGTGCAGTGGCAGGTGTGCTAATTCTACATTAAATAAGCATGGGACCAATGAAATAAACAGAATGATAATAAATTATTTTGTACTCCAGGTAATGTCAGGTAGTGGTATAGAAGTAGTTGTGGCCGAGTGGTTAAGGCGATGGACTTGAAATCCATTGGGGTTTCCACGCGCAGGTTCAAATCTTGCCAGCTACATCTTGCTTTTCGAGCATGTCAAAAACAGAGATCATACTTCCTTGACTCATTTATTTTCTAGGAAACTATACTAGCTATTATATTTCCCATAGTTTGTCTATTAATATAGCAGCTACCAAATAGAAATTGCAACAGGTTTTAAATGACAATCATGAAATGGAAAGCAATTATTTTTCCACAGAAGCTCATCACAAAATCAACGTGCAGGTAGTTGTGGCCGAGTGGTTAAGGCGATGGACTCGAAATCCATTGGGGTTTCCCCGCGCATGTTCAAATCCTGACAGCTACATTTTGCTTTTCAAACTTATTTAAAAACACAATATGCATTTAAGATGTAGAAAAGTAAAACATGTTATGTTGAACAATGTAACTGTCTCATCCTAAATCACCTTCACCTGCATCCTATTTCACAATGGACTGCTTTTTGAAGCACGTGATCTCAGACAGTGAGGCTCTTCCTGCATTTTAGGAACATGTCATTAAACCATCTCCATTTTTTTTTTACTGTTTCATGATGTAATGGTTATTTATGTGTAGATCTGAGTTAAAATTAGTTTTGTTAATAAAAACTAAACTTTTAATTAACAAATCAGCAGCACTAGGAAGAAATGTGCATATCAGATACTTTCAAATATCACAAAACTGTAGTGCTATCTGTGGAATTACAGTGAATGTATTGCAATTATTTCCATCGGCCACTTTTTAAGATACATAACAAAGTTTATTTGTTCATTCCAGAACATATTATCATCTTCATCATAATCAACAATTGCCACCAAGCTCAGGAAATCTTTCCCATCTTAAAGTTAATCTTAAATATATCTCTATAACACTGACATGAGCTGTTTCTTTTTAAAACATATACAGTAATTGAAAAATTTAAATCAATATTTTTTGGAAACCTTCATTCTCACCATTTTATCTAATCCTGATTTAATCCTAGTTTGCAGCCTTGATGTTATGAACTAATTATTTCACATATACATTTGCAGAATCCTATGATGTGCCTTTCACAATATCCATACTGCCACTAAAGAATGCAAAATTTGATCTTGAGAGATCTGCAGAGATGAAATGAATGATGAGAGAAAATGCATGTTAATAAACAAATTTATGATTGTGCAGTGACAGGTGTGCTAATTCTACATTAAATAAGCATGGGACCAATGAAATAAACAGAACGATAATAAATTATTTTGTACTCTAGGTAATGTCGGGTAATGTCTGTCAAAAACAGAGATCATACTTCCTTGACTCCTTTATTTTCTAGGAAACTATACTAGCTATTATATTTCCCATAGTTTGTCTATTAATATAGCAGCTACCAAATAGAAATTGCAAGAGGTTTTAAATGACAATCATGAAATGGAAAGCAATTATTTTTCCACAGAAGCTCATCACGAAATCAACGTGCAGGTAGTTGTGGCCGAGTGGTTAAGGTGATGGAGTTGAAATCCATTGGGGTTTCCCTGCGCAGGTTCAAATCCTGCCAGCTACGTTACGTTATGCTTTTCAAACTTATTTAAAAACACAATATGCATTTGAGATGTAGAAAAGCAAAATATGTTATGTTGAACAATGTAACTGTCTCATCCTAAATCACCTTCACCTGCATCCTATTTCACAATGGACTGCTTTTTGAAGCACGTGATCTCAGACAGTGAGGCTCTACCTGCATTTTAGGAACATGTCATTAAACCATCTCCAATTTTTTTTTACTGTTTCATGATGTAATGGTTATTTATGTGTAGATCTGAGTTAAAATTAGTTTTGTTAATAACAACTAAACTTTTAATTAACAAATCAGCAGCACTAGGTAGAAATGTGCATATCAGATACTTTCAAATATCACAAAACTGTAGTGCTATCTGTGGAATTACAGTGAATGTATTGCAATTATTTCCATCAGCCACATTGTAAGATACATAACAAAGTTTATTTGTTCATTCCAGAACATATTATCATCTTCATCATAATCAACAATTGCCACCAAGCTCAGGAAATCTTTCCCATCTTAAAGTTAATCTTAATTATATCTCTATAACACTGACATGAGTTGTTTCTTTTTAAAACATAAACAGTAATTGAAAAATTAAAATCAATATTTTTTGGAAACCATCATACTCACCATTGTATCCTAATCCTGATTTAATCCTAGTTTGCAGCCTTGATGTTATGAACTAATTATTTCACATATACATTTGCAGAATCCTATGATGTGCCTTTCACAATATCCATACTGCCACTAAAGAATTCAAAACTTGATCTTGAGAGATCTGCAGAGATGAAATGAATGATGAGAGAAAATGCATGTTAATAAACAAATTTATGATTGTGCAGTGGCAGGTGTGCTAATTCTACATTAAATAAGCATGGGACCAATGAAATAAACAGAACAATAATAAAATATTTTGGACTCCAGGTAATGTCTGGTAGTGGTATAGAAGTAGTTGTGGCCGAGTGGTTAAGGCGATGGACTTGAAATCTTTTGGTGTTTCCCCGCGCAGGTTCAAATCCTGCCAGCTACGTCTTGCTTTTCGAGCGTGTCAAAAACAGAGATCATACTTCCTTGACTCCTTTATTTTCTAGGAAACTATACTAGCTATTATATTTCCCATAGTTTGTCTATTAATATAGCAGCTACCAAATAGAAATTGCAACAGGTTTTAAATGACAATCATGAAATGGAAAGCAATTATTTTTCCACAGAAGCTCATCACAAAATCAACGTGCAGGTAGTTGTGGCCGAGTGGTTAAGGCGATGGATTCGAAATCCATTGGGGTTTCCCCGCGCATGTTCAAATCCTGTCAGCTACATTTTGCTTTTCAAACTTATTTAAAAACACAATATGCATTTAAGATGTAGAAAAGCAAAATATGTTATGTTGAACAATGTAACTGTCTCATCCTAAATCACCTTCACCTGCATCCTATTTCACAATGGACTGCTTTTTGAAGCACGTGATCTCTGACAGTGAGGCTCTTCCTGCATTTTAGGAACATGTCATTAATCCATCTCCAATTTTTTTTTACTGTTTCATGATGTAATGGTTATTTATGTGTAGATCTGAGTTAAAATTAGTTTTGTTAATAACAACTAAACTTTTAATTACCAAATCAGCAGCACTAGGTAGAAATGTGCATATCAGATACTTTAAAATATCACAAAACTGTAGTGCTATCTGTGGAATTACAGTGAATGTATTGCAATTATTTCCATCAGCCACTTTGTAAGATACATAACAAAGTTTATTTGTTCATTCCAGAACATATTATCATCTTCATCATAATCAACAATTGCCACCAAGCTCAGGAAATCTTTCCCATCTTAAAGTTAATCTTAAATATATCTCTATAACACTGACATGAGCTGTTTCTTTTTAAAACATAAACAGTAATTGAAAAATTTAAATCAATATTTTTTGGAAACCTTCATTCTCACCATTTTATCTAATCCTGATTTAATCCTAGTTTGCAGCCTTGATGTTATGAACTAATTATTTCACATATACATTTGCAGAATCCTATGATGTGCCTTTCACAATATCCATACTGCCACTAAAGAATGCAAAATTTGATCTTGAGAGATCTGCAGAGATGAAATGAATGATGAGAGAAAATGCATGTTAATAAACAAATTTATGATTGTGCAGTGGCAGGTGTGCTAATTCTACATTAAATAAGCATGGGACCAATGAAATAAACAGAATGATAATAAATTATTTTGTACTCCAGGTACTGTCTGGTAGTGGTATAGAAGTAGTTGTGGCCGAGTGGTTAAGGCGATGGACTTGAAATCCATTGGGGTTTCAACGTGAAGGTTCAAATCCTGCCAGCTAAGTCTTGCTTTTCGAGCGTGTCAAAAACAGAGATTATACTTCCTTGACTCCTTTATTTTCTAGGAAACTATACTAGCTATTATATTTCCCATAGTTTGTCTATTAATATAGCAGCTACCAAATAGAAATTGCAACAGGTTTTAAATGACAATCATGAAATGGAAAGCAATTATTTTTCCACAGAAGCTCATCACAAAATCAACGTGCAGGTAGTTGTGGCCGAGTGGTTAAGGCGATGGATTCGAAATCCATTGGGGTTTCCCCGCGCATGTTCAAATCCTGTCAGCTACATTTTGCTTTTCAAACTTATTTAAAAACACAATATGCATTTAAGATGTAGAAAAGCAAAATATGTTATGTTGAACAATGTAACTGTCTCATCCTAAATCACCTTCACCTGCATCCTATTTCACAATGGACTGCTTTTTGAAGCACGTGATCTCTGACAGTGAGGCTCTTCCTGCATTTTAGGAACATGTCATTAAACCATCTCCAATTTTTTTTACTGTTTCATGATGTAATGGTTATTTATGTGTAGATCTGAGTTAAAATTAGTTTTGTTAATAACAACTAAACTTTTAATTACCAAATCAGCAGCACTAGGTAGAAATGTGCATATCAGATACTTTAAAATATCACAAAACTGTAGTGCTATCTGTGGAATTACAGTGAATGTATTGCAATTATTTCCATCAGCCACTTTGTAAGATACATAACAAAGTTTATTTGTTCATTCCAGAACATATTATCATCTTCATCATAATCAACAATTGCCACCAAGCTCAGGAAATCTTTCCCATCTTAAAGTTAATCTTAAATATATCTCTATAACACTGACATGAGCTGTTTCTTTTTAAAACATAAACAGTAATTGAAAAATTAAAATCAATATTTTTTGGAAACCTTCATTCTCACCATTTTATCTAATCCTGATTTAATCCTAGTTTGCAGCCTTGATGTTATGAACTAATTATTTCACATATACATTTGCAGAATCCTATGATGTGCCTTTCACAATATCCATACTGCCACTAAAGAATGCAAAATTTGATCTTGAGAGATCTGCAGAGATGAAATGAATGATGAGAGAAAATGCATGTTAATAAACAAATTTATGATTGTGCAGTGGCAGGTGTGCTAATTCTACATTAAATAAGCATGGGACCAATGAAATAAACAGAATGATAATAAATTATTTTGTACTCAAGGTACTGTCTGGTAGTGGTATAGAAGTAGTTGTGGCCGAGTGGTTAAGGCGATGGACTTGAAATCCATTGGGGTTTCAACGCGAAGGTTCAAATCCTGCCAGCTAAGTCTTGCTTTTCGAGCGTGTCAAAAACAGAGATTATACTTCCTTGACTCCTTTATTTTCTAGGAAACTATACTAGCTATTATATTTCCCATAGTTTGTCTATTAATATAGCAGCTACCAAATAGAAATTGCAACAGGTTTTAAATGACAATCATGAAATGGAAAGCAATTATTTTTCCACAGAAGCTCATCACAAAATCAACGTGCAGGTAGTTGTGGCCGAGTGGTTAAGGCGATGGATTCGAAATCCATTGGGGTTTCCCCGCGCATGTTCAAATCCTGTCAGCTACATTTTGCTTTTCAAACTTATTTAAAAACACAATATGCATTTAAGATGTAGAAAAGCAAAATATGTTATGTTGAACAATGTAACTGTCTCATCCTAAATCACCTTCACCTGCATCCTATTTCACAATGGACTGCTTTTTGAAGCACGTGATCTCTGACAGTGAGGCTCTTCCTGCATTTTAGGAACATGTCATTAATCCATCTCCAATTTTTTTTTACTGTTTCATGATGTAATGGTTATTTATGTGTAGATCTGAGTTAAAATTAGTTTTGTTAATAACAACTAAACTTTTAATTACCAAATCAGCAGCACTAGGTAGAAATGTGCATATCAGATACTTTAAAATATCACAAAACTGTAGTGCTATCTGTGGAATTACAGTGAATGTATTGCAATTATTTCCATCAGCCACTTTGTAAGATACATAACAAAGTTTATTTGTTCATTCCAGAACATATTATCATCTTCATCATAATCAACAATTGCCACCAAGCTCAGGAAATCTTTCCCATCTTAAAGTTAATCTTAAATATATCTCTATAACACTGACATGAGCTGTTTCTTTTTAAAACATAAACAGTAATTGAAAAATTAAAATCAATATTTTTTGGAAACCTTCATTCTCACCATTTTATCTAATCCTGATTTAATCCTAGTTTGCAGCCTTGATGTTATGAACTAATTATTTCACATATACATTTGCAGAATCCTATGATGTGCCTTTCACAATATCCATACTGCCACTAAAGAATGCAAAATTTGATCTTGAGAGATCTGCAGAGATGAAATGAATGATGAGAGAAAATGCATGTTAATAAACAAATTTATGATTGTGCAGTGGCAGGTGTGCTAATTCTACATTAAATAAGCATGGGACCAATGAAATAAACAGAATGATAATAAATTATTTTGTACTCCAGGTACTGTCTGGTAGTGGTAAAGAAGTAGTTGTGGCCGAGTGGTTAAGGCGATGGACTTGAAATCCATTGGGGTTTCAACGCGAAGGTTCAAATCCTGTCAGCTAAGTCTTGCTTTTCGAGCGTGTCAAAAACAGAGATTATACTTCCTTGACTCCTTTATTTTCTAGGAAACTATACTAGCTATTATATTTCCCATAGTTTGTCTATTAATATAGCAGCTACCAATTAGAAATTGCAACAGGTTTTAAATGACAATCATGAAATGGAAAGCAATTATTTTTCCACAGAAGCTCATCACAAAATCAACGTGCAGGTAGTTGTGGCCGAGTGGTTAAGGCGATGGATTCGAAATCCATTGGGGTTTCCCCGCGCATGTTCAAATCCTGTCAGCTACATTTTGCTTTTCAAACTTATTTAAAAACACAATATGCATTTAAGATGTAGAAAAGCAAAATATGTTATGTTGAACAATGTAACTGTCTCATCCTAAATCACCTTCACCTGCATCCTATTTCACAATGGACTGCTTTTTGAAGCACGTGATCTCTGACAGTGAGGCTCTTCCTGCATTTTAGGAACATGTCATTAAACCATCTCCAATTTTTTTTTACTGTTTCATGATGTAATGGTTATTTATGTGTAGATCTGAGTTAAAATTAGTTTTGTTAATAACAACTAAACTTTTAATTACCAAATCAGCAGCACTAGGTAGAAATGTGCATATCAGATACTTTAAAATATCACAAAACTGTAGTGCTATCTGTGGAATTACAGTGAATGTATTGCAATTATTTCCATCAGCCACTTTGTAAGATACATAACAAAGTTTATTTGTTCATTCCAGAACATATTATCATCTTCATCATAATCAACAATTGCCACCAAGCTCAGGAAATCTTTCCCATCTTAAAGTTAATCTTAAATATATCTCTATAACACTGACATGAGCTGTTTCTTTTTAAAACATAAACAGTAATTGAAAAATTAAAATCAATATTTTTTGGAAACCTTCATTCTCACCATTTTATCTAATCCTGATTTAATCCTAGTTTGCAGCCTTGATGTTATGAACTAATTATTTCACATATACATTTGCAGAATCCTATGATGTGCCTTTCACAATATCCATACTGACACTAAAGAATGCAAAATTTGATCTTGAGAGATCTGCAGAGATGAAATGAATGATGAGAGAAAATGCATGTTAATAAACAAATTTATGATCGTGCAGTGGCAGGTGTGCTAATTCTACATTAAATAAGCATGGGACCAATGAAATAAACAGAACGATAATAAATTATTTTGTACTCCAGGTACTGTCTGGTAGTGGTATAGAAGTAGTTGTGGCCGAGTGGTTAAGGCGATGGACTTGAAATCCATTGGGGTTTCAACGCGAAGGTTCAAATCCTGCCAGCTAAGTCTTGCTTTTCGAGCGTGTCAAAAACAGAGATTATACTTCCTTGACTCCTTTATTTTCTAGGAAACTATACTAGCTATTATATTTCCCATAGTTTGTCTATTAATATAGCAGCTACCAAATAGAAATTGCAACAGGTTTTAAATGACAATCATGAAATGGAAAGCAATTATTTTTCCACAGAAGCTCATCACAAAATCAACGTGCAGGTAGTTGTGGCCGAGTGGTTAAGGCGATGGATTCGAAATCCGTTGGGGTTTCCCCGCGCATGTTCAAATCCTGTCAGCTACATTTTGCTTTTCAAACTTATTTAAAAACACAATATGCATTTAAAATGTAGAAAAGCAAAATATGTTATGTTGAACAATGTAACTGTCTCATCCTAAATCACCTTCACCTGCATCCTATTTCACAATGGACTGCTTTTTGAAGCACGTGATCTCAGACAGTGAGGCTCTTCCTGCATTTTAGGAACATGTCATTAAACCATCTCCATTTTTTTTTACTGTTTCATGATGTAATGGTTATTTATGTGTAGATCTGAGTTAAAATTAGTTTTGTTAATAAAAACTAAACTTTTAATTAACAAATCAGCAGCACTAGGAAGAAATGTGCATATCAGATACTTTCAAATATCACAAAACTGTAGTGCTATCTGTGGAATTACAGTGAATGTATTGCAATTATTTCCATCGGCCACTTTTTAAGATACATAACAAAGTTTATTTGTTCATTCCAGAACATATTATCATCTTCATCATAATCAACAATTGCCACCAAGCTCAGGAAATCTTTCCCATCTTAAAGTTAATCTTAAATATATCTCTATAACACTGACATGAGCTGTTTCTTTTTAAAACATAAACAGCAATTGAAAAATTTAAATCAATATTTTTTGGAAACCATCATTCTCACCATTGTATCCTAATCCTGATTTAATCCTAGTTTGCAGCCTTGATGTTATGAACTAATTCTTTCACATATACATTTGCAGAATCCTATGATGTGCCTTTCACAATATCCATACTGCCACTAAAGAATGCAAAATTTGATCTTGAGAGATCTGCAGAGATGAAATGAATGATGAGAGAAAATGCATGTTAATAAACAAATTTATGATTGTGCAGTGGCAGGTGTGCTAATTCTACATTAAATAAGCATGGGACCAATGAAATAAACAGAACGATAATAAATTATTTTGTACTCCAGGTACTGTCTGGTAGTGGTATAGAAGTAGTTGTGGCCGAGTGGTTAAGGCGATGGACTTGCAATCCATTGGGGTTTCCACGCGCAGGTTCAAATCCTGCCAGCTAAGTCTTGCTTTTCGAGCATGTCAAAAACAGAGATTATACTTCCTTGACTCCTTTATTTTCTAGGAAACTATACTAGCTATTATATTTCCCATAGTTTCTCTATTAATATAGCAGCTACCAAATAGAAATTGCAACAGGTTTTAAATGACAATCATGAAATGGAAAGCAATTATTTTTCCACAGAAGCTCATCACAAAATCAACGTGCAGGTAGTTGTGGCCGAGTGGTTAAGGTGATGGACTTGAAATCAATTGGGGTTTCCCCGCGCAGGTTCAAATCCTGCCAGCTACATTACGTTTTGCTTTTCAAACTTATTTAAAAACACAATATGCATTTAAGATGTAGAAAAGCAAAATATGTTATGTTGAACAATGTAACTGTCTCATCCTAAATCACCTTCACCTGCATCCTCTTTCACAATGGACTGCTTTTTGAAGCACGTGATCTCAGACAGTGCGGCTCTTCCTGCATTTTAGGAACATGTCATTAAACCATCTCCAATTTTTTTTTACTGTTTCATGATGTAATGGTTATTTATGTTTAGATCTGAGTTAAAATTAGTTTTGTTAATAAAAACTAAACTTTTAATTAACAAATCAGCAGCACTAGGAAGAAATGTGCATATCAGATACTTTCAAATATCACAAAACTGTAGTGCTATCTGTGGAATTACAGTGAATGTATTGCAATTATTTCCATCGGCCACTTTTTAAGATACATAACAAAGTTTATTTGTTCATTCCAGAACATATTATCATCTTCATCATAATCAACAATTGCCACCAAGCTCAGGAAATCTTTCCCATCTTAAAGTTAATCTTAAATATATCTCTATAACACTGACATGAGCTGTTTCTTTTTAAAACATAAACAGTAATTGAAAAATTTAAATCAATATTTTTTGGAAACCATCATACTCACCATTGTATCCTAATCCTGATTTAATCCTAGTTTGCAGCCTTGATGTTATGAACTAATTATTTCACATATACATTTGCAGAATCCTATGATGTGCCTTTCACAATATCCATACTGCCACTAAAGAATTCAAAACTTGATCTTGAGAGATCTGCAGAGATGAAATGAATGATGAGAGAAAATGCATGTTAATAAACAAATTTATGATTGTGCAGTGGCAGGTGTGCTAATTCTACATTAAATAAGCATGGGACCAATGAAATAAACAGAACAATAATAAAATATTTTGGACTCCAGGTAATGTCGGGTAGTGGTATGGAAGTAGTTGTGGCCGAGTGGTTAAGGCGATGGACTTGAAATCTTTTGGTGTTTCCCCGCGCAGGTTCAAATCCTGCCAGCTACGTCTTGCTTTTCGAGCATGTCAAAAACAGAGATCATACTTCCTTGACTCCTTTATTTTCTAGGAAACTATACTAGCTATTATATTTCCCATAGTTTGTCTATTAATATAGCAGCTACCAAATAGAAATTGCAACAGGTTTTAAATGACAATCATGAAATGGAAAGCAATTATTTTTCCACAGAAGCTCATCACAAAATCAACGTGCAGGTAGTTGTGGCCGAGTGGTTAAGGCGATGGACTCGAAATCAATTGGGGTTTCCCTGCGCAGGTTCAAATCCTGCCAGCTACATTACGCTTTGCTTTTCAAACTTATTTAAAAACACAATATGCATTTAAGATGTAGAAAAGCAAAATATGTTATGTTGAACAATGTAACTGTCTCATCCTAAATCACCTTCACCTGCATCCTATTTCACAATGGACTGCTTTTGAAGCACGTGATCTCTGACAGTGAGGCTCTTCCTGCATTTTAGGAACATGTCATTAAACCATCTCCATTTTTTTTTTACTGTTTCATGATGTAATGGTTATTTATGTGTAGATCTGAGTTAAAATTAGTTTTGTTAATAACAACTAAACTTTTAATTACCAAATCAGCAGCACTAGGTAGAAATGTGCATATCAGATACTTTAAAATATCACAAAACTGTAGTGCTATCTGTGGAATTACAGTGAATGTATTGCAATTATTTCCATCAGCCACTTTGTAAGATACATAACAAAGTTTATTTGTTCATTCCAGAACATATTATCATCTTCATCATAATCAACAATTGCCACCAAGCTCAGGAAATCTTTCCCATCTTAAAGTTAATCTTAAATATATCTCTATAACACTGACATGAGCTGTTTCTTTTTAAAACATAAACAGCAATTGAAAAATTTAAATCAATATTTTTTGGAAACCATCATTCTCACCATTGTATCCTAATCCTGATTTAATCCTAGTTTGCAGCCTTGATGTTATGAACTAATTATTTCACATATACATTTGCAGAATCCTATGATGTGCCTTTCACAATATCCATACTGCCACTAAAGAATGCAAAATTTGATCTTGAGAGATCTGCAGAGATGAAATGAATGATGAGAGAAAATGCATGTTAATAAACAAATTTATGATTGTGCAGTGGCAGGTGTGCTAATTCTACATTAAATAAGCATGGGACCAATGAAATAAACAGAACGATAATAAATTATTTTGTACTCCTGGTACTGTCTGGTAGTGGTATAGAAGTAGTTGTGGCCGAGTGGTTAAGGCGATGGACTTGCAATCCATTGGGGTTTCCACGCGCAGGTTCAAATCCTGCCAGCTAAATCTTGCTTTTCGAGCATGTCAAAAACAGAGATTATACTTCCTTGACTCCTTTATTTTCTAGGAAACTATACTAGCTATTATATTTCCCATAGTTTGTCTATTAATATAGCAGCTACCAAATAGAAATTGCAACAGGTTTTAAATGACAATCATGAAATGGAAAGCAATTATTTTTCCACAGAAGCTCATCACAAAATCAACGTGCAGGTAGTTGTGGCCGAGTGGTTAAGGTGATGGACTTGAAATCAATTGGGGTTTCCCTGCGCAGGTTCAAATCCTGCCAGCTACATTACGTTTTGCTTTTCAAACTTATTTAAAAACACAATATGCATTTAAGATGTAGAAAAGCAAAATATGTTATGTTGAACAATGTAACTGTCTCATCCTAAATCACCTTCACCTGCATCCTCTTTCACAATGGACTGCTTTTTGAAGCACGTGATCTCAGACAGTGCGGCTCTTCCTGCATTTTAGGAACATGTCATTAAACCATCTCCAATTTTTTTTTACTGTTTCATGATGTAATGGTTATTTATGTGTAGATCTGAGTTAAAATTAGTTTTGTTAATAAAAACTAAACTTTTAATTAACAAATCAGCAGCACTAGGAAGAAATGTGCATATCAGATACTTTCAAATATCACAAAACTGTAGTGCTATCTGTGGAATTACAGTGAATGTATTGCAATTATTTCCATCGGACACTTTTTAAGATACATAACAAAGTTTATTTGTTCATTCCAGAACATATTATCATCTTCATCATAATCAACAATTGCCACCAAGCTCAGGAAATCTTTCCCATCTTAAAGTTAATCTTAAATATATCTCTATAACACTGACATGAGCTGTTTCTTTTTAAAACATAAACAGTAATTGAAAAATTTAAATCAATATTTTTTGGAAACCATCATACTCACCATTGTATCCTAATCCTGATTTAATCCTAGTTTGCAGCCTTGATGTTATGAACTAATTATTTCACATATACATTTGCAGAATCCTATGATGTGCCTTTCACAATATCCATACTGCCACTAAAGAATTCAAAACTTGATCTTGAGAGATCTGCAGAGATGAAATGAATGATGAGAGAAAATGCATGTTAATAAACAAATTTATGATTGTGCAGTGGCAGGTGTGCTAATTCTACATTAAATAAGCATGGGACCAATGAAATAAACAGAACAATAATAAAATATTTTGGACTCCAGGTAATGTCGGGTAGTGGTATGGAAGTAGTTGTGGCCGAGTGGTTAAGGCGATGGACTTGAAATCTTTTGGTGTTTCCCCGCGCAGGTTCAAATCCTGCCAGCTACGTCTTGCTTTTCGAGCATGACAAAAACAGAGATCATACTTCCTTGACTCCTTTATTTTCTAGGAAACTATACTAGCTATTATATTTCCCATAGTTTGTCTATTAATATAGCAGCTACCAAATAGAAATTGCAACAGGTTTTAAATGACAATCATGAAATGGAAAGCAATTATTTTTCCACAGAAGCTCATCACAAAATCAACGTGCAGGTAGTTGTGGCCGAGTGGTTAAGGCGATGGACTCGAAATCAATTGGGGTTTCCCTGCGCAGGTTCAAATCCTGCCAGCTACATTACGCTTTGCTTTTCAAACTTATTTAAAAACACAATATGCATTTAAGATGTAGAAAAGCAAAATATGTTATGTTGAACAATGTAACTGTCTCATCCTAAATCACCTTCACCTGCATCCTATTTCACAATGGACTGCTTTTGAAGCACGTGATCTCTGACAGTGAGGCTCTTCCTGCATTTTAGGAACATGTCATTAAACCATCTCCATTTTTTTTTTACTGTTTCATGATGTAATGGTTATTTATGTGTAGATCTGAGTTAAAATTAGTTTTGCTAATAACAACTAAACTTTTAATTACCAAATCAGCAGCACTAGGTAGAAATGTGCATATCAGATACTTTAAAATATCACAAAACTGTAGTGCTATCTGTGGAATTACAGTGAATGTATTGCAATTATTTCCATCAGCCACTTTGTAAGATACATAACAAAGTTTATTTGTTCATTCCAGAACATATTATCATCTTCATCATAATCAACAATTGCCACCAAGCTCAGGAAATCTTTCCCATCTTAAAGTTAATCTTAAATATATCTCTATAACACTGACATGAGCTGTTTCTTTTTAAAACATAAACAGTAATTGAAAAATTAAAATCAATATTTTTTGGAAACCTTCATTCTCACCATTTTATCTAATCCTGATTTAATCCTAGTTTGCAGCCTTGATGTTATGAACTAATTATTTCACATATACATTTGCAGAATCCTATGATGTGCCTTTCACAATATCCATACTGCCACTAAAGAATGCAAAATTTGATCTTGAGAGATCTGCAGAGATGAAATGAATGATGAGAGAAAATGCATGTTAATAAACAAATTTATGATTGTGCAGTGGCAGGTGTGCTAATTCTACATTAAATAAGCATGGGACCAATGAAATAAACAGAATGATAATAAATTATTTTGTACTCCAGGTACTGTCTGGTAGTGGTATAGAAGTAGTTGTGGCCGAGTGGTTAAGGCGATGGACTTGAAATCCATTGGGGTTTCAACGCGAAGGTTCAAATCCTGCCAGCTAAGTCTTGCTTTTCAAGCGTGTCAAAAACAGAGATTATACTTCCTTGACTCCTTTATTTTCTAGGAAACTATACTAGCTATTATATTTCCCATAGTTTGTCTATTAATATAGCAGCTACCAAATAGAAATTGCAACAGGTTTTAAATGACAATCATGAAATGGAAAGCAATTATTTTTCCACAGAAGCTCATCACAAAATCAACGTGCAGGTAGTTGTGGCCGAGTGGTTAAGGCGATGGATTCGAAATCCATTGGGGTTTCCCCGCACTTGTTCAAATCCTGTCAGCTACATTTTGCTTTTCAAACTTATTTAAAAACACAATATGCATTTAAGATGTAGAAAAGCAAAATATGTTATGTTGAACAATGTAACTGTCTCATCCTAAATCACCTTCACCTGCATCCTATTTCACAATGGACTGCTTTTTGAAGCACGTGATCTCTGACAGTGAGGCTCTTCCGGCATTTTAGGAACATGTCATTAAACCATCTCCAATTTTTTTTTACTGTTTCATGATGTAATGGTTATTTATGTGTAGATCTGAGTTAAAATTAGTTTTGTTAATAAAAACTAAACTTTTAATTAACAAATCAGCAGCACTAGGAAGAAATGTGCATATCAGATACTTTCAAATATCACAAAACTGTAGTGCTATCTGTGGAATTACAGTGAATGTATTGCAATTATTTCCATCGGCCACTTTTTAAGATACATAACAAAGTTTATTTGTTCATTCCAGAACATATTATCATCTTCATCATAATCAACAATTGCCACCAAGCTCAGGAAATCTTTCCCATCTTAAAGTTAATCTTAAATATATCTCTATAACACTGACATGAGCTGTTTCTTTTTAAAACATAAACAGCAATTGAAAAATTTAAATCAATATTTTTTGGAAACCATCATTCTCACCATTGTATCCTAATCCTGATTTAATCCTAGTTTGCAGCCTTGATGTTATGAACTAATTATTTCACATATACATTTGCAGAATCCTATGATGTGCCTTTCACAATATCCATACTGCCACTAAAGAATGCAAAATTTGATCTTGAGAGATCTGCAGAGATGAAATGAATGATGAGAGAAAATGCATGTTAATAAACAAATTTATGATTGTGCAGTGGCAGGTGTGCTAATTCTACATTAAATAAGCATGGGACCAATGAAATAAACAGAACGATAATAAATTATTTTGTACTCCAGGTACTGTCTGGTAGTGGTATAGAAGTAGTTGTGGCCGAGTGGTTAAGGCGATGGACTTGCAATCCATTGGGGTTTCCACGCGCAGGTTCAAATCCTGCCAGCTAAGTCTTGCTTTTCGAGCATGTCAAAAACAGAGATTATACTTCCTTGACTCCTTTATTTTCTAGGAAACTATACTAGCTATTATATTTCCCATAGTTTGTCTATTAATATAGCAGCTACCAAATAGAAATTGCAACAGGTTTTAAATGACAATCATGAAATGGAAAGCAATTATTTTTCCACAGAAGCTCATCACAAAATCAACGTGCAGGTAGTTGTGGCCGAGTGGTTAAGGTGATGGACTTGAAATCAATTGGGGTTTCCCTGCGCAGGTTCAAATCCTGCTAGCTACATTACGTTTTGCTTTTCAAACTTATTTAAAAACACAATATGCATTTAAGATGTAGAAAAGCAAAATATGTTATGTTGAACAATGTAACTGTCTCATCCTAAATCACCTTCACCTGCATCCTCTTTCACAATGGACTGCTTTTTGAAGCACGTGATCTCAGACAGTGCGGCTCTTCCTGCATTTTAGGAACATGTCATTAAACCATCTCCAATTTTTTTTTACTGTTTCATGATGTAATGGTTATTTATGTGTAGATCTGAGTTAAAATTAGTTTTGTTAATAAAAACTAAACTTTTAATTAACAAATCAGCAGCACTAGGAAGAAATGTGCATATCAGATACTTTCAAATATCACAAAACTGTAGTGCTATCTGTGGAATTACAGTGAATGTATTGCAATTATTTCCATCGGCCACTTTTTAAGATACATAACAAAGTTTATTTGTTCATTCCAGAACATATTATCATCTTCATCATAATCAACAATTGCCACCAAGCTCAGGAAATCTTTCCCATCTTAAAGTTAATCTTAAATATATCTCTATAACACTGACATGAGCTGTTTCTTTTTAAAACATAAACAGTAATTGAAAAATGTAAATCAATATTTTTTGGAAACCATCATACTCACCATTGTATCCTAATCCTGATTTAATCCTAGTTTGCAGCCTTGATGTTATGAACTAATTATTTCACATATACATTTGCAGAATCCTATGATGTGCCTTTCACAATATCCATACTGCCACTAAAGAATTCAAAACTTGATCTTGAGAGATCTGCAGAGATGAAATGAATGATGAGAGAAAATGCATGTTAATAAACAAATTTATGATTGTGCAGTGGCAGGTGTGCTAATTCTACAGTAAATAAGCATGGGACCAATGAAATATACAGAACAATAATAAAATATTTTGGACTCCAGGTAATGTCGGGTAGTGGTATAGAAGTAGTTGTGGCCGAGTGGTTAAGGCGATGGACTTGAAATCTTTTGGTGTTTCCCCGCGCAGGTTCAAATCCTGCCAGCTACGTCTTGCTTTTCGAGCATGTCAAAAACAGAGATCATACTTCCTTGACTCCTTTATTTTCTAGGAAACTATACTAGCTATTATATTTCCCATAGTTTGTCTATTAATATAGCAGCTACCAAATAGAAATTGCAACAGGTTTTAAATGACAATCATGAAATGGAAAGCAATTATTTTTCCACAGAAGCTCATCACAAAATCAACGTGCAGGTAGTTGTGGCCGAGTGGTTAAGGCGATGGACTCGAAATCAATTGGGGTTTCCCTGCGCAGGTTCAAATCCTGCCAGCTACATTATGCTTTGCTTTTCAAACTTATTTAAAAACACAATATGCATTTAAGATGTAGAAAAGCAAAATATGTTATGTTGAACAATGTAACTGTCTCATCCTAAATCACCTTCACCTGCATCCTATTTCACAATGGACTGCTTTTGAAGCACGTGATCTCTGACAGTGAGGCTCTTCCTGCATTTTAGGAACATGTCATTAAACCATCTCCATTTTTTTTTTACTGTTTCATGATGTAACGGTTATTTATGTGTAGATCTGAGTTAAAATTAGTTTTGTTAATAACAACTAAACTTTTAATTACCAAATCAGCAGCACTAGGTAGAAATGTGCATATCAGATACTTTAAAATATCACAAAACTGTAGTGCTATCTGTGGAATTACAGTGAATGTATTGCAATTATTTCCATCAGCCACTTTGTAAGATACATAACAAAGTTTATTTGTTCATTCCAGAACATATTATCATCTTCATCATAATCAACAATTGCCACCAAGCTCAGGAAATCTTTCCCATCTTAAAGTTAATCTTAAATATATCTCTATAACACTGACATGAGCTGTTTCTTTTTAAAACATAAACAGTAATTGAAAAATTAAAATCAATATTTTTTGGAAACCTTCATTCTCACCATTTTATCTAATCCTGATTTAATCCTAGTTTGCAGCCTTGATGTTATGAACTAATTATTTCACATATACATTTGCAGAATCCTATGATGTGCCTTTCACAATATCCATACTGCCACTAAAGAATGCAAAATTTGATCTTGAGAGATCTGCAGAGATGAAATGAATGATGAGAGAAAATGCATGTTAATAAACAAATTTATGATTGTGCAGTGGCAGGTGTGCTAATTCTACATTAAATAAGCATGGGACCAATGAAATAAACAGAATGATAATAAATTATTTTGTACTCCAGGTACTGTCTGGTAGTGGTATAGAAGTAGTTGTGGCCGAGTGGTTAAGGCGATGGACTTGAAATCCATTGGGGTTTCAACGCGAAGGTTCAAATCCTGCCAGCTAAGTCTTGCTTTTCGAGCGTGTCAAAAACAGAGATTATACTTCCTTGACTTCATTATTTTCTAGGAAACTATACTAGCTATTATATTTCCCATAGTTTGTCTATTAATATAGCAGCTACCAAATAGAAATTGCAACAGGTTTTAAATGACAATCATGAAATGGAAAGCAATTATTTTTCCACAGAAGCTCATCACAAAATCAACGTGCAGGTAGTTGTGGCCGAGTGGTTAAGGCGATGGATTCGAAATCCATTGGGGTTTCCCCGCACATGTTCAAATCCTGTCAGCTACATTTTGCTTTTCAAACTTATTTAAAAACACAATATGCATTTAAGATGTAGAAAAGCAAAATATGTTATGTTGAACAATGTAACTGTCTCATCCTAAATCACCTTCACCTGCATCCTATTTCACAATGGACTGCTTTTTGAAGCACGTGATCTCTGACAGTGAGGCTCTTCCTGCATTTTAGGAACATGTCATTAAACCATCTCCAATTTTTTTTTACTGTTTCATGATGTAATGGTTATTTATGTGTAGATCTGAGTTAAAATTAGTTTTGTTAATAACAACTAAACTTTTAATTACCAAATCAGCAGCACTAGGTAGAAATGTGCATATCAGATACTTTCAAATATCACAAAACTGTAGTGCTATCTGTGGAATTACAGTGAATGTATTGCAATTATTTCCATCGGCCACTTTTTAAGATACATAACAAAGTTTATTTGTTCATTCCAGAACATATTATCATCTTCATCATAATCAACAATTGCCACCAAGCTCAGGAAATCTTTCCCATCTTAAAGTTAATCTTAAATATATCTCTATAACACTGACATGAGCTGTTTCTTTTTAAAACATAAACAGTAATTGAAAAATTTAAATCAATATTTTTTGGAAACCATCATTCTCACCATTGTATCCTAATCCTGATTTAATCCTAGTTTGCAGCCTTGATGTTATGAACTAATTATTTCACATATACATTTGCAGAATCCTATGATATGCCTTTCACAATATCCATACTGCCACTAAAGAATGCAAAATTTGATCTTGAGAGATCTGCAGAGATGAAATGAATGATGAGAGAAAATGCATGTTAATAAACAAATTTATGATTGTGCAGTGGCAGGTGTGCTAATTCTACATTAAATAAGCATGGGACCAATGAAATAAACAGAACGATAATAAATTATTTTGTACTCCAGGTACTGTCTGGTAGTGGTATAGAAGTAGTTGTGGCCGAGTGGTTAAGGCGATGGACTTGAAATCCATTGGGGTTTCAACGCGAAGGTTCAAATCCTGCCAGCTAAGTCTTGCTTTTCGAGCGTGTCAAAAACAGAGATTATACTTCCTTGACTCCTTTATTTTCTAGGAAACTATACTAGCTATTATATTTCCCATAGTTTGTCTATTAATATAGCAGCTACCAAATAGAAATTGCAACAGGTTTTAAATGACAATCATGAAATGGAAAGCAATTATTTTTCCACAGAAGCTCATCAAAAAATCAACGTGCAGGTAGTTGTGGCCGAGTGGTTAAGGCGATGGATTCGAAATCCATTGGGGTTTCCCCGCACATGTTCAAATCCTGTCAGCTACATTTTGCTTTTCAAACTTATTTAAAAACACAATATGCATTTAAGATGTAGAAAAGCAAAATATGTTATGTTGAACAATGTAACTGTCTCATCCTAAATCACCTTCACCTGCATCCTATTTCACAATGGACTGCTTTTTGAAGCACGTGATCTCTTACAGTGAGGCTCTTCCTGCATTTTAGGAACATGTCATTAAACCATCTAGTTTGCAGCCTTGATGTTATGAACTAATTATTTCACATACACATTTGCAGAATCCTATGATGTGCCTTTCACAATATCCATACTGCCACTAAAGAATGCAAAATTTGATCTTGAGAGATCTGCAGAGATGAAATGAATGATGAGAGAAAATGCATGTTAATAAACAAATTTATGATTGTGCAGTGGCAGGTGTGCTAATTCTACATTAAATAAGCATGGGACCAATGAAATAAACAGAACGATAATAAATTATTTTGTACTCCAGGTACTGTCTGGTAGTGGTATAGAAGTAGTTGTGGCCGAGTGGTTAAGGCGATGGACTTGAAATCCATTGGGGTTTCAACGCGAAGGTTCAAATCCTGCCAGCTAAGTCTTGCTTTTCGAGCGCGTCAAAAACAGAGATTATACTTCCTTGACTCCTTTATTTTCTAGGAAACTATACTAGCTATTATATTTCCCATAGTTTGTCTATTAATATAGCAGCTACCAAATAGAAATTGCAACAGGTTTTAAATGACAATCATGAAATGGAAAGCAATTATTTTTCCACAGAAGCTCATCACAAAATCAACATGCAGGTAGTTGTGGCCGAGTGGTTAAGGCAATGGATTCGAAATCCATTGGGGTTTCCCCGCGCATGTTCAAATCCTGTCAGCTACATTTTGCTTTTCAAACTTATTTAAAAACACAATATGCATTTAAGATGTAGAAAAGCAAAATATGTTATGTTGAACAATGTAACTGTCTCATCCTAAATCACCTTCACCTGCATCCTATTTCACAATGGACTGCTTTTTGAAGCACGTGATCTCAGACAGTGAGGCTCTTCCTGCATTTTAGGAACATGTCATTAAACCATCTTCATTTTTTTTTTACTGTTTCATGATGTAATGGTTATTTATGTGTAGATCTTAGTTAAAATTAGTTTTGTTAATAAAAACTAAACTTTTAATTAACAAATCAGCAGCACTAGGAAGAAATGTGCATATCAGATACTTTCAAATATCACAAAACTGTAGTGCTATCTGTGGAATTACAGTGAATGTATTGCAATTATTTCCATCGGCCACTTTTTAAGATACATAACAAAGTTTATTTGTTGATTCCAGAACATATTATCATCTTCATCATAATCAACAATTGCCACCAAGCTCAGGAAATCTTTCCCATCTTAAAGTTAATCTTAAATATATCTCTATAACACTGACATGAGCTGTTTCTTTTTAAAACATAAACAGTAATTGAAAAATTTAAATCAATATTTTTTGGAAACCATCATTCTCACCATTGTATCCTAATCCTGATTTAATCCTAGTTTGCAGCCTTGATGTTATGAACTAATTATTTCACATATACATTTGCAGAATCCTATGATATGCCTTTCACAATATCCATACTGCCACTAAAGAATGCAAAATTTGATCTTGAGAGATCTGCAGAGATGAAATGAA
The DNA here is from genome assembly GCA_031769625.1 of Taudactylus pleione. Lineage (NCBI taxonomy): Eukaryota > Metazoa > Chordata > Amphibia > Anura > Myobatrachidae > Taudactylus > Taudactylus pleione. The sequence continues at coordinate 5,152,537 of JAUIMM010000084.1, forward strand.
TGATGAGAGAAAATGCATGTTAATAAACAAATTTATGATTGTGCAGTGGCAGGTGTGCTAATTCTACATTAAATAAGCATGGGACCAATGAAATAAACAGAACGATAATAAATTATTTTGTACTCCAGGTACTGTCTGGTAGTGGTATAGAAGTAGTTGTGGCCGAGTGGTTAAGGCGATGGACTTGAAATCCATTGGGGGTTCCCCGCGCAGGTTCAAATCCTGCCAGCTAAGTCTTGCTTTTCGAGCATGTCAAAAACAGAGATTATACTTCCTTGACTCCTTTATTTTCTAGGAAACTATACTAGCTATTATATTTCCCATAGTTTGTCTATTAATATAGCAGCTACCAAATAGAAATTGCAACAGGTTTTAAATGACAATAATGAAATGGAAAGCAATTATTTTTCCACAGAAGCTCATCACAAAATCAACGTGCAGGTAGTTGTGGCCGAGTGGTTAAGGTGATGGACTTGAAATCAATTTGGGTTTCCCTGCGCAGGTTCATATCCTGCCAGCTACGTTATGTTTTGCTTTTCAAACTTATTTAAAAACACAATATGCATTTAAGATGTAGAAAAGCAAAATATGTTATGTTGAACAATGTAACTGTCTCATCCTAAATCACCTTCACCTGCATCCTCTTTCACAATGGACTGCTTTTTGAAGCACGTGATCTCAGACAGTGCGGCTCTTCCTGCATTTTAGGAACATGTCATTAAACCATCTCCAATTTTTTTTTACTGTTTCATGATGTAATGGTTATTTATGTGTAGATCTGAGTTAAAATTAGTTTTGTTAATAAAAACTAAACTTAATTAACAAATCAGCAGCACTAGGAAGAAATGTGCATATCAGATACTTTCAAATATCACAAAACTGTAGTGCTATCTGTGGAATTACAGTGAATGTATTGCAATTATTTCCATCGGCCACTTTTTAAGATACATAACAAAGTTTATTTGTTCATTCCAGAACATATTATCATCTTCATCATAATCAACAATTGCCACCAAGCTCAGGAAATCTTTCCCATCTTAAAGTTAATCTTAAATATATCTCTATAACACTGACATGAGCTGTTTCTTTTTAAAACATAAACAGTAATTGAAAAATTTAAATCAATATTTTTTGGAAACCATCATACTCACCATTGTATCCTAATCCTGATTTAATCCTAGTTTGCAGCCTTGATGTTATGAACTAATTATTTCACATATACATTTGCAGAATCCTATGATGTGCCTTTCACAATATCCATACTGCCACTAAAGAATGCAAAATTTGATCTTGAGAAATCTGCAGAGATGAAATGAATGTTGAGAGAAAATGCATGTTAATAAACAAATTTATGATTGTGCAGTGGCAGGTGTGCTAATTCTACATTAAATAAGCATGGGACCAATGAAATAAACAGAACGATAATAAATTATTTTCTACGCCAGGTAATGTCTGGTAGTGGTATAGGAGTAGTTGTGGCCGAGTGGTTAAGGCGATGGACTTGAAATCCATTGGGGTTTCCCCGCGCAGGTTCAAATCTTGCCAGCTACGTCTTGCTTTTCGAGCATGTCAAAAACAGAGATCATACTTCCTTGACTCATTTATTTTCTAGGAAACTATACTAGCTATTATATTTCCCATAGTTTGTCTATTAATATAGCAGCTACCAAATAGAAATTGCAACAGGTTTTAAATGACAATCATGAAATGGAAAGCAATTATTTTTCCACAGAAGCTCATCACAAAATCAACGTGCAGGTAGTTGTGGCCGAGTGGTTAAGGTGATGGACTCGAAATCAATTGGGGTTTCCCTGCGCAGGTTCAAATCCTGCCAGCTACGTTACGTTTTGCTTTTCAAACTTAATTAAAAACACAATATGCATTTAAGATGTAGAAAAGCAAAATATGTTATGTTGAACAATGTAACTGTCTCATCCTAAATCACCTTCACCTGCATCCTCTTTCACAATGGACTGCTTTTTGAAGCACGTGATCTCAGACAGTGCGGTTCTTCCTGCATTTTAGGAACATGTCATTAAACCATCTCCAATTTTTTTTTACTGTTTCATGATGTAATGGTTATTTATGTGTAGATCTGAGTTAAAAATAGTTTTGTTAATAAAAACTAAACTTTTAATTAACAAATCAGCAGCACTAGGAAGAAATGTGCATATCAGATACTTTCAAATATCACAAAACTGTAGTGCTATCTGTGGAATTACAGTGAATGTATTGCAATTATTTCCATCGGCCACTTTTTAAGATACATAACAAAGTTTATTTGTTCATTCCAGAACATATTATCATCTTCATCATAATCAACAATTGCCACCAAGCTCAGGAAATCTTTCCCATCTTAAAGTTAATCTTAAATATATCTCTATAACACTGACATGAGCTGTTTCTTTTTAAAACATAAACAGTAATTGAAAAATTAAAATCAATATTTTTTGGAAACCATCATACTCACCATTGTATCCTAATCCTGATTTAATCCTAGTTTGCAGCCTTGATGTTATGAACTAATTATTTCACATATACATTTGCAGAATCCTATGATGTGCCTTTCACAATATCCATACTGCCACTAAATAATGCAAAATTTGATCTTGAGAAATCTGCAGAGATGAAATGAATGTTGAGAGAAAATGCATGTTAATAAACAAATTTATGATTGTGCAGTGGCAGGTGTGCTAATTCTACATTAAATAAGCATGGGACCAATAAAATAAACAGAACGATAATAAATTATTTTGTACTCCATGTACTGTCTGGTAGTGGTATAGAAGTAGTTGTGGCCGAGTGGTTAAGGCGATGGACTTGATGTTATGAACTAATTATTTCACATATACATTTGCAGAATCCTATGATGTGCCTTTCACAATATCCATACTGCCACTAAAGAATGCAAAATTTGATCTTGAGAAATCTGCAGAGATGAAATGAATGTTGAGAGAAAATGCATGTTAATAAACAAATTTATGATTGTGCAGTGGCAGGTGTGCTAATTCTACATTAAATAAGCATGGGACCAATAAAATAAACAGAACGATAATAAATTATTTTGTACTCCAGGTACTGTCTGGTAGTGGTATAGAAGTAGTTGTGGCCGAGTGGTTAAGGCGATGGACTTGAAATCCATTGGGGTTTCCCCGCGCAGGTTCAAATCCTGCCAGCTAAGTCTTGCTTTTCGAGCATGTCAAAAACAGAGATTATACTTCCTTGACTCGTTTATTTTCTAGGAAACTATACTAGCTATTATATTTCCCATAGTTTGTCTATTAATATAGCAGCTACCAAATAGAAATTGCAACAGGTTTTAAATGACAATCATGAAATGGAAAGCAATTATTTTTCCACAGAAGCTCATCACAAAATCAACGTGCAGGTAGTTGTGGCCGAGTGGTTAAGGTGATGGACTTGAAATCAATTTGGGTTTCCCTGCGCAGGTTCAAATCCTGCCAGCTACGTTACGTTTTGCTTTTCAAACTTATTTAAAAACACAATATGCATTTAAGATGTAGAAAAGCAAAATATGTTATGTTGAACAATGTAACTGTCTCATCCTAAATCACCTTCACCTGCATCCTCTTTCACAATGGACTGCTTTTTGAAGCACGTGATCTCAGACAGTGCGGCTCTTCCTGCATTTTAGGAACATGTCATTAAACCATCTCCAATTTTTTTTTACTGTTTCATGATGTAATGGTTATTTATGTGTAGATCTGAGTTAAAATTAGTTTTGTTAATAAAAACTAAACTTTTAATTAACAAATCAGCAGCACTAGGAAGAAATGTGCATATCAGATACTTTCAAATATCACAAAACTGTAGTGCTATCTGTGGAATTACAGTGAATGTATTGCAATTATTTCCATCGGCCACTTTTTAAGATACATAACAAAGTTTATTTGTTCATTCCAGAACATATTATCATCTTCATCATAATCAACAATTGCCACCAAGCTCAGGAAATCTTTCCCATCTTAAAGTTAATCTTAAATATATCTCTATAACACTGACATGAGCTGTTTCTTTTTAAAACATAAACAGTAATTGAAAAATTAAAATCAATATTTTTTGGAAACCATCATACTCACCATTGTATCCTAATCCTGATTTAATCCTAGTTTGCAGCCTTGATGTTATGAACTAATTATTTCACATATACATTTGCAGAATCCTATGATGTGCCTTTCACAATATCCATACTGCCACTAAAGAATGCAAAATTTGATCTTGAGAAATCTGCAGAGATGAAATGAATGTTGAGAGAAAATGCATGTTAATAAACAAATTTATGATTGTGCAGTGGCAGGTGTGCTAATTCTACATTAAATAAGCATGGGACCAATGAAATAAACAGAACGATAATAAATTATTTTGTATGCCAGGTAATGTCTGGTAGTGGTATAGAAGTAGTTGTGGCCGAGTGGTTAAGGTGATGGACTTGAAATCCATTGGGGTTTCCCTGCGCAGGTTCAAATCCAGCCAGCTACGTCTTGCTTTTCGAGCGTGTCAAAAACAGAGATCATACTTCCTTGACTCATTTATTTTCTAGGAAACTATACTAGCTATTATATTTCCCATAGTTTGTCTATTAATATAGCAGCTACCAAATAGAAATTGCAACAGGTTTTAAATGACAATCATGAAATGGAAAGCAATTATTTTTCTACAGAAGCTCATCACAAAATCAACGTGCAGGTAGTTGTGGCCGAGTGGTTAAGGCGATTGACTCGAAATCCATGGGGGTTTCCCTGCGCAGGTTCAAATCCTGCCAGCTACGTTACATTTTGCTTTTTAAACTTATTTAAAAACACAATATGCATTTGAGATGTAGAAAAGCAAAATATGTTATGTTGAACAATGTAACTGTCTCATCCTAAATCACCTTCACCTGCATCCTATTTCACAATGGACTGCTTTTTGAAGCACGTGATCTCAGACAGTGAGGCTCTTCCTGCATTTTAGGAACATGTCATTAAACCATCTCCAAATTTTTTTTACTGTTTCATGATGTAATGGTTATTTATGTGTAGATCTGAGTTAAAATTAGTTTTGTTAATAACAACTAAACTTTTAATTACCAAATCAGCAGCACTAGGTAGAAATGTGCATATCAGATACTTTAAAATATCACAAAACTGTAGTGCTATCTGTGGAATTACAGTGAATGTATTGCAATTATTTCCATCAGCCACTTTGTAAGATACATAACAAAGTTTATTTGTTCATTCCAGAACATATTATCATCTTCATCATAATCAACAATTGCCACCAAGCTCAGGAAATCTTTCCCATCTTAAAGTTAATCTTAAATATATCTCTATAACACTGACATGAGCTGTTTCTTTTTAAAACATAAACAGTAATTGAAAATATAAATCAATATTTTTTGGAAACCTTCATTCTCACCATTTTATCCTAATCCTGATTTAATCCTAGTTTGCAGCCTTGATGTTATGAACTAATTATTTCACATATACATTTGCAGAATCCTATGATGTGCCTTTCACAATATCCATACTGCCACTAAAGAATGCAAAATTTGATCTTGAGAGATCTGCAGAGATGAAATGAATGATGAGAGAAAATGCATGTTAATAAACAAATTTATGATTGTGCAGTGGCAGGTGTGCTAATTCTACATTAAATAAGCATGGGACCAATGAAATAAACAGAACGATAATAAATTATTTTGTACTCCAGGTACTGTCTGGTAGTGGTATAGAAGTAGGTGTGGCCGAGTGGTTAAGGTGATGGACTTGAAATCCATTGGGGTTTCAACGCGAAGGTTCAAATCCTGCCAGCTAAGTCTTGCTTTTCGAGCGTGTCAAAAACAGAGATTATACTTCCTTGACTCCTTTATTTTCTAGGAAACTATACTAGCTATTATATTTCCCATAGTTTGTCTATTAATATAGCAGCTACCAAATAGAAATTGCAACAGGTTTTAAATGACAATCATGAAATGGAAAGCAATTATTTTTCCACAGAAGCTCATCACAAAATCAACGTGCAGGTAGTTGTGGCCGAGTGGTTAAGGTGATGGACTTGAAATCAATTTGGGTTTCCCTGCGCAGGTTCAAATCCTGCCAGCTACGTTACGTTTTGCTTTTCAAACTTATTTAAAAACACAATATGCATTTAAGATGTAGAAAAGCAAAATATGTTATGTTGAACAATGTAACTGTCTCATCCTAAATCACCTTCACCTGCATCCTCTTTCACAATGGACTGCTTTTTGAAGCACGTGATCTCAGACAGTGAGGCTCTTCCTGCATTTTAGGAACATGTCATTAAACCATCTCCAAATTTTTTTACTGTTTCATGATGTAATGGTTATTTATGTGTAGATCTGAGTTAAAATTAGTTTTGTTAATAACAACTAAACTTTTAATTAACAAATCAGCAGCACTAGGTAGAAATGTGCATATCAGATACTTTAAAATATCACAAAACTGTAGTGCTATCTGTGGAATTACAGTGAATGTATTGTAATTATTTCCATCAGCCACATTGTAAGATACATAACAAAGTTTATTTGTTCATTCCAGAACATATTATCATCTTCATCATAATCAACAATTGCCACCAAGCTCAGGAAATCTTTCCCATCTTAAAGTTAATCTTAAATATATCTCTATAACACTGACATGAGTTGTTTCTTTTTAAAACATAAACAGTAATTGAAAAATTAAAATCAATATTTTTTGGAAACCATCATACTCACCATTGTATCCTAATCCTGATTTAATCCTAGTTTGCAGCCTTGATGTTATGAACTAATTATTTCACATATACATTTGCAGAATCCTATGATGTGCCTTTCACAATATCCATACTGCCACTAAAGAATGCAAAATTTGATCTTGAGAGATCTGCAGAGATGAACTGAATGATGAGAGAAAATGCATGTTAATAAACAAATTTATGATTGTGCAGTGGCAGGTGTGCTAATTCTACATTAAATAAGCATGGGACCAATGAAATAAACAGAACGATAATAAATTATTTTGTACTCCAGGTAATGTCAGGTAGTGGTATAGAAGTAGTTGTGGCCGAGTGGTTAAGGCGATGCACTTGAAATCCATTGGGGTTTCAACGCGAAGGTTAAAATCCTGCCAGCTAAGTCTTGCTTTTCGAGCGTGTCAAAAACAGAGATTATACTTCCTTGACTCCTTTATTTTCTAGGAAACTATACTAGCTATTATATTTCCCATAGTTTGTCTATTAATATAGCAGCTACCAAATAGAAATTGCAACAGGTTTTAAATGACAATCATGAAATGGAAAGCAATTATTTTTCCACAGAAGCTCATCACAAAATCAACGTGCAGGTAGTTGTGGCCGAGTGGTTAAGGTGATGGACTTGAAATCAATTGGGGTTTCCCTGCGCAGGTTCAAATCCTGCCAGCTACATTACGTTTTGCTTTTCAAACTTATTTAAAAACACAATATGCATTTAAGATGTAGAAAAGCAAAATATGTTATGTTGAACAATGTAACTGTCTCATCCTAAATCACCTTCACCTGCATCCTCTTTCACAATGGACTGCTTTTTGAAGCACGTGATCTCAGACAGTGCGGCTCTTCCTGCATTTTAGGAACATGTCATTAAACCATCTCCAATTTTTTTTTACTGTTTCATGATGTAATGGTTATTTATGTGTAGATCTGAGTTAAAATTAGTTTTGTTAATAAAAACTAAACTTTTAATTAACAAATCAGCAGCACTAGGAAGAAATGTGCATATCAGATACTTTCAAATATCACAAAACTGTAGTGCTATCTGTGGAATTACAGTGAATGTATTGCAATTATTTCCATCGGCCACTTTTTAAGATACATAACAAAGTTTATTTGTTCATTCCAGAACATATTATCATCTTCATCATAATCAACAATTGCCACCAAGCTCAGGAAATCTTTCCCATCTTAAAGTTAATCTTAAATATATCTCTATAACACTGACTTGAGCTGTTTCTTTTTAAAACATAAACAGTAATTGAAAAATTTAAATCAATATTTTTTGGAAACCATCATACTCACCATTGTATCCTAATCCTGATTTAATCCTAGTTTGCAGCCTTGATGTTATGAACTAATTATTTCACATATACATTTGCAGAATCCTATGATGTGCCTTTCACAATATCCATACTGCCACTAAAGAATTCAAAACTTGATCTTGAGAGATCTGCAGAGATGAAATGAATGATGAGAGAAAATGCATGTTAATAAACAAATTTATGATTGTGCAGTGGCAGGTGTGCTAATTCTACATTAAATAAGCATGGGACCAATGAAATAAACAGAACAATAATAAAATATTTTGGACTCCAGGTAATGTCGGCTAGTGGTATAGAAGTAGTTGTGGCCGAGTGGTTAAGGCGATGGACTTGAAATCTTTTGGTGTTTCCCCGAGCAGGTTCAAATCCTGCCAGCTACGTCTTGCTTTTCGAGCATGTCAAAAACAGAGATCATACTTCCTTGACTCCTTTATTTTCTAGGAAACTATACTAGCTATTATATTTCCCATAGTTTGTCTATTAATATAGCAGCTACCAAATAGAAATTGCAACAGGTTTTAAATGACAATCATGAAATGGAAAGCAATTATTTTTCCACAGAAGCTCATCACAAAATCAACGTGCAGGTAGTTGTGGCCGAGTGGTTAAGGCGATGGACTCGAAATCAATTGGGGTTTCCCTGCGCAGGTTCAAATCCTGCCAGCTACATTACGCTTTGCTTTTCAAACTTATTTAAAAACACAATATGCATTTAAGATGTAGAAAAGCAAAATATGTTATGTTGAACAATGTAACTGTCTCATCCTAAATCACCTTCACCTGCATCCTATTTCACAATGGACTGCTTTTGAAGCACGTGATCTCTGACAGTGAGGCTCTTCCTGCATTTTAGGAACATGTCATTAAACCATCTCCATTTTTTTTTTACTGTTTCATGATGTAATGGTTATTTATGTGTAGATCTGAGTTAAAATTAGTTTTGTTAATAACAACTAAACTTTTAATTACCAAATCAGCAGCACTAGGTAGAAATGTGCATATCAGATACTTTAAAATATCACAAAACTGTAGTGCTATCTGTGGAATTACAGTGAATGTATTGCAATTATTTCCATCAGCCACTTTGTAAGATACATAACAAAGTTTATTTGTTCATTCCAGAACATATTATCATCTTCATCATAATCAACAATTGCCACCAAGCTCAGGAAATCTTTCCCATCTTAAAGTTAATCTTAAATATATCTCTATAACACTGACATGAGCTGTTTCTTTTTAAAACATAAACAGTAATTGAAAAATTTAAATCAATATTTTTTGGAAACCATCATACTCACCATTGTATCCTAATCCTGATTTAATCCTAGTTTGCAGCCTTGATGTTATGAACTAATTATTTCACATATACATTTGCAGAATCCTATGATGTGCCTTTCACAATATCCATACTGCCACTAAAGAATTCAAAACTTGATCTTGAGAGATCTGCAGAGATGAAATGAATGATGAGAGAAAATGCATGTTAATAAACAAATTTATGATTGTGCAGTGGCAGGTGTGCTAATTCTACATTAAATAAGCATGGGACCAATGAAATAAACAGAACAATAATAAAATATTTTGGACTCCAGGTAATGTCGGGTAGTGGTATAGAAGTACTTGTGGCCGAGTGGTTAAGGCGATGGACTTGAAATCTTTTGGTGTTTCCCCGCGCAGGTTCAAATCCTGCCAGCTACGTCTTGCTTTTCGAGCATGTCAAAAACAGAGATCATACTTCCTTGACTCCTTTATTTTCTAGGAAACTATACTAGCTATTATATTTCCCATAGTTTGTCTATTAATATAGCAGCTACCAAATAGAAATTGCAACAGGTTTTAAATGACAATCATGAAATGGAAAGCAATTATTTTTCCACAGAAGCTCATCACAAAATCAACGTGCAGGTAGTTGTGGCCGAGTGGTTAAGGCGATGGACTCGAAATCAATTGGGGTTTCCCTGCGCAGGTTCAAATCCTGCCAGCTACATTACGCTTTGCTTTTCAAACTTATTTAAAAACACAATATGCATTTAAGATGTAGAAAAGCAAAATATGTTATGTTGAACAATGTAACTGTCTCATCCTAAATCACCTTCACCTGCATCCTATTTCACAATGGACTGCTTTTTGAAGCACGTGATCTCAGACAGTGAGGCTCTTCCTGCATTTTAGGAACATGTCATTAAACCATCTCCAAATTTTTTTTACTGTTTCATGATGTAATGGTTATTTATGTGTAGATCTGAGTTAAAATTAGTTTTGTTAATAACAACTAAACTTTTAATTACCAAATCAGCAGCACTAGGTAGAAATGTGCATATCAGATACTTTAAAATATCACAAAACTGTAGTGCTATCTGTGGAATTACAGTGAATGTATTGCAATTATTTCCATCAGCCACTTTGTAAGATACATAACAAAGTTTATTTGTTCATTCCAGAACATATTATCATCTTCATCATAATCAACAATTGCCACCAAGCTCAGGAAATCTTTCCCATCTTAAAGTTAATCTTAAATATATCTCTATAACACTGACATGAGCTGTTTCTTTTTAAAACATAAACAGTAATTGAAAATATAAATCAATATTTTTTGGAAACCTTCATTCTCACCATTTTATCCTAATCCTGATTTAATCCTAGTTTGCAGCCTTGATGTTATGAACTAATTATTTCACATATACATTTGCAGAATCCTATGATGTGCCTTTCACAATATCCATACTGCCACTAAAGAATGCAAAATTTGATCTTGAGAGATCTGCAGAGATGAAATGAATGATGAGAGAAAATGCATGTTAATAAACAAATTTATGATTGTGCAGTGGCAGGTGTGCTAATTCTACATTAAATAAGCATGGGACCAATGAAATAAACAGAATGATAATAAATTATTTTGTACTCCAGGTACTGTCTGGTAGTGGTATAGAAGTAGGTGTGGCCGAGTGGTTTGGGGGTTGGGGTTTCAACGCGAAGGTTCAAATCCTGCCAGCTAAGTCTTGCTTTTCGAGTGTGTCAAAAACAGAGATTATACTTCCTTGACTCCTTTATTTTCTAGGAAACTATACTAGCTATTATATTTCCCATAGTTTGTCTATTAATATAGCAGCTACCAAATAGAAATTGCAACAAGTTTTAAATGACAATCATGAAATGGAAAGCAATTATTTTTCCACAGAAGCTCATCACAAAATCAACGTGCAGGTAGTTGTGGCCGAGTGGTTAAGGCGATGGATTCGAAATCCATTGGGGTTTCCCTGCGCATGTTCAAATCCTATCAGCTACATTTTGCTTTTCAAACTTATTTAAAAACACAATATGCATTTAAGATGTAGAAAAGCAAAATATGTTATGTTGAACAATGTAACTGTCTCATCCTAAATCACCTTCACCTGCATCCTATTTCACAATGGACTGCTTTTTGAAGCACGTGATCTCAGACAGTGAGGCTCTTCCTGCATTTTAGGAACATGTCATTAAACCATCTCCATTTTTTTTTTACTGTTTCATGATGTAATGGTTATTTATGTGTAGATCTGAGTTAAAATTAGTTTTGTTAATAAAAACTAAACTTTTAATTAACAAATCAGCAGCACTTGGAAGAAATGTGCATATCAGATACTTTCAAATATCACAAAACTGTAGTGCTATCTGTGGAATTACAGTGAATGTATTGCAATTATTTCCATCGGCCACTTTTTAAGATACATAACAAAGTTTATTTGTTCATTCCAGAACATATTATCATCTTCATCATAATCAACAATTGCCACCAAGCTCAGGAAATCTTTCCCATCTTAAAGTTAATCTTAAATATATCTCTATAACACTGACATGAGCTGTTTCTTTTTAAAACATAAACAGTAATTGAAAAATTTAAATCAATATTTTTTGGAAACCATCATTCTCACCATTGTATCCTAATCCTGATTTAATCCTAGTTTGCAGCCTTGATGTTATGAACTAATTATTTCACATATACATTTGCATTATCCTATGATATGCCTTTCACAATATCCATACTGCCACTAAAGAATGCAAAATTTGATCTTGAGAGATCTGCAGAGATGAAATGAATGATGAGAGAAAATGCATGTTAATAAACAAATTTATGATTGTGCAGTGGCAGGTGTGCTAATTCTACATTAAATAAGCATGGGACCAATGAAATAAACAGAACGATAATAAATTATTTTGTACTCCAGGTACTGTCTGGTAGTGGTATAGAAGTAGTTGTGGCCGAGTGGTTAAGGCGATGGACTTGAAATCATTTGGGGTTTCCACGCGCAGGTTCAAATCCTGCCAGCTAAGTCTTGCTTTTCGAACGTGTCAAAAACAGAGATTATACTTCCTTGACTCCTTTATTTTCTAGGAAACTATACTAGCTATTATATTTCCCATAGTTTGTCTATTAATATAGCAGCTACCAAATAGAAATTGCAACAGGTTTTAAATGACAATCATGAAATGGAAAGCAATTATTTTTCCACAGAAGCTCATCACAAAATCAACGTGCAGGTAGTTGTGGCCGAGTGGTTAAGGTGATGGGCTTGAAATCAATTGGGGTTTCCCTGCGCAGGTTCAAATCCTGCCAGCTACATTACGCTTTGCTTTTCAAACTTATTTAAAAACACAATATGCATTTAAGATGTAGAAAAGCAAAATATGTTATGTTGAACAATGTAACTGTCTCATCCTAAATCACCTTCACCTGCATCCTCTTTCACAATGGACTGCTTTTTGAAGCACGTGATCTCAGACAGTGCGGCTCTTCCTGCATTTTAGGAACATGTCATTAAACCATCTCCAATTTTTTTTTACTGTTTCATGATGTAATGGTTATTTATGTGTAGATCTGAGTTAAAATTAGTTTTGTTAATAAAAACTAAACTTTTAATTAACAAATCAGCAGCACTAGGAAGAAATGTGCATATCAGATACTTTCAAATATCACAAAACTGTAGTGCTATCTGTGGAATTACAGTGAATGTATTGCAATTATTTCCATCGGCCACTTTTTAAGATACATAACAAAGTTTATTTGTTCATTCCAGAACATATTATCATCTTCATCATAATCAACAATTGCCACCAAGCTCAGGAAATCTTTCCCATCTTAAAGTTAATCTTAAATATATCTCTATAACACTGACATGAGCTGTTTCTTTTTAAAACATAAACAGTAATTGAAAAATTTAAATCAATATTTTTTGGAAACCATCATACTCACCATTGTATCCTAATCCTGATTTAATCCTAGTTTGCAGCCTTGATGTTATGAACTAATTATTTCACATATACATTTGCAGAATCCTATGATGTGCCTTTCACAATATCCATACTGCCACTAAAGAATTCAAAACTTGATCTTGAGAGATCTGCAGAGATGAAATGAATGATGAGAGAAAATGTATGTTAATAAACAAATTTATGATTGTGCAGTGGCAGGTGTGCTAATTCTACATTAAATAAGCATGGGACCAATGAAATAAACAGAACAATAATAAAATATTTTGGACTCCAGGTAATGTCGGGTAGTGGTATAGAAGTAGTTGTGGCCGAGTGGTTAAAGCGATGGACTTGAAATCTTTTGGTGTTTCCCCGAGCAGGTTCAAATCCTGCCAGCTACGTCTTGCTTTTCGAGCATGTCAAAAACAGAGATCATACTTCCTTGACTCCTTTATTTTCTAGGAAACTATACTAGCTATTATATTTCCCATAGTTTGTCTATTAATATAGCAGCTACCAAATAGAAATTGCAACAGGTTTTAAATGACAATCATGAAATGGAAAGCAATTATTTTTCCACAGAAGCTCATCACAAAATCAACGTGCAGGTAGTTGTGGCCGAGTGGTTAAGGCGATGGACTCGAAATCAATTGGGGTTTCCCTGCGCAGGTTCAAATCCTGCCAGCTACATTACGCTTTGCTTTTCAAACTTATTTAAAAACACAATATGCATTTAAGATGTAGAAAAGCAAAATATGTTATGTTGAACAATGTAACTGTCTCATCCTAAATCACCTTCACCTGCATCCTATTTCACAATGGACTGCTTTTGAAGCACGTGATCTCTGACAGTGAGGCTCTTCCTGCATTTTAGGAACATGTCATTAAACCATCTCCATTTTTTTTTTACTGTTTCATGATGTAATGGTTATTTATGTGTAGATCTGAGTTAAAATTAGTTTTGTTAATAACAACTAAACTTTTAATTACCAAATCAGCAGCACTAGGTAGAAATGTGCATATCAGATACTTTAAAATATCACAAAACTGTAGTGCTATCTGTGGAATTACAGTGAATGTATTGCAATTATTTCCATCAGCCACTTTGTAAGATACATAACAAAGTTTATTTGTTCATTCCAGAACATATTATCATCTTCATCATAATCAACAATTGCCACCAAGCTCAGGAAATCTTTCCCATCTTAAAGTTAATCTTAAATATATCTCTATAACACTGACATGAGCTGTTTCTTTTTAAAACATAAACAGTAATTGAAAAATTTAAATCAATATTTTTTGGAAACCATCATACTCACCATTGTATCCTAATCCTGATTTAATCCTAGTTTGCAGCCTTGATGTTATGAACTAATTATTTCACATATACATTTGCAGAATCCTATGATGTGCCTTTCACAATATCCATACTGCCACTAAAGAATTCAAAACTTGATCTTGAGAGATCTGCAGAGATGAAATGAATGATGAGAGAAAATGCATGTTAATAAACAAATTTATGATTGTGCAGTGGCAGGTGTGCTAATTCTACATTAAATAAGCATGGGACCAATGAAATAAACAGAACAATAATAAAATATTTTGGACTCCAGGTAATGTCGGGTAGTGGTATAGAAGTAGTTGTGGCCGAGTGGTTAAGGCGATGGACTTGAAATCTTTTGGTGTTTCCCCGCGCAGGTTCAAATCCTGCCAGCTACGTCTTGCTTTTCGAGCATGTCAAAAACAGAGATCATACTTCCTTGACTCCTTTATTTTCTAGGAAACTATACTAGCTATTATATTTCCCATAGTTTGTCTATTAATATAGCAGCTACCAAATAGAAATTGCAACAGGTTTTAAATGACAATCATGAAATGGAAAGCAATTATTTTTCCACAGAAGCTCATCACAAAATCAACGTGCAGGTAGTTGTGGCCGAGTGGTTAAGGCGATGGACTCGAAATCAATTGGGGTTTCCCTGCGCAGGTTCAAATCCTGCCAGCTACATTACGCTTTGCTTTTCAAACTTATTTAAAAACACAATATGCATTTAAGATGTAGAAAAGCAAAATATGTTATGTTGAACAATGTAACTGTCTCATCCTAAATCACCTTCACCTGCATCCTATTTCACAATGGACTGCTTTTTGAAGCACGTGATCTCAGACAGTGAGGCTCTTCCTGCATTTTAGGAACATGTCATTAAACCATCTCCAAATTTTTTTTACTGTTTCATGATGTAATGGTTATTTATGTGTAGATCTGAGTTAAAATTAGTTTTGTTAATAACAACTAAACTTTTAATTACCAAATCAGCAGCACTAGGTAGAAATGTGCATATCAGATACTTTAAAATATCACAAAACTGTAGTGCTATCTGTGGAATTACAGTGAATGTATTGCAATTATTTCCATCAGCCACTTTGTAAGATACATAACAAAGTTTATTTGTTCATTCCAGAACATATTATCATCTTCATCATAATCAACAATTGCCACCAAGCTCAGGAAATCTTTCCCATCTTAAAGTTAATCTTAAATATATCTCTATAACACTGACATGAGCTGTTTCTTTTTAAAACATAAACAGTAATTGAAAATATAAATCAATATTTTTTGGAAACCTTCATTCTCACCATTTTATCCTAATCCTGATTTAATCCTAGTTTGCAGCCTTGATGTTATGAACTAATTATTTCACATATACATTTGCAGAATCCTATGATGTGCCTTTCACAATATCCATACTGCCACTAAAGAATGCAAAATTTGATCTTGAGAGATCTGCAGAGATGAAATGAATGATGAGAGAAAATGCATGTTAATAAACAAATTTATGATTGTGCAGTGGCAGGTGTGCTAATTCTACATTAAATAAGCATGGGACCAATGAAATAAACAGAACGATAATAAATTATTTTGTACTCCAGGTACTGTCGGGTAGTGGTATAGAAGTAGGTGTGGCCGAGTGGTTAAGGTGATGGACTTGAAATCCATTGGGGTTTCAACGCGAAGGTTCAAATCCTGCCAGCTAAGTCTTGCTTTTCGAGCGTGTCAAAAACAGAGATTATACTTCCTTGACTCCTTTATTTTCTAGGAAACTATACTAGCTATTATATTTCCCATAGTTTGTCTATTAATATAGCAGCTACCAAATAGAAATTGCAACAAGTTTTAAATGACAATCATGAAATGGAAAGCAATTATTTTTCCACAGAAGCTCATCACAAAATCAACGTGCAGGTAGTTGTGGCCGAGTGGTTAAGGCGATGGATTCGAAATCCATTGGGGTTTCCCTGCGCATGTTCAAATCCTATCAGCTACATTTTGCTTTTCAAACTTATTTAAAAACACAATATGCATTTAAGATGTAGAAAAGCAAAATATGTTATGTTGAACAATGTAACTGTCTCATCCTAAATCACCTTCACCTGCATCCTATTTCACAATGGACTGCTTTTTGAAGCACGTGATCTCAGACAGTGAGGCTCTTCCTGCATTTTAGGAACATGTCATTAAACCATCTCCATTTTTTTTTTACTGTTTCATGATGTAATGGTTATTTATGTGTAGATCTGAGTTAAAATTAGTTTTGTTAATAACAACTAAACTTTTAATTACCAAATCAGCAGCACTAGGTAGAAATGTGCATATCAGATACTTTAAAATATCACAAAACTGTAGTGCTATCTGTGGAATTACAGTGAATGTATTGCAATTATTTCCATCAGCCACTTTGTAAGATACATAACAAAGTTTATTTGTTCATTCCAGAACATATTATCATCTTCATCATAATCAACAATTGCCACCAAGCTCAGGAAATCTTTCCCATCTTAAAGTTAATCTTAAATATATCTCTATAACACTGACATGAGCTGTTTCTTTTTAAAACATAAACAGTAATTGAAAATATAAATCAATATTTTTTGGAAACCTTCATTCTCACCATTTTATCCTAATCCTGATTTAATCCTAGTTTGCAGCCTTGATGTTATGAACTAATTATTTCACATATACATTTGCAGAATCCTATGATGTGCCTTTCACAATATCCATACTGCCACTAAAGAATGCAAAATTTGATCTTGAGAGATCTGCAGAGATGAAATGAATGATGAGAGAAAATGCATGTTAATAAACAAATTTATGATTGTGCAGTGGCAGGTGTGCTAATTCTACATTAAATAAGCATGGGACCAATGAAATAAACAGAATGATAATAAATTATTTTGTACTCCAGGTACTGTCTGGTAGTGGTATAGAAGTAGGTGTGGCCGAGTGGTTTGGGGGTTGGGGTTTCAACGCGAAGGTTCAAATCCTGCCAGCTAAGTCTTGCTTTTCGAGTGTGTCAAAAACAGAGATTATACTTCCTTGACTCCTTTATTTTCTAGGAAACTATACTAGCTATTATATTTCCCATAGTTTGTCTATTAATATAGCAGCTACCAAATAGAAATTGCAACAAGTTTTAAATGACAATCATGAAATGGAAAGCAATTATTTTTCCACAGAAGCTCATCACAAAATCAACGTGCAGGTAGTTGTGGCCGAGTGGTTAAGGCGATGGATTCGAAATCCATTGGGGTTTCCCTGCGCATGTTCAAATCCTATCAGCTACATTTTGCTTTTCAAACTTATTTAAAAACACAATATGCATTTAAGATGTAGAAAAGCAAAATATGTTATGTTGAACAATGTAACTGTCTCATCCTAAATCACCTTCACCTGCATCCTATTTCACAATGGACTGCTTTTTGAAGCACGTGATCTCAGACAGTGAGGCTCTTCCTGCATTTTAGGAACATGTCATTAAACCATCTCCATTTTTTTTTTACTGTTTCATGATGTAATGGTTATTTATGTGTAGATCTGAGTTAAAATTAGTTTTGTTAATAAAAACTAAACTTTTAATTAACAAATCAGCAGCACTTGGAAGAAATGTGCATATCAGATACTTTCAAATATCACAAAACTGTAGTGCTATCTGTGGAATTACAGTGAATGTATTGCAATTATTTCCATCGGCCACTTTTTAAGATACATAACAAAGTTTATTTGTTCATTCCAGAACATATTATCATCTTCATCATAATCAACAATTGCCACCAAGCTCAGGAAATCTTTCCCATCTTAAAGTTAATCTTAAATATATCTCTATAACACTGACATGAGCTGTTTCTTTTTAAAACATAAACAGTAATTGAAAAATTTAAATCAATATTTTTTGGAAACCATCATTCTCACCATTGTATCCTAATCCTGATTTAATCCTAGTTTGCAGCCTTGATGTTATGAACTAATTATTTCACATATACATTTGCATTATCCTATGATATGCCTTTCACAATATCCATACTGCCACTAAAGAATGCAAAATTTGATCTTGAGAGATCTGCAGAGATGAAATGAATGATGAGAGAAAATGCATGTTAATAAACAAATTTATGATTGTGCAGTGGCAGGTGTGCTAATTCTACATTAAATAAGCATGGGACCAATGAAATAAACAGAACGATAATAAATTATTTTGTACTCCAGGTACTGTCTGGTAGTGGTATAGAAGTAGTTGTGGCCGAGTGGTTAAGGCGATGGACTTGAAATCATTTGGGGTTTCCACGCGCAGGTTCAAATCCTGCCAGCTAAGTCTTGCTTTTCGAACGTGTCAAAAACAGAGATTATACTTCCTTGACTCCTTTATTTTCTAGGAAACTATACTAGCTATTATATTTCCCATAGTTTGTCTATTAATATAGCAGCTACCAAATAGAAATTGCAACAGGTTTTAAATGACAATCATGAAATGGAAAGCAATTATTTTTCCACAGAAGCTCATCACAAAATCAACGTGCAGGTAGTTGTGGCCGAGTGGTTAAGGTGATGGGCTTGAAATCAATTGGGGTTTCCCTGCGCAGGTTCAAATCCTGCCAGCTACATTACGCTTTGCTTTTCAAACTTATTTAAAAACACAATATGCATTTAAGATGTAGAAAAGCAAAATATGTTATGTTGAACAATGTAACTGTCTCATCCTAAATCACCTTCACCTGCATCCTCTTTCACAATGGACTGCTTTTTGAAGCACGTGATCTCAGACAGTGCGGCTCTTCCTGCATTTTAGGAACATGTCATTAAACCATCTCCAATTTTTTTTTACTGTTTCATGATGTAATGGTTATTTATGTGTAGATCTGAGTTAAAATTAGTTTTGTTAATAAAAACTAAACTTTTAATTAACAAATCAGCAGCACTAGGAAGAAATGTGCATATCAGATACTTTCAAATATCACAAAACTGTAGTGCTATCTGTGGAATTACAGTGAATGTATTGCAATTATTTCCATCGGCCACTTTTTAAGATACATAACAAAGTTTATTTGTTCATTCCAGAACATATTATCATCTTCATCATAATCAACAATTGCCACCAAGCTCAGGAAATCTTTCCCATCTTAAAGTTAATCTTAAATATATCTCTATAACACTGACATGAGCTGTTTCTTTTTAAAACATAAACAGTAATTGAAAAATTTAAATCAATATTTTTTGGAAACCATCATACTCACCATTGTATCCTAATCCTGATTTAATCCTAGTTTGCAGCCTTGATGTTATGAACTAATTATTTCACATATACATTTGCAGAATCCTATGATGTGCCTTTCACAATATCCATACTGCCACTAAAGAATTCAAAACTTGATCTTGAGAGATCTGCAGAGATGAAATGAATGATGAGAGAAAATGTATGTTAATAAACAAATTTATGATTGTGCAGTGGCAGGTGTGCTAATTCTACATTAAATAAGCATGGGACCAATGAAATAAACAGAACAATAATAAAATATTTTGGACTCCAGGTAATGTCGGGTAGTGGTATAGAAGTAGTTGTGGCCGAGTGGTTAAAGCGATGGACTTGAAATCTTTTGGTGTTTCCCCGAGCAGGTTCAAATCCTGCCAGCTACGTCTTGCTTTTCGAGCATGTCAAAAACAGAGATCATACTTCCTTGACTCCTTTATTTTCTAGGAAACTATACTAGCTATTATATTTCCCATAGTTTGTCTATTAATATAGCAGCTACCAAATAGAAATTGCAACAGGTTTTAAATGACAATCATGAAATGGAAAGCAATTATTTTTCCACAGAAGCTCATCACAAAATCAACGTGCAGGTAGTTGTGGCCGAGTGGTTAAGGCGATGGACTCGAAATCAATTGGGGTTTCCCTGCGCAGGTTCAAATCCTGCCAGCTACATTACGCTTTGCTTTTCAAACTTATTTAAAAACACAATATGCATTTAAGATGTAGAAAAGCAAAATATGTTATGTTGAACAATGTAACTGTCTCATCCTAAATCACCTTCACCTGCATCCTATTTCACAATGGACTGCTTTTGAAGCACGTGATCTCTGACAGTGAGGCTCTTCCTGCATTTTAGGAACATGTCATTAAACCATCTCCATTTTTTTTTTACTGTTTCATGATGTAATGGTTATTTATGTGTAGATCTGAGTTAAAATTAGTTTTGTTAATAACAACTAAACTTTTAATTACCAAATCAGCAGCACTAGGTAGAAATGTGCATATCAGATACTTTAAAATATCACAAAACTGTAGTGCTATCTGTGGAATTACAGTGAATGTATTGCAATTATTTCCATCAGCCACTTTGTAAGATACATAACAAAGTTTATTTGTTCATTCCAGAACATATTATCATCTTCATCATAATCAACAATTGCCACCAAGCTCAGGAAATCTTTCCCATCTTAAAGTTAATCTTAAATATATCTCTATAACACTGACATGAGCTGTTTCTTTTTAAAACATAAACAGTAATTGAAAAATTTAAATCAATATTTTTTGGAAACCATCATACTCACCATTGTATCCTAATCCTGATTTAATCCTAGTTTGCAGCCTTGATGTTATGAACTAATTATTTCACATATACATTTGCAGAATCCTATGATGTGCCTTTCACAATATCCATACTGCCACTAAAGAATTCAAAACTTGATCTTGAGAGATCTGCAGAGATGAAATGAATGATGAGAGAAAATGCATGTTAATAAACAAATTTATGATTGTGCAGTGGCAGGTGTGCTAATTCTACATTAAATAAGCATGGGACCAATGAAATAAACAGAACAATAATAAAATATTTTGGACTCCAGGTAATGTCGGGTAGTGGTATAGAAGTAGTTGTGGCCGAGTGGTTAAGGCGATGGACTTGAAATCTTTTGGTGTTTCCCCGCGCAGGTTCAAATCCTGCCAGCTACGTCTTGCTTTTCGAGCATGTCAAAAACAGAGATCATACTTCCTTGACTCCTTTATTTTCTAGGAAACTATACTAGCTATTATATTTCCCATAGTTTGTCTATTAATATAGCAGCTACCAAATAGAAATTGCAACAGGTTTTAAATGACAATCATGAAATGGAAAGCAATTATTTTTCCACAGAAGCTCATCACAAAATCAACGTGCAGGTAGTTGTGGCCGAGTGGTTAAGGCGATGGACTCGAAATCAATTGGGGTTTCCCTGCGCAGGTTCAAATCCAATATGCATTTAAGATGTAGAAAAGCAAAATATGTTATGTTGAACAATGTAACTGTCTCATCCTAAATCACCTTCACCTGCATCCTATTTCACAATGGACTGCTTTTTGAAGCACGTGATCTCAGACAGTGAGGCTCTTCCTGCATTTTAGGAACATGTCATTAAACCATCTCCAAATTTTTTTTACTGTTTCATGATGTAATGGTTATTTATGTGTAGATCTGAGTTAAAATTAGTTTTGTTAATAACAACTAAACTTTTAATTACCAAATCAGCAGCACTAGGTAGAAATGTGCATATCAGATACTTTAAAATATCACAAAACTGTAGTGCTATCTGTGGAATTACAGTGAATGTATTGCAATTATTTCCATCAGCCACTTTGTAAGATACATAACAAAGTTTATTTGTTCATTCCAGAACATATTATCATCTTCATCATAATCAACAATTGCCACCAAGCTCAGGAAATCTTTCCCATCTTAAAGTTAATCTTAAATATATCTCTATAACACTGACATGAGCTGTTTCTTTTTAAAACATAAACAGTAATTGAAAATATAAATCAATATTTTTTGGAAACCTTCATTCTCACCATTTTATCCTAATCCTGATTTAATCCTAGTTTGCAGCCTTGATGTTATGAACTAATTATTTCACATATACATTTGCAGAATCCTATGATGTGCCTTTCACAATATCCATACTGCCACTAAAGAATGCAAAATTTGATCTTGAGAGATCTGCAGAGATGAAATGAATGATGAGAGAAAATGCATGTTAATAAACAAATTTATGATTGTGCAGTGGCAGGTGTGCTAATTCTACATTAAATAAGCATGGGACCAATGAAATAAACAGAACGATAATAAATTATTTTGTACTCCAGGTACTGTCGGGTAGTGGTATAGAAGTAGGTGTGGCCGAGTGGTTAAGGTGATGGACTTGAAATCCATTGGGGTTTCAACGCGAAGGTTCAAATCCTGCCAGCTAAGTCTTGCTTTTCGAGCGTGTCAAAAACAGAGATTATACTTCCTTGACTCCTTTATTTTCTAGGAAACTATACTAGCTATTATATTTCCCATAGTTTGTCTATTAATATAGCAGCTACCAAATAGAAATTGCAACAAGTTTTAAATGACAATCATGAAATGGAAAGCAATTATTTTTCCACAGAAGCTCATCACAAAATCAACGTGCAGGTAGTTGTGGCCGAGTGGTTAAGGCGATGGATTCGAAATCCATTGGGGTTTCCCTGCGCATGTTCAAATCCTATCAGCTACATTTTGCTTTTCAAACTTATTTAAAAACACAATATGCATTTAAGATGTAGAAAAGCAAAATATGTTATGTTGAACAATGTAACTGTCTCATCCTAAATCACCTTCACCTGCATCCTATTTCACAATGGACTGCTTTTTGAAGCACGTGATCTCAGACAGTGAGGCTCTTCCTGCATTTTAGGAACATGTCATTAAACCATCTCCATTTTTTTTTTACTGTTTCATGATGTAATGGTTATTTATGTGTAGATCTGAGTTAAAATTAGTTTTGTTAATAACAACTAAACTTTTAATTACCAAATCAGCAGCACTAGGTAGAAATGTGCATATCAGATACTTTAAAATATCACAAAACTGTAGTGCTATCTGTGGAATTACAGTGAATGTATTGCAATTATTTCCATCAGCCACTTTGTAAGATACATAACAAAGTTTATTTGTTCATTCCAGAACATATTATCATCTTCATCATAATCAACAATTGCCACCAAGCTCAGGAAATCTTTCCCATCTTAAAGTTAATCTTAAATATATCTCTATAACACTGACATGAGCTGTTTCTTTTTAAAACATAAACAGTAATTGAAAATATAAATCAATATTTTTTGGAAACCTTCATTCTCACCATTTTATCCTAATCCTGATTTAATCCTAGTTTGCAGCCTTGATGTTATGAACTAATTATTTCACATATACATTTGCAGAATCCTATGATGTGCCTTTCACAATATCCATACTGCCACTAAAGAATGCAAAATTTGATCTTGAGAGATCTGCAGAGATGAAATGAATGATGAGAGAAAATGCATGTTAATAAACAAATTTATGATTGTGCAGTGGCAGGTGTGCTAATTCTACATTAAATAAGCATGGGACCAATGAAATAAACAGAATGATAATAAATTATTTTGTACTCCAGGTACTGTCTGGTAGTGGTATAGAAGTAGGTGTGGCCGAGTGGTTTGGGGGTTGGGGTTTCAACGCGAAGGTTCAAATCCTGCCAGCTAAGTCTTGCTTTTCGAGTGTGTCAAAAACAGAGATTATACTTCCTTGACTCCTTTATTTTCTAGGAAACTATACTAGCTATTATATTTCCCATAGTTTGTCTATTAATATAGCAGCTACCAAATAGAAATTGCAACAAGTTTTAAATGACAATCATGAAATGGAAAGCAATTATTTTTCCACAGAAGCTCATCACAAAATCAACGTGCAGGTAGTTGTGGCCGAGTGGTTAAGGCGATGGATTCGAAATCCATTGGGGTTTCCCTGCGCATGTTCAAATCCTATCAGCTACATTTTGCTTTTCAAACTTATTTAAAAACACAATATGCATTTAAGATGTAGAAAAGCAAAATATGTTATGTTGAACAATGTAACTGTCTCATCCTAAATCACCTTCACCTGCATCCTATTTCACAATGGACTGCTTTTTGAAGCACGTGATCTCAGACAGTGAGGCTCTTCCTGCATTTTAGGAACATGTCATTAAACCATCTCCATTTTTTTTTTACTGTTTCATGATGTAATGGTTATTTATGTGTAGATCTGAGTTAAAATTAGTTTTGTTAATAAAAACTAAACTTTTAATTAACAAATCAGCAGCACTTGGAAGAAATGTGCATATCAGATACTTTCAAATATCACAAAACTGTAGTGCTATCTGTGGAATTACAGTGAATGTATTGCAATTATTTCCATCGGCCACTTTTTAAGATACATAACAAAGTTTATTTGTTCATTCCAGAACATATTATCATCTTCATCATAATCAACAATTGCCACCAAGCTCAGGAAATCTTTCCCATCTTAAAGTTAATCTTAAATATATCTCTATAACACTGACATGAGCTGTTTCTTTTTAAAACATAAACAGTAATTGAAAAATTTAAATCAATATTTTTTGGAAACCATCATTCTCACCATTGTATCCTAATCCTGATTTAATCCTAGTTTGCAGCCTTGATGTTATGAACTAATTATTTCACATATACATTTGCATTATCCTATGATATGCCTTTCACAATATCCATACTGCCACTAAAGAATGCAAAATTTGATCTTGAGAGATCTGCAGAGATGAAATGAATGATGAGAGAAAATGCATGTTAATAAACAAATTTATGATTGTGCAGTGGCAGGTGTGCTAATTCTACATTAAATAAGCATGGGACCAATGAAATAAACAGAACGATAATAAATTATTTTGTACTCCAGGTACTGTCTGGTAGTGGTATAGAAGTAGTTGTGGCCGAGTGGTTAAGGCGATGGACTTGAAATCATTTGGGGTTTCCACGCGCAGGTTCAAATCCTGCCAGCTAAGTCTTGCTTTTCGAACGTGTCAAAAACAGAGATTATACTTCCTTGACTCCTTTATTTTCTAGGAAACTATACTAGCTATTATATTTCCCATAGTTTGTCTATTAATATAGCAGCTACCAAATAGAAATTGCAACAGGTTTTAAATGACAATCATGAAATGGAAAGCAATTATTTTTCCACAGAAGCTCATCACAAAATCAACGTGCAGGTAGTTGTGGCCGAGTGGTTAAGGTGATGGGCTTGAAATCAATTGGGGTTTCCCTGCGCAGGTTCAAATCCTGCCAGCTACATTACGCTTTGCTTTTCAAACTTATTTAAAAACACAATATGCATTTAAGATGTAGAAAAGCAAAATATGTTATGTTGAACAATGTAACTGTCTCATCCTAAATCACCTTCACCTGCATCCTCTTTCACAATGGACTGCTTTTTGAAGCACGTGATCTCAGACAGTGCGGCTCTTCCTGCATTTTAGGAACATGTCATTAAACCATCTCCAATTTTTTTTTACTGTTTCATGATGTAATGGTTATTTATGTGTAGATCTGAGTTAAAATTAGTTTTGTTAATAAAAACTAAACTTTTAATTAACAAATCAGCAGCACTAGGAAGAAATGTGCATATCAGATACTTTCAAATATCACAAAACTGTAGTGCTATCTGTGGAATTACAGTGAATGTATTGCAATTATTTCCATCGGCCACTTTTTAAGATACATAACAAAGTTTATTTGTTCATTCCAGAACATATTATCATCTTCATCATAATCAACAATTGCCACCAAGCTCAGGAAATCTTTCCCATCTTAAAGTTAATCTTAAATATATCTCTATAACACTGACATGAGCTGTTTCTTTTTAAAACATAAACAGTAATTGAAAAATTTAAATCAATATTTTTTGGAAACCATCATACTCACCATTGTATCCTAATCCTGATTTAATCCTAGTTTGCAGCCTTGATGTTATGAACTAATTATTTCACATATACATTTGCAGAATCCTATGATGTGCCTTTCACAATATCCATACTGCCACTAAAGAATTCAAAACTTGATCTTGAGAGATCTGCAGAGATGAAATGAATGATGAGAGAATATGTATGTTAATAAACAATTTTATGATTGTGCAGTGGCAGGTGTGCTAATTCTACATTAAATAAGCATGGGACCAATGAAATAAACAGAACAATAATAAAATATTTTGGACTCCAGGTAATGTCGGGTAGTGGTATAGAAGTAGTTGTGGCCGAGTGGTTAAAGCGATGGACTTGAAATCTTTTGGTGTTTCCCCGAGCAGGTTCAAATCCTGCCAGCTACGTCTTGCTTTTCGAGCATGTCAAAAACAGAGATCATACTTCCTTGACTCCTTTATTTTCTAGGAAACTATACTAGCTATTATATTTCCCATAGTTTGTCTATTAATATAGCAGCTACCAAATAGAAATTGCAACAGGTTTTAAATGACAATCATGAAATGGAAAGCAATTATTTTTCCACAGAAGCTCATCACAAAATCAACGTGCAGGTAGTTGTGGCCGAGTGGTTAAGGCGATGGACTCGAAATCAATTGGGGTTTCCCTGCGCAGGTTCAAATCCTGCCAGCTACATTACGCTTTGCTTTTCAAACTTATTTAAAAACACAATATGCATTTAAGATGTAGAAAAGCAAAATATGTTATGTTGAACAATGTAACTGTCTCATCCTAAATCACCTTCACCTGCATCCTATTTCACAATGGACTGCTTTTGAAGCACGTGATCTCTGACAGTGAGGCTCTTCCTGCATTTTAGGAACATGTCATTAAACCATCTCCATTTTTTTTTTACTGTTTCATGATGTAATGGTTATTTATGTGTAGATCTGAGTTAAAATTAGTTTTGTTAATAACAACTAAACTTTTAATTACCAAATCAGCAGCACTAGGTAGAAATGTGCATATCAGATACTTTAAAATATCACAAAACTGTAGTGCTATCTGTGGAATTACAGTGAATGTATTGCAATTATTTCCATCAGCCACTTTGTAAGATACATAACAAAGTTTATTTGTTCATTCCAGAACATATTATCATCTTCATCATAATCAACAATTGCCACCAAGCTCAGGAAATCTTTCCCATCTTAAAGTTAATCTTAAATATATCTCTATAACACTGACATGAGCTGTTTCTTTTTAAAACATAAACAGTAATTGAAAAATTTAAATCAATATTTTTTGGAAACCATCATACTCACCATTGTATCCTAATCCTGATTTAATCCTAGTTTGCAGCCTTGATGTTATGAACTAATTATTTCACATATACATTTGCAGAATCCTATGATGTGCCTTTCACAATATCCATACTGCCACTAAAGAATTCAAAACTTGATCTTGAGAGATCTGCAGAGATGAAATGAATGATGAGAGAAAATGCATGTTAATAAACAAATTTATGATTGTGCAGTGGCAGGTGTGCTAATTCTACATTAAATAAGCATGGGACCAATGAAATAAACAGAACAATAATAAAATATTTTGGACTCCAGGTAATGTCGGGTAGTGGTATAGAAGTAGTTGTGGCCGAGTGGTTAAGGCGATGGACTTGAAATCTTTTGGTGTTTCCCCGCGCAGGTTCAAATCCTGCCAGCTACGTCTTGCTTTTCGAGCATGTCAAAAACAGAGATCATACTTCCTTGACTCCTTTATTTTCTAGGAAACTATACTAGCTATTATATTTCCCATAGTTTGTCTATTAATATAGCAGCTACCAAATAGAAATTGCAACAGGTTTTAAATGACAATCATGAAATGGAAAGCAATTATTTTTCCACAGAAGCTCATCACAAAATCAACGTGCAGGTAGTTGTGGCCGAGTGGTTAAGGCGATGGACTCGAAATCAATTGGGGTTTCCCTGCGCAGGTTCAAATCCTGCCAGCTACATTACGCTTTGCTTTTCAAACTTATTTAAAAACACAATATGCATTTAAGATGTAGAAAAGCAAAATATGTTATGTTGAACAATGTAACTGTCTCATCCTAAATCACCTTCACCTGCATCCTATTTCACAATGGACTGCTTTTTGAAGCACGTGATCTCAGACAGTGAGGCTCTTCCTGCATTTTAGGAACATGTCATTAAACCATCTCCAAATTTTTTTTACTGTTTCATGATGTAATGGTTATTTATGTGTAGATCTGAGTTAAAATTAGTTTTGTTAATAACAACTAAACTTTTAATTACCAAATCAGCAGCACTAGGTAGAAATGTGCATATCAGATACTTTAAAATATCACAAAACTGTAGTGCTATCTGTGGAATTACAGTGAATGTATTGCAATTATTTCCATCAGCCACTTTGTAAGATACATAACAAAGTTTATTTGTTCATTCCAGAACATATTATCATCTTCATCATAATCAACAATTGCCACCAAGCTCAGGAAATCTTTCCCATCTTAAAGTTAATCTTAAATATATCTCTATAACACTGACATGAGCTGTTTCTTTTTAAAACATAAACAGTAATTGAAAATATAAATCAATATTTTTTGGAAACCTTCATTCTCACCATTTTATCCTAATCCTGATTTAATCCTAGTTTGCAGCCTTGATGTTATGAACTAATTATTTCACATATACATTTGCAGAATCCTATGATGTGCCTTTCACAATATCCATACTGCCACTAAAGAATGCAAAATTTGATCTTGAGAGATCTGCAGAGATGAAATGAATGATGAGAGAAAATGCATGTTAATAAACAAATTTATGATTGTGCAGTGGCAGGTGTGCTAATTCTACATTAAATAAGCATGGGACCAATGAAATAAACAGAACGATAATAAATTATTTTGTACTCCAGGTACTGTCGGGTAGTGGTATAGAAGTAGGTGTGGCCGAGTGGTTAAGGTGATGGACTTGAAATCCATTGGGGTTTCAACGCGAAGGTTCAAATCCTGCCAGCTAAGTCTTGCTTTTCGAGCGTGTCAAAAACAGAGATTATACTTCCTTGACTCCTTTATTTTCTAGGAAACTATACTAGCTATTATATTTCCCATAGTTTGTCTATTAATATAGCAGCTACCAAATAGAAATTGCAACAAGTTTTAAATGACAATCATGAAATGGAAAGCAATTATTTTTCCACAGAAGCTCATCACAAAATCAACGTGCAGGTAGTTGTGGCCGAGTGGTTAAGGCGATGGATTCGAAATCCATTGGGGTTTCCCTGCGCATGTTCAAATCCTATCAGCTACATTTTGCTTTTCAAACTTATTTAAAAACACAATATGCATTTAAGATGTAGAAAAGCAAAATATGTTATGTTGAACAATGTAACTGTCTCATCCTAAATCACCTTCACCTGCATCCTATTTCACAATGGACTGCTTTTTGAAGCACGTGATCTCAGACAGTGAGGCTCTTCCTGCATTTTAGGAACATGTCATTAAACCATCTCCATTTTTTTTTTACTGTTTCATGATGTAATGGTTATTTATGTGTAGATCTGAGTTAAAATTAGTTTTGTTAATAAAAACTAAACTTTTAATTAACAAATCAGCAGCACTTGGAAGAAATGTGCATATCAGATACTTTCAAATATCACAAAACTGTAGTGCTATCTGTGGAATTACAGTGAATGTATTGCAATTATTTCCATCGGCCACTTTTTAAGATACATAACAAAGTTTATTTGTTCATTCCAGAACATATTATCATCTTCATCATAATCAACAATTGCCACCAAGCTCAGGAAATCTTTCCCATCTTAAAGTTAATCTTAAATATATCTCTATAACACTGACATGAGCTGTTTCTTTTTAAAACATAAACAGTAATTGAAAAATTTAAATCAATATTTTTTGGAAACCATCATTCTCACCATTGTATCCTAATCCTGATTTAATCCTAGTTTGCAGCCTTGATGTTATGAACTAATTATTTCACATATACATTTGCATTATCCTATGATATGCCTTTCACAATATCCATACTGCCACTAAAGAATGCAAAATTTGATCTTGAGAGATCTGCAGAGATGAAATGAATGATGAGAGAAAATGCATGTTAATAAACAAATTTATGATTGTGCAGTGGCAGGTGTGCTAATTCTACATTAAATAAGCATGGGACCAATGAAATAAACAGAACGATAATAAATTATTTTGTACTCCAGGTACTGTCTGGTAGTGGTATAGAAGTAGTTGTGGCCGAGTGGTTAAGGCGATGGACTTGAAATCATTTGGGGTTTCCACGCGCAGGTTCAAATCCTGCCAGCTAAGTCTTGCTTTTCGAACGTGTCAAAAACAGAGATTATACTTCCTTGACTCCTTTATTTTCTAGGAAACTATACTAGCTATTATATTTCCCATAGTTTGTCTATTAATATAGCAGCTACCAAATAGAAATTGCAACAGGTTTTAAATGACAATCATGAAATGGAAAGCAATTATTTTTCCACAGAAGCTCATCACAAAATCAACGTGCAGGTAGTTGTGGCCGAGTGGTTAAGGTGATGGGCTTGAAATCAATTGGGGTTTCCCTGCGCAGGTTCAAATCCTGCCAGCTACATTACGCTTTGCTTTTCAAACTTATTTAAAAACACAATATGCATTTAAGATGTAGAAAAGCAAAATATGTTATGTTGAACAATGTAACTGTCTCATCCTAAATCACCTTCACCTGCATCCTCTTTCACAATGGACTGCTTTTTGAAGCACGTGATCTCAGACAGTGCGGCTCTTCCTGCATTTTAGGAACATGTCATTAAACCATCTCCAATTTTTTTTTACTGTTTCATGATGTAATGGTTATTTATGTGTAGATCTGAGTTAAAATTAGTTTTGTTAATAAAAACTAAACTTTTAATTAACAAATCAGCAGCACTAGGAAGAAATGTGCATATCAGATACTTTCAAATATCACAAAACTGTAGTGCTATCTGTGGAATTACAGTGAATGTATTGCAATTATTTCCATCGGCCACTTTTTAAGATACATAACAAAGTTTATTTGTTCATTCCAGAACATATTATCATCTTCATCATAATCAACAATTGCCACCAAGCTCAGGAAATCTTTCCCATCTTAAAGTTAATCTTAAATATATCTCTATAACACTGACATGAGCTGTTTCTTTTTAAAACATAAACAGTAATTGAAAAATTTAAATCAATATTTTTTGGAAACCATCATACTCACCATTGTATCCTAATCCTGATTTAATCCTAGTTTGCAGCCTTGATGTTATGAACTAATTATTTCACATATACATTTGCAGAATCCTATGATGTGCCTTTCACAATATCCATACTGCCACTAAAGAATTCAAAACTTGATCTTGAGAGATCTGCAGAGATGAAATGAATGATGAGAGAATATGTATGTTAATAAACAATTTTATGATTGTGCAGTGGCAGGTGTGCTAATTCTACATTAAATAAGCATGGGACCAATGAAATAAACAGAACAATAATAAAATATTTTGGACTCCAGGTAATGTCGGGTAGTGGTATAGAAGTAGTTGTGGCCGAGTGGTTAAAGCGATGGACTTGAAATCTTTTGGTGTTTCCCCGAGCAGGTTCAAATCCTGCCAGCTACGTCTTGCTTTTCGAGCATGTCAAAAACAGAGATCATACTTCCTTGACTCCTTTATTTTCTAGGAAACTATACTAGCTATTATATTTCCCATAGTTTGTCTATTAATATAGCAGCTACCAAATAGAAATTGCAACAGGTTTTAAATGACAATCATGAAATGGAAAGCAATTATTTTTCCACAGAAGCTCATCACAAAATCAACGTGCAGGTAGTTGTGGCCGAGTGGTTAAGGCGATGGACTCGAAATCAATTGGGGTTTCCCTGCGCAGGTTCAAATCCTGCCAGCTACATTACGCTTTGCTTTTCAAACTTATTTAAAAACACAATATGCATTTAAGATGTAGAAAAGCAAAATATGTTATGTTGAACAATGTAACTGTCTCATCCTAAATCACCTTCACCTGCATCCTATTTCACAATGGACTGCTTTTGAAGCACGTGATCTCTGACAGTGAGGCTCTTCCTGCATTTTAGGAACATGTCATTAAACCATCTCCATTTTTTTTTTACTGTTTCATGATGTAATGGTTATTTATGTGTAGATCTGAGTTAAAATTAGTTTTGTTAATAACAACTAAACTTTTAATTACCAAATCAGCAGCACTAGGTAGAAATGTGCATATCAGATACTTTAAAATATCACAAAACTGTAGTGCTATCTGTGGAATTACAGTGAATGTATTGCAATTATTTCCATCAGCCACTTTGTAAGATACATAACAAAGTTTATTTGTTCATTCCAGAACATATTATCATCTTCATCATAATCAACAATTGCCACCAAGCTCAGGAAATCTTTCCCATCTTAAAGTTAATCTTAAATATATCTCTATAACACTGACATGAGCTGTTTCTTTTTAAAACATAAACAGTAATTGAAAAATTTAAATCAATATTTTTTGGAAACCATCATACTCACCATTGTATCCTAATCCTGATTTAATCCTAGTTTGCAGCCTTGATGTTATGAACTAATTATTTCACATATACATTTGCAGAATCCTATGATGTGCCTTTCACAATATCCATACTGCCACTAAAGAATTCAAAACTTGATCTTGAGAGATCTGCAGAGATGAAATGAATGATGAGAGAAAATGCATGTTAATAAACAAATTTATGATTGTGCAGTGGCAGGTGTGCTAATTCTACATTAAATAAGCATGGGACCAATGAAATAAACAGAACAATAATAAAATATTTTGGACTCCAGGTAATGTCGGGTAGTGGTATAGAAGTAGTTGTGGCCGAGTGGTTAAGGCGATGGACTTGAAATCTTTTGGTGTTTCCCCGCGCAGGTTCAAATCCTGCCAGCTACGTCTTGCTTTTCGAGCATGTCAAAAACAGAGATCATACTTCCTTGACTCCTTTATTTTCTAGGAAACTATACTAGCTATTATATTTCCCATAGTTTGTCTATTAATATAGCAGCTACCAAATAGAAATTGCAACAGGTTTTAAATGACAATCATGAAATGGAAAGCAATTATTTTTCCACAGAAGCTCATCACAAAATCAACGTGCAGGTAGTTGTGGCCGAGTGGTTAAGGCGATGGACTCGAAATCAATTGGGGTTTCCCTGCGCAGGTTCAAATCCTGCCAGCTACATTACGCTTTGCTTTTCAAACTTATTTAAAAACACAATATGCATTTAAGATGTAGAAAAGCAAAATATGTTATGTTGAACAATGTAACTGTCTCATCCTAAATCACCTTCACCTGCATCCTATTTCACAATGGACTGCTTTTTGAAGCACGTGATCTCAGACAGTGAGGCTCTTCCTGCATTTTAGGAACATGTCATTAAACCATCTCCAAATTTTTTTTACTGTTTCATGATGTAATGGTTATTTATGTGTAGATCTGAGTTAAAATTAGTTTTGTTAATAACAACTAAACTTTTAATTACCAAATCAGCAGCACTAGGTAGAAATGTGCATATCAGATACTTTAAAATATCACAAAACTGTAGTGCTATCTGTGGAATTACAGTGAATGTATTGCAATTATTTCCATCAGCCACTTTGTAAGATACATAACAAAGTTTATTTGTTCATTCCAGAACATATTATCATCTTCATCATAATCAACAATTGCCACCAAGCTCAGGAAATCTTTCCCATCTTAAAGTTAATCTTAAATATATCTCTATAACACTGACATGAGCTGTTTCTTTTTAAAACATAAACAGTAATTGAAAATATAAATCAATATTTTTTGGAAACCTTCATTCTCACCATTTTATCCTAATCCTGATTTAATCCTAGTTTGCAGCCTTGATGTTATGAACTAATTATTTCACATATACATTTGCAGAATCCTATGATGTGCCTTTCACAATATCCATACTGCCACTAAAGAATGCAAAATTTGATCTTGAGAGATCTGCAGAGATGAAATGAATGATGAGAGAAAATGCATGTTAATAAACAAATTTATGATTGTGCAGTGGCAGGTGTGCTAATTCTACATTAAATAAGCATGGGACCAATGAAATAAACAGAACGATAATAAATTATTTTGTACTCCAGGTACTGTCGGGTAGTGGTATAGAAGTAGGTGTGGCCGAGTGGTTAAGGTGATGGACTTGAAATCCATTGGGGTTTCAACGCGAAGGTTCAAATCCTGCCAGCTAAGTCTTGCTTTTCGAGCGTGTCAAAAACAGAGATTATACTTCCTTGACTCCTTTATTTTCTAGGAAACTATACTAGCTATTATATTTCCCATAGTTTGTCTATTAATATAGCAGCTACCAAATAGAAATTGCAACAAGTTTTAAATGACAATCATGAAATGGAAAGCAATTATTTTTCCACAGAAGCTCATCACAAAATCAACGTGCAGGTAGTTGTGGCCGAGTGGTTAAGGCGATGGATTCGAAATCCATTGGGGTTTCCCTGCGCATGTTCAAATCCTATCAGCTACATTTTGCTTTTCAAACTTATTTAAAAACACAATATGCATTTAAGATGTAGAAAAGCAAAATATGTTATGTTGAACAATGTAACTGTCTCATCCTAAATCACCTTCACCTGCATCCTATTTCACAATGGACTGCTTTTTGAAGCACGTGATCTCAGACAGTGAGGCTCTTCCTGCATTTTAGGAACATGTCATTAAACCATCTCCATTTTTTTTTTACTGTTTCATGATGTAATGGTTATTTATGTGTAGATCTGAGTTAAAATTAGTTTTGTTAATAAAAACTAAACTTTTAATTAACAAATCAGCAGCACTTGGAAGAAATGTGCATATCAGATACTTTCAAATATCACAAAACTGTAGTGCTATCTGTGGAATTACAGTGAATGTATTGCAATTATTTCCATCGGCCACTTTTTAAGATACATAACAAAGTTTATTTGTTCATTCCAGAACATATTATCATCTTCATCATAATCAACAATTGCCACCAAGCTCAGGAAATCTTTCCCATCTTAAAGTTAATCTTAAATATA
Source organism: Taudactylus pleione (assembly GCA_031769625.1). Taxonomy (NCBI): domain Eukaryota; kingdom Metazoa; phylum Chordata; class Amphibia; order Anura; family Myobatrachidae; genus Taudactylus; species Taudactylus pleione. The sequence goes on from JAUIMM010000084.1 coordinate 5,188,058, forward strand.
TCTCTATAACACTGACATGAGCTGTTTCTTTTTAAAACATAAACAGTAATTGAAAAATTTAAATCAATATTTTTTGGAAACCATCATTCTCACCATTGTATCCTAATCCTGATTTAATCCTAGTTTGCAGCCTTGATGTTATGAACTAATTATTTCACATATACATTTGCATTATCCTATGATATGCCTTTCACAATATCCATACTGCCACTAAAGAATGCAAAATTTGATCTTGAGAGATCTGCAGAGATGAAATGAATGATGAGAGAAAATGCATGTTAATAAACAAATTTATGATTGTGCAGTGGCAGGTGTGCTAATTCTACATTAAATAAGCATGGGACCAATGAAATAAACAGAACGATAATAAATTATTTTGTACTCCAGGTACTGTCTGGTAGTGGTATAGAAGTAGTTGTGGCCGAGTGGTTAAGGCGATGGACTTGAAATCCTTTGGGGTTTCCACGCGCAGGTTCAAATCCTGCCAGCTAAGTCTTGCTTTTCGAACGTGTCAAAAACAGAGATTATACTTCCTTGACTCCTTTATTTTCTAGGAAACTATACTAGCTATTATATTTCCCATAGTTTGTCTATTAATATAGCAGCTACCAAATAGAAATTGCAACAGGTTTTAAATGACAATCATGAAATGGAAAGCAATTATGTTTCCACAGAAGCTCATCACAAAATCAACGTGCAGGTAGTTGTGGCCAAGTGGTTAAGGTGATGGACTTGAAATCAATTGGGGTTTCCCTGCGCAGGTTCAAATCCTGCCAGCTACATTACGTTTTGCTTTTCAAACTTATTTAAAAACACAATATGCATTTAAGATGTAGAAAAGCAAAATATGTTATGTTGAACAATGTAACTGTCTCATCCTAAATCACCTTCACCTGCATCCTCTTTCACAATGGACTGCTTTTTGAAGCACGTGATCTCAGACAGTGCGGCTCTTCCTGCATTTTAGGAACATGTCATTAAACCATCTCCAATTTTTTTTTACTGTTTCATGATGTAATGGTTATTTATGTGTAGATCTGAGTTAAAATTAGTTTTGTTAATAAAAACTAAACTTTTAATTAACAAATCAGCAGCACTAGGAAGAAATGTGCATATCAGATACTTTCAAATATCACAAAACTGTAGTGCTATCTGTGGAATTACAGTGAATGTATTGCAATTATTTCCATCGGCCACTTTTTAAGATACATAACAAAGTTTATTTGTTCATTCCAGAACATATTATCATCTTCATCATAATCAACAATTGCCACCAAGCTCAGGAAATCTTTCCCATCTTAAAGTTAATCTTAAATATATCTCTATAACACTGACATGAGCTGTTTCTTTTTAAAACATAAACAGTAATTGAAAAATTTAAATCAATATTTTTTGGAAACCATCATACTCACCATTGTATCCTAATCCTGATTTAATCCTAGTTTGCAGCCTTGATGTTATGAACTAATTATTTCACATATACATTTGCAGAATCCTATGATGTGCCTTTCACAATATCCATACTGCCACTAAAGAATTCAAAACTTGATCTTGAGAGATCTGCAGAGATGAAATGAATGATGAGAGAAAATGCATGTTAATAAACAAATTTATGATTGTGCAGTGGCAGGTGTGCTAATTCTACATTAAATAAGCATGGGACCAATGAAATAAACAGAACAATAATAAAATATTTTGGACTCCAGGTAATGTCGGGTAGTGGTATAGAAGTAGTTGTGGCCGAGTGGTTAAGGCGATGGACTTGAAATCTTTTGGTGTTTCCCTGAGCAGGTTCAAATCCTGCCAGCTACGTCTTGCTTTTCGAGCATGTCAAAAACAGAGATCATACTTCCTTGACTCCTTTATTTTCTAGGAAACTATACTAGCTATTATATTTCCCATAGTTTGTCTATTAATATAGCAGCTACCAAATAGAAATTGCAACAGGTTTTAAATGACAATCATGAAATGGAAAGCAATTATTTTTCCACAGAAGCTCATCACAAAATCAACGTGCAGGTAGTTGTGGCCGAGTGGTTAAGGCGATGGACTCGAAATCAATTGGGGTTTCCCTGCGCAGGTTCAAATCCTGCCAGCTACATTACGCTTTGCTTTTCAAACTTATTTAAAAACACAATATGCATTTAAGATGTAGAAAAGCAAAATATGTTATGTTGAACAATGTAACTGTCTCATCCTAAATCACCTTCACCTGCATCCTATTTCACAATGGACTGCTTTTGAAGCACGTGATCTCTGACAGTGAGGCTCTTCCTGCATTTTAGGAACATGTCATTAAACCATCTCCATTTTTTTTTTACTGTTTCATGATGTAATGGTTATTTATGTGTAGATCTGAGTTAAAATTAGTTTTGTTAATAACAACTAAACTTTTAATTACCAAATCAGCAGCACTAGGTAGAAATGTGCATATCAGATACTTTAAAATATCACAAAACTGTAGTGCTATCTGTGGAATTACAGTGAATGTATTGCAATTATTTCCATCAGCCACTTTGTAAGATACATAACAAAGTTTATTTGTTCATTCCAGAACATATTATCATCTTCATCATAATCAACAATTGCCACCAAGCTCAGGAAATCTTTCCCATCTTAAAGTTAATCTTAAATATATCTCTATAACACTGACATGAGCTGTTTCTTTTTAAAACATAAACAGTAATTGAAAAATTTAAATCAATATTTTTTGGAAACCATCATACTCACCATTGTATCCTAATCCTGATTTAATCCTAGTTTGCAGCCTTGATGTTATGAACTAATTATTTCACATATACATTTGCAGAATCCTATGATGTGCCTTTCACAATATCCATACTGCCACTAAAGAATTCAAAACTTGATCTTGAGAGATCTGCAGAGATGAAATGAATGATGAGAGAAAATGCATGTTAATAAACAAATTTATGATTGTGCAGTGGCAGGTGTGCTAATTCTACATTAAATAAGCATGGGACCAATGAAATAAACAGAACAATAATAAAATATTTTGGACTCCAGGTAATGTCGGGTAGTGGTATAGAAGTAGTTGTGGCTGAGTGGTTAAGGCGATGGACTTGAAATCTTTTGGTGTTTCCCCGCGCAGGTTCAAATCCTGCCAGCTACGTCTTGCTTTTCGAGCATGTCAAAAACAGAGATCATACTTCCTTGACTCCTTTATTTTCTAGGAAACTATACTAGCTATTATATTTCCCATAGTTTGTCTATTAATATAGCAGCTACCAAATAGAAATTGCAACAGGTTTTAAATGACAATCATGAAATGGAAAGCAATTATTTTTCCACAGAAGCTCATCACAAAATCAACGTGCAGGTAGTTGTGGCCGAGTGGTTAAGGCGATGGACTCGAAATCAATTGGGGTTTCCCTGCGCAGGTTCAAATCCTGCCAGCTACATTACGCTTTGCTTTTCAAACTTATTTAAAAACACAATATGCATTTAAGATGTAGAAAAGCAAAATATGTTATGTTGAACAATGTAACTGTCTCATCCTAAATCACCTTCACCTGCATCCTATTTCACAATGGACTGCTTTTTGAAGCACGTGATCTCAGACAGTGAGGCTCTTCCTGCATTTTAGGAACATGTCATTAAACCATCTCCAAATTTTTTTTACTGTTTCATGATGTAATGGTTATTTATGTGTAGATCTGAGTTAAAATTAGTTTTGTTAATAACAACTAAACTTTTAATTACCAAATCAGCAGCACTAGGTAGAAATGTGCATATCAGATACTTTAAAATATCACAAAACTGTAGTGCTATCTGTGGAATTACAGTGAATGTATTGCAATTATTTCCATCAGCCACTTTGTAAGATACATAACAAAGTTTATTTGTTCATTCCAGAACATATTATCATCTTCATCATAATCAACAATTGCCACCAAGCTCAGGAAATCTTTCCCATCTTAAAGTTAATCTTAAATATATCTCTATAACACTGACATGAGCTGTTTCTTTTTAAAACATAAACAGTAATTGAAAATATAAATCAATATTTTTTGGAAACCTTCATTCTCACCATTTTATCCTAATCCTGATTTAATCCTAGTTTGCAGCCTTGATGTTATGAACTAATTATTTCACATATACATTTGCAGAATCCTATGATGTGCCTTTCACAATATCCATACTGCCACTAAAGAATGCAAAATTTGATCTTGAGAGATCTGCAGAGATGAAATGAATGATGAGAGAAAATGCATGTTAATAAACAAATTTATGATTGTGCAGTGGCAGGTGTGCTAATTCTACATTAAATAAGCATGGGACCAATGAAATAAACAGAACGATAATAAATTATTTTGTACTCCAGGTACTGTCGGGTAGTGGTATAGAAGTAGGTGTGGCCGAGTGGTTAAGGTGATGGACTTGAAATCCATTGGGGTTTCAACGCGAAGGTTCAAATCCTGCCAGCTAAGTCTTGCTTTTCGAGCGTGTCAAAAACAGAGATTATACTTCCTTGACTCCTTTATTTTCTAGGAAACTATACTAGCTATTATATTTCCCATAGTTTGTCTATTAATATAGCAGCTACCAAATAGAAATTGCAACAAGTTTTAAATGACAATCATGAAATGGAAAGCAATTATTTTTCCACAGAAGCTCATCACAAAATCAACGTGCAGGTAGTTGTGGCCGAGTGGTTAAGGCGATGGATTCGAAATCCATTGGGGTTTCCCTGCGCATGTTCAAATCCTATCAGCTACATTTTGCTTTTCAAACTTATTTAAAAACACAATATGCATTTAAGATGTAGAAAAGCAAAATATGTTATGTTGAACAATGTAACTGTCTCATCCTAAATCACCTTCACCTGCATCCTATTTCACAATGGACTGCTTTTTGAAGCACGTGATCTCAGACAGTGAGGCTCTTCCTGCATTTTAGGAACATGTCATTAAACCATCTCCATTTTTTTTTTACTGTTTCATGATGTAATGGTTATTTATGTGTAGATCTGAGTTAAAATTAGTTTTGTTAATAAAAACTAAACTTTTAATTAACAAATCAGCAGCACTTGGAAGAAATGTGCATATCAGATACTTTCAAATATCACAAAACTGTAGTGCTATCTGTGGAATTACAGTGAATGTATTGCAATTATTTCCATCGGCCACTTTTTAAGATACATAACAAAGTTTATTTGTTCATTCCAGAACATATTATCATCTTCATCATAATCAACAATTGCCACCAAGCTCAGGAAATCTTTCCCATCTTAAAGTTAATCTTAAATATATCTCTATAACACTGACATGAGCTGTTTCTTTTTAAAACATAAACAGTAATTGAAAAATTTAAATCAATATTTTTTGGAAACCATCATTCTCACCATTGTATCCTAATCCTGATTTAATCCTAGTTTGCAGCCTTGATGTTATGAACTAATTATTTCACATATACATTTGCATTATCCTATGATATGCCTTTCACAATATCCATACTGCCACTAAAGAATGCAAAATTTGATCTTGAGAGATCTGCAGAGATGAAATGAATGATGAGAGAAAATGCATGTTAATAAACAAATTTATGATTGTGCAGTGGCAGGTGTGCTAATTCTACATTAAATAAGCATGGGACCAATGAAATAAACAGAACGATAATAAATTATTTTGTACTCCAGGTACTGTCTGGTAGTGGTATAGAAGTAGTTGTGGCCGAGTGGTTAAGGCGATGGACTTGAAATCCTTTGGAGTTTCCACGCGCAGGTTCAAATCCTGCCAGCTAAGTCTTGCTTTTCGAACGTGTCAAAAACAGAGATTATACTTCCTTGACTCCTTTATTTTCTAGGAAACTATACTAGCTATTATATTTCCCATAGTTTGTCTATTAATATAGCAGCTACCAAATAGAAATTGCAACAGGTTTTAAATGACAATCATGAAATGGAAAGCAATTATGTTTCCACAGAAGCTCATCACAAAATCAACGTGCAGGTAGTTGTGGCCAAGTGGTTAAGGTGATGGACTTGAAATCAATTGGGGTTTCCCTGCGCAGGTTCAAATCCTGCCAGCTACATTACGTTTTGCTTTTCAAACTTATTTAAAAACACAATATGCATTTAAGATGTAGAAAAGCAAAATATGTTATGTTGAACAATGTAACTGTCTCATCCTAAATCACCTTCACCTGCATCCTCTTTCACAATGGACTGCTTTTTGAAGCACGTGATCTCAGACAGTGCGGCTCTTCCTGCATTTTAGGAACATGTCATTAAACCATCTCCAATTTTTTTTTACTGTTTCATGATGTAATGGTTATTTATGTGTAGATCTGAGTTAAAATTAGTTTTGTTAATAAAAACTAAACTTTTAATTAACAAATCAGCAGCACTAGGAAGAAATGTGCATATCAGATACTTTCAAATATCACAAAACTGTAGTGCTATCTGTGGAATTACAGTGAATGTATTGCAATTATTTCCATCGGCCACTTTTTAAGATACATAACAAAGTTTATTTGTTCATTCCAGAACATATTATCATCTTCATCATAATCAACAATTGCCACCAAGCTCAGGAAATCTTTCCCATCTTAAAGTTAATCTTAAATATATCTCTATAACACTGACATGAGCTGTTTCTTTTTAAAACATAAACAGTAATTGAAAAATTTAAATCAATATTTTTTGGAAACCATCATACTCACCATTGTATCCTAATCCTGATTTAATCCTAGTTTGCAGCCTTGATGTTATGAACTAATTATTTCACATATACATTTGCAGAATCCTATGATGTGCCTTTCACAATATCCATACTGCCACTAAAGAATTCAAAACTTGATCTTGAGAGATCTGCAGAGATGAAATGAATGATGAGAGAAAATGCATGTTAATAAACAAATTTATGATTGTGCAGTGGCAGGTGTGCTAATTCTACATTAAATAAGCATGGGACCAATGAAATAAACAGAACAATAATAAAATATTTTGGACTCCAGGTAATGTCGGGTAGTGGTATAGAAGTAGTTGTGGCCGAGTGGTTAAGGCGATGGACTTGAAATCTTTTGGTGTTTCCCTGAGCAGGTTCAAATCCTGCCAGCTACGTCTTGCTTTTCGAGCATGTCAAAAACAGAGATCATACTTCCTTGACTCCTTTATTTTCTAGGAAACTATACTAGCTATTATATTTCCCATAGTTTGTCTATTAATATAGCAGCTACCAAATAGAAATTGCAACAGGTTTTAAATGACAATCATGAAATGGAAAGCAATTATTTTTCCACAGAAGCTCATCACAAAATCAACGTGCAGGTAGTTGTGGCCGAGTGGTTAAGGCGATGGACTCGAAATCAATTGGGGTTTCCCTGCGCAGGTTCAAATCCTGCCAGCTACATTACGCTTTGCTTTTCAAACTTATTTAAAAACACAATATGCATTTAAGATGTAGAAAAGCAAAATATGTTATGTTGAACAATGTAACTGTCTCATCCTAAATCACCTTCACCTGCATCCTATTTCACAATGGACTGCTTTTGAAGCACGTGATCTCTGACAGTGAGGCTCTTCCTGCATTTTAGGAACATGTCATTAAACCATCTCCATTTTTTTTTTACTGTTTCATGATGTAATGGTTATTTATGTGTAGATCTGAGTTAAAATTAGTTTTGTTAATAACAACTAAACTTTTAATTACCAAATCAGCAGCACTAGGTAGAAATGTGCATATCAGATACTTTAAAATATCACAAAACTGTAGTGCTATCTGTGGAATTACAGTGAATGTATTGCAATTATTTCCATCAGCCACTTTGTAAGATACATAACAAAGTTTATTTGTTCATTCCAGAACATATTATCATCTTCATCATAATCAACAATTGCCACCAAGCTCAGGAAATCTTTCCCATCTTAAAGTTAATCTTAAATATATCTCTATAACACTGACATGAGCTGTTTCTTTTTAAAACATAAACAGTAATTGAAAAATTTAAATCAATATTTTTTGGAAACCATCATACTCACCATTGTATCCTAATCCTGATTTAATCCTAGTTTGCAGCCTTGATGTTATGAACTAATTATTTCACATATACATTTGCAGAATCCTATGATGTGCCTTTCACAATATCCATACTGCCACTAAAGAATTCAAAACTTGATCTTGAGAGATCTGCAGAGATGAAATGAATGATGAGAGAAAATGCATGTTAATAAACAAATTTATGATTGTGCAGTGGCAGGTGTGCTAATTCTACATTAAATAAGCATGGGACCAATGAAATAAACAGAACAATAATAAAATATTTTGGACTCCAGGTAATGTCGGGTAGTGGTATAGAAGTAGTTGTGGCTGAGTGGTTAAGGCGATGGACTTGAAATCTTTTGGTGTTTCCCCGCGCAGGTTCAAATCCTGCCAGCTACGTCTTGCTTTTCGAGCATGTCAAAAACAGAGATCATACTTCCTTGACTCCTTTATTTTCTAGGAAACTATACTAGCTATTATATTTCCCATAGTTTGTCTATTAATATAGCAGCTACCAAATAGAAATTGCAACAGGTTTTAAATGACAATCATGAAATGGAAAGCAATTATTTTTCCACAGAAGCTCATCACAAAATCAACGTGCAGGTAGTTGTGGCCGAGTGGTTAAGGCGATGGACTCGAAATCAATTGGGGTTTCCCTGCGCAGGTTCAAATCCTGCCAGCTACATTACGCTTTGCTTTTCAAACTTATTTAAAAACACAATATGCATTTAAGATGTAGAAAAGCAAAATATGTTATGTTGAACAATGTAACTGTCTCATCCTAAATCACCTTCACCTGCATCCTATTTCACAATGGACTGCTTTTTGAAGCACGTGATCTCAGACAGTGAGGCTCTTCCTGCATTTTAGGAACATGTCATTAAACCATCTCCAAATTTTTTTTACTGTTTCATGATGTAATGGTTATTTATGTGTAGATCTGAGTTAAAATTAGTTTTGTTAATAACAACTAAACTTTTAATTACCAAATCAGCAGCACTAGGTAGAAATGTGCATATCAGATACTTTAAAATATCACAAAACTGTAGTGCTATCTGTGGAATTACAGTGAATGTATTGCAATTATTTCCATCAGCCACTTTGTAAGATACATAACAAAGTTTATTTGTTCATTCCAGAACATATTATCATCTTCATCATAATCAACAATTGCCACCAAGCTCAGGAAATCTTTCCCATCTTAAAGTTAATCTTAAATATATCTCTATAACACTGACATGAGCTGTTTCTTTTTAAAACATAAACAGTAATTGAAAATATAAATCAATATTTTTTGGAAACCTTCATTCTCACCATTTTATCCTAATCCTGATTTAATCCTAGTTTGCAGCCTTGATGTTATGAACTAATTATTTCACATATACATTTGCAGAATCCTATGATGTGCCTTTCACAATATCCATACTGCCACTAAAGAATGCAAAATTTGATCTTGAGAGATCTGCAGAGATGAAATGAATGATGAGAGAAAATGCATGTTAATAAACAAATTTATGATTGTGCAGTGGCAGGTGTGCTAATTCTACATTAAATAAGCATGGGACCAATGAAATAAACAGAACGATAATAAATTATTTTGTACTCCAGGTACTGTCGGGTAGTGGTATAGAAGTAGGTGTGGCCGAGTGGTTAAGGTGATGGACTTGAAATCCATTGGGGTTTCAACGCGAAGGTTCAAATCCTGCCAGCTAAGTCTTGCTTTTCGAGCGTGTCAAAAACAGAGATTATACTTCCTTGACTCCTTTATTTTCTAGGAAACTATACTAGCTATTATATTTCCCATAGTTTGTCTATTAATATAGCAGCTACCAAATAGAAATTGCAACAAGTTTTAAATGACTATCATGAAATGGAAAGCAATTATTTTTCCACAGAAGCTCATCACAAAATCAATGTGCAGGTAGTTGTGGCCGAGTGGTTAAGGCGATGGATTCGAAATCCATTGGGGTTTCCCTGCGCATGTTCAAATCCTATCAGCTACATTTTGCTTTTCAAACTTATTTAAAAACACAATATGCATTTAAGATGTAGAAAAGCAAAATATGTTATGTTGAACAATGTAACTGTCTCATCCTAAATCACCTTCACCTGCATCCTATTTCACAATGGACTGCTTTTTGAAGCACGTGATCTCAGACAGTGAGGCTCTTCCTGCATTTTAGGAACATGTCATTAAACCATCTCCATTTTTTTTTTACTGTTTCATGATGTAATGGTTATTTATGTGTAGATCTGAGTTAAAATTAGTTTTGTTAATAAAAACTAAACTTTTAATTAACAAATCAGCAGCACTTGGAAGAAATGTGCATATCAGATACTTTCAAATATCACAAAACTGTAGTGCTATCTGTGGAATTACAGTGAATGTATTGCAATTATTTCCATCGGCCACTTTTTAAGATACATAACAAAGTTTATTTGTTCATTCCAGAACATATTATCATCTTCATCATAATCAACAATTGCCACCAAGCTCAGGAAATCTTTCCCATCTTAAAGTTAATCTTAAATATATCTCTATAACACTGACATGAGCTGTTTCTTTTTAAAACATAAACAGTAATTGAAAAATTTAAATCAATATTTTTTGGAAACCATCATTCTCACCATTGTATCCTAATCCTGATTTAATCCTAGTTTGCAGCCTTGATGTTATGAACTAATTATTTCACATATACATTTGCATTATCCTATGATATGCCTTTCACAATATCCATACTGCCACTAAAGAATGCAAAATTTGATCTTGAGAGATCTGCAGAGATGAAATGAATGATGAGAGAAAATGCATGTTAATAAACAAATTTATGATTGTGCAGTGGCAGGTGTGCTAATTCTACATTAAATAAGCATGGGACCAATGAAATAAACAGAACGATAATAAATTATTTTGTACTCCAGGTACTGTCTGGTAGTGGTATAGAAGTAGTTGTGGCCGAGTGGTTAAGGCGATGGACTTGAAATCCTTTGGGGTTTCCACGCGCAGGTTCAAATCCTGCCAGCTAAGTCTTGCTTTTCGAACGTGTCAAAAACAGAGATTATACTTCCTTGACTCCTTTATTTTCTAGGAAACTATACTAGCTATTATATTTCCCATAGTTTGTCTATTAATATAGCAGCTACCAAATAGAAATTGCAACAGGTTTTAAATGACAATCATGAAATGGAAAGCAATTATGTTTCCACAGAAGCTCATCACAAAATCAACGTGCAGGTAGTTGTGGCCAAGTGGTTAAGGTGATGGACTTGAAATCAATTGGGGTTTCCCTGCGCAGGTTCAAATCCTGCCAGCTACATTACGTTTTGCTTTTCAAACTTATTTAAAAACACAATATGCATTTAAGATGTAGAAAAGCAAAATATGTTATGTTGAACAATGTAACTGTCTCATCCTAAATCACCTTCACCTGCATCCTCTTTCACAATGGACTGCTTTTTGAAGCACGTGATCTCAGACAGTGAGGCTCTTCCTGCATTTTAGGAACATGTCATTAAACCATCTCCAATTTTTTTTTACTGTTTCATGATGTAATGGTTATTTATGTGTAGATCTGAGTTAAAATTAGTTTTGTTAATAAAAACTAAACTTTTAATTAACAAATCAGCAGCACTAGGAAGAAATGTGCATATCAGATACTTTCAAATATCACAAAACTGTAGTGCTATCTGTGGAATTACAGTGAATGTATTGCAATTATTTCCATCGGCCACTTTTTAAGATACATAACAAAGTTTATTTGTTCATTCCAGAACATATTATCATCTTCATCATAATCAACAATTGCCACCAAGCTCAGGAAATCTTTCCCATCTTAAAGTTAATCTTAAATATATCTCTATAACACTGACATGAGCTGTTTCTTTTTAAAACATAAACAGTAATTGAAAAATTTAAATCAATATTTTTTGGAAACCATCATACTCACCATTGTATCCTAATCCTGATTTAATCCTAGTTTGCAGCCTTGATGTTATGAACTAATTATTTCACATATACATTTGCAGAATCCTATGATGTGCCTTTCACAATATCCATACTGCCACTAAAGAATTCAAAACTTGATCTTGAGAGATCTGCAGAGATGAAATGAATGATGAGAGAAAATGCATGTTAATAAACAAATTTATGATTGTGCAGTGGCAGGTGTGCTAATTCTACATTAAATAAGCATGGGACCAATGAAATAAACAGAACAATAATAAAATATTTTGGACTCCAGGTAATGTCGGGTAGTGGTATAGAAGTAGTTGTGGCCGAGTGGTTAAGGCGATGGACTTGAAATCTTTTGGTGTTTCCCTGAGCAGGTTCAAATCCTGCCAGCTACGTCTTGCTTTTCGAGCATGTCAAAAACAGAGATCATACTTCCTTGACTCCTTTATTTTCTAGGAAACTATACTAGCTATTATATTTCCCATAGTTTGTCTATTAATATAGCAGCTACCAAATAGAAATTGCAACAGGTTTTAAATGACAATCATGAAATGGAAAGCAATTATTTTTCCACAGAAGCTCATCACAAAATCAACGTGCAGGTAGTTGTGGCCGAGTGGTTAAGGCGATGGACTCGAAATCAATTGGGGTTTCCCTGCGCAGGTTCAAATCCTGCCAGCTACATTACGCTTTGCTTTTCAAACTTATTTAAAAACACAATATGCATTTAAGATGTAGAAAAGCAAAATATGTTATGTTGAACAATGTAACTGTCTCATCCTAAATCACCTTCACCTGCATCCTATTTCACAATGGACTGCTTTTGAAGCACGTGATCTCTGACAGTGAGGCTCTTCCTGCATTTTAGGAACATGTCATTAAACCATCTCCATTTTTTTTTTACTGTTTCATGATGTAATGGTTATTTATGTGTAGATCTGAGTTAAAATTAGTTTTGTTAATAACAACTAAACTTTTAATTACCAAATCAGCAGCACTAGGTAGAAATGTGCATATCAGATACTTTAAAATATCACAAAACTGTAGTGCTATCTGTGGAATTACAGTGAATGTATTGCAATTATTTCCATCAGCCACTTTGTAAGATACATAACAAAGTTTATTTGTTCATTCCAGAACATATTATCATCTTCATCATAATCAACAATTGCCACCAAGCTCAGGAAATCTTTCCCATCTTAAAGTTAATCTTAAATATATCTCTATAACACTGACATGAGCTGTTTCTTTTTAAAACATAAACAGTAATTGAAAAATTTAAATCAATATTTTTTGGAAACCATCATACTCACCATTGTATCCTAATCCTGATTTAATCCTAGTTTGCAGCCTTGATGTTATGAACTAATTATTTCACATATACATTTGCAGAATCCTATGATGTGCCTTTCACAATATCCATACTGCCACTAAAGAATTCAAAACTTGATCTTGAGAGATCTGCAGAGATGAAATGAATGATGAGAGAAAATGCATGTTAATAAACAAATTTATGATTGTGCAGTGGCAGGTGTGCTAATTCTACATTAAATAAGCATGGGACCAATGAAATAAACAGAACAATAATAAAATATTTTGGACTCCAGGTAATGTCGGGTAGTGGTATAGAAGTAGTTGTGGCTGAGTGGTTAAGGCGATGGACTTGAAATCTTTTGGTGTTTCCCCGCGCAGGTTCAAATCCTGCCAGCTACGTCTTGCTTTTCGAGCATGTCAAAAACAGAGATCATACTTCCTTGACTCCTTTATTTTCTAGGAAACTATACTAGCTATTATATTTCCCATAGTTTGTCTATTAATATAGCAGCTACCAAATAGAAATTGCAACAGGTTTTAAATGACAATCATGAAATGGAAAGCAATTATTTTTCCACAGAAGCTCATCACAAAATCAACGTGCAGGTAGTTGTGGCCGAGTGGTTAAGGCGATGGACTCGAAATCAATTGGGGTTTCCCTGCGCAGGTTCAAATCCTGCCAGCTACATTACGCTTTGCTTTTCAAACTTATTTAAAAACACAATATGCATTTAAGATGTAGAAAAGCAAAATATGTTATGTTGAACAATGTAACTGTCTCATCCTAAATCACCTTCACCTGCATCCTATTTCACAATGGACTGCTTTTTGAAGCACGTGATCTCAGACAGTGAGGCTCTTCCTGCATTTTAGGAACATGTCATTAAACCATCTCCAAATTTTTTTTACTGTTTCATGATGTAATGGTTATTTATGTGTAGATCTGAGTTAAAATTAGTTTTGTTAATAACAACTAAACTTTTAATTACCAAATCAGCAGCACTAGGTAGAAATGTGCATATCAGATACTTTAAAATATCACAAAACTGTAGTGCTATCTGTGGAATTACAGTGAATGTATTGCAATTATTTCCATCAGCCACTTTGTAAGATACATAACAAAGTTTATTTGTTCATTCCAGAACATATTATCATCTTCATCATAATCAACAATTGCCACCAAGCTCAGGAAATCTTTCCCATCTTAAAGTTAATCTTAAATATATCTCTATAACACTGACATGAGCTGTTTCTTTTTAAAACATAAACAGTAATTGAAAATATAAATCAATATTTTTTGGAAACCTTCATTCTCACCATTTTATCCTAATCCTGATTTAATCCTAGTTTGCAGCCTTGATGTTATGAACTAATTATTTCACATATACATTTGCAGAATCCTATGATGTGCCTTTCACAATATCCATACTGCCACTAAAGAATGCAAAATTTGATCTTGAGAGATCTGCAGAGATGAAATGAATGATGAGAGAAAATGCATGTTAATAAACAAATTTATGATTGTGCAGTGGCAGGTGTGCTAATTCTACATTAAATAAGCATGGGACCAATGAAATAAACAGAACGATAATAAATTATTTTGTACTCCAGGTACTGTCGGGTAGTGGTATAGAAGTAGGTGTGGCCGAGTGGTTAAGGTGATGGACTTGAAATCCATTGGGGTTTCAACGCGAAGGTTCAAATCCTGCCAGCTAAGTCTTGCTTTTCGAGCGTGTCAAAAACAGAGATTATACTTCCTTGACTCCTTTATTTTCTAGGAAACTATACTAGCTATTATATTTCCCATAGTTTGTCTATTAATATAGCAGCTACCAAATAGAAATTGCAACAAGTTTTAAATGACAATCATGAAATGGAAAGCAATTATTTTTCCACAGAAGCTCATCACAAAATCAACGTGCAGGTAGTTGTGGCCGAGTGGTTAAGGCGATGGATTCGAAATCCATTGGGGTTTCCCTGCGCATGTTCAAATCCTATCAGCTACATTTTGCTTTTCAAACTTATTTAAAAACACAATATGCATTTAAGATGTAGAAAAGCAAAATATGTTATGTTGAACAATGTAACTGTCTCATCCTAAATCACCTTCACCTGCATCCTATTTCACAATGGACTGCTTTTTGAAGCACGTGATCTCAGACAGTGAGGCTCTTCCTGCATTTTAGGAACATGTCATTAAACCATCTCCATTTTTTTTTTACTGTTTCATGATGTAATGGTTATTTATGTGTAGATCTGAGTTAAAATTAGTTTTGTTAATAAAAACTAAACTTTTAATTAACAAATCAGCAGCACTTGGAAGAAATGTGCATATCAGATACTTTCAAATATCACAAAACTGTAGTGCTATCTGTGGAATTACAGTGAATGTATTGCAATTATTTCCATCGGCCACTTTTTAAGATACATAACAAAGTTTATTTGTTCATTCCAGAACATATTATCATCTTCATCATAATCAACAATTGCCACCAAGCTCAGGAAATCTTTCCCATCTTAAAGTTAATCTTAAATATATCTCTATAACACTGACATGAGCTGTTTCTTTTTAAAACATAAACAGTAATTGAAAAATTTAAATCAATATTTTTTGGAAACCATCATTCTCACCATTGTATCCTAATCCTGATTTAATCCTAGTTTGCAGCCTTGATGTTATGAACTAATTATTTCACATATACATTTGCATTATCCTATGATATGCCTTTCACAATATCCATACTGCCACTAAAGAATGCAAAATTTGATCTTGAGAGATCTGCAGAGATGAAATGAATGATGAGAGAAAATGCATGTTAATAAACAAATTTATGATTGTGCAGTGGCAGGTGTGCTAATTCTACATTAAATAAGCATGGGACCAATGAAATAAACAGAACGATAATAAATTATTTTGTACTCCAGGTACTGTCTGGTAGTGGTATAGAAGTAGTTGTGGCCGAGTGGTTAAGGCGATGGACTTGAAATCCTTTGGGGTTTCCACGCGCAGGTTCAAATCCTGCCAGCTAAGTCTTGCTTTTCGAACGTGTCAAAAACAGAGATTATACTTCCTTGACTCCTTTATTTTCTAGGAAACTATACTAGCTATTATATTTCCCATAGTTTGTCTATTAATATAGCAGCTACCAAATAGAAATTGCAACAGGTTTTAAATGACAATCATGAAATGGAAAGCAATTATGTTTCCACAGAAGCTCATCACAAAATCAACGTGCAGGTAGTTGTGGCCAAGTGGTTAAGGTGATGGACTTGAAATCAATTGGGGTTTCCCTGCGCAGGTTCAAATCCTGCCAGCTACATTACGTTTTGCTTTTCAAACTTATTTAAAAACACAATATGCATTTAAGATGTAGAAAAGCAAAATATGTTATGTTGAACAATGTAACTGTCTCATCCTAAATCACCTTCACCTGCATCCTCTTTCACAATGGACTGCTTTTTGAAGCACGTGATCTCAGACAGTGCGGCTCTTCCTGCATTTTAGGAACATGTCATTAAACCATCTCCAATTTTTTTTTACTGTTTCATGATGTAATGGTTATTTATGTGTAGATCTGAGTTAAAATTAGTTTTGTTAATAAAAACTAAACTTTTAATTAACAAATCAGCAGCACTAGGAAGAAATGTGCATATCAGATACTTTCAAATATCACAAAACTGTAGTGCTATCTGTGGAATTACAGTGAATGTATTGCAATTATTTCCATCGGCCACTTTTTAAGATACATAACAAAGTTTATTTGTTCATTCCAGAACATATTATCATCTTCATCATAATCAACAATTGCCACCAAGCTCAGGAAATCTTTCCCATCTTAAAGTTAATCTTAAATATATCTCTATAACACTGACATGAGCTGTTTCTTTTTAAAACATAAACAGTAATTGAAAAATTTAAATCAATATTTTTTGGAAACCATCATACTCACCATTGTATCCTAATCCTGATTTAATCCTAGTTTGCAGCCTTGATGTTATGAACTAATTATTTCACATATACATTTGCAGAATCCTATGATGTGCCTTTCACAATATCCATACTGCCACTAAAGAATTCAAAACTTGATCTTGAGAGATCTGCAGAGATGAAATGAATGATGAGAGAAAATGCATGTTAATAAACAAATTTATGATTGTGCAGTGGCAGGTGTGCTAATTCTACATTAAATAAGCATGGGACCAATGAAATAAACAGAACAATAATAAAATATTTTGGACTCCAGGTAATGTCGGGTAGTGGTATAGAAGTAGTTGTGGCCGAGTGGTTAAGGCGATGGACTTGAAATCTTTTGGTGTTTCCCTGAGCAGGTTCAAATCCTGCCAGCTACGTCTTGCTTTTCGAGCATGTCAAAAACAGAGATCATACTTCCTTGACTCCTTTATTTTCTAGGAAACTATACTAGCTATTATATTTCCCATAGTTTGTCTATTAATATAGCAGCTACCAAATAGAAATTGCAACAGGTTTTAAATGACAATCATGAAATGGAAAGCAATTATTTTTCCACAGAAGCTCATCACAAAATCAACGTGCAGGTAGTTGTGGCCGAGTGGTTAAGGCGATGGACTCGAAATCAATTGGGGTTTCCCTGCGCAGGTTCAAATCCTGCCAGCTACATTACGCTTTGCTTTTCAAACTTATTTAAAAACACAATATGCATTTAAGATGTAGAAAAGCAAAATATGTTATGTTGAACAATGTAACTGTCTCATCCTAAATCACCTTCACCTGCATCCTATTTCACAATGGACTGCTTTTGAAGCACGTGATCTCTGACAGTGAGGCTCTTCCTGCATTTTAGGAACATGTCATTAAACCATCTCCATTTTTTTTTTACTGTTTCATGATGTAATGGTTATTTATGTGTAGATCTGAGTTAAAATTAGTTTTGTTAATAACAACTAAACTTTTAATTACCAAATCAGCAGCACTAGGTAGAAATGTGCATATCAGATACTTTAAAATATCACAAAACTGTAGTGCTATCTGTGGAATTACAGTGAATGTATTGCAATTATTTCCATCAGCCACTTTGTAAGATACATAACAAAGTTTATTTGTTCATTCCAGAACATATTATCATCTTCATCATAATCAACAATTGCCACCAAGCTCAGGAAATCTTTCCCATCTTAAAGTTAATCTTAAATATATCTCTATAACACTGACATGAGCTGTTTCTTTTTAAAACATAAACAGTAATTGAAAAATTTAAATCAATATTTTTTGGAAACCATCATACTCACCATTGTATCCTAATCCTGATTTAATCCTAGTTTGCAGCCTTGATGTTATGAACTAATTATTTCACATATACATTTGCAGAATCCTATGATGTGCCTTTCACAATATCCATACTGCCACTAAAGAATTCAAAACTTGATCTTGAGAGATCTGCAGAGATGAAATGAATGATGAGAGAAAATGCATGTTAATAAACAAATTTATGATTGTGCAGTGGCAGGTGTGCTAATTCTACATTAAATAAGCATGGGACCAATGAAATAAACAGAACAATAATAAAATATTTTGGACTCCAGGTAATGTCGGGTAGTGGTATAGAAGTAGTTGTGGCTGAGTGGTTAAGGCGATGGACTTGAAATCTTTTGGTGTTTCCCCGCGCAGGTTCAAATCCTGCCAGCTACGTCTTGCTTTTCGAGCATGTCAAAAACAGAGATCATACTTCCTTGACTCCTTTATTTTCTAGGAAACTATACTAGCTATTATATTTCCCATAGTTTGTCTATTAATATAGCAGCTACCAAATAGAAATTGCAACAGGTTTTAAATGACAATCATGAAATGGAAAGCAATTATTTTTCCACAGAAGCTCATCACAAAATCAACGTGCAGGTAGTTGTGGCCGAGTGGTTAAGGCGATGGACTCGAAATCAATTGGGGTTTCCCTGCGCAGGTTCAAATCCTGCCAGCTACATTACGCTTTGCTTTTCAAACTTATTTAAAAACACAATATGCATTTAAGATGTAGAAAAGCAAAATATGTTATGTTGAACAATGTAACTGTCTCATCCTAAATCACCTTCACCTGCATCCTATTTCACAATGGACTGCTTTTTGAAGCACGTGATCTCAGACAGTGAGGCTCTTCCTGCATTTTAGGAACATGTCATTAAACCATCTCCAAATTTTTTTTACTGTTTCATGATGTAATGGTTATTTATGTGTAGATCTGAGTTAAAATTAGTTTTGTTAATAACAACTAAACTTTTAATTACCAAATCAGCAGCACTAGGTAGAAATGTGCATATCAGATACTTTAAAATATCACAAAACTGTAGTGCTATCTGTGGAATTACAGTGAATGTATTGCAATTATTTCCATCAGCCACTTTGTAAGATACATAACAAAGTTTATTTGTTCATTCCAGAACATATTATCATCTTCATCATAATCAACAATTGCCACCAAGCTCAGGAAATCTTTCCCATCTTAAAGTTAATCTTAAATATATCTCTATAACACTGACATGAGCTGTTTCTTTTTAAAACATAAACAGTAATTGAAAATATAAATCAATATTTTTTGGAAACCTTCATTCTCACCATTTTATCCTAATCCTGATTTAATCCTAGTTTGCAGCCTTGATGTTATGAACTAATTATTTCACATATACATTTGCAGAATCCTATGATGTGCCTTTCACAATATCCATACTGCCACTAAAGAATGCAAAATTTGATCTTGAGAGATCTGCAGAGATGAAATGAATGATGAGAGAAAATGCATGTTAATAAACAAATTTATGATTGTGCAGTGGCAGGTGTGCTAATTCTACATTAAATAAGCATGGGACCAATGAAATAAACAGAACGATAATAAATTATTTTGTACTCCAGGTACTGTCGGGTAGTGGTATAGAAGTAGGTGTGGCCGAGTGGTTAAGGTGATGGACTTGAAATCCATTGGGGTTTCAACGCGAAGGTTCAAATCCTGCCAGCTAAGTCTTGCTTTTCGAGCGTGTCAAAAACAGAGATTATACTTCCTTGACTCCTTTATTTTCTAGGAAACTATACTAGCTATTATATTTCCCATAGTTTGTCTATTAATATAGCAGCTACCAAATAGAAATTGCAACAAGTTTTAAATGACAATCATGAAATGGAAAGCAATTATTTTTCCACAGAAGCTCATCACAAAATCAATGTGCAGGTAGTTGTGGCCGAGTGGTTAAGGCGATGGATTCGAAATCCATTGGGGTTTCCCTGCGCATGTTCAAATCCTATCAGCTACATTTTGCTTTTCAAACTTATTTAAAAACACAATATGCATTTAAGATGTAGAAAAGCAAAATATGTTATGTTGAACAATGTAACTGTCTCATCCTAAATCACCTTCACCTGCATCCTATTTCACAATGGACTGCTTTTTGAAGCACGTGATCTCAGACAGTGAGGCTCTTCCTGCATTTTAGGAACATGTCATTAAACCATCTCCATTTTTTTTTTACTGTTTCATGATGTAATGGTTATTTATGTGTAGATCTGAGTTAAAATTAGTTTTGTTAATAAAAACTAAACTTTTAATTAACAAATCAGCAGCACTTGGAAGAAATGTGCATATCAGATACTTTCAAATATCACAAAACTGTAGTGCTATCTGTGGAATTACAGTGAATGTATTGCAATTATTTCCATCGGCCACTTTTTAAGATACATAACAAAGTTTATTTGTTCATTCCAGAACATATTATCATCTTCATCATAATCAACAATTGCCACCAAGCTCAGGAAATCTTTCCCATCTTAAAGTTAATCTTAAATATATCTCTATAACACTGACATGAGCTGTTTCTTTTTAAAACATAAACAGTAATTGAAAAATTTAAATCAATATTTTTTGGAAACCATCATTCTCACCATTGTATCCTAATCCTGATTTAATCCTAGTTTGCAGCCTTGATGTTATGAACTAATTATTTCACATATACATTTGCATTATCCTATGATATGCCTTTCACAATATCCATACTGCCACTAAAGAATGCAAAATTTGATCTTGAGAGATCTGCAGAGATGAAATGAATGATGAGAGAAAATGCATGTTAATAAACAAATTTATGATTGTGCAGTGGCAGGTGTGCTAATTCTACATTAAATAAGCATGGGACCAATGAAATAAACAGAACGATAATAAATTATTTTGTACTCCAGGTACTGTCTGGTAGTGGTATAGAAGTAGTTGTGGCCGAGTGGTTAAGGCGATGGACTTGAAATCCTTTGGGGTTTCCACGCGCAGGTTCAAATCCTGCCAGCTAAGTCTTGCTTTTCGAACGTGTCAAAAACAGAGATTATACTTCCTTGACTCCTTTATTTTCTAGGAAACTATACTAGCTATTATATTTCCCATAGTTTGTCTATTAATATAGCAGCTACCAAATAGAAATTGCAACAGGTTTTAAATGACAATCATGAAATGGAAAGCAATTATGTTTCCACAGAAGCTCATCACAAAATCAACGTGCAGGTAGTTGTGGCCAAGTGGTTAAGGTGATGGACTTGAAATCAATTGGGGTTTCCCTGCGCAGGTTCAAATCCTGCCAGCTACATTACGTTTTGCTTTTCAAACTTATTTAAAAACACAATATGCATTTAAGATGTAGAAAAGCAAAATATGTTATGTTGAACAATGTAACTGTCTCATCCTAAATCACCTTCACCTGCATCCTCTTTCACAATGGACTGCTTTTTGAAGCACGTGATCTCAGACAGTGAGGCTCTTCCTGCATTTTAGGAACATGTCATTAAACCATCTCCAATTTTTTTTTACTGTTTCATGATGTAATGGTTATTTATGTGTAGATCTGAGTTAAAATTAGTTTTGTTAATAAAAACTAAACTTTTAATTAACAAATCAGCAGCACTAGGAAGAAATGTGCATATCAGATACTTTCAAATATCACAAAACTGTAGTGCTATCTGTGGAATTACAGTGAATGTATTGCAATTATTTCCATCGGCCACTTTTTAAGATACATAACAAAGTTTATTTGTTCATTCCAGAACATATTATCATCTTCATCATAATCAACAATTGCCACCAAGCTCAGGAAATCTTTCCCATCTTAAAGTTAATCTTAAATATATCTCTATAACACTGACATGAGCTGTTTCTTTTTAAAACATAAACAGTAATTGAAAAATTTAAATCAATATTTTTTGGAAACCATCATACTCACCATTGTATCCTAATCCTGATTTAATCCTAGTTTGCAGCCTTGATGTTATGAACTAATTATTTCACATATACATTTGCAGAATCCTATGATGTGCCTTTCACAATATCCATACTGCCACTAAAGAATTCAAAACTTGATCTTGAGAGATCTGCAGAGATGAAATGAATGATGAGAGAAAATGCATGTTAATAAACAAATTTATGATTGTGCAGTGGCAGGTGTGCTAATTCTACATTAAATAAGCATGGGACCAATGAAATAAACAGAACAATAATAAAATATTTTGGACTCCAGGTAATGTCGGGTAGTGGTATAGAAGTAGTTGTGGCCGAGTGGTTAAGGCGATGGACTTGAAATCTTTTGGTGTTTCCCTGAGCAGGTTCAAATCCTGCCAGCTACGTCTTGCTTTTCGAGCATGTCAAAAACAGAGATCATACTTCCTTGACTCCTTTATTTTCTAGGAAACTATACTAGCTATTATATTTCCCATAGTTTGTCTATTAATATAGCAGCTACCAAATAGAAATTGCAACAGGTTTTAAATGACAATCATGAAATGGAAAGCAATTATTTTTCCACAGAAGCTCATCACAAAATCAACGTGCAGGTAGTTGTGGCCGAGTGGTTAAGGCGATGGACTCGAAATCAATTGGGGTTTCCCTGCGCAGGTTCAAATCCTGCCAGCTACATTACGCTTTGCTTTTCAAACTTATTTAAAAACACAATATGCATTTAAGATGTAGAAAAGCAAAATATGTTATGTTGAACAATGTAACTGTCTCATCCTAAATCACCTTCACCTGCATCCTATTTCACAATGGACTGCTTTTGAAGCACGTGATCTCTGACAGTGAGGCTCTTCCTGCATTTTAGGAACATGTCATTAAACCATCTCCATTTTTTTTTTACTGTTTCATGATGTAATGGTTATTTATGTGTAGATCTGAGTTAAAATTAGTTTTGTTAATAACAACTAAACTTTTAATTACCAAATCAGCAGCACTAGGTAGAAATGTGCATATCAGATACTTTAAAATATCACAAAACTGTAGTGCTATCTGTGGAATTACAGTGAATGTATTGCAATTATTTCCATCAGCCACTTTGTAAGATACATAACAAAGTTTATTTGTTCATTCCAGAACATATTATCATCTTCATCATAATCAACAATTGCCACCAAGCTCAGGAAATCTTTCCCATCTTAAAGTTAATCTTAAATATATCTCTATAACACTGACATGAGCTGTTTCTTTTTAAAACATAAACAGTAATTGAAAAATTTAAATCAATATTTTTTGGAAACCATCATACTCACCATTGTATCCTAATCCTGATTTAATCCTAGTTTGCAGCCTTGATGTTATGAACTAATTATTTCACATATACATTTGCAGAATCCTATGATGTGCCTTTCACAATATCCATACTGCCACTAAAGAATTCAAAACTTGATCTTGAGAGATCTGCAGAGATGAAATGAATGATGAGAGAAAATGCATGTTAATAAACAAATTTATGATTGTGCAGTGGCAGGTGTGCTAATTCTACATTAAATAAGCATGGGACCAATGAAATAAACAGAACAATAATAAAATATTTTGGACTCCAGGTAATGTCGGGTAGTGGTATAGAAGTAGTTGTGGCTGAGTGGTTAAGGCGATGGACTTGAAATCTTTTGGTGTTTCCCCGCGCAGGTTCAAATCCTGCCAGCTACGTCTTGCTTTTCGAGCATGTCAAAAACAGAGATCATACTTCCTTGACTCCTTTATTTTCTAGGAAACTATACTAGCTATTATATTTCCCATAGTTTGTCTATTAATATAGCAGCTACCAAATAGAAATTGCAACAGGTTTTAAATGACAATCATGAAATGGAAAGCAATTATTTTTCCACAGAAGCTCATCACAAAATCAACGTGCAGGTAGTTGTGGCCGAGTGGTTAAGGCGATGGACTCGAAATCAATTGGGGTTTCCCTGCGCAGGTTCAAATCCTGCCAGCTACATTACGCTTTGCTTTTCAAACTTATTTAAAAACACAATATGCATTTAAGATGTAGAAAAGCAAAATATGTTATGTTGAACAATGTAACTGTCTCATCCTAAATCACCTTCACCTGCATCCTATTTCACAATGGACTGCTTTTTGAAGCACGTGATCTCAGACAGTGAGGCTCTTCCTGCATTTTAGGAACATGTCATTAAACCATCTCCAAATTTTTTTTACTGTTTCATGATGTAATGGTTATTTATGTGTAGATCTGAGTTAAAATTAGTTTTGTTAATAACAACTAAACTTTTAATTACCAAATCAGCAGCACTAGGTAGAAATGTGCATATCAGATACTTTAAAATATCACAAAACTGTAGTGCTATCTGTGGAATTACAGTGAATGTATTGCAATTATTTCCATCAGCCACTTTGTAAGATACATAACAAAGTTTATTTGTTCATTCCAGAACATATTATCATCTTCATCATAATCAACAATTGCCACCAAGCTCAGGAAATCTTTCCCATCTTAAAGTTAATCTTAAATATATCTCTATAACACTGACATGAGCTGTTTCTTTTTAAAACATAAACAGTAATTGAAAATATAAATCAATATTTTTTGGAAACCTTCATTCTCACCATTTTATCCTAATCCTGATTTAATCCTAGTTTGCAGCCTTGATGTTATGAACTAATTATTTCACATATACATTTGCAGAATCCTATGATGTGCCTTTCACAATATCCATACTGCCACTAAAGAATGCAAAATTTGATCTTGAGAGATCTGCAGAGATGAAATGAATGATGAGAGAAAATGCATGTTAATAAACAAATTTATGATTGTGCAGTGGCAGGTGTGCTAATTCTACATTAAATAAGCATGGGACCAATGAAATAAACAGAACGATAATAAATTATTTTGTACTCCAGGTACTGTCGGGTAGTGGTATAGAAGTAGGTGTGGCCGAGTGGTTAAGGTGATGGACTTGAAATCCATTGGGGTTTCAACGCGAAGGTTCAAATCCTGCCAGCTAAGTCTTGCTTTTCGAGCGTGTCAAAAACAGAGATTATACTTCCTTGACTCCTTTATTTTCTAGGAAACTATACTAGCTATTATATTTCCCATAGTTTGTCTATTAATATAGCAGCTACCAAATAGAAATTGCAACAGGTTTTAAATGACAATCATGAAATGGAAAGCAATTATTTTTCCACAGAAGCTCATCACAAAATCAACGTGCAGGTAGTTGTGGCCGAGTGGTTAAGGCGATGGATTCGAAATCCATTGGGGTTTCCCTGCGCATGTTCAAATCCTATCAGCTACATTTTGCTTTTCAAACTTATTTAAAAACACAATATGCATTTAAGATGTAGAAAAGCAAAATATGTTATGTTGAACAATGTAACTGTCTCATCCTAAATCACCTTCACCTGCATCCTCTTTCACAATGGACTGCTTTTTGAAGCACGTGATCTCAGACAGTGAGGCTCTTCCTGCATTTTAGGAACATGTCATTAAACCATCTCCAAATTTTTTTTACTGTTTCATGATGTAATGGTTATTTATGTGTAGATCTGAGTTAAAATTAGTTTTGTTAATAACAACTAAACTTTTAATTAACAAATCAGCAGCACTAGGTAGAAATGTGCATATCAGATACTTTCAAATATCACAAAACTGTAGTGCTATCTGTGGAATTACAGTGAATGTATTGTAATTATTTCCATCAGCCACATTGTAAGATACATAACAAAGTTTATTTGTTCATTCCAGAACATATTATCATCTTCATCATAATCAACAATTGCCACCAAGCTCAGGAAATCTTTCCCATCTTAAAGTTAATCTTAAATATATCTCTATAACACTGACATGAGTTGTTTCTTTTTAAAACATAAACAGTAATTGAAAAATTAAAATCAATATTTTTTGGAAACCATCATACTCACCATTGTATCCTAATCCTGATTTAATCCTAGTTTGCAGCCTTGATGTTATGAACTAATTATTTCACATATACATTTGCAGAATCCTATGATGTGCCTTTCACAATATCCATACTGCCACTAAAGAATGCAAAATTTGATCTTGAGAGATCTGCAGAGATGAACTGAATGATGAGAGAAAATGCATGTTAATAAACAAATTTATGATTGTGCAGTGGCAGGTGTGCTAATTCTACATTAAATAAGCATGGGACCAATGAAATAAACAGAACGATAATAAATTATTTTGTACTCCAGGTAATGTCAGGTAGTGGTATAGAAGTAGTTGTGGCCGAGTGGTTAAGGCGATGCACTTGAAATCCATTGGGGTTTCAACGCGAAGGTTCAAATCCTGCCAGCTAAGTCTTGCTTTTCGAGCATGTCAAAAACAGAGATTATACTTCCTTGACTCCTTTATTTTCTAGGAAACTATACTAGCTATTATATTTCCCATAGTTTGTCTATTAATATAGCAGCTACCAAATAGAAATTGCAACAGGTTTTAAATGACAATCATGAAATGGAAAGCAATTATTTTTCCACAGAAGCTCATCACAAAATCAACGTGCAGGTAGTTGTGGCCGAGTGGTTAAGGTGATGGACTTGAAATCAATTGGGGTTTCCCTGCGCAGGTTCAAATCCTGCCAGCTACATTACGTTTTGCTTTTCAAACTTATTTAAAAACACAATATGCATTTAAGATGTAGAAAAGCAAAATATGTTATGTTGAACAATGTAACTGTCTCATCCTAAATCACCTTCACCTGCATCCTCTTTCACAATGGACTGCTTTTTGAAGCACGTGATCTCAGACAGTGCGGCTCTTCCTGCATTTTAGGAACATGTCATTAAACCATCTCCAATTTTTTTTTACTGTTTCATGATGTAATGGTTATTTATGTGTAGATCTGAGTTAAAATTAGGTTTGTTAATAAAAACTAAACTTTTAATTAACAAATCAGCAGCACTAGGAAGAAATGTGCATATCAGATACTTTCAAATATCACAAAACTGTAGTGCTATCTGTGGAATTACAGTGAATGTATTGCAATTATTTCCATCGGCCACTTTTTAAGATACATAACAAAGTTTATTTGTTCATTCCAGAACATATTATCATCTTCATCATAATCAACAATTGCCACCAAGCTCAGGAAATCTTTCCCATCTTAAAGTTAATCTTAAATATATCTCTATAACACTGACATGAGCTGTTTCTTTTTAAAACATAAACAGTAATTGAAAAATTTAAATCAATATTTTTTGGAAACCATCATACTCACCATTGTATCCTAATCCTGATTTAATCCTAGTTTGCAGCCTTGATGTTATGAACTAATTATTTCACATATACATTTGCAGAATCCAATGATGTGCCTTTCACAATATCCATACTGCCACTAAAGAATTCAAAACTTGATCTTGAGAGATCTGCAGAGATGAAATGAATGATGAGAGAAAATGCATGTTAATAAACAAATTTATGATTGTGCAGTGGCAGGTGTGCTAATTCTACATTAAATAAGCATGGGACCAATGAAATAAACAGAACAATAATAAAATATTTTGGACTCCAGGTAATGTCGGGTAGTGGTATAGAAGTAGTTGTGGCCGAGTGGTTAAGGCGATGGACTTGAAGTCTTTTGGTGTTTCCCCGCGCAGGTTCAAATCCTGCCAGCTACGTCTTGCTTTTCGAGCATGTCAAAAACAGAGATCATACTTCCTTGACTCCTTTATTTTCTAGGAAACTATACTAGCTATTATATTTCCCATAGTTTGTCTATTAATATAGCAGCTACCAAATAGAAATTGCAACAGGTTTTAAATGACAATCATGAAATGGAAAGCAATTATTTTTCCACAGAAGCTCATCACAAAATCAACGTGCAGGTAGTTGTGGCTGAGTGGTTAAGGCGATGGACTCGAAATCAATTGGGGTTTCCCTGCGCAGGTTCAAATCCTGCCAGCTACATTACGCTTTGCTTTTCAAACTTCTTTAAAAACACAATATGCATTTAAGATGTAGAAAAGCAAAATATGTTATGTTGAACAATGTAACTGTCTCATCCTAAATCACCTTCAC
Source organism: Taudactylus pleione (assembly GCA_031769625.1). Lineage (NCBI taxonomy): Eukaryota > Metazoa > Chordata > Amphibia > Anura > Myobatrachidae > Taudactylus > Taudactylus pleione. Next base: position 5,216,615 of record JAUIMM010000084.1, read on the forward strand.
CTGCATCCTATTTCACAATGGACTGCTTTTGAAGCACGTGATCTCTGACAGTGAGGCTCTTCCTGCATTTTAGGAACATGTCATTAAACCATCTCAATTTTTTTTTTACTGTTTCATGATGTAATGGTTATTTATGTGTAGATCTGAGTTAAAATTAGTTTTGTTAATAACAACTAAACTTTTAATTACCAAATCAGCAGCACTAGGTAGAAATGTGCATATCAGATACTTTAAAATATCACAAAACTGTAGTGCTATCTGTGGAATTACAGTGAATGTATTGCAATTATTTCCATCAGCCACTTTGTAAGATACATAACAAAGTTTATTTGTTCATTCCAGAACATATTATCATCTTCATCATAATCAACAATTGCCACCAAGCTCAGGAAATCTTTCCCATCTTAAAGTTAATCTTAAATATATCTCTATAACACTGACATGAGCTGTTTCTTTTTAAAACATAAACAGTAATTGAAAAATTTAAATCAATATTTTTTGGAAACCATCATACTCACCATTGTATCCTAATCCTGATTTAATCCTAGTTTGCAGCCTTGATGTTATGAACTAATTATTTCACATATACATTTGCAGAATCCTATGATGTGCCTTTCACAATATCCATACTGCCACTAAAGAATTCAAAACTTGATCTTGAGAGATCTGCAGAGATGAAATGAATGATGAGAGAAAATGCATGTTAATAAACAAATTTATGATTGTGCAGTGGCAGGTGTGCTAATTCTACATTAAATAAGCATGGGACCAATGAAATAAACAGAACAATAATAAAATATTTTGGACTCCAGGTAATGTCGGGTAGTGGTATAGAAGTAGTTGTGGCTGAGTGGTTAAGGCGATGGACTTGAAATCTTTTGGTGTTTCCCCGCGCAGGTTCAAATCCTGCCAGCAACGTCTTGCTTTTCGAGCATGTCAAAAACAGAGATCATACTTCCTTGACTCCTTTATTTTCTAGGAAACTATACTAGCTATTATATTTCCCATAGTTTGTCTATTAATATAGCAGCTACCAAATAGAAATTGCAACAGGTTTTAAATGACAATCATGAAATGGAAAGCAATTATTTTTCCACAGAAGCTCATCACAAAATCAACGTGCAGGTAGTTGTGGCCGAGTGGTTAAGGCGATGGACTCGAAATCAATTGGGGTTTCCCTGCGCAGGTTCAAATCCTGCCAGCTACATTACGCTTTGCTTTTCAAACTTCTTTAAAAACACAATATGCATTTAAGATGTAGAAAAGCAAAATATGTTATGTTGAACAATGTAACTGTCTCATCCTAAATCACCTTCACCTGCATCCTATTTCACAATGGACTGCTTTTGAAGCACGTGATCTCTGACAGTGAGGCTCTTCCTGCATTTTAGGAACATGTCATTAAACCATCTCCATTTTTTTTTTACTGTTTCATGATGTAATGGTTATTTATGTGTAGATCTGAGTTAAAATTAGTTTTGTTAATAACAACTAAACTTTTAATTACCAAATCAGCAGCACTAGGTAGAAATGTGCATATCAGATACTTTAAAATATCACAAAACTGTAGTGCTATCTGTGGAATTACAGTGAATGTATTGCAATTATTTCCATCAGCCACTTTGTAAGATACATAACAAAGTTTATTTGTTCATTCCAGAACATATTATCATCTTCATCATAATCAACAATTGCCACCAAGCTCAGGAAATCTTTCCCATCTTAAAGTTAATCTTAAATATATCTCTATAACACTGACATGAGCTGTTTCTTTTTAAAACATAAACAGTAATTGAAAAATTTAAATCAATATTTTTTGGAAACCATCATACTCACCATTGTATCCTAATCCTGATTTAATCCTAGTTTGCAGCCTTGATGTTATGAACTAATTATTTCACATATACATTTGCAGAATCCTATGATGTGCCTTTCACAATATCCATACTGCCACTAAAGAATTCAAAACTTGATCTTGAGAGATCTGCAGAGATGAAATGAATGATGAGAGAAAATGCATGTTAATAAACAAATTTATGATTGTGCAGTGCAGGTGTGCTAATTCTACATTAAATAAGCATGGGACCAATGAAATAAACAGAACAATAATAAAATATTTTGGACTCCAGGTAATGTCGGGTAGTGGTATAGAAGTAGTTGTGGCCGAGTGGTTAAGGCGATGGACTTGAAATCTTTTGGTGTTTCCCCGCGCAGGTTCAAATCCTGCCAGCTACGTCTTGCTTTTCGAGCATGTCAAAAACAGAGATCATACTTCCTTGACTCCTTTATTTTCTAGGAAACTATACTAGCTATTATATTTCCCATAGTTTGTCTATTAATATAGCAGCTACCAAATAGAAATTGCAACAGGTTTTAAATGACAATCATGAAATGGAAAGCAATTATTTTTCCACAGAAGCTCATCACAAAATCAACGTGCAGGTAGTTGTGGCCGAGTGGTTAAGGCGATGGACTCGAAATCAATTGGGGTTTCCCTGCGCAGGTTCAAATCCTGCCAGCTACATTGCGCTTTGCTTTTCAAACTTATTTAAAAACACAATATGCATTTAAGATGTAGAAAAGCAAAATATGTTATGTTGAACAATGTAACTGTCTCATCCTAAATCACCTTCACCTGCATCCTATTTCACAATGGACTGCTTTTGAAGCACGTGATCTCTGACAGTGAGGCTCTTCCTGCATTTTAGGAACATGTCATTAAACCATCTCCATTTTTTTTTTACTGTTTCATGATGTAATGGTTATTTATGTGTAGATCTGAGTTAAAATTAGTTTTGTTAATAACAACTAAACTTTTAATTACCAAATCAGCAGCACTAGGTAGAAATGTGCATATCAGATACTTTAAAATATCACAAAACTGTAGTGCTATCTGTGGAATTACAGTGAATGTATTGCAATTATTTCCATCAGCCACTTTGTAAGATACATAACAAAGTTTATTTGTTCATTCCAGAACATATTATCATCTTCATCATAATCAACAATTGCCACCAAGCTCAGGAAATCTTTCCCATCTTAAAGTTAATCTTAAATATATCTCTATAACACTGACATGAGCTGTTTCTTTTTAAAACATAAACAGTAATTGAAAAATTAAAATCAATATTTTTTGGAAACCTTCATTCTCACCATTTTATCTAATCCTGATTTAATCCTAGTTTGCAGCCTTGATGTTATGAACTAATTATTTCACATATACATTTGCAGAATCCTATGATGTGCCTTTCACAATATCCATACTGCCACTAAAGAATGCAAAATTTGATCTTGAGAGATCTGCAGAGATGAAATGAATGATGAGAGAAAATGCATGTTAATAAACAAATTTATGATTGTGCAGTGGCAGGTGTGCTAATTCTACATTAAATAAGCATGGGACCAATGAAATAAACAGAATGATAATAAATTATTTTGTACTCCAGGTACTGTCTGGTAGTGGTATAGAAGTAGTTGTGGCCGAGTGGTTAAGGCGATGGACTTGAAATCCATTGGGGTTTCAACGCGAAGGTTCAAATCCTGCCAGCTAAGTCTTGCTTTTCGAGCGTGTCAAAAACAGAGATTATACTTCCTTGACTCCTTTATTTTCTAGGAAACTATACTAGCTATTATATTTCCCATAGTTTGTCTATTAATATAGCAGCTACCAAATAGAAATTGCAACAGGTTTTAAATGACAATCATGAAATGGAAAGCAATTATTTTTCCACAGAAGCTCATCACAAAATCAACGTGCAGGTAGTTGTGGCCGAGTGGTTAAGGCGATGGATTCGAAATCCATTGGGGTTTCCCCGCTCATGTTCAAATCCTGTCAGCTACATTTTGCTTTTCAAACTTATTTAAAAACACAATATGCATTTAAGATGTAGAAAAGCAAAATATGTTATGTTGAACAATGTAACTGTCTCATCCTAAATCACCTTCACCTGCATCCTATTTCACAATGGACTGCTTTTTGAAGCACGTGATCTCTGACAGTGAGGCTCTTCCTGCATTTTAGGAACATGTCATTAAACCATCTCCAATTTTTTTTTACTGTTTCATGATGTAATGGTTATTTATGTGTAGATCTGAGTTAAAATTAGTTTTGTTAATAACAACTAAACTTTTAATTACCAAATCAGCAGCACTAGGTAGAAATGTGCATATCAGATACTTTAAAATATCACAAAACTGTAGTGCTATCTGTGGAATTACAGTGAATGTATTGCAATTATTTCCATCAGCCACTTTGTAAGATACATAACAAAGTTTATTTGTTCATTCCAGAACATATTATCATCTTCATCATAATCAACAATTGCCACCAAGCTCAGGAAATCTTTCCCATCTTAAAGTTAATCTTAAATATATCTCTATAACACTGACATGAGCTGTTTCTTTTTAAAACATAAACAGTAATTGAAAATATAAATCAATATTTTTTGGAAACCTTCATTCTCACCATTTTATCCTAATCCTGATTTAATCCTAGTTTGCAGCCTTGATGTTATGAACTAATTATTTCACATATACATTTGCAGAATCCTATGATGTGCCTTTCACAATATCCATACTGCCACTAAAGAATGCAAAATTTGATCTTGAGAGATCTGCAGAGATGAAATGAATGATGAGAGAAAATGCATGTTAATAAACAAATTTATGATTGTGCAGTGGCAGGTGTGCTAATTCTACATTAAATAAGCATGGGACCAATGAAATAAACAGAACGATAATAAATTATTTTGTACTCCAGGTACTGTCTGGTAGTGGTATAGAAGTAGTTGTGGCCGAGTGGTTAAGGCGATGGACTTGAAATCCATTGGGGTTTCAACGCGAAGGTTCAAATCCTGCCAGCTAAGTCTTGCTTTTCGAGCGTGTCAAAAACAGAGATTATACTTCCTTGACTCCTTTATTTTCTAGGAAACTATACTAGCTATTATATTTCCCATAGTTTGTCTATTAATATAGCAGCTACCAAATAGAAATTGCAACAGGTTTTAAATGACAATCATGAAATGGAAAGCAATTATTTTTCCACAGAAGCTCATCACAAAATCAACGTTCAGGTAGTTGTGGCCGAGTGGTTAAGGCGATGGATTCGAAATCCATTGGGGTTTCCCCGCACATGTTCAAATCCTGTCAGCTACATTTTGCTTTTCAAACTTATTTAAAAACACAATATGCATTTAAGATGTAGAAAAGCAAAATATGTTATGTTGAACAATGTAACTGTCTCATCCTAAATCACCTTCACCTGCATCCTATTTCACAATGGACTGCTTTTTGAAGCACGTGATCTCAGACAGTGAGGCTCTTCCTGCATTTTAGGAACATGTCATTAAACCATCTTCATTTTTTTTTTACTGTTTCATGATGTAATGGTTATTTATGTGTAGATCTGAGTTAAAATTAGTTTTGTTAATAAAAACTAAACTTTTAATTAACAAATCAGCAGCACTAGGAAGAAATGTGCATATCAGATACTTTCAAATATCACAAAACTGTAGTGCTATCTGTGGAATTACAGTGAATGTATTGCAATTATTTCCATCGGCCACTTTTTAAGATACATAACAAAGTTTATTTGTTCATTCCAGAACATATTATCATCTTCATCATAATCAACAATTGCCACCAAGCTCAGGAAATCTTTCCCATCTTAAAGTTAATCTTAAATATATCTCTATAACACTGACATGAGCTGTTTCTTTTTAAAACATAAACAGTAATTGAAAAATTAAAATCAATATTTTTTGGAAACCTTCATTCTCACCATTTTATCTAATCCTGATTTAATCCTAGTTTGCAGCCTTGATGTTATGAACTAATTATTTCACATATACATTTGCAGAATCCTATGATGTGCCTTTCACAATATACATACTGCCACTAAAGAATGCAAAATTTGATCTTGAGAGATCTGCAGAGATGAAATGAATGATGAGAGAAAATGCATGTTAATAAACAAATTTATGATTGTGCAGTGGCAGGTGTGCTAATTCTACATTAAATAAGCATGGGACCAATGAAATAAACAGAATGATAATAAATTATTTTGTACTCCAGGTACTGTCTGGTAGTGGTATAGAAGTAGTTGTGGCCGAGTGGTTAAGGCGATGGACTTGAAATCCATTGGGGTTTCAACGCGAAGGTTCAAATCCTGCCAGCTAAGTCTTGCTTTTCGAGCGTGTCAAAAACAGAGATTATACTTCCTTGACTCCTTTATTTTCTAGGAAACTATACTAGCTATTATATTTCCCATAGTTTGTCTATTAATATAGCAGCTACCAAATAGAAATTGCAACAGGTTTTAAATGACAATCATGAAATGGAAAGCAATTATTTTTCCACAGAAGCTCATCACAAAATCAACGTGCAGGTAGTTGTGGCCGAGTGGTTAAGGCGATGGATTCGAAATCCATTGGGGTTTCCCCGCACATGTTCAAATCCTGTCAGCTACATTTTGCTTTTCAAACTTATTTAAAAACACAATATGCATTTAAGATGTAGAAAAGCAAAATATGTTATGTTGAACAATGTAACTGTCTCATCCTAAATCACCTTCACCTGCATCCTATTTCACAATGGACTGCTTTTTGAAGCACGTGATCTCTGACAGTGAGGCTCTTCCTGCATTTTAGGAACATGTCATTAAACCATCTCCAATTTTTTTTTACTGTTTCATGATGTAATGGTTATTTATGTGTAGATCTGAGTTAAAATTAGTTTTGTTAATAACAACTAAACTTTTAATTACCAAATCAGCAGCACTAGGTAGAAATGTGCATATCAGATACTTTAAAATATCACAAAACTGTAGTGCTATCTGTGGAATTACAGTGAATGTATTGCAATTATTTCCATCAGCCACTTTGTAAGATACATAACAAAGTTTATTTGTTCATTCCAGAACATATTATCATCTTCATCATAATCAACAATTGCCACCAAGCTCAGGAAATCTTTCCCATCTTAAAGTTAATCTTAAATATATCTCTATAACACTGACATGAGCTGTTTCTTTTTAAAACATAAACAGTAATTGAAAATATAAATCAATATTTTTTGGAAACCTTAATTCTCACCATTTTATCCTAATCCTGATTTAATCCTAGTTTGCAGCCTTGATGTTATGAACTAATTATTTCACATATACATTTGCAGAATCCTATGATGTGCCTTTCACAATATCCATACTGCCACTAAAGAATGCAAAATTTGATCTTGAGAGATCTGCAGAGATGAAATGAATGATGAGAAAAAATGCATGTTAATAAACAAATTTTTGATTGTGCAGTGGCAGGTGTGCTAATTCTACATTAAATAAGCATGGGACCAATGAAATAAACAGAACGATAATAAATTATTTTGTACTCCAGGTACTGTCTGGTAGTGGTATAGAAGTAGTTGTGGCCGAGTGGTTAAGGCGATGGACTTGAAATCCATTGGGGTTTCAACGCGAAGGTTCAAATCCTGCCAGCTAAGTCTTGCTTTTCGAGCGCGTCAAAAACAGAGATTATACTTCCTTGACTCCTTTATTTTCTAGGAAACTATACTAGCTATTATATTTCCCATAGTTTGTCTATTAATATAGCAGCTACCAAATAGAAATTGCAACAGGTTTTAAATGACAATCATGAAATGGAAAGCAATTATTTTTCCACAGAAGCTCATCACAAAATCAACGTGCAGGTAGTTGTGGCCGAGTGGTTAAGGCGATGGATTCGAAATCCATTGGGGTTTCCCCGCGCATGTTCAAATCCTGTCAGCTACATTTTGCTTTTCAAACTTGTTTAAAAACACAATATGCATTTAAGATGTAGAAAAGCAAAATATGTTATGTTGAACAATGTAACTGTCTCATCCTAAATCACCTTCACCTGCATCCTATTTCACAATGGACTGCTTTTTGAAGCACGTGATCTCAGACAGTGAGGCTCTTCCTGCATTTTAGGAACATGTCATTAAACCATCTTCATTTTTTTTTTACTGTTTCATGATGTAATGGTTATTTATGTGTAGATCTGAGTTAAAATTAGTTTTGTTAATAAAAACTAAACTTTTAATTAACAAATCAGCAGCACTAGGAAGAAATGTGCATATCAGATACTTTCAAATATCACAAAACTGTAGTGCTATCTGTGGAATTACAGTGAATGTATTGCAATTATTTCCATCGGCCACTTTTTAAGATACATAACAAAGTTTATTTGTTCATTCCAGAACATATTATCATCTTCATCATAATCAACAATTGCCACCAAGCTCAGGAAATCTTTCCCATCTTAAAGTTAATCTTAAATATATCTCTATAACACTGACATGAGCTGTTTCTTTTTAAAACATAAACAGTAATTGAAAAATTTAAATCAATATTTTTTGGAAACCATCATTCTCACCATTGTATCCTAATCCTGATTTAATCCTAGTTTGCAGCCTTGATGTTATGAACTAATTATTTCACATATACATTTGCAGAATCCTATGATATGCCTTTCACAATATCCATACTGCCACTAAAGAATGCAAAATTTGATCTTGAGAGATCTGCAGAGATGAAATGAATGATGAGAGAAAATGCATGTTAATAAACAAATTTATGATTGTGCAGTGGCAGGTGTGCTAATTCTACATTAAATAAGCATGGGACCAATGAAATAAACAGAACGATAATAAATTATTTTGTACTCCAGGTACTGTCTGGTAGTGGTATAGAAGTAGTTGTGGCCGAGTGGTTAAGGCGATGGATTTGAAATCCATTGGGGTTTCCCCGCGCAGGTTCAAATCCTGCCAGCTAAGTCTTGCTTTTCGAGCATGTCAAAAACAGAGATTATACTTCCTTGACTCCTTTATTTTCTAGGAAACTATACTAGCTATTATTTTTCCCATAGTTTGTCTATTAATATAGCAGCTACCAAATAGAAATTGCAACAGGTTTTAAATGACAATCATGAAATGGAAAGCAATTATTTTTCCACAGAAGCTCATCACAAAATCAACGTGCAGGTAGTTGTGGCCGAGTGGTTAAGGCGATGGATTCGAAATCCATTGGGGTTTCCCTGCGCATGTTCAAATCCTATCAGCTACATTTTGCTTTTCAAACTTATTTAAAAACACAATATGCATTTAAGATGTAGAAAAGCAAAATATGTTATGTTGAACAATGTAACTGTCTCATCCTAAATCACCTTCACCTGCATCCTATTTCACAATGGACTGCTTTTTGAAGCACGTGATCTCAGACAGTGAGGCTCTTCCTGCATTTTAGGAACATGTCATTAAACCATCTCCATTTTTTTTTTACTGTTTCATGATGTAATGGTTATTTATGTGTAGATCTGAGTTAAAATTAGTTTTGTTAATAAAAACTAAACTTTTAATTAACAAATCAGCAGCACTTGGAAGAAATGTGCATATCAGATACTTTCAAATATCACAAAACTGTAGTGCTATCTGTGGAATTACAGTGAATGTATTGCAATTATTTCCATCGGCCACTTTTTAAGATACATAACAAAGTTTATTTGTTCATTCCAGAACATATTATCATCTTCATCATAATCAACAATTGCCACCAAGCTCAGGAAATCTTTCCCATCTTAAAGTTAATCTTAAATATATCTCTATAACACTGACATGAGCTGTTTCTTTTTAAAACATAAACAGTAATTGAAAAATTTAAATCAATATTTTTTGGAAACCATCATTCTCACCATTGTATCCTAATCCTGATTTAATCCTAGTTTGCAGCCTTGATGTTATGAACTAATTATTTCACATATACATTTGCATTATCCTATGATATGCCTTTCACAATATCCATACTGCCACTAAAGAATGCAAAATTTGATCTTGAGAGATCTGCAGAGATTAAATGAATGATGAGAGAAAATGCATGTTAATAAACAAATTTATGATTGTGCAGTGGCAGGTGTGCTAATTCTACATTAAATAAGCATGGGACCAATGAAATAAACAGAACGATAATAAATTATTTTGTACTCCAGGTACTGTCTGGTAGTGGTATAGAAGTAGTTGTGGCCGAGTGGTTAAGGCGATGGACTTGAAATCCTTTGGGGTTTCCACGCGCAGGTTCAAATCCTGCCAGCTAAGTCTTGCTTTTCGAACGTGTCAAAAACAGAGATTATACTTCCTTGACTCCTTTATTTTCTAGGAAACTATACTAGCTATTATATTTCCCATAGTTTGTCTATTAATATAGCAGCTACCAAATAGAAATTGCAACAGGTTTTAAATGACAATCATGAAATGGAAAGCAATTATTTTTCCACAGAAGCTCATCACAAAATCAACGTGCAGGTAGTTGTGGCCGAGTGGTTAAGGTGATGGACTTGAAATCAATTTGGGTTTCCCTGCGCAGGTTCAAATCCTGCCAGCTACGTTACGTTTTGCTTTTCAAACTTATTTAAAAACACAATATGCATTTAAGATGTAGAAAAGCAAAATATGTTATGTTGAACAATGTAACTGTCTCATCCTAAATCACCTTCACCTGCATCCTCTTTCACAATGGACTGCTTTTTGAAGCACGTGATCTCAGACAGTGAGGCTCTTCCTGCATTTTAGGAACATGTCATTAAACCATCTCCAAATTTTTTTTACTGTTTCATGATGTAATGGTTATTTATGTGTAGATCTGAGTTAAAATTAGTTTTGTTAATAACAACTAAACTTTTAATTAACAAATCAGCAGCACTAGGTAGAAATGTGCATATCAGATACTTTCAAATATCACAAAACTGTAGTGCTATCTGTGGAATTACAGTTATGTAAGATACATAACAAAGTTTATTTGTTCATTCCAGAACATATTATCATCTTCATCATAATCAACAATTGCCACCAAGCTCAGGAAATCTTTCCCATCTTAAAGTTAATCTTAAATATATCTCTATAACACTGACATGAGTTGTTTCTTTTTAAAACATAAACAGTAATTGAAAAATTAAAATCAATATTTTTTGGAAACCATCATACTCACCATTGTATCCTAATCCTGATTTAATCCTAGTTTGCAGCCTTGATGTTATGAACTAATTATTTCACATATACATTTGCAGAATCCTATGATGTGCCTTTCACAATATCCATACTGCCACTAAAGAATGCAAAATTTGATCTTGAGAGATCTGCAGAGATGAACTGAATGATGAGAGAAAATGCATGTTAATAAACAAATTTATGATTGTGCAGTGGCAGGTGTGCTAATTCTACATTAAATAAGCATGGGACCAATGAAATAAACAGAACGATAATAAATTATTTTGTACTCCAGGTAATGTCAGGTAGTGGTATAGAAGTAGTTGTGGCCGAGTGGTTAAGGCGATGCACTTGAAATCCATTGGGGTTTCCCCGCGCAGGTTCAAATCCTGCCAGCTACGTCTTGCTTTTCGAGCATGTCAAAAACAGAGATCATACTTCCTTACTCATTTATTTTCTAGGAAACTATACTAGCTATTATATTTCCCATAGTTTGTCTATTAATATAGCAGCTACCAAATAGAAATTGCAACAGGTTTTAAATGACAATCATGAAATGGAAAGCAATTATTTTTCCACAGAAGCTCATCACAAAATCAACGTGCAGGTAGTTGTGGCCGAGTGGTTAAGGCGATGGACTCGAAATCCATTGGGGTTTCCCCGCACATGTTCTAATCCTGTCAGCTACATTTTGCTTTTCAAACTTATTTAAAAACACAATATGCATTTAAGATGTAGAAAAGCAAAATATGTTATGTTGAACAATGTAACTGTCTCATCCTAAATCACCTTCACCTGCATCCTCTTTCACAATGGATTGCTTTTTGAAGCACGTGATCTCAGACAGTGCGGCTCTTCCTGCATTTTAGGAACATGTCATTAAACCATCTCCAATTTTTTTTTACTGTTTCATGATGTAATGGTTATTTATGTGGAGATCTGAGTTAAAATTAGTTTTGTTAATAAAAACTAAACTTTTAATTAACAAATCAGCAGCACTAGGAAGAAATGTGCATATCAGATACTTTCAAATATCACAAAACTGTAGTGCTATCTGTGGAATTACAGTGAATGTATTGCAATTATTTCCATCGGCCACTTTTTAAGATACATAACAAAGTTTATTTGTTCATTCCAGAACATATTATCATCTTCATCATAATCAACAATTGCCACCAAGCTCAGGAAATCTTTCCCATCTTAAAGTTAATCTTAAATATATCTCTATAACACTGACATGAGCTGTTTCTTTTTAAAACATAAACAGTAATTGAAAAATTAAAATCAATATTTTTTGGAAACCATCATACTCACCATTGTATCCTAATCCTGATTTAATCCTAGTTTGCAGCCTTGATGTTATGAACTAATTATTTCACATATACATTTGCAGAATCCTATGATGTGCCTTTCACAATATCCATACTGCCACTAAAGAATGCAAAATTTGATCTTGAGAAATCTGCAGAGATGAAATGAATGTTGAGAGAAAATGCATGTTAATAAACAAATTTATGATTGTGCAGTGGCAGGTGTGCTAATTCTACATTAAATAAGCATGGGACCAATGAAATAAACAGAACGATAATAAATTATTTTGTATGCCAGGTAATGTCTGGTAGTGGTATAGAAGTAGTTGTGGCCGAGTGGCTAAGGCGATGGACTTGAAATCCATTGGGGTTTCCCCGCGCAGGTTCAAATCCTGCCAGCTACGTCTTGCTTTTCGAGCGTGTCAAAAACAGAGATCATACTTCCTTGACTCATTTATTTTCTAGGAAACTATACTAGCTATTATATTTCCCATAGTTTGTCTATTAATATAGCAGCTACCAAATAGAAATTGCAACAGGTTTTAAATGACAATCATGAAATGGAAAGCAATTATTTTTCTACAGAAGCTCATCACAAAATCAACGTGCAGGTAGTTGTGGCCGAGTGGTTAAGGCGATTGACTCGAAATCCATTGGGGTTTTCCTGCGCAGGTTCAAATCCTGCCAGCTAAGTCTTGCTTTTCGAGCGTGTCAAAAACAGAGATTATACTTCCTTGACTCCTTTATTTTCTAGGAAACTATACTAGCTATTATATTTCCCATAGTTTGTCTATTAATATAGCAGCTACCAAATAGAAATTGCAACAGGTTTTAAATGACAATCATGAAATGGAAAGCAATTATTTTTCTACAGAAGCTCATCACAAAATCAACGTGCAGGTAGTTGTGGCCGAGTGGTTAAGGCGATTGACTCGAAATCCATTGGGGTTTCCCTGCGCAGGTTCAAATCCTGCCAGCTACGTTTTGCTTTTCAAACTTATTTAAAAACACAATATGCATTTAAGATGTAGAAAAGCAAAATATGTCATGTTGAACAATGTAACTGTCTCATCCTAAATCACCTTCACCTGCATCCTATTTCACAATGGACTGCTTTTTGAAGCACGTGATCTCTGACAGTGAGGCTCTTCCTGCATTTTAGGAACATGTCATTAAACCATCTCCAATTTTTTTTTACTGTTTCATGATGTAATGGTTATTTATGTGTAGATCTGAGTTAAAATTAGTTTTGTTAATAACAACTAAACTTTTAATTATAAAATCAGCAGCACTAGGTAGAAATGTGCATATCAGATACTTTCAAATATCACAAAACTGTAGTGCTATCTGTGGAATTACAGTGAATGTATTGCAATTATTTCCATCAGCCACTTTGTAAGATACATAACAAAGTTTATTTGTTCATTCCAGAACATATTATCATCTTCATCATAATCAACAATTGCCACCAAGCTCAGGAAATCTTTCCCATCTTAAAGTTAATCTTAAATATATCTCTATAACACTGACATGAGCTGTTTATTTTTAAAACATAAACAGTAATTGAAAAATTTAAATCAATATTTTTTGGAAACCATCATACTCACCATTGTATCCTAATCCTGATTTAATCCTAGTTTGCAGCCTTGATGTTATGAACTAATTATTTCACATATACATTTGCAGAATCCTATGATGTGCCTTTCACAATATCCATACTGCCACTAAAGAATTAAAAACTTGATCTTGAGAGATCTGCAGAGATTAAATGAATGATGAGAGAAAATGCATGTTAATAAACAAATTTATGATTGTGCAGTGGCAGGTGTGCTAATTCTACATTAAATAAGCATGGGACCAATGAAATAAACAGAACAATAATAAAATATTTTGGACTCCAGGAAATGTCGGGTAGTGGTATAGAAGTAGTTGTGGCCGAGTGGTTAAGGCGATGGACTTGAAATCTTTTGGTGTTTCCCCACGCAGGTTCAAATCCTGCCAGCTACGTCTTGCTTTTTGAGCGTGTCAAAAACAGAGATCATACTTCCTTGACTCCTTTATTTTCTAGGAAACTATACTAGCTATTATATTTCCCATAGTTTGTCTATTAATATAGCAGCTACCAAATAGAAATTGCAACAGGTTTTAAATGACATTCATGAAATGGAAAGCAATTATTTTTCCACAGAAGCTCATCACAAAATCAACGTGCAGGTAGTTGTGGCCGAGTGGTTAAGGCGATGGACTCGAAATCAATTGGGGTTTCCCTGCGCAGGTTCAAATCCTGCCAGCTAGATTACGTTTTGCTTTTCAAACTTATTTAAAAACACAATATGCATTTAAGATGTAGAAAAGCAAAATATGTTATGTTGAACAATGTAACTGTCTCATCCTAAATCACCTTCACCTGCATCCTATTTCACAATGGACTGCTTTTTGAAGCACGTGATCTCTGACAGTGAGGCTCTTCCTGCATTTTAGGAACATGTCATTAAACCATCTCCAATTTTTTTTTACTGTTTCATGATGTAATGGTTATTTATGTGTAGATCTGAGTTAAAATTAGTTTTGTTAATAACAACTAAACTTTTAATTAACAAATCAGCAGCACTAGGTAGAAATGTGCATATCAGATACTTTCAAATATCACAAAACTGTAGTGCTATCTGTGGAATTACAGTGAATGTATTGCAATTATTTCCATCGGCCACTTTTTAAGATACATAACAAAGTTTATTTGTTCATTCCAGAACATATTATCATCTTCATCATAATCAACAATTGCCACCAAGCTCAGGAAATCTTTCCCATCTTAAAGTTAATCTTAAATATATCTCTATAACACTGACATGAGCTGTTTCTTTTTAAAACATAAACAGTAATTGAAAAATTTAAATCAATATTTTTTGGAAACCATCATACTCACCATTGTATCCTAATCCTGATTTAATCCTAGTTTGCAGCCTTGATGTTATGAACTAATTATTTCACATATACATTTGCAGAATCCTATGATGTGCCTTTCACAATATCCATACTGCCACTAAAGAATTCAAAACTTGATCTTGAGAGATCTGCAGAGATGAAATGAATGATGAGAGAAAATGCATGTTAATAAACAAATTTATGATTGTGCAGTGGCAGGTGTGCTAATTCTACATTAAATAAGCATGGGACCAATGAAATAAACAGAACAATAATAAAATATTTTGGACTCCAGGAAATGTCGGGTAGTGGTATAGAAGTAGTTGTGGCCGAGTGGTTAAGGCGATGGACTTGAAATCTTTTGGTGTTTCCCCGCGCAGGTTCAAATCCTGCCAGCTACGTCTTGCTTTTCGAGCGTGTCAAAAACAGAGATCATACTTCCTTGACTCCTTTATTTTCTAGGAAACTATACTAGCTATTATATTTCCCATAGTTTGTCTATTAATATAGCAGCTACCAAATAGAAATTGCAACAGGTTTTAAATGACAATCATGAAATGGAAAGCAATTATTTTTCTACAAAAGCTCATCACAAAATCAACGTGCAGGTAGTTGTGGCCGAGTGGTTAAGGCGATTGACTCGAAATCCATTGGGGTTTCCCTGCGCAGGTTCAAATCCTGCCAGCTACGTTTTGCTTTTCAAACTTATTTAAAAACACAATATGCATTTAAGATGTAGAAAAGCAAAATATGTCATGTTGAACAATGTAACTGTCTCATCCTAAATCACCTTCACCTGCATCCTATTTCACAATGGACTGCTTTTTGAAGCACGTGATCTCTGACAGTGAGGCTCTTCCTGCATTTTAGGAACATGTCATTAAACCATCTCCAATTTTTTTTTACTGTTTCATGATGTAATGGTTATTTATGTGTAGATCTGAGTTAAAATTAGTTTTGTTAATAACAACTAAACTTTTAATTATAAAATCAGCAGCACTAGGTAGAAATGTGCATATCAGATACTTTCAAATATCACAAAACTGTAGTGCTATCTGTGGAATTACAGTGAATGTATTGCAATTATTTCCATCAGCCACTTTGTAAGATACATAACAAAGTTTATTTGTTCATTCCAGAACATATTATCATCTTCATCATAATCAACAATTGCCACCAAGCTCAGGAAATCTTTCCCATCTTAAAGTTAATCTTAAATATATCTCTATAACACTGACATGAGCTGTTTATTTTTAAAACATAAACAGTAATTGAAAAATTTAAATCAATATTTTTTGGAAACCATCATACTCACCATTGTATCCTAATCCTGATTTAATCCTAGTTTGCAGCCTTGATGTTATGAACTAATTATTTCACATATACATTTGCAGAATCCTATGATGTGCCTTTCACAATATCCATACTGCCACTAAAGAATTAAAAACTTGATCTTGAGAGATCTGCAGAGATGAAATGAATGATGAGAGAAAATGCATGCTAATAAACAAATTTATGATTGTGCAGTGGCAGGTGTGCTAATTCTACATGAAATAAGCATGGGACCAATGAAATAAACAGAACAATAATAAAATATTTTGGACTCCAGGAAATGTCGGGTAGTGGTATAGAAGTAGTTGTGGCCGAGTGGTTAAGGCGATGGACTTGAAATCTTTTGGTGTTTCCCCACGCAGGTTCAAATCCTGCCAGCTACGTCTTGCTTTTCGAGCCTGTCAAAAACAGAGATCATACTTCCTTGACTCCTTTATTTTCTAGGAAACTATACTAGCTATTATATTTCCCATAGTTTGTCTATTAATATAGCAGCTACCAAATAGAAATTGCAACAGGTTTTAAATGACAATCATGAAATGGAAAGCAATTATTTTTCCACAGAAGCTCATCACAAAATCAACGTGCAGGTAGTTGTGGCCGAGTGGTTAAGGCGATGGACTCGAAATCAATTGGGGTTTCCCTGCGCAGGTTCAAATCCTGCCAGCTAGATTACGTTTTGCTTTTCAAACTTATTTAAAAACACAATATGCATTTAAGATGTAGAAAAGCAAAATATGTTATGTTGAACAATGTAACTGTCTCATCCTAAATCACCTTCACCTGCATCCTATTTCACAATGGACTGCTTTTTGAAGCACGTGATCTCTGACAGTGAGGCTCTTCCTGCATTTTAGGAACATGTCATTAAACCATCTCCAATTTTTTTTTACTGTTTCATGATGTAATGGTTATTTATGTGTAGATCTGAGTTAAAATTAGTTTTGTTAATAACAACTAAACTTTTAATTAACAAATCAGCAGCACTAGGTAGAAATGTGCATATCAGATACTTTAAAATATCACAAAACTGTAGTGCTATCTGTGGAATTACAGTGAATGTATTGCAATTATTTCCATCAGGCACTTTGTAAGATACATAACAAAGTTTATTTGTTCATTCCAGAACATATTATCATCTTCATCATAATCAACAATTGCCACCAAGCTCAGGAAATCTTTCCCATCTTAAAGTTAATCTTAAATATATCTCTATAACACTGACATGAGCTGTTTCTTTTTAAAACATAAACAGTAATTGAAAAATTTAAATCAATATTTTTTGGAAACCATCATACTCACCATTGTATCCTAATCCTGATTTAATCCTAGTTTGCAGCCTTGATGTTATGAACTAATTATTTCACATATACATTTGCAGAAGACTATGGTGTGCCTTTCACAATATCCATACTGCCACTAAAGAATGCAAAATTTGATCTTGAGAGATCTGCAGAGATGAAATGAATGATGAGAGAAAATGCATGTTAATAAACAAATTTATGATTGTGCAGTGGCAGGTGTGCTAATTCTACATTAAATAAGCATGGGACCAATGAAATAAACAGAACAATAATAAAATATTTTGGACTCCAGGAAATGTCGGGTAGTGGTATAGAAGTAGTTGTGGCCGAGTGGTTAAGGCGATGGACTTGAAATCTTTTGGTGTTTCCCCACGCAGGTTCAAATCCTGCCAGCTACGTCTTGCTTTTCGAGCCTGTCAAAAACAGAGATCATACTTCCTTGACTCCTTTATTTTCTAGGAAACTATACTAGCTATTATATTTCCCATAGTTTGTCTATTAATATAGCAGCTACCAAATAGAAATTGCAACAGGTTTTAAATGACAATCATGAAATGGAAAGCAATTATTTTTCCACAGAAGCTCATCACAAAATCAACGTGCAGGTAGTTGTGGCCGAGTGGCTAAGGCGATGGACTCGAAATCAATTGGGGTTTCCCTGCGCAGGTTCAAATCCTGCCAGCTAGATTACGTTTTGCTTTTCAAACTTATTTAAAAACACAATATGCATTTAAGATGTAGAAAAGCAAAATATGTCATGTTGAACAATGTAACTGTCTCATCCTAAATCACCTTCACCTGCATCCTATTTCACAATGGACTGCTTTTTGAAGCACGTGATCTCTG
Source organism: Taudactylus pleione (assembly GCA_031769625.1). Lineage (NCBI taxonomy): Eukaryota > Metazoa > Chordata > Amphibia > Anura > Myobatrachidae > Taudactylus > Taudactylus pleione. Next base: position 5,235,339 of record JAUIMM010000084.1, read on the forward strand.
ACAGTGAGGCTCTTCCTGCATTTTAGGAACATGTCATTAAACCATCTCCAATTTTTTTTTACTGTTTCATGATGTAATGGTTATTTATGTGTAGATCTGAGTTAAAATTAGTTTTGTTAATAACAACTAAACTTTTAATTAACAAATCAGCAGCACTAGGAAGAAATGTGCATATCAGATACTTTCAAATATCACAAAACTGTAGTGCTATCTGTGGAATTACAGTGAATGTATTGCAATTATTTCCATCAGGCACTTTGTAAGATACATAACAAAGTTTATTTGTTCATTCCAGAACATATTATCATCTTCATCATAATCAACAATTGCCACCAAGCTCAGGAAATCTTTCCCATCTTAAAGTTAATCTTAAATATATCTCTATAACACTGACATGAGCTGTTTCTTTTTAAAACATAAACAGTAATTGAAAAATTTAAATCAATATTTTTTGGAAACCATCATACTCACCATTGTATCCTAATCCTGATTTAATCCTAGTTTGCAGCCTTGATGTTATGAACTAATTATTTCACATATACATTTGCAGAAGACTATGGTGTGCCTTTCACAATATCCATACTGCCACTAAAGAATGCAAAATTTGATCTTGAGAGATCTGCAGAGATGAAATGAATGATGAGAGAAAATGCATGTTAATAAACAAATTTATGATTGTGCAGTGGCAGGTGTGCTAATTCTACATTAAATAAGCATGGGACCAATGAAATAAACAGAACGATAATAAATTAATTTGTACTCCAGGTAATGTGTGGTAGTGGTATAGAAGTAGTTGTGGCCGAGTGGTTAAGGCGATGGACTTGAAATCCATTGGGGTTTCCCCGCGCAGGTTCAAATCCTGTCAGCTACATTTTGCTTTTCAAACTTATTTAAAAACACAATATGCATTTAAGATGTAGAAAAGCAAAATATGTTATGTTGAACAATGTAACTGTCTCATCCTAAATCACCTTCACCTGCATCCTCTTTCACAATGGACTGCTTTTTGAAGCACGTGATCTCAGACAGTGCGGCTCTTCCTGCATTTTAGGAACATGTCATTAAACCAACTCCAATTTTTTTTTACTGTTTCATGATGTAATGGTTATTTCTGTGTAGATCTGAGTTAAAATTAGTTTTGTTAATAAAAACTAAACTTTTAATTAACAAATCAGCAGCACTAGGAAGAAATGTGCATATCAGATACTTTCAAATATCACAAAACTGTAGTGCTGTCTGTGGAATTACAGTGAATGTATTGCAATTATTTCCATCGGCCACTTTTTAAGATACATAACAAAGTTTATTTGTTCATTCCAGAACATATTATCATCTTCATCATAATCAACAATTGCCACCAAGCTCAGGAAATCTTTCCCATCTTAAAGTTAATCTTAAATATATCTCTATAACACTGACATGAGCTGTTTCTTTTTAAAACATAAACAGTAATTGAAAAATTTAAATCAATATTTTTTGGAAACCATCATACTCACCATTGTATCCTAATCCTGATTTAATCCTAGTTTGCAGCCTTGATGTTATGAACTAATTATTTCACATATACATTTGCAGAATCCTATGATGTGCCTTTCACAATATCCATACTGCCACTAAAGAATGCAAAATTTGATCTTGAGAGATCTGCAGAGATGAAATGAATGTTGAGAGAAAATGCATGTTAATAAACAAATTTATGATTGTGCAGTGGCAGGTGTGCTAATTCTACATTAAATAAGCATGGGACCAATGAAATAAACAGAACGATAATAAATTATTTTGTACTCCAGGTAATGTCTGGTAGTGGTATAGAAGTAGTTGTGGCCGAGTGGTTAAGGCGATGGACTTGAAATCCATTGGGGTTTCCCCGCGCAGGTTCAAATCCTGCCAGCTATGTCTTGGTTTTCGAGCGTGTCAAAAACAGAGATCATACTTCCTTGACTCATTTACTTTCTAGGAAACTATACTAGCTATTATATTTCCCATAGTTTGTCTATTAATATAGCAGCTACCAAATAGAAATTGCAACAGGTTTTAAATGACAATCATGAAATGGAAAGCAATTATTTTTCTACAGAAGCTCATCACAAAATCAACGTGCAGGTAGTTGTGGCCGAGTGGTTAAGGCGATGGACTTGAAATCCATTGGGGTTTCCCTGCGGAGGTTCAAATCCTGCCTGCTACGTTTTGCTTTTCAAACTTATTTAAAAACACAATATGCATTTAAGATGTAGAAAAGCAAAATATGTCATGTTGAACAATGTAACTGTCTCATCCTAAATCACCTTCACCTGCATCCTATTTCACAATGGACTGCTTTTTGAAGCACGTGATCTCTGACAGTGAGGCTCTTCCTGCATTTTAGGAACATGTCATTAAACCATCTCCAATTTTTTTTTACTGTTTCATGATGTAATGGTTATTTATGTGTAGATCTGAGTTAAAATTAGTTTTGTTAATAACAACTAAACTTTTAATTAACAAATCAGCAGCACTAGGAAGAAATGTGCATATCAGATACTTTCAAATATCACAAAACTGTAGTGCTATCTGTGGAATTACAGTGAATGTATTGCAATTATTTCCATCGGCCACTTTTTAAGATACATAAAGTTTATTTGTTCATTCCAGAACATATTATCATCTTCATCATAATCAACAATTGCCACCAAGCTCAGGAAATCTTTCCCATCTTAAAGTTAATCTTAAATATATCTCTATAACACTGACATGAGCTGTTTCTTTTTAAAACATAAACAGTAATTGAAAAATTTAAATCAATATTTTTTGGAAACCATCATACTCACCATTGTATCCTAATCCTGATTTAATCCTAGTTTGCAGCCTTGATGTTATGAACTAATTATTTCACATATACATTTGCAGAATCCTATGATGTGCCTTTCACAATATCCATACTGCCACTAAAGAATTCAAAACTTGATCTTGAGAGATCTGCAGAGATGAAATGAATGATGAGAGAAAATGCATGTTAATAAACAAATTTATGATTGTGCAGTGGCAGGTGTGCTAATTCTACATTAAATAAGCATGGGACCAATGAAATAAACAGAACAATAATAAAATATTTTGGACTCCAGGAAATGTCGGGTAGTGGTATAGAAGTAGTTGTGGCCGAGTGGTTAAGGCGATGGACTTGAAATCTTTTGGTGTTTCCCCGCGCAGGTTCAAATCCTGCCAGCTACGTCTTGCTTTTCGAGCGTGTCAAAAACAGAGATCATACTTCCTTGACTCCTTTATTTTCTAGGAAAGTATACTAGCTATTATATTTCCCATAGTTTGTCTATTAATATAGCAGCTACCAAATAGAAATTGCAACAGGTTTTAAATGACAATCATGAAATGGAAAGCAATTATTTTTCCACAGAAGCTCATCACAAAATCAACGTGCAGGTAGTTGTGGCCGAGTGGTTAAGGCGATGGACTCGAAATCAATTGGGGTTTCCCTGCGCAGGTTCAAATCCTGCCAGCTACATTACGTTTTGCTTTTCAAACTTATTTAAAAACACAATATGCATTTAAGATGTAGAAAAGCAAAATATGTTATGTTGAACAATGTAACTGTCTCATCCTAAATCACCTTCACCTGCATCCTATTTCACAATGGACTACTTTTTGAAGCACGTGATCTCTGCCAGTGAGGCTCTTCCTGCATTTTAGGAACATGTCATTAAACCATCTCCAATTTTTTTTTACTGTTTCATGATGTAATGGTTATTTATGTGTAGATCTGAGTTAAAATTAGTTTTGTTAATAACAACTAAACTTTTAATTACCAAATCAGCAGCACTAGGTAGAAATGTGCATACCAGATACTTTAAAATATCACAAAACTGTAGTGCTATCTGTGGAATTACAGTGAATGTATTGCAATTATTTCCATCAGCCACTTTGTAAGATACATAACAAAGTTTATTTGTTCATTCCAGAACATATTATCATCTTCATCATAATCAACAATTGCCACCAAGCTCAGGAAATCTTTCCCATCTTAAAGTTAATCTTAAATATATCTCTATAACACTGACATGAGCTGTTTCTTTTTAAAACATAAACAGTAATTGAAAAATTTAAATCAATATTTTTTGGAAACCATCATACTCACCATTGTATCCTAATCCTGATTTAATCCTAGTTTGCAGCCTTGATGTTATGAACTAATTATTTCACATATACATTTGCAGAATCCTATGGTGTGCCTTTCACAATATCCATACTGCCACTAAAGAATGCAAAATTTGATCTTGAGAGATCTGCAGAGATGAAATGAATGATGAGAGAAAATGCATGTTAATAAACAAATTTATGATTGTGCAGTGGCAGGTGTGCTAATTCTACATTAAATAAGCATGGGACCAATGAAATAAACAGAACGATAATAAATTATTTTGTACTCCAGGTAATGTCTGGTAGTGGTATAGAAGTAGTTGTGGCCGAGTGGTTAAGGCGATGGACTTGAAATCCATTGGGGTTTCCCCGCGCAGGTTCAAATCCTGCCAGCTAAGTCTTGCTTTTCGAGCATGTCAAAAACAGAGATCATACTTCCTTGACTCATTTATTTTCTAGGAAACTATACTAGCTATTATATTTCCCATAGTTTGTCTATTAATATAGCAGCTACCAAATAGAAATTGCAACAGGTTTTAAATGACAATCATGAAATGGAAAGCAATTATTTTTCCACAGAAGCTCATCACAAAATCAACGTGCAGGTAGTTGTGGCCGAGTGGTTAAGGCGATGGACTCGAAATCCATTGGGGTTTCCCCGCTCATGTTCAAATCCTGTCAGCTACATTTTGCTTTTCAAACTTATTTAAAAACACAATATGCATTTAAGATGTAGAAAAGCAAAATATGTTATTTTGAACAATGTAACTGTCTCATCGTAAATCACCTTCACCTGCATCCTCTTTCACAATGGACTGCTTTTTGAAGCACGTGATCTCAGACAGTGAGGCTCTTCCTGCATTTTAGGAACATGTCATTAAACCATCTCCAATTTTTTTTTACTGTTTCATGATGTAATGGTTATTTATGTGTAGATCTGAGTTAAAATTAGTTTTGTTAATAAAAACTAATCTTTTAATTAACAAATCAGCAGCACTAGGAAGAAATGTGCATATCAGATACTTTCAAATATCACAAAACTGTAGTGCTATCTGTGGAATTACAGTGAATGTGTTGCAATTATTTCCATCGGCCACTTTTTAAGATACATAACAAAGTTTATTTGTTCATTCCAGAACATATTATCATCTTCATCATAATCAACAATTGCCACCAAGCTCAGGAAATCTTTCCCATCTTAAAGTTAATCTTAAATATATCTCTATAACACTGACATGAGCTGTTTCTTTTTAAAACATAAACAGTAATTGAAAAATTTAAATCAATATTTTTTGGAAACCATCATACTCACCATTGTATCCTAATCCTGATTTAATCCTAGTTTGCAGCCTTGATGTTATGAACTAATTATTTCACATATACATTTGCAGAATCCTATGATGTGCCTTTCACAATATCCATACTGCCACTAAAGAATGCAAAATTTGATCTTGAGAGATCTGCAGAGATGAAATGAATGTTGAGAGAAAATGCATGTTAATAAACAAATTTATGATTGTGCAGTGGCAGGTGTGCTAATTCTACATTAAATAAGCATGGGACCAATGAAATAAACAGAACGATAATAAATTATTTTGTACTCCAGGTACTGTCTGGTAGTGGTATAGAAGTAGTTGTGGCCGAGTGGATAAGGCGATGGACTTGAAAACCATTGGGGTTTCCCCGCGCAGGTTCAAATCCTGCCAGCTACGTCTTGCTTTTCGAGCGTGTCAAAAACAGAGATCATACTTCCTTGACTCCTTTATTTTCTAGGAAACTATACTAGCTATTATATTTCCCATAGTTTGTCTATTAATATAGCAGCTACCAAATAGAAATTGCAACAGGTTTTAAATGACAATCATGAAATGGAAAGCAATTATTTTTCTACAGAAGCTCATCACAAAATCAACGTGCAGGTAGTTGTGGCCGAGTGGTTAAGGCGATGGACTCGAAATCCATTGCGGTTTCCCCGCACAGGTTCAAATCCTGCCAGCTATGTTACATTTTGCTTTTCAAACTTATTTAAAAACACAATATGCATTTAAGATGTAGAAAAGCAAAATATGTTATGTTGAACAATGTAACTGTCTCATCCTAAATCACCTTCACCTGCATCCTATTTCACAATGGACTGCTTTTTGAAGCACGTGATCTCTGCCAGTGAGGCTCTTCCTGCATTTTAGGAACATGTCATTAAACCATCTCCAATTTTTTTTTACTGTTTCATGATGTAATGGTTATTTATGTGTAGATCTGAGTTAAAATTAGTTTTGTTAATAACAACTAAACTTTTAATTACCAAATCAGCAGCACTAGGTAGAAATGTGCATACCAGATACTTTAAAATATCACAAAACTGTAGTGCTATCTGTGGAATTACAGTGAATGTATTGCAATTATTTCCATCAGCCACTTTGTAAGATACATAACAAAGTTTATTTGTTCATTCCAGAACATATTATCATCTTCATCATAATCAACAATTGCCACCAAGCTCAGGAAATCTTTCCCATCTTAAAGTTAATCTTAAATATATCTCTATAACACTGACATGAGCTGTTTCTTTTTAAAACATAAACAGTAATTGAAAAATTTAAATCAATATTTTTTGGAAACCATCATACTCACCATTGTATCCTAATCCTGATTTAATCCTAGTTTGCAGCCTTGATGTTATGAACTAATTATTTCACATATACATTTGCAGAATCCTATGGTGTGCCTTTCACAATATCCATACTGCCACTAAAGAATGCAAAATTTGATCTTGAGAGATCTGCAGAGATGAAATGAATGATGAGAGAAAATGCATGTTAATAAACAAATTTATGATTGTGCAGTGGCAGGTGTGCTAATTCTACATTAAATAAGCATGGGACCAATGAAATAAACAGAACGATAATAAATTATTTTGTACTCCAGGTAATGTCTGGTAGTGGTATAGAAGTAGTTGTGGCCGAGTGGTTAAGGCGATGGACTTGAAAGCCATTGGGGTTTCCCCGCGCAGGTTCAAATCCTGCCAGCTAAGTCTTGCTTTTCGAGCATGTCAAAAACAGAGATCATACTTCCTTGACTCCTTTATTTTCTAGGAAACTATACTAGCTATTATATTTCCCATAGTTTGTCTATTAATATAGCAGCTACCAAATAGAAATTGCAACAGGTTTTAAATGACAATCATGAAATGGAAAGCAATTATTTTTCCACAGAAGCTCATCACAAAATCAACGTGCAGGTAGTTGTGGCCGAGTGGTTAAGGCGATGGACTCGAAATCCATTGGGGTTTCCCCGCTCATGTTCAAATCCTGTCAGCTACATTTTGCTTTTCAAACTTATTTAAAAACACAATATGCATTTAAGATGTAGAAAAGCAAAATATGTTATTTTGAACAATGTAACTGTCTCATCCTAAATCACCTTCACCTGCATCCTCTTTCACAATGGACTGCTTTTTGAAGCACGTGATCTCAGACAGTGAGGCTCTTCCTGCATTTTAGGAACATGTCATTAAACCATCTCCAATTTTTTTTTACTGTTTCATGATGTAATGGTTATTTATGTGTAGATCTGAGTTAAAATTAGTTTTGTTAATAAAAACTAATCTTTTAATTAACAAATCAGCAGCACTAGGAAGAAATGTGCATATCAGATACTTTCAAATATCACAAAACTGTAGTGCTATCTGTGGAATTACAGTGAATGTGTTGCAATTATTTCCATCGGCCACTTTTTAAGATACATAACAAAGTTTATTTGTTCATTCCAGAACATATTATCATCTTCATCATAATCAACAATTGCCACCAAGCTCAGGAAATCTTTCCCATCTTAAAGTTAATCATAAAAATGTTTCCCCGCGCAGGTTCAAATCCTGCCAGCTACGTCTTGCTTTTCGAGCGTGTCAAAAACAGAGATCATACTTCCTTGACTCCTTTATTTTCTAGGAAACTATACTAGCTATTATATTTCCCATAGTTTGTCTATTAATATAGCAGCTACCAAATAGAAATTGCAACAGGTTTTAAATGACAATCATGAAATGGAAAGCAATTATTTTTCTACAGAAGCTCATCACAAAATCAACGTGCAGGTAGTTGTGGCCGAGTGGTTAAGGCGATGGACTCGAAATCCATTGCGGTTTCCCCGCACAGGTTCAAATCCTGCCAGCTATGTTACATTTTGCTTTTCAAACTTATTTAAAAACACAATATGCATTTAAGATGTAGAAAAGCAAAATATGTTATGTTGAACAATGTAACTGTCTCATCCTAAATCACCTTCACCTGCATCCTATTTCACAATGGACTGATTTTTGAAGCACGTGGTCTCAGACAGTGCGGCTCTTCCTGCATTTTAGGAACATGTCATTAAACCATCTCCAATTTTTTTTTACTGTTTCATGATGTAATGGTTATTTATGTGTAGATCTGAGTTAAAATTAGTTTTGTTAATAACAACTAAACTTTTAATTACCAAATCAGCAGCACTAGGTAGAAATGTGCATACCAGATACTTTAAAATATCACAAAACTGTAGTGCTATCTGTGGAATTACAGTGAATGTATTGCAATTATTTCCATCAGCCACTTTGTAAGATACATAACAAAGTTTATTTGTTCATTCCAGAACATATTATCATCTTCATCATAATCAACAATTGCCACCAAGCTCAGGAAATCTTTCCCATCTTAAAGTTAATCTTAAATATATCTCTATAACACTGACATGAGCTGTTTCTTTTTAAAACATAAACAGTAATTGAAAAATTTAAATCAATATTTTTTGGAAACCATCATACTCACCATTGTATCCTAATCCTGATTTAATCCTAGTTTGCAGCCTTGATGTTATGAACTAATTATTTCACATATACATTTGCAGAATCCTATGGTGTGCCTTTCACAATATCCATACTGCCACTAAAGAATGCAAAATTTGATCTTGAGAGATCTGCAGAGATGAAATGAATGATGAGAGAAAATGCATGTTAATAAACAAATTTATGATTGTGCAGTGGCAGGTGTGCTAATTCTACATTAAATAAGCATGGGACCAATGAAATAAACAGAACGATAATAAATTATTTTGTACTCCAGGTAATGTCTGGTAGTGGTATAGAAGTAGTTGTGGCCGAGTGGTTAAGGCGATGGACTTGAAATCCATTGGGGTTTCCCCGCGCAGGTTCAAATCCTGCCAGCTAAGTCTTGCTTTTCGAGCATGTCAAAAACAGAGATCATACTTCCTTGACTCCTTTATTGTCTAGGAAACTATACTAGCTATTATATTTCCCATAGTTTGTCTATTAATATAGCAGCTACCAAATAGAAATTGCAACAGGTTTTAAATGACAATCGTGAAATGGAAAGCAATTATTTTTCCACAGAAGCTCATCACAAAATCAACGTGCAGGTAGTTGTGGCCGAGTGGTTAAGGCGATGGACTTGAAATCCATTGGGGTTTCCACGCGCAGGTTCAAATCCTGTCAGCTACATTTTGCTTTTCAAACTTATTTAAAAACACAATATGCATTTAAGATGTAGAAAAGCAAAATATGTTATGTTGAACAATGTAACTGTCTCATCCTAAATCACCTTCACCTGCATCCTCTTTCACAATGGACTGCTTTTTGAAGCACGTGATCTCAGACAGTGCGGCTCTTCCTGCATTTTAGGAACATGTCATTAAACCAACTCCAATTTTTTTTTACTGTTTCATGATGTAATGGTTATTTATGTGTAGATCTGAGTTAAAATTAGTTTTGTTAATAAAAACTAAACTTTTAATTAACAAATCAGCAGCACTAGGAAGAAATGTGCATATCAGATACTTTCAAATATCACAAAACTGTAGTGCTATCTGTGGAATTACAGTGAATGTATTGCAATTATTTCCATCGGCCACTTTTTAAGATACATAACAAAGTTTATTTGTTCATTCCAGAACATATTATCATCTTCATCATAATCAACAATTGCCACCAAGCTCAGGAAATCTTTCCCATCTTAAAGTTAATCTTAAATATATCTCTATAACACTGACATGAGCTGTTTCTTTTTAAAACATAAACAGTAATTGAAAAATTTAAATCAATATTTTTTGGAAACCATCATACTCACCATTGTATCCTAATCCTGATTTAATCCTAGTTTGCAGCCTTGATGTTATGAACTAATTATTTCACATATACATTTGCAGAATCCTATGGTGTGCCTTTCACAATATCCATACTGCCACTAAAGAATGCAAAATTTGATCTTGAGAGATCTGCAGAGATGAAATGAATGATGAGAGAAAATGCATGTTAATAAACAAATTTATGATTGTGCAGTGGCAGGTGTGCTAATTCTACATTAAATAAGCATGGGACCAATGAAATAAACAGAACGATAATAAATTATTTTGTACTCCAGGTAATGTCTGGTAGTGGTATAGAAGTAGTTGTGGCCGAGTGGTTAAGGCGATGGACTTGAAAGCCATTGGGGTTTCCCCGCGCAGGTTCAAATCCTGCCAGCTAAGTCTTGCTTTTCGAGCATGTCAAAAACAGAGATCATACTTCCTTGACTCCTTTATTTTCTAGGAAACTATACTAGCTATTATATTTCCCATAGTTTGTCTATTAATATAGCAGCTACCAAATAGAAATTGCAACAGGTTTTAAATGACAATCATGAAATGGAAAGCAATTATTTTTCCACAGAAGCTCATCACAAAATCAACGTGCAGGTAGTTGTGGCCGAGTGGTTAAGGCGATGGACTCGAAATCCATTGGGGTTTCCCCGCTCATGTTCAAATCCTGTCAGCTACATTTTGCTTTTCAAACTTATTTAAAAACACAATATGCATTTAAGATGTAGAAAAGCAAAATATGTTATTTTGAACAATGTAACTGTCTCATCCTAAATCACCTTCACCTGCATCCTCTTTCACAATGGACTGCTTTTTGAAGCACGTGATCTCAGACAGTGAGGCTCTTCCTGCATTTTAGGAACATGTCATTAAACCATCTCCAATTTTTTTTTACTGTTTCATGATGTAATGGTTATTTATGTGTAGATCTGAGTTAAAATTAGTTTTGTTAATAAAAACTAATCTTTTAATTAACAAATCAGCAGCACTAGGAAGAAATGTGCATATCAGATACTTTCAAATATCACAAAACTGTAGTGCTATCTGTGGAATTACAGTGAATGTGTTGCAATTATTTCCATCGGCCACTTTTTAAGATACATAACAAAGTTTATTTGTTCATTCCAGAACATATTATCATCTTCATCATAATCAACAATTGCCACCAAGCTCAGGAAATCTTTCCCATCTTAAAGTTAATCATAAAAATGTTTCCCCGCGCAGGTTCAAATCCTGCCAGCTACGTCTTGCTTTTCGAGCGTGTCAAAAACAGAGATCATACTTCCTTGACTCCTTTATTTTCTAGGAAACTATACTAGCTATTATATTTCCCATAGTTTGTCTATTAATATAGCAGCTACCAAATAGAAATTGCAACAGGTTTTAAATGACAATCATGAAATGGAAAGCAATTATTTTTCTACAGAAGCTCATCACAAAATCAACGTGCAGGTAGTTGTGGCCGAGTGGTTAAGGCGATGGACTCGAAATCCATTGCGGTTTCCCCGCACAGGTTCAAATCCTGCCAGCTATGTTACATTTTGCTTTTCAAACTTATTTAAAAACACAATATGCATTTAAGATGTAGAAAAGCAAAATATGTTATGTTGAACAATGTAACTGTCTCATCCTAAATCACCTTCACCTGCATCCTATTTCACAATGGACTGATTTTTGAAGCACGTGGTCTCAGACAGTGCGGCTCTTCCTGCATTTTAGGAACATGTCATTAAACCATCTCCAATTTTTTTTTACTGTTTCATGATGTAATGGTTATTTATGTGTAGATCTGAGTTAAAATTAGTTTTGTTAATAACAACTAAACTTTTAATTACCAAATCAGCAGCACTAGGTAGAAATGTGCATACCAGATACTTTAAAATATCACAAAACTGTAGTGCTATCTGTGGAATTACAGTGAATGTATTGCAATTATTTCCATCAGCCACTTTGTAAGATACATAACAAAGTTTATTTGTTCATTCCAGAACATATTATCATCTTCATCATAATCAACAATTGCCACCAAGCTCAGGAAATCTTTCCCATCTTAAAGTTAATCTTAAATATATCTCTATAACACTGACATGAGCTGTTTCTTTTTAAAACATAAACAGTAATTGAAAAATTTAAATCAATATTTTTTGGAAACCATCATACTCACCATTGTATCCTAATCCTGATTTAATCCTAGTTTGCAGCCTTGATGTTATGAACTAATTATTTCACATATACATTTGCAGAATCCTATGGTGTGCCTTTCACAATATCCATACTGCCACTAAAGAATGCAAAATTTGATCTTGAGAGATCTGCAGAGATGAAATGAATGATGAGAGAAAATGCATGTTAATAAACAAATTTATGATTGTGCAGTGGCAGGTGTGCTAATTCTACATTAAATAAGCATGGGACCAATGAAATAAACAGAACGATAATAAATTATTTTGTACTCCAGGTAATGTCTGGTAGTGGTATAGAAGTAGTTGTGGCCGAGTGGTTAAGGCGATGGACTTGAAATCCATTGGGGTTTCCCCGCGCAGGTTCAAATCCTGCCAGCTAAGTCTTGCTTTTCGAGCATGTCAAAAACAGAGATCATACTTCCTTGACTCCTTTATTGTCTAGGAAACTATACTAGCTATTATATTTCCCATAGTTTGTCTATTAATATAGCAGCTACCAAATAGAAATTGCAACAGGTTTTAAATGACAATCGTGAAATGGAAAGCAATTATTTTTCCACAGAAGCTCATCACAAAATCAACGTGCAGGTAGTTGTGGCCGAGTGGTTAAGGCGATGGACTTGAAATCCATTGGGGTTTCCACGCGCAGGTTCAAATCCTGTCAGCTACATTTTGCTTTTCAAACTTATTTAAAAACACAATATGCATTTAAGATGTAGAAAAGCAAAATATGTTATGTTGAACAATGTAACTGTCTCATCCTAAATCACCTTCACCTGCATCCTCTTTCACAATGGACTGCTTTTTGAAGCACGTGATCTCAGACAGTGCGGCTCTTCCTGCATTTTAGGAACATGTCATTAAACCAACTCCAATTTTTTTTTACTGTTTCATGATGTAATGGTTATTTATGTGTAGATCTGAGTTAAAATTAGTTTTGTTAATAAAAACTAAACTTTTAATTAACAAATCAGCAGCACTAGGAAGAAATGTGCATATCAGATACTTTCAAATATCACAAAACTGTAGTGCTATCTGTGGAATTACAGTGAATGTATTGCAATTATTTCCATCGGCCACTTTTTAAGATACATAAAGTTTATTTGTTCATTCCAGAACATATTATCATCTTCATCATAATCAACAATTGCCACCAAGCTCAGGAAATCTTTCCCATCTTAAAGTTAATCTTAAATATATCTCTATAACACTGACATGAGCTGTTTCTTTTTAAAACATAAACAGTAATTGAAAAATTTAAATCAATATTTTTTGGAAACCATCATACTCACCATTGTATCCTAATCCTGATTTAATCCTAGTTTGCAGCCTTGATGTTATGAACTAATTATTTCACATATACATTTGCAGAATCCTATGATGTGCCTTTCACAATATCCATACTGCCACTAAAGAATTCAAAACTTGATCTTGAGAGATCTGCAGAGATGAAATGAATGATGAGAGAAAATGCATGTTAATAAACAAATTTATGATTGTGCAGTGGCAGGTGTGCTAATTCTACATTAAATAAGCATGGGACCAATGAAATAAACAGAACAATAATAAAATATTTTGGACTCCAGGAAATGTCGGGTAGTGGTATAGAAGTAGTTGTGGCCGAGTGGTTAAGGCGATGGACTTGAAATCTTTTGGTGTTTCCCCGCGCAGGTTCAAATCCTGCCAGCTACGTCTTGCTTTTCGAGCGTGTCAAAAACAGAGATCATACTTCCTTGACTCCTTTATTTTCTAGGAAACTATACTAGCTATTATATTTCCCATAGTTTGTCTATTAATATAGCAGCTACCAAATAGAAATTGCAACAGGTTTTAAATGACAATCATGAAATGGAAAGCAATTATTTTTCCACAGAAGCTCATCACAAAATCAACGTGCAGGTAGTTGTGGCCGAGTGGTTAAGGCGATGGACTCGAAATCAATTGGGGTTTCCCTGCGCAGGTTCAAATCCTGCCAGCTACATTACGTTTTGCTTTTCAAACTTATTTAAAAACACAATATGCATTTAAGATGTAGAAAAGCAAAATATGTTATGTTGAACAATGTAACTGTCTCATCCTAAATCACCTTCACCTGCATCCTATTTCACAATGGACTACTTTTTGAAGCACGTGATCTCTGCCAGTGAGGCTCTTCCTGCATTTTAGGAACATGTCATTAAACCATCTCCAATTTTTTTTTACTGTTTCATGATGTAATGGTTATTTATGTGTAGATCTGAGTTAAAATTAGTTTTGTTAATAACAACTAAACTTTTAATTACCAAATCAGCAGCACTAGGTAGAAATGTGCATACCAGATACTTTAAAATATCACAAAACTGTAGTGCTATCTGTGGAATTACAGTGAATGTATTGCAATTATTTCCATCAGCCACTTTGTAAGATACATAACAAAGTTTATTTGTTCATTCCAGAACATATTATCATCTTCATCATAATCAACAATTGCCACCAAGCTCAGGAAATCTTTCCCATCTTAAAGTTAATCTTAAATATATCTCTATAACACTGACATGAGCTGTTTCTTTTTAAAACATAAACAGTAATTGAAAAATTTAAATCAATATTTTTTGGAAACCATCATACTCACCATTGTATCCTAATCCTGATTTAATCCTAGTTTGCAGCCTTGATGTTATGAACTAATTATTTCACATATACATTTGCAGAATCCTATGGTGTGCCTTTCACAATATCCATACTGCCACTAAAGAATGCAAAATTTGATCTTGAGAGATCTGCAGAGATGAAATGAATGATGAGAGAAAATGCATGTTAATAAACAAATTTATGATTGTGCAGTGGCAGGTGTGCTAATTCTACATTAAATAAGCATGGGACCAATGAAATAAACAGAACGATAATAAATTATTTTGTACTCCAGGTAATGTCTGGTAGTGGTATAGAAGTAGTTGTGGCCGAGTGGTTAAGGCGATGGACTTGAAATCCATTGGGGTTTCCCCGCGCAGGTTCAAATCCTGCCAGCTAAGTCTTGCTTTTCGAGCATGTCAAAAACAGAGATCATACTTCCTTGACTCATTTATTTTCTAGGAAACTATACTAGCTATTATATTTCCCATAGTTTGTCTATTAATATAGCAGCTACCAAATAGAAATTGCAACAGGTTTTAAATGACAATCATGAAATGGAAAGCAATTATTTTTCCACAGAAGCTCATCACAAAATCAACGTGCAGGTAGTTGTGGCCGAGTGGTTAAGGCGATGGACTCGAAATCCATTGGGGTTTCCCCGCTCATGTTCAAATCCTGTCAGCTACATTTTGCTTTTCAAACTTATTTAAAAACACAATATGCATTTAAGATGTAGAAAAGCAAAATATGTTATTTTGAACAATGTAACTGTCTCATCGTAAATCACCTTCACCTGCATCCTCTTTCACAATGGACTGCTTTTTGAAGCACGTGATCTCAGACAGTGAGGCTCTTCCTGCATTTTAGGAACATGTCATTAAACCATCTCCAATTTTTTTTTACTGTTTCATGATGTAATGGTTATTTATGTGTAGATCTGAGTTAAAATTAGTTTTGTTAATAAAAACTAATCTTTTAATTAACAAATCAGCAGCACTAGGAAGAAATGTGCATATCAGATACTTTCAAATATCACAAAACTGTAGTGCTATCTGTGGAATTACAGTGAATGTGTTGCAATTATTTCCATCGGCCACTTTTTAAGATACATAACAAAGTTTATTTGTTCATTCCAGAACATATTATCATCTTCATCATAATCAACAATTGCCACCAAGCTCAGGAAATCTTTCCCATCTTAAAGTTAATCTTAAATATATCTCTATAACACTGACATGAGCTGTTTCTTTTTAAAACATAAACAGTAATTGAAAAATTTAAATCAATATTTTTTGGAAACCATCATACTCACCATTGTATCCTAATCCTGATTTAATCCTAGTTTGCAGCCTTGATGTTATGAACTAATTATTTCACATATACATTTGCAGAATCCTATGATGTGCCTTTCACAATATCCATACTGCCACTAAAGAATGCAAAATTTGATCTTGAGAGATCTGCAGAGATGAAATGAATGTTGAGAGAAAATGCATGTTAATAAACAAATTTATGATTGTGCAGTGGCAGGTGTGCTAATTCTACATTAAATAAGCATGGGACCAATGAAATAAACAGAACGATAATAAATTATTTTGTACTCCAGGTACTGTCTGGTAGTGGTATAGAAGTAGTTGTGGCCGAGTGGTTAAGGCGATGGACTTGAAATCCATTGGGGTTTCCCCGCGCAGGTTCAAATCCTGCCAGCTACGTCTTGCTTTTCGAGCATGTCAAAAACAGAGATCATACTTCCTTGACTCCTTTATTTTCTAGGAAACTATACTAGCTATTATATTTCCCATAGTTTGTCTATTAATATAGCAGCTACCAAATAGAAATTGCAACAGGTTTTAAATGACAATCATGAAATGGAAAGCAATTATTTTTCTACAGAAGCTCATCACAAAATCAACGTGCAGGTAGTTGTGGCCGAGTGGTTAAGGCGATTGACTCGAAATCCATTGGGGTTTCCCTGCGCAGGTTCAAATCCTGCCAGCTACATTACGTTTTGCTTTTCAAACTTATTTAAAAACACAATATGCATTTGAGATGTAGAAAAGCAAAATATGTTATGTTGAACAATGTAACTGTCTCATCCTAAATCACCTTCACCTGCATCCTCTTTCACAATGGACTGCTTTTTGAAGCACGTGATCTCAGACAGTGCGGCTCTTCCTGCATTTTAGGAACATGTCATTAAACCATCTCCAATTTTTTTTTACTGTTTCATGATGTAATGGTTATTTATGTGTAGATCTGAGTTAAAATTAGTTTTGTTAATAACAACTAAACTTTTAATTAACAAATCAGCAGCACTAGGTAGAAATGTGCATATCAGATACTTTCAAATATCACAAAACTGTAGTGCTATCTGTGGAATTACAGTGAATGTATTGCAATTATTTCCATCAGCCACTTTGTAAGATACATAACAAAGTTTATTTGTTCATTCCAGAACATATTATCGTCTTCATCATAATCAACAATTGCCACCAAGCTCAGGAAATCTTTCCCATCTTAAAGTTAATCATAAAAATGTTTCCCCGCGCAGGTTCAAATCCTGCCAGCTACGTCTTGCTTTTCGAGCGTGTCAAAAACAGAGATCATACTTCCTTGACTCCTTTATTTTCTAGGAAACTATACTAGCTATTATATTTCCCATAGTTTGTCTATTAATATAGCAGCTACCAAATAGAAATTGCAACAGGTTTTAAATGACAATCATGAAATGGAAAGCAATTATTTTTCTACAGAAGCTCATCACAAAATCAACGTGCAGGTAGTTGTGGCCGAGTGGTTAAGGCGATGGACTCGAAATCCATTGCGGTTTCCCCGCACAGGTTCAAATCCTGCCAGCTATGTTACATTTTGCTTTTCAAACTTATTTAAAAACACAATATGCATTTAAGATGTAGAAAAGCAAAATATGTTATGTTGAACAATGTAACTGTCTCATCCTAAATCACCTTCACCTGCATCCTATTTCACAATGGACTGCTTTTTGAAGCACGTGATCTCTGCCAGTGAGGCTCTTCCTGCATTTTAGGAACATGTCATTAAACCATCTCCAATTTTTTTTTACTGTTTCATGATGTAATGGTTATTTATGTGTAGATCTGAGTTAAAATTAGTTTTGTTAATAACAACTAAACTTTTAATTACCAAATCAGCAGCACTAGGTAGAAATGTGCATACCAGATACTTTAAAATATCACAAAACTGTAGTGCTATCTGTGGAATTACAGTGAATGTATTGCAATTATTTCCATCAGCCACTTTGTAAGATACATAACAAAGTTTATTTGTTCATTCCAGAACATATTATCATCTTCATCATAATCAACAATTGCCACCAAGCTCAGGAAATCTTTCCCATCTTAAAGTTAATCTTAAATATATCTCTATAACACTGACATGAGCTGTTTCTTTTTAAAACATAAACAGTAATTGAAAAATTTAAATCAATATTTTTTGGAAACCATCATACTCACCATTGTATCCTAATCCTGATTTAATCCTAGTTTGCAGCCTTGATGTTATGAACTAATTATTTCACATATACATTTGCAGAATCCTATGGTGTGCCTTTCACAATATCCATACTGCCACTAAAGAATGCAAAATTTGATCTTGAGAGATCTGCAGAGATGAAATGAATGATGAGAGAAAATGCATGTTAATAAACAAATTTATGATTGTGCAGTGGCAGGTGTGCTAATTCTACATTAAATAAGCATGGGACCAATGAAATAAACAGAACGATAATAAATTATTTTGTACTCCAGGTAATGTCTGGTAGTGGTATAGAAGTAGTTGTGGCCGAGTGGTTAAGGCGATGGACTTGAAATCCATTGGGGTTTCCCCGCGCAGGTTCAAATCCTGCCAGCTAAGTCTTGCTTTTCGAGCATGTCAAAAACAGAGATCATACTTCCTTGACTCCTTTATTGTCTAGGAAACTATACTAGCTATTATATTTCCCATAGTTTGTCTATTAATATAGCAGCTACCAAATAGAAATTGCAACAGGTTTTAAATGACAATCGTGAAATGGAAAGCAATTATTTTTCCACAGAAGCTCATCACAAAATCAACGTGCAGGTAGTTGTGGCCGAGTGGTTAAGGTGATGGACTTGAAATCCATTGGGGTTTCCCCGCGCAGGTTCAAATCCTGTCAGCTACATTTTGCTTTTCAAACTTATTTAAAAACACAATATGCATTTAAGATGTAGAAAAGCAAAATATGTTATGTTGAACAATGTAACTGTCTCATCCTAAATCACCTTCACCTGCATCCTCTTTCACAATGGACTGCTTTTTGAAGCACGTGATCTCAGACAGTGCGGCTCTTCCTGCATTTTAGGAACATGTCATTAAACCAACTCCAATTTTTTTTTACTGTTTCATGATGTAATGGTTATTTATGTGTAGATCTGAGTTAAAATTAGTTTTGTTAATAAAAACTAAACTTTTAATTAACAAATCAGCAGCACTAGGAAGAAATGTGCATATCAGATACTTTCAAATATCACAAAACTGTAGTGCTATCTGTGGAATTACAGTGAATGTATTGCAATTATTTCCATCGGCCACTTTTTAAGATACATAACAAAGTTTATTTGTTCATTCCAGAACATATTATCATCTTCATCATAATCAACAATTGCCACCAAGCTCAGGAAATCTTTCCCATCTTAAAGTTAATCTTAAATATATCTCTATAACACTGACATGAGCTGTTTCTTTTTAAAACATAAACAGTAATTGAAAAATTTAAATCAATATTTTTTGGAAACCATCATACTCACCATTGTATCCTAATCCTGATTTAATCCTAGTTTGCAGCCTTGATGTTATGAACTAATTATTTCACATATACATTTGCAGAATCCTATGATGTGCCTTACACAATATCCATACTGCCACTAAAGAATGCAAAATTTGATCTTGAGAGATCTGCAGAGATGAAATGAATGTTGAGAGAAAATGCATGTTAATAAACAAATTTATGATTGTGCAGTGGCAGGTGTGCTAATTCTACATTAAATAAGCATGGGACCAATGAAATAAACAGAACGATAATAAATTATTTTGTACTCCAGGTAATGTCTGGTAGTGGTATAGAAGTAGTTGTGGCCGAGTGGTTAAGGCGATGGACTTGAAATCCATTGGGGTTTCCCCGCGCAGGTTCAAATCCTGCCAGCTATGTCTTGGTTTTCGAGCGTGTCAAAAACAGAGATCATACTTCCTTGACTCATTTACTTTCTAGGAAACTATACTAGCTATTATATTTCACATAGTTTGTCTATTAATATAGCAGCTACCAAATAGAAATTGCAACAGGTTTTAAATGACAATCATGAAATGGAAAGCAATTATTTTTCTACAGAAGCTCATCACAAAATCAACGTGCAGGTAGTTGTGGCCGAGTGGTTAAGGCGATGGACTTGAAATCCATTGGGGTTTCCCTGCGGAGGTTCAAATCCTGCCTGCTACGTTTTGCTTTTCAAACTTATTTAAAAACACAATATGCATTTAAGATGTAGAAAAGCAAAATATGTCATGTTGAACAATGTAACTGTCTCATCCTAAATCACCTTCACCTGCATCCTATTTCACAATGGACTGCTTTTTGAAGCACGTGATCTCTGACAGTGAGGCTCTTCCTGCATTTTAGGAACATGTCATTAAACCATCTCCAATTTTTTTTTACTGTTTCATGATGTAATGGTTATTTATGTGTAGATCTGAGTTAAAATTAGTTTTGTTAATAACAACTAAACTTTTAATTAACAAATCAGCAGCACTAGGAAGAAATGTGCATATCAGATACTTTCAAATATCACAAAACTGTAGTGCTATCTGTGGAATTACAGTGAATGTATTGCAATTATTTCCATCGGCCACTTTTTAAGATACATAAAGTTTATTTGTTCATTCCAGAACATATTATCATCTTCATCATAATCAACAATTGCCACCAAGCTCAGGAAATCTTTCCCATCTTAAAGTTAATCTTAAATATATCTCTATAACACTGACATGAGCTGTTTCTTTTTAAAACATAAACAGTAATTGAAAAATTTAAATCAATATTTTTTGGAAACCATCATACTCACCATTGTATCCTAATCCTGATTTAATCCTAGTTTGCAGCCTTGATGTTATGAACTAATTATTTCACATATACATTTGCAGAATCCTATGATGTGCCTTTCACAATATCCATACTGCCACTAAAGAATTCAAAACTTGATCTTGAGAGATCTGCAGAGATGAAATGAATGATGAGAGAAAATGCATGTTAATAAACAAATTTATGATTGTGCAGTGGCAGGTGTGCTAATTCTACATTAAATAAGCATGGGACCAATGAAATAAACAGAACAATAATAAAATATTTTGGACTCCAGGAAATGTCGGGTAGTGGTATAGAAGTAGTTGTGGCCGAGTGGTTAAGGCGATGGCCTTGAAATCTTTTGGTGTTTCCCCGCGCAGGTTCAAATCCTGCCAGCTACGTCTTGCTTTTCGAGCGTGTCAAAAACAGAGATCATACTTCCTTGACTCCTTTATTTTCTAGGAAACTATACTAGCTATTATATTTCCCATAGTTTGTCTATTAATATAGCAGCTACCAAATAGAAATTGCAACAGGTTTTAAATGACAATCATGAAATGGAAAGCAATTATTTTTCCACAGAAGCTCATCACAAAATCAACGTGCAGGTAGTTGTGGCCGAGTGGTTAAGGCGATGGACTCGAAATCAATTGGGGTTTCCCTGCGCAGGTTCAAATCCTGCCAGCTACATTACATTTTGCTTTTCAAACTTATTTAAAAACACAATATGCATTTAAGATGTAGAAAAGCAAAATATGTTATGTTGAACAATGTAACTGTCTCATCCTAAATCACCTTCACCTGCATCCTATTTCACAATGGACTGCTTTTTGAAGCACGTGATCTCTGCCAGTGAGGCTCTTCCTGCATTTTAGGAACATGTCATTAAACCATCTCCAATTTTTTTTTACTGTTTCATGATGTAATGGTTATTTATGTGTAGATCTGAGTTAAAATTTGTTTTGTTAATAACAACTAAACTTTTAATTACCAAATCAGCAGCACTAGGTAGAAATGTGCATACCAGATACTTTAAAATATCACAAAACTGTAGTGCTATCTGTGGAATTACAGTGAATGTATTGCAATTATTTCCATCAGCCACTTTGTAAGATACATAACAAAGTTTATTTGTTCATTCCAGAACATATTATCATCTTCATCATAATCAACAATTGCCACCAAGCTCAGGAAATCTTTCCCATCTTAAAGTTAATCTTAAATATATCTCTATAACACTGACATGAGCTGTTTATTTTTAAAACATAAACAGTAATTGAAAAATTTAAATCAATATTTTTTGGAAACCATCATACTCACCATTGTATCCTAATCCTGATTTAATCCTAGTTTGCAGCCTTGATGTTATGAACTAATTATTTCACATATACATTTGCAGAATCCTATGGTGTGCCTTTCACAATATCCATACTGCCACTAAAGAATGCAAAATTTGATCTTGAGAGATCTGCAGAGATGAAATGAATGATGAGAGAAAATGCATGTTAATAAACAAATTTATGATTGTGCAGTGGCAGGTGTGCTAATTCTACATTAAATAAGCATGGGACCAATGAAATAAACAGAACGATAATAAATTATTTTGTACTCCAGGTAATGTCTGGTCGTGGTATAGAAGTAGTTGTGGCCGAGTGGTTAAGGCGATGGACTTGAAATCCTTTGGGGTTTCCCCGCGCAGGTTCAAATCCTGCCAGCTAAGTCTTGCTTTTCGAGCATGTCAAAAACAGAGATCATACTTCCTTGACTCCTTTATTGTCTAGGAAACTATACTAGCTATTATATTTCCCATAGTTTGTCTATTAATATAGCAGCTACCAAATAGAAATTGCAACAGGTTTTAAATGACAATCATGAAATGGAAAGCAATTATTTTTCCACAGAAGCTCATCACAAAATCAACGTGCAGGTAGTTGTGGCCGAGTGGTTAAGGCGATGGACTCGAAATCCATTGGGGTTTCCCCGCTCATGTTCAAATCCTGTCAGCTACATTTTGCTTTTCAAACTTATTTAAAAACACAATATGCATTTAAGATGTAGAAAAGCAAAATATGTTATGTTGAACAATGTAACTGTCTCATCCTAAATCACCTTCACCTGCATCCTCTTTCACAATGGACTGCTTTTTGAAGCACGTGATCTCAGACAGTGTGGCTCTTCCTGCATTTTAGGAACATGTCATTAAACCATCTCCAATTTTTTTTTACTGTTTCATGATGTAATGGTTATTTATGTGTAGATCTGAGTTAAAATTAGTTTTGTTAATAACAACTAAACTTTTAATTAACAAATTAGCAGCACTAGGTAGAAATGTGCATATCAGATACTTTCAAATATCACAAAACTGTAGTGCTATCTGTGGAATTACAGTGAATGTATTGCAATTATTTCCATCAGCCACTTTGTAAGATACATAACAAAGTTTATTTGTTCATTCCAGAACATATTATCGTCTTCATCATAATCAACAATTGCCACCAAGCTCAGGAAATCTTTCCCATCTTAAAGTTAATCTTAAATATATCTCTATAACACTGACATGAGCTGTATCTTTTTAAAACATAAACAGTAATTGAAAAATTTAAATCAATATTTTTTGGAAACCTTCATTCTCTGCATTGTATCCTAATCCTGATTTAATCCTAATTTGCAGCCTTGATGTTATGAACTAATTATTTCACATATACATTTGCAGAATCCTATGATGTGCCTTTCACAATATCCATACTGCCACTAAAGAATGCAAAATTTGATCTTGAGAGATCTGCAGAGATGAAA
This sequence comes from Taudactylus pleione, assembly GCA_031769625.1. Lineage (NCBI taxonomy): Eukaryota > Metazoa > Chordata > Amphibia > Anura > Myobatrachidae > Taudactylus > Taudactylus pleione. The sequence goes on from JAUIMM010000084.1 coordinate 5,259,303, forward strand.
TGAATGATGAGAGAAAATGCATGTTAATAAACAAATTTATGATTGTGCAGTGGCAGGTGTGCTAATTCTACATTAAATAAGCATGGGACCAATGAAATAAACAGAACGATAATAAATTATTTTGTACTCCAGGTAATGTCTGGTAGTGGTATAGAAGTAGTTGTGGCCGAGTGGTTAAGGCGATGGACTTGAAATCCATTGGGGTTTCCCCGCGCAGGTTCAAATCCTGCCAGCTATGTCTTGCTTTTCGAGCGTGTCAATAACAGAGATCATACTTCCTTGACTCCTTTATTTTCTAGGAAACTAAACTAGCTATTATATTTCCCATAGTTTGTCTATTAATATAGCAGCTACCAAATAGAAATCGCAACAGGTTTTAAATGACAATCATGAAATGGAAAGCAATTATTTTTCTACAGAAGCTCATCACAAAATCAATGTGCAGGTAGTTGTGGCCGAGTGGTTAAGGCGATTGACTCAAAATCCATTGGGGTTTCCCTGCGCAGGTTCAAATCCTGCCAGCTACGTTACGTTTTGCTTTTCAAACTTATTTAAAAACACAATATGCATTTGAGATGTAGAAAAGCAAAATATGTTATGTTGAACAATGTAACTGTCTCATCCTAAATCACCTTCACCTGCATCCTATTTCACAATGGACTGCTTTTTGAAGCACGTGATCTCAGACAGTGCGGCTCTTCCTGCATTTTAGGAACATGTCATTAAACCATCTCCAATTTTTTTTTACTGTTTCATGATGTAATGGTTATTTATGTGTAGATCTGAGTTAAAATTTGTTTTGTTAATAAAAACTAAACTTTTAATTAACAAATCAGCAGCACTAGGAAGAAATGTGCATATCAGATACTTTCAAATATCACAAAACTGTAGTGCTATCTGTGTAATTACAGTGAATGTATTGCAATTATTTCCATCGGCCACTTTTTAAGATACATAACAAAGTTTATTTGTTCATTCCAGAACATATTATCATCTTCATCATAATCAACAATTGCCACCAAGCTCAGGAAATCTTTCCCATCTTAAAGTTAATCTTAAATATATCTCTATAACACTGACATGAGCTGTTTATTTTTAAAACATAAACAGTAATTGAAAAATTTAAATCAATATTTTTTGGAAACCATCATACTCACCATTGTATCCTAATCCTGATTTAATCCTAGTTTGCAGCCTTGATGTTATGAACTAATTATTTCACATATACATTTGCAGAATCCTATGGTGTGCCTTTCACAATATCCATACTGCCACTAAAGAATGCAAAATTTGATCTTGAGAGATCTGCAGAGATGAAATGAATGATGAGAGAAAATGCATGTTAATAAACAAATTTATGATTGTGCAGTGGCAGGTGTGCTAATTCTACATTAAATAAGCATGGGACCAATGAAATAAACAGAACGATAATAAATTATTTTGTACTCCAGGTAATGTCTGGTAGTGGTATAGAAGTAGTTGTGGCCGAGTGGTTAAGGCGATGGACTTGAAATCCATTGGGGTTTCCCCGCGCAGGTTCAAATCCTGCCAGCTAAGTCTTGCTTTTCGAGCATGTCAAAAACAGAGATCATACTTCCTTGACTCCTTTATTTTCTAGGAAACTATACTAGCTATTATATTTCCCATAGTTTGTCTATTAATATAGCAGCTACCAAATAGAAATTGCAACAGGTTTTAAATGACAATCATGAAATGGAAAGCAATTATTTTTCCACAGAAGCTCATCACAAAATCAACGTGCAGGTAGTTGTGGCCGATTGGTTAAGGCGATGGACTCGAAATCCATTGGGGTTTCCCCGCTCATGTTCAAATCCTGTCAGCTACATTTTGCTTTTCAAACTTATTTAAAAACACAATATGCATTTAAGATGTAGAAAAGCAAAATATGTTATTTTGAACAATGTAACTGTCTCATCCTAAATCACCTTCACCTGCATCCTCTTTCACAATGGACTGCTTTTTGAAGCACGTGATCTCAGACAGTGCGGCTCTTCCTGCATTTTAGGAACATGTCATTAAACCATCTCCAATTTTTTTTTACTGTTTCATGATGTAATGGTTATTTATGTGTAGATCTGAGTTAAAATTAGTTTTGTTAATAAAAACTAAACTTTTAATTAACAAATCAGCAGCACTAGGAAGAAATGTGCATATCAGATACTTTCAAATATCACAAAACTGTAGTGCTATCTGTGGAATTACAGTGAATGTGTTGCAATTATTTCCATTGGCCACTTTTTAAGATACATAACAAAGTTTATTTGTTCATTCCAGAACATATTATCATCTTCATCATAATCAACAATTGCCACCAAGCTCAGGAAATCTTTCCCATCTTAAAGATAATCTTAAATATATCTCTATAACACTGACATGAGCTGTTTCTTTTTAAAACATAAACAGTAATTGAAAAATTTAAATCAATATTTTTTGGAAACCATCATACTCACCATTGTATCCTAATCCTGATTTAATCCTAGTTTGCAGCCTTGATGTTATGAACTAATTATTTCACATATACATTTGCAGAATCCTATGATGTGCCTTTCACAATATCCATACTGCCACTAAAGAATGCAAAATTTGATCTTGAGAGATCTGCAGAGATGAAATGAATGTTGAGAGAAAATGCATGTTAATAAACAAATTTATGATTGTGCAGTGGCAGGTGTGCTAATTCTACATTAAATAAGCATGGGACCAATGAAATAAACAGAACGATAATAAATTATTTTGTATGCCAGGTAATGTCTGGTAGTGGTATAGAAGTTGTGGCCGAGTGGTTAAGGCGATTGACTCGAAATCCATTGGGGTTCCCTGCGCAGGTTCAAATCCTGCCAGCTACATTACGTTTTGCTTTTCAAACTTATTTAAAAACACAATATGCATTTGAGATGTAGAAAAGCAAAATATGTTATGTTGAACAATGTAACTGTCTCATCCTAAATCACCTTCACCTGCATCCTCTTTCACAATGGACTGCTTTTTGAAGCACGTGATCTCAGACAGTGCGGCTCTTCCTGCATTTTAGGAACATGTCATTAAACCATCTCCAATTTTTTTTTACTGTTTCATGATGTAATGGTTATTTATGTGTAGATCTGAGTTAAAATTAGTTTTGTTAATAACAACGAAACTTTTAATTAACAAATCAGCAGCACTAGGTAGAAATGTGCATATCAGATACTTTCAAATATCACAAAACTGTAGTGCTATCTGTGGAATTACAGTGAATGTATTGCAATTATTTCCATCTGCCACTTTGTAAGATACATAACAAAGTTTATTTGTTCATTCCAGAACATATTATCGTCCTCATCATAATCAACAATTGCCACCAAGCTCAGGAAATCTTTCCCATCTTAAAGTTAATCTTAAAAATGTTTCCCCGCGCAGGTTCAAATCCTGCCAGCTACGTCTTGCTTTTCGAGCGTGTCAAAAACAGAGATCATACTTCCTTGACTCCTTTATTTTCTAGGAAACTATACTAGCTATTATATTTCCCATAGTTTGTCTATTAATATAGCAGCTACCAAATAGAAATTGCAACAGGTTTTAAATGACAATCATGAAATGGAAAGCAATTATTTTTCTACAGAAGCTCATCACAAAATCAGCGTGCAGGTAGTTGTGGCCGAGTGGTTAAGGCGATGGACTTGAAATCCATTGGGGTTTCCCCGCACAGGTTCAAATCCTGCCAGCTACGTTACATTTTGCTTTTCAAACTTATTTAAAAACACAATATGCATTTAAGATGTAGAAAAGCAAAATATGTTATGTTGAACAATGTAACTGTCTCATCCTAAATCACCTTCACCTGCATCCTATTTCACAATGGACTGATTTTTGAAGCACGTGATCTCAGACAGTGCGGCTCTTCCTGCATTTTAGGAACATGTCATTAAACCATCTCCAATTTTTTTTTACTGTTTCATGATGTAATGGTTATTTATGTGTAGATCTGAGTTAAAATTTGTTTTGTTAATAAAAACTAAACTTTTAATTAACAAATCAGCAGCACTAGGAAGAAATGTGCATATCAGATACTTTCAAATATCACAAAACTGTAGTGCTATCTGTGTAATTACAGTGAATGTATTGCAATTATTTCCATCGGCCACTTTTTAAGATACATAACAAAGTTTATTTGTTCATTCCAGAACATATTATCATCTTCATCATAATCAACAATTGCCACCAAGCTCAGGAAATCTTTCCCATCTTAAAGTTAATCTTAAATATATCTCTATAACACTGACATGAGCTGTTTATTTTTAAAACATAAACAGTAATTGAAAAATTTAAATCAATATTTTTTGGAAACCATCATACTCACCATTGTATCCTAATCCTGATTTAATCCTAGTTTGCAGCCTTGATGTTATGAACTAATTATTTCACATATACATTTGCAGAATCCTATGGTGTGCCTTTCACAATATCCATACTGCCACTAAAGAATGCAAAATTTGATCTTGAGAGATCTGCAGAGATGAAATGAATGATGAGAGAAAATGCATGTTAATAAACAAATTTATGATTGTGCAGTGGCAGGTGTGCTAATTCTACATTAAATAAGCATGGGACCAATGAAATAAACAGAACGATAATAAATTATTTTGTACTCCAGGTAATGTCTGGTAGTGGTATAGAAGTAGTTGTGGCCGAGTGGTTAAGGCGATGGACTTGAAATCCATTGGGGTTTCCCCGCGCAGGTTCAAATCCTGCCAGCTAAGTCTTGCTTTTCGAGCATGTCAAAAACAGAGATCATACTTCCTTGACTCCTTTATTTTCTAGGAAACTATACTAGCTATTATATTTCCCATAGTTTGTCTATTAATATAGCAGCTACCAAATAGAAATTGCAACAGGTTTTAAATGACAATCATGAAATGGAAAGCAATTATTTTTCCACAGAAGCTCATCACAAAATCAACGTGCAGGTAGTTGTGGCCGATTGGTTAAGGCGATGGACTCGAAATCCATTGGGGTTTCCCCGCTCATGTTCAAATCCTGTCAGCTACATTTTGCTTTTCAAACTTATTTAAAAACACAATATGCATTTAAGATGTAGAAAAGCAAAATATGTTATTTTGAACAATGTAACTGTCTCATCCTAAATCACCTTCACCTGCATCCTCTTTCACAATGGACTGCTTTTTGAAGCACGTGATCTCAGACAGTGCGGCTCTTCCTGCATTTTAGGAACATGTCATTAAACCATCTCCAATTTTTTTTTACTGTTTCATGATGTAATGGTTATTTATGTGTAGATCTGAGTTAAAATTAGTTTTGTTAATAAAAACTAAACTTTTAATTAACAAATCAGCAGCACTAGGAAGAAATGTGCATATCAGATACTTTCAAATATCACAAAACTGTAGTGCTATCTGTGGAATTACAGTGAATGTGTTGCAATTATTTCCATTGGCCACTTTTTAAGATACATAACAAAGTTTATTTGTTCATTCCAGAACATATTATCATCTTCATCATAATCAACAATTGCCACCAAGCTCAGGAAATCTTTCCCATCTTAAAGATAATCTTAAATATATCTCTATAACACTGACATGAGCTGTTTCTTTTTAAAACATAAACAGTAATTGAAAAATTTAAATCAATATTTTTTGGAAACCATCATACTCACCATTGTATCCTAATCCTGATTTAATCCTAGTTTGCAGCCTTGATGTTATGAACTAATTATTTCACATATACATTTGCAGAATCCTATGATGTGCCTTTCACAATATCCATACTGCCACTAAAGAATGCAAAATTTGATCTTGAGAGATCTGCAGAGATGAAATGAATGTTGAGAGAAAATGCATGTTAATAAACAAATTTATGATTGTGCAGTGGCAGGTGTGCTAATTCTACATTAAATAAGCATGGGACCAATGAAATAAACAGAACGATAATAAATTATTTTGTATGCCAGGTAATGTCTGGTAGTGGTATAGAAGTTGTGGCCGAGTGGTTAAGGCGATTGACTCGAAATCCATTGGGGTTCCCTGCGCAGGTTCAAATCCTGCCAGCTACATTACGTTTTGCTTTTCAAACTTATTTAAAAACACAATATGCATTTGAGATGTAGAAAAGCAAAATATGTTATGTTGAACAATGTAACTGTCTCATCCTAAATCACCTTCACCTGCATCCTCTTTCACAATGGACTGCTTTTTGAAGCACGTGATCTCAGACAGTGCGGCTCTTCCTGCATTTTAGGAACATGTCATTAAACCATCTCCAATTTTTTTTTACTGTTTCATGATGTAATGGTTATTTATGTGTAGATCTGAGTTAAAATTAGTTTTGTTAATAACAACGAAACTTTTAATTAACAAATCAGCAGCACTAGGTAGAAATGTGCATATCAGATACTTTCAAATATCACAAAACTGTAGTGCTATCTGTGGAATTACAGTGAATGTATTGCAATTATTTCCATCAGCCACTTTGTAAGATACATAACAAAGTTTATTTGTTCATTCCAGAACATATTATCGTCCTCATCATAATCAACAATTGCCACCAAGCTCAGGAAATCTTTCCCATCTTAAAGTTAATCTTAAAAATGTTTCCCCGCGCAGGTTCAAATCCTGCCAGCTACGTCTTGCTTTTCGAGCGTGTCAAAAACAGAGATCATACTTCCTTGACTCCTTTATTTTCTAGGAAACTATACTAGCTATTATATTTCCCATAGTTTGTCTATTAATATAGCAGCTACCAAATAGAAATTGCAACAGGTTTTAAATGACAATCATGAAATGGAAAGCAATTATTTTTCTACAGAAGCTCATCACAAAATCAGCGTGCAGGTAGTTGTGGCCGAGTGGTTAAGGCGATGGACTTGAAATCCATTGGGGTTTCCCCGCACAGGTTCAAATCCTGCCAGCTACGTTACATTTTGCTTTTCAAACTTATTTAAAAACACAATATGCATTTAAGATGTAGAAAAGCAAAATATGTTATGTTGAACAATGTAACTGTCTCATCCTAAATCACCTTCACCTGCATCCTATTTCACAATGGACTGATTTTTGAAGCACGTGATCTCAGACAGTGCGGCTCTTCCTGCATTTTAGGAACATGTCATTAAACCATCTCCAATTTTTTTTTACTGTTTCATGATGTAATGGTTATTTATGTGTAGATCTGAGTTAAAATTAGTTTTGTTAATAAAAACTAAACTTTTAATTAACAAATCAGCAGCACTAGGTAGAAATGTGCATATCAGATACTTTCAAATATCACAAAATTGTAGTGCTATCTGTGGAATTACAGTGAATGTATTGCAATTATTTCCATCGGCCACTTTTTAAGATACATAACAAAGTTTATTTGTTCATTCCAGAACATATTATCATCTTCATCATAATCAACAATTGCCACCAAGCTCAGGAAATCTTTCCCATCTTAAAGTTAATCTTAAATATATCTCTATAACACTGACATGAGCTGTTTCTTTTTAAAACATAAACAGTAATTGAAAAATTTAAATCAATATTTTTTGGAAACCTTCATTCTCTGCATTGTATCCTAATCCTGATTTAATCCTAGTTTGCAGCCTTGATGTTATGAACTAATTATTTCACATAAACATTTGCAGAATCCTATGATGTGCCTTTCACAATATCCATACTGCCACTAAAGAATGCAAAATTTGATCTTGAGAGATCTGCAGAGATGAAATGAATGATGAGAGAAAATGCATGTTAATAAACAAATTTATGATTGTGCAGTGGCAGGTGTGCTAATTCTACATTAAATAAGCATGGGACCAATGAAATAAACAGAACGATAATAAATTATTTTGTACTCCAGGTAATGTCTGGTAGTGGTATAGAAGTAGTTGTGGCCGAGTGGTTAAGGCGATGGACTTGAAATCCATTGGGGTTTCTCTGCGCAGGTTCAAATCCTGCCAGCTACGTCTTGCTTTTCGAGCGTGTCAATAACAGAGATCATACTTCCTTGACTCCTTTATTTTCTAGGAAACTATACTAGCTATTATATTTCCCATAGTTTGTCTATTAATATAGCAGCTACCAAATAGAAATTGCAACAGGTTTTAAATGACAATCATGAAATGGAAAGCAATTATTTTTCTACAGAAGCTCATCACAAAATCAACGTGCAGGTAGTTGTGGCCGAGTGGTTAAGGTGATTGACTCGAAATCCATTGGGGTTTCCCTGCGCAGGTTCAGATCCTGCCAGCTACGTTACGTTTTGCTTTTCAAATTTATTTAAAAACACAATATGCATTTGAGATGTAGAAAAGCAAAATATGTTATTTTGAACAATGTAACTGTCTCATCCTAAATCACCTTCACCTGCATCCTCTTTCACAATGGACTGCTTTTTGAAGCACGTGATCTCAGACAGTGCGGCTCTTCCTGCATTTTAGGAACATGTCATTAAACCATCTCCAATTTTTTTTTACTGTTTCATGATGTAATGGTTATTTATGTGTAGATCTGAGTTAAAATTAGTTTTGTTAATAAAAACTAAACTTTTAATTAACAAATCAGCAGCACTAGGAAGAAATGTGCATATCAGATACTTTCAAATATCACAAAACTGTAGTGCTATCTGTGGAATTACAGTGAATGTGTTGCAATTATTTCCATTGGCCACTTTTTAAGATACATAACAAAGTTTATTTGTTCATTCCAGAACATATTATCATCTTCATCATAATCAACAATTGCCACCAAGCTCAGGAAATCTTTCCCATCTTAAAGATAATCTTAAATATATCTCTATAACACTGACATGAGCTGTTTCTTTTTAAAACATAAACAGTAATTGAAAAATTTAAATCAATATTTTTTGGAAACCATCATACTCACCATTGTATCCTAATCCTGATTTAATCCTAGTTTGCAGCCTTGATGTTATGAACTAATTATTTCACATATACATTTGCAGAATCCTATGATGTGCCTTTCACAATATCCATACTGCCACTAAAGAATGCAAAATTTGATCTTGAGAGATCTGCAGAGATGAAATGAATGTTGAGAGAAAATGCATGTTAATAAACAAATTTATGATTGTGCAGTGGCAGGTGTGCTAATTCTACATTAAATAAGCATGGGACCAATGAAATAAACAGAACGATAATAAATTATTTTGTATGCCAGGTAATGTCTGGTAGTGGTATAGAAGTTGTGGCCGAGTGGTTAAGGCGATTGACTCGAAATCCATTGGGGTTCCCTGCGCAGGTTCAAATCCTGCCAGCTACATTACGTTTTGCTTTTCAAACTTATTTAAAAACACAATATGCATTTGAGATGTAGAAAAGCAAAATATGTTATGTTGAACAATGTAACTGTCTCATCCTAAATCACCTTCACCTGCATCCTCTTTCACAATGGACTGCTTTTTGAAGCACGTGATCTCAGACAGTGCGGCTCTTCCTGCATTTTAGGAACATGTCATTAAACCATCTCCAATTTTTTTTTACTGTTTCATGATGTAATGGTTATTTATGTGTAGATCTGAGTTAAAATTAGTTTTGTTAATAACAACGAAACTTTTAATTAACAAATCAGCAGCACTAGGTAGAAATGTGCATATCAGATACTTTCAAATATCACAAAACTGTAGTGCTATCTGTGGAATTACAGTGAATGTATTGCAATTATTTCCATCAGCCACTTTGTAAGATACATAACAAAGTTTATTTGTTCATTCCAGAACATATTATCGTCCTCATCATAATCAACAATTGCCACCAAGCTCAGGAAATCTTTCCCATCTTAAAGTTAATCTTAAAAATGTTTCCCCGCGCAGGTTCAAATCCTGCCAGCTACGTCTTGCTTTTCGAGCGTGTCAAAAACAGAGATCATACTTCCTTGACTCCTTTATTTTCTAGGAAACTATACTAGCTATTATATTTCCCATAGTTTGTCTATTAATATAGCAGCTACCAAATAGAAATTGCAACAGGTTTTAAATGACAATCATGAAATGGAAAGCAATTATTTTTCTACAGAAGCTCATCACAAAATCAGCGTGCAGGTAGTTGTGGCCGAGTGGTTAAGGCGATGGACTTGAAATCCATTGGGGTTTCCCCGCACAGGTTCAAATCCTGCCAGCTACGTTACATTTTGCTTTTCAAACTTATTTAAAAACACAATATGCATTTAAGATGTAGAAAAGCAAAATATGTTATGTTGAACAATGTAACTGTCTCATCCTAAATCACCTTCACCTGCATCCTATTTCACAATGGACTGATTTTTGAAGCACGTGATCTCAGACAGTGCGGCTCTTCCTGCATTTTAGGAACATGTCATTAAACCATCTCCAATTTTTTTTTACTGTTTCATGATGTAATGGTTATTTATGTGTAGATCTGAGTTAAAATTAGTTTTGTTAATAAAAACTAAACTTTTAATTAACAAATCAGCAGCACTAGGTAGAAATGTGCATATCAGATACTTTCAAATATCACAAAATTGTAGTGCTATCTGTGGAATTACAGTGAATGTATTGCAATTATTTCCATCGGCCACTTTTTAAGATACATAACAAAGTTTATTTGTTCATTCCAGAACATATTATCATCTTCATCATAATCAACAATTGCCACCAAGCTCAGGAAATCTTTCCCATCTTAAAGTTAATCTTAAATATATCTCTATAACACTGACATGAGCTGTTTCTTTTTAAAACATAAACAGTAATTGAAAAATTTAAATCAATATTTTTTGGAAACCTTCATTCTCTGCATTGTATCCTAATCCTGATTTAATCCTAGTTTGCAGCCTTGATGTTATGAACTAATTATTTCACATATACATTTGCAGAATCCTATGATGTGCCTTTCACAATATCCATACTGCCACTAAAGAATGCAAAATTTGATCTTGAGAGATCTGCAGAGATGAAATGAATGATGAGAGAAAATGCATGTTAATAAACAAATTTATGATTGTGCAGTGGCAGGTGTGCTAATTCTACATTAAATAAGCATGGGACCAATGAAATAAACAGAACGATAATAAATTATTTTGTACTCCAGGTAATGTCTGGTAGTGGTATAGAAGTAGTTGTGGCCGAGTGGTTAAGGCGATGGACTTGAAATCCATTGGGGTTTCTCTGCGCAGGTTCAAATCCTGCCAGCTACGTCTTGCTTTTCGAGCGTGTCAATAACAGAGATCATACTTCCTTGACTCCTTTATTTTCTAGGAAACTATACTAGCTATTATATTTCCCATAGTTTGTCTATTAATATAGCAGCTACCAAATAGAAATTGCAACAGGTTTTAAATGACAATCATGAAATGGAAAGCAATTATTTTTCTACAGAAGCTCATCACAAAATCAACGTGCAGGTAGTTGTGGCCGAGTGGTTAAGGCGATTGACTCGAAATCCATTGGGGTTTCCCTGCGCAGGTTCAGATCCTGCCAGCTACGTTACGTTTTGCTTTTCAAATTTATTTAAAAACACAATATGCATTTGAGATGTAGAAAAGCAAAATATGTTATTTTGAACAATGTAACTGTCTCATCCTAAATCACCTTCACCTGCATCCTCTTTCACAATGGACTGCTTTTTGAAGCACGTGATCTCAGACAGTGCGGCTCTTCCTGCATTTTAGGAACATGTCATTAAACCATCTCCAATTTTTTTTTACTGTTTCATGATGTAATGGTTATTTATGTGTAGATCTGAGTTAAAATTAGTTTTGTTAATAAAAACTAAACTTTTAATTAACAAATCAGCAGCACTAGGAAGAAATGTGCATATCAGATACTTTCAAATATCACAAAACTGTAGTGCTATCTGTGGAATTACAGTGAATGTGTTGCAATTATTTCCATTGGCCACTTTTTAAGATACATAACAAAGTTTATTTGTTCATTCCAGAACATATTATCATCTTCATCATAATCAACAATTGCCACCAAGCTCAGGAAATCTTTCCCATCTTAAAGATAATCTTAAATATATCTCTATAACACTGACATGAGCTGTTTCTTTTTAAAACATAAACAGTAATTGAAAAATTTAAATCAATATTTTTTGGAAACCATCATACTCACCATTGTATCCTAATCCTGATTTAATCCTAGTTTGCAGCCTTGATGTTATGAACTAATTATTTCACATATACATTTGCAGAATCCTATGATGTGCCTTTCACAATATCCATACTGCCACTAAAGAATGCAAAATTTGATCTTGAGAGATCTGCAGAGATGAAATGAATGTTGAGAGAAAATGCATGTTAATAAACAAATTTATGATTGTGCAGTGGCAGGTGTGCTAATTCTACATTAAATAAGCATGGGACCAATGAAATAAACAGAACGATAATAAATTATTTTGTATGCCAGGTAATGTCTGGTAGTGGTATAGAAGTTGTGGCCGAGTGGTTAAGGCGATTGACTCGAAATCCATTGGGGTTCCCTGCGCAGGTTCAAATCCTGCCAGCTACATTACGTTTTGCTTTTCAAACTTATTTAAAAACACAATATGCATTTGAGATGTAGAAAAGCAAAATATGTTATGTTGAACAATGTAACTGTCTCATCCTAAATCACCTTCACCTGCATCCTCTTTCACAATGGACTGCTTTTTGAAGCACGTGATCTCAGACAGTGCGGCTCTTCCTGCATTTTAGGAACATGTCATTAAACCATCTCCAATTTTTTTTTACTGTTTCATGATGTAATGGTTATTTATGTGTAGATCTGAGTTAAAATTAGTTTTGTTAATAACAACGAAACTTTTAATTAACAAATCAGCAGCACTAGGTAGAAATGTGCATATCAGATACTTTCAAATATCACAAAACTGTAGTGCTATCTGTGGAATTACAGTGAATGTATTGCAATTATTTCCATCAGCCACTTTGTAAGATACATAACAAAGTTTATTTGTTCATTCCAGAACATATTATCGTCCTCATCATAATCAACAATTGCCACCAAGCTCAGGAAATCTTTCCCATCTTAAAGTTAATCTTAAAAATGTTTCCCCGCGCAGGTTCAAATCCTGCCAGCTACGTCTTGCTTTTCGAGCGTGTCAAAAACAGAGATCATACTTCCTTGACTCCTTTATTTTCTAGGAAACTATACTAGCTATTATATTTCCCATAGTTTGTCTATTAATATAGCAGCTACCAAATAGAAATTGCAACAGGTTTTAAATGACAATCATGAAATGGAAAGCAATTATTTTTCTACAGAAGCTCATCACAAAATCAGCGTGCAGGTAGTTGTGGCCGAGTGGTTAAGGCGATGGACTTGAAATCCATTGGGGTTTCCCCGCACAGGTTCAAATCCTGCCAGCTACGTTACATTTTGCTTTTCAAACTTATTTAAAAACACAATATGCATTTAAGATGTAGAAAAGCAAAATATGTTATGTTGAACAATGTAACTGTCTCATCCTAAATCACCTTCACCTGCATCCTATTTCACAATGGACTGATTTTTGAAGCACGTGATCTCAGACAGTGCGGCTCTTCCTGCATTTTAGGAACATGTCATTAAACCATCTCCAATTTTTTTTTACTGTTTCATGATGTAATGGTTATTTATGTGTAGATCTGAGTTAAAATTAGTTTTGTTAATAAAAACTAAACTTTTAATTAACAAATCAGCAGCACTAGGTAGAAATGTGCATATCAGATACTTTCAAATATCACAAAATTGTAGTGCTATCTGTGGAATTACAGTGAATGTATTGCAATTATTTCCATCGGCCACTTTTTAAGATACATAAAAAAGTTTATTTGTTCATTCCAGAACATATTATCATCTTCATCATAATCAACAATTGCCACCAAGCTCAGGAAATCTTTCCCATCTTAAAGTTAATCTTAAATATATCTCTATAACACTGACATGAGCTGTTTCTTTTTAAAACATAAACAGTAATTGAAAAATTTAAATCAATATTTTTTGGAAACCTTCATTCTCTGCATTGTATCCTAATCCTGATTTAATCCTAGTTTGCAGCCTTGATGTTATGAACTAATTATTTCACATATACATTTGCAGAATCCTATGATGTGCCTTTCACAATATCCATACTGCCACTAAAGAATGCAAAATTTGATCTTGAGAGATCTGCAGAGATGAAATGAATGATGAGAGAAAATGCATGTTAATAAACAAATTTATGATTGTGCAGTGGCAGGTGTGCTAATTCTATATTAAATAAGCATGGGACCAATGAAATAAACAGAACGATAATAAATTATTTTGTACTCCAGGTAATGTCTGGTAATGGTATAGAAGTAGTTGTGGCCAAGTGGTTAAGGCGATGGACTTGAAATCCATTGGGGTTTCTCTGCGCAGGTTCAAATCCTGCCAGCTACGTCTTGCTTTCGAGCGTGTCAATAACAGAGATCATACTTCCTTGACTCCTTTATTTTCTAGGAAACTATACTAGCTATTATATTTCCCATAGTTTGTCTATTAATATAGCAGCTACCAAATAGAAATTGCAACAGGTTTTAAATGACAATCATGAAATGGAAAGCAATTATTTTTCTACAGAAGCTCATCACAAAATCAACGTGCAGGTAGTTGTGGCCGAGTGGTTAAGGCGATTGACTCGAAATCCATTGGGGTTTCCCTGCGCAGGTTCAGATCCTGCCAGCTACGTTACGTTTTGCTTTTCAAATTTATTTAAAAACACAATATGCATTTGAGATGTAGAAAAGCAAAATATGTTATGTTGAACAATGTAACTGTCTCATCCTAAATCACCTTCACCTGCATCCTATTTCACAATGGACTGCTTTTTGAAGCACGTGATCTCAGACAGTGCGGCTCTTCCTGCATTTTAGGAACATGTCATTAAACCATCTCCAATTTTTTTTTACTGTTTCATGATGTAATGGTTATTTATGTGTAGATCTGAGTTAAAATTTGTTTTGTTAATAAAAACTAAACTTTTAATTAACAAATCAGCAGCACTAGGAAGAAATGTGCATATCAGATACTTTAAAATATCACAAAACTGTAGTGCTATCTGTGGAATTACAGTGAATGTATTGCAATTATTTCCATCGGCCACTTTTTAAGATACATAACAAAGTTTATTTGTTCATTCCAGAACATATTATCATCTTCATCATAATCAACAATTGCCACCAAGCTCAGGAAATCTTTCCCATCTTAAAGTTAATCTTAAATATATCTCTATAACACTGACATGAGCTGTTTCTTTTTAAAACATAAACAGTAATTGAAAAATTTAAATCAATATTTTTTGGAAACCATCATACTCACCATTGTATCCTAATCCTGATTTAATCCTAGTTTGCAGCCTTGATGGTATGAACTAATTATTTCACATATACATTTGCAGAATCCTATGGTGTGCCTTTCACAATATCCATACTGCCACTAAAGAATGCAAAATTTGATCTTGAGAGATCTGCAGAGATGAAATGAATGATGAGAGAAAATGCATGTTAATAAACAAATTTATGATTGTGCAGTGGCAGGTGTGCTAATTCTACATTAAATAAGCATGGGACCAATGAAATAAACAGAACGATAATAAATTATTTTCTACTCCAGGTAATGTCTGGTAGTGGTATAGAAGTAGTTGTGGCCGAGTGGTTAAGGCGATGGACTTGAAATCCATTGAAGTTTCCCCGCGCAGGTTCAAATCCTGCCAGCTAAGTTTTGCTTTTCGAGCATGTCAAAAACAGAGATCATACTTCCTTGACTCCTTTATTTTCTAGGAAACTATACTAGCTATTATATTTCCCATAGTTTGTCTATTAATATAGCAGCTACCAAATAGAAATTGCAACAGGTTTTAAATGACAATCATGAAATGGAAAGCAATTATTTTTCCACAGAAGCTCATCACAAAATCAACGTGCAGGTAGTTGTGGCCGAGTGGTTAAGGCGATGGACTCGAAATCCATTGGGGTTTCCCCGCTCATGTTCAAATCCTGTCAGCTACATTTTGCTTTTCAAACTTTTTTAAAAACACAATATGCATTTAAGATGTAGAAAAGCAAAATATGTTATTTTGAACAATGTAACTGTCTCATCCTAAATCACCTTCACCTGCATCCTCTTTCACAATGGACTGCTTTTTGAAGCACGTGATCTCAGACAGTGCGGCTCTTCCTGCATTTTAGGAACATGTCATTAAACCATCTCCAATTTTTTTTACTGTTTCATGATGTAATGGTTATTTATGTGTAGATCTGAGTTAAAATTAGTTTTGTTAATAAAAACTAAACTTTTAATTAACAAATCAGCAGCACTAGGAAGAAATGTGCATATCAGATACTTTCAAATATCACAAAACTGTAGTGCTATCTGTGGAATTACAGTGAATGTGTTGCAATTATTTCCATCGGCCACTTTTTAAGATACATAACAAAGTTTATTTGTTCATTCCAGAACATATTATCATCTTCATCATAATCAACAATTGCCACCAAGCTCAGGAAATCTTTCCCATCTTAAAGTTAATCTTAAATATATCTCTATAACACTGACATGAGCTGTTTCTTTTTAAAACATAAACAGTAATTGAAAAATTTAAATCAATATTTTTTGGAAACCATCATACTCACCATTGTATCCTAATCCTGATTTAATCCTAGTTTGCAGCCTTGATGTTATGAACTAATTATTTCACATATACATTTGCAGAATCCTATGATGTGCCTTTCACAATATCCATACTGCCACTAAAGAATGCAAAATTTGATCTTGAGAGATCTGCAGAGATGAAATGAATGATGAGAGAAAATGCATGTTAATAAACAAATTTATGATTGTGCAGTGGCAGGTGTGCTAATTCTACATTAAATAAGCATGGGACCAATGAAATAAACAGAACGATAATAAATTATTTTGTACTCCAGGTAATGTCAGGTAGTGGTATAGAAGTAGTTGTGGCCGAGTGGTTAAGGCGATGGACTTGAAATCCATTGGGGTTTCCCCGCGCAGGTTCAAATCCTGCCAGCTACGTCTTGCTTTTCGAGCGTGTCAATAACAGAGATCATACTTCCTTGACTCCTTTATTTTCTAGGAAACTATACTAGCTATTATATTTCCCATAGTTTGTCTATTAATATAGCAGCTACCAAATAGAAATTGCAACAGGTTTTAAATGACAATCATGAAATGGAAAGCAATTATTTTTCTACAGAAGCTCATCACAAAATCAACGTGCAGGTAGTTGTGGCCGAGTGGTTAAGACGATTGACTCGAAATCCATTGGGGTTTCCCTGCGCAGGTTCAAATCCTGCCAGCTACGTTATGTTTTGCTTTTCAAATTTATTTAAAAACACAATATGCATTTGAGATGTAGAAAAGCAAAATATGTTATGTTGAACAATGTAACTGTCTCATCCTAAATCACCTAAACCTGCATCCTATTTCACAATGGACTGCTTTTTGAAGCACGTGATCTCAGACAGTGCGGCTCTTCCTGCATTTTAGGAACATGTCATTAAACCATCTCCAATTTTTTTTTACTGTTTCATGATGTAATGGTTATTTATGTGTAGATCTGAGTTAAAATTTGTTTTGTTAATAAAAACTAAACTTTTAATTAACAAATCAGCAGCACTAGGAAGAAATGTGCATATCAGATACTTTCAAATATCACAAAACTGTAGTGCTATCTGTGGAATTACAGTGAATGTATTGCAATTATTTCCATCGGCCACTTTTTAAGATACATAACAAAGTTTATTTGTTCATTCCAGAACATATTATCATCTTCATCATAATCAACAATTGCCACCAAGCTCAGGAAATCTTTCCCATCTTAAAGTTAATCTTAAATATATCTCTATAACACTGACATGAGCTGTTTCTTTTTAAAACATAAACAGTAATTGAAAAATTTAAATCAATATTTTTTGGAAACCATCATACTCACCATTGTATCCTAATCCTGATTTAATCCTAGTTTGCAGCCTTGATGTTATGAACTAATTATTTCACATATACATTTGCAGAATCCTATGGTGTGCCTTTCACAATATCCATACTGCCACTAAAGAATGCAAAATTTGATCTTGAGAGATCTGCAGAGATGAAATGAATGATGAGAGAAAATGCATGTTAATAAACAAATTTATGATTGTGCAGTGGCAGGTGTGCTAATTCTACATTAAATAAGCATGGGACCAATGAAATAAACAGAACGATAATAAATTATTTTGTACTCCAGGTAATGTCTGGTAGTGGTATAGAAGTAGTTGTGGCCGAGTGGTTAAGGCGATGGACTTGAAATCCATTGAAGTTTCCCCGCGCAGGTTCAAATCCTGCCAGCTAAGTTTTGCTTTTCGAGCATGTCAAAAACAGAGATCATACTTCCTTGACTCCTTTATTTTCTAGGAAACTATACTAGCTATTATATTTCCCATAGTTTGTCTATTAATATAGCAGCTACCAAATAGAAATTGCAACAGGTTTTAAATGACAATCATGAAATGGAAAGCAATTATTTTTCCACAGAAGCTCATCACAAAATCAACGTGCAGGTAGTTGTGGCCGAGTGGTTAAGGCGATGGACTCGAAATCCATTGGGGTTTCCCCGCTCATGTTCAAATCCTGTCAGCTACATTTTGCTTTTCAAACTTATTTAAAAACACAATATGCATTTAAGATGTAGAAAAGCAAAATATGTTATTTTGAACAATGTAACTGTCTCATCCTAAATCACCTTCACCTGCATCCTCTTTCACAATGGACTGCTTTTTGAAGCACGTGATCTCAGACAGTGCGGCTCTTCCTGCATTTTAGGAACATGTCATTAAACCATCTCCAATTTTTTTTACTGTTTCATGATGTAATGGTTATTTATGTGTAGATCTGAGTTAAAATTAGTTTTGTTAATAAAAACTAAACTTTTAATTAACAAATCAGCAGCACTAGGAAGAAATGTGCATATCAGATACTTTCAAATATCACAAAACTGTAGTGCTATCTGTGGAATTACAGTGAATGTGTTGCAATTATTTCCATCGGCCACTTTTTAAGATACATAACAAAGTTTATTTGTTCATTCCAGAACATATTATCATCTTCATCATAATCAACAATTGCCACCAAGCTCAGGAAATCTTTCCCATCTTAAAGTTAATCTTAAATATATCTCTATAACACTGACATGAGCTGTTTCTTTTTAAAACATAAACAGTAATTGAAAAATTTAAATCAATATTTTTTGGAAACCATCATACTCACCATTGTATCCTAATCCTGATTTAATCCTAGTTTGCAGCCTTGATGTTATGAACTAATTATTTCACATATACATTTGCAGAATCCTATGATGTGCCTTTCACAATATCCATACTGCCACTAAAGAATGCAAAATTTGATCTTGAGAGATCTGCAGAGATGAAATGAATGATGAGAGAAAATGCATGTTAATAAACAAATTTATGATTGTGCAGTGGCAGGTGTGCTAATTCTACATTAAATAAGCATGGGACCAATGAAATAAACAGAACGATAATAAATTATTTTGTACTCCAGGTAATGTCTGGTAGTGGTATAGAAGTAGTTGTGGCCGAGTGGTTAAGGCGATGGACTTGAAATCCATTGGGGTTTCCCCGCGCAGGTTCAAATCCTGCCAGCTACGTCTTGCTTTTCGAGCGTGTCAATAACAGAGATCATACTTCCTTGACTCCTTTATTTTCTAGGAAACTATACTAGCTATTATATTTCCCATAGTTTGTCTATTAATATAGCAGCTACCAAATAGAAATTGCAACAGGTTTTAAATGACAATCATGAAATGGAAAGCAATTATTTTTCTACAGAAGCTCATCACAAAATCAACGTGCAGGTAGTTGTGGCCGAGTGGTTAAGGCGATTGACTCGAAATCCATTGGGGTTTCCCTGCGCAGGTTCAAATCCTGCCAGCTACGTTACGTTTTGCTTTTCAAATTTATTTAAAAACACAATATGCATTTGAGATGTAGAAAAGCAAAATATGTTATGTTGAACAATGTAACTGTCTCATCCTAAATCACCTTCACCTGCATCCTATTTCACAATGGACTGCTTTTTGAAGCACGTGATCTCAGACAGTGCGGCTCTTCCTGCATTTTAGGAACATGTCATTAAACCATCTCCAATTTTTTTTTACTGTTTCATGATGTAATGGTTATTTATGTGTAGATCTGAGTTAAAATTTGTTTTGTTAATAAAAACTAAACTTTTAATTAACAAATCAGCAGCACTAGGAAGAAATGTGCATATCAGATACTTTCAAATATCACAAAACTGTAGTGCTATCTGTGGAATTACAGTGAATGTATTGCAATTATTTCCATCGGCCACTTTTTAAGATACATAACAAAGTTTATTTGTTCATTCCAGAACATATTATCATCTTCATCATAATCAACAATTGCCACCAAGCTCAGGAAATCTTTCCCATCTTAAAGTTAATCTTAAATATATCTCTATAACACTGACATGAGCTGTTTCTTTTTAAAACATAAACAGTAATTGAAAAATTTAAATCAATATTTTTTGGAAACCATCATACTCACCATTGTATCCTAATCCTGATTTAATCCTAGTTTGCAGCCTTGATGTTATGAACTAATTATTTCACATATACATTTGCAGAATCCTATGGTGTGCCTTTCACAATATCCATACTGCCACTAAAGAATGCAAAATTTGATCTTGAGAGATCTGCAGAGATGAAATGAATGATGAGAGAAAATGCATGTTAATAAACAAATTTATGATTGTGCAGTGGCAGGTGTGCTAATTCTACATTGAATAAGCATGGGACCAATGAAATAAACAGAACGATAATAAATTATTTTGTACTCCAGGTAATGTCTGGTAGTGGTATAGAAGTAGTTGTGGCCGAGTGGTTAAGGCGATGGACTTGAAATCCATTGAAGTTTCCCCGCGCAGGTTCAAATCCTGCCAGCTAAGTTTTGCTTTTCGAGCATGTCAAAAACAGAGATCATACTTCCTTGACTCCTTTATTTTCTAGGAAACTATACTAGCTATTATATTTCCCATAGTTTGTCTATTAATATAGCAGCTACCAAATAGAAATTGCAACAGGTTTTAAATGACAATCATGAAATGGAAAGCAATTATTTTTCCACAGAAGCTCATCACAAAATCAACGTGCAGGTAGTTGTGGCCGAGTGGTTAAGGCGATGGACTCGAAATCCATTGGGGTTTCCCCGCTCATGTTCAAATCCTGTCAGCTACATTTTGCTTTTCAAACTTATTTAAAAACACAATATGCATTTAAGATGTAGAAAAGCAAAATATGTTATTTTGAACAATGTAACTGTCTCATCCTAAATCACCTTCACCTGCATCCTCTTTCACAATGGACTGCTTTTTGAAGCACGTGATCTCAGACAGTGCGGCTCTTCCTGCATTTTAGGAACATGTCATTAAACCATCTCCAATTTTTTTTTACTGTTTCATGATGTAATGGTTATTTATGTGTAGATCTGAGTTAAAATTAGTTTTGTTAATAAAAACTAAACTTTTAATTAACAAATCAGCAGCACTAGGAAGAAATGTGCATATCAGATACTTTCAAATATCACAAAACTGTAGTGCTATCTGTGGAATTACAGTGAATGTGTTGCAATTATTTCCATCGGCCACTTTTTAAGATACATAACAAAGTTTATTTGTTCATTCCAGAACATATTATCATCTTCATCATAATCAACAATTGCCACCAAGCTCAGGAAATCTTTCCCATCTTAAAGTTAATCTTAAATATATCTCTATAACACTGACATGAGCTGTTTCTTTTTAAAACATAAACAGTAATTGAAAAATTTAAATCAATATTTTTTGGAAACCATCATACTCACCATTGTATCCTAATCCTGATTTAATCCTAGTTTGCAGCCTTGATGTTATGAACTAATTATTTCACATATACATTTGCAGAATCCTATGATGTGCCTTTCACAATATCCATACTGCCACTAAAGAATGCAAAATTTGATCTTGAGAGATCTGCAGAGATGAAATGAATGTTGAGAGAAAATGCATGTTAATAAACAAATTTATGATTGTGCAGTGGCAGGTGTGCTAATTCTACATTAAATAAGCATGGGACCAATGAAATAAACAGAACGATAATAAATTATTTTGTACTCCAGGTAATGTCTGGTAGTGGTATAGAAGTAGTTGTGGCCGAGTGGTTAAGGCGATGGACTTGAAATCCATTGGGGTTTCCCCGCGCAGGTTCAAATCCTGCCAGGTACGTCTTGCTTTTCGAGCGTGTCAAAAACAGAGATCATACTTCCTTGACTCCTTTATTTTCTAGGAAACTATACTATACTATACTATTATATTTCCCATAGTTTGTCTATTAATATAGCAGCTACCAAATAGAAATTGCAACAGGTTTTAAATGACAATCATGAAATGGAAAGCAATTATTTTTCTACAGAAGCTCATCACAAAATCAACGTGCAGGTAGTTGTGGCCGAGTGGTTAAGGCGATTGACTCGAAATCCATTGGGGTTTCCCTGTGCAGGTTCAAATCCTCCCAGCTACATTACGTTTTGCTTTTCAAACTTATTTAAAAACACAATATGCATTTGAGATGTAGAAAAGCAAAATATGTTATGTTGAACAATGTAACTGTTTCATCCTAAATCACCTTCACCTGCATCCTCTTTCACAATGGACTGCTTTTTGAAGCACGTGATCTCAGACAGTGCGGCTCTTCCTGCATTTTAGGAACATGTCATTAAACCATCTCCAATTTTTTTTTACTGTTTCATGATGTAATGGTTATTTATGTGTAGATCTGAGTTAAAATTAGTTTTGTTAATAACAACTAAACTTTTAATTAACAAATCAGCAGCACTAGGTAGAAATGTGCATATCAGATACTTTCAAATATCACAAAACTGTAGTGCAATCTGTGGAATTACAGTGAATGTATTGCAATTATTTCCATCAGCCACTTTGTAAGATACATAACAAAGTTTATTTGTTCATTCCAGAACATATTATCGTCTTCATCATAATCAACAATTGCCACCAAGCTCAGGAAATCTTTCCCATCTTAAAGTTAATCTTAAAAATGTTTCCCCGCACAGGTTCAAATCCTGCCAGCTACGTCTTGCTTTTCGAGCGTGTCAAAAACAGAGATCATACTTCCTTGACTCCTTTATTTTCTAGGAAACTATACTAGCTATTATATTTCCCATAGTTTGTCTATTAATATAGCAGCTACCAAATAGAAATTGCAACAGGTTTTAAATGACAATCATGAAATGGAAAGCAATTATTTTTCTACAGAAGCTCATCACAAAATCAACGTGCAGGTAGTTGTGGCCGAGTGGTTAAGGCGATGGACTCGAAATCCGTTGGGGTTTCCCCGCACAGGTTCAAATCCTGCCAGCTACGTTACATTTTGCTTTTCAAACTTATTTAAAAACACAATATGCATTTAAGATGTAGAAAAGCAAAATATGTTATGTTGAACAATGTAACTGTCTCATCCTAAATGACCTTCACCTGCATCCTATTTCACAATGGACTGATTTTTGAAGCACGTGATCTCAGACAGTGCGGCTCTTCCTGCATTTTAGGAACATGTCATTAAACCATCTCCAATTTTTTTTTACTGTTTCATGATGTAATGGTTATTTATGTGTAGATCTGAGTTAAAATTAGTTTTGTTAATAAAAACTAAACTTTTAATTAACAAATCAGCAGCACTAGGAAGAAATGTGCATATCAGATACTTTCAAATATCACAAAACTGTAGTGCTATCTGTGGAATTACAGTGAATGTATTGCAATTATTTCCATCGGCCACTTTTTAAGATACATAACAAAGTTTATTTGTTCATTCCAGAACATATTATCATCTTCATCATAATCAACAATTGCCACCAAGCTCAGGAAATCTTTCCCATCTTAAAGTTAATCTTAAATATATCTCTATAACACTGACATGAGCTGTATCTTTTTAAAACATAAACAGTAATTGAAAAATTTAAATCAATATTTTTTGGAAACCTTCATTCTCTGCATTGTATCCTAATCCTGATTTAATCCTAGTTTGCAGCCTTGATGTTATGAACTAATTATTTCACATATACATTTGCAGAATCCTATGGTGTGCCTTTCACAATATCCATACTGCCACTAAAGAATGCAAAATTTGATCTTGAGAGATCTGCAGAGATGAAATGAATGATGAGAGAAAATGCATGTTAATAAACAAATTTATGATTGTGCAGTGGCAGGTGTGCTAATTCTACATTAAATAAGCATGGGACCAATGAAATAAACAGAACGATAATAAATTATTTTGTACTCCAGGTAATGTCTGGTAGTGGTATAGAAGTAGTTGTGGCCGAGTGGTTAAGGTGATGGACTTGAAATCCATTGAGGTTTCCCCGCGCAGGTTCAAATCCTGCCAGCTAAGTCTTGCTTTTCGAGCATGTCAAAAACAGAGATCATACTTCCTTGACTCCTTTATTTTCTAGGAAACTATACTAGCTATTATATTTCCCATAGTTTGTCTATTAATATAGCAGCTACCAAATAGAAATTGCAACAGGTTTTAAATGACAATCATGAAATGGAAAGCAATTATTTTTCCACAGAAGCTCATCACAAAATCAACGTGCAGGTAGTTGTGGCCGAGTGGTTAAGGCGATGGACTCGAAATCCATTGGGGTTTCCCCGCTCATGTTCAAATCCTGTCAGCTACATTTTGCTTTTCAAACTTATTTAAAAACACAATATGCATTTAAGATGTAGAAAAGCAAAATATGTTATTTTGAACAATGTAACTGTCTCATCCTAAATCACCTTCACCTGCATCCTCTTTCACAATGGACTGCTTTTTGAAGCACGTGATCTCAGACAGTGCGGCTCTTCCTGCATTTTAGGAACATGTCATTAAACCATCTCCTATTTTTTTTTACTGTTTCATGATGTAATGGTTATTTATGTGTAGATCTGAGTTAAAATTAGTTTTGTTAATAAAAACTAAACTTTTAATTAACAAATCAGCAGCACTAGGAAGAAATGTGCATATCAGATACTTTCAAATATCACAAAACTGTAGTGCTATCTGTGGAATTACAGTGAATGTGTTGCAATTATTTCCATCGGCCACTTTTTAAGATACATAACAAAGTTTATTTGTTCATTCCAGAACATATTATCATCTTCATCATAATCAAAAATTGCCACCAAGCTCAGGAAATCTTTCCCATCTTAAAGTTAATCTTAAATATATCTCTATAACACTGACATGAGCTGTTTCTTTTTAAAACATAAACAGTAATTGAAAAATTTAAATCAATATTTTTTGGAAACCATCATACTCACCATTGTATCCTAATCCTGATTTAATCCTAGTTTGCAGCCTTGATGTTATGAACTAATTATTTCACATATACATTTGCAGAATCCTATGATGTGCCTTTCACAATATCCATACTGCCACTAAAGAATGCAAAATTTGATCTTGAGAGATCTGCAGAGATGAAATGAATGTTGAGACAAAATGCATGTTAATAAACAAATTTATGATTGTGCAGTGGCAGGTGTGCTAATTCTACATTAAATAAGCATGGGACCAATGAAATAAACAGAACGATAATAAATTATTTTGTACTCCAGGTAATGTCTGGTAGTGGTATAGAAGTAGTTGTGGCCGAGTGGTTAAGGCGATGGCTTCTACAGAAGCTCATCACAAAATCAACGTGCAGGTAGTTGTGGCTGAGTGGTTAAGGCGATGGACTCGAAATCCATTGGGGTTTCCCTGCACAGGTTCAAATCCTGCCAGCTACGTTACATTTTGCTTTTCAAACTTATTTAAAAACACAATATGCATTTAAGATGTAGAAAAGCAAAATATGTTATGTTGAACAATGTAACTGTCTCATCCTAAATGACCTTCACCTGCATCCTATTTCACAATCGACTGATTTTTGAAGCACGTGATCTCAGACAGTGCGGCTCTTCCTGCATTTTAGGAACATGTCATTAAACCATCTCCAATTTTTTTTTACTGTTTCATGATGTAATGGTTATTTATGTGTAGATCTGAGTTAAAATTAGTTTTGTTAATAAAAACTAAACTTTTAATTAACAAATCAGCAGCACTAGGAAGAAATGTGCATATCAGATACTTTCAAATATCACAAAACTGTAGTGCTATCTGTGGAATTACAGTGAATGTATTGCAATTATTTCCATCGGCCACTTTTTAAGATACATAACAAAGTTTATTTGTTCATTCCAGAACATATTATCATCTTCATCATAATCAACAATTGCCACCAAGCTCAGGAAATCTTTCCCATCTTAAAGTTAATCTTAAATATATCTCTATAACACTGACATGAGCTGTATCTTTTTAAAACATAAACAGTAATTGAAAAATTTAAATCAATATTTTTTGGAAACCTTCATTCTCTGCATTGTATCCTAATCCTGATTTAATCCTAGTTTGCAGCCTTGATGTTATGAACTAATTATTTCACATATACATTTGCAGAATCCTATGATGTGCCTTTCACAATATCCATACTGCCACTAAAGAATGCAAAATTTGATCTTGAGAGATCTGCAGAGATGAAATGAATGATGAGAGAAAATGCATGTTAATAAACAAATTTATGATTGTGCAGTGGCAGGTGTGCTAATTCTACATTAAATAAGCATGGGACCAATGAAATAAACAGAACGATAATAAATTATTTTGTACTCCAGGTAATGTCTGGCAGTGGTATAGAAGTAGTTGTGGCCGAGTGGTTAAGGCGATGGACTTGAAATCCATTGGGGTTTCCCCGCGCAGGTTCAAATCATGCCAGCTACGTCTTGCTTTTCGAGCGTGTCAATAACAGAGATCATACTTCCTTGACTCCTTTATTTTCTAGGAAACTAAACTAGCTATTATATTTCCCATAGTTTGTCTATTAATATAGCAGCTACCAAATAGAAATTGCAACAGGTTTTAAATGACAATCATGAAATGGAAAGCAATTATTTTTCTACAGAAGCTCATCACAAAATCAACGTGCAGGTAGTTGTGGCCGAGTGGTTAAGGCGATTGACTCGAAATCCATTGGGGTTTCCCTGCGCAGGTTCAAATCCTGCCAGCTACGTTACTTTTTGCTTTTCAAACTTATTTAAAAACACAATATGCATTTGAGATGTAGAAAAGCAAAATATGTTATGTTGAACAATGTAACTGTCTCATCCTAAATCACCTTCACCTGCATCCTATTTCACAATGGACTGCTTTTTGAAGCACGTGATCTCAGACAGTGCGGCTCTTCCTGCATTTTAGGAACATGTCATTAAACCATCTCCAATTTTTTTTTACTGTTTCATGATGTAATGGTTATTTATGTGTAGATCTGAGTTAAAATTTGTTTTGTTAATAAAAACTAAACTTTTAATTAACAAATCTGCAGCACTAGGAAGAAATGTGCATATCAGATACTTTCAAATATCACAAAACTGTAGTGCTATCTGTGGAATTACAGTGAATGTATTGCAATTATTTCCATCGGCCACTTTTTAAGATACATAACAAAGTTTATTTGTTCATTCCAGAACATATTATCATCTTCATCATAATCAACAATTGCCACCAAGCTCAGGAAATCTTTCCCATCTTAAAGTTAATCTTAAATATATCTCTATAACACTGACATGAGCTGTTTCTTTTTAAAACATAAACAGTAATTGAAAAATTTAAAGCAATATTTTTTGGAAACCATCATACTCACCATTGTATCCTAATCCTGATTTAATCCTAGTTTGCAGCCTTGATGTTATGAACTAATTATTTCACATATACATTTGCAGAATCCTATGGTGTGCCTTTCACAATATCCATACTGCCACTAAAGAATGCAAAATTTGATCTTGAGAGATCTGCAGAGATGAAATGAATGATGAGAGAAAATGCATGTTAATAAACAAATTTATGATTGTGCAGTGGCAGGTGTGCTAATTCTACATTAAATAAGCATGGGACCAATGAAATAAACAGAACGATAATAATTTTTTTTGTACTCCAGGTAATGTCTGGTAGTGGTATAGAAGTAGTTGTGGCCGAGTGGTTAAGGCGATGGACTTGAAATCCATTGGGGTTTCCCCGCGCAGGTTCAAATCATGCCAGCTACGTCTTGCTTTTCGAGCGTGTCAATAACAGAGATCATACTTCCTTGACTTCTTTATTTTCTAGGAAACTAAACTAGCTATTATATTTCCCATAGTTTGTCTATTAATATAGCAGCTACCAAATAGAAATTGCAACAGGTTTTAAATGACAATCATGAAATGGAAAGCAATTATTTTTCTACAGAAGCTCATCACAAAATCAACGTGCAGGTAGTTGTGGCCGAGTGGTTAAGGCGATTGACTCGAAATCCATTGGGGTTTCACTGCGCAGGTTCAAATCCTGCCAGCTACGTTACTTTTTGCTTTTCAAACTTATTTAAAAACACAATATGCATTTAAGATGTAGAAAAGCAAAATATGTTATTTTGAACAATGTAACTGTCTCATCCTAAATCACCTTCACCTGCATCCTATTTCACAATGGACTGCTTTTTGAAGCACGTGATCTCAGACAGTGCGGCTCTTCCTGCATTTTAGGAACATGTCATTAAACCATCTCCAATTTTTTTTTACTGTTTCATGATGTAATGGTTATTTATGTGTAGATCTGAGTTAAAATTTGTTTTGTTAATAAAAACTAAACTTTTAATTAACAAATCAGCAGCACTAGGAAGAAATGTGCATATCAGATACTTTCAAATATCACAAAATTGTAGTGCTATCTGTGGAATTACAGTGAATGTATTGCAATTATTTCCATCGGCCACTTTTTAAGATACATAACAAAGTTTATTTGTTCATTCCAGAACATATTATCATCTTCATCATAATCAACAATTGCCACCAAGCTCAGGAAATCTTTCCCATCTTAAAGTTAATCTTAAATATATCTCTATAATACTGACATGAGCTGTTCCTTTTTAAAACATAAACAGTAATTGAAAAATTTAAAGCATTATTTTTTGGAAACCATCATACTCACCATTGTATCCTAATCCTGATTTAATCCTAGTTTGCAGCCTTGATGTTATGAACTAATTATTTCACATATACATTTGCAGAATCCTATGGTGTGCCTTTCACAATATCCATACTGCCACTAAAGAATGCAAAATTTGATCTTGAGAGATCTGCAGAGATGAAATGAATGATGAGAGAAAATGCATGTTAATAAACAAATTTATGATTGTGCAGTGGCAGGTGTGCTAATTCTACATTAAATAAGCATGGGACCAATGAAATAAACAGAACGATAATAAATTATTTTGTACTCCAGGTAATGTCTGGTAGTGGTATAGAAGTAGTTGTGGCCGAGTGGTTAAGGTGATGGACTTGAAATCCATTGGGGTTTCCCCGCGCAGGTTCAAATCATGCCAGCTACGTCTTGCTTTTCGAGCGTGTCAATAACAGAGATCATACTTCCTTGACTCCTTTATTTTCTAGGAAACTAAACTAGCTATTATATTTCCCAAAATTTGTCTATTAATATAGCAGCTACCAAATAGAAATTGCAACAGGTTTTAAATGACAATCATGAAATGGAAAGCAATTATTTTTCTACAGAAGCTCATCACAAAATCAACGTGCAGGTAGTTGTGGCCGAGTGGTTAAGGCGATTGACTCGAAATCCATTGGGGTTTCCCCGCTCATGTTCAAATCCTGTCAGCTACATTTTGCTTTTCAAACTTATTTAAAAACACAATATGCATTTAAGATGTAGAAAAGCAAAATATGTTATTTTGAACAATGTAACTGTCTCATCCTAAATCACCTTCACCTGCATCCTCTTTCACAATGGACTGCTTTTTGAAGCACGTGATCTCAGACAGTGCGGCTCTTCCTGCATTTTAGGAACATGTCATTAAACCATCTCCAATTTTTTTTTACTGTTTCATGATGTAATGGTTATTTATGTGTAGATCTGAGTTAAAATTAGTTTTGTTAATAAAAACTAAACTTTTAATTAACAAATCAGCAGCACTAGGAAGAAATGTGCATATCAGATACTTTCAAATATCACAAAACTGTAGTGCTATCTGTGGAATTACAGTGAATGTGTTGCAATTATTTCCATTGGCCACTTTTTAAGATACATAACAAAGTTTATTTGTTCATTCCAGAACATATTATCATCTTCATCATAATCAACAATTGCCACCAAGCTCAGGAAATCTTTCCCATCTTAAAGATAATCTTAAATATATCTCTATAACACTGACATGAGCTGTTTCTTTTTAAAACATAAACAGTAATTGAAAAATTTAAATCAATATTTTTTGGAAACCATCATACTCACCATTGTATCCTAATCCTGATTTAATCCTAGTTTGCAGCCTTGATGTTATGAACTAATTATTTCACATATACATTTGCAGAATCCTATGATGTGCCTTTCACAATATCCATACTGCCACTAAAGAATGCAAAATTTGATCTTGAGAGATCTGCAGAGATGAAATGAATGTTGAGAGAAAATGCATGTTAATAAACAAATTTATGATAGTGCAGTGGCAGGTGTGCTAATTCTACATTAAATAAGCATGGGACCAATGAAATAAACAGAACGATAATAAATTATTTTGTACGCCAGGTAATGTCTGGTAGTGGTATAGAAGTTGTGGCCGAGTGGTTAAGGCGATTGACTCGAAATCCATTGGGGTTTCCCTGCGCAGGTTCAAATCCTGCCAGCTACATTACGTTTTGCTTTTCAAACTTATTTAAAAACACAATATGCATTTGAGATGTAGAAAAGCAAAATATGTTATGTTGAACAATGTAACTGTCTCATCCTAAATCACCTTCACCTGCATCCTCTTTCACAATGGACTGCTTTTTGAAGCACGTGATCTCAGACAGTGCGGCTCTTCCTGCATTTTAGGAACATGTCATTAAACCATCTCCAATTTTTTTTTACTGTTTCATGATGTAATGGTTATTTATGTGTAGATCTGAGTTAAAATTAGTTTTGTTAATAACAACTAAACTTTTAATTAACAAATCAGCAGCACTAGGTAGAAATGTGCATATCAGATACTTTCAAATATCACAAAACTGTAGTGCTATCTGTGGAATTACAGTGAATGTATTGCAATTATTTCCATCAGCCACTTTGTAAGATACATAACAAAGTTTATTTGTTCATTCCAGAACATATTATCGTCCTCATCATAATCAACAATTGCCACCAAGCTCAGGAAATCTTTCCCATCTTAAAGTTAATCTTAAAAATGTTTCCCCGCGCAGGTTCAAATCCTGCCAGCTACGTCTTGCTTTTCGAGCGTGTCAAAAACAGAGATCATACTTCCTTGACTCCTTTATTTTCTAGGAAACTATACTAGCTATTATATTTCCCATAGTTTGTCTATTAATATAGCAGCTACCAAATAGAAATTGCAACAGGTTTTAAATGACAATCATGAAATGGAAAGCAATTATTTTTCTACAGAAGCTCATCACAAAATCAACGTGCAGGTAGTTGTGGCCGAGTGGTTAAGGCGATGGACTCGAAATCCATTGGGGTTTCCCCGCACAGGTTCAAATCCTGCCAGCTACGTTACATTTTGCTTTTCAAACTTATTTAAAAACACAATATGCATTTAAGATGTAGAAAAGCAAAATATGTTATGTTGAACAATGTAACTGTCTCATCCTAAATCACCTTCACCTGCATCCTATTTCACAATGGACTGATTTTTGAAGCACGTGATCTCAGACAGTGCGGCTCTTCCTGCATTTTAGGAACATGTCATTAAACCATCTCCAATTTTTTTTTACTGTTTCATGATGTAATGGTTATTTATGTGTAGATCTGAGTTAAAATTAGTTTTGTTAATAAAAACTAAACTTTTAATTAACAAATCAGCAGCACTAGGTAGAAATGTGCATATCAGATACTTTCAAATATCACAAAACTGTAGTGCTATCTGTGGAATTACAGTGAATGTATTGCAATTATTTCCATCGGCCACTTTTTAAGATACATAACAAAGTTTATTTGTTCATTCCAGAACATATTATCATCTTCATCATAATCAACAATTGCCACCAAGCTCAGGAAATCTTTCCCATCTTAAAGTTAATCTTAAATATATCTCTATAACACTGACATGAGCTGTTTCTTTTTAAAACATAAACAGTAATTGAAAAATTTAAATCAATATTTTTTGGAAACCTTCATTCTCTGCATTGTATCCTAATCCTGATTTAATCCTAGTTTGCAGCCTTGATGTTATGAACTAATTATTTCACATATACATTTGCAGAATCCTATGATGTGCCTTTCACAATATCCATACTGCCACTAAAGAATGCAAAATTTGATCTTGAGAGATCTGCAGAGATGAAATGAATGATGAGAGAAAAAGCATGTTAATAAACAAATTTATGATTGTGCATTGGCAGGTGTGCTAATTCTACATTAAATAAGCATGAAACCAATGAAATAAACAGAACGATAATAAATTATTTTGTACTCCAGGTAATGTCTGGTAGTGGTATAGAAGTAGTTGTGGCCGAGTGGTTAAGGCGATGGACTTGAAATCCATTGGGGTTTCCCAATGGATATGTCTTGCTTTTCGAGCGTGTCAAAAACAGAGATCATACTTCCTTGACTCCTTTATTTTCTAGGAAACTATACTAGCTATTATATTTCCCATAGTTTGTCTATTAATATAGCAGCTACCAAATAGAAATTGCAACAGGTTTTAAATGACAATCATGAAATGGAAAGCAATTATTTTTCCACAGAAGCTCATCACAAAATCAACGTGCAGGTAGTTGTGGCCGAGTGGTTAAGGCGATGGACTCGAAATACATTGGGGTTTCCCCGCGCAGGTTCAAATCCTGTCAGCTACATTTTGCTTTTCAAACTTATTTAAAAACACAATATGCATTTAAGATGTAGAAAAGCAAAATATGTTATTTTGAACAATGTAACTGTCTCATCCTAAATCACCTTCACCTGCATCCTCTTTCACAATGGACTGCTTTTTGAAGCACGTGATCTCAGACAGTGCGGCTCTTCCTGCATTTTAGGAACATGTCATTAAACCATCTCCAATTTTTTTTTACTGTTTCATGATGTAATGGTTATTTATGTGTAGATCTGAGTTAAAATTAGTTTTGTTAATAAAATCTAAACTTTTAATTAACAAATCAGCAGCACTAGGAAGAAATGTGCATATCAGATACTTTCAAATATCACAAAACTGTAGTGCTATCTGTGGAATTACAGTGAATGTGTTGCAATTATTTCCATCGGCCACTTTTTAAGATACATAACAAAGTTTATTTGTTCATTCCAGAACATATTATCATCTTCATCATAATCAACAATTGCCACCAAGCTCAGGAAATCTTTCCCATCTTAAAGTTAATCTTAAATATATCTCTATAACACTGACATGAGCTGTTTCTTTTTAAAACATAAACAGTAATTGAAAAATTTAAATCAATATTTTTTGGAAACCATCATACTCACCATTGTATCCTAATCCTGATTTAATCCTAGTTTGCAGCCTTGATGTTATGAACTAATTATTTCACATATACATTTGCAGAATCCTATGATGTGCCTTTCACAATATCCATACTGCCACTAAAGAATGCAAAATTTGATCTTGAGAGATCTGCAGAGATGAAATGAATGTTGAGACAAAATGCATGTTAATAAACAAATTTATGATTGTGCAGTGGCAGGTGTGCTAATTCTACATTAAATAAGCATGGGACCAATGAAATAAACAGAACGATAATAAATTATTTTGTACTCCAGGTAATGTCTGGTAGTGGTATAGAAGTAGTTGTGGCCGAGTGGTTAAGGCGATGGCTTCTACAGAAGCTCATCACAAAATCAACGTGCAGGTAGTTGTGGCCGAGTGGTTAAGGCGATTGACTCGAAATCCATTGGGGTTTCCCTGCGCAGGTTCAAATCCTCCCAGCTACATTACGTTTCGCTTTTCGAACTTATTTAAAAACACAATATGCATTTGAGATGTAGAAAAGCAAAATATGTTATGTTGAACAATGTAACTGTTTCATCCTAAATCACCTTCACCTGCATCCTCTTTCACAATGGACTGCTTTTGAAGCACGTGATCTCAGACAGTGCGGCTCTTCCTGCATTTTAGGAACATGTCATTAAACCATCTCCAATTTTTTTTTACTGTTTCATGATGTAATGGTTATTTATGTGTAGATCTGAGTTAAAATTAGTTTTGTTAATAACAACTAAACTTTTAATTAACAAATCAGCAGCACTAGGTAGAAATGTGCATATCAGATACTTTCAAATATCACAAAACTGTAGTGCAATCTGTGGAATTACAGTGAATGTATTGCAATTATTTCCATCAGCCACTTTGTAAGATACATAACAAAGTTTATTTGTTCATTCCAGAACATATTATCGTCTTCATCATAATCAACAATTGCCACCAAGCTCAGGAAATCTTTCCCATCTTAAAGTTAATCTTAAAAATGTTTCCCCGCACAGGTTCAAATCCTGCCAGCTACGTCTTGCTTTTCGAGCGTGTCAAAAACAGAGATCATACTTCCTTGACTCCTTTATTTTCTAGGAAACTATACTAGCTATTATATTTCCCATAGTTTGTCTATTAATATAGCAGCTACCAAATAGAAATTGCAACAGGTTTTAAATGACAATCATGAAATGGAAAGCAATTATTTTTCTACAGAAGCTCATCACAAAATCAACATGCAGGTAGTTGTGGCCGAGTGGTTAAGGCGATGGACTCGAAATCCATTGGGGTTTCCCCGCACAGGTTCAAATCCTGCCAGCTACGTTACATTTTGCTTTTCAAACTTATTTAAAAACACAATATGCATTTAAGATGTAGAAAAGCAAAATATGTTATGTTGAACAATGTAACTGTCTCATCCTAAATGACCTTCACCTGCATCCTATTTCACAATGGACTGATTTTTGAAGCACGTGATCTCAGACAGTGCGGCTCTTCCTGCATTTTAGGAACATGTCATTAAACCATCTCCAATTTTTTTTTACTGTTTCATGATGTAATGGTTATTTATGTGTAGATCTGAGTTAAAATTAGTTTTGTTAATAAAAACTAAACTTTTAATTAACAAATCAGCAGCACTAGGAAGAAATGTGCATATCAGATACTTTCAAATATCACAAAACTGTAGTGCTATCTGTGGAATTACAGTGAATGTATTGCAATTATTTCCATCGGCCACTTTTTAAGATACATAACAAAGTTTATTTGTTCATTCCAGAACATATTATCATCTTCATCATAATCAACAATTGCCACCAAGCTCAGGAAATCTTTCCCATCTTAAAGTTAATCTTAAATATATCTCTATAACACTGACATGAGCTGTATCTTTTTAAAACATAAACAGTAATTGAAAAATTTCAATCAATATTTTTTGGAAACCTTCATTCTCTGCATTGTATCCTAATCCTGATTTAATCCTAGTTTGCAGCCTTGATGTTATGAACTAATTATTTCACATATACATTTGCAGAATCCTATGATGTGCCTTTCACAATATCCATACTGCCACTAAAGAATGCAAAATTTGATCTTGAGAGATCTGCAGAGATGAAATGAATGATGAGAGAAAATGCATGTTAATAAACAAATTTATGATTGTGCAGTGGCAGGTGTGCTAATTCTACATTAAATAAGCATGGGACCAATGAAATAAACAGAACGATAATAAATTATTTTGTACTCCAGGTAATGTCTGGTAGTGGTATAGAAGTAGTTGTGGCCGAGTGGTTAAGGCGATGGACTTGAAATCCATTGGGGTTTCCCCGCGCAGGTTCAAATCCTGCCAGCTACGTCTTGCTTTTCGAGCGTGTCAATAACAGAGATCATACTTCCTTGACTCCTTTATTTTCTAGGAAACTAAACTAGCTATTATATTTCCCATAGTTTGTCTATTAATATAGCAGCTACCAAATAGAAATTGCAACAGGTTTTAAATGACAATCATGAAATGGAAAGCAATTATTTTTCTACAGAAGCTCATCACAAAATCAACGTGCAGGTAGTTGTGGCCGAGTGGTTAAGGCGATTGACTCGAAATCCATTGGGGTTTCCCCGCTCATGTTCAAATCCTGTCAGCTACATTTTGCTTTTCAAACTTATTTAAAAACACAATATGCATTTAAGATGTAGAAAAGCAAAATATGTTATTTTGAACAATGTAACTGTCTCATCCTAAATCACCTTCACCTGCATCCTCTTTCACAATGGACTGCTTTTTGAAGCACGTGATCTCAGACAGTGCGGCTCTTCCTGCATTTTAGGAACATGTCATTAAACCATCTCCAATTTTTTTTTACTGTTTCATGATGTAATGGTTATTTATGTGTAGATCTGAGTTAAAATTAGTTTTGTTAATAAAAACTAAACTTTTAATTAACAAATCAGCAGCACTAGGAAGAAATGTGCATATCAGATACTTTCAAATATCACAAAACTGTAGTGCTATCTGTGGAATTACAGTGAATGTGTTGCAATTATTTCCATTGGCCACTTTTTAAGATACATAACAAAGTTTATTTGTTCATTCCAGAACATATTATCATCTTCATCATAATCAACAATTGCCACCAAGCTCAGGAAATCTTTCCCATCTTAAAGATAATCTTAAATATATCTCTATAACACTGACATGAGCTGTTTCTTTTTAAAACATAAACAGTAATTGAAAAATTTAAATCAATATTTTTTGGAAACCATCATACTCACCATTGTATCCTAATCCTGATTTAATCCTAGTTTGCAGCCTTGATGTTATGAACTAATTATTTCACATATACATTTGCAGAATCCTATGATGTGCCTTTCACAATATCCATACTGCCACTAAAGAATGCAAAATTTGATCTTGAGAGATCTGCAGAGATGAAATGAATGTTGAGAGAAAATGCATGTTAATAAACAAATTTATGATAGTGCAGTGGCAGGTGTGCTAATTCTACATTAAATAAGCATGGGACCAATGAAATAAACAGAACGATAATAAATTATTTTGTACGCCAGGTAATGTCTGGTAGTGGTATAGAAGTTGTGGCCGAGTGGTTAAGGCGATTGACTCGAAATCCATTGGGGTTTCCCTGCGCAGGTTCAAATCCTGCCAGCTACATTACGTTTTGCTTTTCAAACTTATTTAAAAACACAATATGCATTTGAGATGTAGAAAAGCAAAATATGTTATGTTGAACAATGTAACTGTCTCATCCTAAATCACCTTCACCTGCATCCTCTTTCACAATGGACTGCTTTTTGAAGCACGTGATCTCAGACAGTGCGGCTCTTCCTGCATTTTAGGAACATGTCATTAAACCATCTCCAATTTTTTTTTACTGTTTCATGATGTAATGGTTATTTATGTGTAGATCTGAGTTAAAATTAGTTTTGTTAATAACAACTAAACTTTTAATTAACAAATCAGCAGCACTAGGTAGAAATGTGCATATCAGATACTTTCAAATATCACAAAACTGTAGTGCTATCTGTGGAATTACAGTGAATGTATTGCAATTATTTCCATCAGCCACTTTGTAAGATACATAACAAAGTTTATTTGTTCATTCCAGAACATATTATCGTCCTCATCATAATCAACAATTGCCACCAAGCTCAGGAAATCTTTCCCATCTTAAAGTTAATCTTAAAAATGTTTCCCCGCGCAGGTTCAAATCCTGCCAGCTACGTCTTGCTTTTCGAGCGTGTCAAAAACAGAGATCATACTTCCTTGACTCCTTTATTTTCTAGGAAACTATACTAGCTATTATATTTCCCATAGTTTGTCTATTAATATAGCAGCTACCAAATAGAAATTGCAACAGGTTTTAAATGACAATCATGAAATGGAAAGCAATTATTTTTCTACAGAAGCTCATCACAAAATCAACGTGCAGGTAGTTGTGGCCGAGTGGTTAAGGCGATGGACTCGAAATCCATTGGGGTTTCCCCGCACAGGTTCAAATCCTGCCAGCTACGTTACATTTTGCTTTTCAAACTTATTTAAAAACACAATATGCATTTAAGATGTAGAAAAGCAAAATATGTTATGTTGAACAATGTAACTGTCTCATCCTAAATCACCTTCACCTGCATCCTATTTCACAATGGACTGATTTTTGAAGCACGTGATCTCAGACAGTGCGGCTCTTCCTGCATTTTAGGAACATGTCATTAAACCATCTCCAATTTTTTTTTACTGTTTCATGATGTAATGGTTATTTATGTGTAGATCTGAGTTAAAATTAGTTTTGTTAATAAAAACTAAACTTTTAATTAACAAATCAGCAGCACTAGGTAGAAATGTGCATATCAGATACTTTCAAATATCACAAAACTGTAGTGCTATCTGTGGAATTACAGTGAATGTATTGCAATTATTTCCATCGGCCACTTTTTAAGATACATAACAAAGTTTATTTGTTCATTCCAGAACATATTATCATCTTCATCATAATCAACAATTGCCACCAAGCTCAGGAAATCTTTCCCATCTTAAAGTTAATCTTAAATATATCTCTATAACACTGACATGAGCTGTTTCTTTTTAAAACATAAACAGTAATTGAAAAATTTCAATCAATATTTTTTGGAAACCTTCATTCTCTGCATTGTATCCTAATCCTGATTTAATCCTAGTTTGCAGCCTTGATGTTATGAACTAATTATTTCACATATACATTTGCAGAATCCTATGATGTGCCTTTCACAATATCCATACTGCCACTAAAGAATGCAAAATTTGATCTTGAGAGATCTGCAGAGATGAAATGAATGATGAGAGAAAATGCATGTTAATAAACAAATTTATGATTGTGCATTGGCAGGTGTGCTAATTCTACATTAAATAAGCATGAAACCAATGAAATAAACAGAACGATAATAAATTATTTTGTACTCCAGGTAATGTCTGGTAGTGGTATAGAAGTAGTTGTGGCCGAGTGGTTAAGGCGATGGACTTGAAATCCATTGGGGTTTCCCAATGGATATGTCTTGCTTTTCGAGCATGTCAAAAACAGAGATCATACTTCCTTGACTCCTTTATTTTCTAGGAAACTATACTAGCTATTATATTTCCCATAGTTTGTCTATTAATATAGCAGCTACCAAATAGAAATTGCAACAGGTTTTAAATGACAATCATGAAATGGAAAGCAATTATTTTTCCACAGAAGCTCATCACAAAATCAACGTGCAGGTAGTTGTGGCCGAGTGGTTAAGGCGATGGACTCGAAATACATTGGGGTTTCCCCGCGCAGGTTCAAATCCTGTCAGCTACATTTTGCTTTTCAAACTTATTTAAAAACACAATATGCATTTAAGATGTAGAAAAGCAAAATATGTTATTTTGAACAATGTAACTGTCTCATCCTAAATCACCTTCACCTGCATCCTCTTTCACAA
Organism: Taudactylus pleione; assembly: GCA_031769625.1. Classification (NCBI taxonomy): domain Eukaryota; kingdom Metazoa; phylum Chordata; class Amphibia; order Anura; family Myobatrachidae; genus Taudactylus; species Taudactylus pleione. Next base: position 5,298,845 of record JAUIMM010000084.1, read on the forward strand.
TGGACTGCTTTTTGAAGCACGTGATCTCAGACAGTGCGGCTCTTCCTGCATTTTAGGAACATGTCATTAAACCATCTCCAATTTTTTTTTACTGTTTCATGATGTAATGGTTATTTATGTGTAGATCTGAGTTAAAATTAGTTTTGTTAATAAAAACTAAACTTTTAATTAACAAATCAGCAGCACTAGGAAGAAATGTGCATATCAGATACTTTCAAATATCACAAAACTGTAGTGCTATCTGTGGAATTACAGTGAATGTGTTGCAATTATTTCCATCGGCCACTTTTTAAGATACATAACAAAGTTTATTTGTTCATTCCAGAACATATTATCATCTTCATCATAATCAACAATTGCCACCAAGCTCAGGAAATCTTTCCCATCTTAAAGTTAATCTTAAATATATCTCTATAACACTGACATGAGCTGTTTCTTTTTAAAACATAAACAGTAATTGAAAAATTTAAATCAATATTTTTTGGAAACCATCATACTCACCATTGTATCCTAATCCTGATTTAATCCTAGTTTGCAGCCTTGATGTTATGAACTAATTATTTCACATATACATTTGCAGAATCCTATGATGTGCCTTTCACAATATCCATACTGCCACTAAAGAATGCAAAATTTGATCTTGAGAGATCTGCAGAGATGAAATGAATGTTGAGAGAAAATGCATGTTTTCTCTCTCATTGGGGTTTCCCCGCGCAGGTTCAAATCCTGCCAGCTACGTTACATTTTGCTTTTCAAACTTATTTAAAAACACAATATGCATTTAAGATGTAGAAAAGCAAAATATGTTATGTTGAACAATGTAACTGTGTCATCCTAAATCACTTTCACCTGCATCCTATTCCACAATGGACTGCTTTTTGAAGCACGTGATCTCAGACAGTGCGGCTCTTCTTGCATTTTAGGAACATGTCATTAAACCATCTCCAATTTTTTTTTACTGTTTCATGATGTAATGGTTATTTATGTGTAGATCTGAGTTAAAATTAATTTTGTTAATAACAACTAAACTTTTAATTAACAAATCAGCAGCACTAGGAAGAAATGTGCATATCAGATACTTTCAAATATCACAAAACTGTAGTGCTATCTGTGGAATTACAGTGAATGTATTGCAATTATTTCCATCAGCCACTTTTTAAGATACATAACAAAGTTTATTTGTTCATTCCAGAACATATTATCATCTTCATCATAATCAACAATTGCCACCAAGCTCAGGAAATCTTTCCCATCTTAAAGTTAATCTTAAATATATCTCTATAACACTGACATGAGCTGTTTCTTTTTAAAACATAAACAGTAATTGAAAAATTTAAATCAATATTTTTTGGAAACCATCATACTCACCATTGTATCCTAATCCTGATTTAATCCTAGTTTGCAGCCTTGATGTTATGAACTAATTATTTCACATATACATTTGCAGAATCCTATGATGTGCCTTTCACAATATCCATACTGCCACTAAAGAATTCAAAACTTGATCTTGAGAGATCTGCAGAGATGAAATGAATGATGAGAGAAAATGCATGTTAATAAACAAATTTATGATTGTGCAGTGGCAGGTGTGCTAATTCTACATTAAAAAAGCATGGGACCAATGAAATAAACAGAACGATAATAAATTATTTTGTACTCCAGGTAATGTCTGGTAGTGGTATAGAAGTAGTTGTGGCCGAGTGGTTAAGGCGGTGGACTTGAAATCCACTGGGGTTTCGAGCATGTCAAAAACAGAGATCATACTTCCTTGACTCCTTTATTTTCTAGGAAACTATACTAGCTATTATATTTCCCATAGTTTGTCTATTAATATAGCAGCTACCAAATAGAAATTGCAACAGGTTTTAAATGACAATCATGAAATGGAAAGCAATTATTTTTCTACAGAAGCTCATCACAAAATCAACGTGCAGGTAGTTGTGGCCGAGTGGTTAAGGCGATGGACTCGAAATCCATTGGGGTTTCCCCGCGCAGGTTCAAATCCTGCCAGCTATGTTACATTTTGCTTTTCAAACTTATTTAAAAACACAATATGCATTTAAGATGTAGAAAAGCAAAATATGTTATGTTGAACAATGGAACTGTCTCATCCTAAATCACCTTCACCTGCATCCTATTTCACAATGGACTGCTTTTTGAAGCACGTGATCTCAGACAGTGAGGCTCTTCCTGCATTTTAGGAACATGTCATTAAACCATCTCCAATTTTTTTTTACTGTTTCATGATGTAATGGTTATTTATGTGTAGATCTGAGTTAAAATTAATTTTGTTAATAACAACTAAACTTTTAATTAACAAATCAGCAGCACTAGGTAGAAATGTGCATATCAGATACTTTCAAATATCACAAAACTGTAGTGCTATCTGTGGAATTACAGTGAATGTATTGCAATTATTTCCATCAGCCACTTTTTAAGATACATAACAAAGTTTATTTGTTCATTCCAGAACATATTATCATCTTCATCATAATCAACAATTGCCACCAAGCTCAGGAAATCTTTCCCATCTTAAAGTTAATCTTAAATATATCTCTATAACACTGACATGAGCTGTTTCTTTTTAAAACATAAACAGTAATTGAAAAATTGAAATCAATATTTTTTGGAAACCATCATACTCACCATTGTATCCTAATCCTGATTTAATCCTAGTTTGCAGCCTTGATGTTATGAACTAATTATTTCACATATACATTTGCAGAATCCTATGATGTGCCTTTCACAATATCCATACTGCCACTAAAGAATTCAAAACTTGATCTTGAGAGATCTGCAGAGATGAAATGAATGATGAGAGAAAATGCATGTTAATAAACAAATTTATGATTGTGCAGTGGCAGGTGTGCTAATTCTACATTAAAAAAGCATGGGACCAATGAAATAAACAGAACGATAATAAATTATTTTGTACTCCAGGTAATGTCTGGTAGTGGTATAGAAGTAGTTGTGGCTGAGTGGTTAAGGCGGTGGACTTGAAATCCACTGGGGTTTCCCCGCGCAGGTTCAAATCCTGCCAGCTACGTCTTGCTTTTCGAGCATGTCAAAAACAGAGATCATACTTCCTTGACTCCTTTATTTTCTAGGAAACTATACTAGCTATTATATTTCCCATAGTTTGTCTATTAATATAGCAGCTACCAAATAGAAATTGCAACAGGTTTTAAATGACAATCATGAAATGGAAAGCAATTATTTTTCTACAGAAGCTCATCACAAAATCAACGTGCAGGTAGTTGTGGCCGAGTGGTTAAGGCGATGGACTCGAAATCCATTGGGGTTTCCCCGCGCAGGTTCAAATCCTGCCAGCTATGTTACATTTTGCTTTTCAAACTTATTTAAAAACACAATATGCATTTAAGATGTAGAAAAGCAAAATATGTTATGTTGAACAATGGAACTGTCTCATCCTAAATCACCTTCACCTGCATCCTATTTCACAATGGACTGCTTTTTGAAGCACGTGATCTCAGACAGTGAGGCTCTTCCTGCATTTTAGGAACATGTCATTAAACCATCTCCAATTTTTTTTTACTGTTTCATGATGTAATGGTTATTTATGTGTAGATCTGAGTTAAAATTAATTTTGTTAATAACAACTAAACTTTTAATTAACAAATCAGCAGCACTAGGTAGAAATGTGCATATCAGATACTTTCAAATATCACAAAACTGTAGTGCTATCTGTGGAATTACAGTGAATGTATTGCAATTATTTCCATCAGCCACTTTTTAAGATACATAACAAAGTTTATTTGTTCATTCCAGAACATATTATCATCTTCATCATAATCAACAATTGCCACCAAGCTCAGGAAATCTTTCCCATCTTAAAGTTAATCTTAAATATATCTCTATAACACTGACATGAGCTGTTTCTTTTTAAAACATAAACAGTAATTGAAAAATTGAAATCAATATTTTTTGGAAACCATCATACTCACCATTGTATCCTAATCCTGATTTAATCCTAGTTTGCAGCCTTGATGTTATGAACTAATTATTTCACATATACATTTGCAGAATCCTATGATGTGCCTTTCACAATATCCATACTGCCACTAAAGAATTCAAAACTTGATCTTGAGAGATCTGCAGAGATGAAATGAATGATGAGAGAAAATGCATGTTAATAAACAAATTTATGATTGTGCAGTGGCAGGTGTGCTAATTCTACATTAAATAAGCATGGGACCAATGAAATAAACAGAACAATAATAAAATATTTTGGACTCCAGGTAATGTCAGGTAATGGTATAGAAGTAGTTGTGGCCAAGTGGTTAAGGCGATGGACTTGAAATCTTTTGGTGTTTCCCCGCGCAGGTTCAAATCCTGCCAGCTATGTCTTGCTTTTAGAGCGTGTCAAAAACAGAGATCATACTTCCTTGACTCCTTTATTTTCTAGGAAACTATACTAGCTATTATATTTCCCATAGTTTGTCTATTAATATAGCAGCTACCAAATAGAAATTGCAACAGGTTTTAAATGACAATCATGAAATGGAAAGCAATTATTTTTCTACAGAAGCTCATCACAAAATCAACGTGCAGGTAGTTGTGGCCGAGTGGTTAAGGCGATGGACTCGAAATCCATTGGGGTTTCCCCGCGCATGTTCAAATCCTGCCAGCTATGTTACATTTTGCTTTTCAAACTTATTTAAAAACACAATATGCATTTAAGATGTAGAAAAGCAAAATATGTTATGTTGAACAATGGAACTGTCTCATCCTAAATCACCTTCACCTGCATCCTATTTCACAATGGACTGCTTTTTGAAGCACGTGATCTCAGACAGTGAGGCTCTTCCTGCATTTTAGGAACATGTCATTAAACCATCTCCAATTTTTTTTTACTGTTTCATGATGTAATGGTTATTTATGTGTAGATCTGAGTTAAAATTAATTTTGTTAATAACAACTAAACTTTTAATTAACAAATCAGCAGCACTAGGTAGAAATGTGCATATCAGATACTTTCAAATATCACAAAACTGTAGTGCTATCTGTGGAATTACAGTGAATGTATTGCAATTATTTCCATCAGCCACTTTTTAAGATACATAACAAAGTTTATTTGTTCATTCCAGAACATATTATCATCTTCATCATAATCAACAATTGCCACCAAGCTCAGGAAATCTTTCCCATCTTAAAGTTAATCTTAAATATATCTCTATAACACTGACATGAGCTGTTTCTTTTTAAAACATAAACAGTAATTGAAAAATTGAAATCAATATTTTTTGGAAACCATCATACTCACCATTGTATCCTAATCCTGATTTAATCCTAGTTTGCAGCCTTGATGTTATGAACTAATTATTTCACATATACATTTGCAGAATCCTATGATGTGCCTTTCACAATATCCATACTGCCACTAAAGAATTCAAAACTTGATCTTGAGAGATCTGCAGAGATGAAATGAATGATGAGAGAAAATGCATGTTAATAAACAAATTTATGATTGTGCAGTGGCAGGTGTGCTAATTCTACATTAAATAAGCATGGGACCAATGAAATAAACAGAACAATAATAAAATATTTTGGACTCCAGGTAATGTCAGGTAATGGTATAGAAGTAGTTGTGGCCAAGTGGTTAAGGCAATGGACTTGAAATCTTTTGGTGTTTCCCCGCGCAGGTTCAAATCCTGCCAGCTATGTCTTGCTTTTAGAGCGTGTCAAAAACAGAGATCATACTTCCTTGACTCCTTTATTTTCTAGGAAACTATACTAGCTATTATATTTCCCATAGTTTGTCTATTAATATAGCAGCTACCAAATAGAAATTGCAACAGGTTTTAAATGACAATCATGAAATGGAAAGCAATTATTTTTCTACAGAAGCTCATCACAAAATCAACGTGCAGGTAGTTGTGGCCGAGTGGTTAAGGCAATGGACTTGAAATCCATTGGGGTTTCCCTGCACAGGTTCAAATCCTACCAGCTACATCTTGCTTTTCGAGCACGCCAAAAACAGAGATCATACTTCCTTGACTCCTTTATTTTCTAGGAGACTATACTAGCTATTATATTTCCCATAGTTTGTCTTTTAATATAGCAGCTACCAAATAGAAATTGCAACAGGTTTTAAATGACAATCATGAAATGGAAAGCAATTATTTTTCCACAGAAGCTCATCACAAAATCAACGTGCAGGTAGTTGTGGCCGAGTGGTTAAGGCGATGGACTCGAAATCCATTGGGGTTTCCCTGCGCAGGTTCAAATCCTGCCAGCTATGTTACGTTATGCTTTTCAAACTTATTTAAAAACACAATATGCATTTAAGATGTAGAAAAGCAAAATATGTTATGTTGAACAATGTAACTGTCTCATCCTAAATCACCTTCACCTGCATCCTATTCCACAATGGACTGCTTTTTGAAGCACGTGATCTCAGACAGTGCGCTCTTCCTGCATTTTAGGAACATGTCATTAAACCATCTCCAATTTTTTTTTACTGTTTCATGATGTAATGGTTATTTATGTGTAGATCTGAGTTAAAATTAGTTTTGTTAATAACAACTAAACTTTTAATTAACAAATCAGCAGCACTAGGTAGAAATGTGCATATCAGATACTTTCAAATATCACAAAACTGTAGTGCTATCTGTGGAATTACAGTGAATGTATTGCAATTATTTCCATCAGCCTTTTTTTAAGATACATAACAAAGTTTATTTGTTCATTCCAGAACATATTATCATCTTCATCATAATCAACAATTGCCACCAAGCTCAGGAAATCTTTCCCATCTTAAAGTTAATCTTAAATATATCTCTATAACACTGACATGAGCTGTTTCTTTTTAAAACATAGACAGTAATTGAAAAATTTAAATCAATATTTTTTGGAAACCATCATTCTCACCATTGTATCCTAATCCTGATTTAATCCTAGTTTGCAGCCTTGATGTTATGAACTAATTATTTCACATATACATTTGCAGAATCCTATGATGTGCCTTTCACAATATCCATACTGCCACTAAAGAATGCAAAATTTGATCTTGAGAGATCTGCAGAGATGAAATGAATGATGAGAGAAAATGCATGTTAATAAACAAATTTATGATTGTGCAGTGGCAGGTGTGCTAATTCCACATTAAATAAGCATGGGACCAATGAAATAAACAGAACGATAATAAATTATTTTGTACTCCAGGTAATGTCAGGTAGTGGTATAGAAGTAGTTGTGGCCGAGTGGTTAAGGCGATGGACTTGAAATCCATTGGGGTTTCCCCGCGCAGGTTCAAATCCTGCCAGCTACGTCTTGCTTTTCGAGCGTGTCAAAAACAGAGATCATACTTCCTTGACTCCATTATTTTCTAGGAAACTATACTAGCTATTATATTTCCCATAGTTTGTCTATTAATATAGCAGCTACCAAATAGAAATTGCAACAGGTTTTAAATGACAATCATGAAATGGAAAGCAATTATTTTTCTACAGAAGCTCATCACAAAATCAACGTGCAGGTAGTTGTGGCCGAGTGGTTAAGGCGATGGACTTGAAATCCATTGGGGTTTCCCCGCGCAGGTTCAAATCCTGCCAGCTACGTTACATTTTGCTTTTCAAACTTATTTAAAAACACAATATGCATTTAAGATGTAGAAAAGCAAAATATGTTATGTTGAACAATGTAACTGTCTCATCCTAAATCACCTTCACCTGCATCCTATTTCACAATGGACTGCTTTTTGAAGCACGTGATCTCAGACAGTGAGGCTCTTCCTGCATTTTAGGAACATGTCATTAAACCATCTCCAATTTTTTTTTACTGTTTCATGATGTAATGGTTATTTATGTATAGATCTGAGTTAAAATTAGTTTTGTTAATAAAAACTAAACTTTTAATTAACAAATCAGCAGCACTAGGAAGAAATGTGCATATCAGATACTTTCAAATATCACAAAACTGTAGTGCTATCTGTGGAATTACAGTGAATGTATTGCAATTATTTCCATCGGCCACTTTTTAAGATACATAACAAAGTTTATTTGTTCATTCCAGAACATATTATCATCTTCATCATAATCAACAATTGCCACCAAGCTCAGGAAATCTTTCCCATCTTAAAGTTAATCTTAAATATATCTCTATAACACTGACATGAGCTGTTTCTTTTTAAAACATAAACAGTAATTGAAAAATTTAAATCAATATTTTTTGGAAACCATCATTCTCACCATTGTTTCCAAATCCTGATTTAATCCTAGTTTGCAGCCTTGATGTTATGAACTAATTATTTCACATATACATTTGCAGAATCCTATGATGTGCCTTTCACAATATCCATACTGCCACTAAAGAATGCAAAATTTGATCTTGAGAGATCTGCAGAGATGAAATGAATGATGAGAGAAAATGCATGTTAATAAACAAATTTATGATTGTGCAGTGGCAGGTGTGCTAATTCTACATTAAATAAGCATGGGACCAATGAAATAAACAGAACGATAATAAATTATTTTGTACTCTCGGTAATGTCTGGTAGTGGTATAGAAGTAGTTGTGGCCGAGTGGTTAAGGCGATGGACTCGAAATCCATTGGGGTTTCCCCGCGCAGGTTCAAATCCTGCCAGCTACGTTACATTTTGCTTTTCAAACTTATTTAAAAACACAATATGCATTTAAGATGTAGAAAAGCAAAATATGTTATGTTGAACAATGTAACTGTCTCATCCTAAATCACCTTCACCTGCATCCTATTCCACAATGGACTGCTTTTTGAAGCACGTGATCTCAGACAGTGCGGCTCTTCTTGCATTTTAGGAACATGTCATTAAACCATCTCCAATTTTTTTTTACTGTTTCATGATGTAATGGTTATTTATGTGTAGATCTGAGTTAAAATTAGTTTTGTTAATAACAACTAAACTTTTAATTAACAAATCAGCAGCACTAGGTAGAAATGTGCATATCAGATACTTTCAAATATCACAAAACTGTAGTGCTATCTGTGGAATTACAGTGAATGTATTGCAATTATTTCCATCAGCCTTTTTTTAAGATACATAACAAAGTTTATTTGTTCATTCCAGAACATATTATCATCTTCATCATAATCAACAATTGCCACCAAGCTCAGGAAATCTTTCCCATCTTAAAGTTAATCTTAAATATATCTCTATAACACTGACATGAGCTGTTTCTTTTTAAAACATAAACAGTAATTGAAAAATTTAAATCAATATTTTTTGGAAACCATCATTCTCACCATTGTATCCTAATCCTGATTTAATCCTAGTTTGCAGCCTTGATGTTATGAACTAATTATTTCACATATACATTTGCAGAATCCTATGATGTGCCTTTCACAATATCCATACTGCCACTAAAGAATGCAAAATTTGATCTTGAGAGATCTGCAGAGATGAAATGAATGATGAGAGAAAATGCATGTTAATAAACAAATTTATGATTGTGCAGTGGCAGGTGTGCTAATTCTACATTAAATAAGCATGGGACCAATGAAATAAACAGAACGATAATAAATTATTTTGTACTCCAGGTAATGTCTGGTAGTGGAATAGAAGTAGTTGTGGCCGAGTGGTTAAGGCGGTGGACTTGAAATCCATTGGGGTTTCCCCGCGCAGGTTCAAATCCTGCCAGCTAAGTCTTGCTTTTCGAGCGTGTCAAAAACAGAGATCATACTTCCTTGACTCCTTTATTTTCTAAGAAACTATACTAGCTATTATATTTCCCATAGTTTGTCTATTAATATAGCAGCTACCAAATAGAAATTGCAACAGGTTTTAAATGACAATCATGAAATGGAAAGCAATTATTTTTCCACAGAAGCTCATCACAAAATCAACGTGCAGGTAGTTGTGGCCGAGTGGTTAAGGCGATGGACTCGAAATCAATTGGGGTTTCTCTGCGCAGGTTCAAATCCTGCCAGCTACGTTACGTTATGCTTTTCAAACTTATTTAAAAACACAATATGCATTTAAGATGTAGAAAAGCAAAATATGTTATGTTGAACAATGTAACTGTCTCATCCTAAATCACCTTCACCTGCATCCTATTCCACAATGGACTGCTTTTTGAAGCACGTGATCTCAGACAGTGCGCTCTTCCTGCATTTTAGGAACATGTCATTAAACCATCTCCAATTTTTTTTTACTGTTTCATGATGTAATGGTTATTTATGTGTAGATCTGAGTTAAAATTAGTTTTGTTAATAACAACTAATCTTTTAATTAACAAATCAGCAGCACTAGGTAGAAATGTGCATATCAGATACTTTCAAATATCACAAAACTGTAGTGCTATCTGTGGAATTACAGTGAATGTATTGCAATTATTTCCATCAGCCTTTTTTTAAGATACATAACAAAGTTTATTTGTTCATTCCAGAACATATTATCATCTTCATCATAATCAACAATTGCCACCAAGCTCAGGAAATCTTTCCCATCTTAAAGTTAATCTTAAATATATCTCTATAACACTGACATGAGCTGTTTCTTTTTAAAACATAGACAGTAATTGAAAAATTTAAATCAATACTTTTTGGAAACCATCATTCTCACCATTGTATCCTAATCCTGATTTAATCCTAGTTTGCAGCCTTGATGTTATGAACTAATTATTTCACATATACATTTGCAGAATCCTATGATGTGCCTTTCACAATATCCATACTGCCACTAAAGAATGCAAAATTTGATCTTGAGAGATCTGCAGAGATGAAATGAATGATGAGAGAAAATGCATGTTAATAAACAAATTTATGATTGTGCAGTGGCAGGTGTGCTAATTCTACATTAAATAAGCATGGGACCTAAGAAATAAGCAGAACGATAATAAATTATTTTGTATTCCAGGTAATGTCTGGTAGTGGTATAGAAGTATTTGTGGCCGAGTGGTTAAGGCGATGGACTTGAAATCCATTGGGGTTTCCCCGTGCAGGTTCAAATCCTGCCAGCTAAGTCTTGCTTTTCGAGCATGTCAAAAACAGAGATCATACTTCCTTGACTCCTTTATTTTCTAGGAAACTATACTAGCTATTATATTTCCCATAGTTTGTCTATTAATATAGCAGCTACCAAATAGAAATTGCAACAGGTTTTAAATGACAATCATGAAATGGAAAGCAATTATTTTTCCACAGAAGCTCATCACAAAATCAACGTGCAGGTAGTTGTGGCCGAGTGGTTAAGGCGATGGACTCGAAATACATTGGGGTTTCCCCGCGCAGGTTCAAATCCTGCCAGCTATGTTTTGCTTTTCAAACTTATTTAAAAACACAATATGCATTTAAGATGTAGAAAAGCAAAATATGTTATGTTGAACAATGTAACTGTCTCATCCTAAATCACCTTCACCTGCATCCTATTTCACAATGGACTGCTTTTTGAAGCACGTGATCTCAGACAGTGAGGCTCTTCCTGCATTTTAGGAACATGTCATTAAACCATCTCCAATTTTTTTTTACTGTTTCATGATGTAATGGTTATTTATGTGTAGATCTGAGTTAAAATTAGTTTTGTTAATAAAAACTAAACTTTTAATTAACAAATCAGGAGCACTAGGAAGAAATGTGCATATCAGATACTTTCAAATATCACAAAACTGTTGTGCTATCTGTGGAATTACAGTGAATGTATTGCAATTATTTCCATCGGCCACTTTTTAAGATACATAACAAAGTTTATTTGTTCATTCCAGAACATATTATCATCTTCATCATAATCAACAATTGCCACCAAGCTCAGGAAATCTTTCCCATCTTAAAGTTAATCTTAAATATATCTCTATAACACTGACATGAGCTGTTTCTTTTTAAAACATAAACAGTAATTGAAAAATTTAAATCAATATTTTTTGGAAACCATCATTCTCACCATTGTATCCTAATCCTGATTTAATCCTAGTTTGCAGCCTTGATGTTATGAACTAATTATTTCACATATACATTTGCAGAATCCTATGATGTGCCTTTCACAATATCCATACTGCCACTAAAGAATGCAAAATTTGATCTTGAGAGATCTGCAGAGATGAAATGAATGATGAGAGAAAATGCATGTTAATAAACAAATTTATGATTGTGCAGTGGCAGGTGTGCTAATTCTACATTAAATAAGCATGGGACCAATGAAATAAACAGAACGATAATAAATTATTTTGTACTCCAGGTAATGTCTGGTAGTGGTATAGAAGTAGTTGTGGCCGAGTGGTTAAGGCGATGGACTTGAAATCCATTTGGTTTCCCCGTGCAGGTTCAAATCCTGCCAGCTAAGTCTTGCTTTTCGAGCGTGTCAAAAACAGAGATCATACTTCCTTGACTCCTTTATTTTCTAGGAAACTATACTAGCTATTATATTTCCCATAGTTTGTCTATTAATATAGCAGCTACCAAATAGAAATTGCAACAGGTTTTAAATGACAATCATGAAATGGAAAGCAATTATTTTTCCACAGAAGCTCATCACAAAATCAACGTGCAGGTAGTTGTGGCCGAGTGGTTAAGGCGATGGACTCGAAATCAATTGGGGTTTCTCTGCGCAGGTTCAAATCCTGCCAGCTACGTTACGTTATGCTTTTCAAACTTATTTAAAAACACAATATGCATTTAAGATGTAGAAAAGCAAAATATGTTATGTTGAACAATGTAACTGTCTCATCCTAAATCACCTTCACCTGCATCCTATTCCACAATGGACTGCTTTTTGAAGCACGTGATCTCAGACAGTGCGCTCTTCCTGCATTTTAGGAACATGTCATTAAACCATCTCCAATTTTTTTTTACTGTTTCATGATGTAATGGATATTTATGTGTAGATCTGAGTTAAAATTAGTTTTGTTAATAACAACTAAACTTTTAATTAACAAATCAGCAGCACTAGGTAGAAATGTGCATATCAGATACTTTCAAATATCACAAAACTGTAGTGCTATCTGTGGAATTACAGTGAATGTATTGCAATTATTTCCATCAGCCTTTTTTTAAGATACATAACAAAGTTTATTTGTTCATTCCAGAACATATTATCATCTTCATCATAATCAACAATTGCCACCAAGCTCAGGAAATCTTTCCCATCTTAAAGTTAATCTTAAAAATATCTCTATAACACTGACATGAGCTGTTTCTTTTTAAAACATAGACAGTAATTGAAAAATTTAAATCAATATTTTTTGGAAACCATCATTCTCACCATTGTATCCTAATCCTGATTTAATCCTAGTTTGCAGCCTTGATGTTATGAACTAATTATTTCACATATACATTTGCAGAATCCTATGATGTGCCTTTCACAATATCCATACTGCCACTAAAGAATGCAAAATTTGATCTTGAGAGATCTGCAGAGATGAAATGAATGATGAGAGAAAATGCATGTTAATAAACAAATTTATGATTGTGCAGTGGCAGGTGTGCTAATTCTACATTAAATAAGCATGGGACCTAAGAAATAAGCAGAACGATAATAAATTATTTTGTATTCCAGGTAATGTCTGGTAGTGGTATAGAAGTAATTGTGGCCGAGTGGTTAAGGCGATGGACTTGAAATCCATTGGGGTTTCCCCGTGCAGGTTCAAATCCTGCCAGCTAAGTCTTGCTTTTCGAGCATGTCAAAAACAGAGATCATACTTCCTTGACTCCTTTATTTTCTAGGAAACTATACTAGCTATTATATTTCCCATAGTTTGTCTATTAATATAGCAGCTACCAAATAGAAATTGCAACAGGTTTTAAATGACAATCATGAAATGGAAAGCAATTATTTTTCCACAGAAGCTCATCACAAAATCAACGTGCAGGTAGTTGTGGCCGAGTGGTTAAGGCGATGGACTCGAAATACATTGGGGTTTCCCCGCGCAGGTTCAAATCCTGCCAGCTACATTTTGCTTTTCAAACTTATTTAAAAACACAATATGCATTTAAGATGTAGAAAAGCAAAATATGTTATGTTGAACAATGTAACTGTCTCATCCTAAATCACCTTCACCTGCATCCTATTTCACAATGGACTGCTTTTTGAAGCACGTGATCTCAGACAGTGAGGCTCTTCCTGCATTTTAGGAACATGTCATTAAACCATCGCCAATTTTTTTTTACTGTTTCATGATGTAATGGTTATTTATGTGTAGATCTGAGTTAAAATTAGTTTTGTTAATAAAAACTAAACTTTTAATTAACAAATCAGGAGCACTAGGAAGAAATGTGCATATCAGATACTTTCAAATATCACAAAACTGTTGTGCTATCTGTGGAATTACAGTGAATGTATTGCAATTATTTCCATCGGCCACTTTTTAAGATACATAACAAAGTTTATTTGTTCATTCCAGAACATATTATCATCTTCATCATAATCAACAATTGCCACCAAGCTCAGGAAATCTTTCCCATCTTAAAGTTAATCTTAAATATATCTCTATAACACTGACATGAGCTGTTTCTTTTTAAAACATAAACAGTAATTGAAAAATTTAAATCAATATTTTTTGGAAACCATCATTCTCACCATTGTATCCTAATCCTGATTTAATCCTAGTTTGCAGCCTTGATGTTATGAACTAATTATTTCACATATACATTTGCAGAATCCTATGATGTGCCTTTCACAATATCCATACTGCCACTAAAGAATGCAAAATTTGATCTTGAGAGATCTGCAGAGATGAAATGAATGATGAGAGAAAATGCATGTTAATAAACAAATTTAAGATTGTGCAGTGGCAGGTGTGCTAATTCTACATTAAATAAGCATGGGACCAATGAAATAAACAGAACGATAATAAATTATTTTGTACTCCAGGTAATGTCTGGTAGTGGTATAGAAGTAGTTGTGGCCGAGTGGTTAAGGCGATGGACTTGAAATCCATTGGGGTTTCCCCGTGCAGGTTCAAATCCTGCCAGCTAAGTCTGTTTTTGACACGCTTTTCGAGCGTGTCAAAAACAGAGATCATACTTCCTTGACTCCTTTATTTTCTAGGAAACTATACTAGCTATTATATTTCCCATAGTTTGTCTATTAATATAGCAGCTACCAAATAGAAATTGCAACAGGTTTTAAATGACAATCATGAAATGGAAAGCAATTATTTTTCCACAGAAGCTCATCACAAAATCAACGTGCAGGTAGTTGTGGCCGAGTGGTTAAGGCGATGGACTCGAAATCAATTGGGGTTTCTCTGCGCAGGTTCAAATCCTGAGTTAAAATTAGTTTTGTTAATAACAACTAAACTTTTAATTAACAAATCAGCAGCACTAGGTAGAAATGTGCATATCAGATACTTTCAAATATTACAAAACTGTAGTGCTATCTGTGGAATTACAGTGAATGTATTGCAATTATTTCCATCAGCCTTTTTTTAAGATACATAACAAAGTTTATTTGTTCATTCCAGAACATATTATCATCTTCATCATAATCAACAATTGCCACCAAGCTCAGGAAATCTTTCCCATCTTAAAGTTAATCTTAAATATATCTCTATAACACTGACATGAGCTGTTTCTTTTTAAAACATAGACAGTAATTGAAAAATTTAAATCAATATTTTTTGGAAACCATCATTCTCACCATTGTATCCTAATCCTGATTTAATCCTAGTTTGCAGCCTTGATGTTATGAACTAATTATTTCACATATACATTTGCAGAATCCTATGATGTGCCTTTCACAATATCCATACTGCCACTAAAGAATGCAAAATTTGATCTTGAGAGATCTGCAGAGATGAAATGAATGATGAGAGAAAATGCATGTTAATAAACAAATTTATGATTGTGCAGTGGCAGGTGTGCTAATTCCACATTAAATAAGCATGGGACCAATGAAATAAACAGAACGATAATAAATTATTTTGTACTCCAGGTAATGTCAGGTAGTGGTATAGAAGTAGTTGTGGCCGAGTGGTTAAGGCGATGGACTTGAAATCCATTGGGGTTTCCCCGCGCAGGTTCAAATCCTGCCAGCTACGTCTTGCTTTTCGAGCGTGTCAAAAACAGAGATCATACTTCCTTGACTCCATTATTTTCTAGGAAACTATACTAGCTATTATATTTCCCATAGTTTGTCTATTAATATAGCAGCTACCAAATAGAAATTGCAACAGGTTTTAAATGACAATCATGAAATGGAAAGCAATTATTTTTCTACAGAAGCTCATCACAAAATCAACGTGCAGGTAGTTGTGGCCGAGTGGTTAAGGCGATGGACTTGAAATCCATTGGGGTTTCCCCGCGCAGGTTCAAATCCTGCCAGCTACGTTACATTTTGCTTTTCAAACTTATTTAAAAACACAATATGCATTTAAGATGTAGAAAAGCAAAATATGTTATGTTGAACAATGTAACTGTCTCATCCTAAATCACCTTCACCTGCATCCTATTTCACAATGGACTGCTTTTTGAAGCACGTGATCTCAGACAGTGAGGCTCTTCCTGCATTTTAGGAACATGTCATTAAACCATCTCCAATTTTTTTTTACTGTTTCATGATGTAATGGTTATTTATGTATAGATCTGAGTTAAAATTAGTTTTGTTAATAAAAACTAAACTTTTAATTAACAAATCAGCAGCACTAGGAAGAAATGTGCATATCAGATACTTTCAAATATCACAAAACTGTAGTGCTATCTGTGGAATTACAGTGAATGTATTGCAATTATTTCCATCGGCCACTTTTTAAGATACATAACAAAGTTTATTTGTTCATTCCAGAACATATTATCATCTTCATCATAATCAACAATTGCCACCAAGCTCAGGAAATCTTTCCCATCTTAAAGTTAATCTTAAATATATCTCTATAACACTGACATGAGCTGTTTCTTTTTAAAACATAAACAGTAATTGAAAAATTTAAATCAATATTTTTTCGAAACCATCATTCTCACCATTGTTTCCAAATCCTGATTTAATCCTAGTTTGCAGCCTTGATGTTATGAACTAATTATTTCACATATACATTTGCAGAATCCTATGATGTGCCTTTCACAATATCCATACTGCCACTAAAGAATGCAAAATTTGATCTTGAGAGATCTGCAGAGATGAAATGAATGATGAGAGAAAATGCATGTTAATAAACAAATTTATGATTGTGCAGTGGCAGGTGTGCTAATTCTACATTAAATAAGCATGGGACCAATGAAATAAACAGAACGATAATAAATTATTTTGTACTCTCGGTAATGTCTGGTAGTGGTATAGAAGTAGTTGTGGCCGAGTGGTTAAGGCGATGGACTCGAAATCCATTGGGGTTTCCCCGCGCAGGTTCAAATCCTGCCAGCTACGTTACATTTTGCTTTTCAAACTTATTTAAAAACACAATATGCATTTAAGATGTAGAAAAGCAAAATATGTTATGTTGAACAATGTAACTGTCTCATCCTAAATCACCTTCACCTGCATCCTATTCCACAATGGACTGCTTTTTGAAGCACGTGATCTCAGACAGTGCGGCTCTTCTTGCATTTTAGGAACATGTCATTAAACCATCTCCAATTTTTTTTTACTGTTTCATGATGTAATGGTTATTTATGTGTAGATCTGAGTTAAAATTAGTTTTGTTAATAACAACTAAACTTTTAATTAACAAATCAGCAGCACTAGGTAGAAATGTGCATATCAGATACTTTCAAATATCACAAAACTGTAGTGCTATCTGTGGAATTACAGTGAATGTATTGCAATTATTTCCATCAGCCTTTTTTTAAGATACATAACAAAGTTTATTTGTTCATTCCAGAACATATTATCATCTTCATCATAATCAACAATTGCCACCAAGCTCAGGAAATCTTTCCCATCTTAAAGTTAATCTTAAATATATCTCTATAACACTGACATGAGCTGTTTCTTTTTAAAACATAAACAGTAATTGAAAAATTTAAATCAATATTTTTTGGAAACCATCATTCTCACCATTGTATCCTAATCCTGATTTAATCCTAGTTTGCAGCCTTGATGTTATGAACTAATTATTTCACATATACATTTGCAGAATCCTATGATGTGCCTTTCACAATATCCATACTGCCACTAAAGAATGCAAAATTTGATCTTGAGAGATCTGCAGAGATGAAATGAATGATGAGAGAAAATGCATGTTAATAAACAAATTTATGATTGTGCAGTGGCAGGTGTGCTAATTCCACATTAAATAAGCATGGGACCAATGAAATAAACAGAATGATAATAAATTATTTTGTACTCCAGGTAATGTCAGGTAGTGGTATAGAAGTAGTTGTGGCCGAGTGGTTAAGGCGATGGACTTGAAATCCATTGGGGTTTCCTCGCGCAGGTTCAAATCCTGCCAGCTACGTCTTGCTTTTCGAGCGTGTCAAAAACAGAGATCATACTTCCTTGACTCCATTATTTTCTAGGAAACTATACTAGCTATTATATTTCCCATAGTTTGTCTATTAATATAGCAGCTACCAAATAGAAATTGCAACAGGTTTTAAATGACAATCATGAAATGGAAAGCAATTATTTTTCTACAGAAGCTCATCACAAAATCAACGTGCAGGTAGTTGTGGCTGAGTGGTTAAGGCGATGGACTTGAAATCCATTGGGGTTTCCCCGCGCAGGTTCAAATCCTGCCAGCTACGTTACATTTTGCTTTTCAAACTTATTTAAAAACACAATATGCATTTAAGATGTAGAAAAGCAAAATATGTTATGTTGAACAATGTAACTGTCTCATCCTAAATCACCTTCACCTGCATCCTATTTCACAATGGACTGCTTTTTGAAGCACGTGATCTCAGACAGTGAGGCTCTTCCTGCATTTTAGGAACATGTCATTAAACCATCTCCAATTTTTTTTTACTGTTTCATGATGTAATGGTTATTTATGTATAGATCTGAGTTAAAATTAGTTTTGTTAATAAAAACTAAACTTTTAATTAACAAATCAGCAGCACTAGGAAGAAATGTGCATATCAGATACTTTCAAATATCACAAAACTGTAGTGCTATCTGTGGAATTACAGTGAATGTATTGCAATTATTTCCATCGGCCACTTTTTAAGATACATAACAAAGTTTATTTGTTCATTCCAGAACATATTATCATCTTCATCATAATCAACAATTGCCACCAAGCTCAGGAAATCTTTCCCATCTTAAAGTTAATCTTAAATATATCTCTATAACACTGACATGAGCTGTTTCTTTTTAAAACATAAACAGTAATTGAAAAATTTAAATCAATATTTTTTGGAAACCATCATTCTCACCATTGTTTCCAAATCCTGATTTAATCCTAGTTTGCAGCCTTGATGTTATGAACTAATTATTTCACATATACATTTGCAGAATCCTATGATGTGCCTTTCACAATATCCATACTGCCACTAAAGAATGCAAAATTTGATCTTGAGAGATCTGCAGAGATGAAATGAATGATGAGAGAAAATGCATGTTAATAAACAAATTTATGATTGTGCAGTGGCAGGTGTGCTAATTCTACATTAAATAAGCATGGGACCAATGAAATAAACAGAACGATAATAAATTATTTTGTACTCTCGGTAATGTCTGGTAGTGGTATAGAAGTAGTTGTGGCCGAGTGGTTAAGGCGATGGACTCGAAATCCATTGGGGTTTCCCCGCGCAGGTTCAAATCCTGCCAGCTACGTTACATTTTGCTTTTCAAACTTATTTAAAAACACAATATGCATTTAAGATGTAGAAAAGCAAAATATGTTATGTTGAACAATGTAACTGTCTCATCCTAAATCACCTTCACCTGCATCCTATTCCACAATGGACTGCTTTTTGAAGCACGTGATCTCAGACAGTGCGGCTCTTCTTGCATTTTAGGAACATGTCATTAAACCATCTCCAATTTTTTTTTACTGTTTCATGATGTAATGGTTATTTATGTGTAGATCTGAGTTAAAATTAGTTTTGTTAATAACAACTAAACTTTTAATTAACAAATCAGCAGCACTAGGTAGAAATGTGCATATCAGATACTTTCAAATATCACAAAACTGTAGTGCTATCTGTGGAATTACAGTGAATGTATTGCAATTATTTCCATCAGCCTTTTTTTAAGATACATAACAAAGTTTATTTGTTCATTCCAGAACATATTATCATCTTCATCATAATCAACAATTGCCACCAAGCTCAGGAAATCTTTCCCATCTTAAAGTTAATCTTAAATATATCTCTATAACACTGACATGAGCTGTTTCTTTTTAAAACATAAACAGTAATTGAAAAATTTAAATCAATATTTTTTGGAAACCATCATTCTCACCATTGTATCCTAATCCTGATTTAATCCTAGTTTGCAGCCTTGATGTTATGAACTAATTATTTCACATATACATTTGCAGAATCCTATGATGTGCCTTTCACAATATCCATACTGCCACTAAAGAATGCAAAATTTGATCTTGAGAGATCTGCAGAGATGAAATGAATGATGAGAGAAAATGCATGTTAATAAACAAATTTATGATTGTGCAGTGGCAGGTGTGCTAATTCCACATTAAATAAGCATGGGACCAATGAAATAAACAGAACGATAATAAATTATTTTGTACTCCAGGTAATGTCAGGTAGTGGTATAGAAGTAGTTGTGGCCGAGTGGTTAAGGCGATGGACTTGAAATCCATTGGGGTTTCCCCGCGCAGGTTCAAATCCTGCCAGCTACGTCTTGCTTTTCGAGCGTGTCAAAAACAGAGATCATACTTCCTTGACTCCATTATTTTCTAGGAAACTATACTAGCTATTATATTTCCCATAGTTTGTCTATTAATATAGCAGCTACCAAATAGAAATTGCAACAGGTTTTAAATGACAATCATGAAATGGAAAGCAATTATTTTTCTACAGAAGCTCATCACAAAATCAACGTGCAGGTAGTTGTGGCTGAGTGGTTAAGGCGATGGACTTGAAATCCATTGGGGTTTCCCCGCGCAGGTTCAAATCCTGCCAGCTACGTTACATTTTGCTTTTCAAACTTATTTAAAAACACAATATGCATTTAAGATGTAGAAAAGCAAAATATGTTATGTTGAACAATGTAACTGTCTCATCCTAAATCACCTTCACCTGCATCCTATTTCACAATGGACTGCTTTTTGAAGCACGTGATCTCAGACAGTGAGGCTCTTCCTGCATTTTAGGAACATGTCATTAAACCATCTCCAATTTTTTTTTACTGTTTCATGATGTAATGGTTATTTATGTATAGATCTGAGTTAAAATTAGTTTTGTTAATAAAAACTAAACTTTTAATTAACAAATCAGCAGCACTAGGAAGAAATGTGCATATCAGATACTTTCAAATATCACAAAACTGTAGTGCTATCTGTGGAATTACAGTGAATGTATTGCAATTATTTCCATCGGCCACTTTTTAAGATACATAACAAAGTTTATTTGTTCATTCCAGAACATATTATCATCTTCATCATAATCAACAATTGCCACCAAGCTCAGGAAATCTTTCCCATCTTAAAGTTAATCTTAAATATATCTCTATAACACTGACATGAGCTGTTTCTTTTTAAAACATAAACAGTAATTGAAAAATTTAAATCAATATTTTTTGGAAACCATCATTCTCACCATTGTTTCCAAATCCTGATTTAATCCTAGTTTGCAGCCTTGATGTTATGAACTAATTATTTCACATATACATTTGCAGAATCCTATGATGTGCCTTTCACAATATCCATACTGCCACTAAAGAATGCAAAATTTGATCTTGAGAGATCTGCAGAGATGAAATGAATGATGAGAGAAAATGCATGTTAATAAACAAATTTATGATTGTGCAGTGGCAGGTGTGCTAATTCTACATTAAATAAGCATGGGACCAATGAAATAAACAGAACGATAATAAATTATTTTGTACTCTCGGTAATGTCTGGTAGTGGTATAGAAGTAGTTGTGGCCGAGTGGTTAAGGCGATGGACTCGAAATCCATTGGGGTTTCCCCGCGCAGGTTCAAATCCTGCCAGCTACGTTACATTTTGCTTTTCAAACTTATTTAAAAACACAATATGCATTTAAGATGTAGAAAAGCAAAATATGTTATGTTGAACAATGTAACTGTCTCATCCTAAATCACCTTCACCTGCATCCTATTCCACAATGGACTGCTTTTTGAAGCACGTGATCTCAGACAGTGCGGCTCTTCTTGCATTTTAGGAACATGTCATTAAACCATCTCCAATTTTTTTTTACTGTTTCATGATGTAATGGTTATTTATGTGTAGATCTGAGTTAAAATTAGTTTTGTTAATAACAACTAAACTTTTAATTAACAAATCAGCAGCACTAGGTAGAAATGTGCATATCAGATACTTTCAAATATCACAAAACTGTAGTGCTATCTGTGGAATTACAGTGAATGTATTGCAATTATTTCCATCAGCCTTTTTTTAAGATACATAACAAAGTTTATTTGTTCATTCCAGAACATATTATCATCTTCATCATAATCAACAATTGCCACCAAGCTCAGGAAATCTTTCCCATCTTAAAGTTAATCTTAAATTTATCTCTATAACACTGACATGAGCTGTTTCTTTTTAAAACATAAACAGTAATTGAAAAATTTAAATCAATATTTTTTGGAAACCATCATTCTCACCATTGTATCCTAATCCTGATTTAATCCTAGTTTGCAGCCTTGATGTTATGAACTAATTATTTCACATATACATTTGCAGAATCCTATGATGTGCCTTTCACAATATCCATACTGCCACTAAAGAATGCAAAATTTGATCTTGAGAGATCTGCAGAGATGAAATGAATGATGAGAGAAAATGCATGTTAATAAACAAATTTATGATTGTGCAGTGGCAGGTGTGCTAATTCTACATTAAATAAGCATGGGACCAATGAAATAAACAGAACGATAATAAATTATTTTGTACTCCAGGTAATGTCTGGTAGTGGAATAGAAGTAGTTGTGGCCGAGTGGTTAAGGCGATGGACTTGAAATCCATTGGGGTTTCCCCGTGCAGGTTCAAATCCTGCCAGCTAAGTCTTGCTTTTCGAGCGTGTCAAAAACAGAGATCATACTTCCTTGACTCCTTTATTTTCTAAGAAACTATACTAGCTATTATATTTCCCATAGTTTGTCTATTAATATAGCAGCTACCAAATAGAAATTGCAACAGGTTTTAAATGACAATCATGAAATGGAAAGCAATTATTTTTCCACAGAAGCTCATCACAAAATCAACGTGCAGGTAGTTGTGGCCGAGTGGTTAAGGCGATGGACTCGAAATACATTGGGGTTTCCCCGCGCAGGTTCAAATCCTGCCAGCTACGTTTTGCTTTTCAAACTTATTTAAAAACACAATATGCATTTAAGATGTAGAAAAGCAAAATATGTTATGTTGAACAATGTAACTGTCTCATCCTAAATCACCTTCACCTGCATCCTATTTCACAATGGACTGCTTTTTGAAGCACGTGATCTAAGACAGTGAGGCTCTTCCTGCATTTTAGGAACATGTCATTAAACCATCTCCAATTTTTTTTTACTGTTTCATGATGTAATGGTTATTTATGTGTAGATCTGAGTTAAAATTAGTTTTGTTAATAAAAACTAAACTTTTAATTAACAAATCAGCAGCACTAGGAAAAAATGTGCATATCAGATACTTTCAAATATCATTAAACTGTAGTGCTATCTGTGGAATTACAGTGAATGTATTGCAATTATTTCCATCGGCCACTTTTTAAGATACATAACAAAGTTTATTTGTTCATTCCAGAACATATTATCATCTTCATCATAATCAACAATTGCCACCAAGCTCAGGAAATCTTTCCCATCTTAAAGTTAATCTTAAATATATCTCTATAACACTGACATGAGCTGTTTCTTTTTAAAACATAAACAGTAATTGAAAAATTTAAATCAATATTTTTTGGAAACCATCATTCTCACCATTGTATCCTAATCCTGATTTAATCCTAGTTTGCAGCCTTGATGTTATGAACTAATTATTTCACATATACATTTGCAGAATCCTATGATGTGCCTTTCACAATATCCATACTGCCACTAAAGAATGCAAAATTTGATCTTGAGAGATCTGCAGAGATGAAATGAATGATGAGAGAAAATGCATGTTAATAAACAAATTTATGATTGTGCAGTGGCAGGTGTGCTAATTCTACATTAAATAAGCATGGGACCAATGAAATAAACAGAACGATAATAAATTATTTTGTACTTCAGGTAATGTCTGGTAGTGGTATAGAAGTAGTTGTGGCCGAGTGGTTAAGGCGGGGGACTTGAAATCCATTCGGGTGTCCCCGCACAGGTTCAAATCCTACCAGCTACATCTTGCTTTTCGAGCACGCCAAAAACAGACATACTTCCTTGACTCCTTTATTTTCTAGGAGACTATACTAGCTATTATATTTCCCATAGTTTGTCTATTAATATAGCAGCTACCAAATAGAAATTGCAACAGGTTTTAAATGACAATCATGAAATGGAAAGCAATTATTTTTCCACAGAAGCTCATCACAAAATCAACGTGCAGGTAGTTGTGGCCGAGTGGTTAAGGCGATGGACTCGAAATACATTGGGGTTTCCCCGTGCAGGTTCAAATCCTGCCAGCTGCGTTTTGCTTTTCAAACTTATTTAAAAACACAATATGCATTTAAGATGTAGAAAAGCAAAATATGTTATGTTGAACAATGTAACTGTCTCATCCTAAATCACCTTCACCTGCATCCTATTTCACAATGGACTGCTTTTTGAAGCACGTGATCTAAGACAGTGAGGCTCTTCCTGCATTTTAGGAACATGTCATTAAACCATCTCCAATTTTTTTTTACTGTTTCATGATGTAATGGTTATTTATGTGTAGATCTGAGTTAAAATTAGTTTTGTTAATAAAAACTAAACTTTTAATTAACAAATCAGCAGCACTAGGAAAAAATGTGCATATCAGATACTTTCAAATATCATTAAACTGTAGTGCTATCTGTGGAATTACAGTGAATGTATTGCAATTATTTCCATCGGCCACTTTTTAAGATACATAACAAAGTTTATTTGTTCATTCCAGAACATATTATCATCTTCATCATAATCAACAATTGCCACCAAGCTCAGGAAATCTTTCCCATCTTAAAGTTAATCTTAAATATATCTCTATAACACTGACATGAGCTGTTTCTTTTTAAAACATAAACAGTAATTGAAAAATTTAAATCAATATTTTTTGGAAACCATCATTCTCACCATTGTATCCTAATCCTGATTTAATCCTAGTTTGCAGCCTTGATGTTATGAACTAATTATTTCACATATACATTTGCAGAATCCTATGATGTGCCTTTCACAATATCCATACTGCCACTAAAGAATGCAAAATTTGATCTTGAGAGATCTGCAGAGATGAAATGAATGATGAGAGAAAATGCATGTTAATAAACAAATTTATGATTGTGCAGTGGCAGGTGTGCTAATTCTACATTAAATAAGCATGGGACCAATGAAATAAACAGAACGATAATAAATTATTTTGTACTCCAGGTAATGTCTGGTAGTGGTATAGAAGTAGTTGTGGCCGAGTGGTTAAGGCGGGGGACTTGAAATCCATTGGGGTTTCCCCGCGCAGGTTCAAATCCTGCCAGCTAAGTCTTGCTTTTCGAGCGTGTCAAAAACAGAGATCATACTTCCTTGACTCCTTTATTTTCTAGGAAACTATACTAGCTATTATATTTCCCATAGTTTGTCTATTAATATAGCAGCTACCAAATAGAAATTGCAACAGGTTTTAAATGACAATCATGAAATGGAAAGCAATTATTTTTCCACAGAAGCTCATCACAAAATCAACGTGCAGGTAGTTGTGGCCGAGTGGTTAAGGCGATGGACTCGAAATACATTGGGGTTTCCCCGTGCAGGTTCATATCCTGCCAGCTGCGTTTTGCTTTTCAAACTTATTTAAAAACACAATATGCATTTAAGATGTAGAAAAGCAAAATATGTTATGTTGAACAATGTAACTGTCTCATCCTAAATCACCTTCACCTGCATCCTATTTCACAATGGACTGCTTTTTGAAGCACGTGATCTAAGACAGTGAGGCTCTTCCTGCATTTTAGGAACATGTCATTAAACCATCTCCAATTTTTTTTTACTGTTTCATGATGTAATGGTTATTTATGTGTAGATCTGAGTTAAAATTAGTTTTCTTAATAAAAACTAAACTTTTAATTAACAAATCAGCAGCACTAGGAAGAAATGTGCATATCAGATACTTTCAAATATCACAAAACTGTAGTGCTATCTGTGGAATTACAGTGAATGTATTGCAATTATTTCCATCGGCCACTTTTTAAGATACATAACAAAGTTTATTTGTTCATTCCAGAACATATTATCATCTTCATCATAATCAACAATTGCCACCAAGCTCAGGAAATCTTTCCCATCTTAAAGTTAATCTTAAATATATCTCTATAACACTGACTTGAGCTGTTTCTTTTTAAAACATAAACAGTAATTGAAAAATTTAAATCAATATTTTTTGGAAACCATCATTCTCACCATTGTATCCTAATCCTAATTTAATCCTAGTTTGCAGCCTTGATGTTATGAACTAATTATTTCACATATACATTTGCAGAATCCTATGATGTGCCTTTCACAATATCCATACTGCCACTAAAGAATGCAAAATTTGATCTTGAGAGATCTGCAGAGATGAAATGAATGATGAGAGAAAATGCATGTTAATAAACAAATTTATGATTGTGCAGTGGCAGGTGTGCTAATTCTACATTAAATAAGCATGGGACCAATGAAATAAGCAGAACGATAATAAATTATTTTGTATTCCAGGTAATGTCTGGTAGTGGTATAGAAGTAGTTGTGGCCGAGTGGTTAAGGCGGGGGACTTGAAATCCATTGGGGTTTCCCCGCACAGGTTCAAATCCTACCAGCTACACCTTGCTTTTCGAGCACGCCAAAAACAGACATACTTCCTTGACTCCTTTATTTTCTAGGAGACTATACTAGCTATTATATTTCCCATAGTTTGTCTATTAATATAGCAGCTACCAAATAGAAATTGCAACAGGTTTTAAATGACAATCATGAAATGGAAAGCAATTATTTTTCCACAGAAGCTCATCACAAAATCAACGTGCAGGTAGTTGTGGCCGAGTGGTTAAGGTGATGGACTCGAAATACATTGGGGTTTCCCCGTGCAGGTTCAAATCCTGCCAGCTGCGTTTTGCTTTTCAAACTTATTTAAAAACACAATATGCATTTAAGATGTAGAAAAGCAAAATATGTTATGTTGAACAATGTAACTGTCTCATCCTAAATCACCTTCACCTGCATCCTATTTCACAATGGACTGCTTTTTGAAGCACGTGATCTAAGACAGTGAGGCTCTTCCTGCATTTTAGGAACATGTCATTAAACCATCTCCAATTTTTTTTTACTGTTTCATGATGTAATGGTTATTTATGTGTAGATCTGAGTTAAAATTAGTTTTGTTAATAAAAACTAAACTTTTAATTAACAAATCAGCAGCACTAGGAAGAAATGTGCATATCAGATACTTTCAAATATCACAAAACTGTAGTGCTATCTGTGGAATTACAGTGAATGTATTGCAATTATTTCCATCGGCCACTTTTTAAGATACATAACAATTTTTATTTGTTCATTCCAGAACATATTATCATCTTCATCATAATCAACAATTGCCACCAAGCTCAGGAAATCTTTCCCATCTTAAAGTTAATCTTAAATATATCTCTATAACACTGACTTGAGCTGTTTCTTTTTAAAACATAAACAGTAATTGAAAAATTTAAATCAATATTTTTTGGAAACCATCATTCTCACCATTGTATCCTAATCCTGATTTAATCCTAGTTTGCAGCCTTGATGTTATGAACTAATTATTTCACATATACATTTGCAGAATCCTATGATGTGCCTTTCACAATATCCATACTGCCACTAAAGAATGCAAAATTTGATCTTGAGAGATCTGCAGAGATGAAATGAATGATGAGAGAAAATGCATGTTAATAAACAAATTTATGATTGTGCAGTGGCAGGTGTGCTAATTCTACATTAAATAAGCATGGGACCAATGAAATAAGCAGAACGATAATAAATTATTTTGTATTCCAGGTAATGTCTGGTAGTGGTATAGAAGTAGTTGTGGCCGAGTGGTTAAGGCGATGGACTTGAAATCCATTGGGGTTTTCCCCGCGCAGGTTCAAATCCTGCCAGCTAAGTCTTGCTTTTCGAGCATGTCAAAAACAGAGATCATACTTCCTTGACTCCTTTATTTTCTAGGAAACTATACTAGCTATTATATTTCCCATAGTTTGTCTATTAATATAGCAGCTACCAAATAGAAATTGCAACAGGTTTTAAATGACAATCATGAAATGGAAAGCAATTATTTTTCCACAGAAGCTCATCACAAAATCAACGTGCAGGTAGTTGTGGCCGAGTGGTTAAGGCGATGGACTCGAAATACATTGGGGTTTCCCCGCGCAGATTCAAATCCTGCCAGCTACATTTTGCTTTTCAAACTTATTTAAAAACACTATATGCATTTAAGATGTGGAAAAGCAAAATATGTTATGTTGAACAATGTAACTGTCTCATCCTAAATCACCTTCACCTGCATCCTATTTCACAATGGACTGCTTTTTGAAGCACGTGATCTAAGACAGTGAGGCTCTTCCTGCATTTTAGGAACATGTCATTAAACCATCTCCAATTTTTTTTTACTGTTTCATGATGTAATGGTTATTTATGTGTAGATCTGAGTTAAAATTAGTTTTGTTAATAAAAACTAAACTTTTAATTAACAAATCAGCAGCACTAGGAAAAAATGTGCATATCAGATACTTTCAAATATCATTAAACTGTAGTGCTATCTGTGGAATTACAGTGAATGTATTGCAATTATTTCCATCGGCCACTTTTTAAGATACATAACAAAGTTTATTTGTTCATTCCAGAACATATTATCATCTTCATCATAATCAACAATTGCCACCAAGCTCAGGAAATCTTTCCCATCTTAAAGTTAATCTTAAATATATCTCTATAACACTGACATGAGCTGTTTCTTTTTAAAACATAAACAGTAATTGAAAAATTTAAATCAATATTTTTTGGAAACCATCATTCTCACCATTGTATCCTAATCCTGATTTAATCCTAGTTTGCAGCCTTGATGTTATGAACTAATTATTTCACATATACATTTGCAGAATCCTATGATGTGCCTTTCACAATATCCATACTGCCACTAAAGAATGCAAAATTTGATCTTGAGAGATCTGCAGAGATGAAATGAATGATGAGAGAAAATGCATGTTAATAAACAAATTTATGATTGTGCAGTGGCAGGTGTGCTAATTCTACATTAAATAAGCATGGGACCAATGAAATAAACAGAACGATAATAAATTATTTTGTACTCCAGGTAATGTCTGGTAGTGGTATAGAAGTAGTTGTGGCCGAGTGGTTAAGGCGGGGGACTTGAAATCCATTGGGGTTTCCCCGCACAGGTTCAAATCCTACCAGCTACATCTTGCTTTTCGAGCACGCCAAAAACAGACATACTTCCTTGACTCCTTTATTTTCTAGGAGACTATACTAGCTATTATATTTCCCATAGTTTGTCTATTAATATAGCAGCTACCAAATAGAAATTGCAACAGGTTTTAAATGACAATCATGAAATGGAAAGCAATTATTTTTCCACAGAAGCTCATCACAAAATCAACGTGCAGGTAGTTGTGGCCGAGTGGTTAAGGCGATGGACTTGAAATACATTGGGGTTTCCCCGTGCAGGTTCAAATCCTGCCAGCTGCGTTTTGCTTTTCAAACTTATTTAAAAACACAATATGCATTTAAGATGTAGAAAAGCAAAATATGTTATGTTGAACAATGTAACTGTCTCATCCTAAATCACCTTCACCTGCATCCTATTTCACAATGGACTGCTTTTTGAAGCACGTGATCTAAGACAGTGAGGCTCTTCCTGCATTTTAGGAACATGTCATTAAACCATCTCCAATTTTTTTTTACTGTTTCATGATGTAATGGTTATTTATGTGTAGATCTGAGTTAAAATTAGTTTTGTTAATAAAAACTAAACTTTTAATTAACAAATCAGCAGCACTAGGAAAAAATGTGCATATCAGATACTTTCAAATATCATTAAACTGTAGTGCTATCTGTGGAATTACAGTGAATGTATTGCAATTATTTCCATCGGCCACTTTTTAAGATACATAACAAAGTTTATTTGTTCATTCCAGAACATATTATCATCTTCATCATAATCAACAATTGCCACCAAGCTCAGGAAATCTTTCCCATCTTAAAGTTAATCTTAAATATATCTCTATAACACTGACATGAGCTGTTTCTTTTTAAAACTTAAACAGTAATTGAAAAATTTAAATCAATATTTTTTGGAAACCATCATTCTCACCATTGTATCCTAATCCTGATTTAATCCTAGTTTGCAGCCTTGATGTTATGAACTAATTATTTCACATATACATTTGCAGAATCCTATGATGTGCCTTTCACAATATCCATACTGCCACTAAAGAATGCAAAATTTGATCTTGAGAGATCTGCAGAGATGAAATGAATGATGAGAGAAAATGCATGTTAATAAACAAATTTATGATTGTGCAGTGGCAGGTGTGCTAATTCTACATTAAATAAGCATGGGACCAATGAAATAAGCAGAACGATAATAAATTATTTTGTATTCCAGGTAATGTCTGGTAGTGGTATAGAAGTAGTTGTGGCCGAGTGGTTAAGGCGGGGGACTTGAAATCCATTGGGGTTCAAATCCTGCCAGCTAAGTCTTGCTTTTCGAGCGTGTCAAAAACAGAGATCATACTTCCTTGACTCCTTTATTTTCTAGGAAACTATACTAGCTATTATATTTCCCATAGTTTGTCTATTAATATAGCAGCTACCAAATAGAAATTGCAACAGGTTTTAAATGACAAT
Source organism: Taudactylus pleione (assembly GCA_031769625.1). Lineage (NCBI taxonomy): Eukaryota > Metazoa > Chordata > Amphibia > Anura > Myobatrachidae > Taudactylus > Taudactylus pleione. The sequence goes on from JAUIMM010000084.1 coordinate 5,329,869, forward strand.
CATGAAATGGAAAGCAATTATTTTTCCACAGAAGCTCATCACAAAATCAACGTGCAGGTAGTTGTGGCCGAGTGGTTAAGGCGATGGACTCGAAATACATTGGGGTTTCCCCGTGCAGGTTCAAATCCTGCCAGCTGCGTTTTGCTTTTCAAACTTATTTAAAAACACAATATGCATTTAAGATGTAGAAAAGCAAAATATGTTATGTTGAACAATGTAACTGTCTCATCCTAAATCACCTTCACCTGCATCCTATTTCACAATGGACTGCTTTTTGAAGCACGTGATCTAAGACAGTGAGGCTCTTCCTGCATTTTAGGAACATGTCATTAAACCATCTCCAATTTTTTTTTACTGTTTCATGATGTAATGGTTATTTATGTGTAGATCTGAGTTAAAATTAGTTTTGTTAATAAAAACTAAACTTTTAATTAACAAATCAGCAGCACTAGGAAGAAATGTGCATATCAGATACTTTCAAATATCACAAAACTGTAGTGCTATCTGTGGAATTACAGTGAATGTATTGCAATTATTTCCATCGGCCACTTTTTAAGATACATAACAAAGTTTATTTGTTCATTCCAGAACATATTATCATCTTCATCATAATCAACAATTGCCACCAAGCTCAGGAAATCTTTCCCATCTTAAAGTTAATCTTAAATATATCTCTATAACACTGACTTGAGCTGTTTCTTTTTAAAACATAAACAGTAATTGAAAAATTTTAATCAATATTTTTTGGAAACCATCATTCTCACCATTGTATCCTAATCCTGATTTAATCCTAGTTTGCAGCCTTGATGTTATGAACTAATTATTTCACATATACATTTGCAGAATCCTATGATGTGCCTTTCACAATATCCATACTGCCACTAAAGAATGCAAAATTTGATCTTGAGAGATCTGCAGAGATGAAATGAATGATGAGAGAAAATGCATGTTAATAAACAAATTTATGATTGTGCAGTGGCAGGTGTGCTAATTCTACATTAAATAAGCATGGGACCAATGAAATAAGCAGAACGATAATAAATTATTTTGTATTCCAGGTAATGTCTGGTAGTGGTATAGAAGTAGTTGTGGCCGAGTGGTTAAGGCGATGGACTTGAAATCCATTGGGGTTTTCCCCGTGCAGGTTCAAATCCTGCCAGCTAAGTCTTGCTTTTCGAGCATGTCAAAAACAGAGATCATACTTCCTTGACTCCTTTATTTTCTAGGAAACTATACTAGCTATTATATTTCCCATAGTTTGTCTATTAATATAGCAGCTACCAAATAGAAATTGCAACAGGTTTTAAATGACAATCATGAAATGGAAAGCAATTATTTTTCCACAGAAGCTCATCACAAAATCAACGTGCAGGTAGTTGTGGCCGAGTGGTTAAGGCGATGGACTCGAAATACATTGGGGTTTCCCCGCGCAGGTTCAAATCCTATCAGCTACATTTTGCTTTTCAAACTTATTTAAAAACACAATATGCATTTAAGATGTAGAAAAGCAAAATATGTTATGTTGAACAATGTAACTGTCTCATCCTAAATCACCTTCACCTGCATCCTATTTCACAATGGACTGCTTTTTGAAGCACGTGATCTAAGACAGTGAGGCTCTTCCTGCATTTTAGGAACATGTCATTAAACCATCTCCAATTTTTTTTTACTGTTTCATGATGTAATGGTTATTTATGTGTAGATCTGAGTTAAAATTAGTTTTGTTAATAAAAACTAAACTTTTAATTAACAAATCAGCAGCACTAGGAAAAAATGTGCATATCAGATACTTTCAAATATCATTAAACTGTAGTGCTATCTGTGGAATTACAGTGAATGTATTGCAATTATTTCCATCGGCCACTTTTTAAGATACATAACAAAGTTTATTTGTTCATTCCAGAACATATTATCATCTTCATCATAATCAACAATTGCCACCAAGCTCAGGAAATCTTTCCCATCTTAAAGTTAATCTTAAATATATCTCTATAACACTGACATGAGCTGTTTCTTTTTAAAACATAAACAGTAATTGTAAAATTTAAATCAATATTTTTTGGAAACCATCATTCTCACCATTGTATCCTAATCCTGATTTAATCCTAGTTTGCAGCCTTGATGTTATGAACTAATTATTTCACATATACATTTGCAGAATCCTATGATGTGCCTTTCACAATATCCATACTGCCACTAAAGAATGCAAAATTTGATCTTGAGAGATCTGCAGAGATGAAATGAATGATGAGAGAAAATGCATGTTAATAAACAAATTTATGATTGTGCAGTGGCAGGTGTGCTAATTCTACATTAAATAAGCATGGGACCAATGAAATAAACAGAACGATAATAAATTATTTTGTACTCCAGGTAATGTCTGGTAGTGGTATAGAAGTAGTTGTGGCCGAGTGGTTAAGGCGATGGACTTGAAATCCATTGGGGTTTTCCCCGCACAGGTTCAAATCCTACCAGCTACATCTTGCTTTTCGAGCACGCCAAAAACAGACATACTTCCTTGACTCCTTTATTTTCTAGGAGACTATACTAGCTATTATATTTCCCATAGTTTGTCTATTAATATAGCAGCTACCAAATAGAAATTGCAACAGGTTTTAAATGACAATCATGAAATGGAAAGCAATTATTTTTCCACAGAAGCTCATCACAAAATCAACGTGCAGGTAGTTGTGGCCGAGTGGTTAAGGCGATGGACTCGAAATACATTGGGGTTTCCCCGTGCAGGTTCAAATCCTGCCAGCTGCGTTTTGCTTTTCAAACTTATTTAAAAACACAATATGCATTTAAGATGTAGAAAAGCAAAATATGTTATGTTGAACAATGTAACTGTCTCATCCTAAATCACCTTCACCTGCATCCTATTTCACAATGGACTGCTTTTTGAAGCACGTGATCTAAGACAGTGAGGCTCTTCCTGCATTTTAGGAACATGTCATTAAACCATCTCCAATTTTTTTTTACTGTTTCATGATGTAATGGTTATTTATGTGTAGATCTGAGTTAAAATTAGTTTTGTTAATAAAAACTAAACTTTTAATTAACAAATCAGCAGCACTAGGAAGAAATGTGCATATCAGATACTTTCAAATATCACAAAACTGTAGTGCTATCTGTGGAATTACAGTGAATGTATTGCAATTATTTCCATCGGCCACTTTTTAAGATACATAACAATTTTTATTTGTTCATTCCAGAACATATTATCATCTTCATCATAATCAACAATTGCCACCAAGCTCAGGAAATCTTTCCCATCTTAAAGTTAATCTTAAATATATCTCTATAACACTGACTTGAGCTGTTTCTTTTTAAAACATAAACAGTAATTGAAAAATTTAAATCAATATTTTTTGGAAACCATCATTCTCACCATTGTATCCTAATCCTGATTTAATCCTAGTTTGCAGCCTTGATGTTATGAACTAATTATTTCACATATACATTTGCAGAATCCTATGATGTGCCTTTCACAATATCCATACTGCCACTAAAGAATGCAAAATTTGATCTTGAGAGATCTGCAGAGATGAAATGAATGATGAGAGAAAATGCATGTTAATAAACAAATTTATGATTGTGCAGTGGCAGGTGTGCTAATTCTACATTAAATAAGCATGGGACCAATGAAATAAGCAGAACGATAATAAATTATTTTGTATTCCAGGTAATGTCTGGTAGTGGTATAGAAGTAGTTGTGGCCGAGTGGTTAAGGCGATGGACTTGAAATCCATTGGGGTTTTCCCCGCGCAGGTTCAAATCCTGCCAGCTAAGTCTTGCTTTTCGAGCATGTCAAAAACAGAGATCATACTTCCTTGACTCCTTTATTTTCTAGGAAACTATACTAGCTATTATATTTCCCATAGTTTGTCTATTAATATAGCAGCTACCAAATAGAAATTGCAACAGGTTTTAAATGACAATCATGAAATGGAAAGCAATTATTTTTCCACAGAAGCTCATCACAAAATCAACGTGCAGGTAGTTGTGGCCGAGTGGTTAAGGCGATGGACTCGAAATACATTGGGGTTTCCCCGCGCAGATTCAAATCCTGCCAGCTACATTTTGCTTTTCAAACTTATTTAAAAACACTATATGCATTTAAGATGTGGAAAAGCAAAATATGTTATGTTGAACAATGTAACTGTCTCATCCTAAATCACCTTCACCTGCATCCTATTTCACAATGGACTGCTTTTTGAAGCACGTGATCTAAGACAGTGAGGCTCTTCCTGCATTTTAGGAACATGTCATTAAACCATCTCCAATTTTTTTTTACTGTTTCATGATGTAATGGTTATTTATGTGTAGATCTGAGTTAAAATTAGTTTTGTTAATAAAAACTAAACTTTTAATTAACAAATCAGCAGCACTAGGAAAAAATGTGCATATCAGATACTTTCAAATATCATTAAACTGTAGTGCTATCTGTGGAATTACAGTGAATGTATTGCAATTATTTCCATCGGCCACTTTTTAAGATACATAACAAAGTTTATTTGTTCATTCCAGAACATATTATCATCTTCATCATAATCAACAATTGCCACCAAGCTCAGGAAATCTTTCCCATCTTAAAGTTAATCTTAAATATATCTCTATAACACTGACATGAGCTGTTTCTTTTTAAAACATAAACAGTAATTGAAAAATTTAAATCAATATTTTTTGGAAACCATCATTCTCACCATTGTATCCTAATCCTGATTTAATCCTAGTTTGCAGCCTTGATGTTATGAACTAATTATTTCACATATACATTTGCAGAATCCTATGATGTGCCTTTCACAATATCCATACTGCCACTAAAGAATGCAAAATTTGATCTTGAGAGATCTGCAGAGATGAAATGAATGATGAGAGAAAATGCATGTTAATAAACAAATTTATGATTGTGCAGTGGCAGGTGTGCTAATTCTACATTAAATAAGCATGGGACCAATGAAATAAACAGAACGATAATAAATTATTTTGTACTCCAGGTAATGTCTGGTAGTGGTATAGAAGTAGTTGTGGCCGAGTGGTTAAGGCGGGGGACTTGAAATCCATTGGGGTTTCCCCGCACAGGTTCAAATCCTACCAGCTACATCTTGCTTTTCGAGCACGCCAAAAACAGACATACTTCCTTGACTCCTTTATTTTCTAGGAGACTATACTAGCTATTATATTTCCCATAGTTTGTCTATTAATATAGCAGCTACCAAATAGAAATTGCAACAGGTTTTAAATGACAATCATGAAATGGAAAGCAATTATTTTTCCACAGAAGCTCATCACAAAATCAACGTGCAGGTAGTTGTGGCCGAGTGGTTAAGGCGATGGACTTGAAATACATTGGGGTTTCCCCGTGCAGGTTCAAATCCTGCCAGCTGCGTTTTGCTTTTCAAACTTATTTAAAAACACAATATGCATTTAAGATGTAGAAAAGCAAAATATGTTATGTTGAACAATGTAACTGTCTCATCCTAAATCACCTTCACCTGCATCCTATTTCACAATGGACTGCTTTTTGAAGCACGTGATCTAAGACAGTGAGGCTCTTCCTGCATTTTAGGAACATGTCATTAAACCATCTCCAATTTTTTTTTACTGTTTCATGATGTAATGGTTATTTATGTGTAGATCTGAGTTAAAATTAGTTTTGTTAATAAAAACTAAACTTTTAATTAACAAATCAGCAGCACTAGGAAAAAATGTGCATATCAGATACTTTCAAATATCATTAAACTGTAGTGCTATCTGTGGAATTACAGTGAATGTATTGCAATTATTTCCATCGGCCACTTTTTAAGATACATAACAAAGTTTATTTGTTCATTCCAGAACATATTATCATCTTCATCATAATCAACAATTGCCACCAAGCTCAGGAAATCTTTCCCATCTTAAAGTTAATCTTAAATATATCTCTATAACACTGACATGAGCTGTTTCTTTTTAAAACTTAAACAGTAATTGAAAAATTTAAATCAATATTTTTTGGAAACCATCATTCTCACCATTGTATCCTAATCCTGATTTAATCCTAGTTTGCAGCCTTGATGTTATGAACTAATTATTTCACATATACATTTGCAGAATCCTATGATGTGCCTTTCACAATATCCATACTGCCACTAAAGAATGCAAAATTTGATCTTGAGAGATCTGCAGAGATGAAATGAATGATGAGAGAAAATGCATGTTAATAAACAAATTTATGATTGTGCAGTGGCAGGTGTGCTAATTCTACATTAAATAAGCATGGGACCAATGAAATAAGCAGAACGATAATAAATTATTTTGTATTCCAGGTAATGTCTGGTAGTGGTATAGAAGTAGTTGTGGCCGAGTGGTTAAGGCGGGGGACTTGAAATCCATTGGGGTTCAAATCCTGCCAGCTAAGTCTTGCTTTTCGAGCGTGTCAAAAACAGAGATCATACTTCCTTGACTCCTTTATTTTCTAGGAAACTATACTAGCTATTATATTTCCCATAGTTTGTCTATTAATATAGCAGCTACCAAATAGAAATTGCAACAGGTTTTAAATGACAATCATGAAATGGAAAGCAATTATTTTTCCACAGAAGCTCATCACAAAATCAACGTGCAGGTAGTTGTGGCCGAGTGGTTAAGGCGATGGACTCGAAATACATTGGGGTTTCCCCGTGCAGGTTCAAATCCTGCCAGCTGCGTTTTGCTTTTCAAACTTATTTAAAAACACAATATGCATTTAAGATGTAGAAAAGCAAAATATGTTATGTTGAACAATGTAACTGTCTCATCCTAAATCACCTTCACCTGCATCCTATTTCACAATGGACTGCTTTTTGAAGCACGTGATCTAAGACAGTGAGGCTCTTCCTGCATTTTAGGAACATGTCATTAAACCATCTCCAATTTTTTTTTACTGTTTCATGATGTAATGGTTATTTATGTGTAGATCTGAGTTAAAATTAGTTTTGTTAATAAAAACTAAACTTTTAATTAACAAATCAGCAGCACTAGGAAGAAATGTGCATATCAGATACTTTCAAATATCACAAAACTGTAGTGCTATCTGTGGAATTACAGTGAATGTATTGCAATTATTTCCATCGGCCACTTTTTAAGATACATAACAAAGTTTATTTGTTCATTCCAGAACATATTATCATCTTCATCATAATCAACAATTGCCACCAAGCTCAGGAAATCTTTCCCATCTTAAAGTTAATCTTAAATATATCTCTATAACACTGACTTGAGCTGTTTCTTTTTAAAACATAAACAGTAATTGAAAAATTTTAATCAATATTTTTTGGAAACCATCATTCTCACCATTGTATCCTAATCCTGATTTAATCCTAGTTTGCAGCCTTGATGTTATGAACTAATTATTTCACATATACATTTGCAGAATCCTATGATGTGCCTTTCACAATATCCATACTGCCACTAAAGAATGCAAAATTTGATCTTGAGAGATCTGCAGAGATGAAATGAATGATGAGAGAAAATGCATGTTAATAAACAAATTTATGATTGTGCAGTGGCAGGTGTGCTAATTCTACATTAAATAAGCATGGGACCAATGAAATAAGCAGAACGATAATAAATTATTTTGTATTCCAGGTAATGTCTGGTAGTGGTATAGAAGTAGTTGTGGCCGAGTGGTTAAGGCGATGGACTTGAAATCCATTGGGGTTTTCCCCGTGCAGGTTCAAATCCTGCCAGCTAAGTCTTGCTTTTCGAGCATGTCAAAAACAGAGATCATACTTCCTTGACTCCTTTATTTTCTAGGAAACTATACTAGCTATTATATTTCCCATAGTTTGTCTATTAATATAGCAGCTACCAAATAGAAATTGCAACAGGTTTTAAATGACAATCATGAAATGGAAAGCAATTATTTTTCCACAGAAGCTCATCACAAAATCAACGTGCAGGTAGTTGTGGCCGAGTGGTTAAGGCGATGGACTCGAAATACATTGGGGTTTCCCCGCGCAGGTTCAAATCCTACCAGCTACATTTTGCTTTTCAAACTTATTTAAAAACACAATATGCATTTAAGATGTAGAAAAGCAAAATATGTTATGTTGAACAATGTAACTGTCTCATCCTAAATCACCTTCACCTGCATCCTATTTCACAATGGACTGCTTTTTGAAGCACGTGATCTAAGACAGTGAGGCTCTTCCTGCATTTTAGGAACATGTCATTAAACCATCTCCAATTTTTTTTTACTGTTTCATGATGTAATGGTTATTTATGTGTAGATCTGAGTTAAAATTAGTTTTGTTAATAAAAACTAAACTTTTAATTAACAAATCAGCAGCACTAGGAAAAAATGTGCATATCAGATACTTTCAAATATCATTAAACTGTAGTGCTATCTGTGGAATTACAGTGAATGTATTGCAATTATTTCCATCGGCCACTTTTTAAGATACATAACAAAGTTTATTTGTTCATTCCAGAACATATTATCATCTTCATCATAATCAACAATTGCCACCAAGCTCAGGAAATCTTTCCCATCTTAAAGTTAATCTTAAATATATCTCTATAACACTGACATGAGCTGTTTCTTTTTAAAACATAAACAGTAATTGTAAAATTTAAATCAATATTTTTTGGAAACCATCATTCTCACCATTGTATCCTAATCCTGATTTAATCCTAGTTTGCAGCCTTGATGTTATGAACTAATTATTTCACATATACATTTGCAGAATCCTATGATGTGCCTTTCACAATATCCATACTGCCACTAAAGAATGCAAAATTTGATCTTGAGAGATCTGCAGAGATGAAATGAATGATGAGAGAAAATGCATGTTAATAAACAAATTTATGATTGTGCAGTGGCAGGTGTGCTAATTCTACATTAAATAAGCATGGGACCAATGAAATAAACAGAACGATAATAAATTATTTTGTACTCCAGGTAATGTCTGGTAGTGGTATAGAAGTAGTTGTGGCCGAGTGGTTAAGGCGATGGACTTGAAATCCATTGGGGTTTTCCCCGCACAGGTTCAAATCCTACCAGCTACATCTTGCTTTTCGAGCACGCCAAAAACAGACATACTTCCTTGACTCCTTTATTTTCTAGGAGACTATACTAGCTATTATATTTCCCATAGTTTGTCTATTAATATAGCAGCTACCAAATAGAAATTGCAACAGGTTTTAAATGACAATCATGAAATGGAAAGCAATTATTTTTCCACAGAAGCTCATCACAAAATCAACGTGCAGGTAGTTGTGGCCGAGTGGTTAAGGCGATGGACTCGAAATACATTGGGGTTTCCCCGTGCAGGTTCAAATCCTGCCAGCTGCGTTTTGCTTTTCAAACTTATTTAAAAACACAATATGCATTTAAGATGTAGAAAAGCAAAATATGTTATGTTGAACAATGTAACTGTCTCATCCTAAATCACCTTCACCTGCATCCTATTTCACAATGGACTGCTTTTTGAAGCACGTGATCTAAGACAGTGAGGCTCTTCCTGCATTTTAGGAACATGTCATTAAACCATCTCCAATTTTTTTTTACTGTTTCATGATGTAATGGTTATTTATGTGTAGATCTGAGTTAAAATTAGTTTTGTTAATAAAAACTAAACTTTTAAATAACAAATCAGCAGCACTAGGAAGAAATGTGCATATCAGATACTTTCAAATATCACAAAACTGTAGTGCTATCTGTGGAATTACAGTGAATGTATTGCAATTATTTCCATCGGCCACTTTTTAAGATACATAACAAAGTTTATTTGTTCATTCCAGAACATATTATCATCTTCATCATAATCAACAATTGCCACCAAGCTCAGGAAATCTTTCCCATCTTAAAGTTAATCTTAAATATATCTCTATAACACTGACTTGAGCTGTTTCTTTTTAAAACATAAACAGTAATTGAAAAATTTAAATCAATATTTTTTGGAAACCATCATTCTCACCATTGTATCCTAATCCTGATTTAATCCTAGTTTGCAGCCTTGATGTTATGAACTAATTATTTCACATATACATTTGCAGAATCCTATGATGTGCCTTTCACAATATCCATACTGCCACTAAAGAATGCAAAATTTGATCTTGAGAGATCTGCAGAGATGAAATGAATGATGAGAGAAAATGCATGTTAATAAACAAATTTATGATTGTGCAGTGGCAGGTGTGCTAATTCTACATTAAATAAGCATGGGACCAATGAAATAAGCAGAACGATAATAAATTATTTTGTATTCCAGGTAATGTCTGGTAGTGGTATAGAAGTAGTTGTGGCCGAGTGGTTAAGGCGATGGACTTGAAATCCATTGGGGTTTTCCCCGCGCAGGTTCAAATCCTGCCAGCTAAGTCTTGCTTTTCGAGCATGTCAAAAACAGAGATCATACTTCCTTGACTCCTTTATTTTCTAGGAAACTATACTAGCTATTATATTTCCCATAGTTTGTCTATTAATATAGCAGCTACCAAATAGAAATTGCAACAGGTTTTAAATGACAATCATGAAATGGAAAGCAATTATTTTTCCACAGAAGCTCATCACAAAATCAACGTGCAGGTAGTTGTGGCCGAGTGGTTAAGGCGATGGACTCGAAATACATTGGGGTTTCCCCGCGCAGGTTCAAATCCTGCCAGCTACATTTTGCTTTTCAAACTTATTTAAAAACACAATATGCATTTAAGATGTAGAAAAGCAAAATATGTTATGTTGAACAATGTAACTGTCTCATCCTAAATCACCTTCACCTGCATCCTATTTCACAATGGACTGCTTTTTGAAGCACGTGATCTAAGACAGTGAGGCTCTTCCTGCATTTTAGGAACATGTCATTAAACCATCTCCAATTTTTTTTTACTGTTTCATGATGTAATGGTTATTTATGTGTAGATCTGAGTTAAAATTAGTTTTGTTAATAAAAACTAAACTTTTAATTAACAAATCAGCAGCACTAGGAAAAAATGTGCATATCAGATACTTTCAAATATCATTAAACTGTAGTGCTATCTGTGGAATTACAGTGAATGTATTGCAATTATTTCCATCGGCCACTTTTTAAGATACATAACAAAGTTTATTTGTTCATTCCAGAACATATTATCATCTTCATCATAATCAACAATTGCCACCAAGCTCAGGAAATCTTTCCCATCTTAAAGTTAATCTTAAATATATCTCTATAACACTGACATGAGCTGTTTCTTTTTAAAACATAAACAGTAATTGAAAAATTTAAATCAATATTTTTTGGAAACCATCATTCTCACCATTGTATCCTAATCCTGATTTAATCCTAGTTTGCAGCCTTGATGTTATGAACTAATTATTTCACATATACATTTGCAGAATCCTATGATGTGCCTTTCACAATATCCATACGGCCAGTAAAGAATGCAAAATTTGATCTTGAGAGATCTGCAGAGATGAAATGAATGATGAGAGAAAATGCATGTTAATAAACAAATTTATGATTGTGCAGTGGCAGGTGTGCTAATTCTACATTAAATAAGCATGGGACCAATGAAATAAACAGAACGATAATAAATTATTTTGTACTCCAGGTAATGTCTGGTAGTGGTATAGAAGTAGTTGTGGCCGAGTGGTTAAGGCGAAGCACTTGAAATCCATTGGGGTTTCCCCGCACAGGTTCAAATCCTACCAGCTACATCTTGCTTTTCGAGCACGCCAAAAACAGACATACTTCCTTGAATCCTTTATTTTCTAGGAGACTATACTAGCTATTATATTTCCCATAGTTTGTCTATTAATATAGCAGCTACCAAATAGAAATTGCAACAGGTTTTAAATGACAATCATGAAATGGAAAGCAATTATTTTTCCACAGAAGCTCATCACAAAATCAACGTGCAGGTAGTTGTGGCCGAGTGGTTAAGGCGATGGACTCGAAATCCATTGGGGTTTCCCCGCGCAGGTTCAAATCCTGCCAGCTATGTTACGTTATGCTTTTCAAACTTATTTAAAAACACAATATGCATTTAACATGTAGAAAAGCAAAATATGTTATGTTGAACAATGTAACTGTCTCATCCTAAATCACCTTCACCTGCATCCTATTTCACAATGGACTGCTTTTTGAAGCACGTGATCTAAGACAGTGAGGCTCTTCCTGCATTTTAGGAACATGTCATTAAACCATCTCCAATTTTTTTTTACTGTTTCATGATGTAATGGTTATTTATGTGTAGATCTGAGTTAAAATTAGTTTTGTTAATAAAAACTAAACTTTTAAATAACAAATCAGCAGCACTAGGAAGAAATGTGCATATCAGATACTTTCAAATATCACAAAACTGTAGTGCTATCTGTGGAATTACAGTGAATGTATTGCAATTATTTCCATCGGCCACTTTTTAAGATACATAACAAAGTTTATTTGTTCATTCCAGAACATATTATCATCTTCATCATAATCAACAATTGCCACCAAGCTCAGGAAATCTTTCCCATCTTAAAGTTAATCTTAAATATATCTCTATAACACTGACTTGAGCTGTTTCTTTTTAAAACATAAACAGTAATTGAAAAATTTAAATCAATATTTTTTGGAAACCATCATTCTCACCATTGTATCCTAATCCTGATTTAATCCTAGTTTGCAGCCTTGATGTTATGAACTAATTATTTCACATATACATTTGCAGAATCCTATGATGTGCCTTTCACAATATCCATACTGCCACTAAAGAATGCAAAATTTGATCTTGAGAGATCTGCAGAGATGAAATGAATGATGAGAGAAAATGCATGTTAATAAACAAATTTATGATTGTGCAGTGGCAGGTGTGCTAATTCTACATTAAATAAGCATGGGACCAATGAAATAAACAGAACGATAATAAATTATTTTGTACTCCAGGTAATGTCTGGTAGTGGTATAGAAGTAGTTGTGGCCGAGTGGTTAAGGCGGGGGACTTGAAATCCATTGGGGTTCAAATCCTGCCAGCTAAGTCTTGCTTTTCGAGCGTGTCAAAAACAGAGATCATACTTCCTTGACTCCTTTATTTTCTAGGAAACTATACTAGCTATTATATTTCCCATAGTTTGTCTATTAATATAGCAGCTACCAAATAGAAATTGCAACAGGTTTTAAATGACAATCATGAAATGGAAAGCAATTATTTTTCCACAGAAGCTCATCACAAAATCAACGTGCAGGTAGTTGTGGCCGAGTGGTTAAGGCGATGGACTCAAAATACATTGGGGTTTCCCCGTGCAGGTTCAAATCCTGCCAGCTGCGTTTTGCTTTTCAAACTTATTTAAAAACACAATATGCATTTAAGATGTAGAAAAGCAAAATATGTTATGTTGAACAATGTAACTGTCTCATCCTAAATCACCTTCACCTGCATCCTATTTCACAATGGACTGCTTTTTGAAGCACGTGATCTAAGACAGTGAGACTCTTCCTGCATTTTAGGAACATGTCATTAAACCATCTCCAATTTTTTTTTACTGTTTCATGATGTAATGGTTATTTATGTGTAGATCTGAGTTAAAATTAGTTTTGTTAATAAAAACTAAACTTTTAATTAACAAATCAGCAGCACTAGGAAGAAATGTGCATATCAGATACTTTCAAATATCACAAAACTGTAGTGCTATCTGTGGAATTACAGTGAATGTATTGCAATTATTTCCATCGGCCACTTTTTAAGATACATAACAAAGTTTATTTGTTCATTCCAGAACATATTATCATCTTCATCATAATCAACAATTGCCACCAAGCTCAGGAAATCTTTCCCATCTTAAAGTTAATCTTAAATATATCTCTATAACACTGACTTGAGCTGTTTCTTTTTAAAACATAAACAGTAATTGAAAAATTGTAATCAATATTTTTTGGAAACCATCATTCTCACCATTGTATCCTAATCCTGATTTAATCCTAGTTTGCAGCCTTGATGTTATGAACTAATTATTTCACATATACATTTGCAGAATCCTATGATGTGCCTTTCACAATATCCATACTGCCACTAAAGAATGCAAAATTTGATCTTGAGAGATCTGCAGAGATGAAATGAATGATGAGAGAAAATGCATGTTAATAAACAAATTTATGATTGTGCAGTGGCAGGTGTGCTAATTCTACATTAAATAAGCATGGGACCAATGAAATAAGCAGAACGATAATAAATTATTTTGTATTCCAGGTAATGTCTGGTAGTGGTATAGAAGTAGTTGTGGCCGAGTGGTTAAGGCGGGGGACTTGAAATCCATTGGGGTTCAAATCCTGCCAGCTAAGTCTTGCTTTTCGAGCGTGTCAAAAACAGAGATCATACTTCCTTGACTCCTTTATTTTCTAGGAAACTATACTAGCTATTATATTTCCCATAGTTTGTCTATTAATATAGCAGCTACCAAATAGAAATTGCAACAGGTTTTAAATGACAATCATGAAATGGAAAGCAATTATTTTTCCACAGAAGCTCATCACAAAATCAACGTGCAGGTAGTTGTGGCCGAGTGGTTAAGGCGATGGACTCGAAATACATTGGGGTTTCCCCGTGCAGGTTCAAATCCTGCCAGCTGTGTTTTGCTTTTCAAACTTATTTAAAAACACAATATGCATTTAAGATGTAGAAAAGCAAAATATGTTATGTTGAACAATGTAACTGTCTCATCCTAAATCACCTTCACCTGCATCCTATTTCACAATGGACTGCTTTTTGAAGCACGTGATCTAAGACAGTGAGGCTCTTCCTGCATTTTAGGAACATGTCATTAAACCATCTCCAATTTTTTTTTACTGTTTCATGATGTAATGGTTATTTATGTGTAGATCTGAGTTAAAATTAGTTTTGTTAATAAAAACTAAACTTTTAATTAACAAATCAGCAGCACTAGGAAGAAATGTGCATATCAGATACTTTCAAATATCACAAAACTGTAGTGCTATCTGTGGAATTACAGTGAATGTATTGCAATTATTTCCATCGGCCACTTTTTAAGATACATAACAAAGTTTATTTGTTCATTCCAGAACATATTATCATCTTCATCATAATCAACAATTGCCACCAAGCTCAGGAAATCTTTCCCATCTTAAAGTTAATCTTAAATATATCTCTATAACACTGACTTGAGCTGTTTCTTTTTAAAACATAAACAGTAATTGAAAAATTTTAATCAATATTTTTTGGAAACCATCATTCTCACCATTGTATCCTAATCCTGATTTAATCCTAGTTTGCAGCCTTGATGTTATGAACTAATTATTTCACATATACATTTGCAGAATCCTATGATGTGCCTTTCACAATATCCATACTGCCACTAAAGAATGCAAAATTTGATCTTGAGAGATCTGCAGAGATGAAATGAATGATGAGAGAAAATGCATGTTAATAAACAAATTTATGATTGTGCAGTGGCAGGTGTGCTAATTCTACATTAAATAAGCATGGGACCAATGAAATAAGCAGAACGATAATAAATTATTTTGTATTCCAGGTAATGTCTGGTAGTGGTATAGAAGTAGTTGTGGCCGAGTGGTTAAGGCGATGGACTTGAAATCCATTGGGGTTTTCCCCGTGCAGGTTCAAATCCTGCCAGCTAAGTCTTGCTTTTCGAGCATGTCAAAAACAGAGATCATACTTCCTTGACTCCTTTATTTTCTAGGAAACTATACTAGCTATTATATTTCCCATAGTTTGTCTATTAATATAGCAGCTACCAAATAGAAATTGCAACAGGTTTTAAATGACAATCATGAAATGGAAAGCAATTATTTTTCCACAGAAGCTCATCACAAAATCAACGTGCAGGTAGTTGTGGCCGAGTGGTTAAGGCGATGGACTCGAAATACATTGGGGTTTCCCCGCGCAGGTTCAAATCCTACCAGCTACATTTTGCTTTTCAAACTTATTTAAAAACACAATATGCATTTAAGATGTAGAAAAGCAAAATATGTTATGTTGAACAATGTAACTGTCTCATCCTAAATCACCTTCACCTGCATCCTATTTCACAATGGACTGCTTTTTGAAGCACGTGATCTAAGACAGTGAGGCTCTTCCTGCATTTTAGGAACATGTCATTAAACCATCTCCAATTTTTTTTTACTGTTTCATGATGTAATGGTTATTTATGTGTAGATCTGAGTTAAAATTAGTTTTGTTAATAAAAACTAAACTTTTAATTAACAAATCAGCAGCACTAGGAAAAAATGTGCATATCAGATACTTTCAAATATCATTAAACTGTAGTGCTATCTGTGGAATTACAGTGAATGTATTGCAATTATTTCCATCGGCCACTTTTTAAGATACATAACAAAGTTTATTTGTTCATTCCAGAACATATTATCATCTTCATCATAATCAACAATTGCCACCAAGCTCAGGAAATCTTTCCCATCTTAAAGTTAATCTTAAATATATCTCTATAACACTGACATGAGCTGTTTCTTTTTAAAACATAAACAGTAATTGAAAAATTTAAATCAATATTTTTTGGAAACCATCATTCTCACCATTGTATCCTAATCCTGATTTAATCCTAGTTTGCAGCCTTGATGTTATGAACTAATTATTTCACATATACATTTGCAGAATCCTATGATGTGCCTTTCACAATATCCATACTGCCACTAAAGAATGCAAAATTTGATCTTGAGAGATCTGCAGAGATGAAATGAATGATGAGAGAAAATGCATGTTAATAAACAAATTTATGATTGTGCAGTGGCAGGTGTGCTAATTCTACATTAAATAAGCATGGGACCAATGAAATAAACAGAACGATAATAAATTATTTTGTACTCCAGGTAATGTCTGGTAGTGGTATAGAAGTAGTTGTGGCCGAGTGGTTAAGGCGATGGACTTGAAATCCATTGGGGTTTTCCCCGCACAGGTTCAAATCCTACCAGCTACATCTTGCTTTTCGAGCACGCCAAAAACAGACATACTTCCTTGACTCCTTTATTTTCTAGGAGACTATACTAGCTATTATATTTCCCATAGTTTGTCTATTAATATAGCAGCTACCAAATAGAAATTGCAACAGGTTTTAAATGACAATCATGAAATGGAAAGCAATTATTTTTCCACAGAAGCTCATCACAAAATCAACGTGCAGGTAGTTGTGGCCGAGTGGTTAAGGCGATGGACTCGAAATACATTGGGGTTTCCCCGTGCAGGTTCAAATCCTGCCAGCTGCGTTTTGCTTTTCAAACTTATTTAAAAACACAATATGCATTTAAGATGTAGAAAAGCAAAATATGTTATGTTGAACAATGTAACTGTCTCATCCTAAATCACCTTCACCTGCATCCTATTTCACAATGGACTGCTTTTTGAAGCACGTGATCTAAGACAGTGAGGCTCTTCCTGCATTTTAGGAACATGTCATTAAACCATCTCCAATTTTTTTTTACTGTTTCATGATGTAATGGTTATTTATGTGTAGATCTGAGTTAAAATTAGTTTTGTTAATAAAAACTAAACTTTTAAATAACAAATCAGCAGCACTAGGAAGAAATGTGCATATCAGATACTTTCAAATATCACAAAACTGTAGTGCTATCTGTGGAATTACAGTGAATGTATTGCAATTATTTCCATCGGCCACTTTTTAAGATACATAACAAAGTTTATTTGTTCATTCCAGAACATATTATCATCTTCATCATAATCAACAATTGCCACCAAGCTCAGGAAATCTTTCCCATCTTAAAGTTAATCTTAAATATATCTCTATAACACTGACTTGAGCTGTTTCTTTTTAAAACATAAACAGTAATTGAAAAATTTAAATCAATATTTTTTGGAAACCATCATTCTCACCATTGTATCCTAATCCTGATTTAATCCTAGTTTGCAGCCTTGATGTTATGAACTAATTATTTCACATATACATTTGCAGAATCCTATGATGTGCCTTTCACAATATCCATACTGCCACTAAAGAATGCAAAATTTGATCTTGAGAGATCTGCAGAGATGAAATGAATGATGAGAGAAAATGCATGTTAATAAACAAATTTATGATTGTGCAGTGGCAGGTGTGCTAATTCTACATTAAATAAGCATGGGACCAATGAAATAAGCAGAACGATAATAAATTATTTTGTATTCCAGGTAATGTCTGGTAGTGGTATAGAAGTAGTTGTGGCCGAGTGGTTAAGGCGATGGACTTGAAATCCATTGGGGTTTTCCCCGCGCAGGTTCAAATCCTGCCAGCTAAGTCTTGCTTTTCGAGCATGTCAAAAACAGAGATCATACTTCCTTGACTCCTTTATTTTCTAGGAAACTATACTAGCTATTATATTTCCCATAGTTTGTCTATTAATATAGCAGCTACCAAATAGAAATTGCAACAGGTTTTAAATGACAATCATGAAATGGAAAGCAATTATTTTTCCACAGAAGCTCATCACAAAATCAACGTGCAGGTAGTTGTGGCCGAGTGGTTAAGGCGATGGACTCGAAATACATTGGGGTTTCCCCGCGCAGGTTCAAATCCTGCCAGCTACATTTTGCTTTTCAAACTTATTTAAAAACACAATATGCATTTAAGATGTAGAAAAGCAAAATATGTTATGTTGAACAATGTAACTGTCTCATCCTAAATCACCTTCACCTGCATCCTATTTCACAATGGACTGCTTTTTGAAGCACGTGATCTAAGACAGTGAGGCTCTTCCTGCATTTTAGGAACATGTCATTAAACCATCTCCAATTTTTTTTTACTGTTTCATGATGTAATGGTTATTTATGTGTAGATCTGAGTTAAAATTAGTTTTGTTAATAAAAACTAAACTTTTAATTAACAAATCAGCAGCACTAGGAAAAAATGTGCATATCAGATACTTTCAAATATCATTAAACTGTAGTGCTATCTGTGGAATTACAGTGAATGTATTGCAATTATTTCCATCGGCCACTTTTTAAGATACATAACAAAGTTTATTTGTTCATTCCAGAACATATTATCATCTTCATCATAATCAACAATTGCCACCAAGCTCAGGAAATCTTTCCCATCTTAAAGTTAATCTTAAATATATCTCTATAACACTGACATGAGCTGTTTCTTTTTAAAACATAAACAGTAATTGAAAAATTTAAATCAATATTTTTTGGAAACCATCATTCTCACCATTGTATCCTAATCCTGATTTAATCCTAGTTTGCAGCCTTGATGTTATGAACTAATTATTTCACATATACATTTGCAGAATCCTATGATGTGCCTTTCACAATATCCATACGGCCAGTAAAGAATGCAAAATTTGATCTTGAGAGATCTGCAGAGATGAAATGAATGATGAGAGAAAATGCATGTTAATAAACAAATTTATGATTGTGCAGTGGCAGGTGTGCTAATTCTACATTAAATAAGCATGGGACCAATGAAATAAACAGAACGATAATAAATTATTTTGTACTCCAGGTAATGTCTGGTAGTGGTATAGAAGTAGTTGTGGCCGAGTGGTTAAGGCGAAGCACTTGAAATCCATTGGGGTTTCCCCGCACAGGTTCAAATCCTACCAGCTACATCTTGCTTTTCGAGCACGCCAAAAACAGACATACTTCCTTGAATCCTTTATTTTCTAGGAGACTATACTAGCTATTATATTTCCCATAGTTTGTCTATTAATATAGCAGCTACCAAATAGAAATTGCAACAGGTTTTAAATGACAATCATGAAATGGAAAGCAATTATTTTTCCACAGAAGCTCATCACAAAATCAACGTGCAGGTAGTTGTGGCCGAGTGGTTAAGGCGATGGACTCGAAATCCATTGGGGTTTCCCCGCGCAGGTTCAAATCCTGCCAGCTATGTTACGTTATGCTTTTCAAACTTATTTAAAAACACAATATGCATTTAACATGTAGAAAAGCAAAATATGTTATGTTGAACAATGTAACTGTCTCATCCTAAATCACCTTCACCTGCATCCTATTTCACAATGGACTGCTTTTTGAAGCACGTGATCTCTGACAGTGAGGTTCTTCCTGCATTTTAGGAACATGTCATTAAACCATCTCCAATTTTTTTTTACTGTTTCATGATGTAATGGTTATTTATGTGTAGATCTGAGTTAAAATTAGTTTTGTTAATAACAACTAAACTTTTAATTAACAAATCAGCAGCACTAGGTAGAAATGTGCATATCAGATACTTTCAAATATCACAAAACTGTAGTGCTATCTGTGGAATTACAGTGAATGTATTGCAATTATTTCCATCGGCCACTTTTTAAGATACATAACAAAGTTTATTTGTTCATTCCAGAACATATTATCATCTTCATCATAATCAACAATTGCCACCAAGCTCAGGAAATCTTTCCCATCTTAAAGTTAATCTTAAATATATCTCTATAACACTGACATGAGCTGTTTCTTTTTAAAACATAAACAGTAATTGAAAAATTGAAATCAATATTTTTTGGAAACCATCATACTCACCATTGTATCCTAATCCTGATTTATTCCTAGTTTGCAGCCTTGATGTTATGAACTAATTATTTCACATATACATTTGCAGAATCCTATGATGTGCCTTTCACAATATCCATACTGCCACTAAAGAATGCAAAATTTGATCTTGAGAGATCTGCAGAGATGAAATGAATGATGAGAGAAAATGCATGTTAATAAACAAATTTATGATTGTGCAGTGGCAGGTGTGCTAATTCTACATTAAATAAGCATGGGACCTAAGAAATAAGCAGAACGATAATAAATTATTTTGTATTCCAGGTAATGTCTGGTAGTGGTATAGAAGTAATTGTGGCCGAGTGGTTAAGGCGATGGACTTGAAATCCATTGGGGTTTCCCCGTGCAGGTTCAAATCCTGCCAGCTAAGTCTTGCTTTTCGAGCATGTCAAAAACAGAGATCATACTTCCTTGACTCCTTTATTTTCTAGGAAACTATACTAGCTATTATATTTCCCATAGTTTGTCTATTAATATAGCAGCTACCAAATAGAAATTGCAACTGGTTTTAAATGACAATCATGAAATGGAAAGCAATTATTTTTCCACAGAAGCTCATCACAAAATCAACGTGCAGGTAGTTGTGGCCGAGTGGTTAAGGCGATGGACTTGAAATACATTGGGGTTTCCCCGCGCAGGTTCAAATCCTGCCAGCTACGTTTTGCTTTTCAAACTTATTTAAAAACACAATATGCATTTAAGATGTAGAAAAGCAAAATATGTTATGTTGAACAATGTAACTGTCTCATCCTAAATCACCTTCACCTGCATCCTATTTCACAATGGACTGCTTTTTGAAGCACGTGATCTAAGACAGTGAGGCTCTTCCTGCATTTTAGGAACATGTCATTAAACCATCTCCAATTTTTTTTTACTGTTTCATGATGTAATGGTTATTTATGTGTAGATCTGAGTTAAAATTAGTTTTGTTAATAAAAACTAAACTTTTAATTAACAAATCAGCAGCACTAGGAAGAAATGTGCATATCAGATACTTTCAAATATCACAAAACTGTAGTGCTATCTGTGGAATTACAGTGAATGTATTGCAATTATTTCCATCGGCCACTTTTTAAGATACATAACAAAGTTTATTTGTTCATTCCAGAACATATTATCATCTTCATCATAATCAACAATTGCCACCAAGCTCAGGAAATCTTTCCCATCTTAAAGTTAATCTTAAATATATCTCTATAACACTGACATGAGCTGTTTCTTTTTAAAACTTAAACAGTAATTGAAAAATTGAAATCAATATTTTTTGGAAACCATCATACTCACCATTGTATCCTAATCCTGATTTAATCCTAGTTTGCCGCCTTGATGTTATGAACTAATTATTTCACATATACATTTGCAGAATCCTATGATGTGCCTTTCACAATATCCATACTGCCACTAAAGAATGCAAAATTTGATCTTGAGAGATATGCAGAGATGAAATGAATGATGAGAGAAAATGCATGTTAATAAACAAATTTATGATTGTGCAGTGGCAGGTGTGCTAATTCTACATTAATTTAGCAGAACGATAATAAATTATTTTGTATTCCAGGTAATGTCTGGTAGTGGTATAGCAGTAGTTGTGGCCGAGTGGTTAAGGCGATGGATTTGAAATCCATTGGGGTTTCCCCGCGCAGGTTCAAATCCTACCAGCTAAGTCTTGCTTTTCAAGCATGTCAAAAACAGAGATCATACTTCCTTGACTCCTTTATTTTCTAGGAAACTATACTACCTATTATATTTCCCATAGTTTGTCTATTAATATAGCAGCTACCAAATAGAAATTGCAACAGGTTTTAAATGACAATCATGAAATGGAAAGCAATTATTTTTCCACAGAAGCTCATCACAAAATCAACGTGCAGGTAGTTGTGGCCGAGTGGTTAAGGCGATGGACTCGAAATACATTGGGGTTTCCCCGCGCAGGTTCAAATCCTGCCAGCTACGTTTTGCTTTTCAAACTTATTTAAAAACACAATATGCATTTAAGATGTAGAAAAGCAAAATATGTTATGTTGAACAATGTAACTGTCTCATCCTAAATCACCATCACCTGCATCCTATTTCACAATGGACTGCTTTTTGAAGCACGCGATCTAAGACAGTGAAGCTCTTCCTGCATTTTAGGAACATGTCATTAAACCATCTCCAATTTTTTTTACTGTTTCATGATGTAATGGTTATTTATGTGTAGATCTGAGTTAAAATTAGTTTTGTTAATAAAAACTAAACTTTTAATTAACAAATCAGCAGCACTAGGAAGAAATGTGCATATCAGATACTTTCAAATATCACAAAACTGTAGTGCTATCTGTGGAATTACAGTGAATGTATTGCAATTATTTCCATCGGCCACTTTTTAAGATACATAACAAAGTTTATTTGTTCATTCCAGAACATATTATCATCTTCATCATAATCAACAATTGCCACCAAGCTCAGGAAATCTTTCCCATCTTAAAGTTAATCTTAAATATATCTCTATAACACTGACATGAGCTGTTTCTTTTTAAAACATAAACAGTAATTGAAAA
This sequence comes from Taudactylus pleione, assembly GCA_031769625.1. Classification (NCBI taxonomy): domain Eukaryota; kingdom Metazoa; phylum Chordata; class Amphibia; order Anura; family Myobatrachidae; genus Taudactylus; species Taudactylus pleione. The sequence goes on from JAUIMM010000084.1 coordinate 5,352,872, forward strand.
ATTGAAATCAATATTTTTTGGAAACCATCATTCTCACCATTGTATCCTAATCTTGATTTAATCCTAGTTTGCCGCCTTGATGTTATGAACTAATTATTTCACATATACATTTGCAGAATCCTATGATGTGCCTTTCACAATATCCATACTGCCACTAAAGAATGCAAAATTTGATCTTGAGAGATCTGCAGAGATGAAATGAATGATGAGAGAAAATGCATGTTAATAAACAAATTTATGATTGTGCAGTGGCAGGTGTGCTAATTCTACATTAAATAAGCATGGGACCAATGAAATAAACAGAATGATAATAAATTATTTTGTACTCCAGGTAATGTCTGGTAGTGGTATAGAAGTAGTTGTGGCCGAGTGGTTAAGGCGATTGTCTTGAAATCCATTGGGGTTTCACCGCACAGGTTCAAATCCTACCAGCTACATCTTGCTTTTTGAGCACGCCAAAAACAGACATACTTCCTTGACTCCTTTTTTTTCTAGGAGACTATACTAGCTATTATATTTCCCATAGTTTGTCTATTAATATAGCAGCTACCAAATAGAAATTGCAACAGGTTTTAAATGACAATCATGAAATGGAAAGCAATTATTTTTCCACAGAAGCTCATCACAAAATCAACGTGCAGGTAGTTGTGGCCGAGTGGTTAAGGCGATGGCCTCGAAATCCATTGGGGTTTCCCTGCGCAGGTTCAAATCCTGCCAGATACGTTACGTTATGCTTTTCAAACTTATTTAAAAACACAATATGCATTTAAGATGTAGAAAAGCAAAATATGTTATGTTGAACAATGTAACTGTCTCATCCTAAATCACCTTCACCTGCATCCTATTTCACAATGGACTGCTTTTTGAAGCACGTGATCTCTGACAGTGAGGCTCTTCCTGCATTTTAGGAACATGTCATTAAACCATCTCCAATTTTTTTTTACTGTTTCATGATGTAATGGTTATTTATGTGTAGATCTGAGTTAAAATTAGTTTTGTTAATAACAACTAAACTTTTAATTAACAAATCAGCAGCACTAGGAAGAAATGTGCATATCAGATACTTTCAAATATCACAAAACTGTAGTGCTATCTGTGGAATTACAGTGAATGTATTGCAATTATTTCCATCGGCCACTTTTTAAGATACATAACAAAGTTTATTTGTTCATTCCAGAACATATTATCATCTTCATCATAATCAACAATTGCCACCAAGCTCAGGAAATCTTTCCCATCTTAAAGTTAATCTTAAATATATCTCTATAACACTGACATGAGCTGTTTCTTTTTAAAACTTAAACAGTAATTGAAAAATTTAAATCAATAATTTTTGGAAACCATCATTCTCACCATTGTATCCTAATCCTGATTTAATCCTAGTTTGCCGCCTTGATGTTATGAACTAATTATTTCACATATACATTTGCAGAATCCTATGATGTGCCTTTCACAATATCCATACTGCCACTAAAGAATGCAAAATTTGATCTTGAGAGATCTGCAGAGATGAAATGAATGATGAGAGAAAATGCATGTTAATAAACAAATTTATGATTGTGCAGTGGCAGGTGTGCTAATTCTACATTAAATAAGCATGGGACCAATGAAATAAACAGAATGATAATAAATTATTTTGTACTCCAGGTAATGTCTGGTAGTGGTATAGAAGTAGTTGTGGCCGAGTGGTTAAGGCGATTGTCTTGAAATCCATTGGGGTTTCCCCGCACAGGTTCAAATCCTACCAGCTACATCTTGCTTTTTGAGCACGCCAAAAGCAGACATACTTCCTTGACTCCTTTATTTTCTAGGAGACTATACTAGCTATTATATTTCCCATAGTTTGTCTATTAATATAGCAGCTACCAAATAGAAATTGCAACAGGTTTTAAATGACAATCATGAAATGGAAAGCAATTATTTTTCCACAGAAGCTCATCACAAAATCAATGTGCAGGTAGTTGTGGCCGAGTGGTTAAGGCGATGGACTCGAAATCCATTGGGGTTTCCCTGCGCAGGTTCAAATCCTGCCAGCTACGTTACGTTATGCTTTTCAAACTTATTTAAAAACACAATATGCATTTAAGATGTAGAAAAGCAAAATATGTTATGTTGAACAATGTAACTGTCTCATCCTAAATCACCTTCACCTGCATCCTATTTCACAATGGACTGCTTTTTGAAGCACGTGATCTCTGACAGTGAGGCTCTTACTGCATTTTAGGAACATGTCATTAAACCATCTCCAATTTTTTTTTACTGTTTCATGATGTAATGGTTATTTATGTGTAGATCTGAGTTAAAATTAGTTTTGTTAATAACAACTAAACTTTTAATTAACAAATCAGCAGCACTAGGAAGAAATGTGCATATCAGATACTTTCAAATATCACAAAACTGTAGTGCTATCTGTGGAATTACAGTGAATGTATTGCAATTATTTCCATCGGCCACTTTTTAAGATACATAACAAAGTTTATTTGTACATTCCAGAACATATTATCATCTTCATCATAATCAACAATTGCCACCAAGCTCAGGAAATCTTTCCCATCTTAAAGTTAATCTTAAATATATCTCTATAACACTGACATGAGCTGTTTCTTTTTAAAACATAAACAGTAATTGAAAAATTTAAATCAATATTTTTTGGAAACCATCATACTCACCATTGTATCCTAATCCTGATTTATTCCTAGTTTGCAGCCTTGATGTTATGAACTAATTATTTCACATATACATTTGCAGAATCCTATGATGTGCCTTTCACAATATCCATACTGCCACTAAAGAATGCAAAATTTGATCTTGAGAGATCTGCAGAGATGAAATGAATGATGAGAGAAAATGCATGTTAATAAACAAATTTATGATTGTTCAGTGGCAGGTGTGCTAATTCTACATTAATTTAGCAGAACGATAATAAATTATTTTGTATTCCAGGTAATGTCTGGTAGTGGTATAGCAGTAGTTGTGGCCGAGTGGTTAAGGCGATGGATTTGAAATCCATTGGGGTTTCCCCGCGCAGGTTCAAATCCTACCAGCTAAGTCTTGCTTTTCGAGCATGTCAAAAACAGAGATCATACTTCCTTGACTCCTTTATTTTCTAGGAAACTATACTAGCTATTATATTTCCCATAGTTTGTCTATTAATATAGCAGCTACCAAATAGAAATTGCAACAGGTTTTAAATGACAATCATGAAATGGAAAGCAATTATTTTTCCACAGAAGCTCATCACAAAATCAACGTGCAGGTAGTTGTGGCCGAGTGGTTAAGGCGATGGACTCGAAATACATTGGGGTTTCCCCGCGCAGGTTCAAATCCTGCCAGCTACGTTTTGCTTTTCAAACTTATTTAAAAACACAATATGCATTTAAGATGTAGAAAAGCAAAATATGTTATGTTGAACAATGTAACTGTCTCATCCTAAATCACCTTCACCTGCATCCTATTTCACAATGGACTGCTTTTTGAAGCACGTGATCTAAGACAGTGAAGCTCTTCCTGCATTTTAGGAACATGTCATTAAACCATCTCCAATTTTTTTTTACTGTTTCATGATGTAATGGTTATTTATGTGTAGATCTGATTTAAAATTAGTTTTGTTAATAAAAACTAAACTTTTAATTAACAAATCAGCAGCACTAGGAAGAAATGTGCATATCAGATACTTTCAAATATCACAAAACTGTAGTGCTATCTGTGGAATTACAGTGAATGTATTGCAATTATTTCCATCGGCCACTTTTTAAGATACATAACAAAGTTTATTTGTTCATTCCAGAACATATTATCATCTTCATCATAATCAACAATTGCCACCAAGCTCAGGAAATCTTTCCCATCTTAAAGTTAATCTTAAATATATCTCTATAACACTGACATGAGCTGTTTCTTTTTAAAACATAAACAGTAATTGAAAAATTTAAATCAATATTTTTTGGAAACCATCATTCTCACCATTGTATCCTAATCCTGATTTAATCCTAGTTTGCCGCCTTGATGTTATGAACTAATTATTTCACATATACATTTGCAGAATCCTATGATGTGCCTTTCACAATATCCATACTGCCACTAAAGAATGCAAAATTTGATCTTGAGAGATCTGCAGAGATGAAATGAATGATGAGAGAAAATGCATGTTAATAAACAAATTTATGATTGTGCAGTGGCAGGTGTGCTAATTCTACATTAAATAAGCATGGGACCAATGAAATAAACAGAATGATAATAAATTATTTTGTACTCCAGGTAATGTCTGGTAGTGGTATAGAAGTAGTTGTGGCCGAGTGGTTAAGGCGATTGTCTTGAAATCCATTGGGGTTTCCCCGCACAGGTTCAAATCCTACCAGCTACATCTTGCTTTTTGAGCACGCCAAAAACAGACATACTTCCTTGACTCCTTTATTTTCTAGGAGACTATACTAGCTATTATATTTCCCATAGTTTGTCTATTAATATAGCAGCTACCAAATAGAAATTGCAACAGGTTTTAAATGACAATCATGAAATGGAAAGCAATTATTTTTCCACAGAAGCTCATCACAAAATCAACGTGCAGGTAGTTGTGGCCGAGTGGTTAAGGCGATGGACTCGAAATCCATTGGGGTTTCCCTGCTCAGGTTCAAATCCTGCCAGCTACGTTCCGTTATGCTTTTCAAACTTATTTAAAAACACAATATGCATTTAAGATGTAGAAAAGCAAAATATGTTATGTTGAACAATGTAACTGTCTCATCCTAAATCACCTTCACCTGCATCCTATTTCACAATGGACTGCTTTTTGAAGCACGTGATCTCTGACAGTGAGGCTCTTCCTGCATTTTAGGAACATGTCATTAAACCATCTCCAATTTTTTTTTACTGTTTCATGATGTAATGGTTATTTATGTGTAGATCTGAGTTAAAATTAGTTTTGTTAATAACAACTAAACTTTTAATTAACAAATCAGCAGCACTAGGTAGAAATGTGCATATCAGATACTTTCAAATATCACAAAACTGTAGTGCTATCTGTGGAATTACAGTGAATGTATTGCAATTATTTCCATCGGCCACTTTTTAAGATACATAACAAAGTTTATTTGTTCATTCCAGAACATATTATCATCTTCATCATAATCAACAATTGCCACCAAGCTCAGGAAATCTTTCCCATCTTAAAGTTAATCTTAAATATATCTCTATAACACTGACATGAGCTGTTTCTTTTTAAAACATAAACAGTAATTGAAAAATTTAAATCAATATTTTTTGGAAACCATCATTCTCATCATTGTATCCTAATCCTGATTTAATCCTAGTTTGCAGCCTTGATGTTATGAACTAATTATTTCACATATACATTTGCAGAATCCTATGATGTGCCTTTCACAATATCCATACTGCCACTAAAGAATGCAAAATTTGATCTTGAGAGATCTGCAGAGATGAAATGAATGATGAGAGAAAATGCATGTTAATAAACAAATTTATGATTGTGCAATGGCAGGTGTGCTAATTCTACATTAAATAAGCATGGGACCAATGAAATAAACAGAACGATAATAAATTATTTTGTACTCCAGGTAATGTCTGGTAGTGGTATAGAAGTAGTTGTGGCCGAGTGGTTAAGGCGATGGACTTGAAATCCATTGGGGTTTCCCCGCGCAGGTTCAAATCCTGCCAGGTATGTCTTGCTTTTCGAGCATGTCAACAACAGAGATGATACTTCCTTGACTCATTTATTTTCTAGGAAACTATACTAGCTATCGTATTTCCCATAGTTTGTCTATTAATATAGCAGCTACCAAATAGAAATTGCAACAGGTTTTAAATGACAATCATGAAATGGAAAGCAATTATTTTTCCACAGAAGCTCATCACAAAATCAACGTGCAGGTAGTTGTGGCCGAGTGGTTAAGGCGATGGACTCAAAATCCATTGGGGTTTCCCCGCGCAAGTTCAAATCCTGCCAGCTACATTTTGCTTTTCAAACTTATTTAAAAACACAATATGCATTTAAGATGTAGAAAAGCAAAATATGTTATGTTAAACAATGTAACTGTCTCATCCTAAATCACCTTCACTTGCATCCTATTTCACAATGGACTGCGTTTTGAAGCACGTGATCTCAGACAGTGAGGCTCTTCCTGCATTTTAGGAACATGTCATCAAACCATCTCCAATTTGTTTTTACTGTTTTATGATGTAATGGTTATTTATGTGTAGATCTGAGTTAAAATTAGTTTTGTTAATAACAACTAAACTTTTAATTAACAAATCAGCAGCACTAGGTAGAAATGTGCATATCAGATACTTTCAAATATCACAAAACTGTAGTGCTATCTGTGGAATTACAGTGAATGTATTGCAATTATTTCCATCGGCCACTTTTTAAGATACATAACAAAGTTTATTTGTTCATTCCAGAACATATTATCATCTTCATCATAATCAACAATTGCCACCAAGCTCAGGAAATCTTTACCATCTTAAAGTTAATCTTAAATATATCTCTATAACACTGACATGAGCTGTTTCTTTTTAAAACATAAACAGTAATTGAAAAATTTAAATCAATATTTTTTGGAAAGCATCATACTCACCATTGTATCCTAATCCTGATTTAATCCTAGTTTGCAGCCTTGATGTTATGAACTAATTATTTCACATATACATTTGCAGAATCCTATGATGTGCCTTTCACAATATCCATACTGCCACTAAAGAATGCAAAATTTGATCTTGAGAGATCTGCAGAGATGAAATGAATGATGTGAGAAAATGCATGTTAATAAACAAATTTATGATTGTGCAGTGGCAGGTGTGCTAATTCTACATTAAATAAGCATGGGACCAATGAAATAAACAGAACGATAATAAATAATTTTGTACTCCAGGTAATGTCTGGTAGTGGTATAGAAGTAGTTGCGGCCGAGTGGTTAAGGCGATGGACTTGAAATCCATTGGGGTTTCCCAATGGATATGTCTTGCTTTTCGAGCATGTCAAAAACAGAGACGATACTTCCTTGACTCATTTATTTTCTAGGAAACTATACTAGCTATTATATCTCCCATAGATTGTCTATTAATATAGCAGCTACCAAATAGAAATTGCAACAGGTTTTAAATGACAATCATGAAATGGAAAGCAATTATTTTTCCACAGAAGCTCATCACAAAATCAACGTGCAGGTAGTTGTGGCCGAGTGGTTAAGGCGATGGACTCGAAATACATTGGGGTTTCCCCGCGCAGGTTCAATTCCTGTCAGCTACATTTTGCTTTTCAAACTTATTTAAAAACACAATATGCATTTAAGATGTAGAAAAGCAAAATATGTTATGTTAAACAATGTAACTGTCTCATCCTAAATCACCTTCACTTGCATCCTATTTCACAATGGACTGCGTTTTGAAGCACGTGATCTCAGACAGTGAGGCTCTTCCTGCATTTTAGGAACATGTCATCAAACCATCTCCAATTTGTTTTTACTGTTTTATGATGTAATGGTTATTTATGTGTAGATCTGAGTTAAAATTTGTTTTGTTAATAACAACTAAACTTTTAATTAACAAATCAGCAGCACTAGGAAGAAATGTGCATATCAGATACTTTCAAATATCACAAAACTGTAGTGCTATCTGTGGAATTACAGTGAATGTATTGCAATTATTTCCATCAGCCACTTTGTAAGATACATAACAAAGTTTATTTGTTCATTCCAGAACATATTATCATCTTCATCATAATCAACAATTGCCACCAAGCTCAGGAAATCTTTCCCATCTTAAAGTTAATCTTAAATATATCTCTATAACACTGACATGAGCTGTTTCTTTTTAAAACATAAACAGTAATTGAAAAATTTAAATCAATATTTTTTGGAAACCATCATACTCACCATTGTATCCTAATCCTGATTTAATCCTAGTTTGCAGCCTTGATGTTATGAACTAATTATTTCACATATACATTTGCAGAATCCTTTGATGTGCCTTTCACAATATCCATACTGCCACTAAAGAATTCAAAATTTGATCTTGAGAGATCTGCAGAGATGAAATGAATGATGAGAGTAAATGCATGTTAATAAACAAATTTATGATTGTGCAGTGGCAGGTGTGCTAATTCTACATTAAATAAGCATGGGACCAATGAAATAAACAGAACGATAATAAATAATTTTGTACTCCAGGTAATGTCGGGTAGCGATATAGAAGTAGTTGTGGCTGAGTGGTTAAGGCAATGGACTTGAAATCTTTTGGGGTTTCCCCGCGCAGGTTCAAATCCTGCCAGCTACGTCTTGCTTTTCGAGCATGTCAAAAACAGAGATCATACTTCCTTGACTCATTTATTTTCTAGGAAACTATACTAGCTATTATATTTCCCATAGTTTGTCTATTAATATAGCAGCTACCAAATAGAAATTGCAACAGGTTTTAAATGACAATCATGAAATGGAAAGCAATTATTTTTCCACAGAAGCTCATCACAAAATCAACGTGCAGGTAGTTGTGGCCGAGTGGTTAAGGCGATGGACTCGAAATACATTGGGGTTTCCCCGCGCAGGTTCAAATCCTGCCAGCTACGTTCTGCTTTTCAAACTTATTTAAAAACACAATATGCATTTAAGATGTAGAAAAGCAAAATATGTTATGTTGAACAATGTAACTGTCTCATCCTAAATCACCTTCACCTGCATCCTATTTCACCATGGACTGCTTTTTGAAGCACGTGATCTCAGACAGTGAGGCTCTTCCTGCATTTTAGGAACATGTCATTAAACCATCTCCAATTTTTTTTTACTGTTTCATGATGTAATGGTTATTTATGTGTAGATCTGAGTTAAAATTAGTTTTGTTAATAAAAACTAAACTTTTAATTAACAAATCAGCAGCACTAGGAAGAAATGTGCATATCAGATACTTTCAAATATCACAAAACTGAAGTGCTATCTGTGGAATTACAGTGAATGTATTGCAATTATTTCCATCGGCCACTTTTTAAGATACATAACAAAGTTTATTTGTTAATTCCAGAACATATTATCATCTTCATCATAATCAACAATTGCCACCAAGCTCAGGAAATCTTTCCCATCTTAAAGTTAATCTTAAATATATCTCTATAACACTGACATGACCTGTTTCTTTTTAAAACATAAACAGTAATTGAAAAATTAAAATCAATATTTTTTGGAAACCATCATTCTCACCATTGTATCCTAATCCTGATTTAATCCTAGTTTGCAGCCTTGATGTTATGAACTAATTATTTCACATATACATTTGCAGAATCCTATGATGTGCCTTTCACAATATCCATACTGCCACTAAAGAATGCAAAATTTGATCTTGAGAGATCTGCAGAGATGAAATTAATGATGAGAGAAAATGCATGTTAATAAACAAATTTATGATTGTGCAGTGGCAGGTGTGCTAATTCTACATTAAATAAGCATGGGACCAATGAAATAAACAGAATGATAATAAATTATTTTGTACTCCAGGTAATGTCTGGTAGTGGTATAGAAGTAGTTGTGGCCGAGTGGTTAAGGCGATGGACTTGAAATCCTTTGGGGTTTCCCCGCACAGGTTCAAATCCTACCAGCTACACCTTGCTTTTCGAGCACGCCAAAAACAGACATACTTCCTTGACTCCTTTATTTTCTAGGAGACTATACTAGCTATTATATTTCCCATAGTTTGTCTATTAATATAGCAGCTACCAAATAGAAATTGCAACAGCTTTTAAATGACAATCATGAAATGGAAAGCAATTATTTTTCCACAGAAGCTCATCACAAAATCAATGTGCAGGTAGTTGTGGCCGAGTGGTTAAGGCGATGGACTCGAAATACATTGGGGTTTCCCCGCGCAGGTTCAAATCCTGCCAGCTACGTTTTGCTTTTCAAACTTATTTAAAAACACAATATGCATTTAAGATGTAGAAAAGCAAAATATGTTATGTTGAACAATGTAACTGTCTCATCCTAAATCACCTTCACCTGCATCCTATTTCACAATGGACTGCTTTTTGAAGCACGTGATCTAAGACAGTGAAGCTCTTCCTGCATTTTAGGAACATGTCATTAAACCATCTCCAATTTTTTTTTACTGTTTCATGATGTAATGGTTATTTATGTGTAGATCTGAGTTAAAATTAGTTTTGTTAATAAAAACTAAACTTTTAATTAACAAATCAGCAGCACTAGGAAGAAATGTGCATATCAGATACTTTCAAATATCACAAAACTGAAGTGCTATCTGTGGAATTACAGTGAATGTATTGCAATTATTTCCATCGGCCACTTTTTAAGATACATAACAAAGTTTATTTGTTAATTCCAGAACATATTATCATCTTCATCATAATCAACAATTGCCACCAAGCTCAGGAAATCTTTCCCATCTTAAAGTTAATCTTAAATATATCTCTATAACACTGACATGACCTGTTTCTTTTTAAAACATAAACAGTAATTGAAAAATTAAAATCAATATTTTTTGGAAACCATCATTCTCACCATTGTATCCTAATCCTGATTTAATCCTAGTTTGCAGCCTTGATGTTATGAACTAATTATTTCACATATACATTTGCAGAATCCTATGATGTGCCTTTCACAATATCCATACTGCCACTAAAGAATGCAAAATTTGATCTTGAGAGATCTGCAGAGATGAAATTAATGATGAGAGAAAATGCATGTTAATAAACAAATTTATGATTGTGCAGTGGCAGGTGTGCTAATTCTACATTAAATAAGCATGGGACCAATGAAATAAACAGAATGATAATAAATTATTTTGTACTCCAGGTAATGTCTGGTAGTGGTATAGAAGTAGTTGTGGCCGAGTGGTTAAGGCGATGGACTTGAAATCCTTTGGGGTTTCCCCGCACAGGTTCAAATCCTACCAGCTACACCTTGCTTTTCGAGCACGCCAAAAACAGACATACTTCCTTGACTCCTTTATTTTCTAGGAGACTATACTAGCTATTATATTTCCCATAGTTTGTCTATTAATATAGCAGCTACCAAATAGAAATTGCAACAGCTTTTAAATGACAATCATGAAATGGAAAGCAATTATTTTTCCACAGAAGCTCATCACAAAATCAATGTGCAGGTAGTTGTGGCCGAGTGGTTAAGGCGATGGACTCGAAATACATTGGGGTTTCCCCGCGCAGGTTCAAATCCTGCCAGCTACGTTTTGCTTTTCAAACTTATTTAAAAACACAATATGCATTTAAGATGTAGAAAAGCAAAATATGTTATGTTGAACAATGTAACTGTCTCATCCTAAATCACCTTCACCTGCATCCTATTTCACAATGGACTGCTTTTTGAAGCACGTGATCTAAGACAGTGAAGCTCTTCCTGCATTTTAGGAACATGTCATTAAACCATCTCCAATTTTTTTTTACTGTTTCATGATGTAATGGTTATTTATGTGTAGATCTGAGTTAAAATTAGTTTTGTTAATAAAAACTAAACTTTTAATTAACAAATCAGCAGCACTAGGAAGAAATGTGCATATCAGATACTTTCAAATATCACAAAACTGAAGTGCTATCTGTGGAATTACAGTGAATGTATTGCAATTATTTCCATCGGCAACTTTTTAAGATACATAACAAAGTTTATTTGTTAATTCCAGAACATATTATCATCTTCATCATAATCAACAATTGCCACCAAGCTCAGGAAATCTTTCCCATCTTAAAGTTAATCTTAAATATATCTCTATAACACTGACATGACCTGTTTCTTTTTAAAACATAAACAGTAATTGAAAAATTAAAATCAATATTTTTTGGAAACCATCATTCTCACCATTGTATCCTAATCCTGATTTAATCCTAGTTTGCAGCCTTGATGTTATGAACTAATTATTTCACATATACATTTGCAGAATCCTATGATGTGCCTTTCACAATATCCATACTGCCACTAAAGAATGCAAAATTTGATCTTGAGAGATCTGCAGAGATGAAATGAATGATGAGAGAAAATGCATGTTAATAAACAAATTTATGATTGTGCAGTGGCAGGTGTGCTAATTCTACATTAAATAAGCATGGGACCAATGAAATAAACAGAATGATAATAAATTATTTTGTACTCCAGGTAATGTCTGGTAGTGGTATAGAAGTAGTTGTGGCCGAGTGGTTAAGGCGATGGACTTGAAATCCTTTGGGGTTTCCCCGCACAGGTTCAAATCCTACCAGCTACACCTTGCTTTTCGAGCACGCCAAAAACAGACATACTTCCTTGACTCCTTTATTTTCTAGGAGACTATACTAGCTATTATATTTCCCATAGTTTGTCTATTAATATAGCAGCTACCAAATAGAAATTGCAACAGCTTTTAAATGACAATCATGAAATGGAAAGCAATTATTTTTCCACAGAAGCTCATCACAAAATCAATGTGCAGGTAGTTGTGGCCGAGTGGTTAAGGCGATGAACTCGAAATACATTGGGGTTTCCCCGCGCAGGTTCAAATCCTGCCAGCTACGTTTTGCTTTTCAAACTTATTTAAAAACACAATATGCATTTAAGATGTAGAAAAGCAAAATATGTTATGTTGAACAATGTAACTGTCTCATCCTAAATCACCTTCACCTGCATCCTATTTCACAATGGACTGCTTTTTGAAGCACGTGATCTAAGACAGTGAAGCTCTTCCTGCATTTTAGGAACATGTCATTAAACCATCTCCAATTTTTTTTTACTGTTTCATGATGTAATGGTTATTTATGTGTAGATCTGAGTTAAAATTAGTTTTGTTAATAAAAACTAAACTTTTAATTAACAAATCAGCAGCACTAGGAAGAAATGTGCATATCAGATACTTTCAAATATCACAAAACTGTAGTGCTATCTGTAGAATTACAGTGAATGTATTGCAATTATTTCCATCGGCCACTTTTTAAGATACATAACAAAGTTTATTTGTTCATTCCAGAACATATTATCATCTTCATCATAATCAACAATTGCCACCAAGCTCAGGAAATCTTTCCCATCTTAAAGTTAATCTTAAATATATCTCTATAACACTGACATGAGCTGTTTCTTTTTAAAACATAAACAGTAATTGAAAAATTTAAATCAATATTTTTTGGAAACCATCATTCTCACCATTGTATCCTAATCCTGATTTAATCCTAGTTTGCAGCCTTGATGTTATGAACTAATTATTTCACATATACATTTGCAGAATCCTATGATGTGCCTTTCACAATATCCATACTGCCACTAAAGAATCCAAAATTTGATCTTGAGAGATCTGCAGAGATGAAATGAATGATGAGAGAAAATGCATGTTAATAAACAAATTTATGATTGTGCAGTGGCAGGTGTGCTAATTCTACATTAAATAAGCATGGGACCAATGAAATAAACAGAATGATAATAAATTATTTTGTACTCCAGGTAATGTCTGGCAGTGGTATAGAAGTAGTTGTGGCCGAGTGGTTAAGACGATCGTCTTGAAATCCATTGGGGTTTCCCCGCACAGGTTCAAATCCTACCAGCTACATCTTGCTTTTCGAGCACGCCAAAAACAGACATACTTCCTTGACTCCTTTATTTTCTAGGAGACTATACTAGCTATTATATTTCCCATAGTTTGTCTATTAATATAGCAGCTACCAAATAGAAATTGCAACAGGTTTTAAATGACAATCATGAAATGGAAAGCAATTATTTTTCCACAGAAGCTCATCACAAAATCAACGTGCAGGTAGTTGTGGCCGAGTGGTTAAGGCGATGGACTCGAAATCCATTGGGGTTTCCCTGCGCAGGTTCAAATCCTGCCAGCTACGTTACGTTATGCTTTTCAAACTTATTTAAAAACACAATATGCATTTAAGATGTAGAAAAGCAAAATATGTTATGTTGAACAATGTAACTGTCTCATCCTAAATCACCTTCACCTGCATCCTATTTCACAATGGACTGCTTTTTGAAGCACGTGATCTCTGACAGTGAGGCTCTTCCAGCATTTTAGGAACATGTCATTAAACCATCTCCAATTTTTTTTTACTGTTTCATGATGTAATGGTTATTTATGTGTAGATCTGAGTTAAAATTAGTTTTGTTAATAACAACTAAACTTTTAATTAACAAATCAGCAGCACTAGGTAGAAATGTGCATATCAGATACTTTCAAATATCACAAAACTGTAGTGCTATCTGTGGAATTACAGTGAATGTATTGCAATTATTTCCATCGGCCACTTTTTAAAATACATAACAAAGTTTATTTGTTCATTCCAGAACATATTATCATCTTCATCATAATCAACAATTGCCACCAAGCTCAGGAAATCTTTCCCATCTTAAAGTTAATCTTAAATATATCTCTATAACACTGACATGAGCTGTTTCTTTTTAAAACATAAACAGTAATTGAAAAATTTAAATCAATATTTTTTGGAAAGCATCATACTCACCATTGTATCCTAATCCTGATTTAATCCTAGTTTGCAGCCTTGATGTTATGAACTAATTATTTCACATATACATTTGCAGAATCCTATGATGTGCCTTTCACAATATCCATACTGCAACTAAAGAATGCAAAATTTGATCTTGAGAGATCTGCAGAGATGAAATGAATGATGTGAGAATATGCATGTTAATAAACAAATTTTTGATTGTGCAGTGGCAGGTGTGCTAATTCTACATTAAATAAGCATGGGACCAATGAAATAAACAGAACGATAATAAATAATTTTGTACTCCAGGTAATGTCTGGTAGTGGTATAGAAGTAGTTGTGGCCGAGTGGTTAAGGCGATGGACTTGAAATCCATTGGGGTTTCACCGCGCAGGTTCAAATCCTGCCAGCTAAGTCTTGCTTTTCGAGCATGTCAAAAACAGAGATCATACTTCCTTGACTCCTTTATTTTCTAGGAAACTATACTAGCTATTATATTTCCCATAGTTTGTCTATTAATATAGCAGCTACCAAAAAGAAATTGCAACAGGTTTTAAATGACAATCATGAAATGGAAAGCAATTATTTTTCCACAGAAGCTCATCAAGAAATCACCGTGCAGGTAGTTGTGGCTGAGTGGTTAAGGCGATGGACTCGAAATCCATTGGGGTTTCCCCGCGCAGATTCAAATCCTGCCAGCTTCCTTTTGCTTTTCAAACTTATTTAAAAACACAATATGCATTTAAGATGTAGAAAAGCAAAATATGTTATGTTGAACAATGTAACTGTCTCATCCTAAATCACCTTCACCTGCATCCTATTTAACAATGGACTACTTTTTGAAGCACGTGATCTCAGACAGTGAGGCTCTTCCTGCATTTTAGGAACATGTCATCAAACCATCTCCAATTTTTTTTTACTGTTTCATGATGTAATGGTTATTTATGTGTAGATCTGAGTTAAAATTTGTTTTGTTCATAACAACTAAACTTTTAATTAACAAATCAGCAGCACTAGGAAGAAATGTGCATATCAGATACTTTCAAATATCACAAAACTGTAGTGCTATCTGTGGAATTACAGTGAATGTATTGCAATTATTTCCATCAGCCACTTTGTAAGATACATAACAAAGTTTATTTGTTCATTCCAGAACATATTATCATCTTCATCATAATCAACAATTGCCACCAAGCTTAGGAAATCTTTCCCATCTTAAAGTTAATCTTAAATATATCTCTATAACACTGACATGAGCTGTTTCTTTTTAAAACATAAACAGTAATTGAAAAATTAAAATCAATATTTTTTGGAAACAATCATACTCACCATTGTATCCTAATCCTGATTTAATCCTAGTTTGCAGCCTTGATGTTATGAACTAATTATTTCACATATACATTTGCAGAATCCTATGATGTGCCTTTCACAATATCCATACTGCCACTAAAGAATGCAAAGTTGGATTTGAGAGATCTGCAGAGATGTAATGAATGATGAGAGAAAATGCATGTTAATAAACAAATTTATGATTGTGCAGTGGCAGGTGTGCTAATTCTACATTAAATAAGCATGGGACCAATGAAATAAACAGAACGATAATAAATTATTTTGTACTCCAGCTAATGTCAGGTAGTGGTATAGAAGTAGTTGTGGCCGAGTGGTTAAGGCGATGGACTTGAAATCCATTGGGGTTTCACCGCGCAGGTTCAAATCCTGCCAGCTAAGTCTTGCTTTTCGAGCATGTCAAAAACAGAGATCATACTTCCTTGACTCCTTTATTTTCTAGGAAACTATACTAGCTATTATATTTCCCATAGTTTGTCTATTAATATAGCAGCTACCAAAAAGAAATTGCAACAGGTTTTAAATGACAATCATGAAATGGAAAGCAATTATTTTTCCACAGAAGCTCATCAAAAAATCAACGTGCAGGTAGTTGTGGCCGAGTGGTTAAGGCGATGGACTCGAAATACATTGGGGTTTCCCCGCGCAGGTTCAAATCCTGCCAGCTACGTTTTGCTTTTCAAACTTATTTAAAAACACAATATGCATTTAAGATGTAGAAAAGCAAAATATGTTATGTTGAACAATGTAACTGTCTCATCCTAAATCACCTTCACCTGCATCCTATTTCACAATGGACTGCTTTTTGAAGCACGTGATCTCTGACAGTGAGGCTCTTCCAGCATTTTAGGAACATGTCATTAAACCATCTCCAATTTTTTTTTACTGTTTCATGATGTAATGGTTATTTATGTGTAGATCTGAGTTAAAATTAGTTTTGTTAATAACAACTAAACTTTTAATTAACAAATCAGCAGCACTAGGTAGAAATGTGCATATCAGATACTTTCAAATATCACAAAACTGTAGTGCTATCTGTGGAATTACAGTGAATGTATTGCAATTATTTCCATCGGCCACTTTTTAAGATACATAACAAAGTTTATTTGTTCATTCCAGAACATATTATCATCTTCATCATAATCAACAATTGCCACCAAGCTCAGGAAATCTTTCCCATCTTAAAGTTAATCTTAAATATATCTCTATAACACTGACATGAGCTGATTCTTTTTAAAACATAAACAGTAATTGAAAAATTGAAATCAATATTTTTTGGAAACCATCATTCTCACCATTGTATCCTAATCCTGATTTAATCCTAGTTTGCAGCATTGATGTTATGAACTAATTATTTCACATATACATTTGCAGAATCCTATGATGTGCCTTTCACAATATCCATACTGCCACTAAAGAATGCAAAATTTGATCTTGAGAGATCTGCAGAGATGAAATGAATGATGAGAGAAAATGCATGTTAATAAACAAATTTATGATTGTGCAGTGGCAGGTGTGCTAATTCTACATTAAATAAGCATGGGACCAATGAAATAAGCAGAACGATAATAAATTATTTTGTATTCCAGGTAATGTCTGGTAGTGGTATAGAAGTAGTTGTGGCCGAGTGGTTAAGGCGATGGACTTGAAATCTATTTGGGTTTCCCCGCGCAGGTTCAAATCCTGCCAGCTAAGTCTTGCTTTTCGAGCGTGTCAAAAACAGAGACTCCTTTATTTTCTAGGAAACTATACTAGCTATTATATTTCCCATAGTTTGTCTATTAATATAGCAGCTACCAAATAGAAATTGCAACAGGTTTTAAATGACAATCATGAAATGGAAAGCAATTATTTTTCCACAGAAGCTCATCAAAAAATCAACGTGCAGGTAGTTGTGGCCGAGTGGTTAAGGCGATGGACTCGAAATACATTGGGGTTTCCCCGCGCAGGTTCAAATCCTGCCAGCTACGTTTTGCTTTTCAAACTTATTTAAAAACACAATATGCATTTAAGATGTAGAAAAGCAAAATATGTTATGTTGAACAATGTAACTGTCTCATCCTAAATCACCTTCACCTGCATCCTATTTCACAATGGACTGCTTTTTGAAGCACGTGATCTCTGACAGTGAGGCTCTTCCAGCATTTTAGGAACATGTCATTAAACCATCTCCAATTTTTTTTTACTGTTTCATGATGTAATGGTTATTTATGTGTAGATCTGAGTTAAAATTAGTTTTGTTAATAACAACTAAACTTTTAATTAACAAATCAGCAGCACTAGGTAGAAATGTGCATATCAGATACTTTCAAATATCACAAAACTGTAGTGCTATCTGTGGAATTACAGTGAATGTATTGCAATTATTTCCATCGGCCACTTTTTAAGATACATAACAAAGTTTATTTGTTCATTCCAGAACATATTATCATCTTCATCATAATCAACAATTGCCACCAAGCTCAGGAAATCTTTCCCATCTTAAAGTTAATCTTAAATATATCTCTATAACACTGACATGAGCTGATTCTTTTTAAAACATAAACAGTAATTGAAAAATTGAAATCAATATTTTTTGGAAACAATCATACTCACCATTGTATCCTAATCCTGATTTAATCCTAGTTTGCAGCCTTGATGTTATGAACTAATTATTTCACATATACATTTGCAGAATCCTATGATGTGCCTTTCACAATATCCATACTGCCACTAAAGAATGCAAAATTGGATTTGAGAGATCTGCAGAGATGTAATGAATGATGAGAGAAAATGCATGTTAATAAACAAATTTATGATTGTGCAGTGGCAGGTGTGCTAATTCTACATTAAATAAGCATGGGACCAATGAAATAAACAGAACGATAATAAATTATTTTGTACTCCAGGTAATGTCAGGTAGTGGTATAGAAGTAGTTGTGGCCGACTGGTTAAGGTGATGGACTTGAAATCCATTTGGGTTTCCCTGCGCAGGTTCAAATCCTACCAGCTAAGTCTTGCTTTTCGAGCATGTCAAAAACAGAGACTCCTTTATTTTCTAGGAAACTATACTAGCTATTATATTTCCCATAGTTTGTCTATTAATATAGCAGCTACCAAATAGAAATTGCAACAGGTTTTAAATGACAATCATGAAATGGAAAGCAATTATTTTTCCACAGAAGCTCATCAAGAAATCACCGTGCAGGTAGTTGTGGCTGAGTGGTTAAGGCGATGGACTCGAAATCCATTGGGGTTTCCCCGCGCAGATTCAAATCCTGCCAGCTTCCTTTTGCTTTTCAAACTTATCTAAAAACACAATATGCATTTAAGATGTAGAAAAGCAAAATATGTTATGTTGAACAATGTAACTGTCTCATCCTAAATCACCTTCACCTGCATCCTATTTAACAATGGACTACTTTTTGAAGCACGTGATCTCAGACAGTGAGGCTCTTCCTGCATTTTAGGAACATGTCATCAAACCATCTCCAATTTTTTTTTACTGTTTCATGATGTAATGGTTATTTATGTGTAGATCTGAGTTAAAATTTGTTTTGTTCATAACAACTAAACTTTTAATTAACAAATCAGCAGCACTAGGAAGAAATGTGCATATCAGATACTTTCAAATATAACAAAACTGTAGTGCTATCTGTGGAATTACAGTGAATGTATTGCAATTATTTCCATCAGCCACTTTGTAAGATACATAACAAAGTTTATTTGTTCATTCCAGAACATATTATCATCTTCATCATAATCAACAATTGCCACCAAGCTTAGGAAATCTTTCCCATCTTAAAGTTAATCTTAAATATATCTCTATAACACTGACATGAGCTGTTTCTTTTTAAAACATAAACAGTAATTGAAAAATTAAAATCAATATTTTTTGGAAACAATCATACTCACCATTGTATCCTAATCCTGATTTAATCCTAGTTTGCAGCCTTGATGTTATGAACTAATTATTTCACATATACATTTGCAGAATCCTATGATGTGCCTTTCACAATATCCATACTGCCACTAAAGAATGCAAAATTGGATTTGAGAGATCTGCAGAGATGTAATGAATGATGAGAGAAAATGCATGTTAATAAACAAATTTATGATTGTGCAGTGGCAGGTGTGCTAATTCTACATTAAATAAGCATGGGACCAATGAAATAAACAGAACGATAATAAATTATTTTGTACTCCAGGTAATGTCAGGGAGTGGTATAGAAGTAGTTGTGGCCGACTGGTTAAGGTGATGGACTTGAAATCCATTTGGGTTTCCCTGCGCAGGTTCAAATCCTACCAGCTACGTCTTGCTTTTCAAGCATGTAAAAAACAAAGATCATACTTCCTTGACTCATTTATTTTCTAGGAATTTTTTTTTACTGTTTCATGATGTAATGGTTATTTATGTGTAGATCTGAGTTAAAATTTGTTTTGTTCATAACAACTAAACTTTTAATTAACAAATCAGCAGCACTAGGAAGAAATGTGCATATCAGATACTTTCAAATATCACAAAACTGTAGTGCTATCTGTGGAATTACAGTGAATGTATTGCAATTATTTCCATCAGCCACTTTGTAAGATACATAACAAAGTTTATTTGTTCATTCCAGAACATATTATCATCTTCATCATCTATACTAGCTATTCATCATCATCTATACTAGCTATTATATTTCCCATAGTTTGTCTATTAATATAGCAGCCACCAAATAGAAATTGCAACAGGTTTTAAATGACAATCATGAAATGGAAAGCAATTATTTTTCCACAGAAGCTCATCAAAAAATCAACGTGCAGGTAGTTGTGGCCGAGTGGTTAAGGCGGTGGAGTCGAAATCCATTGGGGTTTCCCCGCGCAGGTTCAAATCTTGCCAGCTACGTTTTGCTTTTCAAACTTATTTAAAAACACAATATGCATTTAAGATGTAGAAAAGCAAAATATGTTATGTTGAACAATGTAACTGTCTCATCCTAAATCACCTTCACTTGCATCCTATTTCACAATGGACTGCGTTTTGAAGCACGTGATCTCAGACAGTGAGGCTCTTCCTGCATTTTAGGAACATGTCATCAAACCATCTCCAATTTGTTTTTACTGTTTTATGATGTAATGGTTATTTATGTGTAGATCTGAGTTAAAATTTGTTTTGTTAATAACAACTAAACTTTTAATTAACAAATCAGCAGCACTAGGAAGAAATGTGCATATCAGATACTTTCAAATATCACAAAACTGTAGTGCTATCTGTGGAATTACAGTGAATGTATTGCAATTATTTCCATCAGCCACTTTGTAAGATACATAACAAAGTTTATTTGTTCATTCCAGAACATATTATCATCTTCATCATAATCAACAATTGCCACCAAGCTCAGGAAATCTTTCCCATCTTAAAGTTAATCTTAAATATATCTCTATAACACTGACATGAGCTGTTTCTTTTTAAAACATAAACAGTAATTGAAAAATTTAAATCAATATTTTTTGGAAACCATCATACTCACCATTGTATCCTAATCCTGATTTAATCCTAGTTTGCAGCCTTGATGTTATGAACTAATTATTTCACATATACATTTGCAGAATCCTTTGATGTGCCTTTCACAATATCCATACTGCCACTAAAGAATTCAAAATTTGATCTTGAGAGATCTGCAGAGATGAAATGAATGATGAGAGTAAATGCATGTTAATAAACAAATTTATGATTGTGCAGTGGCAGGTGTGCTAATTCTACATTAAATAAGCATGGGACCAATGAAATAAACAGAACGATAATAAATAATTTTGTACTCCAGGTAATGTCGGGTAGAGATATAGAAGTAGTTGTGGCTGAGTGGTTAAGGCGATGGACTAGAAATCTTTTGGGGTTTCCCTGCGCAGGTTCAAATCCTGCCAGCTACGTCTTGCTTTTCGAGCATGTCAAAAACAGAGATCATACTTCCTTGACTCATTTATTTTCTAGGAAACTATACTAGCTATTATATTTCCCATAGTTTGTCTATTAATATAGCAGCTACCAAATAGAAATTGCAACAGGTTTTAAATGACAATCATGAAATGGAAAGCAATTATTTTTCCACAGAAGCTCATCACAAAATCAACGTGCAGGTAGTTGTGGCCGAGTGGTTAAGGCGATGGACTCGAAATACATTGGGGTTTCCCCGCGCAGGTTCAAATCCTGCCAGCTACGTTTTGCTTTTCAAACTTATTTAAAAACACAATATGCATTTAAGATGTAGAAAAGCAAAATATGTTATGTTGAACAATGTAACTGTCTCATCCTAAATCACCTTCACCTGCATCCTATTTCACCATGGACTGCTTTTTGAAGCACGTGATCTCAGACAGTGAGGCTCTTCCTGCATTTTAGGAACATGTCATTAAACCATCTCCAATTTTTTTTTACTGTTTCATGATGTAATGGTTATTTATGTGTAGATCTGAGTTAAAATTAGTTTTGTTAATAAAAACTAAACTTTTAATTAACAAATCAGCAGCACTAGGAAGAAATGTGCATATCAGATACTTTCAAATATCACAAAACTGAAGTGCTATCTGTGGAATTACAGTGAATGTATTGCAATTATTTCCATCGGCCACTTTTTAAGATACATAACAAAGTTTATTTGTTAATTCCAGAACATATTATCATCTTCATCATAATCAACAATTGCCACCAAGCTCAGGAAATCTTTCCCATCTTAAAGTTAATCTTAAATATATCTCTATAACACTGACATGAGCTGTTTCTTTTTAAAACATAAACAGTAATTGAAAAATTAAAATCAATATTTTTTGGAAACCATCATTCTCACCATTGTATCCTAATCCTGATTTAATCCTAGTTTGCAGCCTTGATGTTATGAACTAATTATTTCACATATACATTTGCAGAATCCTATGATGTGCCTTTCACAATATCCATACTGCCACTAAAGAATGCAAAATTTGATCTTGAGAGATCTGCAGAGATGAAATGAATGATGAGAGAAAATGCATGTTAATAAACAAATTTATGATTGTGCAGTGGCAGGTGTGCTAATTCTACATTAAATAAGCATGGGACCAATGAAATAAGCAGAACGATAATAAATTATTTTGTATTCCAGGTAATGTCTGGTAGTGGTATAGAAGTAGTTGTGGCCGAGTGGTTAAGGCGATGGACTTGAAATCTATTTGGGTTTCCCCGCGCAGGTTCAAATCCTGCCAGCTAAGTCTTGCTTTTCGAGCGTGTCAAAAACAGAGACTCCTTTATTTTCTAGGAAACTATACTAGCTATTATATTTCCCATAGTTTGTCTATTAATATAGCAGCTACCAAATAGAAATTGCAACAGGTTTTAAATGACAATCATGAAATGGAAAGCAATTATTTTTCCACAGAAGCTCATCAAAAAATCAACGTGCAGGTAGTTGTGGCCGAGTGGTTAAGGCGATGGACTCGAAATACATTGGGGTTTCCCCGCGCAGGTTCAAATCCTGCCAGCTACGTTTTGCTTTTCAAACTTATTTAAAAACACAATATGCATTTAAGATGTAGAAAAGCAAAATATGTTATGTTGAACAATGTAACTGTCTCATCCTAAATCACCTTCACCTGCATCCTATTTCACAATGGACTGCTTTTTGAAGCACGTGATCTCTGACAGTGAGGCTCTTCCAGCATTTTAGGAACATGTCATTAAACCATCTCCAATTTTTTTTTACTGTTTCATGATGTAATGGTTATTTATGTGTAGATCTGAGTTAAAATTAGTTTTGTTAATAACAACTAAACTTTTAATTAACAAATCAGCAGCACTAGGTAGAAATGTGCATATCAGATACTTTCAAATATCACAAAACTGTAGTGCTATCTGTGGAATTACAGTGAATGTATTGCAATTATTTCCATCGGCCACTTTTTAAGATACATAACAAAGTTTATTTGTTCATTCCAGAACATATTATCATCTTCATCATAATCAACAATTGCCACCAAGCTCAGGAAATCTTTCCCATCTTAAAGTTAATCTTAAATATATCTCTATAACACTGACATGAGCTGATTCTTTTTAAAACATAAACAGTAATTGAAAAATTGAAATCAATATTTTTTGGAAACCATCATTCTCACCATTGTATCCTAATCCTGATTTAATCCTAGTTTGCAGCATTGATGTTATGAACTAATTATTTCACATATACATTTGCAGAATCCTATGATGTGCCTTTCACAATATCCATACTGCCACTAAAGAATGCAAAATTTGATCTTGAGAGATCTGCAGAGATGAAATGAATGATGAGAGAAAATGCATGTTAATAAACAAATTTATGATTGTGCAGTGGCAGGTGTGCTAATTCTACATTAAATAAGCATGGGACCAATGAAATAAGCAGAACGATAATAAATTATTTTGTATTCCAGGTAATGTCTGGTAGTGGTATAGAAGTAGTTGTGGCCGAGTGGTTAAGGCGATGGACTTGAAATCTATTTGGGTTTCCCCGCGCAGGTTCAAATCCTGCCAGCTAAGTCTTGCTTTTCGAGCGTGTCAAAAACAGAGACTCCTTTATTTTCTAGGAAACTATACTAGCTATTATATTTCCCATAGTTTGTCTATTAATATAGCAGCTACCAAATAGAAATTGCAACAGGTTTTAAATGACAATCATGAAATGGAAAGCAATTATTTTTCCACAGAAGCTCATCAAAAAATCAACGTGCAGGTAGTTGTGGCCGAGCGGTTAAGGCGATGGACTCGAAATACATTGGGGTTTCCCCGCGCAGGTTCAAATCCTGCCAGCTACGTTTTGCTTTTCAAACTTATTTAAAAACACAATATGCATTTAAGATGTAGAAAAGCAAAATATGTTATGTTGAACAATGTAACTGTCTCATCCTAAATCACCTTCACCTGCATCCTATTTCACAATGGACTGCTTTTTGAAGCACGTGATCTCTGACAGTGAGGCTCTTCCAGCATTTTAGGAACATGTCATTAAACCATCTCCAATTTTTTTTTACTGTTTCATGATGTAATGGTTATTTATGTGTAGATCTGAGTTAAAATTAGTTTTGTTAATAACAACTAAACTTTTAATTAACAAATCAGCAGCACTAGGTAGAAATGTGCATATCAGATACTTTCAAATATCACAAAACTGTAGTGCTATCTGTGGAATTACAGTGAATGTATTGCAATTATTTCCATCGGCCACTTTTTAAGATACATAACAAAGTTTATTTGTTCATTCCAGAACATATTATCATCTTCATCATAATCAACAATTGCCACCAAGCTCAGGAAATCTTTCCCATCTTAAAGTTAATCTTAAATATATCTCTATAACACTGACATGAGCTGATTCTTTTTAAAACATAAACAGTAATTGAAAAATTGAAATCAATATTTTTTGGAAACCATCATTCTCACCATTGTATCCTAATCCTGATTTAATCCTAGTTTGCAGCATTGATGTTATGAACTAATTATTTCACATATACATTTGCAGAATCCTATGATGTGCCTTTCACAATATCCATACTGCCACTAAAGAATGCAAAATTTGATCTTGAGAGATCTGCAGAGATGAAATGAATGATGAGAGAAAATGCATGTTAATAAACAAATTTATGATTGTGCAGTGGCAGGTGTGCTAATTCTACATTAAATAAGCATGGACCAATGACATAAACAGAACGATAATAAATTATTTTGTACACCAGGTAATGTCTGGCAGTGGTATAGAAGTAGTTGTGGCCGAGTGGTTAAGGCGATGGACTTGAAATCTATTGGGGTTTCCCCACGCAAGTTCAAATCCTGCCAGCTAAGTCTTGCTTTTCGAGCATGTCAAAAACAGAGACTCCTTTATTTTCTAGGAAACTATACTAGCTATTATATTTCCCATAGTTTGTCTATTAATATAGCAGCTACCAAATAGAAATTGCAACAGGTTTTAAATGACAATCATGAAATGGAAAGCAATTATTTTTCCACAGAAGCTCATCAAGAAATCACCGTGCAGGTAGTTGTGGCTGAGTGGTTAAGGCGATGGACTCGAAATCCATTGGGGTTTCCCCGCGCAGATTCAAATCCTGCCAGCTTCCTTTTGCTTTTCAAACTTATTTAAAAACACAATATGCATTTAAGATGTAGAAAAGCAAAATATGTTATGTTGAACAATGTAACTGTCTCATCCTAAATCACCTTCACCTGCATCCTATTTAACAATGGACTACTTTTTGAAGCACGTGATCTCAGACAGTGAGGCTCTTCCTGCATTTTAGGAACATGTCATCAAACCATCTCCAATTTTTTTTTACTGTTTCATGATGTAATGGTTATTTATGTGTAGATCTGAGTTAAAATTTGTTTTGTTCATAACAACTAAACTTTTAATTAACAAATCAGCAGCACTAGGAAGAAATGTGCATATCAGATACTTTCAAATATCACAAAACTGTAGTGCTATCTGTGGAATTACAGTGAATGTATTGCAATTATTTCCATCAGCCACTTTGTAAGATACATAACAAAGTTTATTTGTTCATTCCAGAACATATTATCATCTTCATCATAATCAACAATTGCCACCAAGCTTAGGAAATCTTTCCCATCTTAAAGTTAATCTTAAATATATCTCTATAACACTGACATGAGCTGTTTCTTTTTAAAACATAAACAGTAATTGAAAAATTAAAATCAATATTTTTTGGAAACAATCATACTCACCATTGTATCCTAATCCTGATTTAATCCTAGTTTGCAGCCTTGATGTTATGAACTAATTATTTCACATATACATTTGCAGAATCCTATGATGTGCCTTTCACAATATCCATACTGCCACTAAAGAATGCAAAATTGGATTTGAGAGATCTGCAGAGATGTAATGAATGATGAGAGAAAATGCATGTTAATAAACAAATTTATGATTGTGCAGTGGCAGGTGTGCTAATTCTACATTAAATAAGCATGGGACCAATGAAATAAACAGAACGATAATAAATTATTTTGTACTCCAGGTAATGTCAGGTAGTGGTATAGAAGTAGTTGTGGCCGAGTGGTTAAGGTGATGGACTTGAAATCCATTTGGGTTTCCCTGCGCAGGTTCAAATCCTACCAGCTACGTCTTGCTTTTCAAGCATGTAAAAAACAAAGATCATACTTCCTTGACTCATTTATTTTCTAGGAATTTTTTTTTACTGTTTCATGATGTAATGGTTATTTATGTGTAGATCTGAGTTAAAATTTGTTTTGTTCATAACAACTAAACTTTTAATTAACAAATCAGCAGCACTAGGAAGAAATGTGCATATCAGATACTTTCAAATATCACAAAACTGTAGTGCTATCTGTGGAATTACAGTGAATGTATTGCAATTATTTCCATCAGCCACTTTGTAAGATACATAACAAAGTTTATTTGTTCATTCCAGAACATATTATCATCTTCATCATCTATACTAGCTATTCATCATCATCTATACTAGCTATTATATTTCCCATAGTTTGTCTATTAATATAGCAGCCACCAAATAGAAATTGCAACAGGTTTTAAATGACAATCATGAAATGGAAAGCAATTATTTTTCCACAGAAGCTCATCAAAAAATCAACGTGCAGGTAGTTGTGGCCGAGTGGTTAAGGCGGTGGAGTCGAAATCCATTGGGGTTTCCCCGCGCAGGTTCAAATCTTGCCAGCTACGTTTTGCTTTTCAAACTTATTTAAAAACACAATATGCATTTAAGATGTAGAAAAGCAAAATATGTTATGTTGAACAATGTAACTGTCTCATCCTAAATCACCTTCACTTGCATCCTATTTCACAATGGACTGCGTTTTGAAGCACGTGATCTCAGACAGTGAGGCTCTTCCTGCATTTTAGGAACATGTCATCAAACCATCTCCAATTTGTTTTTACTGTTTTATGATGTAATGGTTATTTATGTGTAGATCTGAGTTAAAATTTGTTTTGTTAATAACAACTAAACTTTTAATTAACAAATCAGCAGCACTAGGAAGAAATGTGCATATCAGATACTTTCAAATATCACAAAACTGTAGTGCTATCTGTGGAATTACAGTGAATGTATTGCAATTATTTCCATCAGCCACTTTGTAAGATACATAACAAAGTTTATTTGTTCATTCCAGAACATATTATCATCTTCATCATAATCAACAATTGCCACCAAGCTCAGGAAATCTTTCCCATCTTAAAGTTAATCTTAAATATATCTCTATAACACTGACATGAGCTGTTTCTTTTTAAAACATAAACAGTAATTGAAAAATTTAAATCAATATTTTTTGGAAACCATCATACTCACCATTGTATCCTAATCCTGATTTAATCCTAGTTTGCAGCCTTGATGTTATGAACTAATTATTTCACATATACATTTGCAGAATCCTTTGATGTGCCTTTCACAATATCCATACTGCCACTAAAGAATTCAAAATTTGATCTTGAGAGATCTGCAGAGATGAAATGAATGATGAGAGTAAATGCATGTTAATAAACAAATTTATGATTGTGCAGTGGCAGGTGTGCTAATTCTACATTAAATAAGCATGGGACCAATGAAATAAACAGAACGATAATAAATAATTTTGTACTCCAGGTAATGTCGGGTAGAGATATAGAAGTAGTTGTGGCTGAGTGGTTAAGGCGATGGACTTGAAATCTTTTGGGGTTTCCCTGCGCAGGTTCAAATCCTGCCAGCTACGTCTTGCTTTTCGAGCATGTCAAAAACAGAGATCATACTTCCTTGACTCATTTATTTTCTAGGAAACTATACTAGCTATTATATTTCCCATAGTTTGTCTATTAATATAGCAGCTACCAAATAGAAATTGCAACAGGTTTTAAATGACAATCATGAAATGGAAAGCAATTATTTTTCCACAGAAGCTCATCACAAAATCAACGTGCAGGTAGTTGTGGCCGAGTGGTTAAGGCGATGGACTCGAAATACATTGGGGTTTCCCCGCGCAGGTTCAAATCCTGCCAGCTACGTTTTGCTTTTCAAACTTATTTAAAAACACAATATGCATTTAAGATGTAGAAAAGCAAAATATGTTATGTTGAACAATGTAACTGTCTCATCCTAAATCACCTTCACCTGCATCCTATTTCACCATGGACTGCTTTTTGAAGCACGTGATCTCAGACAGTGAGGCTCTTCCTGCATTTTAGGAACATGTCATTAAACCATCTCCAATTTTTTTTTACTGTTTCATGATGTAATGGTTATTTATGTGTAGATCTGAGTTAAAATTAGTTTTGTTAATAAAAACTAAACTTTTAATTAACAAATCAGCAGCACTAGGAAGAAATGTGCATATCAGATACTTTCAAATATCACAAAACTGAAGTGCTATCTGTGGAATTACAGTGAATGTATTGCAATTATTTCCATCGGCCACTTTTTAAGATACATAACAAAGTTTATTTGTTAATTCCAGAACATATTATCATCTTCATCATAATCAACAATTGCCACCAAGCTCAGGAAATCTTTCCCATCTTAAAGTTAATCTTAAATATATCTCTATAACACTGACTTGAGCTGTTTCTTTTTAAAACATAAACAGTAATTGAAAAATTAAAATCAATATTTTTTGGAAACCATCATTCTCACCATTGTATCCTAATCCTGATTTAATCCTAGTTTGCAGCCTTGATGTTATGAACTAATTATTTCACATATACATTTGCAGAATCCTATGATGTGCCTTTCACAATATCCATACTGCCACTAAAGAATGCAAAATTTGATCTTGAGAGATCTGCAGAGATGAAATGAATGATGAGAGAAAATGCATGTTAATAAACAAATTTATGATTGTGCAGTGGCAGGTGTGCTAATTCTACATTAAAAAAGCATGGGACCAATGAAATAAGCAGAACGATAATAAATTATTTTGTATTCCATGTAATGTCTGGTAGTGGTATAGAAGTAGTTGTGGCCGAGTGGTTAAGGCGATGGACTTGAAATCTATTTGGGTTTCCCTGCGCAGGTTCAAATCCTGCCAGCTAAGTCTTGCTTTTCGAGCGTGTCAAAAACAGAGACTCCTTTATTTTCTAGGAAACTATACTAGCTATTATATTTCCCATAGTTTGTCTATTAATATAGCAGCTACCAAATAGAAATTGCAACAGGTTTTAAATGACAATCATGAAATGGAAAGCAACTATTTTTCCACAGAAGCTCATCAAAAAATCAACGTGCAGGTAGTTGTGGCCGAGTGGTTAAGGCGATGGACTCGAAATACATTGGGGTTTCCCCGCGCAGGTTCAAATCCTGCCAGCTACGTTTTGCTTTTCAAACTTATTTAAAAACACAATATGCATTTAAGATGTAGAAAAGCAAAATATGTTATGTTGAACAATGTAACTGTCTCATCCTAAATCACCTTCACCTGCATCCTATTTCACAATGGACTGCTTTTTGAAGCACGTGATCTCTGACAGTGAGGCTCTTCCAGCATTTTAGGAACATGTCATTAAACCATCTCCAATTTTTTTTTACTGTTTCATGATGTAATGGTTATTTATGTGTAGATCTGAGTTAAAATTAGTTTTGTTAATAACAACTAAACTTTTAATTAACAAATCAGCAGCACTAGGTAGAAATGTGCATATCAGATACTTTCAAATATCACAAAACTGTAGTGCTATCTGTGGAATTACAGTGAATGTATTGCAATTATTTCCATCGGCCACTTTTTAAGATACATAACAAAGTTTATTTGTTCATTCCAGAACATATTATCATCTTCATCATAATCAACAATTGCCACCAAGCTTAGGAAATCTTTCCCATCTTTAAGTTAATCTTAAATATATCTCTATAACACTGACATGAGCTGTTTCTTTTTAAAACATAAACAGTAATTGAAAAATTTAAATCAATATTTTTTGGAAACCATCATACTCACCATTGCATCCTAATCCTGATTTAATCCTAGTTTGCAGCCTTGATGTTATGAACTAATTATTTCACATATACATTTGCAGAATTCTATGATGTGCCTTTCACAATATCCATACTGCCACTAAACAATGCAAAATTTGATCTTGAGAGATCTGCAGAGATGTAATGAATGATGAGAGAAAATGCATGTTAATAAACAAATTTATGATTGTGCAGTGGCAGGTGTGCTAATTCTACATTAAATAAGCATGGGACCAATGAAATAAACAGAATGATAATAAATTATTTTGTACTCCAGGTAATGTCGGCTAGAGGTATAGAAGTGGTTGTGGTGGAGTGGTTAAGGTGATGGACCCCGCGCAGGTTCAAATCCTGCCAGCTACGTCTTGCTTTTCGCGCATGTAAAAAACAAAGATCATACTTCCTTGACTCATTTATTTTCTAGGAAACTATACTAGCTATTATATTTCCCATAGTTTGTCTATTAATATAGCAGCCACCAAATAGAAATTGCAACAGGTTTTAAATGACAATCATGAAATGGAAAGCAATTATTTTTCCACAGAAGCTCATCAAAAAATCAACGTGCAGGTAGTTGTGGCCGAGTGGTTAAGGCGATGGATTCGAAATCCATTGGGTTTCCCCACGCAGGTTCAAATCTTGCCATCTATGTTTTGCTTTTCAAACTTATTTAAAAACACAATATGCATTTAAGATGTAGAAAAGCAAAATATGTTATGTTGAGCAATGTAACTGTCTCATCCTAAATCACCTTCACCTGCATCCTATTTAACAATGGACTACTTTTTGAAGCACGTGATCTCAGACAGTGAGGCTCTTCCTGCATTTTAGGAACATGTCATCAAACCATCTCCAATTTTTTTTTACTGTTTCATGATGTAATGGTTATTTATGTGCAGATCTGAGTTAAAATTTGTTTTGTTCATAACAACTAAACTTTTAATTAACAAATCAGCAGCACTAGGAAGAAATGTGCATATCAGATACTTTCAAATATCACAAAACTGTAGTGCTATCTGTGGAATTACAGTGAATGTATTGCAATTATTTCCATCAGCCAATTTGTAAGATACATAACAAAGTTTATTTGTTCATTCCAGAACATATTATCATCTTCATCATAATCAACAATTGCCACCAAGCTTAGGAAATCTTTCCCATCTTTAAGTTAATCTTAAATATATCTCTATAACACTGACATGAGCTGTTTCTTTTTAAAACATAAACAGTAATTGAAAAATTAAAATCAATATTTTTTGGAAACCATCATTCTCACCATTGTATCCTAATCCTGATTTAATCCTAGTTTGCAGCCTTGATGTTATGAACTAATTATTTCACATATACATTTGCAGAATCCTATAATGTGCCTTTCACAATATCCATACTGCCACTAAAGAATGCAAAATTGGATTTGAGAGATCTGCAGAGATGTAATGAATGATGAGAGAAAATGCATGTTAATAAACAAATTTATGATTGTGCAGTGGCAGGTGTGCTAATTCTACATTAAATAAGCATGGGACCAATGAAATCAACAGAACGATAATAAATTATTTTGTACTCCAGGTAATGTCAGGTAGTGGTATAGAAGTAGTTGTGGCCGAGTGGTTAAGGCGATGGACTTGAAATCCATTGGGGTTTCCCTGCGCAGTTTTAAATCCTACCAGCTACGTCTTGCTTTTCGAGCATGTAAAAAACAAAGATCTTCCTTGACTCCTTTATTTTCTAGGAAACTATACTAGCTATTATATTTCCCATAGTTTGTCTATTAATATAGCAGCCACCAAATAGAAATTGCAACAGGTTTTAAATGACAATCATGAAATGGAAAGCAATTATTTTTCCACAGAAGCTCATCAAAAAATCAACGTGCAGGTAGTTGTGGCCGAGTGGTTAAGGCGATGGAGTCGAAATCCATTGGGGTTTCCCCACGCAGGTTCAAATCTTGTCAGCTACGTTTTGCTTTTCAAACTTATTTAAAAACACAATATGCATTTAAGATGTAGAAAAGCAAAATATGTTATGTTGAGCAATGTAACTGTCTCATCCTAAATCACCTTCACCTGCATCCTATTTAACAATGGACTACTTTTTGAAGCACGTGATCTCAGACAGTGAGGCTCTTCCTGCATTTCAGGAACATGTCATCAAACCATCTCCAATTTTTTTTTACTGTTTCATGATGTAATGGTTATTTATGTGTAGATCTGAGTTAAAATTTGTTTTGTTCATAACAACTAAACTTTTAATTAACAAATCAGCAGCACTAGGAAGAAATGTGCATATCAGATACTTTCAAATATCACAAAACTGTAGTGCTATCTGTGGAATTACAGTGAATGTATTGCAATTATTTCCATCAGCCACTTTGTAAGATACATAACAAAGTTTATTTGTTCATTCCAGAACATATTATCATCTTCATCATAATCAACAATTGCCACCAAGCTTAGGAAATCTTTCCCATCTTTAAGTTAATCTTAAATATATCTCTATAACACTGACATGAGCTGTTTCTTTTTAAAACATAAACAGTAATTGAAAAATTTAAATCAATATTTTTTGGAAACCATCATACTCACCATTGTATCCTAATCCTGATTTAATCCTAGTTTGCAGCCTTGATGTTATGAACTAATTATTTCACATATACATTTGCAGAATCCTATGATGTGCCTTTCACAATATCCATACTGCCACTAAACAATGCAAAATTTGATCTTGAGAGATCTGCAGAGATGTAATGAATGATGAGAGAAAATGCATGTTAATAACCAAATTTATGATTGTGCAGTGGCAGGTGTGCTAATTCTACATTAAATAAGCATGGGACCAATGAAATAAACAGAATGATAATAAATTATTTTGTACTCCAGGTAATGTCGGCTAGAGGTATAGAAGTGGTTGTGGCGGAGTGGTTAAGGTGATGGACCCCGCGCAGGTTCAAATCCTGCCAGCTACGTCTTGCTTTTCGAGCATGTAAAAAACAAAGATCATACTTCCTTGACTCATTTATTTTCTAGGAAACTATACTAGCTATTATATTTCCCATAGTTTGTCTATTAATATAGCAGCCACCAAATAGAAATTGCAACAGGTTTTAAATGACAATCATGAAATGGAAAGCAATTATTTTTCCACAGAAGCTCATCAAAAAATCAACGTGCAGGTAGTTGTGGCCGAGTGGTTAAGGCGATGGAGTCGAAATCCATTGGGGTTTCCCCACGCAGGTTCAAATCTTGCCAGCTATGTTTTGCTTTTCAAACTTATTTAAAAACACAATATGCATTTAAGATGTAGAAAAGCAAAATATGTTATGTTGAGCAATGTAACTGTCTCATCCTAAATCACCTTCACCTGCATCCTATTTAACAATGGACTGCTTTTTGAAGCACGTGATCTCAGACAGTGAGGCTCTTCCTGCATTTTAGGAACATGTCATCAAACCATCTCCAATTTTTTTTTACTGTTTCATGATGTAATGGTTATTTATGTGCAGATCTGAGTTAAAATTTGTTTTGTTCATAACAACTAAACTTTTAATTAACAAATCAGCAGCACTAGGAAGAAATGTGCATATCAGATACTTTCAAATATCACAAAACTGTAGTGCTATCTGTGGAATTACAGTGAATGTATTGCAATTATTTCCATCAGCCACTTTGTAAGATACATAACAAAGTTTATTTGTTCATTCCAGAACATATTATCATCTTCATCATAATCAACAATTGCCACCAAGCTTAGGAAATCTTTCCCATCTTAAAGTTAATCTTAAATATATCTCTATAACACTGACATGAGCTGTTTCTTTTTAAAACATAAACAGTAATTCAAAAATTAAAATCAATATTTTTTGGAAACCATCATACTCACCATTGTATCCTAATCCTGATTTAATCCTAGTTTGCAGCCTTGATGTTATGAACTAATTATTTCACATATACATTTGCAGAATCCTATGATGTGCCTTTCACAATATCCATACTGCCACTAAAGAATGCAAAATTGGATTTGAGAGATCTGCAGAGATGTAATGAATGATGAGAGAAAATGCATGTTAATAAACAAATTTATGATTGTGCAGTGGCAGGTGTGCTAATTCTACATTAAATAAGCATGGGACCAATGAAATAAACAGAATGATAATAAATTATTTTGTACTCCAGGTAATGTCGGCTAGAGGTATAGAAGTGGTTGTGGCCGAGTGGTTAAGGTGATGGACCCCGCGCAGGTTCAAATCCTGCCAGCTACGTCTTCTTTTCGAGCATGTAAAAAACAAAGATCATACTTCCTTGACTCATTTATTTTCTAGGAAACTATACTAGCTATTATATTTCCCATAGTTTGTCTATTAATATAGCAGCCACCAAATAGAAATTGCAACAGGTTTTAAATGACAATCATGAAATGGAAAGCAATTATTTTTCCACAGAAGCTCATCAAAAAATCAATGTGCAGGTAGTTGTGGCCGAGTGGTTAAGGCGATGGAGTCGAAATCCATTGGGGTTTCCCCACGCAGGTTCAAATCTTGCCAGCTATGTTTTGCTTTTCAAACTTATTTAAAAACACAATATGCATTTAAGATGTAGAAAAGCAAAATATGTTATGTTGAGCAATGTAACTGTCTCATCCTAAATCACCTTCACCTGCATCCTATTTAACAATGGACTACTTTTTGAAGCACGTGATCTCAGACAGTGAGGCTCTTCCTGCATTTTAGGAACATGTCATCAAACCATCTCCAATTTTTTTTTACTGTTTCATGATGTAATGGTTATTTATGTGCAGATCTGAGTTAAAATTTGTTTTCTTCATAACAACTAAACTTTTAATTAACAAATCAGCAGCACTAGGAAGAAATGTGCATATCAGATACTTTCAAATATCACAAAACTGTAGTGCTATCTGTGGAATTACAGTGAATGTATTGCAATTATTTCCATCAGCCACTTTGTAAGATACATAACAAAGTTTATTTGTTCATTCCAGAACATATTATCATCTTCATCATAATCAACAATTGCCACCAAGCTTAGGAAATCTTTCCCATCTTAAAGTTAATCTTAAATATATCTCTAAAACACTGACATGAGCTGTTTCTTTTTAAAACATAAACAGTAATTGAAAAATTAAAATCAATATTTTTTGGAAACCATCATACTCACCATTGTATCCTAATCCTGATTTAATCCTAGTTTGCAGCCTTGATGTTATGAACTAATTATTTCACATATACATTTGCAGAATCCTATGATGTGCCTTTCACAATATCCATACTGCCACTAAAGAATGCAAAATTGGATTTGAGAGATCTGCAGAGATGTAATGAATGATGAGAGAAAATGCATGTTAATAAACAAATTTATGATTGTGCAGTGGCAGGTGTGCTAATTCTACATTAAATAAGCATGGGACCAATGAAATAAACAGAACGATAATAAATTATTTTGTACTCCAGGTAATGTCAGGTAGTGGTATAGAAGTAGTTGTGGCCGAGTGGTTAAGGCGATGGACTTGAAATCCATTGGGGTTTCCTTGCGCAGGTTCAAATCCTACCAGCTACGTCTTGCTTTTCGAGCATGTAAAAAACAAAGATCATACTTCCTTGACTCCTTTATTTTCTAGGAAACTATACTAGCTATTATATTTCCCATAGTTTGTCTATTAATATAGCTGCCACCAAATAGAAATTGCAACAGGTTTTAAATGACAATCATGAAATGGAAAGCAATTATTTTTCCACAGAAGCTCATCAAAAAATCAACGTGCAGGTAGTTGTGGCCGAGTGGTTAAGGCGATGGAGTCGAAATCCATTGGGGTTTCCCCACGCAGGTTCAAATCCTGCCAGCTACGTTTTGCTTTTCAAACTTATTTAAAAACACAATATGCATTTAAGATGTAGAAAAGCAAAATATGTTATGTTGAACAATGTAAATGTCTCATCCTAAATCACCTTCACCTGCATGCTATTTCACAATGGACTGCTTTTGAAGCACGTGATCTCAGACAGTGAGGCTCTTCCTGCATTTTAGGAACATGTCGTCAAACCATCTCCAATTTTTTTTTACTGTTTCATGATGTAATGGTTATTTATGTGTAGATCTGAGTTAAAATTAGTTTTGTTCATAACAACTAAACTTTTAATTAACAAATCAGCAGCACTAGGAAGAAATGTGCATATCAGATACTTTCAAATATCACAAAACTGTAGTGCTATCTGTGGAATTACAGTGAATGTATTGCAATTATTTCCATCAGCCACTTTGTAAGATACATAACAAAGTTTATTTGTTCATTCCAGAACATATTATCATCTTCATCATAATCAACAATTGCCACCAAGCTTAGGAAATCTTTCCCATCTTAAAGTTAATCTTAAATATATCTCTAAAACACTGACATGAGCTGTTTCTTTTTAAAACATAAACAGTAATTGAAAAATTAAAATCAATATTTTTTGGAAACCATCATACTCACCATTGTATCCTAATCCTGATTTAATCCTAGTTTGCAGCCTTGATGTTATGAACTAATTATTTCACATATACATTTGCAGAATCCTATGATGTGCCTTTCACAATATCCATACTGCCACTAAACAATGCAAAATTTGATCTTGAGAGATCTGCAGAGATGTAATGAATGATGAGAGAAAATGCATGTTAATAAACAAATTTATGATTGTGCAGTGGCAGGTGTGCTAATTCTACATTAAATAAGCATGGGACCAATGAAATAAACAGAATGATAATAAATTATTTTGTACTCCAGGTAATGTTGGCTAGAGGTATAGAAGTGGTTGTGGCCGAGTGGTTAAGGTGATGGACCCCGAGCAGGTTCAAATCCTGCCAGCTACGTCTTGCTTTTCGAGCATGTAAAAAACAAAGATCATACTTCCTTGACTCATTTATTTTCTAGGAAACTATACTAGCTATTATATTTCCCATAGTTTGTCTATTAATATAGCAGCCACCAAATAGAAATTGCAACAGGTTTTAAATGACAATCATGAAATGGAAAGCAATTATTTTTCCACAGAAGCTCATCAAAAAATCAACGTGCAGGTAGTTGTGGCCGAGTGGTTAAGGCGATGGAGTCGAAATCCATTGGGGTTTCCCCACGCAGGTTCAAATCTTGCCAGCTATGTTTTGCTTTTCAAACTTATTTAAAAACACAATATGCATTTAAGATGTAGAAAAGCAAAATATGTTATGTTGAGCAATGTAACTGTCTCATCCTAAATTACCTTCACCTGCATCCTATTTAACAATGGACTACTTTTTGAAGCACGTGATCTCAGACAGTGAGGCTCTTCCTGCATTTTAGGAACATGTCATCAAACCATCTCCAATTTTTTTTTACTGTTTCATGATGTAATGGTTATTTATGTGTAGATCTGAGTTAAAATTTGTTTTGTTCATAACAACTAAACTTTTAATTAACAAATCAGCAGCACTAGGAAGAAATGTGCATATCAGATACTTTCAAATATCACAAAACTGTAGTGCTATCTGTGGAATTACAGTGAATGTATTGCAATTATTTCCATCAGCCACTTTGTAAGATACATAACAAAGTTTATTTGTTCATTCCAGAACATATTATCATCTTCATCATAATCAACAATTGCCACCAAGCTTAGGAAATCTTTCCCATCTTAAAGTTAATCTTAAATATATCTCTATAACACTGACATGAGCTGTTTCTTTTTAAAACATAAACAGTAATTGAAAAATTAAAATCAATATTTTTTGGAAACCATCATACTCACCATTGTATCCTAATCCTGATTTAATCCTAGTTTGCAGCCTTGATGTTATGAACTAATTATTTCACATATACATTTGCAGAATCCTATGATGTGCCTTTCACAATATCCATACTGCCACTAAAGAATGCAAAATTGGATTTGAGAGATCTGCAGAGATGTAATGAATGATGAGAGAAAATGCATGTTAATAAACAAATTTATGATTGTGCAGTGGCAGGTGTGCTAATTCTACATTAAATAAGCATGGGACCAATGAAATAAACAGAACGATAATAAATTATTTTGTACTCCAGGTAATGTCAGGTAGTGGTATAGAAGTAGTTGTGGCCGAGTGGGGTTTCCCTGCGCAGGTTCAAATCCTACCAGCTACGTCTTGCTTTTCGAGCATGTAAAAAACAAAGATCATACTTCCTTGACTCCTTTATTTTCTAGGAAACTATACTAGCTATTATATTTCCCATAGTTTGTATATTAATATAGCAGCCACCAAATAGAAATTGCAACAGGTTTTAAATGACAATCATGAAATGGAAAGCAATTATTTTTCCACAGAAGCTCATCAAAAAATCAACGTGCAGGTAATTGTGGCCGAGTGGTTAAGGCGATGGAGTCGAAATCCATTGGGGTTTCCCCGCGCAGGTTCAAATCCTGCCAGCTACGTTTTGCTTTTCAAACTTATTTAAAAACACAATATGCATTTAAGATGTAGAAAAGCAAAATATGTTATGTTGAACAATGTAAGTGTCTCATCCTAAATCACCTTCACCTGCATGCTATTTCACAATGGACTGCTTTTTGAAGCACGTGATCTCAGACAGTGAGGCTCTTCCTGCATTTTAGGAACATGTCATCAAACCATCTCCAATTTTTTTTTACTGTTTCATGATGTAATGGTTATTTATGTGTAGATCTGAGTTAAAATTTGTTTTGTTCATAACAACTAAACTTTTAATTAACAAATCAGCAGCACTAGGAAGAAATGTGCATATCAGATACTTTCAAATATCACAAAACTGTAGTGCTATCTGTGGAATTACAGTGAATGTATTGCAATTATTTCCATCAGCCACTTTGTAAGATACATAACAAAGTTTATTTGTTCATTCCAGAACATATTATCATCTTCATCATAATCAACTTTGCCACCAAGCTTAGGAAATCTTTCCCATCTTTAAGTTAATCTTAAATATATCTCTATAACACTGACATGAGCTGTTTCTTTTTAAAACATAAACAGTAATTGAAAAATTTAAATCAATATTTTTTGGAAACCATCATACTCACCATTGTATCCTAATCCTGATTTAATCCTAGTTTGCAGCCTTGATGTTATGAACTAATTATTTCACATATACATTTGCAGAATCCTATGATGTGCCTTTCACAATATCCATACTGCCACTAAACAATGCAAAATTTGATCTTGAGAGAATTGCAGAGATGTAATGAATGATGAGAGAAAATGCATGTTAATAAACAAATTTATGATTCTGCAGTGGCAGGTGTGCTAATACTACATTAAATAAGCATGGGACCAATGAAATAAACAGAATGATAATAAATTATTTTGTACTCCATTTAATGTTGGCTAGAGGTATAGAAGTGGTTGTGGCCGAGTGGTTAAGGTGATGGCCCCCAGCAGGTTCAAATCCTGCCAGCTACGTCTTGCTTTTCGAGCATGTAAAAAACAAAGATCATACTTCCTTGACTCATTTATTTTCTAGGAAACTATACTAGCTATTATATTTCCCATAGTTTGTCTATTAATATAGCAGCCACCAAATAGAAATTGCAACAGGTTTTAAATGACAATCATGAAATGGAAAGCAATTATTTTTCCACAGAAGCTCATCAAAAAATCAACGTGCAGGTAGTTGTGGCCGAGTGGTTAAGGCGATGGAGTCGAAATCCATTGGGGTTTCCCCACGCAGGTTCAAATCTTGCCAGCTATGTTTTGCTTTTCAAACTTATTTAAAAACACAATATGCATTTAAGATGTAGAAAAGCAAAATATGTTATGTTGAGCAATGTAACTGTCTCATCCTAAATCACCTTCACCTGCATCCTATTTAACAATGGACTACTTTTTGAAGCACGTGATCTCAGACAGTGAGGCTCTTCCTGCATTTTAGGAACATGTCATCAAACCATCTCCAATTTTTTTGTACTGTTTCATGATGTAATGGTTATTTATGTGTAGATCTGAGTTAAAATTTGTTTTGTTCATAACAACTAAACTTTTAATTAACAAATCAGCAGCACTAGGAAGAAATGTGCATATCAGATACTTTCAAATATCACAAAACTGTAGTGCTATCTGTGGAATTACAGTGAATGTATTGCAATTATTTCCATCAGCCACTTTGTAAGATACATAACAAAGTTTATTTGTTCATTCCAGAACATATTATCATCTTCATCATAATCAACAATTGCCACCAAGCTTAGGAAATCTTTCCCATTTTAAAGTTAATCTTAAATATATCTCTATAACACTGACATGAGCTGTTTCTTTTTAAAACATAAACAGTAATTGAAAAATTAAAATCAATATTTTTTGGAAACCATCATACTCACCATTGTATCCTAATCCTGATTTAATCCTAGTTTGCAGCCTTGATGTTATGAACTAATTATTTCACATATACATTTGCAGAATCCTATGATGTGCCTTTCACAATATCCATGCTGCCACTAAAGAATGCAAAATTGGATTTGAGAGATCTGCAGAGATGTAATGAATGATGAGAGAAAATGCATGTTAATAAACAAATTTATGATTGTGCAGTGGCAGGTGTGCTAATTCTACATTAAATAAGCATGGGACCAATGAAATAAACAGAACGATAATAAATTATTTTGTACTCCAGGTAATGTCAGGTAGTGGTATAGAAGTAGTTGTGGCCGAGTAGGGTTTCCCTGCGCAGGTTCAAATCCTACCAGCTACGTCTTGCTTTTCGAGCATGTAAAAAACAAAGATCATACTTCCTTGACTCCTTTATTTTCTAGGAAACTATACTAGCTATTATATTTCCCATAGTTTGTCTATTAATATAGCAGCCACCAAATAGAAATTGCAACAGGTTTTAAATGACAATCATGAAATGGAAAGCAATTATTTTTCCACAGAAGCTCATCAAAAAATCAACGTGCAGGTAATTGTGGTCGAGTGGTTAAGGCGATGGAGTCGAAATCCATTGGGGTTTCCCCGCGCAGGTTCAAATCCTGCCAGCTACGTTTTGCTTTTCAAACTTATTTAAAAACACAATATGCATTTAAGATGTAGAAAAGCAAAATATGTTATGTTGAACAATGTAAGTGTCTCATCCTAAATCACCTTCACCTGCATGCTATTTCACAATGGACTGCTTTTTGAAGCACGTGATCTCAGACAGTGAGGCTCTTCCTGCATTTTAGGAACATGTCATCAAACCATCTCCAATTTTTTTTTACTGTTTCATGATGTAATGGTTATTTATGTGTAGATCTGAGTTAAAATTTGTTTTGTTCATAACAACTAAACTTTTAATTAACAAATCAGCAGCACTAGGAAGAAATGTGCATATCAGATACTTTCAAATATCACAAAACTGTAGTGCTATCTGTGGAATTACAGTGAATGTATTGCAATTATTTCCATCAGCCACTTTGTAAGATACATAACAAAGTTTATTTGTTCATTCCAGAACATATTATCATCTTCATCATAATCAACTTTGCCACCAAGCTTAGGAAATCTTTCCCATCTTTAAGTTAATCTTAAATATATCTCTATAACACTGACATGAGCTGTTTCTTTTTAAAACATAAACAGTAATTGAAAAATTTAAATCAATATTTTTTGGAAACCATCATACTCACCATTGTATCCTAATCCTGATTTAATCCTAGTTTGCAGCCTTGATGTTATGAACTAATTATTTCACATATACATTTGCAGAATCCTATGATGTGCCTTTCACAATATCCATACTGCCACTAAACAATGCAAAATTTGATCTTGAGAGATCTGCAGAGATGTAATGAATGATGCGAGAAAATGCATGTTAATAAACAAATTTATGATTGTGCAGTGGCAGGTGTGCTAATTCTACATTAAATAAGCATGGGACCAATGAAATAAACAGAATGATAATAAATTATTTTGTACTCCAGGTAATGTCAGGTAGTGGTATAGAAGTAGTTGTGGCCGAGTGGTTAAGGCGATGGACTTGAAATCCATTGGGGTTTCCCTGCGCAGGTTCAAATCCTACCAGCTATGTCTTGCTTTTCGAGCATGTAAAAAACAAAGATCATACTTCCTTGACTCCTTTATTTTCTAGGAAACTATACTAGCTATTATATTTCCCATAGATTGTCTATTAATATAGCAGCCACCAAATAGAAATTGCAACAGGTTTTAAATGACAATCATGAAATGGAAAGCAATTATTTTTCCACAGAAGCTCATCAAAAAATCAACGTGCAGGTAGTTGTGGCCGAGTGGTTAAGGCGATGGAGTCGAAATCCATTGGGGTTTCCCTGCGCAGGTTCAAATCCTGCCAGCTACGTTTTGCTTTTCAAACTTATTTAAAAACACAATATGCATTTAAGATGTAGAAAAGCAAAATATGTTATGTTGAACAATGTAAGTGTCTCAACCTAAATCACCTTCACCTGCATGCTATTTCACAATGGACTGCTTTTTGAAGCACGTGATCTCAGACAGTGAGGCTCTTCCTGCATTTTAGGAACATGTCATCAAACCATCTCCAATTTT
Organism: Taudactylus pleione; assembly: GCA_031769625.1. Taxonomy (NCBI): domain Eukaryota; kingdom Metazoa; phylum Chordata; class Amphibia; order Anura; family Myobatrachidae; genus Taudactylus; species Taudactylus pleione. The sequence goes on from JAUIMM010000084.1 coordinate 5,396,132, forward strand.
TTTTTACTGTTTCATGATGTAATGGTTATTTATGTGTAGATCTGAGTTAAAATTTGTTTTGTTCATAACAACTAAACTTTTAATTAAAAAATCAGCAGCACTAGGAAGAAATGTGCATATCAGATACTTTCAAATATCACAAAACTGTAGTGCTATCTGTGGAATTACAGTGAATGTATTGCAATTATTTCCATCAGCCACTTTGTAAGATACATAACAAAGTTTATTTGTTCATTCCAGAACATATTATCATCTTCATCATAATCAACTTTGCCACCAAGCTTAGGAAATGTTTCCCGTCTTTAAGTTAATCTTAAATATATCTCTATAACACTGACATGAGCTGTTTCTTTTTAAAACATAAACAGTAATTGAAAAATTTAAATCAATATTTTTTGGAAACCATCATACTCACCATTGTATCCTAATCCTGATTTAATCCTAGTTTGCAGCCTTGATGTTATGAACTAATTATTTCACATATACATTTGCAGAATCCTATGATGTGCCTTTCACAATATCCATACTGCCACTAAACAATGCAAAATTTGATCTTGAGAGATCTGCAGAGATGTAATGAATGATGAGAGAAAATGCATGTTAATAAACAAATTTATGATTGTGCAGTGGCAGGTGTGCTAATTCTACATTAAATAAGCATGGGACCAATGAAATAAACAGAATGATAATAAATTATTTTGTACTCCAGGTAATGTTGGCTAGAGGTATAGAAGTGGTTGTGGCCGAGTGGTTAAGGTGATGGACCCCGAGCAGGTTCAAATCCTGCCAGCTACGTCTTGCTTTTCGAGCATGTAAAAAACAAAGATCATACTTCCTTGACTCATTTATTTTCTAGGAAACTATACTAGCTATTATATTTCCCATAGTTTGTCTATTAATATAGCAGCCACCAAATAGAAGTTGCAACAGGTTTTAAATGACAATCATGAAATGGAAAGCAATTATTTTTCCACAGAAGCTCATCAAAAAATCAATGTGCAGGTAGTTGTGGCCGAGTGGTTAAGGCGATGGAGTCGAAATCCATTGGGGTTTCCCCACGCAGGTTCAAATCTTGCCAGCTATGTTTTGCTTTTCAAACTTATTTAAAAACACAATATGCATTTAAGATGTAGAAAAGCAAAATATGTTATGTTGAGCAATGTAACTGTCTCATCCTAAATCACCTTCACCTGCATCCTATTTAACAATGGACTACTTTTTGAAGCACGTGATCTCAGACAGTGAGGCTCTTCCTGCATTTTAGGAACATGTCATCAAACCATCTCCAATTTTTTTTTACTGTTTCATGATGTAATGGTTATTTATGTGTAGATCTGAGTTAAAATTTGTTTTGTTCATAACAACTAAACTTTTAATTAACAAATCAGCAGCACTAGGAAGAAATGTGCATATCAGATACTTTCAAATATCACAAAACTGTAGTGCTATCTGTGGAATTACAGTGAATGTATTGCAATTATTTCCATCAGCCACTTTGTAAGGTACATAACAAAGTTTATTTGTTCATTCCAGAACATATTATCATCTTCATCATAATCAACAATTGCCACCAAGCTTAGGAAATCTTTCCCATCTTAAAGTTAATCTTAAATATATCTCTATAACACTGACATGAGCTGTTTCTTTTTAAAACATAAACAGTAATTGAAAAATTAAAATCAATATTTTATGGAAACCATCATACTCACCATTGTATCCTAATCCTGATTTAATCCTAGTTTGCAGCCTTGATGTTATGAACTAATTATTTCACATATACATTTGCAGAATCCTATGATGTGCCTTTCACAATATCCATACTGCCACTAAAGAATGCAAAATTGGATTTGAGAGATCTGCAGAGATGTAATGAATGATGAGAGAAAATGCATGTTAATAAACAAATTTATGATTGTGCAGTGGCAGGTGTGCTAATTCTACATTAAATAAGCATGGGACCAATGAAATAAACAGAACGATAATAAATTATTTTGTACTCCAGGTAATGTCAGGTACTGGTATAGAAGTAGTTGTGGCCGAGTGGTTAAGGTGATGGACTTGAAATCCATTGGGGTTTCCCTGCGCAGGTTCAAATCCTACCAGCTATGTCTTGCTTTTCGAGCATGTAAAAAACAAAGATCATACTTCCTTGACTCCTTTATTTTCTAGGAAACTATACTAGCTATTATATTTCCCATAGTTTGTCTATTAATATAGCAGCCACCAAATAGAAATTGCAACAGGTTTTAAATGACAATCATGAAATGGAAAGCAATTATTTTTCCACAGAAGCTCATCAAAAAATCAACGTGCAGGTAGTTGTGGCCGAGTGGTTAAGGCGATGGAGTCGAAATCCATTGGGGTTTCCCCGCGCAGGTTCAAATCCTGCCAGCTACGTTTTGCTTTTCAAACTTATTTAAAAACACAATATGCATTTAAGATGTAGAAAAGCAAAATATGTTATGTTGAACAATGTAAGTGTCTCAACCTAAATCACCTTCACCTGCATGCTATTTCACAATGGACTGCTTTTTGAAGCACGTGATCTCAGACAGTGAGGCTCTTCCTGCATTTTAGGAACATGTCATCAAACCATCTCCAATTTTTTTTTACTGTTTCATGATGTAATGGTTATTTATGTGTAGATCTGAGTTAAAATTTGTTTTGTTCATAACAACTAAACTTTTAATTAAAAAATCAGCAGCACTAGGAAGAAATGTGCATATCAGATACTTTCAAATATCACAAAACTGTAGTGCTATCTGTGGAATTACAGTGAATGTATTGCAATTATTTCCATCAGCCACTTTGTAAGATACATAACAAAGTTTATTTGTTCATTCCAGAACATATTATCATCTTCATCATAATCAACTTTGCCACCAAGCTTAGGAAATCTTTCCCATCTTTAAGTTAATCTTAAATATATCTCTATAACACTGACATGAGCTGTTTCTTTTTAAAACATAAACAGTAATTGAAAAATTTAAATCAATATTTTTTGGAAACCATCATACTCACCATTGTATCCTAATCCTGATTTAATCCTAGTTTGCAGCCTTGATGTTATGAACTAATTATTTCACATATACATTTGCAGAATCCTATGATGTGCCTTTCACAATATCCATACTGCCACTAAACAATGCAAAATTTGATCTTGAGAGATCTGCAGAGATGTAATGAATGATGAGAGAAAATGCATGTTAATAAACAAATTTATGATTGTGCAGTGGCAGGTGTGCTAATTCTACATTAAATAAGCATGGGACCAATGAAATAAACAGAATGATAATAAATTATTTTGTACTCCAGGTAATGTCGGCTAGAGGTATAGAAGTGGTTGTGGCGGAGTGGTTAAGGTGATGGACCCCGCACAGGTTCAAATCCTGCCAGCTACGTCTTGCTTTTCGAGCATGTAAAAAACAAAGATCATACTTCCTTGACTCATTTATTTTCTAGGAAACTATACTAGCTATTATATTTCCCATAGTTTGTCTATTAATATAGCAGCCACCAAATAGAAATTGCAACAGGTTTTAAATGACAATCATGAAATGGAAAGCAATTATTTTTCCACAGAAGCTCATCAAAAAATCAACGTGCAGGTAGTTGTGGCCGAGTGGTTAAGGCGATGGAGTCGAAATCCATTGGGGTTTCCCCACGCAGGTTCAAATCTTGCCAGCTATGTTTTGCTTTTCAAACTTATTTAAAAACACAATATGCATTTAAGATGTAGAAAAGCAAAATATGTTATGTTGAGCAATGTAACTGTCTCATACTAAATCACCTTCACCTGCATCCTATTTAACAATGGACTACTTTTTGAAGCACGTGATCTCAGACAGTGAGGCTCTTCCTGCATTTTAGGAACATGTCATCAAACCATCTCCAATTTTTTTTACTGTTTCATGATGTAATGGTTATTTATGTGCAGATCTGAGTTAAAATTTGTTTTGTTCATAACAACTAAACTTTTAATTAACAAATCAGCAGCACTAGGAAGAAATGTGCATATCAGATACTTTCAAATATCACAAAACTGTAGTGCTATCTGTGGAATTACAGTGAATGTATTGCAATTATTTCCATCAGCCACTTTGTAAGATACATAACAAAGTTTATTTGTTCATTCCAGAACATATTATCATCTTCATCATAATCAACTTTGCCACCAAGCTTAGGAAATCTTTCCCATCTTTAAGTTAATCTTAAATATATCTCTATAACACTGACATGAGCTGTTTCTTTTTAAAACATAAACAGTAATTGAAAAATTTAAATCAATATTTTTTGGAAACCATCATACTCACCATTGTATCCTAATCCTGATTTAATCCTAGTTTGCAGCCTTGATGTTATGAACTAATTATTTCACATATACATTTGCAGAATCCTATGATGTGCCTTTCACAATATCCATACTGCCACTAAACAATGCAAAATTTGATCTTGAGAGATCTGCAGAGATGTAATGAATGATGAGAGAAAATGCATGTTAATAAACAAATTTATGATTGTGCAGTGGCAGGTGTGCTAATTCTACATTAAATAAGCATGGGACCAATGAAATAAACAGAATGATAATAAATTATTTTGTACTCCAGGTAATGTTGGCTAGAGGTATAGAAGTGGTTGTGGCTGAGTGGTTAAGGTGATGGACCCCGAGCAGGTTCAAATCCTGCCAGCTACGTCTTGCTTTTCGAGCATGTAAAAAACAAAGATCATACTTCCTTGACTCCTTTATTTTCTAGGAAACTATACTAGCTATTATATTTCCCATAGTTTGTCTATTAATATAGCAGCCACCAAATAGAAATTGCAACAGGTTTTAAATGACAATCATGAAATGGAAAGCAATTATTTTTCCACAGAAGCTCATCAAAAAATCAACGTGCAGGTAGTTGTGGCCGAGTGGTTAAGGCGATGGAGTCGAAATCCATTGGGGTTTCCCCACGCAGGTTCAAATCTTGCCAGCTATGTTTTGCTTTTCAAACTTATTTAAAAACACAATATGCATTTAAGATGTAGAAAAGCAAAATATGTTATGTTGAACAATGTAAATGTCTCATCCTAAATCACCTTCACCTGCATGCTATTTCACAATGGACTGCTTTTTGAAGCACGTGATCTCAGACAGTGAGGCTCTTCCTGCATTTTAGGAACATGTCATCAAACCATCTCCAATTTTTTTGTACTGTTTCATGATGTAATGGTTATTTATGTGTAGATCTGAGTTAAAATTTGTTTTGTTCATAACAACTAAACTTTTAATTAACAAATCAGCAGCACTAGGAAGAAATGTGCATATCAGATACTTTCAAATATCACAAAACTGTAGTGCTATCTGTGGAATTACAGTGAATGTATTGCAATTATTTCCATCAGCCACTTTGTAAGATACATAACAAAGTTTATTTGTTCATTCCAGAACATATTATCATCTTCATCATAATCAACTTTGCCACCAAGCTTAGGAAATCTTTCCCATCTTTAAGTTAATCTTAAATATATCTCTATAACACTGACATGAGCTGTTTCTTTTTAAAACATAAACAGTAATTGAAAAATTTTAATCAATATTTTTTGGAAACCATCATACTCACCATTGTATCCTAATCCTGATTTAATCCTAGTTTGCAGCCTTGATGTTATGAACTAATTATTTCACATATACATTTGCAGAATCCTATGATGTGCCTTTCACAATATCCATACTGCCACTAAACAATGCAAAATTTGATCTTGAGAGATCTGCAGAGATGTAATGAATGATGAGAGAAAATGCATGTTAATAAACAAATTTATGATTGTGCAGTGGCAGGTGTGCTAATTCTACATTAAATAAGCATGGGACCAATGAAATAAACAGAATGATAATAAATTATTTTGTACTCCAGGTAATGTTGGCTAGAGGTATAGAAGTGGTTGTGGCCGAGTGGTTAAGGTGATGGACCCCGAGCAGGTTCAAATCCTGCCAGCTACGTCTTGCTTTTCGAGCATGTAAAAATCAAAGATCATACTTCCTTGACTCATTTATTTTCTAGGAAACTATACTAGCTATTATATTTCCCATAGTTTGTCTATTAATATAGCAGCCACCAAATAGAAGTTGCAACAGGTTTTAAATGACAATCATGAAATGGAAAGCAATTATTTTTCCACAGAAGCTCATCAAAAAATCAATGTGCAGGTAGTTGTGGCCGAGTGGTTAAGGCGATGGAGTCGAAATCCATTGGGGTTTCCCCACGCAGGTTCAAATCTTGCCAGCTATGTTTTGCTTTTCAAACTTATTTAAAAACACAATATGCATTTAAGATGTAGAAAAGCAAAATATGTTATGTTGAGCAATGTAACTGTCTCATCCTAAATCACCTTCACCTGCATCCTATTTAACAATGGACTACTTTTTGAAGCACGTGATCTCAGACAGTGAGGCTCTTCCTGCATTTTAGGAACATGTCATCAAACCATCTCCAATTTTTTTTTACTGTTTCATGATGTAATGGTTATTTATGTGTAGATCTGAGTTAAAATTTGTTTTGTTCATAACAACTAAACTTTTAATTAAAAAATCAGCAGCACTAGGAAGAAATGTGCATATCAGATACTTTCAAATATCACAAAACTGTAGTGCTATCTGTGGAATTACAGTGAATGTATTGCAATTATTTCCATCAGCCACTTTGTAAGATACATAACAAAGTTTATTTGTTCATTCCAGAACATATTATCATCTTCATCATAATCAACAATTGCCACCAAGCTTAGGAAATCTTTCCCATCTTAAAGTTAATCTTAAATATATCTCTATAACACTGACATGAGCTGTTTCTTTTTAAAACATAAACAGTAATTGAAAAATTAAAATCAATATTTTATGGAAACCATCATACTCACCATTGTATCCTAATCCTGATTTAATCCTAGTTTGCAGCCTTGATGTTATGAACTAATTATTTCACATATACATTTGCAGAATCCTATGATGTGCCTTTCACAATATCCATACTGCCACTAAAGAATGCAAAATTGGATTTGAGAGATCTGCAGAGATGTAATGAATGATGAGAGAAAATGCATGTTAATAAACAAATTTATGATTGTGCAGTGGCAGGTGTGCTAATTCTACATTAAATAAGCATGGGACCAATGAAATAAACAGAACGATAATAAATTATTTTGTACTCCAGGTAATGTCAGGTAGTGGTATAGAAGTAGTTGTGGCCGAGTGGTTAAGGTGATGGACTTGAAATCCATTGGGGTTTCCCTGCGCAGGTTCAAATCCTACCAGCTATGTCTTGCTTTTCGAGCATGTAAAAAACAAAGATCATACTTCCTTGACTCCTTTATTTTCTAGGAAACTATACTAGCTATTATATTTCCCATAGTTTGTCTATTAATATAGCAGCCACCAAATAGAAATTGCAACAGGTTTTAAATGACAATCATGAAATGGAAAGCAATTATTTTTCCACAGAAGCTCATCAAAAAATCAACGTGCAGGTAGTTGTGGCCGAGTGGTTAAGGCGATGGAGTCGAAATCCATTGGGGTTTCCCCGCGCAGGTTCAAATCCTGCCAGCTACGTTTTGCTTTTCAAACTTATTTAAAAACACAATATGCATTTAAGATGTAGAAAAGCAAAATATGTTATGTTGAACAATGTAAGTGTCTCAACCTAAATCACCTTCACCTGCATGCTATTTCACAATGGACTGCTTTTTGAAGCACGTGATCTCAGACAGTGAGGCTCTTCCTGCATTTTAGGAACATGTCATCAAACCATCTCCAATTTTTTTTTACTGTTTCATGATGTAATGGTTATTTATGTGTAGATCTGAGTTAAAATTTGTTTTGTTCATAACAACTAAACTTTTAATTAAAAAATCAGCAGCACTAGGAAGAAATGTGCATATCAGATACTTTCAAATATCACAAAACTGTAGTGCTATCTGTGGAATTACAGTGAATGTATTGCAATTATTTCCATCAGCCACTTTGTAAGATACATAACAAAGTTTATTTGTTCATTCCAGAACATATTATCATCTTCATCATAATCAACTTTGCCACCAAGCTTAGGAAATCTTTCCCATCTTTAAGTTAATCTTAAATATATCTCTATAACACTGACATGAGCTGTTTCTTTTTAAAACATAAACAGTAATTGAAAAATTTAAATCAATATTTTTTGGAAACCATCATACTCACCATTGTATCCTAAACCTGATTTAATCCTAGTTTGCAGCCTTGATGTTATGAACTAATTATTTCACATATACATTTGCAGAATCCTATGATGTGCCTTTCACAATATCCATACTGCCACTAAACAATGCAAAATTTGATCTTGAGAGATCTGCAGAGATGTAATGAATGATGAGAGAAAATGCATGTTAATAAACAAATTTATGATTGTGCAGTGGCAGGTGTGCTAATTCTACATTAAATAAGCATGGGACCAATGAAATAAACAGAATGATAATAAATTATTTTGTACTCCAGGTAATGTCGGCTAGAGGTATAGAAGTGGTTGTGGCGGAGTGGTTAAGGTGATGGACCCCGCGCAGGTTCAAATCCTGCCAGCTACGTCTTGCTTTTCGAGCATGTAAAAAACAAAGATCATACTTCCTTGACTCAATTATTTTCTAGGAAACTATACTAGCTATTATATTTCCCATAGTTTGTCTAATAATATAGCAGCCACCAAATAGAAATTGCAACAGGTTTTAAATGACAATCATGAAATGGAAAGCAATTATTTTTCCACAGAAGCTCATCAAAAAATCAACGTGCAGGTAGTTGTGGCCGAGTGGTTAAGGCGATGGAGTCGAAATCCATTGGGGTTTCCCCACGCAGGTTCAAATCTTGCCAGCTATGTTTTGCTTTTCAAACTTATTTAAAAACACAATATGCATTTAAGATGTAGAAAAGCAAAATATGTTATGTTGAGCAATGTAACTGTCTCATACTAAATCACCTTCACCTGCATCCTATTTAACAATGGACTACTTTTTGAAGCACGTGATCTCAGACAGTGAGGCTCTTCCTGCATTTTAGGAACATGTCATCAAACCATCTCCAATTTTTTTTTACTGTTTCATGATGTAATGGTTATTTATGTGCAGATCTGAGTTAAAATTTGTTTTGTTCATAACAACTAAACTTTTAATTAACAAATCAGCAGCACTAGGAAGAAATGTGCATATCAGATACTTTCAAATATCACAAAACTGTAGTGCTATCTGTGGAATTACAGTGAATGTATTGCAATTATATCCATCAGCCACTTTGTAAGATACATAACAAAGTTTATTTGTTCATTCCAGAACATATTATCATCTTCATCATAATCAACAATTGCCACCAAGCTTAGGAAATCTTTCCCATCTTAAAGTTAATCTTAAATATATCTCTATAACACTGACATGAGCTGTTTCTTTTTAAAACATAAACAGTAATTGAAAAATTAAAATCAATATTTTTTGGAAACCATCATACTCACCATTGTATCCTAATCCTGATTTAATCCTAGTTTGCAGCCTTGATGTTATGAACTAATTATTTCACATATACATTTGCAGAATCCTATGATGTGCCTTTCACAATATCCATACTGCCACTAAAGAATGCAAAATTTGATCTTGAGAGATCTGCAGAGATGTAATGAATGATGAGAGAAAATGCATGTTAATAAACAAATTTATGATTGTGCAGTGGCAGGTGTGCTAATTCTACATTAAATAAGCATGGGACCAATGAAATAAACAGAACGATAATAAATTATTTTGTACTCCAGGTAATGTCGGGTAGTGGTATAGAAGTAGTTGTGGCCGAGTGGTTAAGGCGATGGACTTGAAATCCATTGGGGTTTCCCCGCGCAGGTTCAAATACTGCAAGCTACGTCTTGCTTTTTGAGCATGTAAAAAACAAAGATCATACTTCCTTGACTCCTTTATTTTCAAGGAAACTATGCTAGCTATTATATTTCCCATAGTTTGTCTATTAATATAGCAGACACCAAATAGAAATTGCAACAGGTTTTAAATGACAATCATGAAATGGAAAGCAATTATTTTTCCACAGAAGCTCATCAAAAAATCAACGTGCAGGTAGTTGTGGCCGAATGGTTAAGGTGATGGAGTCGAATTCCATTGGGGTTTTCCCGCGCAGGTTCAAATCTTGCCAGCTACGTTTTGCTTTTCAAACTTATTTAAAAACACAATATGCATTTAACATGTAGAAAAGCAAAATATGTTATGTTGAACAATGTAACAGTCTCATCCTAAATCACCTTCACCTGCATCCTATTTTACAATGGACTACTTTTTGAAGCACGTGATCTCAGACAGTGAGGCTCTTCCTGCATTTTAGGAACATGTCATCAAACCATCTCCAATTTTTTTTTACTGTTTCATGATGTAATGGTTATTTATGTGTAGATCTGAGTTAAAATTTGTTTTGTTCATAACAACTAAACTTTTAATTAACAAATCAGCAGCACTAGGAAGAAATGTGCATATCAGATACTTTCAAATATCACAAAACTGTAGTGCTATCTGTGGAATTACAGTGAATGTATTGCAATTATTTCCATCAGCCACTTTGTAAGATACATAACAAAGTTTATTTGTTCATTCCAGAACATATTATCATCTTCATCATAATCAACAATTGCCACCAAGCTTAGGAAATCTTTCCCATCTTAAAGTTAATCTTAAATATATCTCTATAACACTGACATGAGCTGTTTCTTTTTAAAACATAAACAGTAATTGAAAAATTAAAATCAATATTTTGTGGAAACCATCATACTCACCATTGTATCCTAATCCTGATTTAATCCTAGTTTGCAGCCTTGATGTTATGAACTAATTATTTCACATATACATTTGCAGAATCCTATGATGTGCCTTTCACAATATCCATACTGCCACTAAAGAATGCAAAATTTGACCTTGAGAGATCTGCAGAGATGTAATGAATGATGAGAGAAAATGCATGTTAATAAACAAATTTATGATTGTGCAGTGGCAGGTGTGCTAATTCTACATTAAATAAGCATGGGACCAATGAAATAAACAGAACAATAATAAATTATTTTGTATTCCAGGTAATGTCGGCTAGAGTTATAGAAGTGGTTGTGGCCGACTGGTTAAGGCGATGGACTTGATATCCATTAGGGTTTCCCCGCGCAGGTTCAAATCCTGCCAGCTACATCTTGCTTTACGAGCATGTAAAAAACAAAGATCATACTTCCTTGACTCCTTTATTTTCTAGGAAACTATACTAGCTATTATATTTCCCATAGTTTGTCTATTAATATAGCAGCCACCAAATAGAAATTGCAACAGGTTTTAAATGACAATCATGAAATGGAAAGCAATAATTTTTCCACAGAAGCTCATCACAAAATCAACGTGCAGGTAGTTGTGGCCGAGTGGTTAAGGCGATGGACTCGAAATCCATTGGGGTTTCCCTGCGCAGGTTCAAATCCTGCCAGCTACGTTTTGCTTTTCAAACTTATTTAAAAACACAATATGCATTTAAGATGTAGAAAAGCAAAATATGTTATGTTGAACAATGTAACTGTCTCATCCTAAATCACCTTCACCTGCATGCTATTTCACAATGGACTGCTTTTTGAAGCACGTGATCTCAGACAGTGAGGCTCTTCCTGCATTTTAGGAACATGTCATCAAACCATCTCCAATTTTTTTTTACTGTTTCATGATGTAATGGTTATTTATGTGTAGATCTGAGTTAAAATTTGTTTTGTTCATAACAACTAAACTTTTAATTAACAAATCAGCAGCACTAGGAAGAAATGTGCATATCAGATACTTTCAAATATCACAAAACTGTAGTGCTATCTGTGGAATTACAGTGAATGTATTGCAATTATTTCCATCAGCCACTTTGTAAGATACATAACAAAGTTTATTTGTTCATTCCAGAACATATTATCATCTTCATCATAATCAACAATTGCCACCAAGCTTAGGAAATCTTTCCCATATTTAAGTTAATCTTAAATATATCTCTATAACACTGACATGAGCTGTTTCTTTTTAAAACATAAACAGTAATTGAAAAATTAAAATCAATATTTTTTGGAAACCATCATACTCACCATTGTATCCTAATCCTGATTTAATCCTAGTTTGCAGCCTTGATGTTATGAACTAATTATTTCACATATACATTTGCAGAATCCTATGATGTGCCTTTCACAATATCCATACTGCCACTAAAGAATGCAAAATTTGATCTTGAGAGATCTGCAGAGATGTAATGAATGATGAGAGAAAATGCATGTTAATAAACAAATTTATGATTGTGCAGTGGCAGGTGTGCTAATTCTACATTAAATAAGTATGGGACCAATGAAATAAACAGAACGATAATAAATTATTTTGTACTCCAGGTAATGTCGGGTAGTGGTATAGAAGTAGTTGTGGCCGAGTTGTTAAGGCGATGGACTTGAAATCCATTGGGGTTTCCCCGCACAGGTTCAAATACTGCCAGCTACGTCTTGCTTTTTGAGCATGTAAAAAACAAAGATCATACTTCCTTGACTCCTTTATTTTCAAGGAAACTATGCTAGCTATTATATTTCCCATAGTTTGTCTATTAATATAGCAGCCACCAAATAGAAATTGCAACAGGTTTTAAATGACAATCATGAAATGGAAAGCAATTATTTTTCCACAGAAGCTCATCAAAAAATCAACGTGCAGGTAGTTGTGGCCGAGTGGTTAAGGCGATGGAGTCGAAATCCATTGGGGTTTCCCCGCGCAGGTTCAAATCCTGCCAGCTACGTTTTGCTTTTCAAACTTATTTAAAAACACAATATGCATTTAAGATGTAGAAAAGCAAAATATGTTATGTTGAACAATGTAAGTGTCTCAACCTAAATCACCTTCACCTGCATGCTATTTCACAATGGACTGCTTTTTGAAGCACGTGATCTCAGACAGTGAGGCTCTTCCTGCATTTTAGGAACATGTCATCAAACCATCTCCAATTTTTTTTTACTGTTTCATGATGTAATGGTTATTTATGTGTAGATCTGAGTTAAAATTTGTTTTGTTCATAACAACTAAACTTTTAATTAAAAAATCAGCAGCACTAGGAAGAAATGTGCATATCAGATACTTTCAAATATCACAAAACTGTAGTGCTATCTGTGGAATTACAGTGAATGTATTGCAATTATTTCCATCAGCCACTTTGTAAGATACATAACAAAGTTTATTTGTTCATTCCAGAACATATTATCATCTTCATCATAATCAACTTTGCCACCAAGCTTAGGAAATCTTTCCCATCTTTAAGTTAATCTTAAATATATCTCTATAACACTGACATGAGCTGTTTCTTTTTAAAACATAAACAGTAATTGAAAAATTTAAATCAATATTTTTTGGAAACCATCATACTCACCATTGTATCCTAATCCTGATTTAATCCTAGTTTGCAGCCTTGATGTTATGAACTAATTATTTCACATATACATTTGCAGAATCCTATGATGTGCCTTTCACAATATCCATACTGCCACTAAAGAATGCAAAATTTGATCTTGAGAGATCTGCAGAGATGTAATGAATGATGAGAGAAAATGCATGTTAATAAACAAATTTATGATTGTGCAGTGGCAGGTGTGCTAATTCTACATTAAATAAGTATGGGACCAATGAAATAAACAGAACGATAATAAATTATTTTGTACTCCAGGTAATGTCGGGTAGTGGTATAGAAGTAGTTGTGGCCGAGTTGTTAAGGCGATGGACTTGAAATCCATTGGGGTTTCCCTGCGCAGGTTCAAATACTGCCAGCTACGTCTTGCTTTTTGAGCATGTAAAAAACAAAGATCATACTTCCTTGACTCCTTTATTTTCAAGGAAACTATGCTAGCTATTATATTTCCCATAGTTTGTCTATTAATATAGCAGCCACCAAATAGAAATTGCAACAGGTTTTAAATGACAATCATGAAATGGAAAGCAATTATTTTTCCACAGAAGCTCATCAAAAAATCAACGTGCAGGTAATTGTGGCCGAGTGGTTAAGGTGATGGAGTCGAAATCTATTGGGGTTTTCCGCGCAGGTTCAAATCTTGCCAGCTACGTTTTGCTTTTCAAACTTAATTAAAAACACAATATGCATTTAAGATGTAGAAAAGCAAAATATGTTATGTTGAACAATGTAACAGTCTCATCCTAAATCACCTTCACCTGCATCCTATTTTACAATGGACTACTTTTTGAAGCACGTGATCTCAGACAGTGAGGCTCTTCCTGCATTTTAGGAACATGTCATCAAACCATCTCCAATTTTTTTTTACTGTTTCATGATGTAATGGTTATTTATGTGTAGATCTGAGTTAAAATTTGTTTTGTTCATAACAACTAAACTTTTAATTAACAAATCAGCAGCACTAGGAAGAAATGTGCATATCAGATACTTTCAAATATCACAAAACTATAGTGCTATCTGTGAAATTACAGTGAATGTATTGCAATTATTTCCATCAGCCACTTTGTAAGATAAATAACAAAGTTTATTTGTTCATTCCAGAACATATTATCATCTTCATCATAATCAACAATTGCCACCAAGCTTAGGAAATCTTTCCCATCTTAAAGTTAATCTTAAATATATCTCTATAACACTGACATGAGCTGTTTCTTTTTAAAACATAAACAGTAATTGAAAAATTAAAATCAATATTTTGTGGAAACCATCATACTCACCATTGTATCCTAATCCTGATTTAATCCTAGTTTGCAGCCTTGATGTTATGAACTAATTATTTCACATATACATTTGCAGAATCCTATGATGTGCCTTTCACAATATCCATACTGCCACTAAAGAATGCAAAATTTGATCTTGAGAGATCTGCAGAGATGTAATGAATGATGAGAGAAAATGCATGTTAATAAACAAATTTATGATTGTGCAGTGGCAGGTGTGCTAATTCTACAGTAAATAAGCATGGGATTCAATGAAATAAACAGAACAATAATAAATTATTTTGTACTCCAGGTAATGTCGGCTAGAGGTATAGAAGTGGTTCTGGCCGAGTGGTTAAGGCGATGGACTTGAAATCCATTAGGGTTTCCCCGCACAGGTTCAAATCTTGCCAGCTACATCTTGCTTTACGAGCATGTAAAAAACAAAGATCATACTTCCTTGACTCCTTTATTTTCTAGGAAACTATACTAGCTATTATATTTCCCATAGTTTGTCTATTAATATAGCAGCCACCAAATAGAAATTGCAACAGGTTTTAAATGACAATCATGAAATGGAAAGCAATAATTTTTCCACAGAAGCTCATCACAAAATCAACGTGCAGGTAGTTGTGGCCGAGTGGTTAAGGCGATGGACTCGAAATCCATTGGGGTTTCCCTGCGCAGGTTCAAATCCTGCCAGCTACGTTTTGCTTTTCAAACTTATTTAAAAACACAATATGCATTTAAGATGTAGAAAAGCAAAATATGTTATGTTGAACAATGTAACAGTCTCATCCTAAATCACCTTCACCTGCATGCTATTTCACAATGGACTGCTTTTTGAAGCACGTGATCTCAGACAGTGAGGCTCTTCCTGCATTTTAGGAACATGTCATCAAACCATCTCCAATTTTTTTTTACTGTTTCATGATGTAATGGTTATTTATGTGTAGATCTGAGTTAAAATTTGTTTTGTTCATAACAACTAAACTTTTAATTAACAAATCAGCAGCACTAGGAAGAAATGTGCATATCAGATACTTTCAAATATCACAAAACTGTAGTGCTATCTGTGGAATTACAGTGAATGTATTGCAATTATTTCCATCAGCCACTTTGTAAGATACATAACAAAGTTTATTTGTTCATTCCAGAACATATTATCATCTTCATCATAATCAACAATTGCCACCAAGCTTAGGAAATCTTTCCCATCTTTAAGTTAATCTTAAATATATCTCTATAACACTGACATGAGCTGTTTCTTTTTAAAACATAAACAGTAATTGAAAAATTAAAATCAATATTTTGTGGAAACCATCATACTCACCATTGTATCCTAATCCTGATTTAATCCTAGTTTGCAGCCTTGATGTTATGAACTAATTATTTCACATATACATTTGCAGAATCCTATGATGTGCCTTTCACAATATCCATACTGCCACTAAAGAATGCAAAATTTGATCTTGAGAGATCTGCAGAGATGTAATGAATGATGAGAGAAAATGCATGTTAATAAACAAATTTATGATTGTGCAGTGGCAGGTGTGCTAATTCTACATTAAATAAGCATGGGACCAATGAAATAAACAGAACGATAATAAATTATTTTGTACTCCAGGTAATGTCGGGTAGTGGTATAGAAGTAGTTGTGGCCGAGTGGTTAAGGCGATGGACTTGAAATCCATTGGGGTTTCCCCGCGCAGGTTCAAATACTGCAAGCTACGTCTTGCTTTTTGAGCATGTAAAAAACAAAGATCATACTTCCTTGACTCCTTTATTTTCTAGGAAACTATACTAGCTATTATATTTCCCATAGTTTGTCTATTAATATAGCAGCCACCAAATAGAAATTGCAACAGGTTTTAAATGACAATCATGAAATGGAAAGCAATAATTTTTCCACAGAAGCTCATCACAAAATCAACGTGCAGGCAGTTGTGGCCGAGTGGTTAAGGCGATGGACTCGAAATCCATTGGGGTTTCCCTGCGCAGGTTCAATTCCTGCCAGCTACGTTTTGCTTTTCAAACTTATTTAAAAACACAATATGCATTTAAGATGTAGAAAAGCAAAATATGTTATGTTGAACAATGTAACTGTCTCATCCTAAATCACCTTCACCTGCATGCTATTTCACAATGGACTGCTTTTTGAAGCACGTGATCTCAGACAGTGAGGCTCTTCCTGCATTTTAGGAACATGTCATCAAACCATCTCCAATTTTTTTTTACTGTTTCATGATGTAATGGTTATTTATGTGTAGATCTGAGTTAAAATTTGTTTTGTTCATAACAACTAAACTTTTAATTAACAAATCAGCAGCACTAGGAAGAAATGTGCATATCAGATACTTTCAAATATCACAAAACTGTAGTGCTATCTGTGGAATTACAGTGAATGTATTGCAATTATTTCCATCAGCCACTTTGTAAGATACATAACAAAGTTTATTTGTTCATTCCAGAACATATTATCATCTTCATCATAATCAACAATTGCCACCAAGCTTAGGAAATCTTTCCCATCTTTAAGTTAATCTTAAATATATCTCTATAACACTGACATGAGCTGTTTCTTTTTAAAACATAAACAGTAATTGAAAAATTAAAATCAATATTTTTTGGAAACCATCATACTCACCATTGTATCCTAATCCTGATTTAATCCTAGTTTGCAGCCTTGATGTTATGAACTAATTATTTCACATATACATTTGCAGAATCCTATGATGTGCCTTTCACAATATCCATACTGCCACTAAAGAATGCAAAATTTGATCTTGAGAGATCTGCAGAGATGTAATGAATGATGAGAGAAAATGCATGTTAATAAACAAATTTATGATTGTGCAGTGGCAGGTGTGCTAATTCTACATTAAATAAGTATGGGACCAATGAAATAAACAGAACGATAATAAATTATTTTGTACTCCAGGTAATGTCGGGTAGTGGTATAGAAGTAGTTGTGGCCGAGTTGTTAAGGCGATGGACTTGAAATCCATTGGGGTTTCCCCGCACAGGTTCAAATACTGCCAGCTACATCTTGCTTTTTGAGCATGTAAAAAACAAAGCTCATACTTCCTTGACTCCTTTATTTTCAAGGAAACTATGCTAGCTATTATATTTCCCATAGTTTGTCTATTAATATAGCAGCCACCAAATAGAAATTGCAACAGGTTTTAAATGACAATCATGAAATGGAAAGCAATTATTTTTCCACAGAAGCTCATCAAAAAATCAACATGCAGGTAGTTGTGGCCGAGTGGTTAAGGTGATGGAGTCGAAATCCATTGGGGTTTTCCCGCGCAGGTTCAAATCTTGCCAGCTACGTTTTGCTTTTCAAACTTATTTAAAAACACAATATGCATTTAAGATGTAGTAAAGCAAAATATGTTATGTTGAACAATGTAACAGTCTCATCCTAAATCACCTTCACCTGCATCCTATTTAACAATGGACTACTTTTTGAAGCATGTGATCTCAGACAGTGAGGCTCTTCCTGCATTTTAGGAACATGTCATCAAACCATCTCCAATTTTTTTTTACTGTTTCATGATGTAATGGTTATTTATGTGTAGATCTGAGTTAAAATTTGTTTTGTTCATAACAACTAAACTTTTAATTAACAAATCAGCAGCACTAGGAAGAAATGTGCATATCAGATACTTTCAAATATCACAAAACTGTAGTGCTATCTGTGGAATTACAGTGAATGTATTGCAATTATTTCCATCGGCCACTTTGTAAGATACATAACAAAGTTTATTTGTTCATTCCAGAACATATTATCATCTTCATCATAATCAACAATTGCCACCAAGCTTAGGAAATCTTTCCCATCTTAAAGTTAATCTTAAATATATCTCTATAACACTGACATGAGCTGTTTCTTTTTAAAACATAAACAGTAATTGAAAAATTAAAATCAATATTTTGTGGAAACCATCATACTCACCATTGTATCCTAATCCTGATTTAATCCTAGTTTGCAGCCTTGATGTTATGAACTAATTATTTCACATATACATTTGCAGAATCCTATGATGTGCCTTTCACAATATCCATACTGCCACTAAAGAATGCAAAATTTGATCTTGAGAGATCTGCAGAGATGTAATGAATGATGAGAGAAAATGCATGTTAATAAACAAATTTATGATTGTGCAGTGGCAGGTGTGCTAATTCTACATTAAATAAGCATGGGACCAATGAAATAAACAGAACGATAATAAATTATTTTGTACTGCAGGTGTTGTCAGGTAGTGGTATAGAAGTAGTTGTGGCTGAGTGGTTAAGGCGATGGACTTAAAATCCATTGGGGTTTCCCTGCGCAGGTTCATATCCTGCCAGCTACGTCTTGCTTTTCAAGCATGTAAAAAACAAAGATCATACTTCCTTGACTCATTTATTTTCTAGGAAACTATACTAGCTATTATATTTCCCATAGTTTGTCTATTAATATAGCAGCCACCAAATAGAAGTTGCAACAGGTTTTAAATGACAATCATGAAATGGAAAGCAATTATTTTTCCACAGAAGCTCATCAAAAAATCAACGTGCAGGTAGTTGTGGCCGAGTGGTTAAGGTGATGGAGTCGAAATCCATTGGGGTTTTCCCGCGCAGGTTCAAATCTTGCCAGCTACGTTTTGCTTTTCAAACTTATTTAAAAACACAATATGCATTTAAGATGTAGAAAAGCAAAATATGTTATGTTGAACAATGTAACTGTCTCATCCTAAATCACCTTCACCTGCATCCTATTTAACAATGGACTTCTTTTTGAAGCACGTGATCTCAGACAGTGAGGCTCTTCCTGCATTTTAGGAACATGTCATCAAACCATCTCCAATTTTTTTTTACTGTTTCATGATGTAATGGTTATTTATGTGTAGATCTGAGTTAAAATTTGTTTTGTTCATAACAACTAAACTTTTAATTAACAAATCAGCAGCACTAGGAATAAATGTGCATATCAGATACTTTCAAATTTCACAAAACTGTAGTGCTATCTGTGGAATTACAGTGAATGTATTGCAATTATTTCCATCAGCCACTTTGTAAGATACATAACAAAGTTTATTTGTTCATTCCAGAACATATTATCATCTTCATCATAATCAACAATTGCCACCAAGCTTAGGAAATCTTTCCCATCTTAAAGTTAATCTTAAATATATCTCTATAACACTGACATGAGCTGTTTCTTTTTAAAACATAAACAGTAATTGAAAAATTAAAATCAATATTTTTTGGAAACCATCATACTCACCATTGTATCCTAATCCTGATTTAATCCTAGTTTGCAGCCTTGATGTTATGAACTAATTATTTCACATATACATTTGCAGAATCCTATGATGTGCCTTTCACAATATCCATACTGCCACTAAAGAATGCAAAATTTGATCTTGAGAGATCTGCAGAGATGTAATGAATGATGAGAGAAAATGCATGTTAATAAACAAATTTATGATTGTGCAGTGGCAGGTGTGCTAATTCTACATTAAATAAGCATGGGACCAATGAAATAAACAGAACGATAATAAATTATTTTGTACTCCAGGTAATGTCGGGTAGTGGTATAGAAGTAGTTGTGGCCGAGTGGTTAAGGCGATGGACTTGAAATCCATTGGGGTTTCCCCGCGCAGGTTCAAATACTGCAAGCTACGTCTTGCTTTTTGAGCATGTAAAAAACAAAGATCATACTTCCTTGACTCCTTTATTTTCTAGGAAACTATACTAGCTATTATATTTCCCATAGTTTGTCTATTAATATAGCAGCCACCAAATAGAAATTGCAACAGGTTTTAAATGACAATCATGAAATGGAAAGCAATAATTTTTCCACAGAAGCTCATCACAAAATCAACGTGCAGGCAGTTGTGGCCGAGTGGTTAAGGCGATGGACTCGAAATCCATTGGGGTTTCCCTGCGCAGGTTCAATTCCTGCCAGCTACGTTTTGCTTTTCAAACTTATTTAAAAACACAATATGCATTTAAGATGTAGAAAAGCAAAATATGTTATGTTGAACAATGTAACTGTCTCATCCTAAATCACCTTCACCTGCATGCTATTTCACAATGGACTGCTTTTTGAAGCACGTGATCTCAGACAGTGAGGCTCTTCCTGCATTTTAGGAACATGTCATCAAACCATCTCCAATTTTTTTTTACTGTTTCATGATGTAATGGTTATTTATGTGTAGATCTGAGTTAAAATTTGTTTTGTTCATAACAACTAAACTTTTAATTAACAAATCAGCAGCACTAGGAAGAAATGTGCATATCAGATACTTTCAAATATCACAAAACTGTAGTGCTATCTGTGGAATTACAGTGAATGTATTGCAATTATTTCCATCAGCCACTTTGTAAGATACATAACAAAGTTTATTTGTTCATTCCAGAACATATTATCATCTTCATCATAATCAACAATTGCCACCAAGCTTAGGAAATCTTTCCCATCTTTAAGTTAATCTTAAATATATCTCTATAACACTGACATGAGCTGTTTCTTTTTAAAACATAAACAGTAATTGAAAAATTAAAATCAATATTTTTTGGAAACCATCATACTCACCATTGTATCCTAATCCTGATTTAATCCTAGTTTGCAGCCTTGATGTTATGAACTAATTATTTCACATATACATTTGCAGAATCCTATGATGTGCCTTTCACAATATCCATACTGCCACTAAAGAATGCAAAATTTGATCTTGAGAGATCTGCAGAGATGTAATGAATGATGAGAGAAAATGCATGTTAATAAACAAATTTATGATTGTGCAGTGGCAGGTGTGCTAATTCTACATTAAATAAGTATGGGACCAATGAAATAAACAGAACGATAATAAATTATTTTGTACTCCAGGTAATGTCGGGTAGTGGTATAGAAGTAGTTGTGGCCGAGTTGTTAAGGCGATGGACTTGAAATCCATTGGGGTTTCCCCGCACAGGTTCAAATACTGCCAGCTACGTCTTGCTTTTTGAGCATGTAAAAAACAAAGCTCATACTTCCTTGACTCCTTTATTTTCAAGGAAACTATGCTAGCTATTATATTTCCCATAGTTTGTCTATTAATATAGCAGCCACCAAATAGAAATTGCAACAGGTTTTAAATGACAATCATGAAATGGAAAGCAATTATTTTTCCACAGAAGCTCATCAAAAAATCAACATGCAGGTAGTTGTGGCCGAGTGGTTAAGGTGATGGAGTCGAAATCCATTGGGGTTTTCCCGCGCAGGTTCAAATCTTGCCAGCTACGTTTTGCTTTTCAAACTTATTTAAAAACACAATATGCATTTAAGATGTAGTAAAGCAAAATATGTTATGTTGAACAATGTAACAGTCTCATCCTAAATCACCTTCACCTGCATCCTATTTAACAATGGACTACTTTTTGAAGCATGTGATCTCAGACAGTGAGGCTCTTCCTGCATTTTAGGAACATGTCATCAAACCATCTCCAATTTTTTTTTACTGTTTCATGATGTAATGGTTATTTATGTGTAGATCTGAGTTAAAATTTGTTTTGTTCATAACAACTAAACTTTTAATTAACAAATCAGCAGCACTAGGAAGAAATGTGCATATCAGATACTTTCAAATATCACAAAACTGTAGTGCTATCTGTGGAATTACAGTGAATGTATTGCAATTATTTCCATCGGCCACTTTGTAAGATACATAACAAAGTTTATTTGTTCATTCCAGAACATATTATCATCTTCATCATAATCAACAATTGCCACCAAGCTTAGGAAATCTTTCCCATCTTAAAGTTAATCTTAAATATATCTCTATAACACTGACATGAGCTGTTTCTTTTTAAAACATAAACAGTAATTGAAAAATTAAAATCAATATTTTGTGGAAACCATCATACTCACCATTGTATCCTAATCCTGATTTAATCCTAGTTTGCAGCCTTGATGTTATGAACTAATTATTTCACATATACATTTGCAGAATCCTATGATGTGCCTTTCACAATATCCATACTGCCACTAAAGAATGCAAAATTTGATCTTGAGAGATCTGCAGAGATGTAATGAATGATGAGAGAAAATGCATGTTAATAAACAAATTTATGATTGTGCAGTGGCAGGTGTGCTAATTCTACATTAAATAAGCATGGGACCAATGAAATAAACAGAACGATAATAAATTATTTTGTACTGCAGGTGTTGTCAGGTAGTGGTATAGAAGTAGTTGTGGCTGAGTGGTTAAGGCGATGGACTTAAAATCCATTGGGGTTTCCCTGCGCAGGTTCATATCCTGCCAGCTACGTCTTGCTTTTCAAGCATGTAAAAAACAAAGATCATACTTCCTTGACTCATTTATTTTCTAGGAAACTATACTAGCTATTATATTTCCCATAGTTTGTCTATTAATATAGCAGCCACCAAATAGAAGTTGCAACAGGTTTTAAATGACAATCATGAAATGGAAAGCAATTATTTTTCCACAGAAGCTCATCAAAAAATCAACGTGCAGGTAGTTGTGGCCGAGTGGTTAAGGTGATGGAGTCGAAATCCATTGGGGTTTTCCCGCGCAGGTTCAAATCTTGCCAGCTACGTTTTGCTTTTCAAACTTATTTAAAAACACAATATGCATTTAAGATGTAGAAAAGCAAAATATGTTATGTTGAACAATGTAACTGTCTCATCCTAAATCACCTTCACCTGCATCCTATTTAACAATGGACTTCTTTTTGAAGCACGTGATCTCAGACAGTGAGGCTCTTCCTGCATTTTAGGAACATGTCATCAAACCATCTCCAATTTTTTTTTACTGTTTCATGATGTAATGGTTATTTATGTGTAGATCTGAGTTAAAATTTGTTTTGTTCATAACAACTAAACTTTTAATTAACAAATCAGCAGCACTAGGAAGAAATGTGCATATCAGATACTTTCAAATTTCACAAAACTGTAGTGCTATCTGTGGAATTACAGTGAATGTATTGCAATTATTTCCATCAGCCACTTTGTAAGATACATAACAAAGTTTATTTGTTCATTCCAGAACATATTATCATCTTCATCATAATCAACAATTGCCACCAAGCTTAGGAAATCTTTCCCATCTTAAAGTTAATCTTAAATATATCTCTATAACACTGACATGAGCTGTTTCTTTTTAAAACATAAACAGTAATTGAAAAATTAAAATCAATATTTTTTGGAAACCATCATACTCACCATTGTATCCTAATCCTGATTTAATCCTAGTTTGCAGCCTTGATGTTATGAACTAATTATTTCACATATACATTTGCAGAATCCTATGATGTGCCTTTCACAATATCCATACTGCCACTAAAGAATGCAAAATTTGATCTTGAGAGATCTGCAGAGATGTAATGAATGATGAGAGAAAATGCATGTTAATAAACAAATTTATGATTGTGCAGTGGCAGGTGTGCTAATTAGTCATAGAGAAAGTCATGGCCCTCATCCGGTCCTCCCCCCCTTCCACCTCCCCCCTTGATCCCATCCCCTCCCGCCTCCTCCGCTTCCTCTCTCTCTCTGCCTGCTCCCATCTTGCCCACCTCATTAACCTCTCGCTCTCATCAGGCACTGTTCCTTCTGCATTCAAACATGCCCTTGTCTCCCCCATTCTTAAAAACCTACCCTTGATCCTAACCTTCTTTCTATACTACCGACCCATCTCTCTCCTCCCCTTTGCCTCCAAACTCCTTGAGCGGATTGTCTACAACCGCTTTACCACTTTTCTTTCCTCCCACTCCCTCCTTGACCCTTTTCAGTCTGGCTTCCGTTCTCTCCACTCCACTGAAACTGCCCTCACAAAAGTCAGCAATGACCTCCTTGCTGCCAAATCCCAAGGCCACTACTCTCTTCTCATTCTCCTTGATCTCTCTGCTGCTTTTGACACTATGGACCACCCTCTCCTGCTGAATATCCTTCACTCCCTTGGTCTACGTGAAATTGCCCTCTCCTGGCTGTCGTTCTACCTCTCTGACCGATCTTTTTCAGTTTCCTCTCACGACTCCTCTTCCCCCCCACAGCCTCTTACAGTAGGTGTTCCCCAAGGTTCTGTTCTTGGTCCTCTTCTATTCTCCCTCTATACTTCCTCTCTAGGTGAACTCATCAGCTCTTTTGACCTCCATTATCATCTCTATGCTGATGATACTCAAATCTACCTTTCCTCCCCTGATCTCTCCCCCTCTCTTCTGACTCATATCTCCAACTGTCTCTCTGCTGTCTCTTCCTGGATGTCCCAGTGATTTCTTAAACTTAATATGTCTAAGACAGAGCCGATCATCTTCCCACCCTCCCACATAACCTCACTTCCCACTATTTCTTTATCAATTGATGGAATAACTATCTCATCTGGTCATAAGGTGCGCTGTCTTGGAGTTATCCAGGACTCATCCCTCTCCTTCAAACCACATATCCAGAACCTTTCACAGTCCTGTCATTTCCATCTCAAAAATATTTTTAAGATCAGACCCTATCTCACCCAGGATGCTACTAAAACCCTCATTCACTCACTGGTCATCTCCAGATTGGACTAATGTAACCTCCTCCTATCTGGCCTCCCCAAATTCCTTCTCTCTCCTCTCCAGTCTATCCTTAGTGCTGCTGCATGGCTTATCTTCCTCTCCAAGCGCTCTACATCTGCCTCCCCTCTCCTACAAGTTCTCCACTGGCTCCCCTTCCCTTTTAGAACCCAATTTAAGGTTCTCACGCTCGCTCACAAAGCCCTCACCCAATCTTCTCCCATATACATCTCTGATCTCATCTTCCTTCACGCTCCTCTCCGCCCTCTTCGCTGAACTAATGCACGCCACCTTTCATGCCAGCTGATTACTTCCTCCCACTCCCGCCTCCAAGATTTTTCCCGCACTGCTCCCCACCTCTGGAACTCTCTCCCACTCCCCATCAGACTCTCCACCTGTTTGCAATCCTTCAAACGGGCTCTCAAGACCCACTACTTCATCAAAGCCTTCCAGCTATCATTCTAACTCCTTGCTACATGCTCCTTTGTCCCCATCTACCCCATCTGTGTCAACCCAGTTTGTCTTCCCCCACCTTTTTAGAATGGAAGCTCTCACGAGCAGGGCCATCTACCCTCTTGTGCTTCTCCTTACTATAGTGTCATTTACTTCTTTCTCACCACTAGGGCACCTAACACTTGGTTGCTTATGCTCTTTTGCTTATCTGGGTGATATGGTCGCTAATGTAGCAATATATATTATCCATGTCCTGTATTGTATTGTTCTGTAAGTCACTTGTATACAATTTGTTTTTGTACTTTGTAAGGTGCTGCGGAACACTTGTGGCGCCATATAAATAAATGATAATAATAATAATAATACTGCCACAAAAGAATGCAAAATTTGATCTTGAGAGAGCTGCAGAGATGTAATTAATGATGAGAGAAAATGCATGTTAATAAACAAATTTATGATTGTGCAGTGGCAGGTGTGCTAATTCTACATTAAATAAGCATGGGACCAACGAAATAAACAGAATGATAACAAATTATTTTGTACTCCAGGTAATGTGGGGTAGTGGTATAGAAGTAGTTGTGGCTGAGTGGTTAAGGCAATGGACTTGAAATCCATTGGGTTTTCCCCGTGCAGGTTCAAGTCCTGCCAGCTATGTCTTGCTTTTCGAGCATGTAAAAAACAAAGATCATACTTCCTTGACTCCTTTATTTTCTAGGAAACTATACTAGCTATTATATTTCCCATAGTTTGTCTATTAATATAGCAGCCAACAAAGAAAAATTGCAACAGATTTTAAATGACAATCATGAAATGGAAAGCGTTTATTTTTCCACTGAAGTTCATCATAAAATAAATGTGCAGGTAGTTGTGGCCGAGTGGTTAAGGCAATGGACTCGAAATCCATTGATTCCCTGCACAGGTTCAAATCTTGCCAGCTACGTTTTGCTTTTCAAACTTATTGAAAAACACAATATGCATTTAAGATGTAGAAAAGCAAAATATGTTATGTTGACTAATGTAACTGTCTCATCCTAAATCACCTTCACCTGCATCCTATTTCACAATGGACTGCTTTTTGAAGCACGTGATCTCAGACAGTGAGGCTCTTCCTGCATTTTAGGAACATGTCATCAAACCATCTCCGCACAAAATAGAAAGCAATTATTATTGCACACCAGCTTGTCAAAAAACCCACATACAGGTAGCTGTGACCGAGTGGTTATGGCGATGGACTTAAAATCCATTGGAGTTTCCCAGCACAAGTTCAAATCCTTCCAACTATATCTTGTTTCTCAAGCATGTAGAAAACCAAAATCATACTTCCTTGACACCATCATTTTCCAGAAAATTATTCCAGCTATTATAGAGTAGTTCCATGTGTAGTTCATCCTGGCCTGATAATAACAAGCAAGAAAGCCACCTTGCCTGCCCTACATAAATTAGGTTACAAAGGACAGCATGAACATTGGGTAAAAATGGGGAAAGACATAAAGCAACTTGGGTTTGGAAGAATAGAGACAGTGGAGGAGTGACAGAGTAGGGAGAGGTGGTGCATCATGGGGGTATGACGAAATATGGAAAGCAGTCTGTGTATTTCAGGTAGCAGTAAATGGAACTACTGATTAATGAAGGTGAATTTGCAGGAAGGTTTAATTGAGGAGTAATAACATGCAGGAGGTGCAGTGCTTGTGGCATTTTGAGATTAGAGAGTGGGACAAAATCCAGTCCAAATCCAGTTACATCTCCTAATACTTTACATGCAGTAATGAAAATGGCAGGGAAAATAATGTGTTCAGGCCTTTGAAGCTATGATTTTAACTAGAAAATCCTTAATCCATAGCCCCCAACATATAGGATTTCAAAATAGTGACTGAAAAAGGCGCATGACTTTGTGAGGAAATTGGTTTGGCCTTGCAGCATGCCCTCATTTTATCACTCTGGGTGCATGCCCAGCTTTACCAGAGATGCTGGACTGCCCCCAGACTCAACCCCACACTGTGTAGATGCAGGGCATGTTATCTATTTACCCACTGCTCTACTTCCTGAAACTGTTCTTTCTCTTCAGTGGTAAGGGGTGATACATGCATAAAGTATTTCATTCTGCAATCACATTTGCATGTGTTTACTTTCTGGGCATGTAACGTGCAAAAACACACATAATATACCATGCTATGCTGTAGTACTCACTCTGCATCAATTCCACAATTATGTTTGTAATGCAAGCATGGGATTAAAAGCCAACACTGACACTTAGTGAAGATATTTGTAATGCTATTTTAGATATTTCTTGACCACCTACAGGTAACTTAGCTAAAACATGACCCAATATTGCTAAAAATATAAGACTCAATAGAAGGATTCTCAGTATTTAGAGTTACAGTGGGACTACCTAATAGAAGAAGTGGTGGGTAGTTATCATATGTTTGCAAATGTGTGTTACTAAGGCTTCTGCACTGCATTTAGAAATGGAAGGCAAATTTATTTGTTAATTTTAACCTGTTGAAAGCTGCGTGCTTCTAAATGTCTGTGACTTTCTTATCTATAACTTCTTTTCAAGCACCTACTGTTGCTTATAAATTCATTGAGCCATTTTTGGAGTCAGACTACAATGGCATGTCCTGACAGAAGGAAAGGTACCTCAGTCTGTCTGTCTGGTTGTGTCTATGTGTGACCCTACCTGCCTGTGTGTGTCTATGTGTAACCCTGCATGTGTGTGTATGTGTCTGTGTGATTATATCTGTCTGTGTGTATGTAGTGTGTATGTGTGACCAGTATGTATGTATCTATGTATTTCTGTATGTATGTATGTGTGACCCTGCCTGTATGTATTTATGAATGTTGTAATATAGTCGGGGTAGGGGGATCACTCTCCTGGGGTAGATGGACACCTCCTTACATACAGCAGCCAGGAAACAGCACACCAGTGCAGGGTTTTCATGCAAGCTGGTCGGAACCAGTTTTATTGTGCAATATAAACAACAAAATAAACAAAACATACAATAAATACTAGCCCGTCTGGGCACTAAGTAGACAGGTTATTCCCTCTCTACAAGTGGCAGGGCCTACTGCCTTACCACAAACACAGCACTTCCAATTAACACAGTGTCTCTAAACAAACATCAGTGTCTGTTCTCCCCCAGGGTATATGAGACACTGAACCAAAACCTAACACAGCTTATCTGAGCCACTTCCAGGTGCAACTACTAATCAGCCTGCTCTCAGACTGAAAGGCCCAACACCTGGAATGGCCTGTGGATGGAGCCCTCCCTTCTCTTCTCACATCCACACCCCTAGGACCCATTATCCGGCTTTTACCAAAAGCCGACACTTCTGGTCTGTTTGGCATAACAGACTTTTCCTGGGGTTTTTAAAACACATATGATAAGAATCTGGGACACACATATATGTCATCCCAGACTTTTCCAGTGTTTCTACCACATATCCCTCCCCTTTGTTTCAACCTGTGGGGCGGAACAACTGCAGCCCCCAAACAATGAACACGCGACAAAGCACCTGCATTGGCCAGATGGCTTCCTGGCCTGTGTTCGACTGTAAACTTAAAGTTCTGCAGTGCCAAGAACCACCTTGTTATTCTCCCATTGCTCACTTTGTTCTCTGACATCCATTTCAAAGGGGCATGGTCAGTGATCAGCCTGAACTTCCTTCCCATCAAGTAGTATATGAAAGTTTCTAATGCCCACTTTATGGCCAACACTTCTTTCTTGACCGTAGCATAGTTTCTCTCATGTACATTCAATTTCTTACTTAAGCAACAAATAGGGTGTTCTTTACTTTCTTTAATCTGGACAGGATCGCTCCTATGCCTACATCTGATGCATCAGTTTGCACAATAAACTCCCTGTCAAAATCAGGGGTCGTTGGGTACACAATGCAATCTTGAACCCCTGAAAAGCCTTCTCTGCTTCAGGACTCCATTTAGCCATGACTTCCTGTTTGCCTTTGGTAAGTTCAGTTAGTGGAACTGCAATGGTGGCAAAATTGGGTATAAATCTCCTATAATATCCAGTAATCCCTAAGAAGGCTCTCACCTGCTTCTTATTCAGGGATCGTGGCCAGTTTTGTATTGCCTCAATTTTATTAAGCTGTGGCTTTATCAAACCTCCATCAATGGTGTATCCAAGATACTTTACTTCTTCCATCCCTAGGCAACACCCTTTTGGGTTGGCTGTCAATCCTGCCCTATAGATGGAGTCGACACTGCTTGCACTCTGGGCAAGTGAGACTGCCAATCAGGACTATGAATGACCACACCATCTAAATAAGCAGCAGCATACTGTCTATGGGGCCTTAGAATTCTATTCATCATTCTTTGAAAGGTAGCCAGTGTCCCATGTAACCCAAAGGGCAACATCTTGTATTGGAACCCTTCTGGTGCAGAAAAGGCTGTCTTTTCTTTGGCATTCTCAGTTAACGACACTTGCCAATACCCTTTGGTTAAGTCTAGAGTGGTTAAATACCTGGATGTTCCTAGTTTTTCAATTAGTTCATCCACCCTAGGCATAGGGTAGGCATCGAACTTTGACACAATGTTCAACTTTCAGAAATCGTTGCAGAAATGCACATTCCCATCAAGCTTTGGAATAAGCACAATGGGACTTGACCTCTCACTATGCAATACTTCAATTACACCCAATTCCAACATTTTTTTAATTTCTTTAGATACTGATTCTCTTTGGGCTTCTGGTAACCTATAGGGCTTTAGGTTAATCTTAACTCCTGGGTCAGTGATTATGTCATGTTTAATGACTGTGGTTTTGCCCGGTTTATCAACAACCCTATTACTGCTAAGAAATTCCTTAACTTCCTGCTGTTGAACTGCCAACAGGGTTTTAGCTGCTGTCACTTTGGGAACCAAGGGCCCTGGGTTTTCTGGAGGGGCTTGGATGGCTGACAGAGCTGTTTTATCCTTCCAAGGTTTTATAAGATTTACATGGTATATTGGTTCTGGCTTTCTTTTCCCAGGCTGGTAAACTTTACAATTAACCTCCCCCACTTTTTCCCTGACTTTTACCAGAGTAGGGTCATTTAACTGCTCCATGGCAAAGACCTCTTTCCTGACTTCAAGATCAGGCAGATGACCAACTGGCTCAATAACATTTCCCATCTCAGTAGGAGGCACATCACTTGGTGTGCCACCATAATTCTCAGACACTGAAGTAACTCCCTCTATTACTGCATCAGTAATCTTCTCAAATGGGTCGGGGTTATTTACTTCTATAACAAATCGGCTTTCCCACAACTTCCAGAAGTGAGCAAAGTCTCTCCCCAATATGGCATCATACACCAAGCCATGCACCAAACCCACCGAGAATATCGCAGAACCACATTATGTTTCTATGTTCACCTCTGCAGTAACATAACAGCGAGTATCTCAATATATGCTGGTCACACCAACAGTTTTTCCATTACGCTTCAAGGGGTTCACCAGTTCAGCTTTCACAAGTGTAACCATGCTACCTGAATCTAACAGAACCTCTACTCGTTTGCCTTCTACAGTAATTATACATATTTGCTTATATCAGAGATCAGAGAAATGCACAGCCAGCCTGTCGGTCAGCAGTACAGGCTGGTTGTGCAAAGAAAGACATTCTGCGATTGACGTAAGCAGTATCACATTGCATAGCTTCAGAGGTAAGTGAACAATTAGCAGAAATATGGCCCAAATCACCACATCGGAAACATTGAATCCTACTATTATCAAGTCAATTACGGGGTAGGAACCTTCCTGGCCTGGCTGGCCTATCTCCAGGTTCCAAACCCTAAGTCTTAAGTACATTCCACCACTCAGCACCCTTCTCCCCTGGAACAGTCTTACCTGTGATCATGGGAGATTGCCGTTGCAGAATCGGGGCTTGGTGGGGCCCACTCAACAGTTCCTCAGCCGCCACATACCTCTCCACCAGTTCAACCAATTGGTCTGCTGTGTTAGGGTCTGCATAGCTCACCCACTTGTGCAGAGTTGCAGGTAGAGACAGCAGATATCGATCCATAACGACCCTTTCCACGATCTGTGGTCCCGTTAGAGTCTCTGACTGCAGCCATTTTGTGGTAAGATGGACAAGGTCATGCATTTGCGAGCGTGAAGGCTTTTCTGTTTGGAACTCCCAGCGGTGGACTCATTGGGGCGCGAACAAATACTGTGAATCCCAATCGAGTTAAGATTTTCTGTTTCAATTTAACATAGTCTTGTGCATCAGCCAGGCACAAGTCATAGTATGCTTTCTATGGTTCTCCAGACAGGAAGGGTGCCACAAGACTTGCCCACTGCTCTATAGGCCAATTCTCTCTTTATTATTATTATTATCATTTATTTATATGGCGCAACAAGTGTTCCGCAGCGCCTTACAGAGTACATAAACAAATAGATTGATTTACAGTGACTTACAGTACAATATAGTACAATACAATACATTACAGGACATGGATAATATACATTGCTACATTCGCGACCATAACACCCAGATAAGCAACAATGCAAAGCAACCAAGGCTTTGATGAAATAGTGGGTCTTGAGAGCCCATTTGAAGTATTGAAGAGAGGTGGAGAGTCTGATGGGAAGCAGGAGAAAGTTCCAAAGGTGGGGAGCAGCGCAGGCAAAATCTTGGAGGTGGGAGTGGAAGGAAGTAATCAATCGGCATGAGAGGTGGCGTGCATTTGTTGAACGAAGAGGGTGGACAGGAGAGTGAAGGGAGATGAGATCAGAGATGTAAATGGGAGTTCTTTCTGCAGTTTTTTCA
This sequence comes from Taudactylus pleione, assembly GCA_031769625.1. Lineage (NCBI taxonomy): Eukaryota > Metazoa > Chordata > Amphibia > Anura > Myobatrachidae > Taudactylus > Taudactylus pleione. Next base: position 5,428,624 of record JAUIMM010000084.1, read on the forward strand.
AAGGCTGTAAAAAAGCTTCCACATCATCATTCTGGGTCATCTTTTGCAGAAAGTGACTGGCCCATATGGTGTGAGTGTGAGTTGGAAGAGCAGGGGAAGCATCTCCATACCGGACTACTAGCTGTTGTACCACCTCTCTTAAGGCCTGGCAAGTTTCCTCTATGGCAACTTGTTGTTGCCTCTGGGTGGTCTCCAAGGCCAATAATTGCACATTGGTGGATTCCTGCTGAGCTCTGGTGGATTCCTGCTGAGCTCTGGTATTTTCTTACAAGGCTTTGTTAGTTTCCTGCTGAGTTTTGTTAGCTTGGAGCAAGGCCTTAATAATGTCCTCCATGATGTCTTTAGGTGTAGGTTGGAAGTGGACTCTTGCTTCTCTAAGCATCTACCAACGCCACCTTTGTGGATTCCACAAAACACAAGTTGACATCCAAACAACAAATTGGTGACTGTCTCTTTAAAGTTTCAATGCAAAACTTTTTCCTCTTGCTGCAGTTTTCTGTGTGTCTGCCCGCATTCTCCACCACTTGTGATATAGTCAGGGTAGGGGTCCCTCTCCTGGGGTAGATGTACACCTCCTTACACACAGCAGCCAGGAAACAGGATCTCTACATGTGGCAGGGCCTACTGCTTTACCACAAACACAAACACAGCACTTCCAAATAACACAGTGTCTCTGAACAAACATCAGGGTCTGTTCTCCCCCAGGGTATGTGAGACATTGAACCAAAACCTAACACAGCTTATCTGAGCCACTTCCAGGTGCAACTACTAATCAGCCTGCTCTCAGACTGAAAGGCCCAACACCTGGAATGGCCTGTGGATGGAGCCCTCCCTTCTCTTCTCACATCCACACCCCTAGGACCCATTATCCGGCTTTTACCAAAAGCCGACACTCCTGGTCTGTTTGGCATAAAAGACTTTTCCTGGGGTTTTTAAAACACATATGATAGGAATCTGGGACACACATATATGTCATCCCAGACTTCTCCAGTGCTTCTACCACAATGTATATGTGACCCTACCTGCCTGTGTGTCTCTGTGTGACCCTCTCGCCCTGTATGTCTTTCTGTGTGACACTGCCTGCATGAATGTGTGTATCTATGTATGTGTGCCTGTGTCTATGAGATTATGTCTGTCTGTATGTATGTAGTGAGTATGTGTGACCAGAATGTATGTATCTATGTAAGTATGTATGTATGTATGTGTGACCATGCCTGTATGTATGTATGTGTGACCCTCTCTGTCTGTATTTATGTATGTGTTGATTGGTGACCTTCCATGCCTGTATGAATGTATGTATATATGTATGTATGTGTGCATCTATGGGGACCACCTCTACATGTATGTATGTATGTACAGTATGTATGTATGTATGTGTGACACTGCTTGTGTGTATGTATTTATATGTCTATGTATGACACTGCCTGCCTCTGTGTAAGTATATGTCTGTGTGACACTGCCTGCCTATATGTATATATGTGTGTAGTATGTAAGTGTGACCCTGCCTGTATGTATGTAGTATGTGTGATCCTGCATGTATGTGTGTATGTATGTATGTGTGTGACCCTGTATGTATGTGTCTATGTGTGACCCTGGCTGTATGGAAATGGTATGAAATACCGCCGGTCGCATGGCATCCCAGCAGCGGAAGCCCGACAGCACTGGAAATCCCGATCGTTGCTAAGGTAAGTATAAACTAACCTAACATAACCCCCTAACCCTAACCCTCCTTAGGGGTGCCTAACCCTAACCTCCCCCCAAGTGCCTAACCCTAATCCCCCCTCTAAGTGCCTAACCCTAACCCCCCCTTCCCCGCTGCCTAAACCTAAGTCCCGCAGGGTGTGCCTAACCCTAAGTCCTCCCCAGGGGTGCCTAACCCTAACCTTCCCTCCCCCCAGCCTAACCCTCCCGGGGGGTGCCTAACCCTAAGTCCCGCCCGGGTGCCCTAAACCTAACACTCCCCCCCGCAGCTGTCCACTCGCGGCGCCCGGCATCCCTTCGATCGGGATGCCGGGCGCCTGTCTCCAGGCATCGGGGAAATGACAGGCGTCTAGATATAGACGCCCGGCATTTCACCCTCACCGGGATATGACAGTCGGGAAGCCGGCTGTTGGTATTAAGGCAGCCGGTTTCCCGATTGTATACCGGCTGTATGTATGTATGCATATATATTATGCACACATAAGAGGTTATTGTAAGTGAACCTCACTTGCTTTTGCTAGTATTACAGCATTAGAATTTCCAATGGCATATCAATGCTAACTGAATCTATCCCTTGGCCTAGGTGTGCAACAAAACAATTCTAAGACAGTAAAGGTGCCATGAACCATGAAAGTTTGAGAACCTTTACAATGTTGCTTTAAACACTGAAATACTTATAAATATGTTATATTATAATAACAAACATATCAATAAAGATTACTTTGACAAAAGACAAAGTGCAGCTACATCCAAACAATATTAACTCGATAATCACCTGAGCTAAATTGCATCCACCCACTTGAGCAAGGGAGTCAAGCTCAGCAATAAATATACAGCCCATTCATTAGACCAGTTATAATATCCACTTACTATAATCAGTTTCAAAATGAACCATCTGTTTAAATCACTCAATCTTTGTGACTTGTGAAGAAAGGTATCTGCAAATGCTACTGGCTAGTATAGAGAGAGATTCCAGTATTCATGGCTCATGTAGGAAAGCAGATCCCTAGTGATCTAACTAGTACCCTATCTCTCTTCACCCATGTGCCTCCAAACTCATTGAATGGACTATTTACAAACAGCTCATCTCTTTCCTCTCCACCTACTCCTTCCTGGACCCTCTCCAATCAAGTTTTCATCCCCTCCATTCAACAGAAGCTGCCCACACAAAAGTCACCTAAGACCTCTCTGGCAAATTCAAGGATCACTTCTCATGAACCACCATGGGGCCACTCTTTAATGGTTTTCTTCTTATTTCTCAAACCACTCCTTCTTCGTCTCCACAACTGCCTCCATCTCCCACTCTTTCCTCAATCTCTTGGCATCCCCCAAAGCAGTCTCCTTTGTCTCCTACTTTATTCCCTTTATTCTTCTTTCTACAGTGAGCTCATAAGCTCTTCAATCTCAAATTCTGTGCCCTGGTGGCACTCAAATTTAGTTCTCTGCCACTGACCGCTCCCGTACCACCTGCTGCCTGTTGGCTACCTAGATTTGGATGTCCCACTACTTTCTAAAACTCAACCTTTGTAAAAATGATATCCACGTCTTTCAATCAGCCACTGCCCCCATTCTTTCCCATACCTCATGCCCCAATTCGTTCCCTTTTCTAATTTCCCCAAGTCCAAAGTCTAGGTATTATCCTAATATGATTCTGAAGAATTTGTGGGGTTGTTCCGCAATGAAATGCTTTAAGCCCATGACTTTTAAAACCCTGAGACTGACCTACTTCACTTTTGGACTTGTCTATTTTATCTTTTCTGGACTAGTTCACCTCTGGATACCATATTTTAGTTTGCAAAGACTGACAGCTTCCAGCGCATTACAAGATCATATGCTAAAGAAACAATTTGGACTCCAAACAGGTAATATATATCCATTACTGGGCATTAATCTACAATCAATATCCAATTTTGCACTTTATTAACTTATTTGATCAGGTCCTAAATGATAAAACATTATTGAACACTGGCCCTGATTCAGAGTCGGACGCTCTGACAGAGCGGTATACATCTCATTAGGATATTATGTACACAATTACAGCAGAGACATTACTGACTCATGTACATGTACATAACTACTGATGACTGAGGCCAAATGAAAATGGGGGCTTTTTATACAACAATATGCTCTACGAAAATAGCCACTTTGAAAATATCAGAGTGGGAGCAGATCCATATAGTATTAGTAACTTTATACTGTTACATAGTAACCTTGATAAGCACGTTTTGTATAAAGATAAGAGGTTCAGATTGCATGAAATCTGAACCTGCCGAACTTCAGATATCCGAGTCAATCTGAGCGGCAGCTTGGGTCATTCCACCTAACTCGGATTTCACTTAGAGGCAAAACATCATCTTTACAGCATCGCATTCTCTTAGGTTTTGGATTCTATATAAGACATTGTGGATGGGACTCTGCACCATTTCCCTGTCAGGCACACTCTGTACTTGTGGAACTACTAGTGCCAGCAGGTGGCCAGCACCCGTACCCCACTGTAAAATAAATAGTTAAATAAAAATAATACACACACACCGTATTTAGTACAAGTTTATTACACACATACCTCACTCATACATACTTACCTTCTACCAGATGTTTATGTCCATTTATCCTTGTAGAATCCAATGGGAGTACCTGCAACAAAGATCCTATACTCACCTTCTTCCTCACGCAGGTCTCTGTAGAATCCAGGTGGGTCTTTGCAAAACAATAACACGCATACCTGAAACCAAACGGACTAGTATTGGTATGTGTCTTGTCACACATACCGTTACTACGCGAATGCCAGCGTCACAGGATTTCACATGGTCCGTCAGCCAATCAAAGGCCACTTCACATATAGCGGCCTCTCATTGGCTGGATCCCACAGGTAACCCAGCCAATGAGAGGCCGCTATATGCGAAGCGGCCTCTGATTGGCTGGCGGGACGTGGGAAACCCCGTGACATCCCATCAGCTGACATTTGCATAGTATTGGTATGTGTGACAAGACACATACCAATACTAGCCCGTTTGTTTTCGCGTAAGCATGTTATTGTTTTGCAAAGACCCCCCTGGATTCTACAGAGACCAGCGCGAGGAAGGAGGTGAGCTAGGATCTCTGTTGCAGGTTCTCCCATTGGATTCTATGGGGACAGAAACATCTGGTACAAGATAAGTATGTATGAGTTAGGTATGTATGTAATAAACTTGTACTAAATATGGTGTGTGTATTGTTTTTATTTAACTATTTATTTTAAAGTGGAGGTACGGGTGCTGGCCATCTGCTGGCACTTGTAGTTCCACAAGTGCCAAAGGGCAGGCATGCTGGCACCTGTAGTTCCACTGTAAAATACAATAGTGTCTTTCAATTTAACATATTATTATCCTCATACCCACAGCCCAGGGTTGCGGGGAAGAGCCCCTGGCTTCAGACCAGGTCTGGGGTTTCGGGAGATGGGGACCCTTTTTGGGGTGGAGTCCCCACCTCCACTGAGATCCCCAGCTTGGCCTGAGCAGCTTGGGAAGATAATGCTTTGGCCCTGGATACCTGGTAATAGGGTCTCCTAGCTGTGGCATTACACCCCGGTCATTTTGGGTCTGGTGCAGGTTTTAAATATAGGGGGACCCCTACGCAATTTTTATCCCCTATATTTAAAACCAAGACTGGCCCTGCAGCCTGATGCTGATGCCTAAATTATGGTGGAACCCTACTCGTTTTTTCCTCATAATTTTAGGTACCAGGACAGGCTGACAAGTCCAGGGCTGGTTATTCTTTTGGGGGGGACCTCACATAATTTTTTTAAAATAATTTAACCTGTTTTTTACAGGTCTGACACACAAGCAGCCTTCACATATCTCACTGATATGTGCAGGCTGCTAGCTCAGGAGAGATTTGCAGAGAGAAAACACTGCAATCTCGGGTGAGTAATCTCATCTTCACTTGCAACTCGGGAGAGATATCTCGATCTGCATCACCATCGGCCATCTCACTTTCAGCTAAACTCACTTCTTAGTAAATATGAGAGATGAAAAACGGGTGAATCACCTGAGATTTGGCGATGCAAATTGAGATAAAATAAAACTAAACTTAACCATTCTCGATTCTTAGTAAATTTACCCCTAAGTGTATCTATGAGTGTATGTGTGAGGTTGACCTATCTGATACTGTTGTACTCGCAGAGAAGCCTCCTTTCACCATTTTTACTCCCTTTGCAAATGTGGGGATGAGCAGCACAAATATAGCTGATGACATAGAAATTGAGAATGCCACCAAGGAAGTGCAAGAGGATGAGGGGGATATTTGTGTAGCTGATGCTGGCGCTAATGAGAATGTTGTGGATGAGGATGTTGTTACTGTAAGTCAGTCACCAGTGGAAGAAGCTCTTGGCCATGAGAAAGGAAGGTCATTGTCATGCCTGGACATAGGACCAACAAATGCACCTCTTTTTTGTGGAATTTATTTTTACCCAAATCCTGACAACAATTGTCAAGCCATCTGTAGCATTTGTAAAACCATGGTAAGTAGAGGTAGGGATGTTAACCATGTAGGAACCGCCTACCTGTTACGTCATTTGCAGCGAAGTCATGAAAATTCTTTTACAACATCAGAAACTGGTACTAAAAAATAACAACAAGAAGTCCAGCATCAGCTAGCTCCCTTCTCTCAAGTTCAACTAGATCTCAGCACCTGCAATCTCTACCACCAACACCTTCATCCTCAATATCCTCAGTAATTATCAGAGGTAGTCCTGCATCCAATTTGTTAAGGCTATGTGACTCCTCCCCATCCAGGATTCCTCAGAAGAATCCTTCAGTGCTAGGCCTGCTGCTGCTGCTGGGAATGAATTTTCATCCCAGAAGGGACCAAGAAGACTACTATTTAAAAACAACAAATGAATGTGAAACAATCCTTTGCAAGGTGAAGCAAGTATAACAGCTCTCACCCAGTTGCACAGCAGATCCTGATGCCATCACTGCTATGCTAGTATTAGATATGCATCCAGTATCTGCCATTAATGCAGTGGGTTTCACACAGTTAATTGAGATACTGTGCCCCTGGTACTAAATTCCATCTCGGTTCCATTCTATCCGAAAAGCCATCCCTCAGTTGTACTAAGATGTTAAAAAAACCTAATTATTGGCCTACAAAATGTCAATGTAGCCACTGTCCATACTGCTGACCTCTTAGAAAAACTAAGGTATGTCATAGCAAAATGGCTTACCTCACTTTGACTCTCCTCAGGATTTGTGACCTCTGACAACACCACCAAAATTGTGAGAGCAATACAGCTGCGTGAATTCCAACAAGTCCAATGTTTTGCTCACACAATCAACTTGGTGGTACAGGGTTTTTTAAAAATGTCAGGGGCATGCAGATGCTGTCCGTGGCCTGAAAAATGTTGGGACATTTTTGCCATTCACCCACAGCATGCAGGAGATTCAGGGACTTATCTATAATGGTGCAGGGTGTGCGGGGAACACGGGCCACTGGGTCCAGGGGGGCCCCACACTACACACCCTGCACCCATAATATTACTTACCTCTCCGAAGTCCCACGCCGGCGCGGAGGTCCAGCACTGTAAAACGACAGGAAAATGGCCACGGTGGTCATTTTCCCATCGTTTGTGCATGTGCAGTACAGAGAAAATGGCCGCCGCTGCCATTTTCCCGGTGACCTGTGCATACACTATAGACTCTGGGCACACTCTAGTGCCCAGAGTCTATAATTCTGGCGCTGGCCGCACACAGCTCAGTGCACTGACGGCTGCAGGGAAGAGAGGAGGGGGCCCATTCGGAGACTGCACATGGGCCCCCTGCTCTCTAGAAACGCCCCTGAGGAGATTGCAGCAGCTGCAAGAACAGTTGAATTTGCCCTGCCACCAACTGAAGCAAGAGATGGTAACCAGGTAGAATTCCACCCTTTATATGCTTTAGTGGATGGATGAATAGCAAAAAGCCATCTACAGCTGTACAACAAGCCATGATATTGGGAGAGGAGGTGGAGTGTTTCTTAAGGTGCCTACACGCTATGCTATTTTTTTACACGTTTCTGCCGATTTCGACTCCTCGGAATGACAAATCATGTAAAATATGTCCAAATCATGAATGCCCACTCATGATCATGCGCGTACCCGCTGGTCGTACATCGCATCTTCAGATCTTGCTTGCTGCTGTTGCACGATCTATTGTCCATTCCGTCACTTGACTGACGAACACTTTTACCTGCCCAGTCTCCATTTTGTGCAGCATCATGACTTGGATGAGATGGATGCAATTCCCTGTTCAGCACACCTGATCGCGCAGCCTGCCCTAATTTGGTGAGTATTTGCACTAGTGATGCTGAGCAGCAATGTATATGCCTGACCCACTGTCCACCAATGTGACCCACCCACTGACCACCTATGTGTATATTGCATCACCCACTAACCACCTGTGTGTATAATGCATCACCCACCCACCCACTGACCACCATGTGTATAATGCATTGCCCACCCACCCACTGACCACCATGTGTATAATGTATCAACTGACCACCAATGTGTAATGTGTCTTTATATTATATATTTCAATCATATTTAGAGTAGAATAAATTAAATGACTACATTTTTAAAATGTATTGTCAAATGCAATCTGGATTAAAATGAATTAAAACACCATAAGAACAGAACCAAAATAAAAACAACTTTTAAAAATGTATAACTACAGTATACACATTACTAAACAACCAAACATATCAACATTAAAATTACTTTAAACTTAACCTAACTATTAAAAATTATCAGAACATTGTATACGTCCATATTTTTATTTTTGCCACCAGCAATGTCTTTGGATAAGGACCGTGAGTTTATCACCGGCTTCCTGGAGCATTTGGAGGCAAAGGAGTGTCTATGGAGGGTTCGCTATCGCTACTATTCCAATAAGTGCAAAAAACTATTGGCATTAGAGGAATTGGTGGAATACAGCCGACAATAATGTACTGATGCATTTGTGAAATGGGTGCGCTTCAAAATACAAAATCTCCGTACAGTGTTTGTCAAAGAACGAAAAAAGGTGGAGGAGTCAAAACATTCTGGAGCGTCCGCTGATGATGTGTATCGGCCCACCCTTTGGTACTATCCTCTAATGTCATTTATCATGGAACAAGAACCACAGCATCAGTCTCTTGTACTTATGGCTGAGCAAGAGAGAGAATAGGAGGCGGATGAAGGTCACAGTGGTACGTCCGAGGCAGGTTTGGTAAGTAGAAACACACTGCATACACACCATGTTTTTTTGGGTTCTGTTTTTTTAACAAAAACATCTTTTTTTAACTTCCATAATTGTCCACTTTATTGTCAATTATCTCAGCAGTCCATTGCTCCCAGCCCATAAAAACAGGCCACATACTTCTCCCTCACTTATTTGCCCATGCAGTCCCGGTGGCTTGCATTGATGGTGCTGCCACTGATGTTAACTGGGCAATCTCCTCCAGATGATCTGGGTCTTCTGGCATAGCTGTGCCTGATGCCCTTCATAGGGTTGTTTTGCACCATAAAAAGTTATGCAGAACACAGCATGCCAACACAACCCAGTCTATCTTGTCCACATGCAGGTTTGTGCTGGTGTGGAAAATGCGGAACCAGTTACTGAGGATTCCAAACACATTTTCCACAGCCCGGCCTGCCCAAGAAAGCCGATAGTTGTAGATAGTTTCTCTTGTCAAGGACCTTTGAGCATATGGCTTCATCACATTTTCATGTAATGCGAAAACCTCGTCAGCCACAAAAACAAAGTTTAGGCCATGCTACATCTCCTCCACTGATGGCAAATTGAGGGTTTTGGAGGTGAGCCTCTCGGAGAATGCCATCTGTTTGAATGACCCTCCATCCAAAGCACAGCTATTCTTGTCAACATCCACAAAGACAAACTCATAATTTACATTCACCACCACTATGAGAACGATGCTGAAGTACCCTTGTTACAAGTCGTGGTCACAACTTGTCTCCCTCCAGAAGTTTACCTGTGCATGACGCTGTTGTTCTGGTTTCCTCAGGTGCTAGGTGATCGGCACACCTCAGGACGTCATGTCCTATCCATAGCACAGCCTGATTGGGTGATCTTCCTATTTAAACACACTGGACTTTTGCCGCCTCACTGACTATAGCATTCCTGTGGATTCTCTTGGCTCAGCTGCACAAGCAGTGTCCTGTTTCATCTCCTGGAAAGAAACTCCGTCTCCCTAGTGATATCTCCTAGCTGTCTCCAGTTCGTGAGGTCTCTCCTACGGCTTCCTAGCTGCACCAGAAACTCTCGTGCTGTCCTCTGGCTTGCTAATCTCTCCAACGGCTTCCTAGCTACACCAGCAATGACGGCTCTCCAAGCCGAATCAGCATACTCGGCAGGTCAGTGGATGCTAATTTGTACACAAACTTGTACACTAACTTGTACTCAAACCTATGTACTATTTGTCAGGACTTTGGGCCTGATTCAGAGGCGCTCGCTACTTGTGAGCGCTCGCTCTGAATCAGGGCGGATTTTTTAAAATTAAAAATCTGCCTCCAGGCCGCTTGCATAGTTGTGGGTGACTACCCACAGCTTTTGCGAGCGGCCTGGCGATGGTCACGATTATCACAACCATTGGGCTTGCGACGAGACCCTTGTGGTAGCGTCTCAGTTTCCACAAGCCCGAGTGAACTTCCTGCTCTAATAGAGCAGGAAGTTCAAAACTGACATCAAGAATGATGCCGATAGGGCCGCCCACAAATGGCAGGCATTCCTTCGGAAACACCTCCGTTTGTCCAGCCACCCCCCCTCCCCGCCTGTGTGCTCCGGAGTGAGTGAAGGTCTCACTTACTTTGGGGCTCGCATACTCACGATGCACACACCACATGTGCGCACTGGGCCACCATCGACTTGCTTGCGAGCGCTATGCGCTCACGAGCGGGTCTGAATCAGGCCCTTTGTTCACAAATTTGTACACAAACTGGTACACTAACTTGTACACAAACCTATGTACTACTTGTCAGGATGTTGTATGCTAATCAGTACACTAACTTGTACCATCGGCTCTCAAAGCCACATCAACCATTAACTCTCCTCAATACTGGCTCCAAGCCGCACCATCAGCTATCAAAGCCAAATCAACTATTAAACTCTCCCCAGTATGGGTTCCAAGCCGCACCATCGGCTCTCAAAGCCATATCAACTATTAAACTCTCCTCAGTATGGGCTCAAAGCCGCACCATCGGTTCTCAAAGCCATATCAACTATTAAACTCTCCTCAGTACGGTCTCCAAACCGCATCATTGGCTCTCAAAGCCACATCAATTATAAACTTACTTCAAACTTGGCTCCAAGCCGCACCATCGGCTCTCAAAGCCGCATCAATAGTGTACCACCTTCTGTACTGGCTCCAAGCCGCATCATCAGCTCTCAAAATCATATTGACTGTTAACTATCAACTGTATCTTGCACCGGCTTCTAGTTGCACCATCGGCTCTCAAAGCCGCATCAATTGTGTATCATCTTCTGCACTGACTCCAAGCCATCTCATCAGCTCGCAATGTCATATCAACTATCAACTGTGTCTTGCACCAGTTTGTAGTTGCACCATCAGTTCTTTAATCCATGTGAACTGCTGTACTATTTCACCCTGGGTCTTTTTAGATGCTGAGGAGGATATTCCAGGGTTTTACGCAGTCTAAATTTTTATTGTTGTTGTTGCCTGCAGCATCCCCAAATTTTATCACTCCCAATACCTCCCCTATGGTATACGGTGGTGATGACACTGATTGGACATGGTCAATACACACAAGGACAGATTGTTTGAATCCAGGACCACAGTCTGTCCTTGCGCCATGTGTGTATTGGCCTATCCGGCATCTGACCCACCGTATACCATAGAAAGGGCTAGGTATTGGGACTGATAAAATTTGGGGATAATGCAGTTTTAAAGGCATATAGCAGCCTTTTTTAAAAAAATAAATTGCAAAGTTATTTATTCCATGTTTGGAATGCAAATGTTTATACTGTTGTCATAAAGACAGTTTTATCACTCGCAGCTATATTGGCAGAAAAATGTACACTGTTTTAACCTGTTTATACAGTACTCTTCTACATTTCCAAGAAAAAAATAATGATTTTTTTTTCTTACCTTACAAAACTGGTACTGCAGCACTTTGACAATAGCCTTGCAAGTCTCCGGATTGATGATGCCCAAAGCCTGAGGTGATATGAGGGTCACAAACTTCAGGTCTTCCAGTGACCTTCCAATAGCCAGACACCTCAGGGTAGCCACCAGCCTCTCCTCAGCAGGGATATCCTTCTACATCTTAGTATCCTATCTATAACTAGTTTGATTTGATCTGTTTATAGCTTGTATAGATAGCTTGTAGTGATTAATATTGTGGTTCATAGTGGAATCTTTGTTAAAGGCCAGGTTGTCAGGCTGTGGTGCTTTGGTTGTGCCTTGGTTTGTGTTAATCTGTAGTAGACGATATGAAGATAGATTTGCAGTGATTTGGGTTCAGTTTTATATATATGGCTGGCTGTGATATATACATATTAAGTTTCTTCTTTCCCCCTTCCTTCCCATGTGTTGTATTCTCGTGGTCTGACTGTATCATTGTGTAGTTGGGATTGGGATGGAAATTGGGTGGAGTATTGCAGTCTGTGGATGTCTGGTTGTTTGATATCAGCTGATGATGAGGGAACCCGTGACTCGGTGGTGGTCAATTGCATTGTGCTGGGTTTGTGGGTGGTGTACACTGTTTGGTAGTTTGTGCTTTGTGGGACATTATGTAGTGGAATCAGGTTGGGTTCGGCTGGTGGTTGTGGTTCCATGGGAGTTGCAGATTGCTAGCCATATTGTGATAGTATTGTGAAGTTATATATTATCATAGTTTGGGCATTTAAAGATGACTACTACCTCCATGTGGTGTGAACAAAGGAAATTCCATGTGCTCTCCCCCTTCCCCCATTGACCCATGTGTTCAATGGAAATTGAAGTTGGTCCATGTGTTTGGTGGATGCTTTATAGTATTATGATAGAATTGTGTACTATGAGTTGTATAGTGGTATTTTTAACTATTACAGAGGAATCAGCTTATATGTATTATACAACATTATAGTATCTGAAAAGCTTGTATAGTATAGTGGATGCAGTGTTATATCATGGAAGTTGAAAATATTAGACACTGGTATACAATATAATGTACTGTTTTGGTCCAAAGATATCACACAGTTGTAGTGGGTGAAGGTATTGGTATTACAGAACATGGCATTATGGGAGTCTTCAATGTGAGTTTTCAAAATGGAGTTTGTGTTCAGAGACCATGCGGTTTGAACAATAGGACAAAGGGTCCCAACAACCCCCACTCACACACTCGGCAATCATTTCCTATATCTCTCTCTCTCTCTCTCTCTCGTCTATATTGTATTTTAACAAGCATTGATTTTATGAAGATTTGATATATAAAAACGTTTTACTTATAACACTTTGTGTGCATCGTTATCTTTATAAAAGGAAATTATCCAAATGATTTAAAAGGTATATAATTCTGGTTAACACTTTGCGAAGTTCATATATTTATGTTGCGTATAACCTGATAGTTATTATATGAAAAATAGAATAATTTGCTTCAGATATATTGGGATTAAACAGGCTGGCAATGGCCTCTGTGTACAAATAGAAAGAAGGGAAAAAACACCCCTTAGCAATGGCGCCCGAACAAGTCTGCTTTTAAAATTGTGGAAATTATCATTAGCACCCAAACAGGTCTGCTTTTAAAATTGTGGAAATTATCATTAGCACCCCGAACAGGTCTGTTTATAATTGTGGTAACTTATAATTGTTGCTGTTTACAATTTTAATTCCCACAATTAAAAAAAGGCAGAGAGAACCCACATTTTTTTTTGTGTGTTAGTTTTTTTGTTTGTACATAGGATGCCACTTGTAGAATGGCAATCCAGCGATGCCTGATTTAATTATACTTCTCACAGTATGTTTGTTTTCATTTTTGAATGGTTGCACAAGATATGTAACAGTTTCTCTTTCCAACAAGTGTATTTTGCAGGACTGCAAGTTACAGTGAACAGCAGGCTCTAAGCAAATGGTGACTCCTGGATATTCAAGGTACCCTGTATTAACCCTTTTTGTGCTGCATATATCATATCTGCAATAACACACTACAAAAAAATAAACACACTTACACTTGGTACAATAGATCTCTTTACAACATCATGGCTGCATTACCATGAGGCTCCACCATCCCCCATTCATAGCAACACAAAAGCACACAACTCTCACATGCAAATATATACACAAATAATTGTTTTTCCTGATAGATTGCAATCCACAATTTATTTATAGATATTAATCTGCCGGAAGTGCAGGAAAACAGTTATATCCCTTAAAATATACATACAGAATATCATATCCCCTCCATACACACACGCATGTAAACTTGTCTCACATACATTCACAGTATATAACTCCATTTATTTCTGTTTAAATCACCCTGCAGCATATCTGCAGTGAAACTTGGGCATTAAGGTCACACATTAAAACATGCACTGTACCTGTACCAATGTTTTGAAGTACTGGAGAATTCATAATTAATCGCAGGAAACACAAATATGTTTCATATATTTGAAGCAAATGAATGTAAATTGGAAATTCATCTTAGTGATGGTAAAATTGTTTTACCTATTGTACTGCAATGTATTGCAGGATTGTTCCAATGTTGTGTGTTCTGATAATGTCACAAACAGACATTACAATTGGCAAATTTTATGATGTTTGGTAGAATAATCATGATTTATACAGGAGCTAGAATTCAGCACCAATGTGAATTATGATTTGCAATCATTATCCTCTGTTGTTCTCAATGTCTAATTTTGAACAAAAGGGGGGGGTTTACACAGAATCTCAGAAAACAGGGATCTGTGTAATATGGCATTACTGAACACACACATGGCTGCATAACAGAAATTTGTGCTGTACACATGATTTCTGTGTTGAGTTTGTATGTACTTCTGAAAAATCCTTGCAATACAACAGTTTATAGATTTATTTTAGGTTAAGAAATTCACTTCTGAGTAAGTTATAACATGTGGTGTGTTATACTGTATTATCTGTGTATTAGATCACATGTAAACCACATATAATCTTGCAGTTATAACTGAGTATGATTTAAAGGTTTGCGTAATATGCATAATACATTGTTTAAGATGATCAGGGACTTGATGTGTTTTGTCAAGGAATATTAGGGCGGTTATGAGCCCTGTGAAAGCCTGCATGTTTAGCTCACATGAAGCTTTGGTCGCTATACATGCATAGAGCATAAGCGATGATGACCCAGTGTCTGGGGTCTAGTGGCATAGGACAGGATACGTAAGAAAACTGTATGGAAAGGTTAGCAAGGTTCAAAGAGATTTAAGATCTGAGAACGGTAAAGCAATTATTGTTTTTATGTAAGACATTCTGTTGTTTTAATTCTAACCATTACTTCCTACAGAAGCATGTCTTTAATAGTTGTCTGAGCGGGTACTGCATTTTGGCGACGCGGTAAGAATTTTGAGCAGAGAAGCGCGCACTGAGAATCTGTGAATGGCGTGAATTAGCTACTCTCGCTGGCTGATCTCAGATCTGTAAGATAAATTCTCCAATCTAGTAAGGATTGAGGACTTCATTTCCACAATTACAGACAGGAAAAAGTAATACACCAGCAGTGTCAGACTGGAACAGTGGGGATCACCGGAGGTTTCCTGTGCCCCTATGGTCCAGTCTGACCCTGTATACTAGTCATAACTCAGATAGATATGGATTTCTGTAAATAGATTAAGGAACTCGCAAAGGGAGGTATTTGTGTTTAACCCATTTATTTAGTTCTGCAACAGATATATATAGGTAACACCGGTGTGAAGCTTAGAATCTGGTGATGTATTGCTAAGCAGGGTATGATTAATTGGATCATATAGCAGGTTTGCAATGAGTCCTGTCATAATCATTTGATATATACTGGTAAACAGAATGGTTGAAAAAGACTAAATCGTAGGTCGGCATCTGACCCACCGTATACCATAGAAAGGGCTAGGTATTGGGACTGATAAAATTTGGGGATAATGCAGTTTTAAAGGCATATAGCAGCCTTTTTTTAAAAATAAATTGCAAAGTTATTTATTCCATGTTTGGAATGCAAATGTTTATACTGTTGTCATAAAGACAGTTTTATCACTCGCAGCTATATTGGCAGAAAAATGTACACTGTTTTAACCTGTTTATACAGTACTCTTCTACATTTCCAAGAAAAAAATAATGATTTTTTTTTCTTACCTTACAAAACTGGTACTGCAGCACTTTGACAATAGCCTTGCAAGTCACCGGATTGATGATGCCCAAAGCCTGAGGTGATATGAGGGTCACAAACTTCAGGTCTTCCAGTGACCTTCCAATAGCCAGACACCTCAGGGTAGCCACCAGCCTCTCCTCAGCAGGGATATCCTTCTACATCTTAGTATCCTGCTTCTGGATATAGGGGGTCACCAGACACAGCAACTCCCGGAATGTGGCGTCATCCATGCACAGGAAGTTGCGGTAGTTGTGTGGATTGTTCTCCCGAATCTCCATCAGCAGGACATGTGAGAGCGACTCTCCCTCTGCAGCAGCCATTCCTTGGTCCAGCATGCTCTCCTCTGTTACTGGGCCCTCTCTTTCATCAACTTAATCAAGGCATAGGCGACCATAACTCTATACCGATAGGGATCCATCAGCACAGAATACAGCATAGAATGCAGCAAAAACACACTTTGTTTAGCCAGGAAAAACAAAGCAGAGCACTACAGCAATGTACAGCATTCAGCAGGTATACACTAGGGGTGAGCGGGTTCGGATTTCTGAAATCCGAACCCCCCCGAGCCCCCCCGATCCGAGTCCGATCCGAATCAGGCTCGACTTTTCCCGCCTGACTCGGATCTGAAATCGAGGCAAAACGTCATCATCCCGCCTTCCGAGTCTCGCAGGTTTTGGATCCTATATAAGGTACCCACGTCGGCGCCATTTTCTCACTCGGCTGTGGACAGTGAAGAGGGAGGGTGGGAGTTAGGGCTGTGTAGTGTAGTGTAGTGTAGTGCTGCTGTTGTCCACTACTTCAAAGTCCATAGGGGCTGGCTGTGTTGTGCTGTGCTGCTGTTGTTAATAGGGGCTGTGTCCACTACTTCAAAGTCCATAGGGGCTGGCTGGACTGTGTTGTGCAGTCAGTTCTCCATAGGGGCTGTGTCCACTCCAAAGTCCTGTGCAGTGTCCCAGTCCTAAAGGGGTGCTGTAGTGTTGTCCAGGGGGTGCTCTGTCCATCAGGGGTGCTCCCCCCAAGTGCTAAAAAAATAATATATTTTCTGTGTTTGTGAATTGTGTGCGTAGTAGCCGCACGTGCATCAACAAAGTAGTGCCAAGCGTGCGCCTGTGTCATAAGTAAAGGGCCGGCTGGCTTGACCGTTAAGGGTGCTGTAACCCCCGAAAGTACACTCCAGTCCAAACCAAAAAAAAAATTATTTTCTGTGTTTGTGAATTGTGTGCGCAGTAGCCGCACGTGCATCAACAAAGTAGTGCCAAGCGTGCGCCTGTGTCATAAGTAAAGGGCCGGCTGGCTTGACCGTTAAGGGTGCTGTAACCCCCGAAAGTACACTCCAGTCCAAACCAAAAAAAAAATTATTTTCTGTGTTTGTGAATTGTGTGCGCAGTAGCCGCACGTGCATCAACAAAGTAGTGCCAAGCGTGCGCCTGTGTCATAAGTAAAGGGCCGGCTGGCTAGACCGTTAAAGGGTGCTGTAACCCCCGAAAGTACACTCCAGTCCAAACCAAAAAAAAAATTATTTTCTGTGTTTGTGAATTGTGTGCGCAGTAGCCGCACGTGCATCAACAAAGTAGTGCCAAGCGTGCGCCTGTGTCATAAGTAAAGGGCCGGCTGGCTTGACCGTTAAAGGGTTCTGTAACCCCCAAAGTACACTCCAAACTAAAAAAATATATATTTTCTGTGTTTGTGACTTGTGTGCACTGTGGCTGCACGTGCATCAACAAAGGAGCAGCGCCAAGCGTGCGCCTGTGTCCCATAAGTAAAGAGCCGGCTGGCTCATTTCTTAAAGGGTGGTGTAACCCACAAAGTGCACTACTCTCCATCAAAAATAAAAAAATATTTTCTGTGTTTGTGTGCGCTTTAGCCGCACGTATATATATCAATATAACATAAATGGAGGACCAAACTTTCTCCGATAAAAATAAAATAGGGAAAGATCAAGAACCACTTCCTCCTAGTGCTGTTGCTGCTGCTGGGAGTTGTTCATCATCCCAGAGAGGAAGTAGGAACATCACTACTTTTACTAAACAATTGACCCTCCAACAGTCCCTAGCGATGAGGATGAAGTACGACAGCAGTCATCCTGAAGCAAAACGTATAACTGAGGCCTTGACTGCTATGTTGGTGTTAGACGTGCGTCCGGTATCCGACATTAGTGCAGTGGGATTATTCAATTGATGGAGGTAGTGTGTCCTCGGTTCCAAATCCCGTCTAGATTCCACCTGCATCCTCAAAGCAGCAGCGACAAGCGTGCGTCTGTCTGTTAAAGGGTGGTGACACCCTCAAAGTGTGCTACACAAACATTTAAAATATTGTTCTTTTTTTTTCTGTCTTTGTGAATTGTGTGGGCTGTAGCCGCACCTGCATCCTTAAAGCAGCAGCGACAAGCGTGCATCTGTCTGTTAAAGGGTGGTGACACCCTCACAGTGTGCTACACAAACAATTAAAATATTGTTCTTTTTTTTCCGGTCTTTGTGAAGTGTGGGCTGTAGCCGCACCTGCATCCTTAAAGCAGCAGCGACAAGCGTGCGTCTGTCTGTTAAAGGGTGGTGTAACTCTCAAAGTGCTCCAAAAAATAAAAAACTATTTTTTTAATGTGTTTGTGACTTGTGTGCGATGTAGCCGCACTTGCATCCTCAAAGCAGCAGCGACAAGCGTGCGTCTGTCTGTTAAAGGGTGGTGACACCCTCAAAGTGTGCTACACAAACAATAAAAATATTGTTCTTTTTTCTGTCTTTGTGAATTGTGTGGGCTGTAGCCGCACCTGCATCCTTAAAGCAGCAGCGACAAGCGTGCGTCTGTCTGTTAAAGGGTGGTGACACCCTCAAAGTGTGCTACACAAACAATTAAAATATTGTTCTTTTTTCTGTCTTTGTGAATTGTGTGGGCTGTAGCCGCACCTGCATCCTTAAAGCAGCAGCGACAAGCGTGCGTCTGTCTGTTAAAGGGTGGTGACACCCTCAAAGTGTGCTACACAAACAATTAAAATATTGTTCTTTTTTTTTCGGTCTTTGTGAAGTGTGGGCTGTAGCCGCACCTGCATCCTTAAAGCAGCAGCGACAAGCGTGCGTCTGTCTGTTAAAGGGTGGTGTAACTCTCAAAGTGCTCCAAAAAATAAAAAACTATTTTTTTAATGTGTTTGTGACTTGTGTGCGATGTAGCCGCACTTGCATCCTCAAAGCAGCAGCGACAAGCGTGCGTCTGTCTGTTAAAGGGTGGTGACACCCTCAAAGTGTGCTACACAAACAATAAAAATATTCTTCTTTTTTCTGTCTTTGTGAATTGTGTGGGCTGTAGCCGCACCTGCATCCTTAAAGCAGCAGCGACAAGCGTGCGTCTGTCTGTTAAAGGGTGGTGACACCCTCAAAGTGTGCTACACAAACAATTAAAATATTGTTCTTTTTTCTGTCTTTGTGAATTGTGTGGGCTGTAGCCGCACCTGCATCCTTAAAGCAGCAGCGACAAGCGTGCGTCTGTCTGTTAAAGGGTGGTGACACCCTCAAAGTGTGCTACACAAACAATTAAAATATTGTTCTTTTTTTTTTGGTCTTTGTGAAATGTGTGGGCTGTAGCCGCACCTGCATCCTTAAAGCAGCAGCGACAAGCGTGCGTCTGTCTGTTAAAGGGTGGTGACACCCTCAAAGTGTGCTACACAAACAATAAAAATATTCTTCTTCTTTTTTCTGTCTTTGTGAATTGTGTGGGCTGTAGCCGCACCTGCATCCTTAAAGCAGCAGCGACAAGCGTGCGTCTGTCTGTTAAAGGGTGGTGACACCCTCAAAGTGTTCTACACAAACAATTAAAATATTGTTCTTTTTTTTTCGGTCTTTGTGAAATGTGTGGGCTGTAGCCGCACCTGCATCCTTAAAGCAGCAGCGACAAGCGTGCGTCTGTCTGTTAAAGGGTGGTGACACCCTCAAAGTGTGCTACACAAACAATAAAAATATTCTTCTTCTTTTTTCTGTCTTTGTGAATTGTGTGGGCTGTAGCCGCACCTGCATCCTTAAAGCAGCAGCGACAAGCGTGCGTCTGTCTGTTAAAGGGTGGTGACACCCTCAAAGTGTGCTACACAAACAATTAAAATATTGTTCTTTTTTTTTCGGTCTTTGTGAAATGTGTGGGCTGTAGCCGCACCTGCATCCTTAAAGCAGCAGCGACAAGCGTGCATCTGTCTGTTAAATGGTGGTGACACCCTCACAGTGTGCTATACAAACAATTAAAATATTGTTCTTTTTTTTTCGGTCTTTGTGAAATGTGTGGGCTGTAGCCGCACCTGCATCCTTAAAGCAGCAGCGACAAGCGTGCGTCTGTCTGTTAAAGGGTGGTGATACCCTCAAAGTGTGCTACACAAACAATAAAAATATTCTTCTTCTTTTTTCTGTCTATGTGAATTGTGTGGGCTGTAGCCGCAACTGCATCCTTAAAGCAGCAGCGACAAGCGTGCGTCTGTCTGTTAAAGGGTGGTGACACCTCAAAGTGTTCTACACAAACAATTAAAATATTGTTCTTTTTTTTTCGGTCTTTGTGAAATGTGTGGGCTGTAGCTACACCTGCATCCTTAAAGCAGCAGCGACAAGCGTGCGTCTGTCTGTTAAAGGGTGGTGTAACTCTCAAAGTGCTCCAAAAAATAAAAAACAATTTTTTTAATGTGTTTGTGACTTGTGTGCGATGTAGCCGCACTTGCATCCTCAAAGCAGCAGCGACAAGCGTGCGTCTGTCTGTTAAAGGGTGGTGACACCCTCAAAGTGTGCTACACAAACAATAAAAATATTCTTCTTCTTTTTTCTGTCTTTGTGAATTGTGTGGGCTGTAGCCGCACCTGCATCCTTAAAGCAGCAGCGACAAGCGTGCGTCTGTCTGTTAAAGGGTGGTGACACCCTCAAAGTGTGCTACACAAACAATTAAAATATTGTTCTTTTTTTTTCGGTCTTTGTGAAATGTGTGGGCTGTAGCCGCACCTGCATCCTTAAAGCAGCAGCGACAAGCGTGCGTCTGTCTGTTAAAGGGTGGTGACACCCTCAAAGTGTGCTACACAAACAATAAAAATATTCTTCTTCTTTTTTCTGTCTTTGTGAATTGTGTGGGCTGTAGCCGCACTTGCATCCTCAAAGCAGCAGCGACAAGCGTGCGTCTGTCTGTTAAAGGGTGGTGTAACCCTCAAAGTGTGCTCCACAAACAATAAAAATATTCTTTTTTTTTTTCTGTCTTTGTGAATTGTGTGGGCTGTAGCCGCACTTGAATCCTCAAAGCAGCAGCGACAAGCGTGCGTCTGTCTGTTAAAGGATTACATCGGTGACAGCATCCAAGTAGGCATGTCAGACAGTCCGTACCTGTACTGGCAGGAAAAAGAAGCAATTTGGAGGTCCCTGTACAAACTGGCTCTATTTTACCTGAGTTGCCCCCCCTCCAGTGTGTACTCTGAAAGAGTGTTTAGTGCAGCCGGGAACCTTGTCAGCGAAAGGCATAGGAGGTTGCTTCCACAAAATGTGGAGAAGATGATGTTCATAAAATGAATTATCAACTCTTCCAGGGAGACCAGCCTCCAGAACGTACAGAGGGACCTGTGGTTCCAGCAGGGACGAATTAATACTCTGTGAGGATGAGGATGTACACACTGAAGAGGGTGAGGAATCGGTGGATGAGGAGGATGAGGATGACATCTTGCCTCCGTAGAGCCAGTTTGTGCAGGGACAGATAAATTGCCAGCTTGTTTTGTGGGGGCCCAAACGAACCAATCATTTCAGCCACAGTTGTGTGGCAGACCCTGGCGCTGAAATGATTGGTTTGTTAAAGTGTGCATGTCCTGTTTATACAACATAAGGGTGGGTGGGAGGGCCCAAGGACAATTCCATCTTGCACCTCTTTTTTTTCTTTGCATTATGTACAGTTTGGGGCCTAGTTTTTCAATGCCATCCTGTCTGCCACTGCAGTTTCACGCCTAGATGGGTCACGTGTTTGTGCCGCCCACTCGTGTCGCTTAGCATAGTCATCCAGCTACCTCGTTGCAACCTTTTGGACATAAAAACACTATTGTGAGGTGTGAGGTATTCAGAATAGACTGGAAATGAGTGGAAATTAAGGTTATTGAGGTTAATAATAGCATAGGAGCAGAAAAACCTACAAATTCTGTGATTTTAGCTGTTTTTATGCTTTTTTTCAAAAAAATACAGATCCAAAACACAAAACCCAGAACCCAAAACACGGAAGGGTGGTTTTGGCAAAACCAATCCAGATCCAAAACACAAAGAAAGATCCAGATCCAAAACCAAAACACAAAACACGAAAAGTGGCCGGTGCACACCCCTAGTATACACACCAAGCCTCACTAGTCACAGAGCAGAAGTGCACAGACCTAATGGTGCCTGCTCTATATACCCCCTACTTAAGCCCGCCCATTATTTACATTTATTTTAAATCTGGCAATTCATCATGATGTGTTTGATCAGCTAACGATTTATCGTGTACGATCTCAGGATTTGGACATCGCACACGATGCATGATAGATCGTGAGATCATGGGTCAATTTGGACAAGTTTTACACCAAATGCACCCACGACTGCCGGGGAGCTGCCGGGGAGAGTTCAAGGGAAATCGGACACGATAAGCATCGTAATCACATCACATAGGCCCTCGTTCTGAATGAGGGCGGCCGCTTGTTTTTTTTAGTGCGGCCTCCTGGTCACTAGCTCTGCTGTGGGTTACCACCAACAGCTTCAGCGACCGACCAGGGTGATGGTCGCGATGGTCAAGACCATCGCGACCATCGGGGCTTGCGACAAGACACTAAGGTTGAGTCTCGGCAACCGCAAGCCCCAGGGAGCTTCCTGCTCTGATCGAGCAGGAAGCTCCCCACTGACATCACTGCTGATGTCAGTGCAGCCGCCTACAAAACGGCAGGTGTTCCGTCAAGATCGCCTCTGTTTGAGTAGCCACCCCCCTGCCCCAACATCGACAGCCGCCCCTTTTGTAGTGAGCTCCGGAGCGAGAGAATTTCTCTCTCGCTCCGGGGCTTGCGCATGCGCAGTGCGGGCGTTGCGCGTGCGCAGGGCCTTAACATCGACCTGGTTGCGAGCAATCAGTGCTTGTGACCGGGTATGAATGAGACCCTTAGTGTGTAGGCACCTTTAGTCCAGCACAGTGGAGTATGCTTACCGTCTTGTGCAAGGTGCTGAAACCCTTCGAAGTAGCCACCTGTGAAGTGAGGGCCTCATTCAGAGCCGGAGGCTCTGACCAGAATCAGGACCCTCCTACCTAAACTTGGAGCGGCCTCTTGGACGCTCGCATAGCTGTGGGTTACCACCCACAGCTTATGCGAGCGTCCATGATGATGGTCGCGATGGTCAAGACCATCGGGCTTGCGACAAGACCCTGCAGTAGGGTCTCGCTGACGTAAGCCCTGGAGTGATTTTGGCTCTATCACAGCCAAAATCACTCCCACTGATATCACTAGTGATGTCAGTGGGGCAGGACCCAGACGGTAGGCGTTCCCATGGGAACGCCTCCGTCTGGCAGCCACGCCCCCAGCAAGCCCACCAAGGGGGGCGTGCTGTCACTCACCATCGACAGCATGCCCCCTTTGGTGCGAGACCCCGAGCGACGGCTACCCCGTCGCTCGCCGGGTCTCGCGCATGCGCACAACGGAGCTCCCTCCGTCGTGGGCATGCGCATTTGGGTACCATCGACCCGCTTGCGAGCGTCCTGCGCTCGCGAGCGGGTCTGAATGAGACCCTGAGTTCAGACACTGCTAGCTTGAGTCAGGTGATTCCCCTAATTACAAAAAAGAAAAAAGGGAATCAGCTTCCAAAGGGGTGCACACATCCCTTCCACAAATAAATATTTTACATATTTTTAAGATCATAAGATGTGATGAAAAGTTAGAAGAGTGTTAAATAAAGAATATAAAATCAATTGCTGTGTGCTGTCATTATTTATATATGTAATATAGATGTTAATCCTTTAAAGTGCTTGTGCTATTAACCATGTATCATGCAATTACTGTTTAATCTTTTATTGTTAACCAATTAGTACCGAAGTATTAGGACCTAGAAATTCAGCATCTTCAATATAATTAATATTAATTAAATCCCTCTTATTAAGGCATGGATATCATTGCATATATGCCCTGATAGTAAGCATATTTATCTGTATAACAAGTTTAGTGCACTGCTATCCATAACACTGTACAACAAATTAATACTTTTAATTTGTTTCCTTTCTAAAAATAGTCATATATTTACTAATTTGAGGTCAAGAAAAACTAAAATGATTTCAGAATGTTTTTACTAGCTCTATCTTTTGAGCTACACTACTTACACTATACTGAATGTACATTAGTAATATAGTCATAGTGAAAAGTTAGTTTAAAATAATCTGATATTTTCTTGATAGAAAATAAATAACAGTTGATTTGATTCAATCAATCACAAATAAGAACACAAAACGAAACAAACATACAGTATATGAAACAAACATACAGCATACGAAAATACTATCTAATATAATGGCCTATTCATGGGGGTGCTTTCTCTTTGCTTGTCACTTGTACTCCTCTCCTGGGGCATCTCTTGTCACTGTCCAACAGTAATGATTCTTTGTTCCATTGCTGAAATGTCTTGGTGGAATCGCTCACTATGCTTGTCACTCAGTGCACCACAGTTATCTTGTGTGGGTAATCCCGTGAATCGCATATATTTGAATAGGGGAGGGGAGAAATAACTGATTCATTTAATTGGGTCATTAGGCCCCACCCCCTCTGCGTGGAACGCAGATCGCTGGTAAGATTCTCTCTATTCTGCCCACTTCACTAGGAATACCCCTACATCGTCATAAATGGGCTATATCTCGGAACTCAGCTGAGAGTTTTAAATGTCATTCTTTGCATGATGAAATGAATTAGAAGTAACTATTTTCACATCGGAAAAATTTTCATTGTTGTGCAGTGTAATTGATAAAACTCTGTGGTAGACAGGATACCTCCAATATGGTGTATCTGTTATTTTAGTTTCATTGACTAGGGCAAGGACTGATGTGAATGAATACAATTTCCCTGTAAATGCCTCCCCTAGTCCCTCATAAATTTGTGCCCTTAGTCCCTCATAAATTTGAATCTGAATCCAAAACTTTAATTAAATTTACTACAAATCAACCCTTCATTTCCCTGCCTTCAACTACATACATAGTCAATCTACCTCAGGCCTCTTGTTTTCTGATGTGACATGTTGAAAGTTGAACTGGCACATGTTTGTGCTGCAGACTGCAGTCACTTAGCTTAGTCAGCCAGCTAGCTCGGTGCAACCTTTTGGCTTAAACTGGATGAAAATAATATTGTGAGCTGTGAGGTGGAAATTAATGTTATTGAGGATAAAAATACTCTAAGAACAAAAAAAGGTTCAAATAAAGCAATTTTAGCTGTTTTTGTCAATTTTTGGAAGAAATCCAAAACCAAAACCAGTCATGGCATTTTGGCAAAATCAAAACCAAAATCAGACAACAAATTTGCACCAAAACCAAAACCAGCAAAAATAGTCCGGCACACATCTCTAGTTTTGTATACAAATCTTATTTTTAGTTTTACAAACATAAGTATAATTTAGATTACATCTGGATACTATGGCCCATATTCAATTAGCCGGGAAATGTCGGAATCCGTAAAAAAGTATCGCCAATTGCGACTTTTTGCCTGTCGGAAAAGTATCACCATATTCAATTGCATCCACTTTTCACGTACGCGAAAACGCAATGCAATGTAATAGGTGAAGAAGATTTGCCTCTGAATAGGTGGAGAAATGAAGTGCAACATTTTTGTTTGGGGGTGCAAAGGTGGGGAAACCACTCAGACCCAAAGGACAACTGCATAAAAAAAACTAAAAAAAAACCTTACGAACACCCCAAAAAAGTACTTTGAATTTGGGTGTTAAAAAGTGCAAAGAGGGGGGACAACTTCGAAAACTACTGAAATAAGATTCTGGGGGTGCACTAAGAAGGGGTCAAGTGTTTTGGGGATTGCAGGTGCATTTTTTGGGGTGCAAACTCATTTATTTAAAAGTTCACTTTACAGACATGAAAACATGCTAGCACCCATTTTCAGGTACAACAAATTTGACAGGACTACTTATTTTCTCCAAAAAAAAGTGCTTTATGCTATTCTTCACCACTTGCGCAAATACGCCAATTAGTGGCACTTGTACCCCAAATAGTTTTATTAGGGCTAATCGTTCACTACTACATTGATCCCCAATGTTTCTGCATCTTTTAGGGGGGTTCAGGCTGATTTCTCCAATTCTCACACCACTTTTCACCTGTTCTGAATTCGCATGTCTCCGTTTTCGCGTCTTTTGGAATTGAATACGGTGAATAGCGGGGGCGCCCACATTTCTGAAGCTAAAATAAGCGATGTAGGCGAAAAGTCCAGCATGCGAAAAAGTATCACGGGTGCGAAACT
Organism: Taudactylus pleione; assembly: GCA_031769625.1. NCBI lineage: Eukaryota > Metazoa > Chordata > Amphibia > Anura > Myobatrachidae > Taudactylus > Taudactylus pleione. Next base: position 5,455,080 of record JAUIMM010000084.1, read on the forward strand.
AATTGAATACGGGCCTTTGGGGTATATTTACGAAAGTGCGGGTTTTAATTAGAGATGTTGCCCATAGCAACCAATCAGATTCAACTTAACATTAATCTAGCACCTTCTAGAAGATAATAGCTAGAAACTGATTGGTTGCTATGAGCAACATCTCCACTTCTAAAAACCCACATTCTAGTAAATATACCCCTTAGAGAGCAGTAAAAAAGATATTTGTCTGTTTGTTTAGACTTGGCGGGCCTGGTGGAGCCGGAGTCTGTCAATCATGTGAACCTATTAAGCTGCATACACACACAACGATTTTGTAAATGAACGATTTTAGTAAACGATTTTCGTTCATTTTTTCTAGGGAAAAATGAACGAAAATCGTTTACTAAAATCATTAATTTACTAAATGTAATGAATGATTTTTTTGAACTACAAACGATTTTTGCATATTCCCTTAATGAAAATAGCTGAGTTGGTCAGTCTGACTAAACTACAAACTACAAACATGAATGCGCATGAACGATAATCGTTCGTTTTAACTTAGAAAGTGAACGATTTTTTCAACGATTGAACGATAAACGATATCGTTAACGATAATCGTTCAAAAAATCGTTGTGTATGTATGCACCTTAAGTGTTCAGACAGGGGCAGACCTTCGCCTATTTGGAGATCCCGCACTGCGTCATCAATTACTCATAAAACTGAATGGTCATAGTGACACTATCCAATAAGATGCATTCATATGATACATACCTCCAATTAACCACTGAGACTTAGGGCCGTTGTTACAGTGTGTATATTAAAATCAATAATAATAATTCCTTATACAGCTAAAACCAAAATATATAAATGAGATGTGATAATTTTCACAGAGCTTAGAAGTTTACACAGAACTGGTTATTCCAGCATATCAATAGAGGTAACAGAAACCAGCTCACAATACAAGCTAATTAGCATTTGTTAAGGTGTTCAACTCCACAGCATACCCCCAACAAGAGGCTTTTTCCTCTTGAAGCCTCACACAGGAAAGCTTAGAACAATAGTCCAGTTGACCAATCGGATATTCCCTTTCTGACCACACCTCACAGGTGAGGGAGAGCAGGATGGCATTCACACACACTTGGAGAAACACACATGCTTGCAAGGACACACCAGGGAGACACAAGGACAGCAGACTTTCTCCCCAGAAGACTGTCAAGATGCAGCTTCAATCGCCTGGAGATATCTGCTCATAATGGCTAAGTACACTGTACATTAGATTCCTATATAATATCTATAACTAGTTTGATTTGATCTGTTTATAGCTTGTATAGATAGCTTGTAGTGATTAATATTGTGGTTCATAGTGGAATCTTTGTTAAAGGCCAGGTTGTCAGGCTGTGGTGCTTTGGTTGTGCCTTGGTTTGTGTTAATCTGTAGTAGACGATATGAAGATAGATTTGCGGTGATTTGGGTTCAGTTTTATATATATGGCTGGCTGTGATATATACATATTAAGTTTCTTCTTTCCCCCTTCCTTCCCATGTGTTGTATTCTCGTGGTCTGACTGTATCATTGTGTAGTTGGGATTGGGATGGAAATTGGGTGGAGTATTGCAGTCTGTGGATGTGTGGTTGTTTGATATCAGCTGATGATGAGGGAACCCGTGACTCGGTGGTGGTAAATTGCATTGTGCTGGGTTTGTGGGTGGTGTACACTGTTTGGTAGTTTGTGCTTTGTGGGACATTATGTAGTGGAATCAGGTTGGGTTCGGCTGGTGGTTGTGGTTCCATGGGAGTTGCAGATTGCTAGCCATATTGTGATAGTATTGTGAAGTTATATATTATCATAGTTTGGGCATTTAAAGATGACTACTACCTCCATGTGGTGTGAACAAAGGAAATTCCATGTGCTCTCCCCCTTCCCCCATTGACCCATGTGTTCAATGGAAATTGAAGTTGGTCCATGTGTTTGGTGGATGCTTTATAGTATTATGATAGAATTGTGTACTATGAGTTGTATAGTGGTATTTTTAACTATTACAGAGGAATCAGCTTATATGTATTATACAACGTTATAGTATCTGAAAAGCTTGTATAGTACAGTGGATGCAGTGTTATATCATGGAAGTTGAAAATATTAGACACTGGTATACAATATAATGTACTGTTTTGGTCCAAAGATATCACACAGTTGTAGTGGGTGAAGGTATTGGTATTACAGAACATGGCATTATGGGAGTCTTCAATGTGAGTTTTCAAAATGGAGTTTGTGTTCAGAGACCATGCGGTTTGAACAATAGGACAAAGGGTCCCAACAACCCCCACTCACACACTCGGCAATCATTTCCTATATATCTCTCTCTCTCTCTCTCTCGTCTATATTGTATTTTAACAAGCATTGATTTTATGAAGATTTGATATATAAAAACGTTTTACTTATAACACTTTGTGTGCATCGTTATCTTTATAAAAGGAAATTATCCAAATGATTTAAAAGGTATATAATTCTGGTTAACACTTTGTGCGAAGTTCATATATTTATGTTGCGTATAACCTGATAGTTATTATATGAAAAATAGAATAATTTGCTTCAGATATATTGGGATTAAACAGGCTGGCAATGGCCTCTGTGTACAAATAGAAAGAAGGGAAAAAACACCCCTTAGCAATGGCGCCCGAACAAGTCTGCTTTTAAAATTGTGGAAATTGTCATTAGCACCCAAACAGGTCTGCTTTTAAAATTGTGGAAATTATCATTAGCACCCCGAACAGGTCTGTTTATAATTGTGGAAACTTATAATTGTTGCTGTTTACAATTTTAATTCCCACAATTAAAAAAAGGCAGAGAGAACCCACATTTTTTTTTGTGTGTTAGTTTTTTTGTTTGTATATAGGATGCCACTTGTAGAATGGCAATCCAGCGATGCCTGATTTAATTATACTTCTCACAGTATGTTTGTTTTCATTTTTGAATGGTTGCACAAGATATGTAACAGTTTCTCTTTCCAACAAGTGTATTTTGCAGGACTGCAAGTTACAGTGAACAGCAGGCTCTAAGCAAATGGTGACTCCTGGATATTCAAGGTACCCTGTATTAACCCTTTTTGTGCTGCATATATCATATCTGCAATAACACACTACAAAAAAATAAACACACTTACACTTGGTACAATAGATCTCTTTACAACATCATGGCTGCATTACCATGAGGCTCCACCATCCCCCATTCATAGCAACACAAAAGCACACAACTCTCACATGCAAATATATACACAAACAATTGTTTTTCCTGATAGATTGCAATCCACAATTTATTTATAGATATTAATCTGCCGGAAGTGCAGGAAAACAGTTATATCCCTTAAAATATACATACAGAATATCATATCCCCTCCATACACACACGCATGTAAACTTGTCTCACATACATTCACAGTATATAACTCCATTTATTTCTGTTTAAATCACCCTGCAGCATATCTGCAGTGAAACTTGTGCATTAAGGTCACACATTAAAACATGCACTGTACCTGTACCAATGTTTTGAAGTACTGGAGAATTCATAATTAATCGCAGGAAACACAAATATGTTTCATATATTTGAAGCAAATGAATGTAAATTGGAAATTCATCTTAGTGATGGTAAAATTGTTTTACCTATTGTACTGCAATGTATTGCAGGATTGTTCCAATGTTGTGTGTTCTGATAATGTCACAAACAGACATTACAATTGGCAAATTTTATGATGTTTGGTAGAATAATCATGATTTATACAGGAGCTAGAATTCAGCACCAATGTGAATTATGATTTGCAATCATTATCCTCTGTTGTTCTCAATGTCTAATTTTGAACAAAAGGGGGGGGTTTACACAGAATCTCAGAAAACAGGGATATGTGTAATATGGCATTACTGAACACACACATGGCTGCATAACAGAAATTTGTGCTGTACACATGATTTCTGTGTTGAGTTTGTATGTACTTCTGAAAAATCCTTGCAATACAACAGTTTATAGATTTATTTTAGGTTAAGAAATTCACTTCTGAGTAAGTTATAACATGTGGTGTGTTATACTGTATTATCTGTGTATTAGATCACATGTAAACCACATATAATCTTGCAGTTATAACTGAGTATGATTTAAAGGTTTGCGTAATATGCATAATACATTGTTTAAGATGATCAGGGACTTGATGTGTTTTGTCAAGGAATATTAGGGCGGTTATGAGCCCTGTGAAAGCCTGCATGTTTAGCTCACATGAAGCTTTGGTCGCTATACATGCATAGAGCATAAGCGATGATGACCCAGTGTCTGGGGTCTAGTGGCATAGGACAGGATACGTAAGAAAACTGTATGGAAAGGTTAGCAAGGTTCAAAGAGATTTAAGATCTGAGAACGGTAAAGCAATTATTGTTTTTATGTAAGGCATTCTGTTGTTTTAATTCTAACCATTACTTCCTACAGAAGCATGTCTTTAATAGTTGTCTGAGCGGGTACTGCATTTTGGCGACGCGGTAAGAATTTTGAGCAGAGAAGCGCGCACTGAGAATCTGTGAATGGCGTGAATTAGCTACTCTCGCTGGCTGATCTCAGATCTGTAAGATAAATTCTCCAATCTAGTAAGGATTGAGGACTTCATTTCCACAATTACAGACAGGAAAAAGTAATACACCAGCAGTGTCAGACTGGAACAGTGGGGATCACCGGAGGTTTCCTGTGCCCCTATGGTCCAGTCTGACCCTGTATACTAGTCATAACTCAGATAGATATGGATTTCTGTAAATAGATTAAGGAACTCGCAAAGGGAGGTATTTGTGTTTAACCCATTTATTTAGTTCTGCAACAGATATATATAGGTAACACCGGTGTGAAGCTTAGAATCTGGTGATGTATTGCTAAGCAGGGTATGATTAATTGGATCATATAGCAGGTTTGCAATGAGTCCTGTCATAATCATTTGATATATACTGGTAAACAGAATGGTTGAAAAAGACTAAATCGTAGGTCGGCGAAGTCTGTAATAAAGGTAAAAATGGATAATTTCATTTAAGATGTCACAGATGTTAGGATGTCTAAATAATTGTTTCCCTTTAGGTAAACAGGTCATGTGGTAGATATATATGACTGCAGGAAATATGATTTTTTTAGACAGCGATATACATTCCATTATAAATATTGATGAACAATGTGATATGCGTAATACTCAGAGCGTTGGTCATGGGATGTTCCTTAGAAGTAGGGATATCATATGAAAAGCAAAAAAAAGGAAATCTAGATTTGTCATTACTGCAGTAAATAAGGAGACGTCCTTATGATACTGATGACAGGTGATAATGGATTTAACTTTTATGCTTATAGCAATGTTTATGGTATATGCAATTATTCTTAAGACTGTATATGGTATATGGGTTAAAAATAGACAGGTGGTATAAAATCCTGCTCATTTTAAATCCCAGGTGTATACAGGTAAAGTATAATGGTATAAATTATGTATATCGGAGTAAAGGATTAAAAAATCCCCTAGTGGTAGTAAGTAAGTATTATAACCCCAGACCAAATTCATAGGAATTGGAAGATGGGTGGACAAGGTCTTTTTTGTAGGATCTTGTAAATATTAATAGCTGAAAATACTGTGTATATCTCATGAAGTGACGTATGTGGTAAATGACAACGGAACTGTTGTAATTGGTAACAGGTCATAAGGAATAGTTCTTAGAGATCTCAAGTGATTGATAGTAACAGGCACAAACGTGATATTGTTGTGTTCATAAATCCCTGTAAAATCTAGTTAAATTGTGGTGTAGGTATTATGGATAACCCAATGGTGGAGGTTTCATTCACCAGAACAGGGGGATTGCCATAGATCATAAAAATATGCATATGATCATACTGTTTTAAATTGTTGCAGTGACAATAACTCAGCGGAATGTACGTTTTTTTTCTCAGAAACACCAGTTGTAGAAGGGGAAATACACATCCATTTCCCAGCAGAGGTGGTAATGCCTGGAATTGCTAAGGGTTTTTAATTTAAGGTTGTTTTAAAATGGTCTATTATTTAAACAGGTTCCGCAGGATGATTTTCTGTTATTACTAATAAGTAATTGGGTATATCTATTAACAGTTTATTTGTTTGGAATAGATAAGATTTAGTTACATATTGGCATGTCTGTATTATGTAGACTAACATTTCTTTCTATTTTCGCTGAACATAGAATGCAGGTTAAAGTAGAAAAAATGGCCCAAGACTTCCCTGATTCTCCTCAACAATTAATACACAGATTATTGTCAGGAGAAAAGGGGGGGTGTTATATGGGTATTTGAAGGTTGGAAATTTAGAATTTCCCAGATTAGGGATATTTTTTTGGAGATTTTCATAGAAAATGAGAAAAACAAAAGGCATTGTAGGATCTTGAATGCCACCTAGTGGAGAAAATGATGTAAAGTTGAGTCTGTAACACTCGTCAATGTTAATGATATGTGATTTTTGAAAACTCCAATATGGAGCAGACAAAATTCTAAACTATCACAGTGGGTGGGAGGGACTTCTAATGCACGGAGAATCTGTTTTTTGTCCATGTAGGCAAATAAAGTCAACAACAGGGTATCTGAAGACTGCAGACAGATCGGATGGAAGACAAGACATCAGATTTGGTAGGAAAGATGGAGACATTCAAAAGTACTGATATCTCTCAATTTCTTATTTAGATGCTGACAAGGCCCAGCTGCAGACAGACGATATTCCTGACAGATGACTATACAAGCCCTAAGATGATCGAACGGAAGATGATCAGATGGAACACAGATCGGAAGATGATCAGATGGAACAGATCGGAAGGACCAGGATACGGATTATCCAAAGCAGATGTCCAAGATGACAACACTCCAGAAGTGCGCCCTCATCCCATGTGGCAAAGATGACAACTATAGGCTTTTGATTCCAAATGTTAATAAAAATTAGGAAAGGGTTTGGTTCAAATATGAAAGATTTTTTATCCTTACATACAATCAAACAAGGTTTTTTCCATCTACATATGCGAAGCAGGAGAGGACCGTTACTTCTCCGCCGTTTCATTACCTTTTATTTTGAACTGTGAAAATTACATTGTTATGATTCTCTACAAACTGAATTCTCTCTCTTCTCACCACCTGTACGATCAACGAACATACACATAACACATACACTAAAATAGTGATAATACACAAGCTTATGTCAGTTCAACTGTCAGATGTCATTGAACTCACAAAAGGGGGAAATGTTACAGTGTGTATATTAAAATCAATAATAATAATTCCTTATACAGCTAAAACCAAAATATATAAATGAGATGTGATAATTTTCACAGAGCTTAGAAGTTTACACAGAACTGGTTATTCCAGCATATCAATAGAGGTAACAGAAACCAGCTCACAATACAAGCTAATTAGCATTTGTTAAGGTGTTCAACTCCACAGCATACCCCCAACAAGAGGCTTTTTCCTCTTGAAGCCTCACACAGGAAAGCTTAGAACAATAGTCCAGTTGACCAATCGGATATTCCCTTTCTGACCACACCTCACAGGTGAGGGAGAGCAGGATGGCATTCACACACACTTGGAGAAACACACATGCTTGCAAGGACACACCAGGGAGACACAAGGACAGCAGACTTTCTCCCCAGAAGACTGTCAAGATGCAGCTTCAATCGCCTGGAGATATCTGCTCATAATGGCTAAGTACACTGTACATTAGATTCCTATATAATATCTATAACTAGTTTGATTTGATCTGTTTATAGCTTGTATAGATAGCTTGTAGTGATTAATATTGTGGTTCATAGTGGAATCTTTGTTAAAGGCCAGGTTGTCAGGCTGTGGTGCTTTGGTTGTGCCTTGGTTTGTGTTAATCTGTAGTAGACGATATGAAGATAGATTTGCGGTGATTTGGGTTCAGTTTTATATATATGGCTGGCTGTGATATATACATATTAAGTTTCTTCTTTCCCCCTTCCTTCCCATGTGTTGTATTCTCGTGGTCTGACTGTATCATTGTGTAGTTGGGATTGGGATGGAAATTGGGTGGAGTATTGCAGTCTGTGGATGTCTGGTTGTTTGATATCAGCTGATGATGAGGGAACCCATGACTCGGTGGTGGTCAATTGCATTGTGCTGGGTTTGTGGGTGGTGTACACTGTTTGGTAGTTTGTGCTTTGTGGGACATTATGTAGTGGAATCAGGTTGGGTTCGGCTGGTGGTTGTGGTTCCATGGGAGTTGCAGATTGCTAGCCATATTGTGATAGTATTGTGAAGTTATATATTATCATAGTTTGGGCATTTAAAGATGACTACTACCTCCATGTGGTGTGAACAAAGGAAATTCCATGTGCTCTCCCCCTTCCCCCATTGACCCATGTGTTCAATGGAAATTGAAGTTGGTCCATGTGTTTGGTGGATGCTTTATAGTATTATGATAGAATTGTGTACTATGAGTTGTATAGTGGTATTTTTAACTATTACAGAGTAATCAGCTTATATGTATTATACAATGTTATAGTATCTGAAAAGCTTGTATAGTATAGTGGATGCAGTGTTATATCATGGAAGTTGAAAATATTAGACACTGGTATACAATATAATGTACTGTTTTGGTCCAAAGATATCACACAGTTGTAGTGGGTGAAGGTATTGGTATTACAGAACATGGCATTATGGGAGTCTTCAATGTGAGTTTTCAAAATGGAGTTTGTGTTCAGAGACCATGCGGTTTGAACAATAGGACAAAGGGTCCCAACAACCCCCACTCACACACTCGGCAATCATTTCCTATATATCTCTCTCTCTCTCTCGTCTATATTGTATTTTAACAAGCATTGATTTTATGAAGATTTGATATATAAAAACGTTTTACTTATAACACTTTGTGTGCATCGTTATCTTTATAAAAGGAAATTATCCAAATGATTTAAAAGGTATATAATTCTGGTTAACACTTTGCGAAGTTCATATATTTATGTTGCGTATAACCTGATAGTTATTATATGAAAAATAGAATAATTTGCTTCAGATATATTGGGATTAAACAGGCTGGCAATGGCCTCTGTGTACAAATAGAAAGAAGGGAAAAAACACCCCTTAGCAATGGCGCCCGAACAAGTCTGCTTTTAAAATTGTGGAAATTGTCATTAGCACCCAAACAGGTCTGCTTTTAAAATTGTGGAAATTATCATTAGCACCCCGAACAGGTCTGTTTATAATTGTGGAAACTTATAATTGTTGCTGTTTACAATTTTAATTCCCACAATTAAAAAAAGGCAGAGAGAACCCACATTTTTTTTTGTGTGTTAGTTTTTTTGTTTGTACATAGGATGCCACTTGTAGAATGGCAATCCAGCGATGCCTGATTTAATTATACTTCTCACAGTATGTTTGTTTTCATTTTTGAATGGTTGCACAAGATATGTAACAGTTTCTCTTTCCAACAAGTGTATTTTGCAGGACTGCAAGTTACAGTGAACAGCAGGCTCTAAGCAAATGGTGACTCCTGGATATTCAAGGTACCCTGTATTAACCCTTTTTGTGCTGCATATATCATATCTGCAATAACACACTACAAAAAAATAAACACACTTACACTTGGTACAATAGATCTCTTTACAACATCATGGCTGCATTACCATGAGGCTCCACCATCCCCCATTCATAGCAACACAAAAGCACACAACTCTCACATGCAAATATATACACAAACAATTGTTTTTCCTGATAGATTGCAATCCACAATTTATTTATAGATATTAATCTGCCGGAATTGCAGGAAAACAGTTATATCCCTTAAAATATACATACAGAATATCATATCCCCTCCATACACACACGCATGTAAACTTGTCTCACATACATTCACAGTATATAACTCCATTTATTTCTGTTTAAATCACCCTGCAGCATATCTGCAGTGAAACTTGTGCATTAAGGTCACACATTAAAACATGCACTGTACCTGTACCAATGTTTTGAAGTACTGGAGAATTCATAATTAATCGCAGGAAACACAAATATGTTTCATATATTTGAAGCAAATGAATGTAAATTGGAAATTCATCTTAGTGATGGTAAAATTGTTTTACCTATTGTACTGCAATGTATTGCAGGATTGTTCCAATGTTGTGTGTTCTGATAATGTCACAAACAGACATTACAATTGGCAAATTTTATGATGTTTGGTAGAATAATCATGATTTATACAGGAGCTAGAATTCAGCACCAATGTGAATTATGATTTGCAATCATTATCCTCTGTTGTTCTCAATGTCTAATTTTGAACAAAAGGGGGGGTTTACACAGAATCTCAGAAAACAGGGATATGTGTAATATGGCATTACTGAACACACACATGGCTGCATAACAGAAATTTGTGCTGTACACATGATTTCTGTGTTGAGTTTGTATGTACTTCTGAAAAATCCTTGCAATACAACAGTTTATAGATTTATTTTAGGTTAAGAAATTCACTTCTGAGTAAGTTATAACATGTGGTGTGTTATACTGTATTATCTGTGTATTAGATCACATGTAAACCACATATAATCTTGCAGTTATAACTGAGTATGATTTAAAGGTTTGCGTAATATGCATAATACATTGTTTAAGATGATCAGGGACTTGATGTGTTTTGTCAAGGAATATTAGGGCGGTTATGAGCCCTGTGAAAGCCTGCATGTTTAGCTCACATGAAGATTTGGTCGCTATACATGCATAGAGCATAAGCGATGATGACCCAGTGTCTGGGGTCTAGTGGCATAGGACAGGATACGTAAGAAAACTGTATGGAAAGGTTAGCAAGGTTCAAAGAGATTTAAGATCTGAGAACGGTAAAGCAATTATTGTTTTTATGTAAGGCATTCTGTTGTTTTAATTCTAACCATTACTTCCTACAGAAGCATGTCTTTAATAGTTGTCTGAGCGGGTACTGCATTTTGGCGACGCGGTAAGAATTTTGAGCAGAGAAGCGCGCACTGAGAATCTGTGAATGGCGTGAATTAGCTACTCTCGCTGGCTGATCTCAGATCTGTAAGATAAATTCTCCAATCTAGTAAGGATTGAGGACTTCATTTCCACCATTACAGACAGGAAAAAGTAATACACCAGCAGTGTCAGACTGGAACAGTGGGGATCACCGGAGGTTTCCTGTGCCCCTATGGTCCAGTCTGACCCTGTATACTAGTCATAACTCAGATAGATATGGATTTCTGTAAATAGATTAAGGAACTCGCAAAGGGAGGTATTTGTGTTTAACCCATTTATTTAGTTCTGCAACAGATATATATAGGTAACACCGGTGTGAAGCTTAGAATCTGGTGATGTATTGCTAAGCAGGGTATGATTAATTGGATCATATAGCAGGTTTGCAATGAGTCCTGTCATAATCATTTGATATATACTGGTAAACAGAATGGTTGAAAAAGACTAAATCGTAGGTCGGCGAAGTCTGTAATAAAGGTAAAAATGGATAATTTCATTTAAGATGTCACAGATGTTAGGATGTCTAAATAATTGTTTCCCTTTAGGTAAACAGGTCATGTGGTAGATATATATGACTGCAGGAAATATGATTTTTTTAGACAGCGATATACATTCCATTATAAATATTGATGAACAATGTGATATGCGTAATACTCAGAGCGTTGGTCATGGGATGTTCCTTAGAAGTAGGGATATCATATGAAAAGCAAAAAAAGGAAATCTAGATTTGTCATTACTGCAGTAAATAAGGAGACGTCCTTATGATACTGATGACAGGTGATAATGGATTTAACTTTTATGCTTATAGCAATGTTTATGGTATATGCAATTATTCTTAAGACTGTATATGGTATATGGGTTAAAAATAGACAGGTGGTATAAAATCCTGCTCATTTTAAATCCCAGGTGTATACAGGTAAAGTATAATGGTATAAATTATGTATATCGGAGTAAAGGATTAAAAAATCCCCTAGTGGTAGTAAGTATTATAACCCCAGACCAAATTCATAGGAATTGGAAGATGGGTGGACAAGGTCTTTTTTGTAGGATCTTGGAAATATTAATAGCTGAAAATACTGTGTATATCTCATGAAGTGACGTATGTGGTAAATGACAACGGAACTGTTGTAATTGGTAACAGGTCATAAGGAATAGTTCTTAGAGATCTCAAGTGATTGATAGTAACAGGCACAAACGTGATATTGTTGTGTTCATAAATCCCTGTAAAATCTAGTTAAATTGTGGTGTAGGTATTATGGATAACCCAATGGTGGAGGTTTCATTCACCAGAACAGGGGGATTGCCATAGATCATAAAAATATGCATATGATCATACTGTTTTAAATTGTTGCAGTGACAATAACTCAGCGGAATGTACGTTTTTTTTCTCAGAAACACCAGTTGTAGAAGGGGAAATACACATCCATTTCCCAGCAGAGGTGGTAATGCCTGGAATTGCTAAGGGTTTTTAATTTAAGGTTGTTTTAAAATGGTCTATTATTTAAACAGGTTCCGCAGGATGATTTTCTGTTATTACTAATAAGTAATTGGGTATATCTATTAACAGTTTATTTGTTTGGAATAGATAAGATTTAGTTACATATTGGCATGTCTGTATTATGTAGACTAACATTTCTTTCTATTTTCGCTGAACATAGGAATGCAGGTTAAAGTAGAAAAAATGGCCCAAGACTTCCCTGATTCTCCTCAACAATTAATACACAGATTATTGTCAGGAGAAAAGGGGGGGTGTTATATGGGTATTTGAAGGTTGGAAATTTAGAATTTCCCAGATTAGGGATATTTTTTTGGAGATTTTCATAGAAAATGAGAAAAACAAAAGGCATTGTAGGATCTTGAATGCCACCTAGTGGAGAAAACGATGTAAAGTTGAGTCTGTAACACTCGTCAATGTTAATGATATGTGATTTTTGAAAACTCCAATATGGAGCAGACAAAATTCTAAACTATCACAGTGGGTGGGAGGGACTTCTAATGCACGGAGAATCTGTTTTTCGTCCATGTAGGCAAATAAAGTCAACAACAGGGTATCTGAAGACTGCAGACAGATCGGATGGAAGACAAGACATCAGATTTGGTAGGAAAGATGGAGACATTCAAAAGTACTGATATCTCTCAATTTCTTATTTAGATGCTGACAAGGCGCAGCTGCAGACAGACGATATTCCTGACAGATGACTATACAAGCCCTAAGATGATCGAACGGAAGATGATCAGATGGAACACAGATCGGAAGATGATCAGATGGAACAGATCGGAAGGACCAGGATACGGATTATCCAAAGCAGATGTCCAAGATGACAACACTCCAGAAGTGCGCCCTCATCCCATGTGGCGAAGATGACAACTATAGGCTTTTGATTCCAAATGTTAATAAAAATTAGGAAAGGGTTTGGTTCAAATATGAAAGATTTTTTATCCTTACATACAATCAAACAAGGTTTTTTCCATCTACATATGCGAAGCAGGAGAGGACCGTTACTTCTCCGCCGTTTCATTACCTTTTATTTTGAACTGTGAAAATTACATTGTTATGATTCTCTACAAACTGAATTCTCTCTCTTCTCACCACCTGTACGATCAACGAACATACACATAACACATACACTAAAATAGTGATAATACACAAGCTTATGTCAGTTCAACTGTCAGATGTCATTGAACTCACAAAAGGGGGAAATGTTACAGTGTGTATATTAAAATCAATAATAATAATTCCTTATACAGCTAAAACCAAAATATATAAATGAGATGTGATAATTTTCACAGAGCTTAGAAGTTTACACAGAACTGGTTATTCCAGCATATCAATAGAGGTAACAGAAACCAGCTCACAATACAAGCTAATTAGCATTTGTTAAGGTGTTCAACTCCACAGCATACCCCCAACAAGAGGCTTTTTCCTCTTGAAGCCTCACACAGGAAAGCTTAGAACAATAGTCCAGTTGACCAATCGGATATTCCCTTTCTGACCACACCTCACAGGTGAGGGAGAGCAGGATGGCATTCACACACACTTGGAGAAACACACATGCTTGCAAGGACACACCAGGGAGACACAAGGACAGCAGACTTTCTCCCCAGAAGACTGTCAAGATGCAGCTTCAATCGCCTGGAGATATCTGCTCATAATGGCTAAGTACACTGTACATTAGATTCCTATATAATATCTATAACTAGTTTGATTTGATCTGTTTATAGCTTGTATAGATAGCTTGTAGTGATTAATATTGTGGTTCATAGTGGAATCTTTGTTAAAGGCCAGGTTGTCAGGCTGTGGTGCTTTGGTTGTGCCTTGGTTTGTGTTAATCTGTAGTAGACGATATGAAGATAGATTTGCGGTGATTTGGGTTCAGTTTTATATATATGGCTGGCTGTGATATATACATATTAAGTTTCTTCTTTCCCCCTTCCTTCCCATGTGTTGTATTCTCGTGGTCTGACTGTATCATTGTGTAGTTGGGATTGGGATGGAAATTGGGTGGAGTATTGCAGTCTGTGGATGTGTGGTTGTTTGATATCAGCTGATGATGAGGGAACCCGTGACTCGGTGGTGGTAAATTGCATTGTGCTGGGTTTGTGGGTGGTGTACACTGTTTGGTAGTTTGTGCTTTGTGGGACATTATGTAGTGGAATCAGGTTGGGTTCGGCTGGTGGTTGTGGTTCCATGGGAGTTGCAGATTGCTAGCCATATTGTGATAGTATTGTGAAGTTATATATTATCATAGTTTGGGCATTTAAAGATGACTACTACCTCCATGTGGTGTGAACAAAGGAAATTCCATGTGCTCTCCCCCTTCCCCCATTGACCCATGTGTTCAATGGAAATTGAAGTTGGTCCATGTGTTTGGTGGATGCTTTATAGTATTATGATAGAATTGTGTACTATGAGTTGTATAGTGGTATTTTTAACTATTACAGAGGAATCAGCTTATATGTATTATACAACGTTATAGTATCTGAAAAGCTTGTATAGTACAGTGGATGCAGTGTTATATCATGGAAGTTGAAAATATTAGACACTGGTATACAATATAATGTACTGTTTTGGTCCAAAGATATCACACAGTTGTAGTGGGTGAAGGTATTGGTATTACAGAACATGGCATTATGGGAGTCTTCAATGTGAGTTTTCAAAATGGAGTTTGTGTTCAGAGACCATACGGTTTGAACAATAGGACAAAGGGTCCCAACAACCCCCACTCACACACTCGGCAATCATTTCCTATATATCTCTCTCTCTCTCTCTCTCGTCTATATTGTATTTTAACAAGCATTGATTTTATGAAGATTTGATATATAAAAACGTTTTACTTATAACACTTTGTGTGCATCGTTATCTTTATAAAAGGAAATTATCCAAATGATTTAAAAGGTATATAATTCTGGTTAACACTTTGCGAAGTTCATATATTTATGTTGCGTATAACCTGATAGTTATTATATGAAAAATAGAATAATTTGCTTCAGATATATTGGGATTAAACAGGCTGGCAATGGCCTCTGTGTAAATAGAAAGAAGGGAAAAAACACCCCTTAGCAATGGCGCCCGAACAAGTCTGCTTTTAAAATTGTGGAAATTATCATTAGCACCCAAACAGGTCTGCTTTTAAAATTGTGGAAATTATCATTAGCACCCCGAACAGGTCTGTTTATAATTGTGGTAACTTATAATTGTTGCTGTTTACAATTTTAATTCCCACAATTAAAAAAAGGCAGAGAGAACCCACATTTTTTTTTGTGTGTTAGTTTTTTTGTTTGTACATAGGATGCCACTTGTAGAATGGCAATCCAGCGATGCCTGATTTAATTATACTTCTCACAGTATGTTTGTTTTCATTTTTGAATGGTTGCACAAGATATGTAACAGTTTCTCTTTCCAACAAGTGTATTTTGCAGGACTGCAAGTTACAGTGAACAGCAGGCTCTAAGCAAATGGTGACTCCTGGATATTCAAGGTACCCTGTATTAACCCTTTTTGTGCTGCATATATCATATCTACAATAACACACTACAAAAAAATAAACACACTTACACTTGGTACAATAGATCTCTTTACAACATCATGGCTGCATTACCATGAGGCTCCACCATCCCCCATTCATAGCAACACAAAAGCACACAACTCTCACATGGAAATATATACACAAATAATTGTTTTTCCTGATAGAATGCAATCCACAATTTATTTATAGATATTAATCTGCCGGAAGTGCAGGAAAACAGTTATATCCCTTAAAATATACATACAGAATATCATATCCCCTCCATACACACACGCATGTAAACTTGTCTCACATACATTCACAGTATATAACTCCATTTATTTCTGTTTAAATCACCCTGCAGCATATCTGCAGTGAAACTTGTGCATTAAGGTCACACATTAAAACATGCACTGTACCTGTACCAATGTTTTGAAGTACTGGAGAATTCATAATTAATCGCAGGAAACACAAATATGTTTCATATATTTGAAGCAAATGAATGTAAATTGGAAATTCATCTTAGTGATGGTAAAATTGTTTTACCTATTGTACTGCAATGTATTGCAGGATTGTTCCAATGTTGTGTGTTCTGATAATGTCACAAACAGACATTACAATTGGCAAATTTTATGATGTTTGGTAGAATAATCATGATTTATACAGGAGCTAGAATTCAGCACCAATGTGAATTATGATTTGCAATCATTATCCTCTGTTGTTCTCAATGTCTAATTTTGAACAAAAGGGGGGGGTTTACACAGAATCTCAGAAACTTTTTCACTGATGACATCATTTATGCCGATTTCACTTATCCCTGTATTCAATTGTAGCGTCTTTTCAAAAACAATGCAATGTAATAGGCGAAAAAGTTTCGCATATGAATACCCAGCGGAAAAAAGTGCAGAATTGCGTTTTGGGGTGCAGTGGTGCAGAAACCACTCTGCACCCTTTATACATCCCCCTTGATGCTAACTGCGTCAAAAAACTCTTAAAAAAACACAATGGACACCCCAAAAAAGCACTTTGAAAATGTGGGTGAAAAAGTTCAACTAAACTAGCGAAATAGCCTTTGGCAGGGTCTGCAAGTATGGGGGAGGTGTTTTGTGGATTGCAGGTGTTTGCTGAAGGTACGTTTTTTTTGCGCATTTTAATGCTTGACTTTACTGATTTTTAAATATGCTTGCATCCATTTTCATGTACCCCAAATTTGATGGAACTACTTATTTTTCCAAAAAAACACTGCAAAATACAATTCTTCACCACTTGCTGAAAGACGCTAAGTAGCACCTATTGAGACCATTTAAAGGCCCAAAATACCTTTAGCAGAGCTTTTCGGGGGGTACTCATAGTGAATCCCCATGTCAGAGCAGCTTTAGGGGGTGTCAGGCTAATTTCCCCCAAAAAGACAGGACTTTTCGCCGATTTCGTTTTCACCGGGTCGCGTTTCCGCCAACTTGGAATTGAATATGGGGATACGCTGGGACGAGCGCGATAACTTTTAGAAGGGAAAACCTCCAATGACGGAGATTTTGCCGAAAACGGCTTTTCGCTCCAAATTGATAACGGCCCATCTACAATTTTGGTTATAACTACACCTTGTTGATTTGGGTTATAATTTTACATGAAGTTTATCTCACTATACTACTTTTTAGTGGGACTCTCATTGGGATCCTAGAGCTGGATTACCCCTACGCTGGGCTCTCCCATCAGAGGCATTTTTGACTATTTTTTGCCAACAGCAGATCTCACCTTTTACTTCCTTCCATCACAGCTGGGACAATTGGGACATGCTCTCACCCAATGTGTTCACTGCATATGCAAACACAGGGGCAAACGAAGTGGACCATTGCCCATACAGCAGTGATTTATTTTCTTCGAATCTATCTACCTTAAGTGATCTATTTTGCTTGAATATA
Source organism: Taudactylus pleione (assembly GCA_031769625.1). Taxonomy (NCBI): domain Eukaryota; kingdom Metazoa; phylum Chordata; class Amphibia; order Anura; family Myobatrachidae; genus Taudactylus; species Taudactylus pleione. The sequence goes on from JAUIMM010000084.1 coordinate 5,472,976, forward strand.
TCTATCTTATTCCATACTGGTCTGATAATACAGAGTATATCTGTGATATTTATATACTTGGTACAACTGTGGGGTTAATGATGCATGCAAACTGTTCTTGATCATGTTGCAATCTGGAGGTACATAGTATACAGCCATGGCCAAAAGTCTTGAGAATGACACAAGTATTGGTTTTCACAAAGTTTGCTGCTTCAATGTTTTTAGGCGTTTTTGTCAGATGTTACTATGGTATATAAAATTACAAGCATTTCATTAGTGTCAAAGGCTTTTATTGACAATAACATTAAGTTTATGCAAAGAGTCAATATTTGCAGTGTTGACCCTTCTTTTTCAAGACCTTTGCAATTTGCCCTGGCATGCTGTCAATCAACTTCTGGGCCACATACTGACTGATGGTCGCCCATTCTTGCCTGATCAATGCTTGGAGTTTGTCAGAATTTGTGGGTTTTTGTTTGACCACCCGCCTCTTGAGGATTGACCACAAGATTTCAATGGGATTAAGGTCTGGGGAGTTTCCTGGCCATGGACCCAAAATTTTGATGTTTTGTTCCCCAAGCCACTTAGTTATCACTTTTGCCTTATGGCAAGGTGCTCCATCATGCTGGAAAAGGCATTGTTCATCACCAAACTGTTCTTGGATGGTTGGAAGAAGTTGCTCTTGGAGGATGTTTTGGTACTATTCTTTATTCATGGCTGTGTTCTTAGGCAAAATTGTGAGTGAGTCCACTCCCTTGGCTTAGAAGCAACCCCACACATGAATGGTCTCAAGATGGTTTACTGTTGGCATGACATAGGACTGATGGTAGCACTCACCTTTCCTTCTCCGGACAAGCGTTTTTTCAGGCACCCCAAACAATCTGAAAGGGGATTAATCAGAGAAAACAACTTTACCTGTCCTTAGCAGTCCAATCCCTGTACCTTTTGCAGAATATCAGTCTGTCCCTGATGTTTTTCCTGGAGAGAAGTGGCTTTTTTGCTGCCCTCCTTGACACCAGGCCATTCTCCAAAAGTCTTTGCCTCACTGTGCGTGAAGATGCACTCACACCTGCCTGCTGCCATTCATGAGCAAGCTCTGCACTGGTGGTGCCCCGATCCTGCAGCTGAACCAACTTTAGGAGACGGCCCTGGCACTTGCTGAACGTTCTTGGGCACCCTGAAGCCTTCTTCACAACTATTGAACCTCTCTCCTTGAAGTTCATGATGATCTAATAAATGGTTGATTTAGGTGCAATCTTACTAGCAGCAATATCCTTGCCTGTGAAGCCCTTTTTGTGCAAAGCACTGATGACTGCACTTGTTTCCTTACAGGTAACCATGATTAACAGAGAAAGAACAATGCTTTCAAGCTCCACCCTCCTTTTAAAGTTTCCAGTCTGCTATTCTAACTCAATCAGCATGACAGAGTGATCTCCAGCCTTGTCCTCATCTACACTCTCACCTGTGTTAACAAGAGAATCACTGAAATGGTGTCAGCTGGTCCTTTTGTGGCAGGGTTGAAATGCAGTGGAAATGTTGTTTTGGGGATTAAGGGCCTGATTCAGCAAGGAACGCACGGATGCAGATGTATGCACCCGTCCACTGCAAGAATATGCAAATCAATGCATACCCACAGAGACCGCAGGACAAGATGCAGACACCCAGCCCCATACTATTATTTAATTGCAACATAGTACGTTGTTTTTGCTTTGCAGGGCATAAGGAAGTGAGAAGTGTTTTCTTCTATAACTTTTTCTACTGTGTTTCCTCAGCAGTTTTTATATACCAGATGTAAAAGTTTATACCCGATTGGTAAATAGTAACATCCAGTGGCGGAACTAGAGAGTGGTGGGCCCAGGTGCAAGATTATGCTTTGGGCCCCCCTATGCAGTGCCCCCAGTAGTGCCCTCAGTAGTGCCCCAAATAAAGTGCCCCCAGTAGTGGTCCCCCTATGCAGTACCCCCAAGTAGTGGTCCCCCCTATGCAGTGCTCCCAGTAGTTCCCTTTATACAGTGCCCCCAGAAGTGGTCCCCCCTATACAGTGCCCCCAGTAGTATTCCCCCTTATGCATTGCCCCCAGTAGTATTCCACCTATGCAGTGCCCCCAGTAGTGGTACCCCCTATGCAGTGCGGCTTATACCAGGGCCCCCAGTAGTGGTCCCCCTATGCAGTGCCCCCAGTAGTGTCCCTTATACAGTGCCCCCAATAGTAGTTCCCCCTATGCAGTGCCCCCAGTAGTAGTCCCCCGTATGCAGTGCTGAGTAGTGCCCCTTATACAGTGCCCCCAGTAGTGCCCCATATACAGTGCCCCCAGTAGTGGCCCCCCTATGCAATGCCCCTTATACAGTGCCCCCAGTAGTAGTCCCCCCATGCAGTGCCCCTAGTAGTGGTCCCCCCGATGCAGTGCTCCCAGTAGTGCCCCATATACAATGTCCCCAGTAGTGTTCCCCCCTATGCAGTGCCCCCTGTAGTGCCCTTTATACAGTGCCCCCAGTAGTGCCCCACCCTACATATATAAGACAAACACACACTCACAAAAAAACACACTTACCTGAATCCCCGATCCTGCGCCCACCTCCATCAGCTCTTCTGTCCTCCCGCTCTGCACGATAGGAGAGACGTTGTGACATCTCTCCCATCACACACTGCGGGAGCCGGAAGGCGGAGCTCAGGAGTGAGCTCCAGCCTGGCTCTCTCTGTGGACGCAGCAGCCAATGAGAGACTGTCTGACTCTCATTGTCTGCTGACAGCGCTGTGTTTGTTACTGTGTAGTGCAGACTGCTCTCACTGTGGTCCACACTACAATTAAATACTGTGGGGCCAGGGGGACACTGGTGGCGGGTGCAGCGGTGCTGTTGGATGCAGACGGCTATGTGCCCCTGCACCACAGCAGGCCCTGGTGCAGGACACCGGCTGCACCGCCGCTAGTTCCGCCACTGGTAATGTCACTCTATACACTAAAAACACAATTCACCTGAGATTAAGTAGCAATCCTTATTAATATTTGTTTAATGATGAAATTGTATTCATTGTAATATTTTAACCAGTGCCTATCTAAAGTTAGATAGATAGATAGATAGATAGATAGATAGATAGATAGATAGATAGATAGATAGATAGTAATATTAAAACTTCATAATCCCTCTCTCGTCGTATTATTACTAAATTAGACTAACATCCAATTTGTGAAATAAAAGTTCCCTGTTCATCACATGGGCTATATTCTTCTCATATTTGGAGGGGATTATAGCTAATATATCTACATATTTGAAGGTTCCTCTATGTACTTTCTCTTTTTGATTAACTCCCCTTTTAAATAATGGATACTAATATAAATAATTTTATATTAATGTAATAAAAGTTATATTTTATATATATAATAATAATTGAAGAGTTCCCCAACAAAGAGTATTTCTTTTACTCTTAATTATGACCTTTTCTAATTTCCCCAAGTTTGATGTCTAGGTATCAGGGGCGGCTCTTGGGGTGTTCGACCAGTGCAGTCCAACAGGGGCGCCACTCCATAGAGGGCGCACCCCTCTCAGCATCCCGATTTCAACGGGACAGCACTGTCCCACCCGTGGGCCGAAGTGTCCTGCGGGTGGTCTGGTCGGGAGGTTGGGCACCCCCACAGCCGCAGCTGTGCGGCGGTGCCAAAACCCGGAGCAGCTGTATGGAAGCTGCGCGCATGCGTGCGGCATCCATTCAGTGTCGGGAGAGGGCTGGGGGAAGCCGAGCTAGTGACATAGTGCTGGGCTCGCCCCCAGCCTGACGTTACACGGGAGGCATGCCATGAGGGCACACCCCCAAATAATGTCACTTAGGGGGTGTGGTCTATGGTAATTGGGCCACACCCCCATTTTCACGACTATAGGACTCTTTGGGTCTATTTACTAAGCAGTGTTACGAGACAGAGTGAAAAGTGATAAGAAAGTGATAAGGTGCCAGCCAATCGGCTCCCAACTGTCATTTTTCAAACACAGCCTGTGAGATGACAGTTGGGAGCTGATTGGCTGGCTGCTTAGTAAATAGACCCCTTTATCCTGATCCGGCACATGGCGTGACTACCCCTGGAGCCGGCCCTTCTAGGTATTACCTAAGATGCTTCTGAAAAAGTTATGGGGTTGTTCCGCAATGAAACACGTTAAGCCCATGACTTTTTGAACCCTGAGACTTCACTCTTGGACCTGTCCATATTATCTTTTCCAGACCAGTTCACCTCTGAGTACCATATTTTAGCCTGCAAAGACCGACAGCTTTCAGCGCATTACAAGATCATTTGCTAAAAAAACTGTTTGGACTCCAAGCGGGTAATATATATTCATTACTGGACATTGATCCACATTCAATATCAAATTGTGCACATTATTATCTTATTTGATCAGGTAATAAGTGATGAAACATTATTGAACACTGGGCCTGATTCAGACCCGCTATGCGCTCGCAAGCGGGTTGATGGTGGCCCAGTGCTCATGCTCTGGTAGAGCCGAAAGCACTCTAGGGGTTGTGGCAACGAGACCCTACCACAAGGGTCTCGTCGCAAGCCCGATGGCCCCATCTACCTGGCCGCTCGCTATAGCTGTGGGTGGTCACCCACAGCTATGCGAGTGGCCAGGAGGCCACTCTGAAAAACAAGAGGGACGGCCCTGATTCAGAGCGAGCGCTCTGTCAGAGCGTCCGGCTCTGAATCAGGCCCACTGTTCATTGCCTCAGATTATATTTGACATTCCCAAGGCACTGCACTTTATCTCAATTGAGTGTGGTATTTTTTTACTATTCTATATTTTTATGAGTGATTATTTGTGTTGATATATGTATCTTCATGTTTCGTAATAAATTGAGTGTCTATAACTCCCATCGACCAAGCCGTTAATATTATTATACATATATTTTTAGTATGAATTTAATTGTAACACTCAAGTTAAATTTACTTATAATATTTATTGATATTTGGCTAGATGCTCTGTTCGCTATCTTTCTTTTTACACGTATTTTCATTTGGGAGGTTGACACCCTTTGAACAGCTGTATTTCTTGACAGCGCCGGTGTTGTCATTCTCCTTTTTTAATTCAGTTTTCCTTGACTCAGGCCACTCTTTCTCTACCCACACCCAATCCTACTCCCAATCCTGTCATTTTATCCCTGCAGTATTTATAAGATCTGCCCCTTTCTTATCCTGGAAATCACTAAGGTACTCATACATACCCTTATTATTTCTTACCTAGATTACTGTAATCTACTTCCTAATGGTCTTTCCCCGAAAGTCTATACTTAATTGCTGCTCACCTCATTTTCCCCTCCTGTTGCTCCACCTCTGCTGAACCCCTCTGCCAATAACTTCACTTTGCTCCTTGTCTCACTCAGAATCAAATTCAAGCTCCTCCCACTTATCTTCAAAACTTTCAACAACATCTTCCCTCACTACATCTCCAGCCTTATTGTCACACACACTTCCTCCCTGCTCCATCCGACACTCTCCCAGCTACCCAGACTTCAAATGCACCCATTGGGGGAGATGTATCAAACCTTGGAGAGAGATTAAGTGCTAATAGATCAGTTTGAATGATATGTTTCTATGCACTTGTGAGGAACACCTAAAATGGAGCTCAGCTCAAATACCCTCTATATTTAAGTATAAAAAGTGTACCCAGGTCCTGGTGGCTAATGTAGAAAATGAAACTTCAGTCATGGTGATTAGGTAGAAGACAAAGCTCGATCACCTGCCTGTCCTTATGTGCTACACCACTGTGGACACCCTTGATAGCCAAACGCTGCAATAACTTGTGCACAGTTCAGTTATTATTCCACAGCATTTAGTCCTGAGAAGCCAGTTCTCACTATATAAGATGTCATTTAGTCCTGACATGCCAGGTCACACTATACAAGATGCCATTTAGTCCTGAGATGCCAGTTCTCACTATACAAGATGCCATTTTGTCCTGAGATGCCAGTTCACACTACACAAGATGCCATTTTGTCCTGAGAAGCCAGTTCTCACTACACAAGATGCCAATTAGTCCTGAGATGCCAGTTCACACTATACAAGATGCCACTCAGTCCTGAGATGCCAGTTCTCACTATACAAGATGCCATTTAGTCCTGAGATGCCAGTTCTCACTATACAAGATGCCATTTTGTCCTGAGAAGCCAGTTCTCACTATACAAGATGCCATTTTGTCCTGAGAAGCCAGTTCTCACTATACAAGATGCCATTTTGTCCTGAGAAGCCAGTTCTCACTATACAAGATGTCATTCAGTCCTGAGATGCCAGTTCACACTATACAAGATGCCATTTAGTCCTGAGAAGCCAGTTCTCACTAAACAAGATGCCATTTAGTCCTGAGAAGCCAGTTCTCACTATACAAGATGCCATTTTGTCCTAAGATGCCAGTTCTCACTATACAAGATGCCATTTAGTCCTGAGATGCCAGTTCACACTATACAAGATGCCATTTAGTCCTGAGATGCCAGTTCACACTATACAAGATGCCATTTAGTCCTGAGATGCCAGTTCTCACTATACAAGATGCCATTTAGTCCTGAGAAGCCAGTTCTCACTATACAAGATGCCATTTAGTCCTGAGATGCCAGTACTCACTATACAAGATGCCATTTTGTCCTGAGAAGCCAGTTCTCACTATACAAGATGCCATTTTGTCCTGAGAAGCCAGTTTACACTATACAAGATGCCATTTAGTCCTGAGATGCCAGTTCTCACTATACAAGATGCCATTTAGTCCTGAGATGCCAGTTCTCACAATACAAAATGCCATTCAGTCCTGAGATGCCAGTTCGCACTATACAAGATGCCATTTTGTCCTGAGAAGCCAGTTCTCACTATACAAGATGCCATTTAGTCCTGAGAAGCCAGTTTTCACTATACAAGATGCCATTTAGTCCTGAGAAGCCAGTTCTCACTATACAAGATGCCATTTTGTCCTGAGAAGCCAGTTCTCACTATACAAGATGCCATTTAGTCCTGAGAAGCCAGTTCTCACTAAACAAGATGCCATTCTGTCCTGAGAAGCCAGTTCTCACTATATAAGACGCCATTTAGTCCTGAGATGCCAGTTCACACTATACAAGATGCCATTTAGTCCTGAGATGCCAGTTCACACTATACAAGATGCCATTTTGTCCTGAGAAGCCAGTTCACACTATACAAGATGCCATTTAGTACTGAGATGCCAGTTCACACTATACAAGATGCCATTCAGTCCTGAGATGCCAGTTCTCACTATACAAGATGCCATTTTATCCTGAGAAGCCAGTTCTCACTATACAAGATGCCATTTTGTCCTGAGAAGCCAGTTCTCACTATACAAGATGCCATTTTGTCCTGAGAAGCCAGTTCTCACTATACAAGATGCCATTTAGTCCTGAGATGCCAGTTCTCACTATACAAGATGCCATTTTGTCCAGAGATGCCAGTTCTCACTATACAAGATGCCATTTAGTCATGAGATGCCAGTTCTCACTATATAAGATGCAATTTAGTCCTGACATGCCAGGTCACACTATACAAGATGCCATTTAGTCCTGAGAAGCCAGTTCTCACTATATAAGATGCCATTTAGTCCTGACATGCCAGGTCACACTATACAAGATGCCATTTAGTCCTGACATGCCAGGTCACACTATACAAGATGCCATTTAGTCCTGAGAAGCCAGTTCTCACTATACAAGATGCCATTTAGTCCTGAGATGCCAGTTCTCACTATACAAGATGCTATTTTGTCCTGAGATGCCAGTTCACACTACACAAGATGCCATTTTGTCCTGAGATGCCAGTTCTCACTATACAAGATGCCATTTAGTCCTGAGATGCCAGTTCACACTATACAAGATGCCACTCAGTCCTGAGATGCCAGTTCTCACTATACAAGATGCCATTTAGTCCTGAGATGCCAGTTCTCACTATACAAGATGCCATTTTGTCCTGAGAAGCCAGTTCTCACTATACAAGATGCCAATTAGTCCTGAGATGCCAGTTCACACTATACAAGATGCCACTCAGTCCTGAGATGCCAGTTCTCACTATACAAGATGCCATTTAGTCCTGAGATGCCAGTTCTCACTATACAAGATGCCATTTTGTCCTGAGAAGCCAGTTCTCACTATACAAGATGCCATTTTGTCCTGAGAAGCCAGTTCTCACTATACAAGATGCCATTCAGTCCTGAGATGCCAGTTCACACTATACAAGATGCCATTTAGTCCTGAGAAGCCAGTTCTCACTATACAAGATGCCATTTAGTCCTGAGAAGCCAGATCTCACTATACAAGATGCCATTTAGTCCTGAGAAGCCAGTTCTCACTATACAAGACGCCATTTTGTCCTGAGATGCCAGTTCTCACTATACAAGATGCCATTTAGTCCTGAGATGCCAGTTCACACTATACAAGATGCCATTTAGTCCTGAGAAGCTAGTTCTCACTATACAAGATGCCATTTAGTCCTGAGAAGCCAGTTCTCACTATACAAGATGCCATTTAGTCCTGAGAAGCCAGTTCTCACTATACAAGATGCCATTTAGTCCTGAGATGCCAGTACTCACTATACAAGATGCCATTTTGTCCTGAGAAGCCAGTTCTCACTATACAAGATGCCATTTTGTCCTGAGAAGCCAGTTCACACTATACAAGATGCCATTTAGTCCTGAGATGCCAGTTCTCACTATACAAGGTGCCATTTAGTCCTGAGATGCCAGTTCTCACTATACAAGATGCCATTTTGTCCTGAGAAGCCAGCTCTCACTACACAAGATGCCATTTTGTCGTGAGAAGCCAGTTCTCACTATACAAGACGCCATTCTGTCCTGAGAAGCCAGTTCTCACTATATAAGACGCCATTCAGTTCTGAGATGCCAGTTCACACTATACAAGATGCCATTCAGTCCTGAGATGCCAGGTCACACTATACAAGATGCCATTTAGTCCTGAGATGCCAGTTCACACTATACAAGATGCCATTTTGTCCTGAGAAGCCAGTTCACACTATACAAGATGCCATTTAGTCCTGAGATGCCAGTTCACACTATACAAGATGCCATTTAGTCCTGAGAAGCCAGTTCTCACTATACAAGATGCCATTTAGTCCTGAGAAGCCAGTTCTCACTATACAAGATGCCATTTTGTCCTGAGATGCCAGTTCTCACTATACAAGATGCCATTTAGTCCTGAGATGCCAGTTCACACTATACAAGATGCCATTTAGTCCTGAGATGCCAGTTCACACTATACAAGATGCCATTTAGTCCTGAGATGCCAGTTCTCACTACACAAACTGCCATTCTGTCCTGAGATGCCAGTTCACACTATACAAGATGCCATTTAGTCTTGAGAAGCCAGTTCTCACTATACAAGATGCCATTTAGTCCTGAGAAGCCAGTTCTCACTATACAAGATGCCATTTAGTCCTGAGAAGCCAGTTCTCACTATACAAGATGCCATTTTGTCCTGAGAAGCCAGTTCTCACTATACAAGATGCCATTTTGTCCTGAGAAGCCAGTTCTCACTATACAAGACGCCATTTTGTCCTGAGAAGCCAGTTCTCACTATACAAGACGCCATTCTGTCCTGAGAAGCCAGTTCTCACTATATAAGACGCCATTTAGTCCTGAGATGCCAGTTCACACTATACAAGACGCCATTCTGTCCTGAGAAGCCAGTTCTCACTATATAAGACGCCATTCTGTCCTGAGAAGCCAGTTCTCACTATATAAGACGCCATTTAATCCTGAGATGCCATTTCACACTATACAAGATGCCATTCAGTCCTGAGATGCCAGGTCACACTATACAAGATGCCATTTAGTCCTGAGATGCCAGTTCACACTATACAAGATGCCATTTTGTCCTGAGAAGCCAGTTCACACTATACAAGATGCCATTTAGTCCTGAGATGCCAGTTCACACTATACAAGATGCCATTCAGTCCTGAGATGCCAGTTCTCACTATACAAGATGCCATTTTGTCCTGAAAAGCCAGTTCTCACTATACAAGATGCCATTTTGTCCTGAGAAGCCAGTTCTCACTATACAAGATGCCATTTAGTCCTGAGAAGCCAGTTCTCACTATACAAGGTGCCATTTAGTCCTGAGATGCCAGTTCTCACTATACAAGGTGCCAATTTGTCCTGAGAAGCCAGTTCTCACTATACAAGACTCCATTCTGTCCTGAGAAGCCAGTTCTCACTATATAAGACGCAATTTAGTCCTGAGATGCCAGTTCACACTATACAAGATGCCATTCAGTCCTGAGATGCCAGTTCACACTATACAAGATGCCATTTAGTCCTGAGATGCCAGTTCACACTATACAAGATGCCATTTTGTCCTGAGAAGCCAGTTCACACTATACAAGATGCCATTCAGTCCTGAGATGCCAGTTCACACTATACAAGATGCCATTCAGTCCTGAGATGCCAGTTCTCACTATACAAGATGCCATTTTGTCCTGAGAAGCCAGTTCTCACTATACAAGATGCCATTTTGTCCTGAGAAGCCAGTTCTCACAATACAAGATGCCATTTTGTCCTGAGAAGCCAGTTCTCACTATACAAGATGCCATTTAGTCCTGAGATGCCAGTTCTCACTATACAAGATGCCATTTAGTCCTGAGATGCCAGTTCTCACTATATAAGATGCCATTTAGTCCTGACATGCCAGGTCACACTATACAAGATGCCATTTACTCCTGAGAAGCCAGTTCTCACTATATAAGATGCCATTTAGTCCTGATATGCCAGGTCACACTATACAAGATGCCATTTAGTCCTGACATGCCAGGTCACACTATACAAGATGCCATTTAGTCCTGAGAAGCCAGTTCTCACTATACAAGATGCCATTTAGTCCTGAGATGCCAGTTCTCACTATACAAGATGCCATTTTGTCCTGAGATGCCAGTTCACACTACACAAGATGCCATTTTGTCCTGAGATGCCAGTTCTCACTATACAAGATGCTATTTAGTCCTGAGATGCCAGTTCACACTATACAAGATGCCACTCAGTCCTGAGATGCCAGTTCACACTATACAAGATGCCACTCAGTCCTGAGATGCCAGTTCTCACTATACAAGATGCCATTTAGTCCTGAGATGCCAGTTCTCACTAAACAAGATGCCATTTTCTCCTGAGAAGCCAGTTCTCACTATACAAGATGCCATTTAGTCCTGAGATTCCAGTTCACACTATACAAGATGCCATTTTGTCCTGAGATGCCAGTTCTCACTATACAAGATGCCATTTAGTCCTGAGATGCCAGTTCACACTACACAAGATGCCATTTTGTCCTGAGATGCCAGTTCACACTATACAAGATGCCATTCAGTCCTGAGATGCCAGTTCTCACTATACAAGATGCCATTCAGTCCTGAGATGCCAGTTCACACTATACAAGATGCCATTCAGTCCTGAGATGCCAGTTCACACTATACAAGACGCCATTCTGTCCTGAGAAGCCAGTTCTCACTATATAAGACGCCATTCTGTCCTGAGAAGCCAGTTCTCACTATATAAGACGCCATTTAATCCTGAGATGCCATTTCACACTATACAAGATGCCATTCAGTCCTGAGATGCCAGGTCACACTATACAAGATGCCATTTAGTCCTGAGATGCCAGTTCACACTATACAAGATGCCATTTTGTCCTGAGAAGCCAGTTCACACTATACAAGATGCCATTTAGTCCTGAGATGCCAGTTCACACTATACAAGATGCCATTCAGTCCTGAGATGCCAGTTCTCACTATACAAGATGCCATTTTGTCCTGAAAAGCCAGTTCTCACTATACAAGATGCCATTTTGTCCTGAGAAGCCAGTTCTCACTATACAAGATGCCATTTAGTCCTGAGAAGCCAGTTCTCACTATACAAGGTGCCATTTAGTCCTGAGATGCCAGTTCTCACTATACAAGGTGCCATTCTGTCCTGAGAAGCCAGTTCTCACTATACAAGACTCCATTCTGTCCTGAGAAGCCAGTTCTCACTATATAAGACGCAATTTAGTCCTGAGATGCCAGTTCACACTATACAAGATGCCATTCAGTCCTGAGATGCCAGTTCACACTATACAAGATGCCATTTAGTCCTGAGATGCCAGTTCACACTATACAAGATGCCATTTTGTCCTGAGAAGCCAGTTCACACTATACAAGATGCCATTCAGTCCTGAGATGCCAGTTCACACTATACAAGATGCCATTCAGTCCTGAGATGCCAGTTCTCACTATACAAGATGCCATTTTGTCCTGAGAAGCCAGTTCTCACTATACAAGATGCCATTTTGTCCTGAGAAGCCAGTTCTCACAATACAAGATGCCATTTTGTCCTGAGAAGCCAGTTCTCACTATACAAGATGCCATTTAGTCCTGAGATGCCAGTTCTCACTATACAAGATGCCATTTTGTCCTGAGATGCCAGTTCTCACTATACAAGATGCCATTTAGTCCTGAGATGCCAGTTCTCACTATATAAGATGCCATTTAGTCCTGACATGCCAGGTCACACTATACAAGATGCCATTTACTCCTGAGAAGCCAGTTCTCACTATATAAGATGCCATTTAGTCCTGACATGCCAGGTCACACTATACAAGATGCCATTTAGTCCTGACATGCCAGGTCACACTATACAAGATGCCATTTAGTCCTGAGAAGCCAGTTCTCACTATACAAGATGCCATTTAGTCCTGAGATGCCAGTTCTCACTATACAAGATGCCATTTTGTCCTGAGATGCCAGTTCACACTACACAAGATGCCATTTTGTCCTGAGATGCCAGTTCTCACTATACAAGATGCTATTTAGTCCTGAGATGCCAGTTCACACTATACAAGATGCCACTCAGTCCTGAGATGCCAGTTCACACTATACAAGATGCCACTCAGTCCTGAGATGCCAGTTCTCACTATACAAGATGCCATTTAGTCCTGAGATGCCAGTTCTCACTAAACAAGATGCCATTTTGTCCTGAGAAGCCAGTTCTCACTATACAAGATGCCATTTAGTCCTGAGATTCCAGTTCACACTATACAAGATGCCATTTTGTCCTGAGATGCCAGTTCTCACTATACAAGATGCCATTTAGTCCTGAGATGCCAGTTCACACTACACAAGATGCCATTTTGTCCTGAGATGCCAGTTCACACTATACAAGATGCCATTCAGTCCTGAGATGCCAGTTCTCACTATACAAGATGCCATTCAGTCCTGAGATGCCAGTTCACACTATACAAGATGCCATTCAGTCCTGAGATGCCAGTTCACACTATACAAGATGCCATTTAGTCCTGAGAAGCCAGTTCTCACTATACAAGATGACATTTAGTCCTGAGAAGACAGTTCTCACTATACAAGATGCCATTTTGTCCTGAGATGCCAGTTCTCACTATACAAGATGCCATTTAGTCCTGAGATGCCAGTTCACACTATACAAGATGCCATTTAGGCCTGAGAAGCCAGTTCTCACTATACAAGATGCCATTTAGCCCTGAGAAGCCAGTTCTCACTATACAAGAAGCCATTTAGTCCTGAGATGCCAGTTCACACTATACAAGATGCCATTTTGTCCTGAGAAGCCAGTTCACACTATACAAGATGCCATTTAGTCCTGAGATGCCAGTTCACACTATACAAGATGCCATTCAGTCCTGAGATGCCAGTTCTCACTATACAAGATGCCATTTAGTCCTGAGAAGCCAGTTCTCACTATACAAGATGCCATTTAGTCCTGAGATGCCAGTTCTCACTATACAAGATGCCATTTAGTCCTGAGAAGCCAGTTCTCACTATACAAGATGCCATTTAGTCCTGAGATGCCAGTTCTCACTATACAAGATGCCATTTTGTCCTGAGAAGCCAGCTCTCACTATACAAGATGCCATTTTGTCCTGAGAAGCCAGCACACACTATACAAGATGCCATTTAGTCCTGAGATGCCAGTTCTCACTATACAAGATGCCATTCAGTCCTGAGATGCCAGTTCACACTATGCAAGATGCCATTCAGTCCTGAGATGCCAGTTCACACTATACAAGATGCCATTTAGTCCTGAGAAGCCAGTTCTCACTAAACAAGATGCCATTTAGTCCTGAGAAGCCAGTTCTCACTATACAAGATGCCATTTAGTCCTGAGAAGCCAGTTCTCACTATACAAGATGCCATTTTGTCCTGAGAAGCCAGTTCTCACTATATAAGATGCCATTTTGTCCTGAGAAGCCAGTTCTCACTATACAAGATGCCATTTTGTCCTGAGAAGCCAGTTCTCACTATACAAGATGCCATTTAGTCCTGAGATGCCAGTTCTCACTATACAAGATGCCATTTAGTCCTGAGAAGCCAGTTCTCACTATACAAGATGCCATTTAGTCCTGAGATGCCAGTTCTCACTATACAAGATGCCATTTTGTCCTGAGAAGCCAGCTCTCACTATACAAGATGCCATTTTGTCCTGAGAAGCCAGCACACACTATACAAGATGCCATTTAGTCCTGAGAAGCCAGCTCTCACTATACAAGATGCCATTTTGTCCTGAGAAGCCAGCACACACTATACAAGATGCCATTTAGTTCTGAGATGCCAGTTCTCACTATACAAGATGCCATTCAGTCCTGAGATGCCAGTTCACACTATGCAAGATGCCATTCAGTCCTGAGATGCCAGTTCACACTATACAAGATGCCATTTAGTCCTGAGAAGCCAGTTCTCACTAAACAAGATGCCATTTAGTCCTGAGAAGCCAGTTCTCACTATACAAGATGCCATTTAGTCCTGAGAAGCCAGTTCTCACTATACAAGATGCCATTTTGTCCTGAGAAGCCAGTTCTCACTATATAAGATGCCATTTTGTCCTGAGAAGCCAGTTCTCACTATACAAGATGCCATTTTGTCCTGAGAAGCCAGTTCTCACTATATAAGATGCCATTTAGTCCTGAGATGCCAGTTCACACTATACAAGATGCCATTCAGTCCTGAGATGCCAGGTCACACTATACAAGATGCCATTTAGTCCTGAGATGCCAGTTCACACTATACAAGATGCCATTCAGTCCTGAGATGCCAGGTCACACTATACAAGATGCCATTTAGTCCTGAGATGCCAGTTCACACTATACAAGATGCCATTTTGTCCTGAGAAGCCAGTTCACACTATACAAGATGCCATTCAGTCCTGAGATGCCAGTTCACACTATACAAGATGCCATTCAGTCCTGAGATGCCAGTTCTCACTATACAAGATGCCATTTTGTCCTGAGAAGCCAGTTCTCACTATACAAGATGCCATTTTGTCCTGAGAAGCCAGTTCTCACTATACAAGATGCCATTTAGTCCTGAGATGCCAGTTCTCACTATACAAGATGCCATTTTGTCATGAGATGCCAGTTCTCACTATACAAGATGCCATTTAGTCCTGAGATGCCAGCTCTCACTATACAAGATGCCATTTTGTCCTGAGATGCCAGTTCTCACTATACAAGATGCCATTTAGTCCTGAGATGCCAGTTCTCACTATATAAGATGCAATTTAGTCCTGACATGCCAGGTCACACTATACAAGATGCCATTTAGTCCTGAGAAGCCAGTTCTCACTATACAAGATGCCATTTTGTCCTGAGAAGCCAGTTCACACTATACAAGATGACATTTAGTCCTGAGATGCCAGTTCACACTATACAAGATGCCATTCAGTCCTGAGAAGCCAGTTCTCACTATACAAGATGCCATTTTGTCCTGAGAAGCCAGTTCTCACTATACAAGATGCCATTTTGTCCTGAGAAGCCAGTTCTCACTATACAAGATGCCATTTAGTCCTGAGATGCCAGTTCTCACTATACAAGATGCCATTTAGTCCTGAGAAGCCAGTTCTCACTATACAAGATGCCATTTTGTCCTGAGAAGCCAGTTCTCACTATATAAGATGCCATTTTGTCCTGAGAAGCCAGTTCTCACTATACAAGATGCCATTTTGTCCTGAGAAGCCAGTTCTCACTATATAAGATGCCATTTAGTCCTGAGATGCCAGTTCACACTATACAAGATGCCATTCAGTCCTGAGATGCCAGGTCACACTATACAAGATGCCATTTAGTCCTGAGATGCCAGTTCACACTATACAAGATGCCATTCAGTCCTGAGATGCCAGGTCACACTATACAAGATGCCATTTAGTCCTGAGATGCCAGTTCACACTATACAAGATGCCATTTTGTCCTGAGAAGCCAGTTCACACTATACAAGATGCCATTTAGTCCTGAGATGCCAGTTCACACTATACAAGATGCCATTCAGTCCTGAGATGCCAGTTCTCACTATACAAGATGCCATTTTGTCCTGAGAAGCCAGTTCTCACTATACAAGATGCCATTTTGTCCTGAGAAGCCAGTTCTCACTATACAAGATGCCATTTAGTCCTGAGATGCCAGTTCTCACTATACAAGATGCCATTTTGTCATGAGATGCCAGTTCTCACTATACAAGATGCCATTTAGTCCTGAGATGCCAGCTCTCACTATACAAGATGCCATTTTGTCCTGAGATGCCAGTTCTCACTATACAAGATGCCATTTAGTCCTGAGATGCCAGTTCTCACTATATAAGATGCAATTTAGTCCTGACATGCCAGGTCACACTATACAAGATGCCATTTAGTCCTGAGAAGCCAGTTCTCACTATACAAGATGCCATTTTGTCCTGAGAAGCCAGTTCACACTATACAAGATGACATTTAGTCCTGAGATGCCAGTTCACACTATACAAGATGCCATTCAGTCCTGAGAAGCCAGTTCTCACTATACAAGATGCCATTTTGTCCTGAGAAGCCAGTTCTCACTATACAAGATGCCATTTTGTCCTGAGAAGCCAGTTCTCACTATACAAGATGTCATTTAGTCCTGAGATGCCAGTTCTCACTATACAAGATGCCATTTTGTCATGAGATGCCAGTTCTCACTATACAAGATGTCATTTAGTCCTGAGATGCCAGCTCTCACTATACAAGATGCCATTTTGTCCTGAGATGCTAGTTCTCACTATACAAGATGCCATTTAGTCCTGAGATGCCAGTTCTCACTATATAAGATGCAATTTAGTCCTGACATGCCAGGTCACACTATACAAGATGCCATTTCGTCCTGAGAAGCCAGTACTCACTATACAAGATGCCATCTAGTCCTGAGAAGCCAGTTCACACTATACAAGATGCCATTTAGTCCTGAAATGTCAGTTCACACTATACAAGATGCCATTTAGTCCTGAGATGCCAGTTCTCACTATACAAGATGCCATTTAGTCCTGAGATGCCAGTTCACACTATACAAGATGCCATTTAGTCCTGAGAAGCCAGTTCACACTATACAAGATGCCATTTAGTCCTGAGATGCCAGTTCACACTATACAAGATGCCATTTAGTCCTGAGAAGCCAGTTCTCACTATACAAGATGCCATTTAGTCCTGAAATGCCAGTTCACACTATACAAGATGCCATTTAGTCCTGAGATGCCAGTTCACACTATACAAGATGCCATTTAGTCCTGAGATGCCAGTTCACACTATACAAGATGCCATTTAGTCCTGAGAAGCCAGTTCTCACTATACAAGATGCCATTTAGTCCTGAGAAGCCAGTTCTCACTATAAAAGATGCCATTTGGTCCTGAGAAGCCAGTTCTCACTATACAAGATGCCATTTAAGGTGCCTACACACATAGCGATGTGCTCACAATCCCACGATGTGTACGATTTCCCCCTGAACTCTCCCCGGCAGTCATGTGCGCGATTTGGTCTGAAAAAGCTGCCAATTTGACGCACGATCTATCGAGCTTCCTAAACTATCCAGTGCATCGTGACTTGAGATTGTCAGATCTGCCCTAGAGCACGGCAGATCTGAAGATGCGATGTGCGACCTACGGGGACGCGAATCGCATCATGAGTGGAGACTCACGATTTGTGCATATTTTACATGATCTGTCATTCCGATGCGTCGAAATCGGCCAGATCGGGTAAATTATCGCCATGTGTGTAGCCACCTTAAGTCCTGAGAAGCCAGTTCTCACTATACAAGATGCTATTTAGTCCTGAGATGCCAGTTCTCACTATACCAGGGGTGGGCAACCTGTCAGAGGCAAAGAGCCAAAAAATACCTGTAGCTAAGCTAAAGAGCCGACAGGAAGCATGTGCGAAGGGCGCTCTCAAAAATAGGGTGTGGCCTAGCTGTCACAAGGCCACGACCCATTTTTGTGCGCACACCTTTGGTATGACACTTGCAGGAGCATGACCTATTTGTGTCCCTTATGCAGTGCCTCCTGTATATGTGCCCCTTATGCAGTGCCTCCTATATTTGTGCCCCTTATGCAGTGCCGCCTATATTTGTGCCCCTTATGCAGTGCCCCTTATATTTGAGCCCATTATGCAGTGCCCCCTGTATTTGTGCCCCTTATGCAGTGCTCCTTATATTTGAGCCCATTATACAGTGCCCCCTGTATTTGTGCCCTTTATGCAGTGCCTCCTGTATTTGTGCCCCTTATGCAGTGCCCCTTATATTTGAGCCCATTATGCAGTGCCCCCTGTATTTGTGCCCCTTATGCAGTGCCCCCTGTATTTGTGCCCCGCCCCTTATGCAGTGTCCCTTGTATTTGTGCCACCTAAAGTAGTGCCCCTTACGCAGTGCCCCCAGCCCAGTACTTACCTGACCACACTGGCTCTGGCTCCTGCTCCCTGTGACTGGATCTAACTAGACAGGCACGTGCGCAGGGCAGGCTCCTCACATCGCGGGTGACATCATGACATCTCCAGTGTGCTGCATCACTGGGAATGCTGGCCTCTGAAGAGATCGGAGGCTTCTTTAGTCTCTGATCACTTCAGAGACCATCGTTCCCAGTTCTAGTGGTGGGAGACGCATCTTAGAAACAAAAGAACCGCATGTGGCTCGGGAGCCACGGGTTGGCCAGCGCTGCACTATACAATATAAATCATGTGCCAGCCAAGGAGGACACTATTACAGACTCTTAGTTGCACTTGCAATGACAAGCATGCAGCATGGCTGCTCTCAACATACTACAGGTGGGTATAACACACCTAACATCTATTGGGCAAACTGTAAAGTTGACTCAGATGCCCCAGTCAAAAATGTTATATTTTCTTTCACTTGGAGGGCCTACCTTTCAGCATGACATTCCTAGCAGATGCACAAGGAAACAGGGCAGGGTAAAATATATCCCCCTCTACCATGTGGGCACAATGCAAGAAACAGGTGGATTCAAGGCTACCACCCTTATTGGTGGGAATTCCGTTCTTTACCTGCTATGAAGGAAAAAACAGCCTGCTACTGATAAAACACATGCCTCCAAATCATGTCAAGCAACATGTTCAGGATGTATGGGCAAACATAGGACAAAGGACCCTTGCCACGGTTTATCATTGGCACCTTTAGAATCAGCATGCTTTTCCCCCAATTAAAGCAAACAAGACAATCTTGAGAGTAACTACTACAGCCAGTAACGGAAAGTGACCATAAAGATAAGCAAGAGGTCCCTCCACACAGCTCTGCAGCCACATGAGAGGACACCTCTAAATAAGGAAGTCATGGGATAAGCCATGGAGATTGAGAGCAAGGGCCTGGAAATGGGTAAAACTTGTATTCCCCCAGCTTTCATAGTTATGGGAGAGTCAGTGGTCCTTTCCTCATAAGGAAGTTGTACACTATGTAGACAAAAGTGATTGGACACTGACAGCAAATATATCAACAAAATGTTATTGACGTCAGTACTTTGTAGGTCCACTTAGTGCATTGATTACTGGAGACACCTTTCTTGCACACTGTCCACAAGTTCCTGGACAACAGCAGGCGGTGTGTTTTGCATTCTGCCTTAAGTACAGTGACACTAAAGGTCGAGTGGGCCTCAAACACACCTGTCGCTCCAAAAGCGTTTCACAGGTTCTCAATTGGGTTAAGATCTGGACTCTAAGCTGACCAGTCCATCCGGGTTACTGAATTTTCTGTATACCAGTCCAGCATTGCCCTGGAAACATGTCAAGTGGCATTGTCGTCCCGATAAAAACATTTGTTGTTTCCATAGAACTGCAAGTGTATGGGTCTCCCTACAAAGTGTTCTTGTGGAAAGCACCACATTAGTGTCCATTAGGAATTTGTGTGCAATGGTATGCATGGTATGCATTTCGTGTGGGGGTGTCCAATCACTTTTGCCTACATAGTGTATGTACTTTTCAATTTAAGAATGTTATCTACTGTGGCAGGGGTGAGCCCAAAGCGAGACATTAAACAATTGGTTAGATGGCTCTCCAGCCAATACAAATCCTACATCAGATCGTGCAACTTGCGGTGGTGCTGGGTTTGATCCTGGAGAGTAATCCAGTGCCCAAAGTTGACATGAAAAACGGAATGAGATTTGCAATTTCCTCCTAAAATGGACTCAATAGGGAGGATGCCCTAGGAGGATTTTCCATTTTACCGACTTCTTTACCGGAATCTGTATAATCTGGACAGGGTGGCTAGCTTGCACCATGTCTCTCCTGTAGTTTCTGGGGATCCCAAACTTAACCTTCCTGATTACTTTTCAAATCAGAGATTGTTTATAAATGTTCATAATAGTTGAAAATTATATTTTAGATTGACACCTCAGGCATGACACAACAAAGGGTTGGTATTGTTATATGCCTACTGTACTTCAGGGTAACCCGCAAATCTATGCCTTTTATCTGAACACTGTTGATTCTGCTTCGTTTTATGTCAACTAAGTTTTTGAGGCTCTAGGATTTTCAAGAATAACCCTGACCCGGCACTGGGATACCGATTACACCAGGAAAGAAGCCACCAACGAAACTACGTGCTGGGTTTCTCCGGAGAAAGATTCTCTATGCTTTTAGTTAAGTGTTTTTAATATAATAGTATTTGAGCTGTTTTTAATGAGTGTATTAAATAGTTATTATTATACTATACAATAAATGGCATTGGACCTTATTTCTTGGGTGCCTTTGATGTAAAGGTATTACTACAGGATTAATCACCAGATCTTGAGAACACAATTAGTGGACGTGTTGGAGTCCTACACTTTATGTATTCACCTGGAAGCTCACCAACTCCCTAAAAAGGACTGGACAAAAAAAACACAACGTAAAGACTATCCAGATAATCAGTACAACTAGAAATCCTAATATACTCTTAGTATACAATATGTAAATTTTATAAATTAAGTTCTAACATCTGTTACACTATAAGCACCATCCAGGTGATGTAGTGTTTGATGTATTGGAGAAATGAAATGAGAAATTGTATTTCCTTTTTTACAACTCTTTTTTTTTTTCATTGGATTTACATGTCCACAGCCGTACAATGTTAATTCCCTGCTTGTCCCCACTTGCATTTTCTTTGACTTAACTGTGCATACTTGATATTAATATTATTGTGCATTCTGAAATTAAAGAGGTGAAAACCAATGATTATGATTAAGGGGCATATTTATTACACTAAATTTGCTGCCAATCCTCCGTAAATGCTGTTTTTTTTTTGTAATGTAATGATGGCATTTAGAATGAGGACATCATAGCAAATATCGGAGAAGCTTAGCCCTTCGGATCTTGGCCATGGCAGCTAACGCCATCTTCAGAGGATGTTAGCCCATAGTAGGCTACAGGGCCAGATAAAGGTTTATGTTGGTCCCAGGGCAACTATCTTGTGGGGTACTCTACCAATTTCGATGCACATACATCATCCAACATATAGATCCCCTCCCCTCCAAACATTCGTTGGTGTTTAGTGAATGCAGAAAATACAGAGCACACCTGTCAGAAAAGTGCAGTGATGATCTGGTAGGCAGTGCTTTCTTCCTTGCCAGACACCTGCCTTCAGTCCTTTCTCCAGATGACCATCAGTGGTGGGTGCGATGGGTTGGTGGTGGTGGTGGTGGTCTTGGGGGCTTGGTGCCAGCAAGGATTACTGAAATCTGTTTCAGTAAGAGACTCAAGTTTGTAAGTAATAACTTAGCATTCAACTTGCTATGAGTAGCAGCAGTGGATACTAAAACACCAGAGAAATTCTACATTGCTGAGGTGCGGAGACAATTAATCTGAAGATCAGCTGTCCCCGCGATCCCCGCGATCCCTATTGCCGTTACTTTTGTAGAAAATAAGGGATAATGAATAGACTCCAATATGGGGTGATAAGAAACTATATTTATCAGAGCAAAATAGAAATATTGGTAAAAATGCTTCAAGAGACAATAAAAACATTGCATGGACAAAATCACAATCTCACAAATACTTTTTTTTAGATTAGAATTTTTTAGATTTGGGTGACAAGGGAGATGATGAATTGCGCCGATTAGATAGTAGCATGTGATTAGAAGCACGGCAAGTTCAATACCTGACTAGTGTTGCATGAATGCATTTTTGAAGAGTCCCCAAAATGAATGTCCCACTTAAAAATTTCTAATTCCTCCTCTCATAATCTAAAGCAGAGCATTGGGGAAGGTGGAAATTCCACTGATACTAACTAAACCAGCTGAGCTCCTTATATGTTCCTAGATATTACGCTTCCATGTAAACTCTCCTATTCTACCAAAAATAGGGATCAACAGCGTTGGTGAACTACAAATCCCAGAATGCTGTTAAACCATTTTATATAGCAATAGGTAAGTCACAGGTTGTCTAAGCCTGCAGAGTATGTATATAATGTATATGCAGTTTTATTGTAAACAGATTATCAGACAGATGTGTACTGGTCACCGCATAAAGCCATACTGCCTGGTCTCAGACAGTGCAGGGTATATAGCACGGGTTATATAGCACGTGATGTGACATCACCTCTTCCCCAGCGCGAGAAGCGCTCCGTTTACCGGTCCCCCAGCCCCGCGGCGGGTATAAATAGCGGCGAGATCGTTACACCGGTGACAGTTGATCAGTACGGGAGGAGATATGGCGAAAAGGCGGCAGCGTAGACGAGGCGGGAGGAGGAGGAACGGGGCCGCCAGCTCACTGGCTGTAGGGACCGGCCATGGCAACACACATGAGTCGTTCAACTCCTACATCGCCGAGTTACTAAGGACCGTTCACCCTGACAGCGCTATATCTGCCCAGGCGCTGGATGTCATGTCCTCATTCGTCCACGTCCTGTTGGGGAACATCGCCAGTCAGGCCGGCCAGCTGGTGCGTAAGAACCGGAGGCAGACGCTGAATGAGAGGGACATCCAGTCCGCCGTCTCCTTACTGTTTCCCGGAGCGCTGTCCAGGCGTACGATCACTGCAGCCAGCAAGGCCGTGGCCAAGTACAACAAGAGCCTGAAGAAAAGCAGCCCCTAGGCAGAAGGCATGACCATGTCTATGTGTATATAATTATATATATATATAAAGGAGCCTCCCGAGTCCCTTCCCAGAACTTGCACAGTCTTGCTTAGTTTTGATTAGCCTGGCAATGCATTAAATATAACTTACATCCTCTCACCTGCCTGCTCTGGTTGTCTGATGCTATGTTACCTGATAAGTATTACTATAATAAGGAAAGGTATAGCTGCCCTCCTGTTATTTCAGAAAAATAGTATAAAAAAACATATAATGGCCCTTTTACCAATGATCACATACTCAGGGCGGGATGCATGACGCATCGCAGGCAGGATATGATGCTTTCCGACGGTCTTCGCGTGCATGCCAGCGTTGGTAATGCCGGTATGCATGACGAACTCTGCAAAGGACCGCTCTGTTGGTAAGATAGAGGGACTTCGGGTCTATGACCCAAAAGCCCCTCCATTGTCCTTCTGTGCATTCGGAGAGAAGCCCGCTCTTACCCCCTGCCGCCGCACAAGCCCAGGTAAGCCCTCCCGTTCCGCCACCTAACAATGCCGCGGCCGGACACTCCGGGGGCCCGCCTGCTCCTAACCCCTGCCGTTGCCCATGCACAAGCCCAGGGATGCCCTCCCGCTCCGCCTTCCATTTAACAGTACGACATACTGTTAAATACTTGGCAGCCGGTACACCGTACCATTCGTTGCCATTATGCATTAACTGCTGTTGTGCCACCGAGCAAGACCATGCCGGATTACTGGGAGCGCGACGCTGACCACGTGACTTCATGTTGCGCTCCCTGCCAAAGAGAGGAGCTGCCTTCCGCGCGGGTGAGGTGGACCAGTTAACAGAGGACCATGCAAACGATAAGAGGGGGACACAGGCTGGAAAGATAAGGGGGCAGGAGGCTGGAAAGAAAAGGGGACGGAAAGGGGCAGGTGGCTTGAAAGACGGCAGGAGGCTGGAAAGACAAGGGGACAAGTGGCTTGAAAGACAAGGGAGCGGAAGGCTGGAAAGACAAGGGGGCAGATGGCTTGAAAGACGGGGCAGGAGGCCTGAAAGACAAGGGAGCAGGAGGCTTGAAAGACAAGGGGGCAGAAGGCTGGAAAGACAAGTGGGCAGGTGGCTTGAAAGACAGGCAGGGGGCTGGAAAGACAAAGGGGGCGAAAGGCTGGAAAGAATAGGGCAGAAGTCTGGAAAGACAAGGGGCGGAAGGCTGGAGTGCCATAAGGCAGGAAGCTCAGGTGACATGGGACAGGAGGTGACACAGGGATTAGGAGACTAGAATGATATGGAGTAGTAGACTTGAATGACACAGCGAGCTGGAGGTGAAACAGCTGGAGGCGAAACAGTGCAGGGGGCAGGAGAGATACAGGAGGTTAGAGGGGATATGGGACAGGCGGCTGGAGTTAATAGGGTGCAGGAGGCTGGAGAGACCCAGATGGCTAGAGGGGACATGGAGCAGGAGGCTGGAGAGACCCAGATGGCTAGAGGGGACATGGAGCAGGAGGGGACACAGGGATTAGGAGACTAGAATGACATGGAGTAGTAGACTTGAATGACACAGCGAGCTGGAGGCGAAACAGTGCAGGGGGGCAGGAGAGATACAGGAGGTTAGAGGGGATATGGGACAGGCGGCTGGAGTTAATAGGAGGCTGGAGAGACCCAGATGGCTAGAGGGGACATGGAGCAGGAGGCTGGAATGTTGCAGGGATCTGAAGGTGACACGGAGTAGAAGGCTGCAGGAAACTTGGGGCAGGAAGCTGTAGTGGCGCAGGGATCTGGAGGGGAAACGGAGCAGGTGGCTGGAGATGACACGGGGTATGTGGCTGGAAAGACACAGAGTTAGATGGGACATGGAGCAAGAGGCTGGAGTGACATATGGGCAGGAGGTCGGAGGGGACACAGGTGGCGAATCTGGTTGAACCTTTGTTGTATGATAATGACATTAGTTATAGTCCTACACGCATTAGTTATATTCCTTCACAAACAGGCATCTTCCGGACAATGGGATTTCCTATATGAATAGTGAATACCGACTGAAGACACCGTCTGCCAAGGGAGGATCAATTTCTTCAGAGGTTCCCCATCGCAGAGAAACCACTATATAGGTATGGTCAGGTGTATTTTTTATTTTGTATTCACATGCTGTGCCTGTGCCAAATATATTAGAATTGCACATAGTACATGTGCCGGGATTTTGGAATTGCAGAGGGAGTCCAATGAGCTGCAAAACATTAGATGTGGAAAAACAATTCCCCAGATTACATCTTTTGTGCTGCAGATCATTGCTCTGTTCTCTTTCTGCAATTCCAAAACTGCAGGACATGTACCATGTGCAATACTATTTGGCGCAGGTACTATGCAAACAGTCCAGTCACAGTGATCCCCTTTTCATCCTGCCCAGTGCCCCCCATCCAGCCCAGTGTCCCCACCATCTCGCTGACTCCCCCATCCCAGTGTCTACCCCCTTCCTTCTCCAACCTTCCCACTGCCTCCATCTAACTACCCCTCAGCAAGAACCCCCCCGTCACAGTGTCCCTCCATCATTCAGCCCAGAGTACCCTTTTTCCAGCCTAGTGTTCTCCCCCTCCCACCACCATCTCACTGCCCTCTTTCCATCCAGCCCAGTGCCCCCCTTTGTATCACCCACTGCCTCCCCATTATTCTCTACGTGTCACCCACTGTCTTTCACCCTCTACTTGGCATCACCCACTGCCTCTCCTTTTCACTCTCTACCTGGCATCAGCCACTGCCTGTCACCCTATCCCCGGCGTCACCCACTGCCTCTCCCTGTCACCCTCTCCCTGGCGTCACCCACTGCCTCTCCCCTGTGTCACTATCTCCCCATCACCCTTTCTCTCCTGTCACCCTTTCTACAAAGCATCACCCTCTCCCCGTCACTCTGCTTCTCCCTATCACCCACTGCCTCTTCTCGTCACCCTCTCCTGTCACCCACTACCTCTCCATCTATCACTATATCTACCAGTCACCTATCTCTCCTGCCAGCCACTGCCTCTCACCGTCATCCTGCACATCACCCACTGCCATGCCCTGGCATCACCTTCTGACTCCCCCATCATCCATTCCCTGGCATCACCCACTGCCTCTCCATGTCACCCTCTCTCTGGCGTCACCCACTGCCTCCCCTGTACAATAAAGTGTTTCTTGTTAGCCGGCACGACGGGACGTTATAACGTCACGCCACTGAATAAGTGAGGAGCCGCGGAATGTGAGGACTGGGGAGCAGCTACAACAGAATAATAAGAAGAGTGAGGTAACTAAGGTAAGTGTCTGGGATTGTGGGGGGGGGCTGCCTATTTTGGCACTCCCGGGCCCCATGATTTCTGATGACAGCCCCGATTGCGTTGCAGTATGTGATCATACCGGTCAAATGTATTAAAGAAAGGAGCCCGTCCCTGCGATGTGCTCGGAGAGAAGTGACCGCTTTTTTCTTAGCTTTTTCACACACATTTGTTCGGTATGTAGTCAGGACAGTGAAATCCCAGCATGGGACTAACGATAGGCATCTAAATACTGACGCCTATCATTAGCCCCATGCCGAAATCCCGATGCCCGACATACCGATCGTAGGTAAGCCGGGTGACGGGAGCGGATAGCTGCAGGGAGGAGGGTTAGGTTTAGGGTCTCCCATGGGGACTTAGGGTCAGGCACCCCCCCCCAGGGGGTTAAGGGTCAGGCACCCCCGGGGGGATGTTAGGGTTAGGCACCCCCTGGGGAGACTTAGGGTTAGGCACCCCCCTGGGGAGGGTTAGGCTAGGGGGGAGGTTAGGGTTAGGCACTCCCCCGGGAGCGTTAGGGTGCGGGGAGGAGAGGTTGGGTTTAGACACCCTTGGTGGGAGGTTACTGTTAGGCACTAGCGGGGAGGTTAGGGTTAGGCAACCCTGAAGGAGGGTTGGAGAGGAGAGGGTTAGGGATAGCCTACTTACCTCCCCTGTCGGGATCTTCATCTGCCGGCCTTCCAGCGTCTGTATTTCATCCGCTGGGCTGACTTCCGGCGGCAATACATACCGATTCCTATTGGTTCAGCTGTATTGGTTCAAATGCTCATAGAAATGTGCAATTCTGTTTAATTGCAGCTGGAAGCCGCAAATACATTCAAATTAAATTTTATTGGGTGAATCACAGAATCAAGTTTCTATGGGTTCTATGTAGCGAGACCCTTTTTATTTGAATCTAGTGGAAATTCTATTATACTTAATGTGAAACATATGTATAATGTTAGAGAATTACTATGAATCCACAAACCATAAGTCTGAATAAAGAAAAGGTTTGTTTATTTGTCCGGAAAGTGGGTCTGATTCAGATTCTCATGCAAATGCCATCACAGCTACGATGTCTCACGGATCACAATTTAGAAAATATGCTAATGACTCGCCCGCCGTACAGTGCTTAGAGACGCCCACTGATAGCATCTCACATCCGCTGCTCACGCACAAAACCGGAAACACTGAACACAGATCAGGCGGCCATCAGCCTTCTGAGTAAGTCTAAGATGCCGCAGACACAGTTTGTCTCCAGACACGCAGAGGAGTCTCCTGTTGCAAGCAAGAGTGCAGTGGCTAATTTATGTACCCCCTGAAAACAGTTTAAATGGTCCGACACACCTGCGTTTTTCTAAGCCCCCCCCGTTACCTCCCTCTTACCCAAATGCTGACTACCTGTCACTCACTTTGCAAGTGAATCCTCTGTGTGTGCTTGATCTCAAAACAATCGCTACGCGTGCGCAGTGCCGCTTTCACGCATGTGCAATAGCTAGCATTCGCTAAAACTGTAAATATCGGCATTGCATGCTGATCTGAGCCAGGCTCTATGAGACACGTTCCCACAGAGACCACAACAGTTCTGAGACAGATCTGAGGATGTAGCCTACAAACATCAAAAGATGTTTACAGAATACACTATTAACTACCAACCATAATATAGGTTAACATTTTTCTATATACTTAATGCTATGCTAACGTCTTAATTAATTGTAACCAATCATATTAAATGTTATGTTATTCATAAAGGCAAACAAGTGACCTACACAAAAGGCGCACATCCACTAGCAGATGAGGTAAAGGCAGTACAATTGCGACATCGTAATTGTACCATCGTTCCCCATCCCCTGCAGTGCCTAGTCGTTCAGTGTAGGCACCCTCCACCATCCCTGAACATGGTCTATCTGTCATTATAAGCATATTGACCGGCATGTTCAGCCGATGATTGATGTCGGAAACGGCCAACGGGAGTGCGCATCGCTAGTCGTTTCTGACATTATAGTGCACGATTTGTGCCCGATTACTGAGCGATTGCACGATTACGATGTCATAATCATGCAATTGCTCATTAATATCTACTAATGGATACGCACCTTAAGGCCCAACTCAGAAGTTTTCAACATCTGCTCTTTTTATTGTAGGATGAAGTGTTTCAACATAACATGTTCTCAGGAAAGAAAACCCTAATCCTGGGTACACACTATGCGATTCCCATCCCGGCATGGCTATATCTTTCAGCTCGGCCCGATAATTGTGTGGTGTCGGTCGGATCAGCCCTCAACATAGCATGTGCTGCACACGCTATGTTGGAGCTGTCATTTTGGTATTGTTCAGAAAGTGCAGTGTGTAGCTGATCGTACACACATCTCTCTTGTGGGCGTTTGTATGTAAATCAGCTATGACGTGACTTCCCTGGCTCGTCAGTAGATGAACGAATGTTATTTTAGTAGCGCAGGGGAAGTAATCAGGAAACACAGGGTAGCCGCCAGGCGTTGTTCTGCAGGTATGGCTTTCCATAAATAGATGTCTTCTTTCTCTATGTAGGGAGTGACCAGTTGCAGCAGCTCTGAAAGGTGGGGTCATCCATTCATAGAAAATTCCTGTAGTCATCAGGATTATTTGCTCTAATCTGGTATAATTGGGGCATATGGGACAATAACTCTCTACTGAGTAGTCAGTCCTTGGTCCACCAACTCCTATTGATAAGGGCCCTTCACTCTCTACTCTTCTGAGCTCACAGGAAGCTCACTGTAGCGAGTACATCAGCAGCAACAGCTTGTTCACTATCAATTCTCTTAGGTAAAATAACCATTGTAGAATGAACGGGTTGGGTATGGCATCACAACAGTCAGAATCCCGATGGTCAGAATGCCGGCAGCGGGATTCCGACCGTGAAAATGCCGGCAAATTTCGTTAAGTATTTTCACGCTAACTCACCCCTCCTGCAGCTTCATTAGCATTGTTGGGAAAAATCTTAGTGTGTACTTAGCTTTACAGACACTTTTCATTTTACCTGTGAACAAGATGGCTTCCAGCTTCCATTTGAATGATGCCTTACCTATGACATGTGTATGGCAGACTGTCACACTGACAGTGGTGTGTAGAATGGTGTGTAGAAATTTGTTGGGCAAACAATATAGGTAAAAATATGAGGATGTGTAAAAACGTCTCAATGTTTCCAATTGATCCAAAAGTTCACCTAAAGCCGTGAGAATAATGGCAAGGTAAGTGCCATCCCAGGATGTCCAAAGATAAATCCAAGTGGATTAATCACAATAGAGCAGTGATGTGCGGTCAGGTGAGGCAGGTGAGACAGAGCCTTTCCTGTCATAATTGGGTATACTCCAAAGTTTTGACTATAAAAATGATAGGAAAAAATTAAAGTAAATATTATAAATATATTCTGTGTATTACTCTAATCATTTTTATAGTCAAAACTCTGAAGTAAAAAGTGTATGGCAAGTGAGGCACTGCCTCCCCTGTCTATCTCTTCCGCACATCCCTGATCAAAACACACCAAATTTCCAGCACTATATACTGTCACTGTGTATGATAAATGGTTCTCCAGCCAATCAGCTCCCAACTGTCAACTGTTAGAAAAATGACAGTTGGGAGCTGATTGGCTGGAGCACCATTTATCATACACAGTGAAAGGTATCACTCGTTTTGGTGATAAAACTCGTTACTAAATGGGGGCCTTAATCTGATAAAAGATAATCAAGTTTTTCTGTAATCAAGAATATATTTAATTATCTATTAAGGATAAAGCACTGATCATTATTAAAACACTTTTTTCTATTGTTCACATCTTTTCTGTTTTTTTCTTTTCAGTGGTTTTAAGTAAAAACAAAGTTCAACTGATGCTGTAAAGGGTAGGCGGTGCCGATGATGCAATTCACAGCAAATCGCGTTATCAAGCAGGAAGTGGGAGACACCATGCGACCAGGAGGGGGCTGTAGGAAACATGTCTACTTTTCTGAGTGTCCGGGAGAACCACCCAAGATCCAGGAGTCTCCCAGAGTAGACACGTATGGTCTATAACCCTTGGTTGAACAGGCTGGTGTTAGTTGTGTGTTGCCAGTCTACTATATATCTACTATAGAATTTAGTGCAGTTATTTGTTATTGCTCTTCCTCTGATAATCACCTTACCTCCTCGCTGATTACCTTATCCTACTGCTGCATGCAAGACTTCTCACATGTGGCTCTCCTCCTCTGGAGATCTCTCCCACATCCTATCAGGCTTTCTACCAGCTGCAGTGATACAAACATGTCCTGAAAACACACCTGTTCTTCAAAGTCTACCATCATTCCTCAAACTCTTAACATAGACCCCCTGTCCTAGCTCCCCATCTCTTCCCTTTAGACTGTATGCTCTCACTATCTTGGTTCTCAGCATACACCAATCCCTGTCTCCATTGCGCTCCTACTAACAAAGTTACAGTCAGCGACTCTGATTGCTCCTGTCATGACCATGGCCCCCATTTATTAATGACCGCTTTTGCAACGCGATCAGGGCATGACAGTACTGCCCATGATCGCATTGCAATAAGCGATCATAGCTCCTGGATGTATCATCCTGAACATGCAGGGACACCGGCTCCGAAAAGAGCCCATCCCTGCGATGTGCACGGAGAGCTGCCGGTCAGTGCTGCTCTCACAGCCCCGCGGACTGCACATGCACAGCAGCCATAGCCAGGGAGAGTTCCAGTGGATCCCTCCGCTGGCTATTTATACACAGAGTAGCTCATAGGCTACAGCGGGTAAGCTATCTTCAGATGGCGTTAGCTGCGGGGGCCAATATTCGGAATGCATCACATTCCAGATATTGATAAATTTGGCAGCATTGTATCCCCCATAGAAGCATATGGGGGATGCGGCTGCCTACGGTAATGGAGGTATCACAGCAGGTATCGGAGATATCTGCTGCGGTCCCTCCTTAATACATCCAGGGGATACTTAATTTTTGAGGTAAACCCCTGAGGGATTATACCTCAAATGTACTTTGATAAATGGGTCCCTGTATCTTATATTGTTGTATTATTATTTTGCTGTTTGTTTTTTGCCCCTAGTATGTCTGTTAGATCCTTTTTTATATTTTATATTTGATTGTTTATTTATCCTCCTTGGACAGCGCTATGGACAATCTGTTGTGCCTTGTACATATAGACAAACAGGGGTATTGAATTATTCAATATGGGTGCGATAACATCGTTTTTGCGTTAATATCGCAATTATGACGTCATTATCACAGGTTTTACTTTTACACCGTATTCAATTTCAAAGACTTATCGCAGTTTTGAAAAGTCTTTGATAAAAAACGGTGATAACTTTTCACCATTGAATAGGTGTCGAAAAAAAGTGCAGAATTGGGGTTTAGGGGTGCAGGCTTAAAAAAAATAGCCTGCACCCCTGAGAATGACATTTAAAAAAGAACTGTGTCAAAAAAAGTTTTAAAAAAAAATAGGGACACCCCAAAAAACTATTTTAAAAATTGGGGTGCAAAAAAAAAATGGGAAAAAATTGTTAAACAATAGGGAAATAGGTTCAGGGCTATTCTGCAAGTATGCGGCAGGTGTTTTCTAGAGTAGAATTATAGCGGCAGGTGCACAAATGCAGAATTTTTAAAAAATTACTTTAGGGACATAAAAATATGCTAGTACCCATTTTCATGTACCCCAAATTTGATGGGACCACTTAAAAAAACAAAAAAAATAACCTAAGTGCTCTTCTGCAACACTTCTTCAATGTCGGGGAAAAAACACCTGCTGCGGCTATTTAAATCCCCGACTTTCAATTAAAGGCTAAAACGGGGGTAGCCATAGTGTTCCCCCATGTTTTTACAACTTTAGGGGGGGTCTTACAATTATTTCAAGGAAAAATTCGTAACTTTATGCAAATCCAACTTCGGAGTTTCCCGTTTTCGTTAATTTTATATTGAATACGGGGATAAGCGGGAGCGCGCACCAGACTTTAACGCAGGAAAAAACTCTGATATGAAACGTTAACTTCGACAGTGAAGTTAACGTTTCATATTGAATACCCCTCAAAGTGTTTTAATATGACATCTGGTGGTATAAAAGAGGTACTGCATTGTAGAAAAAAAATATTGACTATTAACGCTGTAGAAAACCTCGGCAATGTAATATAATAATTTTGACACGCAAGATGATATAATAAATGTAAAACAGTAAATATTTTATGGTTTATATTAGATATCTTTTCGCATTACTTGTCATTTCCATTTGAAGTACAGCAGGAAATGAAATTCCCATTGGGTTTACAAAGTGAACAATTACAGTTGTTTGCTTTTAATTTTGCATTTGTGTTTTTATTCAATTACATTTTATATTATAAATAAACTTACAATTGGGAATACAGAGCCTGCAAGGAACGCAGTCGCTAATACGCACGCAATCGGTCAATTGTCGCATACTGCGCATGCTTATGCATTGCAGTGCGCTTGTGTGAACTCAGAGGCGTCACTAGGGTTGGTGTCACCCGGTGTTGTAGCTCATGGTGTCACCCCCCCACCCCCCCCACATGGGCCTTGTATCACACCACACGGAATCCTTAGAGCTGTTTTTGTACTATCACTAAATATATGTTAAATCAATGGGCAGCAAGAGTTTCCATTTGCAGATGGACAAACACTCGCATTACCTCTATGGAATGCCCCTTATTCAATCCGCCCAGTAGTAGTGCCCCTTATGCAATGCCCTCTGTAGATGGGCCCAATATGCAATGCCCCCTGTAGTAGTGCCCCTTTATGCAATGCCCTCTGTAGATGTGCCCAATATGCAATGCCCCCTGTATTAGAGCCCCATATGCTGTACCCCCAGTAGTGCCTCTTACACAGTTCCCCCAGTAGCGCCCATTATACTTTACCACCAGTAGCACTCCTTATGCAGTGCCCCAGTAGTGCCCCTTATTCAGTGGGCCCAGTAATGCCCCTGATGCCGTGCCCCAGTAATGCCCCTTATGTTGTGCCCAGAGTAGTGCCCCTTATACAGCATCCCCAGTAGTGCATCTTATACATTTCCCCTTATACAGTGCCCCCAGAAGTGCACCTTATACTGTGCCCCCAGTAGCGCCTCTAATGCAGTGCCCCCAGCAATACCCCTTATGCTGTGCCCCCAGTAGCGCCTCTTATGCAGTGCCCCAGCAATTCCCCTTAAGCTGTGCCCCCAGTAGTGCCCTTATACAGTGCCCCCAGTATTGCCTCTCTTATGCAGTGCCCCCAGAAATGCCCCTTCAGCTGTGCCCCCAGTAGCACCTCTTATGCAGTGCCCCTTAAGCTGTGCCTGGTGTGCCCCCAGTGGTGCCCTTATACAGTGCCCCCAGCAATGCCCCTGAAGCTATGCCCCCAGTAGTTCCCTTATACAGTGCCCCCAGTATTGCATCTCTTATGCAGTGCCCCCAGCAATGCCCCTTAAGCTGTGCCCCCAGTAGCGCCTCTTATGCAGTGCCTGGTGTACTCCCAGTAGTGCCCTTATACAGTGCCCCCAGCATTGTCCCTTAAGCTGTGCTTCCAGCGCCCCTTATGCAGTGGCCCCGTCCCCAGTAATCCCCCTTATGCTGTGCCCCCCTGTGCAGTGAGTCAGTACTTACCTCTGGGTGTGTCCGGGTGGGGTGCTCACTTGTTTTGAGTCCTTCTTCTGTTCTTGACACGCAGCACGCTCAGAGGCACCTAGTTCCTCCTCCTTCTCCATCAGGCTGAGCGGCTCCCATTAGAACAAGCGGAGCCGGCGTGCGCGATGACGTCATCACGGCCGGCATCCAGAACCACACACAGGCACAGAGAGATTCTCTGTGCCTGTGTGTGGCTCTGGACGCCGGCCACGGTGAGAGAATATGCAGCTCACCCCGGCAGCGGCGCACAGAGCAGAGAGGACCAGCGTGCGGCAGGACGGACCTGCATACACATTAAAAAGTGTCTCCTCCGGCTCCAGCAGCATGGTCGGCGGTGGTGCCGTGGGTGTGCGGCCCGCGGGTGTGACATGCTGCTCTTCTTGGTGTCACCCCCTTGAAGGGTGACACCCAGTGCGGGCGCACCCCCCCGCACCCCCCTAGTGACGCCACTGTGTGAACTTGCCATTGCGATCCGGACTGTGATCGCAGTGACTATGAAGACCCATCGCAGTGTGATTGACAGGAAGTGCCGTTTGTGGGTGGTAACGGGGGTGGTCAGGCGAACGCAGATGTGCCAGTTCGTTTGAACGTCGTTGCATAGGTGTGCTTAAATTATCCACTGAGATGCCCTAAGCAGCCTGAGGCCTAATAGCGTGCATCCCTACCCGAGCCAAAACCTCAAGATCCCGCTGTTGAATCTTGCGGTTTTGGCTCGGGAGTCACTTTCATTAAACTCCAATTGAAATCAAAGGGCTGACCGCTCTTTGGCTGAGAGAGCCGTCTGACACGGCTTTCAGCCAATCAGCGCTTCCCTTCCCCATAGACTTCAGTGGGGCAAACGGGCGCAAGATGGCGGCACCCACCGCACCGAGGACACCGTCACCTGCAGTGCTGACACCGCTGGGACCCCAGCACTGCTGACACCACCAGCAACTCTGCACTGAGGACACCACCGGCATCCCTGCACCATTGGCACATCCAATATCAGAACACTTCCAGCACTCCTGCACTGCCGTCACTGCCAGAACTTCCGCACTAAGAACACCACCGCCACACCCACATTGCCAACACCTCCAGCACCCCTGAACTACCGACACAACCAGCACTCCCGAACTGAGGAAACCACCGCCACCCTCTGTAACAGTACGTGCACCATTGGTGTATCCAACCCGCACTGTATTTGACCTGCACTGTAACCTGCACTGTATTCGACCCACACTGTATCCAACCCACACTGTATCCGACCCACACTGTATCCGACCCACACTGTATCCCGCACTGTATGTGACCAGGACTGTATGCGACCCACACTGTATCCCGCACTGTATGGGACCAGGACTGTATGCGACCCACACTGTATCGCGCACTGTATCCGACCCACACTGTATCCCGCACTGTATGTGACCAGGACTGTATCCGACCCACACTGTATCCCGCACTGTATGTGACCAGGACTGTATGCGACCCACACTGTATCCCGCACTGTATGTGACCAGGACTGTATGCGACCCACACTGTATCGCGCACTGTATCCGACTCACGCTGTATCCAGCACTGTATGTGACCAGGACTGTATGCGACCCACTCTGTATCCAACCCGCACTTTATCCAACCCACACTTTATCCCGCACTGTGGGCCTGATTCAACAGTGCACACTAGTGCACTGCTGAATGCAGATTCCCGATGTTCGGGAATCTGCGTTGGTGCATGACCCATTATGCGCATGTGCAGAACAGGTCTGTGATTCCGCTCGCAGCCTGGCATCAATTAAAGATTGACAGTCTGCTTCCGTTAGTGGGAGGGGAGAGGGCGGCGATGCCCTCCGTTCCCCGAAATAGAGGCATGTCACCGCTGTTGGAGGGGAGGGAAGAAGCTAGGAACTCCGTCGACTGATGGAGATTTCCTGGCTTCTTCATGAGTCACCTTAGCCGGCCGATGTCCCGCAAAGTATCCGATGCTGCATTGGACAACACAGCTCGGTTACATAATGCAGCAGGAGGCGTGATACTTCCTGCTGCATTACCACATCAGCACAGACGGAATTGCAAGGCTGCTTGCAAACAGCTTTGCAATTCCATCTGAAGCTGAATCAGGCCCTGTATGCAACCCGAAATGTATCCAACCCACACTGTATCCCGCACTGTATGCGACCCGAAATGTATCCAACCCACACTGTATCCCGCACTGTATGCTACCCGCACTGTAACCTGCACTGTATCCAACCCGCAGATACGGAACGCTGTTTTTATGGTTGGAGAGATTTTGGGGAACTGCTCAAAAAAAGGCTGATTGATCACATTACTAATTTGCAAAACATTTTTAAACAGAAATAACTGCCGTGTGTTTGTGCCGCTGCTCTGTTCCTTAGTTTAGCCAGCCAGCCTTTGGCTTATATTGGTGAACAATATTGTGAGCTGTGAGGTGGACTGGAAATGACTTCAAATTACTGTTATTGAGGTTAATAATACTCTAGGAACAAAATAAAGGCCCAAAGCATGTGATTTTAACCAAAACTGGACAACGAATTAAAACCAAAACCAGCACATCTCTAGTTCTAAGCACATATACATCCTCTTAAATGATCCACCCTGTGTGTAGGGTTGTCTGTGTCTGTTCTGGACTAAAGTATATGATTGTATAAAAGTGTCTATGGAATTGTACTAATACTCTACGGGCCATGTTCAATTAGTTTTCACCAGAAAATAGCTGGCGAAAAAAAATGCAGAATTGGGGTTTTGGGGTGCAGAATTTAAAAAAGTACCCTGCAGCCATTGGAATATCCTCTAAAAGGTATCTGTGTTACAAAAAAAAAAATAGCATAGGACACCCCAAAAAAAAGTGGTTTAGTTTTGGAGGCAAAAAAAAAAAGTTGGGGGACAAACTTAAAAACTAGCGAAATAGCCTCAGGGGGGTCCCCAAGTATGCGGCAAGTGTGTTCTAGAATGCGGTTGGTTGCGGCAGGTGGATTTTTAAAGAATTTTAAAAGTTCACTTTAGGGACTTCAAAATATGCTTGCACCCATTTTCATGTACCCCAAATTTGATGGGACTAGTCGTTTTCCCCAAAAAAATTATGCTAAATACTATTCTTCACCACCTTTACCAAAAACGCATAAAAGCACCTGCCGACACCGTTTAAAAACCCCAAATACCTTTAGACCATCTTTTGGAGGGTGACAGGCTGATTTCCCCAAAAGTGACAAGACTTTTCGATACTTACCTTTCCGCCGGGTCCCGTTTTCGCCGATTCCTAATTGAATACGGGGATACGCGGGCACGCACCCGATACTATATCACCAGGAAAAGCTGCGATGATGGCTATAATTCCGACCTCGGACTTTTCACCTCAAATTGAATACGGCCCTACCTGGAGGCCCTCTAAAGCATTCTGCACCTCTCCAATCCCCCCACCCTGATAGACATGTGAAGAACAATAGTATTCATTGTATTTTTTTACCAATGGGGTTTTAACTGCAAATATTAAATTATGAAATTTCTGTGGCACAATCCACAAATGTTATGGTCAATTAAGTTTTAAAATATAAATATAATGCTAACTGCCTACTACACTAGGGGGAGAAGGTTAGGGTTAGGCACTAGGGGGGGAAGGTTAGGGTTAGACACTAGAGGGGGAAGGTTAGGGTTAGGCACTAGGGGGGAAGGTTAGGGTTAGATACGAGGGGGGGAAGGTTAGGGTTAGACACTAGGGGGGGAAGGTTAGGGTCAGGCACTAGGGGAGAGGGTTAGGTTTAGGCATAGGGGGGAGGTTAATTTTAGGGTGTGGGGAGAAAGGAGTAGGGATTGGTAGGGTATCCT
The DNA here is from genome assembly GCA_031769625.1 of Taudactylus pleione. Taxonomy (NCBI): domain Eukaryota; kingdom Metazoa; phylum Chordata; class Amphibia; order Anura; family Myobatrachidae; genus Taudactylus; species Taudactylus pleione. Next base: position 5,510,981 of record JAUIMM010000084.1, read on the forward strand.
AATCCTGTCGGGATTCCGGCATCGGGATTCTGACCTTTAGGATCCCGAGCGTCTGCATCCCGTACCCAACCCCTTTCAATTTATATAAGCAAATATAATGCACATGTCAGCCACAATGGGGAGTTCTGAGTCTTAGGGCCTGATTCAGAGCCGGACGCTCTGACCAGAGCGCTCGCTCTGAATCAGGGCCCTTCTACCTAAAAATGGAGCGGCCTCCTGGCCGCTCACATAGCTGTGGGTGACCACCCACAGCTTATGCAAGCGGCCAAAAAGATGGTCGCCATGGTCAAGACCATCGCGACCATCGGGCTTGCGACGAGACCCTGCGGTAGGGTCTCTCTGCCGCAAGCCCTGGAGTGCTTTTGGCTCTATCAGAGCCAAAAGCACTCCCACTGACATCACTTGTGATGTCAGTGGGGCCGGACCCAGACGGGAACGCCTCCGTTTGGGCAGCAACGCCCCCATCACGCCCACCAAAGGGGGAGTGCTGTCACTCACCATCGACAGCATGCCCCCTTTGGTGCGAGACCCATAGCGACAGCTTGGCTGTTGCTATGTGGGTCTCACGCATGCGCGCGACGGAGCTCCCTCCGTCGTGCGCATGCGCATTAGGGCACCATCGACCCGCTTGCGAGCGCTCAGCGCTCGCGAGCGGGTCTGAATTAGGCCCTTAATCCTAGGAGTAGGTGATTTGTGAATATAAATTGTAATAGAGTCAGTTTCAGTATTACTACTCTACTCTCCCTGTGAATGTATTTATGTTTGTCCTCTGGGTGACAGGAGCAGCAGGAAGCAGGTGACAAGATTTAACAAAGTCTTTTAATCCTCCAGTAGCTGAGACAGATTCTAGAAGATTTCTTACCACACGCTGCATAGTAGAAGCAGGAAAGGAGCTACTGAAATAAGTCGATTTTCATTACAGATACATTATGTACATGAATGGCGACCGGAATATCCCTCTCCTCAATGTCCCCAACGCAGATCGACCGGCATTGCACACAAAGGGCTCTGAAGAAACAGCAGCAGAAGAGGTAAGAAGAAGAATTAGACTAGAGATCATACTCAGATGTTTCAGGTCAAAAAACTGCAGATAAAATGGGGACGTAAAAATAAAATAATGAGCAGAAATGCTGTACTGACGGATGTAATAAATGTCTCCAAAACACCATCTTGTGCTAATGTGCTTGTCCTACATCCCATTTGAGAAGTGCTGATTACATTAATGCTAGATTTTGGTTGGAAGTTTTTGCGCTTCCAAATTTGCAAATTTCATGGTCTCTGCCTGTTTTTTCCTGTCCAAACGTCCTGTAAATTCCTGAACTTAAAATTCATTGGTACATACATACAATGTAAGCTAATGAAACAAAGAACAGCGTAAAAACAAAGCTAAAGAAGTGATTTTACCTGAAGGGAATTTTTGTGCTGATCAGAATCAAATTTCCCCATAATCAGGAAAAATTTATTAGAAAAAACAGTAAGTGGAAACATTACTGAGCATTGTCAAATGTATCTTTAATCAGTGGAAGCTCTGATGATAAATGTCAGTGTGCGTCTCCTTGCTGATAACATCCGATTCTTCGCCCCTATTTGCATTAGGCATGTTTTAGAAATTCCTCTAAATGAATAAAAAATGTGCTGACTATGAATACACACGTTTGGTAACATACCGTTTTTCTAATAAGAAATACAGGGGGTCATTTAGACCCGCTCGTGAGCGGCAGTACGCTCGCAAGCGGGTCGATGTTCCCCCACTGCGCATGCGCACGACGGAGGGAGCTCCGTCGTGCGCATGCGCGAGACCCGGCGAGCGACGGGCTCTCCATCGCTCCGGGTCTCGTACCAAAGGGGGCGTGCTGGGGGCGTGCCTGCCAGACGGTGGCGTTCCCATGGGAACGCCTACCGTCTCAAGCCGGCCCCACTGACATCACGTGTTGTGTCAGTGGGAGTGATTTTGGCTCTGAAAGAGCCAAAATCACTCCAGGGCTTGCGGCAGCGAGACCCTATCGCAGGGTCTCCCTTCGCAAGCCCGATGGTCGTGATGGTCAAGACCATCGCGACCATCATCATGGACGCTCGCTATAGCTGTGGGTGGTAAACGCTCCACAAAAAGATAGGAGGGCCCTGATTCAGAGCGAGCGCTGTGGTCAGAGCGTTCAGCTCTGAATCAGGCCCACTGTCTTCTTTTCATATGTGCACTGCTGTATGTTTTAGCAATCTGTGATGTTTCTCCAATTTTAGAATTTATCATATACTGTTCTTGAAATGTAAATCTCTATAGCTACTCCAGTCCCTTCTCTAATCAGTCAGCACACATGTTCTTGATGCACCATGATTAGAGGAATAAGGCCCAAATGTAATAGCCTGGAAGTAGCAGAGGTGAGATGTGATGCAGTTATTATATTTAAAACAGAAATTTGTTTTATGGCAAAATCAACCTTGTTATCTGTCAGGGCCAAGCTCCGGATTAGAGAATGTATGCAAATGCCGCAGGTGCCGTATTAGTAATGAGACGGTCGCTGAGCAATGGCGTATCTATTATGGGTGCAGGATGTGTGGTACACACGGGCTCCTAGGTTCAAGAGGGGCCACACCGAACACCCTGCACCCAAATATAGTTATTGTCATGACGTCTCTCCCATTACCCACTGCAGGAGCCGGAAGTGGTGAGCTGCAGTCCGGCTCTTGCAGTGGGTGCAGCAGTTGCAGCCAGTGAGAGTCTTTCTGACTCTCATTGGCTGCTGATTAACACACACATCACCGCCGAGGTTGCGGCGATGTGTGTGTAAATGCACTAGCCTGAGCCCGCCTCCCACCCTCCGCCTGGCACTATTGGGTAAGCGCTCAGAGGGAGGGAAGGGGTTCGGCTGTGCAGCACAGGACGGCGCTGGGCGCAGGGAAGCCTAGCGCCAGTCCTGAGTAAATGTATAGGCATTACACTGGCTATCTAGGATGGGCCAGTACTGTGGCCGGCGACACCCCCCGCGACACCGGTCCAATGGCGCCTAGCGCTTGAGCCCTGGCGGCCCTGTCCTAGTTACGCCACTGGTCCTAATGCCAGTTTTCAGCAACCATGTACTGCGATTAGGCAATTTGTCCTATGGCAATGTTAAAACTATGATAACTGTATCAATTTAAATGAATAAAATGGACAACGCTGTGACCAGACCCCATTTTTATGCACACAATAAAAGCCCACATATCTGCATAACAAATGTTGATAAATTGTGACAAAGACTAAGGGTGGTATCCAATTAGACCCGAACATTGTTTGGGGATCTAATGGATCCCCCGGGGCTATCCAATTAGCCCTGTCCAACTGACGCCGACACTTATCAGGTCTTTGTTTTTTCAGGACCTTATGTATCCCGAGAAAATATCCACGACAAGTGCTGTTTTTTCTCCCCTGAAATGGTGATAACACATAGGGCCATGAACTTATCAAGGATCCTATATGTTTTCAGGAGAAATATTATATTATTTTGTCTGAAATAATAGGATAGGAGGGAAAAAACATTGTCGAAAAACTTGGATAATCGGCGAAAAATCACCGTTTTTCGACGAATGCAGCTAATTGTATTCCCCACTATATTGTTAAATTAGATAAATGAATCAAATATCTTAGTTTTGCATAACTAAACCAAACAGTACCATCAACTTTTCCCGGCCATCTCTTGCTATTACATTCCAAAATAGAAAATGAAAACTCATATGGAGACACATTATAGTAAGAGTTATTTCCATCTCTTAAATTGAAGTTACAGACACCTTAGTCACGGAGGCTGATCTGTTGATCCTATAGCTAAGAATGGTAAATATGTTGATCAACTTTCTTCCTCACTCACTGAGCGTCAATGGTCTTACGTTTCGGAAAACGGGAGCGTGTCATGGCCAGGTTCTGCGTCTTTCAACATAGACATCCTGGCTACGGCTACGGAGCTGCCAGGGGCAATCTGAGTAACCTGTTACTCAGTTTGCCGATGGTCTCACAGAAGATCCGATGCTGCGTGTTAGGACACAGCACTGGGATGAGCGATACGGTCAGGAGACGTCTCTTTACACCAGACACCTCATGCTGCATTAGCATATTAGTAGTACGGTATTGCACAGCCGCTTCCCTGCAGCTGTATAACTCTGCATCAGGACCATTATTTGAATACTGTACATGATATCATCCCTACTTTAAAAAAAGAAGTTATATTAGACTTGGATATGGGACTTGGCTTTGTATTTCCAGCTGAGTGATGCTTAGTATAATGTCCTCCCTGTCAGAGTACTTATTTGTCTGTCTTACACCTGACTAAACCGCCTCCTTCTTATCTACAGCTGGGAGAGGCTGGATGTCTGGTGTATTTCTATTAGCTTCAATTGTAAGGAATAATGAGCATATATAAAGTGAAATGCAGATTATTTAATTCCATCATAAAACTGCAGAATGGGTCTGTGTACCATGTTTCTCATTATTGAAGTCTATGTGTGGAAGATTTACTAAGCCGCTGTTTGGTTTTCGGTTTGCAAAGTAAAACACCAAAGGGCACGTTCTGAGGCATCTATTACTTCAGCCGTTCCTGCATCCTATGCTAATGCTGCAGCCAATTACTTTAAAACTGAGACTCCCACTTGCAGAAATTTGCGCTGTCTCGTGCGTCTTTAGATGCGTCATCGGGGCACCAACGGATGCACCATTGAAACTTGAAACAGCCCCATGGCAGGAGCAGTTTTCCATCTGCACATGGACTCCTGTATGAGCAACATTGCATCTTTGGGCGTAGCCGCTGTCAGCGACACGCTTGTGACACGCCCCCGCATCTACCTAACCACACCCTGTTACCTCCCAGGTACACCCACTAAAATCCACACTCCCTGCGCGCAAACTCATTCTGCATCTCCGTGCGGTAACAATCCTGACGTAACATCGGCCAACTACGTGAACATTGCGTGTGGTTAGCGTGCGACTCAGAGTGAGGCCCCAAATGAGGTTTCAAGAGCCAAACCATCGCATTTACTAACAAGCAGCTTGGAGATTGAGAACTGAGTATCTATAAGGGAGAAGACACTGACTATTTATTATGGGGGCTGTAATAATTTATTTTAATAAGGGGACAACACTACTTGATTTATAAGAGACAATTGGTCTGATTCAGAGTTTTGCGCTATGCTGATATTTTCACAGTTGAGTGATTATCGGTAATCTGCAGTAAACTGCACATGCTTTAAGTTACATTACTGTAGTCGCTCATAGCGACTTTTTACCCGCAGTGTGATTGACAGTCACGGAGAGTTTGGGGGAGGTAATGGGAAGTGTTGGCAAAGAAGCAGGCATGTTGCAACCTTTTCGGGGGCGTGTACCATCCTGTATCTGTGATCATGGTTCTGGCATCTCAATACACGCGGCCATTCTGCCCAACCTTAGGGTTACTCAGGAGACTGAATATTGAAGGATCTGTGGCCGATGCTGCATCTTTGTACACAGATGCTTAGATTTGCGAAGCCACAGGTGGGCGTTTCAATACATTCCCGCGGCTTCTGCGACATTTGCATATTTTAGCACATCCAATGCATACACAGATGCAACAGTGCATTAATGCACACACCAGAGCATACACCTAAGGGCACAGAAAAATTAGGCAATGCTGATCTGACATCCACTCTCCTTGATCTGCCTTGAATCTCTTCCATTCACTTGTGCATAGTATTTCACTCCCGGATCCTGTGGAAGGCTCACGGATCACTGTCCTTTCTTCTGCTGCCACAGATTGGAAATCATAAATCCTGCATTCTTCACTGCTGGTCAACTCAACCTGCCGGGGAACCACCAATAAGTTGCTGAGCAAATACAGTGATTTTGTGCAGTCACTGTGACTGCTGTCAATGCTTGGGAGCCGCTGCTGTCTTTGCTCATGAGCCCCTTGGTGGTGCCTAAGCAGTATGATCACAGTGTCTTATCTCTGTGTGTATGCTGCAGTGAGTTATAGCCTCTGCTGCTGCGGCTGCTGTTGCTGCTAGTGTGAGCTGTGATTAAGGGCAAGATTTTTTATTAGTACGAAGTAATGTTAAGATAAAATACAGGGGGAAGTAATGGTAGGTGGTGCCACTGACATCTTGGAAATCCCCAGACCTGCATCAGTTGTAATCTGACATCTCATGAGTCAGTTTGAACACCGGTTAAGCTGCTCACAGCAAGGCAATGTGAATTATCAGAGTTTGAACAGGGCATGATAATGGGTGCCTGACAGATGGGACATTCCATTTCCGAAGTTGTGCAGACATTCAACATTCCTTGATCTACTGTGTCACGTGTGTACCAGGAATACCTCACGGAAGTCATTACCACCCACCGCAGACAACGCAGTAGTTGACTATGGGTGATTGATGATCGTGACCAGTGGCGCCTGGTAAGAGTCCATGGTAACAGACATGCAACACTGGCTCAAATCACATCCACATTCAATGCAGGAGGTACCAGACACATATACTGTACAAAAGGTCAGTGCAGTGTGCTTTAGCTGCCATGGGAAGAGTGCCACCAAAGTGCCACTATTAACACTACAACACTGGACACAGCGCCTCACCTGGGCTCCTGACATAGCTAATTGGATCCTGGAGGACTGGCAACATGTGGCGTGGTCCGATGAGTCATGTTTCCAGTTATTTCAGGCTGATGGTAGGGTTTGGGTGTGGCGCAGACCCCAGGAGGCAATGGACCCCTGTTGTCAACAAGGCACCATGCAGCCTGGTGGTAGTTCCATAATAGTGTGGGGTGTGTTCACGTGGCATGGGTTAGGTCCGCTGGTCCACATGAACATGGCATTGACAGGTAACCACTACGTTGCATTGCTTGATGACCATTTGCAGCCCTTCATGGACTTCATGTACCCCTGAAACAATGGAATATTCCAGCAGGATATTGTACTGTGTCATCGGTACCAAGTTGTCCAGAAATGGTTCCAGAAGCATTCTGGAGAGTTCCGAAGAAATGGTTTGGCCACCAAGTTCACCCAACTTGAACCCAATCGAGCATTTATGGGATATGGTGGAGAGATCCATTTGCACCCAAGATCTTGCACCTACAAATATCATGGAGTTGTGGGAAGCTATCCAGATGGCATAAATCAACATCTCTCCAGAGGTCTTTTGTCCACTTGTGGAATTGATGCCACATCGAGTCACTGCACTTTGCTGGGCTAGAGGGGGTCCTACACAACACTAGGCACCTATCCCATGACTTTTGACACTTCAGTGTATAATTAAACTGCAACATTTGATATTGCTTAGCAGTCGAATTGATGATCAGGAATCGGTATGAGATGCTGGCGCTCGGGATCCCGGCTTTTAGAATCCCGATGCCGGCATCTCGAAATGGTTAACATACCGACACTTATTGGTCGGCATGCTAACCCTCCCCTTACTCTAACCCCCCCCCTCTTTGGTGCCTAACCCTAACCCTTCCCCCTTAGTGCCTAATCCTAACCCTCCCTCTAGTGCCTAACCCTAAACCTAACCCCCCTAACACTCCGACACTTACTTTCAGTATCCTGGCGGTCAGGATGCTGGCGCCAGGCTTGAAACCGGCGTCCGGATTTTGGTGCTGGTGATAGGAGCGTCGGCATCCAGACCGCCGGGATGCCGAACGCATACTGCTGATCACTACTACATCCAATCTACAAACAAAGGACTAATATGTAGGGATGGGTTTAATATGATACAGAATTTAATTCTTTATTTATCATGTTTTCCTACAGTGCTGTGCAGTATGTTAGTGCTATGTACATAATAATTATGAATAGAATTTCAGATTCATATTGTTAAATGGTCTCTAAATTTATATACAAAACTCTTATATACAAAAGTCTTTAAATATTGTTTTGTTCTCGTGTTGCTGTGTGCAGGGAGAAAGAAGAACAGCTCTACACCCAGCTGGACATTATCTGTCAGAGACAACATGATGCACATAAAAGGAATCGGGAGTTACTGAGGGACTTTAGGAGGATTGAACAAGAGCTGGCTCTTCTAGCTGCCAGGACTGACACATACAGAAAGAATCAGGTTCATTTTGCTGTTTTATGCTAATTCATATTTCTGCTAGTTTCACAGATACCTAATAGGGTATATTCAATTATTCTAAACTACATGCCTATGTGCCACTGAAACATATGTCAAGCACACAGCTGACTTACATTATGTAGAATTAAAAGTTTAAAAAACGTATGTATACTAACGTTCAGTGAACTCCGTTTTACCAGAATATATAATACTGAACCTCCAATTTACTTTCATTACTAATTAACAAACATTATGGAGAATGTAAAACCTCACGAATATTTAGTTATATATTTGAACCCACATGTTCTAATCTAGTACAAGACATATTGGGTCTCAATGTTGCATATGGCGTTGTCAATGTGTTTTGTCCAATGAGCTGCACCAATAACCTTCTGCATTCGTTTAAAATGGGCCCGATTCAGAGGTGGACCCTACGCTGATGTGTGTGCAGTTGCCTGATGTTTTTTGTACTGCCCACGCATCTGAGTCGCACTGTGAATGTGTCGTGATGGTTTACCGATGGCAGCGGTAGTAAATATTTGTACGCAGAGTGATTGACAGTCAGTGCGCGTTTGTGGGAAGTAACGGGGGGGGGTAAATAATCAAACGTGGGAGTGTCGCAGACAGCGACTACGTCTTTCTATGCAGTTTCACTTGTCCCGGTGGCTTTGTTCTAATGAACATTCTGAACAGCCGTAGTGTTACTCAGACGTTCGATGGTGCAATTGATGTGCAACTGATGGTGCATCTTCATATGCAAGTGATGGATTAGAGATGCAGACGGTGGGCGTCTCTATACTAATTACAGTGGCTGTGGCATTGGCATTAATTTTCACTACCGCTGCATACAAAGACGCAGTCACAGCAGGTTTAGCATTCACCTCCAACTCAGGCCCCATATGTCCATTAGCTATTGGTGGAGATACCATCTGCTGTATAACGCTGGCCACTGGCCGCTGACACTGAGCAAGAGGCTTGCTGTTGTGTAATGTGTGGCCTCTGCTAGTGCAGTGTAATGAAACTACCTGCTGGAACAAAGTGTGCCCACAATTGCTTGTATAATGTTGGGCACTGACTGCTGGAACATTATGGGGAAATAACTGCTAGTACAATCCCCAATCTACCCTAAATTAATTTTCCTAGCTAAACAAGTGTCACGGATGTGGTTTCTTTAGATTGTGTTCCCGGGCTGGGGTTAAGGCTAGCTTTATTCAATTCTGATGCCCTCTGGTGGAGACTAGGTCTAATGAAGTTCATACGAATGAAAGAGGATACAAGGTCAAAGTAAGTTATTGGTGAGTGAAGGAAATAGGGAGAGTCAATGCCAGCACAGGATGGTGCCGAGGTTGTAGTGTGGGTGCTGGTGTAGCTGAGGTAGAGTCAGTAATTTGGATGCTGCTAGGTGTGGCCAGGAAGCCGTAAGGTGAGCAGTGGTAGCCCAGGTCACTGGGTGCGGCTGATTAGCTGAGAAGTGATTGGTGGTAGCACAAGCAACTTGGTACGGCTGGTTAGCCGTGAGGTGAATGGTGGTAGCACAAGCTATTTGGTGCGGCTGGTTAGCCGTGAGGTGAATGGTGGTAGCATAAGCTACTTGGTGAGGCTGGTTAGCCGTGAGGTGAATGGTGGTAGCACAAGCTACTTGGTGCGGCTGGTTAGCCGTGAGGTGAATGGTGGTAGCACAAGCTACTTGGTGAGGCTGGTTAGCCGTGAGGTGAATGGTGGTAGCACAAGCTACTTGGTGCGGCTGGTTAGCTGTGAGGTGAATGGTGGTAGCGTGAGAGCTACTTGTCGCGGCTAGGAGACGTAAGTTGGTAGGTGGTGGCATGTAAGCTACTTGTCGCGGCTAGGGATCCGTAGATGATAGTTGGTAGCGTGGAAGCTACTTGTCGCGGCTAGGGAGCCATAGATGATAGGTGGTAGCGTGGAAGTTACTTGTCGCGGCTAGGGAGCCGTAGATGATAGGTGGTAGCGTGGAAGCTACTTGTCACGGCTAGGGAGCCGTAGATGATAGGTGGTAGCGTGGAAGCTACTACTTCTGAGCGCAGTGTGGAGGTTCTCTCAGACAAGCTAGGGGGACTTGTTGCACTGGCAACTTGCTGGGAGAAGTGGAGATCCTTTTATATGGAGTGCTGGATGCTGACTGGCTGGAAGAGAAGGAGAAGCATGTTCATTGGAGGAGATCATGTCACAGGGGCAATCCAAGATGGCCGCGCCCATGGACCAAAGACCCGTGGCAGATTTATGTGAGAGACGTCGGGCCGGAGGGTGAGAACATGATGCAGAAGCCGCCAGGGAGCAGAGGGAGAGACCGCCCGCAGGAACGGACCAGCGTCGAAGCAGAGAGCCACGCCGCAGCGTCCTGAGAGATAAGTGCCGGAGTCTGATTCTGGGGTCTCTATGGCGGGTTGTGACAACAAGGATGACAATCTCATCATCTCACCCTTCAACCTGCCCTCCCCCAAACATTTCTGCTTCTTCTCCCCCAATGTCTGCTCACCTCTTTACCAGTCTATCTCCGCTGGCACATTCCCATCCTCCTGTAAACATGCACTCATCTCATTAGACCTAAAGAAACCATTTATTGACCCAGCTTCTCTATCCAACTACTGCCCTATTTCTTTCCCCTTGTTTGCCCCCAAACTACTTCACTAACTGTTGTACAACCTTCTATCTTGCTTTGAGGCTCATGTAGGGCTAGATGTAAGTCTAAAATGGAAGCCAAATGCACTTTTCCATACTATACATGTGCAGTAAAATGAAGCGCACCTCAGTATTTATGCAGATTACTGTTGAGAAGGCAGAATGGGAGAGGGAAGGAGTGGGCTGAAGTAGCCCAAGTACAGAAAGTGCATGTTCAGGAGGCGTATTTCTAGTAGCTGATTCCCCTGTTACAAGTCTGTAAACATCAGCACGGTCCTCAGAGTCAATATAAATAAATAAATAAATAAATGGAACAAAAATAGTGCCCTTGATATTAAAGTACAATCACCTATAGTGCTACCAGCCTAGGCTGTATTTGCAGTATCAGGGTGCAAAAAGCAGGGTATTCCCTTACATGTATGATACTAGCAATAGGCTATGCCAGCCAGGGCTGATGGCACTATAGCTTGGAAATTGGCAGCATTTGGATCACCCTGACATAGGCTTGTCAGCATGGGGCTTAACTCCCTAGGAGGATCAGGCCCACGAAAAATACAGAACACCATGGACAAACCAGCTCTGTGCTGATAGTGCTGGTGCGGGTAAATCATTTTAAAAAAACTCAGTTATTATTTTTCCATTGTTCACTACAAAGTCCCAGCATGTCCAGGCCACCTTTAAGAGGTTGGGAATTCTGGCACTTGTAGTATTACAAACTCTAGCATACCCATGACTGCTGGGGCAGGCATGCTGGCTCTTGAGCAACCACAAGTGCCAGCATACCCTGGTGTCCAGGGCTTGCTGGGTCCTGTAGTATATATATATATGTATGCATGTATGGAGAAATGGATTAAAAAAAGCACAGTCATAGAATTAACAAATATTTTATTAGAAATAAAGACATCACCACACAAAAGCCTTGCTCAAATGTATTGCTCACCTCAGTCCTAGGGTCCAATGAGAAACAAACTTTTCCTGCATACACTTCACTCAATTGGCCTTTCTTGTCTTGGTGATTTAATTTGCACATTTGGCCTACAGTACCACCTGTACAATGATGACACCAAGATCTACCTCTCTTTCTCTGATCTCTCCCCTCCTCTATTATCTTATGTCACCAACTGTCTCTATCGCAACATGTTTTTCCTAATTCTACCTAAAGCCTAACAAAAGACAGTATTTCATCTTCCCTGATTCCAGTCACCATATCTCCTCAAATCTTCCTCAACATCAATAATACAACAATTTCCTCAATCTTCCAAGCCTGCTGTCTTAGTGTCGCAATTAATAACACAACAATTTCCTCAATCTTCCAAGCCTGCTATTTTAGTGTCACAATTAATAACACAACAATTTCCTCAATCTTCCAAGCCTGCTGTCTTAGCGTCGCAATTAATAACACAACAATTTCCTCAATCTTCCAAGCCTGCTGTCTTAGTGTCACAATTAATAACACAACAATTTCCTCAATCTTCCAAGCCTGCTGTCTTAGTGTCACAATTAATAACACAACAATTTCCTCAATCTTCCAAGCCTGCTGTCTTAGTGTCACAATTAATAATACAACAATTTCCTCAATTTTCCAAGCCTGCTGTCTTAGTGTCACAATTAATAACACAACAATTTCCTCAATCTTCCAAGCCTGCTGTTTTAGTGTCACAATTAATAACACAACAATTTCCTCAATCTTCCAAGCCTGCTGTCTTAGTGTCACAATTAATAATACAACAATTTCCTCAATCTTCCAAGCCTGCTGTCTTAGTGTCACAATTAATAACACAACAATTTCCTCAATCTTCCAAGCCTGCTGTCTTAGTGTCACAATTAATAACACAACAATTTCCTCAATCTTCCAAGCCTGCTGTCTTAGTGTCGCAATTAATAATACAACAATTTCCTCAATCTTCCAAGCCTGCTGTCTTAGTGTCGCAATTAATAATACAACAATTTCCTCAATCTTCCAAGCCTGCTGTCTTAGTGTCGCAATTAATAACACAACAATTTCCTCAATCTTCCAAGCCTGCTGTCTTAGTGTCGCAATTAATAACACAACAATTTCCTCAATCTTCCAAGCCTGCTGTCTTAGTGTCGCAATTAATAATACAACAATTTCCTCAATCTTCCAAGCCTGCTGTTTTAGTGTCACAATTGACGTCCTCTGTGTTACTTTTAACATATAGTTCTCACCCAAACCTGTCACCTCGAGTGTCCATGCTATTAAAAGCAGCTGGTGGTCATTTGTATAGCCTCCATTATCCTAGGCTCAACTTAGATCAATTGTTGCTCTCTAAGGGGTAAATTTACTAAGAATCGTGCTTGGTCAAGAGTGCAATCTCGTACGTGTTTTTACAACTCACATGCGTTCTCTACCTTAATTATCGACACACGTGTTGTTAAAAGACCATGTACATTTTCCTGCACACAACATACTTACCAGCCTACACATCCAGAAACAAACGTCACACTCAAATCATCCTTACATGTCCTCTTTATGATCCTGCTCCTTCTCTTAGCTCCTGGCAGTACCCAACCCTGGGCCCTGTACAATCCTGACTATCTGCATATGCTCCTTATTCCATCCCAAAACTTTTCATCCACCTTGTACATCCAATTCCTCCATTCTTATACACATTTCTTCACTACTTGCCCTCTCCTTTTCCTGTGCATTTTAGAACTTGAGATCTGTTTATAACAAACTCGCATTCTACCCATGATTTATTAATTTAAAAATTCTTCAACCTCCATTACAGAAACTTGACTTACCTAGACGGGCACTACATCCCTGTGTTGCGCAGATTAACAATGCTCAGCCTTTTGGTCCAGGCAAATTTAAATAGCTTGCCTAGTGCTTAACCCACACCGGAGACAGGTCCTGATTCAGTGCAGTGACCTGTCTCCTTGAGATCTACTCTTTGTCTCTGACCTGGTTCTGTATATCGTGTTGCTGTTTTCTTTATACTGACCTTTGCTATTGTATTGACAAATATTTGCTTGCTACCCGCCCTGACCTCAGAATGATTAAGGTTATCTGTCTGTCTCCAGTTCTTGACCATGGGGAGGGGAGGGTTAATTGTATTTTTTTGATTAACATTCATTTAGTCTTGAAGGTCTATTTAATACATTATCTGAACTTAGACATTATTGTTGGAGTATATAAATGTTATTCTTTATAAGTAGACAGATTTCACAATCAATGGGGTTTCTATTATAGCTGCTAGTGTCCAGTATGTGATTCTAGAGTACATAACTAAATATGCAGTTTAAAAGTGAATACTGCATACCCATTTGCCATTTGTACTCTGATTAATGTAATTATACTGGAAAAGATTAAGTTCTATCATCATATATTCGGCCTGTGTTTATTTTGGATTTATACATTTTATAACATCTAAAAGACCTTGGTTAATGTCCTGTTTCCCGATAAACCACAATATACTCTATTTAGTAATAATCCTCTAGTACTTGCAGTTGAAGTACTGGGGCACCTGACAATAGCAGCTTTAAGGGAAAGGCAGCTGCTATAGATGGGGTCTTTGAAGTCTACACTATATGTCTAGTCTCTCTCCTCACCTTCATGTTGCTGTCATTTATTGCTGTCCATGTTCATTTTCCCAGCTTTGCTGCTTGTCACACCTATATCCTTTGACCTGCCTACTTTCATACAAGGTCATTTAAACATTATTGACTTCCTGTTATGATTCTCCTATGATTGAGTGAGACCGCAGGACTGCTGACCAAGGCAAAGGTTAGATTGAGGAGTGGAATCCTTCCACAACAAGAACTAGCGGAAGTCAGGCTGCAGGAGAATGGTAATAGGATAGATATATGGATACAGTACACAAGCAGCGGCAGATGAATATGGTCTAAGATGCGTCTCGGGACTATAGTGCAGCTTAGTCACCAATAAGGAGTGGTAAGACAATGTATTAGCTGCAAGGCAGGAGTAACCAGGACTGTAAAATTGCAGGATATCAGACAAGGATTAGACAGACAAGATACAAGCAAGGACTTGACCGATAAGATACAGACAAGGACTAGACAGACAAAATACATAAAAGGACTTGACAGGCAATACAAAATAATGTGGTAGAATCACAAACTAAGGCAACAAAGTTCAAGGTGCGGCCTTGTGGGCCAAGGTGCGACAAGAACAACACGAAGTGCCCTTGAGGGCCGAGGTGTGGCCTTGAGGGCCAAGGTACGATTGGAACAGGATGGAGGTGACAGGAGCAAGTTGGGGCAGCCTTGAGGACCAAGGTGTGACTGGAACAACATGATGCGGCCTTGAGGGCCGAGGTGTGACTGGAACAGGATGGAGGTGACAGGAACAAGACGGAGTGGCCTTGAGGACCGAGGTGTGACAGGAACAAGACAGAGTGGCCTTGAGGGCACGGGTGAGACAGGAACAAGATGATGCGGCCTTGAGGGTACGGGTGTGACAGGAACAACACGGCAGACAGGAAAACTCAGGTGCAGCAGGAACGTAGACTGGAGGCAGCAAGGTTGAGAACACTGCAGGCTTGATTCGGCTGGAAACAGACTGACACAGCTTGACTTGGCTGTGGTATGAAAATGCTGCAGGCAGCTGAGAAGTAGGCCGCGGCTGCAGGAGTCACTGCTGCGTGAAGTCCAAACAGTGAGGATGTGAACAGATGGAACAACGGCAGATGACACACAGGTGAATCCAGGTTAGGCAGACATGCACTGGACACAGGAACTGCAGAACTAAGTAAGACTAGCTGGAACTCAGGCTTCTGGGCACAGGACAAACATACTCTGGATATCAGACAATATCACCGGTACAAAGTGTAGAGCTGGCTGTAACTTATCAGAAGCAGGGACCAATCAAAGCAATCCCTGCAGGGAGCCATCCCTAATGACAGACTAGTATGCAGCTGAACTCTGCACACAGACAGACAGGAATGCAGCAATGAGTTTCACACAGACAAGACAGGATTCCAGCTGCCTGCAACAGCCAGAAAAAGACATGATGCAGTGTCTCAATTGCAACTATGGCCGGGACGTGCCACCAAGATGATCCGCTGCCGCAGATCATAACACTTTCTACAATTGGGCTTCCACTCAAACATACTACTGAGAATTCACTAACAAAAGTGATTAATGATCTAATTATACTAAAGTCTAAATATCAATAGTATGGGATTCCATTCCACAGCCAATAAACTCTCCACAGCCTTCAAAACTTTAAACTCTTTGAAAACCCATCTCTTCATTACAGTTTAAATTAGTCCCACCTATACTCCTCACACTGGTACTTCCCTGCAGCTGTCCCAATCTCAACTCTGAGCCACACTTGCTCTTCTGGATTCAGCTGTCCCCACTTCCAATTAGAATGTAAGCTCTCACATGAGTGGGGCCTGCCCTACCCTTTGTTTTCATGATTGCATTTTTATGTATGACTGGTATGTCCTTGATTAATTTATATCCTGATTTTCACACTTTCTGATGATTTGGAGCACTGTTGCAACCTCCTCTTATCTAGCATTCCCTTCACTCACCTATCCCCGCCTCAATCCATCCTAAATGCCACAGCAAGACTGATCTTCCTCTCTCACCAGTTTCAATGTTTTTTAACACCCTACCTTAAGTTCTCTCCCTCTACTTTGTTTTATGTTAGTGAGTGAGTGAGTGAGCGAGTGAGTTAGTTAGTTAGTTAGTTAGTTAGTTAGTTAGTTAGTTAGTTAGTATGCCATCCAAATGTTTCATAAACATTGTGATTTTCACCACTGGCAATATTAAACTTAGAAAGCTTGTATACGGCACCCAAAGCAAAGCAGATGGTGGTACTTAGAAAATACTCCATGACACATTGGTTTTCTGTTTATTTTATCCTGTTTCAAACACATTTCTGCTATAAACTTTAGCCAGAGTAACAAACATTGACTGTGCCTTGAGCTTATAAAATATGTGTAAATATATGTACAGTATAAATATACTGTGTGTATATATATATATATATATATATATATACAGTCAGGTGCATAAATATTGGGACATTGACAGAATTTTCATATTTTGGCCTCTATTCACCACCACAATGGCTTTGAAATGAAACAAACAAGATGTGCTTTAACTGCAGACATTCAGATTTCATTTGAGGGTAATTACATCCAAATCAGGTGAACGGTGTAGGAATTACAACGGTTTCTATATGTGCCTCCCACTTTTTAAGGGGCCAAAAGTAATGGAACAGTCAACTCAAAAGCTATTTCATGGACAGGTGTGGGCTATTCCCTCGATATTTTATTATCAATTAAGCAGGTAAAAGGTCTGGAGTTTATTCTAGGTGTTACATTTGCATTTGGAATCAGTTGCTGTCGACTCTCAATATGAGATCCAAAGAGCTGTCACTATAAGTGAAGCAAGCCATCATTAGGCTGAAAAATCAAAACAAACCCATCAGAGAGATAGCAAAAACATTAGGTGTGGCCAAATCAACTGTTTGGAACATTCTTAAAAAGAAAGAACACACCGGAGAGCTCAGCAACACCAAAAGACCCGGAAGACCACGGAAAACAACTGTGGTGGATGACAGAAGAATTATTTCCCTGGTGAAGAAAAACCCCTTCACAGCAGTTGGCCAAATCAAGAACACTCTCCAGGAGGTAGGTGTATATGTGTCAAAGTCAACAATCAAGAGAAGACTTCACAAGAGTGAATATAGAGGGTTCACCACAAGATGTAAACCATTGGTGAGCCACAAAAACAGGAAGACCAGATTAGACTTTTGCCAAACAACATCTAAAAAAGCCATTACAGTTCTGGAACAATATCCTATAGACAGATGAGACAAAGATCAACTTGTACCAGAGTGATGGGAAGAGAAGAGTATGGAGAAGGAAAGGAACTGTCCATGATCCAAAACATACCACCTCATCAGTGAAGCATGGTGGTGGTAGTGTTATGACGTGGGCATGTATGGCTGCCAATGGAACTGGTTCCCTTATAATTATTGACGATGTGACACTGACAAAAGCAGCAGAATGAATTCTGAAGTGTTTCAGGCAATATTATATGCTCATATTCAGTCAAATGCTTCAGAACTCATTGGACGGCGCTTCACAGTGCAGATGGACAATGACCCGAAGCATTCTGCAAAAGCAATCAAAGAGTTTTTTAAGGCTAAAAAGTGGAAAGTTATGCAATGGCCAAGTTAATCTCCTGACTTGAATCCGATTGAGCATGCATTTCACTTGATGATGACAAAACTGAAGGGAAAATGCCCCATGAACAAGCAGGAACTGAAGACATTTGCAGTAGAGGCCTGGTAGAGCATCACCAGGGATGAAACCCAGCGTCTGGTGATGTCTATGCGTTCCAGACTTCAGGCTGTAATTGCCTGCAAAGGATTTGCAACAAAGTATTAAAAAGTGAAAGGTAGATTTAGGATTGTTTAGTTTGTCCCATTACTTTTGGCCCCTTAAAAAGTGGGAGGCACATATAGAAGCCGTTGTAATTCCTACACCGTTCACCTGATTTGGATGTAATTACCCTCAAATCAAATCTGAAAGTCTGCAGTTAAAGCACATCTTGTTTGTTTACTTTCAAAGCCATTGTGGTGGTGAATAGAGGCCAAAATATGAAAATTCTGACAATGTCCCAATATTTATGCACCTGACATATATATATATATATATATATATATATATGTGTGTATATATATATATGTATATATATATATATATATATATATATATATTAGGGGTGTGCACCGGCCACTTTTTGCGTATTGGTTTTGGATCTGGATCTTTCTTCGTGTTTTGGATCTGGATTGGTTTTGCCAAAACCACCCTTCCGTGTTTTGGGTTCTGGGTTTTGTGTTTTGGATCTGTATTTTTTTTTAAAAAAACATAAAAACAGCTAAAATCATAGAATTTGTGGGTTTTTCTGCTCCTATGCTATTATTAACCTCAATAACCTTAATTTCCACTCATTTCCAGTCTATTCTGAACACCTCACACCTCACAATAGTGTTTTTATATCCAAAAGGTTGCACCGAGGTAGCTGGATGACTATGCTAAGAGATACGAGTGGGCGGCACAAACACGTGGTCCATCTCGGAGTGACACTGCAGTGGCAGACAGGATGGCAGTTTGAAAAACTAGGCCCCAAACAGTACATAATTCAAAGAAAAAAAAGAGGTGCAAGATGGAATTGTCCTTGGGCCCTCCCACCCACCCTTATGTTGTATAAACAGGACATGCACACTTTAACAAACCAAACATTTCAGCGCCAGGGTCTGCCACATGACTGTGGCTGAAATGATTGGTTCGTTTGGGCCCCCACAAAACAAGCTGGCAATTAATCTGTCCCTGCACAAACTGGCTCTACGGAGGCAAGATGTCGTCCTCATCCTCCTCATCCACCGATTCCTCACCCTCTTCAGTGTTGTGTACATCCTCATCCTCACAGAGTATTAATTCGCCCCCGCTGGAATCCACAACCACAGGTCCCTCTGTACGTTCTGGAGGCTGGTCTCCCTGGAAGAGTTGATAATTCATTTTATGAACATCATCTTCTCCACATTTTGTGGAAGCAACCTCCTACGCCTTTCGCTGACAAGGTTCCCGGCTGCACTAAACACTCTTTCGGAGTACACACTGGAGGGGGGGCAACACAGGTAAAATAGAGCCAGTTTGTACAGGGACCTCCAAATTGCTTCTTTTTCCTGCCAGTACAGGTACGGACTGTCTGACATGCCTACTTGGATGCTGTCACCGATGTAATCCTTTAACAGACAGACGCACGCTTGTCGCTGCTGCTTTAAGGATGCAGGTGCGGCTACAGCCCACACAATTCACAAAGACAGAAAAAAAAAGAAGAATATTTTTATTGTTTGTGGAGCACACTTTGAGGGTTACACCACCCTTTAACAGACAGACGCACGCTTGTCGCTGCTGCTTTGAGGTCAGTATCACATGCAGTGACAGTAGACTTGTCAGAAATTGTTGGCACGTCCTTCAGTCCGGACCAGATGTCCAAACCGGACCTTGACTTATGACACAGGCGCACGCTTGGCGCTGCTACTGTGTTGATGCACGTGCGGCTACATCGCACACAAGTCACAAACACAAAAAAAATAGTTTTTTATTTTTTGGAGCACTTTGAGGGTTACACCACCCTTTAACAGACAGATGCATGCTTGTCGCTGCTGCTTTGAGGAAGCAAGTGCGGCTACAGCCCACACATTTCACAAAGACAGAAAAAAAAGAAGAATATTTTTATTGTTTGTAGAGCGCACTTTGAGGGTTACACCACCCTTTAACAGACAGACGCACGCTTGTCGCTGCTTCTTTGAGGATGCAGGTGGAATCTAGACGGTATTTGGAACCGGGGACACACTACCTCCATCAATTGTCTAAATCCCACTGCACTAATGGCGGATACCGGACGCACGTCTAACACCAACATAGCAGTCAAGGCCTCAGTTATACTTTTTGCTTCAAGATGACTGCTGTCGTACTTCATCCTCATCGCTAGGGACTGTTGGAGGGTCAATTGTTTAGTAAAAGTAGTGATGTTCCTACTTCCTCTCTGGGATGATGAACAACTCCCATCAGCAGCAACAGCACTAGGAGGAAGTGGTTCTTGATCTTTCCCTATTTTATTTTTATCGGAGAAAGTTTGGTCCTCCATTTATGTTATATTGATATATACGTGCGGCTAAGGCGCACACAAACACAGAAAATATTTTTTTATTTTTGCTGGAGAGTAGTGCACTTTGTGGGTTACACCGCCCTTTAAGAAATGAGCCAGCCGGCTCTTTACTTATGGGATACAGGCGCACGCTTGGCGCTGCTCCTTTGTTGATGCACGTGCAGCCACAGTGCACACAAGTCACAAACACAGAAAATATTTTTTTATTTGGTTTGGAGTGTACTTTGGGGGTTACAGCACCCTTTAACGGTCAAGCCAGCCGGCCCTTTACTTATGACACAGGCGCACGCTTGGCACTACTTTGTTGATGCACGTGCGGCTACTGCGCACACAATTCACAAACACAGAAAATATTTTTTTATTTGGTTTGGACTGGAGTGTACTTTGGGGGTTACAGCACCCTTTAGCGGTCAAGCCAGCCGGCCCTTTACTTATGACACAGGCGCACGCTTGGCACTACTTTGTTGATGCACGTGCGGCTACTGCGCACACAATTCAGAAACACAGAAAATATTTTTTTATTTGGTTTGGACTGGAGTGTACTTTGGGGGTTACAGCACCCTTTAACGGTCAAGCCAGCCGGCCCTTTACTTATGACACAGGCGCACGCTTGGCACTACTTTGTTGATGCATGTGCGGCTACTGCGCACACAATTCACAAACACAGAAAATATTTTTTTATTTGGTTTGGAGTGTACTTTGGGGGTTACAGCACCCTTTAACGGTCAAGCCAGCCGGCCCTTTACTTATGACACAGGCGCACGCTTGGCACTACTTTGTTGATGCACGTGCGGCTACTGCGCACACAATTCACAAACACAGAAAATATTTTTTTATTTGGTTTGGACTGGAGTGTACTTTGGGGGTTACAGCACCCTTTAACGGTCAAGCCAGCCGGCCCTTTACTTATGACACAGGCGCATGCTTGGCACTACTTTGTTGATGCACGTGCGGCTACTGCGCACACAATTCACAAACACAGAAAATATTTTTTTATTTGGTTTGGACTGGAGTGTACTTTGGGGGTTACAGCACCCTTTAACGGTCAAGCCAGGCGGCCCTTTACTTATGACACAGGCGCACGCTTGGCACTACTTTGTTGATGCACGTGCGGCTACTGCGCACACAATTCACAAACACAGAAAATATTTTTTTATTTGGTTTGGAGTGTACTTTGGGGACTACAGCACCCTTTAATGGTCAAGCCAGCCGGCCCTTTACTTATGACACAGGCGCACGCTTGGCACTACTTTGTTGATGCACGTGCGGCTACTGCGCACACAATTCACAAGCACAGAAAATATTTTTTTATTGGTTTGGACTGGAGTGTACTTTGGGGGTTACAGCACCCTTTAACGGTCAAGCCAGCCGGCACTTTACTTATGACACAGGCGCACGCTTGGCACTACTTTGTTGATGCACGTGTGGCTACTGCGCACACAATTCACAAACACAGAAAATATTTTTTTATTTGGTTTGGACTGGAGTGTACGTTGGGGGTTACAGCACCCTTTAACGGTCAAGCCAGGCGGCCCTTTACTTATGACACAGGCGCACGCTTGGCACTACTTTGTTGATGCATGTGCGGCTACTGTGCACACAATTCACAAACACAGAAAATATTTTTTTATTTGGTTTGGACTGGAGTGTACTTTGGGGGTTACAGCACCCTTTAATGGTCAAGCCAGCCGGCCCTTTACTTATGACACAGGCGCACGCTTGGCACTACTTTGTTGATGCACGTGCGGCTACTGCGCACACAATTCACAAACACAGAAAAAATATTATTTTTTTAGCACTTGGGGGGAGCACCCCTGATGGACAGAGCACCCCCTGGACAACACTACAGCACCCCTTTAGGACTGGGACACTGCACAGGACTTTGGAGTGGACACAGCCCCTATGGAGAACTGACTGCACAACACAGTCCAGCCAGCCCCTATGGACTTTGAAGTAGTGGACACAGCCCCTATTAACAACAGCAGCACAGCACAACACAGCCAGCCCCTATGGACTTTGAAGTAGTGGACACAGCCCCTATGGACAACAGCAGCACAGCACAGCACAACACTACTCTGCACTACACTACACTACACAGCCCAGCCAGCCCTAACTCCCACCCTCCCTCTTCACTGTCCACAGCCGAGTGAGAAAATGGCGCAGACGCGGGTACCTTATATAGGATCCAAAACCCGCGAGACCCGGAAGGCAGGATGATGACGTTTTGCCTCGATTTCAGATCCGAGTCAGGCGGGAAAAGTCGAGCCTGACTCGGATCGGCCTCGGATCGGGGGGGTTCGGATTTCAGAAATCCGAACCCGCTCACCCCTAATATATATATATATTAGGGGTGAGCGGGTTCGGATTTCTGAAATCCGAGCCCCCCCGATCCGAGTCCGATCCGAATCAGGCTCGACTTTTCCCGCCTGACTCGGATCTGAAATCGAGGCAAAACGTCATCATCCCGCCTTCCGAGTCTCGCTGGTTTTGGATCCTATATAAGGTACCCGCGTCGGCGCCATTTTCTCACTCGGCTGTGGACAGTGAAGAGGGAGGGTGGGAGTTAGGGCTGTGTAGTGTAGTGTAGTGTAGTGCTGCTGTTGTCCACTACTTCAAAGTCCATAGGGGCTGGCTGTGTTGTGCTGTGCTGCTGTTGTTAATAGGGGCTGTGTCCACTACTTCAAAGTCCATAGGGGCTGGCTGGACTGTGTTGTGCAGTCAGTTCTCCATAGGGGCTGTGTCCACTCCAAAGTCCTGTGCAGTGTCCCAGTCCTAAAGGAGTGCTGTAGTGTTGTCCAGGGGGTGCTCTGTCCATCAGGGGTGCTCCCCCCAAGTGCTAAAAAAATAATATATTTTCTGTGTTTGTGAATTGTGTGCGCAGTAGCCGCACGTGCATCAACAAAGTAGTGCCAAGCGTGCGCCTGTGTCATAAGTAAAGGGCCGGCTGGCTTGACCGTTAAAGGGTGCTGTAACCCCCGAAAGTACACTCCAGTCCAAACCAAAAAAAAATTATTTTCTGTGTTTGTGAATTGTGTGCGCAGTAGCCGCACGTGCATCAACAAAGTAGTGCCAAGCGTGCGCCTGTGTCATAAGTAAAGGGCCGGCTGGCTTGACCGTTAAGGGTGCTGTAACCCCCGAAAGTACACTCCAGTCCAAACCAAAAAAAAAATTATTTTCTGTGTTTGTGAATTGTGTGCGCAGTAGCCGCACGTGCATCAACAAAGTAGTGCCAAGCGTGCGCCTGTGTCATAAGTAAAGGGCCGGCTGGCTTGACCGTTAAGGGTGCTGTAACCCCCGAAAGTACACTCCAGTCCAAACCAAAAAAAAAATTATTTTCTGTGTTTGTGAATTGTGTGCGCAGTAGCCGCACGTGCATCAACAAAGTAGTGCCAAGCGTGCGCCTGTGTCATAAGTAAAGGGCTGGCTGGCTTGACCGTTAAGGGTGCTGTAACCCCCGAAAGTACACTCCAGTCCAAACCAAAAAAAAAATGATTTTCTGTGTTTGTGAATTGTGTGCGCAGTAGCCGCACGTGCATCAACAAAGTAGTGCCAAGCGTGCGCCTGTGTCATAAGTAAAGGGCCGGCTGGCTTGACCGTTAAGGGTGCTGTAACCCCCGAAAGTACACTCCAGTCCAAACCAAAAAAAAAAATATTTTCTGTGTTTGTGAATTGTGTGCGCAGTAGCCGCACGTGCATCAACAAAGTAGTGCCAAGCGTGCGCCTGTGTCATAAGTAAAGGGCCGGCTGGCTTGACCGTTAAGGGTGCTGTAACCCCCGAAAGTACACTCCAGTCCAAACCTAAAAAAAAATTATTTTCTGTGTTTGTGAATTGTGTGCGCAGTAGCCGCACGTGCATCAACAAAGTAGTGCCAAGCGTGCGCCTGTGTCATAAGTAAAGGGCCGGCTGGCTTGACCGTTAAGGGTGCTGTAACCCCCGAAAGTACACTCCAGTCCAAACCAAAAAAAAAATGATTTTCTGTGTTTGTGAATTGTGTGCGCAGTAGCCGCACGTGCATCAACAAAGTAGTGCCAAGCGTGCGCCTGTGTCATAAGTAAAGGGCCGGCTGGCTTGACCGTTAAGGGTGCTGTAACCCCCGAAAGTACACTCCAGTCCAAACCAAAAAAAAAATTATTTTCTGTGTTTGTGAATTGTGTGCACTGTGGCTGCACGTGCATCAACAAAGGAGCAGCGCCAAGCGTGCGCCTGTGTCCCATAAGTAAAGAGCCGGCTGGCTCATTTCTTAAAGGGTGGTGTAACCCACAAAGTGCACTACTCTCCAGCAAAAATAAAATAATATTTTCTGTGTTTGTGTGCGCTTTAGCCGCACGTATATATATCAATATAACATAAATGGAGGACCAAACTTTCTCCGATAAAAATAAAATAGGGAAAGATCAAGAACCTCTTCCTCCTAGTGCTGTTGCTGCTGCTGGGAGTTGTTCATCATCCCAGAGAGGAAGTAGGAACATCACTACTTTTACTAAACAATTGACCCTCCAACAGTCCCTAGCGATGAGGATGAAGTACGACAGCAGTCATCCTGAAGCAAAACGTATAACTGAGGCCTTGACTGCTATGTTGGTGTTAGACGTGCGTCCGGTATCCGACATTAGTGCAGTGGGATTTAGACAATTGATGGAGGTAGTGTGTCCTCGGTTCCAAATCCCGTCTAGATTCCACCTGCATCCTCAAAGCAGCAGCGACAAGCGTGCGTCTGTCTGTTAAAGGGTGGTGACACCCTCAAAGTGTGCTACACAAACAATTAAAATATTGTTCTTTTTTTTTTCTGTCTTTGTGAATTGTGTGGGCTGTAGCCGCACCTGCATCCTTAAAGCAGCAGCGACAAGCGTGCGTCTGTCTGTTAAAGGGTGGTGACACCCTCAAAGTGTGCTACACAAACAATTAAAATATTGTTCTTTTTTCTGTCTTTGTGAATTGTGTGGGCTGTAGCCGCACCTGCATCCTTAAAGCAGCAGCGACAAGCGTGCATCTGTCTGTTAAAGGGTGGTGACACCCTCAAAGTGTGCTACACAAACAATTAAAATATTGTTCTTTTTTCTGTCTTTGTGAATTGTGTGGGCTGTAGCCGCACCTGCATCCTTAAAGCAGCAGCGACAAGCGTGCGTCTGTCTGTTAAAGGGTGGTGACACCCTCAAAGTGTGCTACACAAACAATTAAAATATTGTTCTTTTTTTTTTGGTCTTTGTGAAATGTGTGGGCTGTAGCCGCACCTGCATCCTTAAAGCAGCAGCGACAAGCGTGCGTCTGTCTGTTAAAGGGTGGTGACACCCTCAAAGTGTTCCAAAAAATAAAAAACTATTTTTTTAATGTGTTTGTGACTTGTGTGCGATGTAGCCACACTTGCATCCTCAAAGCAGCAGCGACAAGCGTGCGTCTGTCTGTTAAAGGGTGGTGACACCCTCAAAGTGTGCTACACAAACAATTAAAATATTGTTCTTTTTTTTTTGGTCTTTGTGAAATGTGTGGGCTGTAGCCACACCTGCATCCTTAAAGCAGCAGCGACAAGCGTGCGTCTGTCTGTTAAAGGGTGGTGACACCCTCAAAGTGTGCTACACAAACAATTAAAATATTGTTCTTTTTTCTGTCTTTGTGAATTGTGTGGGCTGTAGCCGCACCTGCATCCTTAAAGCAGCAGCGACAAGCGTGCATCTGTCTGTTAAAGGGTGGTGACACCCTCAAAGTGTGCTACACAAACAATTAAAATATTGTTCTTTTTTCTGTCTTTGTGAATTGTGTGGGCTGTAGCCGCACCTGCATCCTTAAAGCAGCAGCGACAAGCGTGCGTCTGTCTGTTAAAGGGTGGTGACACCCTCAAAGTGTGCTACACAAACAATTAAAATATTGTTCTTTTTTTTTTGGTCTTTGTGAAATGTGTGGGCTGTAGCCGCACCTGCATCCTTAAAGCAGCAGCGACAAGCGTGCGTCTGTCTGTTAAAGGGTGGTGACACCCTCAAAGTGTTCTACACAAACAATTAAAATATTGTTCTTTTTTTTTCGGTCTTTGTGAAATGTGTGGGCTGTAGCCGCACCTGCATCCTTAAAGCAGCAGCGACAAGTGTGCGTCTGTCTGTTAAAGGGTGGTGTAACTCTCAAAGTGTTCCAAAAAATAAAAAACTATTTTTTTAATGTGTTTGTGACTTGTGTGCGATGTAGCCACACTTGCATCCTCAAAGCAGCAGCGACAAGCGTGCGTCTGTCTGTTAAAGGGTGGTGACACCCTCAAAGTGTGCTACAGAAACAATTAAAATATTGTTCTTTTTTTTTCTGTCTATGTGAATTGTGTGGGCTGTAGCCGCACCTGCATCCTTAAAGCAGCAGCGACAAGCGTGCGTCTGTCTGTTAAAGGGTGGTGACACCTCAAAGTGTTCTACACAAACAATTAAAATATTCTTCTTCTTTTTTCTGTCTTTGTGAATTGTGTGGGCTGTAGCCGCACTTGCATCCTCAAAGCAGCAGCGACAAGCGTGCGTCTGTCTGTTAAAGGGTGGTGTAACCCTCAAAGTGTGCTCCACAAACAATAAAAATATTCTTTTTTTTTTTCTGTCTTTGTGAATTGTGTGGGCTGTAGCCGCACTTGAATCCTCAAAGCAGCAGCGACAAGCGTGCGTCTGTCTGTTAAAGGATTACATCGGTGACAGCATCCAAGTAGGCATGTCAGACAGTCCGTACCTGTACTGGCAGGAAAAAGAAGCAATTTGGAGGTCCCTGTACAAACTGGCTCTATTTTACCTGAGTTGCCCCCCCTCCAGTGTGTACTCCGAAAGAGTGTTTAGTGCAGCCGGGAACCTTGTCAGCGAAAGGCGTAGGAGGTTGCTTCCACAAAATGTGGAGAAGATGATGTTCATAAAATGAATTATCAACTCTTCCAGGGAGACCAGCCTCCAGAACGTACAGAGGGACCTGTGGTTCCAGCAGGGACGAATTAATACTCTGTGAGGATGAGGATGTACACACTGAAGAGGGTGAGGAATCGGTGGATGAGGAGGATGAGGATGACATCTTGCCTCCGTAGAGCCAGTTTGTGCAGGGACACATTAATTGCCAGCTTGTTTTGTGGGGGCCCAAACGAACCAATCATTTCAGCCACAGTTGTGTGGCAGACCCTGGCGCTGAAATGATTGATTTGTTAAAGTGTGCATGTCCTGTTTATACAACATAAGGGTGGGTGGGAGGGCCCAAGGACAATTCCATCTTGCACTTCTTTTTTTTCTTTGCATTATGTACAGTTTGGGGCCTAGTTTTTCTAACTGCCATCCTGTCTGCCACTGCAGTGTCACTCCTAGATGGGTCACGTGTTTGTGCCGCCCACTCGTGTCGCTTAGCATAGTCATCCAGCTACCTCGGTGCAACCTTTTGGACATGAAAACACTATTGTGAGGTGTGAGGTGTTCAGAATAGACTGGAAATGAGTGGAAATTAAGGTTATTGAGGTTAATAATAGCATAGGAGCAGAGAAACCAACAAATTCTGTGATTTTAGCTGTTTTTATGCTTTTTTTTAAAAAAATACAGATCCAAAACACAAAACCCAGAACCCAAAACACGGAAGGGTGGTTTTGGCAAAACCAATCCAGATCCAAAACACGAAGAAAGATCCAGATCCAAAACCAAAACACAAAACACGAAAAGTGGCCGGTGCACACCCCTAATATATATATATATATATATATATATATATATATATATATATATATATAGTTCAGGTAAATTTTAATTGTCACAATTAACCTTATACTGCATTGCTCCGTAATTCCTGATTTAAGACATTGTTTTTATTTTGCTGCAGGGGAACTGCAAGAAGCAGCTGCAGATCTTACTGTCAAGGCACTGTAAATGTCCTGAATCTAACAGCTATGCCACAAGCCACACAGATCACACCTGCAATTCACTTATTAATAAGCTGCCAGGAACGAATAATTACTTTTGTAAGCATTGCCACCTCACAGCATACCTGGGTCATGTTGGCCAAGATCCAGTAAATTCCAGTCTATGCCCAAGTCAGCATATTGAGTTACAAGGTAAATGCTTTCTTTCCTACGTCTGTGAAGCCTTTATGTAAAAAAAAATTATGGGTCTCGCTACAAAGGGGGCGTGCTGTCGATGGTGAGTGAGAACGCCTACCATCTGGGGCCGGCCCCACTGACATCACAAGTGATGTCAGTGGGAGTGCTCTCGGCTCTGATAGAGCCGAAAGCACTCCAGGGCTTGCGGCAACGAGACCCTACCACAAGGGTCTCGTCGCAAGCCCGATGGTCTTGACCATTGCGACCATCTTTTTGGCCGCTCGCTATAGCTGTGGGTGGTCACCCACAGCTATGCGAGCGGACAGGAGGCCGCTAAAAAAAACAGAGGAACGGCCCTGATTCAGAGCGATCGCTCTGTCAGAGCGTCCGGCTCTGAATCAGGGCCTCTGTGTATTGATATTGAATTCTCTCTCTCTCTCATTAGGTTTTTGTACCCATACGGCATGTTGTTGCAATATGTGTCCCCATTGTAATGGACATTCTGGAACTGAAACCCAGCAATATCCTCAAGTCATAAATAACAATGATGGGCACATTAAAGGCAGAACTATACATACCCATGTCCATGGAGATTCCCTTCAATGCATAAGGAATACTGATAAGTATGGAATTTACACAGAAAAGTTCTTCATGGGGCCACAGCAAAGGCTAAAGAGAGATGGAGTTGATGTTGGGACATCTACAGAAGACAATTCCAGGGAAATACCAGGTAAAAAACATTCATATTTATCTATTATATATGAGATTTACCTGTCCAACATCTTCTTAGCAACATCCAAGGACCATTCCAGGCTTCCTATGGCCCAGTAGACTTTTACATGACTGTGTTATGCAACAAGAGGACATTTGCTTATATGTGTTGTTTCAGCTGTTCTATGGATCATACAAACATTTTACTTGGAATATGGTGATGTTTTTTGCAATAAATTTTCTGAATAATACCACTACATAGACTGTTCTATTTATATGTAACCTGACACCCGGCCCCTTAGAAGAAAGGTTTATTGCTTTGCCTAAACCTGAGAACAAGGTTATGCAGCAACATGCTGAGGGCAATCTTAAACATGTTTCTATTCACTTTTCCAGTAAAAGGCCTGATGGCAATCATACAATGACTTTTGCTGCCTTCCTTGATCACAGCATGTGTTTTACCCATAATATTTTGCCTATATTGTAACGAATTTGCCTGTTATGCATGATTCAATTGGGGTGATTCAAACGATTTTTGCCGGCGGCTGTCAGTGCCGGACACCCAACAAAGCAATTCAATTGTTGCTCCGTCTCTGCTCGCCCCCTCCTGAGAAATATGAGATGACGGTAGTTTGGGCAAACTATCTGGAAATTTAGATGGGTATAGCCATTTTACACGGCTAAACCCGGTCTAACTAGGCACTATAAGAGTGATAATTAATGGGCGCCCAAAACAAGTGAATTGCAACATTGGGCGCCCATTAATAACCACAATTCTCAGCCGCATGCGCGTCCTAATGCATACGTCGGAGCAGCCATCATCACTATTATTGACACTTACCCCATGCTAGGTGCAGGAGATCTGAATTTGGCATCCAGAATGCATACACCTGAATCAGTACAGTGAGTAACTCGGGCAACATGCCCATGACATACAACAATACACCTACAGACAGTTACCTTCGATGCATTTGCATTGTTGTCATCAAGTTGCCACCCAGAAGTGGCCATCTCTGCGTGACTCAGAATCATATGTACTGTCGCAAAGATGTACATGCAGCCCAGCACACATATGCAGTAAGCGAAACATTGCTAGATGCAGCCACATATGAAGTTGCGTGCCACTCGGACTCATGCCACTCGGAATCAGGCTCGGAATGCTTACAGCTCAGCGCCATGTGCCATTAGCTAGAGCTTACCTGGAAAAGCAAATACAATAGAACTTATTTAAAATATAATGAAACTACAACAAAATATTTTTGTCATGTGGCCCACTATGATTAATGTATTTTCTAATTTATTTGTGGTAGACTCATTCCCCTATAACCCACGTCTGGAATTATGATTTCCATTACACATTTGGCCTTTACTTGCATGTAAGAATTATCAGGATTTTTTTCTGATTTCTTTTTGGATAAATGAATATGACATCTATTTTATATTTCACAGTTTTACCTGAAGCTGTTGCATTTTCTGAACATCAACAAAAGTCATCTGCATCTTCCTTCACATCCCAATATGTTCCATTAGCTCCATCTGCAACACATGATAATAATGGAAATGACCTCAAAACATCAAACAAAAAAACCCAGAGCATCTTGGCAGAACAGTTACATGAAAGATCACCAGAAGAAGAAACATCTGAGCAGAATATGCTGGCACATGCATTAATTAAACAACAGTCCTTTCATTCAGAAAACAGTACGGAAAGGCTCGGAGTGTCATTCAGCTTAACAGCAAAAAGTGTTTATGATGGTTTTGAAAGAGGTGATGGGATAATTGATATTGATCAAGTAAACAAAGAAATCAAAAGCTCCAAGACAAATGGTAGTGGCGACATTTCTGAGGTATCGCTACAATCTAGACAAGAATCAAAGATGAGCAACTATTCAGAAGAGGAAAGCAAAAGTGAAGTAACAGCATCTGCGGAGGACAGGATGACTACAGAAAGTAATAGTGTATGTTCAATGTCAGGTAGGGGACAAGAAAAGAATGAGCAGAGCATTGTTAATAGAGAAGCTAAGTGTGAATTAGGTCCACTTTTAGTAGACCGTTTTTTTATAAAGAGAGATAGAAAGGAAGTGATTATGGGGTTGGACGTAATGGGGCAAGAAAATGAAAAGAGTGAAAGTCAGAATGAAGAATTAGAAGAAGATGTTGAAGATGATGATGATGAAAATGATGATGATGATGACGATCATGATGGTGGACATTATGATGATCATGATGATGATGATGTTGATTATGACGATGATGATGATGTTATTGATGATGTTGATGATGATGATCAGGATAATGTTGATGATAATGATGATGATGTTGATTATGACAATGATGATGATGTTGATGATGATGATCATGATAATGTTGATGATGATGGCGATGAAAATGCTCATGATGAAAATATGGAAATTATAAAAGGAAATGTTGAATTTACAGAGAGAAAAACATCAAAAAAACAAATGACAAACAATATAGGAGAGGTGGTTAAGGAGGACAGAGGAATCAGTGGTATGTATGGAGTGTATGGAGTGGACAGAGAAATAAAAAGCAACAAAGCAGGTCAAGAAAACAAAGAAAAGACAGAATCAGAACGATCAGGACATAAAATTGTCGTAGTGGGTGAGGGGGGACATAAGATTGGGAAGGACAGAAATAATCATGGAAATTACACTGAGAACAAAGACAACGTAGAAAACAGAAGGACATCTGGGAAAGATGAAATAATAAGTGAGGAGGAGGGAAATGGAAGCCAGATAGTTATTATAGATGGAGGCGCACAAATAGATGTAGTAGAGGAGAGGTGTAACACTGAGGCTGAGAATGAAACAGGTATAACACATAAAGAAAGAAATGAGGAAGAGTCTAACACAGAAGAAGAAAATGATATAATCAGTGAAGGAGAGACAGAAGAGAAAGCAGGTACCTCTGAAGAAGAGCAGTCCCTTTGTGAATACCAGGATGAAGGAGACAGCCTAGATGGCTCAGAGGAAGAAGAAAACTCTGACTTCTGGGGCAGCAAGGATGAGGGAACTAAATCAGGAATGGAAGAGATGGAGGAGCATGGAAGCCTGGGGAAATCACATCAAGAAGAAGCATCAAAACAAATTAACATAGACAATTCCACAAGGTAAACACATTATTTTGAATATAAAAATGAGTGAAGTAACTGTGTTTATGAAGTCATCATTAGTAGTATGTTGCTTTGTAGTATCTTTGTCTGTAATAATGCTATGATGTTTTAGTAGTGCGCAGCACAGACTGCATAGTGCTTTGGCTGTTTTTTTTTTTTATTATTATTTACTAATATCTTTGCTGATAGACAGGTTCAATCGAATAGCATGCAGTGTGAGTTATCTCACCAGTCACAACAAAGTACTTTTTGCTTAACCAGGATCAGTGTGTGATGCAGTGTAGCAGACTGCTGTTTGTTAATAAAACAGGTAAGGTCTCCATAACACAATTGCAGTTTGAAACTATGTAGTTTTATAAGAAGTACTTTAATGTTCAGTTTTTTACAGGGTGGGCTTTTTTATGCTATGATAGCGAGATACATGCTCAGCCTTTGTAGCTTGCTGTCGTTTGCCACCTGTTGAATGGTAAATATCATAGGCCTGTTAAGCCAGACAGGTGACATCAGGTCATTCCACATAACAAAACCACTTTGTACAAACACATTTTTAACAATACAGTGTAAGCTTATCACCGTCAAGCCTCAGGTTGATAAATAATAAGGTTTGGGTCTAAAAGCCAAATTCCAAATGTATCAATTTGCAAGCCACAAACAAAACAGGTCTTTGGTGAAAAGTCAGCTGTAGACTTTTATATTTCTGTGGAATAGGGGCAAGAATGTCAGACATGCGAATCAAACAAGCTTGTTTTTCAGTCATTGTCAAACTCATCTGCTCCACTGTAGATAGGTGCTATAAAAATTGTTAATATTCCACACATAAATTTTCTGTAGTACTATTATTATTATTATTATTATTATTAATAATAATAATAATAATATATTTCATTTATGTTTCAGTATTGTGATATAGGGAGACTTTAACCCAAATGCCTCAAAAATGTCATAAACATTAGTTCCCTTTGCATTCACTGTTTTTGCAGCATACAGGGGTGACAATAGCTCTATAGCTGATAATAGATGTTCACTGAGCTCCTTGTACCATGAGGTATCATTGATTAACAACTTTTGCCAAGGAAGAATAATCAGAGATGATCAGTGATTCAGAGACTTTTTGAGAGAATTCTGCATTTTTCCGCCTACCTCCCAGTCTCAGGATCTACTTCCCCATCTCAAAGAGTTCTTGAAACTGGGAGTCGCATATCTTAATTCCACCGATTATTCTGTAGCCTTTAGCAAGAAGTCACAAAGTGGCACATTTGTAGCTACTCTGCACCTCTCCTCCATAATCTGTATTGGCAGCTGTGGTTGGAATCTACTATACCTAGTAGACATTTTACATTATTCTGATTGATGAAAAGTGGTGGCCGCTCACTTTGGCACAGTGCTTAAGAGGGTCTCCAAAAACAATAAGGGAAAGGTGTTAATAAACTAAAGTTTTTATATTCCTACATGAACCATAGATGCAAAATACATTTTTCAGTTGTACATAAAAGTGTTCATGGTAGTATTGTTCATAAATAAAATTGTATTATATTTTTCCTCTCTTCTTCATCATCAAAAATAGCTATAGTCATCTCTGGCTAATGTTGCTTCTGGTCCTGTAACTGTCTCAAACTAGATAATGTATCTGGTATCCCTACACTCAGAAGAGGTAGACTGTTACAGTTTGGGGTCATATTCTGGGATTACATTATTGTTTGAAAGTAATAATTAGAGATGTGCACCGACACCCGTGTTTTGGTTTTGGTTTTGAATCCGGATTCTTCTTCGTGTTTTGGTTTTGAAATCTGTATTTTAAAAAAATAAAAAACAGCTAAAGTTACGTCATTTTTACCTGTTAGCATGCAATCCAAAACCTGAGTATTTAATTCTGAGTTTGCAGTAAGATCTGAACCGGGACTTGGTTTGACTTGGTACCCCAAAGTGGATCCAAACTCGGCTCGGTTCCACTCGAAACCCCTAAATTCGGTTGTTGTCGTTTCTCTGAGAACCGGACCCGCACATCTCTAATAATAATAGGAAAAATGTACTAAATGTGTTTGTTAAAGTTTATGGTGTTTGATTTGGTGGATTCAAATATCTGGAATATTCTTAGAGAAAAAAAGTTGTATGGTACCTTTTATGTAAAGAGGTGGAGCTAGGGACTCAAGCATAGGAAACTCCAGGAATAGCCAGTAGTCCATAGCCAGAGAAGATAGTCATTCTAGAGCCTGTGGTCAGGAGCCAGAGAAGGAAGTCCTTCAGGAGCCAGGGGTTAGTAGCTAGAGAGATAGTCATCTGAAAGCCACGATTCCAAAGCACAAGAAAGCAGCCAAGAAGGTACATGATTCTGAATGCTGGTTTGCAGAGACAAACTCAATAAACTGTCTGTATGTGAATTGCAGTTTATAGCACTGGAAGTTAATGAATAAGCATCAGGTACTTGCAGCATGTTAAAAGTAATTGTTTGTTAATCCGCCTGTCTGGCCTAATGCTGCTCCTGGAAAAGGTAACTTAAACCTGCTGATATTGTATGTGTGCACCTATTGTTCACTAAATAGAGACTTCACTGCTGTAACCCAGGGATCACAGCTCAAATGCCTCCTGCGTACTGGTGAAGGAACCTGCACCTGGGACAGTAGAGCAACCATGCTAGAGAAAAGGCATCATAGGCAAATGCAGGGGGGGTTTCCATCTGCCTATAAACCCCCCTCCCCAGCCGACACCATGACCACAATAGAAATAGTAATATAATAGAATTTTACTAGTGCTGCATTTTATTCTCAGTATCACAAAAGAAATAATTAGCACCACCTGTGGATCTTTTAACATGTATCAGCCAGTGATAAATAACCTGTGCACTAACTAGGAGATCTGGAAAACATGTATAGTCAGGAATGGTGCCCACATCTAAAATAAATACATTCAGCTCAGGCAGGATGGCCTACTGCCGCATCTAATGGCTTACTGTGATCGCTGGTCCTGTATATGCCGGAATTATGACACACACTATACTTTGTATGACACATATTAAAGCTGTTTAAGTACTAATTCTGCCCTCTTCATGGACTGGCCACACTCGCTCTAAAATCAAGCATTTGGAAACCCCCCTCTAGAAATCCTGCGTTTGCCACTGGGCATGATATTACACGGGAACCCAGTGATACTCTCAAGGCATGTAAGACTTTCAAGTCAGGAACTGTACCAGCCCAGAACCAGAGAGTGTTGTTTTGCTCATGTTTCCATAGCTAATTCCTGATATATTGGGCAGCACGGATGGTGTAATGGTTAGCATTACTGCCTCACAGCACTGAGGTTGTGGGTTCAATTCCAACCATGGCTCTAACTGTGCCGAGATTGTATATTCTCCCTGTGCGTGTGTGAGTTTTGTCCCACACTCCAAAAAAATATACTGGTAGGTTGATTGGCTCCCAACAAAAATTAACCCTAGTGTGCATGTGATAGGGAATATGGGCCCTCATTCAGAGCCGTTCGCTATTTGCGGTCATTTGTTCAAAAACAAGGGGTGGCTATTCAAATGATCCGTTCGCAAATTGCAGTCTGTTCACACCTCTAAGTCTGAACGAGCGAGCAAAACATACGCTCGTTTATTTGATAAAAACACCCCCTGGCCGCTCGCACCATACGTCATGTCCGCTATTTATTAGATTAATCGAGTACATCGTACAGCGTATGAACTGCTCGCTATTCTTGTGGTTGGTTTTTTCAACCGCTATTTTGCGAGCAGTTCTGAGTTAAAAAAAACCAAGTGACGTGGTCAATGACGCTGCTGTATTAATTATGCACTCCCTTAAAACGCCCGTTTTGACCTTTAAGCACGCCTGCGTTCGAATTCCACTCCCCCGTTTTCAAACACCTTCCCCTGTTACCACCCACATACGCCTCATTCTGTCACTCAAAATAGCAGGCACTCGCTATATAGCGTACAAACGATTTTCGGCCGCACTGACTGGTTCGCGCATGCGTACTAAAAACCGTACGCATGCGCAGATGTGCGAACATCGCTCGGAATGAGCGTACGGCCGCTAGCGAGCGGCTCTGAATGAGGGCCATAGATTGTAAGCTTCACTGGGACAGTGACTGTTGTGAGTGGGCAAATATTCTCTGTAAAGCACTGCAATATATGTGTATGTGCTGTATAAATAACTGGCAATAAATATATTACCAATAGAAAATCCAATCTCTTGGCATGTCTGAGTTATTATGAGTCCTTAGCTGGTAACTTATAAGAGATTCATGTCAGAGTTTTCCCGCAAAAACTAAAGTTACAATATTACTTGTAGCAACTAATTTTTTATATAGCTCAGCCCTTAAACTTCTACTTCATAACACTATGTTAAGCTTTGCTTGGCAGGTTTATAAAACTCTTTAAAACATATAAAGCAGAATGTGATTTGAAAATAATTAAAATATGAATACATTGCTTATATTGTCGATTTGCATTCAGTTTTAGTCTTACCTTCAACAGCTCCACTTCAGAAAAGGAATGATTGGCATACATTGTTATTATTACATTAGATAACAAAGATGTTACTTGCTGTTACCTAACTGTTGTACATTATTTGCAGTAATGGATTCTGATTTTTACTGCAGGGAAGAAGAATCTTTTCATGCTCAGGAACCAGGTGACTAAAATTGTCTCTTTCACTATTACAGTTTGTTTCTGTAATGGTGAATACACACGGTCAGGTTTAGCAGGACAATATAAACGATATCGTTTATCGTTAGATCGTTTATATCGTCCATTTTTTAGCCCCTTCCAACCCCCAAACGATGGACGATGCGCGGGCACGGTTGGCCGATAATGATAACGACCATCGCCCGTGCATGCAGTCCAACCTGGCCGATATCGACCAGGTTACTATAGGGACCCGGAGTTGTTTATTGCGGGTTGTTTAGTTGTTTGGGGGTTGGTGCTGTGCTGGATGTTCGATAACGATCATCCAGCACATGCTGGACGATCAGACAATGATATCTTTATCGTTGTCTGATCTGACCATGTGTATGCACCATAAGTAGCTAAATCACAGGTATTTTTACGAGTAGAAATACAGGCATTAGGCATCAGAATAATGAGCAGCAGTAAATGTAGGTGTATTGGCATTACTGACCAATATAATGCAATACAATACCAGGGTAGGGAACTTAGGGGAATAATGTCATCAGCAAATGAGACAGGAGGAAGAAAGTTTTGCTAAACAACATGTAAATAAGAAGGAGCTCTGAAATCTAATGTATGTTCCAGTCTGCAATGGCCTATTGTGTGCTTTACAGGGCAGGAAGATAAGGTTGTGCTATACGGTGCTTATAGGATGTGCTATAAGTGGCTAATGTCTTATAGAGAGTGTGTACCATATAAGAAAGCATTATTGGCAAGTCACACATTGTATTTGTACACAATCTCATTCATGTTCATTTCTATCCCTTTCCCTCATTTCTATGCTTATGTTGATTTGTATTTAATTATTTCTGCCTTTTGTTATACCAGACATAGCTGCACTGAATTCTCTGAATCTGATGGACGATGATCATACAGACACAGAGAGACAGAGGTATTTTGAATTTGTCAGCCTCTGTGTGTTATATTCAGTGGTCTGTGCCATGCCTGAGAGCTGGTAATCCACTTGTAATCCCTTTAAAGTGTGCAGAGAAAAACATCTTAACCCTTGCCTTATCTGAGTCTATTAACCCTATCTCTCCTCTCTTTTATGTTTAGGCCCCTATGGTTATGCTGCCTGAAAATATGTTCTCTACCTCAGTTTTGTAACAAAAGGTCATTATTTGTCTTTCCATGTATGTATGTATGTATGTAATGTATGTATATACGTGTTTGGGCCATATTCACTTAGGTGCGAAAAGTCGCATTTGGCGACAAATTCACGTGGCTGAATTATCGCCACATTTGCCAGTTTTGATGCAATCTTTTCGTGTACTTTCTCAATGCGCGCTCCCGCTTTTCACCCTATCCAATTGCAAAACAAACAAAAACATATATGTGCAATAATTGCGCATGGCGAAATTAACAAAAAGTACAGCACATTTGGGGAAATCAGTCTATACCCCATAAAAAGCTTAACTTGACACTAAATAGAAGTCTATTAATAGCCCTAATAAAAGTATTTTGGCTTCTTAAAGCGAGTCAAAGCTGTTATATGCATATATTATATTGGAAAAGATAATTGCTGTAGTTAAATTGGGGGTGCATTAAAATGGGTGCTAGTATATTTTGTGTCTATAAAGTGCAGTTTTAAAAAATTTTAAAAATACACCTGCTGCAGCCACCTGCAATCCTAAAAACGGGTTGGGTATGATATTCCGGTGTATGAGATGCTGGCAGTTGAAATACAGACCCCGGCATGTCAATCGTGCAGAATCCCGACAGAGTGAAGTAAGTACCCTAATCCTGCCCCTCTTTCCCCTAACCCTATCCCTCCTTTGGTGGTGCCTAACCATAACCTCCCTAGGGCCGGTGCAAGGTTTCTCGGCACCCTAGGCAAAACTTTTGACTACTCCACCCCCCCTCCACCTTAATACACACTTTTTTCCATCTCATCGGGGATATTTTCATTTTTAATAAACATATCCCGGCTATGTACAACCGGGAACTCGCTGGGACAGCGGTTGTGGTAACCGATATCCGCGCAAGTTACATCTCCGAGATTTCAGAGAAGTCTTTCAATGAAATTAAAGACTTCCCCGGGGGAAGCTGACACTGCGCATATTCACAGCGTCAGCTTCCTGGACTGGCCGGGGGATGTGGGGGAGAGATTGAAAGATCTCTCCTTCCCATGGAGACCCCATAGGCTGAAGTTGGTGTAAAATACTGGGGCTAAACACAAAAAAGCATTGCTTTTTGGAGTTTAGTACATATGGGTCAGATCGTATTCCTCATGGATAATAATGGGGACTGCGATCTGCAGTGCTATTTGGCACGTTGCCGGAGATTTCTGTAAAATCTCCTGCATTGTGCTATTAGTATATAGGAACAATGTATAGAATTATGCAGAAACTGCAGTTTCTGCATAATTTTATATAAAAAGCAGCTTGATACATATGCTACCTAAGATAGAACACACGCACATATATATATATATATATATATATATATATATATATATATTATACACATATTTATATATATATATATATATTATATACACATATGGATATACATACATATATTATACACACACATATATAAATGTACATTATATATATGCATATATATATTATATACACATATGGATAATTGGATATACATACATATATTATACACACACGCACATATATAAATGTACATTATATATATATATATATACATACATACATACACATACATACATGTATACATATATACACACATGTATACATATATACACACACACACATGTATATGTGTATATATATTCCCCAAGCCTACTTACCTCTGTGTGATTTCCTGTGTCCAATGGAATGTGTGGAAAGCCCCACGGTGGACAGTCCTTCAGGCTGGACTGTCTGTGGGTCACTTCAGGGGACAGCTCACCGTCAGCAAACAGCAATGAGTCCGAGGAGGCAGGAGGGCCGGGGTGCAAGTCCCAGAAGCTGCAGAACGCTGGAGGAGGTGGAGCGGCAGTAGAAGGCGGATCGGCAGTAGGTCGGAAGGGGTGCAAGACTGGAGGAGGCGGAGCGGCAGTAGGCCGGCCAGGTTGCAAGTGCCGGCAGCTGCAGACCGCTGCCCACCATGAGACTGGAGGAGGTGGAGTGGTAGTGGGTCGGCCGGTGACACAGTGATGTCACTGGCACCAGACCCAGCCGCTGGAGACTTGCTATCTTTGGGGGCCGGGTGTAGATGGGTGCCGCACCCGCCGCTAGGTTAAACAAGTTGCACCAGGAGGAGAGGCAAGGCAAGACCATGCCCAATCTCCAAGACAGCATGAGGGGACCGCTCCTGAGTGCCTAATGGAAGCGCCGGCCCTGAACCTCCCCCTGCTGGTGCCTAACCATAACCTCCCCTGATGGGCCTAACCTTAACCCCCTTCCCGCACCTTAAACCTAACCCTCCCCGGGTGTGCCTTACCCTTATCTCCCCCCGATGGTGCGTAACCCTAACCCACCCTCCCAGCAGCCTAACCCTAACCTTCGAAAGGAATCCCTAACCCACCTGGGGTGGTTCCTAAACCTATCCCCCCATCCCTGGGCTAAGTGTAATATTTTACCCGTAACCTTACGTGCCGCGCAGTCGGGATGCCAGACGTCGGTATCCTTATATGTTTGGCATTGCGGCGTCGGTATATCGAGGTCCGGGATCCTGTCCGACGTCATCTTAAATGTATCCCCCTAAAAACACCTGTCCCATCCATACAACCCCCCAAAATACCTGACCGAGTACTTTAAACCCATTTTCCAATACTTTTTAAATTTTCACCTCAAAAATGACATGTCATTACAGGTTGAGTCTCCCATATCCAAATATTCCGAAATACGGAATAATTTTGGCATGACTGAGATAATGAAACCTTTGATTTTTGATGGTTCAATGTACACAAACTTTGTCTAAGGCACAAATTATTAAAAATATTGTATAAAATTACCTTCAGGCTCTGTGTATAAGGTGTATATGAAACATAAATTAATGTCATTTCTGTACACAAACTTTGCTTGAGCCACAAAATTATTGAAAATATTGTATAAAATGACCTGCAGGCTATGTGTATAAGGTGTATATAACACATAAATGCATTCTGTGTGTATATTTGGGTCCCATCCCCAAGATATTTCATTATGAAATGCAAATATTCCAAAATACGGAATATTCCGTTATCCAAAATACCCCTGGTCCCAAGCATTTTGGATATGGGAGACTCAACCTGTATTAGGGGGAGTTAAGTTATTTTTTTTTTTTATATCTGAACCACGTCCCCACATTTTTAGCCAAAAATAGAGATTTTGCACATTTTATCACCTGCCTCTGAGATGGTGAAAACGTTAAGCTTGTTTCTGTCTATGGACTTTTCGCACATGCGAACACCCCAATAATTGGACAGTGCAATATGCATGTATGCGCGAATACTTCGCATCGGAGAACATTTTTTGCCAAATGCGACTTTTCGCTTCTAATTGAATACGGCCCTATATGACTTGCTAGAGGTTTTACACAGAGGATATTAAAACTTTAACTACCAGCCTCTGTTTTATTCCTCAGTTATGCAAAGGAAATTGTAGACAGCTCTCAGTGTCCTATAAATGTGAAGCTCTCAAAAGTGTTTAGTTATAACTTTATGCACTTTTTGCACCATATTCACATTTCTCTGTAATAATAATAGTTTTGGGAGATCTGCACTATTGTCTATATGGGGTATATTTACTAGTAATCATGTTTGGTCAGGAATAAGTGTGCTGGGCATCGTTCAGACTCAAGCGTGTTTTTCCCGATCAAACACACAGATTTAATATGAATCATGTTTGCCTGTCTGTTTTGATTCTATGGTGATACTGATCGTGCTGTATCATCTGCGAA
Source organism: Taudactylus pleione (assembly GCA_031769625.1). Lineage (NCBI taxonomy): Eukaryota > Metazoa > Chordata > Amphibia > Anura > Myobatrachidae > Taudactylus > Taudactylus pleione. Next base: position 5,552,706 of record JAUIMM010000084.1, read on the forward strand.
TTCAGTCGTATTTGCCTCTTCTAACTCAGCTGAGTACTGCACAGATCAGTGTCATCTGTGCAGCGCTTTGTGTGTAGTGTAAAGAGAGGGTTACAGATCCTATAACCAGCACCGGTTTGAACCAGCCGGGGTAGTAATGCCATAGCAGGGAGAAACACAGTGTGGGGTGGTAATGCCATAGCAGGGAGAAGCACAGCGTGAGGTTCCCCTGCCAAAGCATCCAGCCCCAAATTGGTCAGCCCAGGGCTGGATATCCTCTGAAAGTGGGGACCCCAAACACCCACTGAGACCAGCCCTTCCCTGCATGCATCTGAAGATGGTGTAAACTACAGGGGCCAAGCTTCGCTTTGGTACATAGGGGTCAGATTGTAGTCCCCATTGATAATAATTGCTAATTACCACTCTGCCAGTGATTTCTGTGAAATCTCCTACATTGTGCTATTAGTATTAGCAACAATTCATAAAATTATGCAGAAATTGCAGTTTCTACATAAGTTTCTGAAAAAAAAAAACTTGATACATAGGCCCATTAGTCATTTTAGTAATCATGGTAAATCTCTCATTGATTTTAATAAATGTTAATCTAGAAACCATTATTGCAGACTTCCTTATAGGGATAATATACATGCAAAAAACATTAAATAATCCTTACTGAATATTAATATTTATTATTCATTCACTGGAAATTATATGCTTACTGTAATTCTTGGTCTTTCTACAAAGCCGTTTGAAGAAACAGGAAAAGTTACAAACCTACACATCTTTATGATTGCTTATTTAAATGCATCCTAAAAACTTTTTCTTTTAATTTTGTTTTGTGAGTTTCTCGTATGTGTTTTGGTTCTGTGCTGCCAGTGTGTGTGGGTAGGCAGCCTTTGACTCAACAATATAACAGTAGTCATATGTCAACTCCCACTGGTGCCTTGAATAGGTTTCTACATTTCATCATTGCTTCTCATTAGCCAATTTAGCCAAGAAAAACTGAAATATTTGTTTCCTAATATCACTTTTTCTGTTTAAAACTCTGATAACAGAATATAAATCCTGAGAATGGAGAGTGACCAGTCAGGTAGAATAGAAACATGTTATCTAAGAGAACATAGTATTGGAAGTTAACTTAAAAAGAAACAAAACAAAGCAAATAGATTTGTTGCAGTATAAAGTAGCACTCTTGGGGGGATATTCACCGTTGTGCTCAGATTGGATCCATTAATTAGGTTTCTTACTCGCCATGAGTTATGGCTTCTAATTAGTAGCGGCAAAAGTTTACACTGTTGGGTTTGACATGGCAGCAGGCCGGTTCTAGACATTGTGGAGCTCAGGGCAAAAGTTCCAAGTTGCGATAAAAAAAAAAAAGAAAAAACTTTTTTTAGATGGCGCTCCTCTGCGCACGCGCTTCTGGAAAGGGGGCGTGTCCTTGTTTAACTCCTCCACTTCATCACATTGTGGGGCGTGCCTGGCACTTATGAATGTGCTGGGCTTCCCCCAAGCTCTCACCTCGTGGCGAATAATTGCCATGTGCAGTAATGCACCTTACACAGTATGTCTTACACAGTAATGCCCCTTATAACACATTATGCCACATGCAGTAATGCCCTGTATAACACATTATGCCACATGCAGTAATGCCCTTTATAACACATTATGCCACATGCAGTAATGGCCTTTATAACACATTGGGCTCGATTCTATTCTGCGCGAAGTGAATACCTCTGGGAATCAGCTCCCGGAGCTATTCAATACACCGCGCAGCTAACCCCGACTAAGGGTTTCTTATCGCATCCCTCCGAGGATGTGAGCAGAAATCCGACATCGCACCTGGAAAACAGCATCGCGCCGGGAAGTTAGGCCGGGGAATGCCCGTTCTCCCGCCTTAAATAGGGTGTTTAGTCGCAAGAACGGGCATTCTCCGACTAAACACCGCGCACAATTGAATAGCTCCGGGAGCTATCTTCCGGCGCAATTTACACCGCGGACAATTGAATCGAGCCCATTATGTCACACGCAGTAATGGCCTTTATAACACATTATGCCACACGCAGTAATGGCCTTTATAACACATTATGCCACACACAGTAATGCCCTGTATAACACATTATACCACATGCAGTAATGCCCTGTATAACACATTATGCCACATGCAGTAATGCCCTGTATAACACATTATGTCACATGCAGTAATGGCCTTTGTAACACATTATGCCACACACAGTAATGGCCTTTATAATACATTATGCCACACGCAGTAATGCCCTTTATAACACATTATGCCACATGCAGTGATAACCTGTATAACACATTATGGACCTCATTCAGAGTCGGTCGGTGCAGCCGCACGGTCGTAAGGGAAAAGGGTCCGGATATGCAAATGATGCACTCGCAGGTTGCGTCCTTAAGATCGGATCGTTAGCTGGCCGACCAAGGGGAGGATGCGGCCGTAAGACAAAAAATATGCCCCCTTCTCGTACGCATTACACGTCATCTCTGGCCATATAAGGATTAATCGAGACCATCGGTAACCATCGGAACTGGTCGTAGAGCTTAAGGTTGATCATACCCTCTCTTAATCACTACAATCAGGTCAGTGTACAAACCACCCATGTCACGTGTGCCATCACACTACTTTGTTAATTATGCACTCCCATAAAATGCTGTTCGCATAATGAGGCACGCCTGCGTTCGGATCTCCACTCCCCCGTTTTCAAGCACCTTCCCCTGTTACCACCCACAAACGCCTCATTCTGTCACTCAAACTACCGACCTGGCTGTGTTCAAGGAGAGAGAAATTTCAGATCGTAGCAGCTAGTTTGCGCACGCGCATTGCGAACTTTATGCATGCGCAGTTTAGCGAACATCGGTGGCATACGACCGTGCTGCCGCAACGACCGACTCTGAATGAGGTCCTATGTCACATGCAGTAATGTGCTTTATAACACATTATGCCACACACAGTAATGCCCTGTATAACACATTATGCCACACGCAGTAATGCCCTGTATAACACATTATGCCACACGCAGTAATGCCCTGTATAATACTTTATGCCACACGCAGTAATGGCCTTTATAACACATTATGTCACACATAGTAATGGCCTTTATAACACATTATGCCACACACAGTAATGACCTTTATAACACATTATGCCACATGCAGTAATGCCCTGTATAACACATTATGTCACATGCAGTAATGGCCTTTATAACACATTATGCCACACACAGTAATGGCCTTTATAACACATTATGCCACACGCAGTAATGGCCTTTATAACACATTATGCCACATGCAGTAATAACCTGTATAACACATTATGCCACACACAGTAATGCCCTGTATAACACATTATGCCACACACAGTAATGCCCTGTATAACACATTATGCCACACACAGTAATGCCCTGTATAACACATTATGCCACACACAGTAATATCCTGTATAACACATTATACCACACACAGTAATGGCCTTTATAACACATTATGTCACACGTAGTAATGGCCTTTATAACACATTATGCCACACACAGTAATGGCCTTTATAACATATTATGCCACATGCAGTAATGCCCTGTATAACACATTATGTCACATGCAGTAATGGCCTTTATAACACATTATGCCACACGCAGTAATGCCCTGTATAATACATTATGCCACACACAGTAATAACCTATATAACACATCATGCCACACGCAGTAATGCCCTGTATAATACATTGTGACACACACAGTAATTCAAATACGAGCGCTAATGGAAATGAATAAATAATATGTAGATTAAGATATAATGACTAGTGTGTTGTTAAGACTACGCCATCATAAATCCTATGACAATGATATCTGTATGTACTGATTGATTTGTAAATGGTTAAAATTAAAATAAAACAGAAGCACTTGGAATATTGGTAACAATAATTTGATAACAATACTGAATGTATGAATTGTTACTTATTGGCTAGTGTGTTTGCTGATATGCAAGCTTCACAACACTGTATCTTATTCACCTCTTTGAATAGTCAGTGATATATATTCGATTATGTATGAAGTGGGAGCATTCGATAAAACTTTAACCAATATTAGGAACACAAGGATAATTAAAAACAAAGCCAAAATTGCTTAGATAAAAAATGTTTATAGCTCTTGTGAGATATATGTTTGGAGAGTCTGTCAGTCTCTACCCTGGCTGATATGCCGCGAATGGATGCCGCACCTGACAGTGAAGCCAAAGGAATGGAGGTAATGCGTCACCCTGACTGTCCCTATCTTACCTCCTAGGCTTCTTCTGTTGGTGCGGCAGGTCTTCTCCTCGCTGCTGCCGTGGACGGATGCGGGAAGGGAGCCGCTGGTGGTGTCGCTCGGCCGGGGCGGGTGATATGACGTCACCCGCTTCCGTGCACAGTGCGTCTCCTCTATTATCAGACTCTGGTTCTCTCTTCACCTTCTCAAACGCGTTTCGTACCGCAGCGGGTACTTTTTCAAGGATAGGGTGTTCCTGGACTGCTGCTCAATTTATACGATTTTTTATTAAAATCCTCAGAAAAAACTTTATTGTTCCTTTAAAATTAGAGCAGGAAGTTCAAGCTAAAAAAGCGGTAACCTTGTGTTCCTGTTAAAGAAGTGCTCCCATGCTTATAGTGGTAAAGAATTATATGGATCTGATAAAATAATATAATTATTATTTTTAAAGTGCATTGTGTGCCCTAGTTAATATGTTAATTTTAATGTAACTTGTATTGAGATATAATAAAAAAAATTAAAAACATTAGTAGAAAAAATAGTTGTTATTCCAAAATTAAAAGTAGTAGTTATTTCAAGGTTCTTCCAGGAAGGCATTCAATTCTATATCGATATTTAGCCCTCTTGGTGTGAGGGTTCTTAATGTGTGAATCCATTTTGTTTCACATTTTATTAGAGTTGTACTGATGTTTCCTCCTCTCCAATTTAGTAGAATGTTCTGGATGCCTATAAACTTAAGTCCCCTTGGATTTTTCCCATGCTTTTCCAAGAAATTATGAGATACACTATGTGAATCGACTCCCTTTCTTATATTGTTAATATGTTCCATGATCCTTGTTTTTAGTTTTCTTTTCATCTGACCTATGTATTGTTTACCACAAGGGCATTCTAAAAGATATATGACCCCTTCAGTTTCGCATGTAATGTGCTCTTTAATTTTAAACTCATTCCTTTGGCCTCACTGTCAGGTGCGGCATCCATTCGCGGCATATCAGCCGGGTACAGACTGACGGACTCTCCAAACATATATCTCACAAGAGCTATAAAAAAATTTTATCTAAGCAATTTTGGCTTTGTTTTTAATTATCCTTGTGTTCCTAACATTGGTTAAAGTTTTATCGAATGCTCCCACTTCATACATAATCGAATATATATCACTGACTATTCAAAGAGGTGAATAAGATACAGTGTTGCAAAGCTTGCATATCAGCAAACACACTAGCCAATAAGTAACAATTCATACATTCAGTATTGTTATCAAATTATTGTTACCAATATTCCAAGTGCTTCTATTTGTTTTATTTTAATTTTAACCATTTACAAATCAATCAGTACATACAGATATCATTGTCATAGGATTTATGATGGCGTGAAGCACGTAGTCTTAACAACACACTAGTCATTATATATTAATCTACATATTATTTATTAATTTCCATTAGCGCTCGTATTTGACATATCAATCCCAATATTTATTTTACTGAGCTGCTTAAAAAACATTCACAAGCACAGAATATTTGTATTTTTCTTACCAATTCCCCCTTTAAATAATCTGCAGCTACTATGCAAACCACACTACTGACGCATAAATTTAGGAATGATAACCTCGATAACATTTTTTGTGAAGACTCCAACCCCGTGCTACTTCCAGAAGAAAATGAGAAATTTTGTAGTCAGTTTCTCAAGTTAGAGAAGAACTACATTGCAGAAACAAAACAATGGTGGGAGATAACTACATTAACAAAATACCTAGAAAAAGGAATGATACCAAGAGGATTACGTATCCAAAAAAATCCCACTTTCAATCCAACACAAAATGATTTCTTTAAAAGGTGGAACAACATCTTGGATAGCTGTTCCAAGGAATTAATTAAATTAATCATAGAAGACAGAAAAGTCTCTTTAACAAATATTAATGAAGAAATCCAAATGTATGAAAATAAATTTGACACATTAAAGTCAATGGAGGACTACACCAATCTAATAAAAATGACAAACGATAAAATAGAGAAGTTGGAAGAAGGAATTTTAAGACAAAAACAGAACAAATTCTTGAGAGACGTGAAAGCAAAAAAGAGCTTTGAAGAAAAAATAAATGAAAGAAGAGCCTCATCAGTACATGACACAAAATATACAAAACCAACGGAAAGAATAGCACACAAGAAACCTAACCAACAAAACCAGGGACAAAGATCCCATAGAGAACTCACTCAAAGGAATACAAAAATGAATAATGGAAGGAGAAAAGAACCATTAATAAAGGAGATCCCGACAGTACCAACAATACCGAGGACCTACCAGTCATATAATAAGAGACATTTTTCATACAACATAGAGGACCCATATAAACTTATCAAGGAATCATTCAATCAAGGTACAGAGGCAGCAGAAAAAGAACAAGGAAGAAACTATCGCAGTCTAATGGAACAAGTTGAAACAACAATTCCATCAGGGACAATAACAAAGAAAAGACAGAGAAAAGAAAGAGTCAGTTCAGAAGATAGCGATGAGGAAGATTTTTTAGACTTTGTTTGGGGCACAGGGAAACCACCAGAACATACAATGAAGAAAGTAAGAACATTAAAGACAAAAGAAAAAGAGGTGTCAGAGGAGGACTTAGAAGTAGAAAGAAACAGACAGGTCCCACGAATATGAACAAAGAAAAAAAACAAAGTATATTCAATTTAAGCAACAAGATTCTAACAGAAAATCACATAAGTCTACTCAGTAAAGGTCTGAAATTTGCTCCACACTCAAATATTAAGAAATTTAATCTTTATGTTGACACTCAAAAATGTATCAGAAAATTGTGCCTGAAGAAATATTTTGCAAGGGACCCAGTAACAAGAATGGATTTAGGACCACGCTCAGAATATGTACATACTTCATTTAAACCGAATTCAACCTTCTTACCATCACACATCAAGGGATCCCATTTCGATACGTTTCAGAAATTGGTGGAAAAAGAAATAGAGGATTTGCCAGAAAAATTTAAAATCAACTACAATTTGACCATAGCAGAGAAAAAAGCAATGATGAATTTAAAAGAAGATGATTCAATAATTATCAAACCCGCCGATAAGGGAGGGGGATTGGTGATTATGAACAAAGAAGATTACACAAAGGAACTAGAGAGATTGCTAGATCCAATAACTTATCAACAATTACCCAATAACCCAACAGAAGAATATAGAAGAGAACTATCACTCCACCTTGAAGAAGGGCTACATCTTGGAATAATAGCAAAAAAAGAAATGGACTACCTGGATGTCAAAAACACAAATATTCCTGTGTTCTACCATTTGCCGAAACTACACAAAGACAAGCGTAACCCACCAGGACGGCCCATAATTTCGGGAATTGGCTCTATATCATCAAAATTATCTAAATACATAGATTTCTTCCTCCAAGACATAGTAACGAAACAAAAAAGTTTTCTGAAGGACACCATACAAGTTCTACAGCTGCTGGAGAAAACGGAGTGGAAAAATAGCTATACCCTATGCACAAGTGATGTAAAGTCTCTTTACACGTGTATAGACCATGAAATTGGATGTAATCACACAAGACACTACCTTACAACAAGTACAAATATCCCAACAAGACAAGTGAATTTCATAATGGACAGTATTGAATTTATCCTCAACCATAACTTTCTTTGGTACAATGGGGGCTACTTTAAACAGCTCAAAGGTACAGCTATGGGCACTACATTTCACACCAAGCTATGCAAATCTTTTTGTCGCAAAGTGGGAAGACGACCACATTTGGACCAACAGCCCCTTTTCTGAATATATAATATGTTGGAAACGATATATAGACGACATACTGTTTATTTTGAGTGGACCAGAGAATCTTTTGGAAGACTTTATCAAATATATCAACGACAATGGTATCGGCCTGGAGTTCACCACACAGAGCAGCAAAGAAACAGTGGTTTTTCTTGATCTGGAAATATTTGTCAGGGGAGGGTACTGAAGACAAAAACACACATTAAGGAGGTAGATGGTAACAACTTCCTTGATCGCAGAAGCAACCACCACAGGAAATGGATAGAAAACATACCAGAGGGCCACATGAAAAGAATACGTAGAAATTGTACAGACCAAGGAGACTTTATACAACAAACGGAAGATCTGAAACAGAAATTTGTTGAAAAAGGTTATAAGGAAGAAAAATTGGAGAATCATATGAGAAAAGTCACGAGTATGAAAAGGGAAGACCTCCTACAGTACAAAGAAAAAATCCAAGAGAACCCTGAAGTTACCTTGATCACACAATACAATGGAAACCATAATATTATAGAAAACATATATCGCAAGCATTGGCACATTTTACAATTGGACCAGGACCTCAAAGGAATGGTTGGAGCAAGGCCAAGAATAATATACACCAGAGCCAAAAACCTAGAACAGGAACTTACCCAAAGCTTTGTACCCATCGAAAAGGATAAGGGAAACAAGCTGAATACAGGTTTTTACCATTGCCTAAAATGTAAAGCATGTAGAAATGAAAACTTTAACAATACAAAGAAAATTGAAAAATGTAAATCAAATAACACAGAGCAATAGTTTAAAATTAAAGAGCACATTACATGCGAAACTAAAGGGGTCATATATCTTTTAGAATGCCCTTGTGGTAAACAATACATAGGTCAGATGAAAAGAAAACTAAAAGCAAGGATCATGGAACATACTAACAATATAAGAAAAGGAGTCGATTCACATAGTGTATCTCATCATTTCTTGGAAAAGCATGGGAAAAATCCAAGGGGACTTAAGTTTATAGGCATCCAGAACATTCTACTAAATTGGAGAGGAGGAAACATCAGTACAACTCTAATAAAATGTGAAACAAAATGGATTCACACATTAAGAACCCTCACACCAAGAGGGCTAAATATCGATATAGAATTGAATGCCTTCCTGGAAGAACCTTGAAATAACTACTACTTTTAATTTTGGAATAACAACTATTTTTTCTATTAATGTTTTTAATTTTTTTTTATTATATCTCAATACAAGTTACATTAAAATTAACATAATAACTAGGGCACACAATGCACTTTAAAAATAATGATTATATTATTTTATCAGATCCATATAATTCTTTACCACTATAAGCATGGGAGCACTTCTTTAACAGGAACACAAGGTTACCGCTTTTTTAGCTTGAACTTCCTGCTCTAATTTGAAAGGAACAATAAAGTTTTTTCTGAGGATTTTAATAAAAAATCGTATAAATTGAGCAGCAGTCCAGGAACACCCTATCCTTGAAAAAGTACCCGCTGCGGTACGAAACGCGTTGGAGAAGGTGAAGAGAGAACCAGAGTCTGATAATAGAGGAGACGCACTGTGCACGGAAGCGGGTGACGTCATATCACCCGTCCCGGCAGAGCGACACCACCAGCGGCTCCCTTCCCGCATCCGTCCATGGCAGCAGCGAGAAGACCTGCCGCACCAACAGAAGAAGCCTAGGAGGTAAGATAGGGACAGTCAGGGTGATGCATTACCTCCATTCCTTTGGCCTCACTGTCAGGTGCGGCATCCATTCGCGGCATATCAGCCGGGTACAGACTGACGGACTCTCCAAACATATATCTCACAAGAGCTATAAACATTTTTTATCTAAGCAATTTTGGCTTTGTTTTTAATTATCCTTGTGTTCCTAACATTGGTTAAAGTTTTATCGAATGCTCCCACTTCATACATAATCGAATATATATCACTGACTATTCAAAGAGGTGAATAAGATACAGTGTTGTGAAGCTTGCATATCAGCAAACACACTAGCCAATAAGTAACAATTCATACATTCAGTATTGTTATCAAATTATTGTTACCAATATTCCAAGTGCTTCTATTTGTTTTATTTTAATTTTAACCATTTACAAATCAATCAGTACATACAGATATCATTGTCATAGGATTTATGATGGCGTGAAGCACGTAGTCTTAACAACACACTAGTCATTATATATTAATCTACATATTATTTATTAATTTCCATTAGCGCTCGTATTTGACATATCAATCCCAATATTTATTTTACTGAGCTGCTTAAAAAACATTCACAAGCGCAGAATATTTGTATTTTTCTTACACACAGTAATTCCCTTTATAATACATTATCCCCAATTCAAATTATGTCACACAGTAGTCCCTTATTCAATATATGAAACACAGTGGGCCCCTTTTACACAATGCCCAAATTAGTGCCCCTTATACACAATGCCCACATTAGTAGTGCCCTTAATACAATGCCCACAGTAGTAATGCCCCTTATACAATGCTCACAGCAGTGGTGCCCCTTACACAATGGCCCCGGTAGTGGTATCCTCCATGCAGTGCCCTCATTAGTAGTGCCCACAGTGGTAATTCCCCCATTGGTAATGCCCACAGTGTTAATGCCCCAATAGTAGTGCCCACAGTAGTAATACCCCCTATAGCAGTGCCCACATTAGTAGTGCCCACAGTAGTAATGCTCCTATAGTAGTGCCCACAGTAGGAATACCCTCAGTAGTGCCCCCAGTAGTAATGCCCTCTATAGTAGTGCCTCCAGTAGTAATGCCCACTATTGTAATGCCCCATTAGTAGTGTCCCAGTAGGAATGCCTCCATTAGTAGTCCCTCCAGTAGTAATGCCCACAATAGTAATGCCCCCATTAGTAGTGCTCCCAGTAGTAATGCCCCCTATAGAAGTGCCTCCAGTTGTAATGCCCCCAATAGTCGTGCCCCCAGTAATAATGCTCCCAGTAGTAATGCCCCTATAGTAATCCCCCCTATAGCCATGCCCCCAGTAGTAATGCCCCCCTATAACCATGCCCCCTGTAGTAATGCCTGCCTATAGCCATGCCTTCAGTAGTAATGCCCCCTTATAGCCATGCCCCCAGTAGTAATGCCTCCCCATAGCCATGCCCCTAGTAGTAATGCCCCCCTATAGCCATGCCCGCAGTAGTAATGCCCCCCTATAGCCATGCCCCCTTATAGCCATTCCCCTTTATAGCCATGCCCCCAGTAGTAATGCACCCCTATAGCCATGCCCCCAGTAGAAATGCCCCCTATAGTAATCCCCCCTATAGCCATGCCCCCGTGCCTCCCTTCCGAAAATAAAATATACAATTAAAATACAAACACAATACTTACCTTAAGCACCGCTCCTGCGTCTGCTGCCGTCCGGTCCGACCACGGCACCACTACTGATCTATGGGAGAGACGTCATGACGTCCCTCCCATAGTGCTCTCTGCGGGTGCCGGAAGCCAGAGCTCAGGAGTGAGCTCCGACTTTCGTCTGCCACTGCAGGGAGGGAGCCGAGTGCCTGCTGATAACAAATATCAGCGGGCGCCTGGCAAATGGAGCCTCCCTGCGGTGGCTATTGGGGAGGAGACCGGCGCTGTGTTTTTTTTTCCTGGGATTTTTTTTTTTCTCTCCTGGGAACTCATTGGCGCCCTCTAGGGGCCGGCGCTCTGGGCAACGGCCCTGTTAGCCCACCCCTAGAACCGCCACTTACAGCACATGCATGAACTGAGTTCACGTATGCATACTGAGGGGGAGGGGGTGGGTGGGTTCCAAATGGATCAGGGTTTTATGGTACCTTTTGCCTGCCACACACCCCTACCACATAATGTCATGCTGAGGGGGCAGGGCTGCCAGCCCCGGTAAGGACAGCAGCACTGCCGGGAGCATACTCAGGATGCTCTGGGGTGCTGTAAATGCTGCCAGCTGATGTTCCAGGCACTCTGTTAGCCAGATGCAGGGACAATAGGGCAACGTCGGTGGCGCCCACTGTGCCCTGTGCTCTGTGGGGCGACACTACTCGCACTCCCCTAGTTACAGCCCTGACTAGCGTCATCTGAAGATGGTATCAGTTCCCTCAATCAAACTTTCAGTTTTCGGAGTTTGATGAATGAAGGTCCTAATACTAGTGTATGGAGGCGGCCTGCCACTTCTGCACTGCAAGCTAAGCAGGTTATATCCATGATATCTCTAGCATGAATCATTCCTACAAAAGTAGGTGAAACATATTCTTCGCAGCTACAATATGGAATGATGAATAGGCCACTTAGTCCTAATGTAAGTTTGGAGACAGCAGCTGCTTTTGGGGTATAATAGACACAGTCTTTCTTTTGTCTCTGATAGGGAAAGTCAGATCTTGGAGAAAAGATGCAGCGAGGACGGATCTATGAATCTGCCTCAACTGAATCCTATTGAATCTAGGTCCTTATTACCCGCTCAGGAGGCTCCTACAAGCACCGCTTTTAGGTAACTCATCCAGTAGAAAATAGACAGCAAGCAGATGTTACTAGCACAGTTACATAAAGAGCTGACAGTGTCTCCTTGTCCCCAGCAGGAATGCTGAAGAGGAATCTATACTTGAAACCAATGCAGAAGGTAAGACTTTGTAATGTACATATAGATGTGATTATGGATACAATGTACAAATCTTCCTGGTCAGCTATCCCTAAACACTGTCCTCTGTTATAGGGCCGTCTCTACCATTGGGCCTTTTGGGCAGTTGCCCAAGGGCCCGAAGCATCAAGGGGCCCGCCGGCCGCAGCCAGTTTTTTTTTTTTAAAGCACCACTGTGTGTAACTTCCCCCACCCCCGGTGACGAGCGGAATCGTCCCCCCCCCCCACCCCCACGCTTGACAAGTACTCACCAACGACCCAACACCAACGCCGTTGTCCGCCTGCGGCAGTCAGACAGAGGGGGTTATTCAATTTGGATGCGGAAAGTCGGAATCGGCGATAAATTATCGCCGATGACATCATTTTCGCATGTTTCAATTATCCCCATATTCAATCACAAAGATTTTTCGCCGGTTCAAAAAGTCTTTGTTAAAAAACAGGGATAAGTTTTCACCATGTTTTACATGGCAAAACAAAGTGTAGAATTCGTGTTTAGGGGTGCAGGCTTAAAAAAAATTGCCTGCGCCCCTGGGAATAGCCCCTGACAATGAATTGTGTCAAAAAAAAGTTTAAAAAAAAAATAGGGACACCCCAAAAAATATATTTTAATTTTGGGGTAAAAAAAAAAGGGAAACAGTGGTTAAAAATAGCGCAATAGATTCAGGGGTATTCTGTAAGTATACGGCAGGTGTTTTCTGGAATAGGCTATTAGCGGCAGGTGCATTTTTGCAGAATTTAAAAAAAATAAGTTTAGGGACGTAAAAATATGCTAGCACCCATTTTCATGTACCCCAAATTTGATGGGACCAATTTTTTAAATAAAAAAAAAAAACCTAAGTGCTCTTCTGCATCACTTCTTTAATGTCGGGAAGGAAACACCTGCCGCGGCTATATTTAAAAATGCAGAACACATTCTGCAGGGGTAAACGGGGGTACCCACAGTGATCCCCCATGTCTAGACATCATTAGGGTGGTCCCAGGATTAATTCCCGAAAATTCCATTATTTTTCCCGATACTTACCTTTCCAGCGGGCACGCACCCGATACTTTATACCCAGAAAAGCTCCGATGTGGAGCGAAAATCCAGCACGGACTTTTCGCTCAAATATTGAATACGGGCCAGAGTCTCTCTGAGGGACGACTGCTGACTGTCTGTCTTGATGCACGAGCTGCAGCAGCGCCGCCCAGGCCAGCTGGCTCCTAGTGTGCCGCTTCCGCTCGCTGCCTGCCGGGCAGTGTCTGGAGACTGGAGCCGCTGCCGGACTGGTCACACGAGGATCCGTCGTTGTTTGTCCCGGTCTCTCTCAGCTCCTCAAGAGTCAGGACAGGAAACTCCTCTCTGCTAGGCGAACCACCACTGCGTCCCGACCGCATGACCCGGCCAGGGCTGTCTTAGGTAAGAGCCCCCTGGCCCTGTTTTCCATGACAGGGTCTGACTGGGCAATGGGCATTATTGTGTCCTTCATTAAGGTTGGGATTTGGAAATAATAGAGCAATCCCTCCTGTGATTATATGTATAACAAGCACAACTGAAAAAAACGGCCAGGAATATTACTATTACAGAATGGCATTGTAGTCTGCAGTTTTGTAGCTGTGTATATGAGCAGTGCTGTAACCCAGCAATGTCCTGTGTCTTATGGCACTTGTTTTAAGAACATTCATTTTCATTTTATTGACCATTTACTGTACATTTTTTTCCCGTCAATGGATGGGTAGGGGCATTGCTTTGCCCAGGGCCCACACTGCTGTTAAGACAGCCCTGCTCTGGTACCATTAATAGATCATGTTTAGAATAGTTTCCTGTTGGATAACATGTAAAATATTGTACATGATATGCTAAGGACATAAATACATGGCTCAAGTGCCTCCATGAAGTATTGACTGGTGTCAATAATTCTCACTGACTGTCTCCATTAGCTTCCTAAGAAGTTCTTGCTTCACTATGGTTGGCGGTCACTCAATTTACTGAATTTAGGTACAATGTTTATTTATCAGTAAGGAAACAGAGTTCAGCTAAACTTAATGTGAGAAAGGCTGGAGTTTCAAAAAGCTGATCTTCAGAAAATAATTTCAGATTGTAAGTGATAAAAGATATGTTTACGTGTTCAGTATGCATGTCTGATATCTAGGTGTGAGGAATGAGAGTATTCCTGTAACTGTATAGTGGTCTCCTGATATGTTTTAGCTGTCCTGATTCCCCTTTTCTATTATGTTATTTATGATGCTCTCAGGATCAAAATTGATGGCTGATGATTTTCTAGAATAGGATCTTTTTGTTTTATGTGCAGTGCTGCCCAGTGGTGCAGCTAGGGGGGAGTGGATAGGGCACACAGGATGACGTATGGAAAGGGGGGTCTGGCGCTGGTCGACGTGGAGCCGCAGTTCAAATGACGTGTGATGATGATCAATTAACACCTTTCAAATCAACGGTGCTGCGACTGTCTTCTTCATAGCGTGTTAGTATTTCTGTGTTGACACTAAGGATGGCCATAGGCCATTGATGGCTAACAACCTATGGTTGAAGGTTTTGCCATCAATGACGGAGATCCCATGGTTCTCCGCCATCGATGGCTGCCTGTTAACAATGCTTTTTGGGGTTTTCTCCTGATGCAGGGGGCACGGAACTTTGCCTTACCACTGCATTGTCACACTAAGAACTGCCCCTGAACCTAATTAGCTCACACCCCACCGCACCCCCGCAGCAGTGATGGCAAGCAAACCATTTAAACCATTGATTGTTCACCATTGATGGTTACATCTCATCGATGTGAATCACAGATGGCACCTTTGATGATGAACTCACTGATGGCCATCCCTAGGTGACACACTGGCTGCAGCATACACTGTAAGCAGGGAACTGGAAGGAAAGAGTTGAGGCCGTGGTGTTAGGGTGAGGAGCCTGACCGGACCAAGCCAGCGCCCAGCACTTCATTGCCTGCTACTCACTTCGACAGTTTTACCAGCAGCAGCCACCACACCTAAGAGCAGGGTACACGTATATATAATATATATCTGTGTGTATATATTATATATATATATAGTGGTGAGAAGGTGTAATGATTCCAGAAGGGAATAACGCCAATGACTGTAGAGCGGAGTATTAGGTAAGGAGATAGGTTGGGGGTACCCCTTGTGGACTGGTGATGATAACAACTGTAAGTAATAGGACAGTCCAGCTACAACCTTGAGGGCTGGAGTACTTGGCTAGTGGCAGCCGTTTTGCCTTGAGGGCTGTTGAGGTGTTGCAACCTTGAGGACTAGTAAGTCTTTGGTGAGAGGCAGCCTCTGGGTTGAATAGGATGCGGCTTTGGCCATGGCAAGAGGCAGCCTCTGGGCTGAATAGGATGTGGCTTTGGCCATGTAGCAGCCTTGAGGGCTGGTAAGCCTTGCTGAGAAGCAGCCTCTGGGCTGGATTGAATACAGCTTTGGCTGAGCAGAAGCCTTGAGGGCTAGTAGGCCTTGGCAAGAAGCAACCCCTGGGCTGAATTGGATGCGGCTTTGGCCTTGTAGCAGCCTTGAGGTCTGGTAAGCCTTGGCGAGAAGCAACCCCTGGGCTGAATTGGATGCGGCTTTAGCCGTGAAGCAGCCTTGAGGGCTGGTAGGCCTTGGCTGGTAGACGCTGGCGTTGGTGCGCTAAATTGTACACTAAGGATGCTGAGGTGTGGCCTATGTCGCCAGGTTGACACAGGCATTGGTGCACTGGATTGCACACTTAGGATGCTGAGGTGCGACCTATGACGCTGGGTTGACATAGGCATTGGTGCACTGGATTGCGCACTTAGTGCGGGTGCACTCTGTGCCGCTGAGATTACACAAGCGGCTGGGAGCAGGAATGCACACTGTGCCGCCTAGAATACACAAGCGGCAAACAGCAGATGTTGCCGCCTGGATGGTACAAATGGCAGACAACAAAAAAGCAAACAGGAGAACTGGAACTCAACTGATCAAACAGGAGACTGCCCACAACCGGAAACACATGGGAAAAGCTATCATCGGCATGGAGTGAAGGACTGGCTGCAATTTAACAGGTACAGGGTCCAATCAGAGCAAGTCCTGCAAGTCTCCCTAATGACAGACTCATGCACCTGGTCTGTGCACACAGACAAGAGAATCAATTAGGGTGCAGCTGACACACTGCACAGAGACAGATAGTAATACTGAATACATGAGATCAGAACACACAGACAGACAGGAATTGATGCAGTGCCCCAGCAACAACCAGGACTGGGAATTGTAACCAAAATGATCTGCTAGCCGCAGGTCCTAACAGAAGGGTGATCTCTCAGCTGAATTGCCCACATTCTGGTGGGATAAGCTCCCTCCAAGGGAGAGGAAAACAAGACCAGCACATTCTGCATGTACAATAGAATTTTGGAATTATGGGTTTTCTGGGCTGCACAGCTCAAAGTGGAGATATGGAAGTCCTTGTTTTCCAGGGCGCCCAGAGACAGCAAGAAGTCAGCAGCACAGGAAGGGTTTAAAACTCTCACACACCTGTTGCTTATTGCTCCTGATGCTGGGCATACTAGTCAGGCGATAGGCTGGGGTGGTGGTTAGTATTAGGGTGCCAGGACCTGGAGGGTCCAAGGGCCATGCTGGGAAGGCATGCGCAAACTGCTGACTGATTAGCACAAGGAGTGCTGAGACTTTTATGTTTGTTTGCTTGTTTACTTTTATGTTATGTGCCTGTATGTATGCAGGCCTAACCTCACGTATGCTAAAGTGCAGTGTCTGCTACCATTAAAAAGGTACTGCTTCATCAAATACCTGCCTGTCTGGAATCCTCACTTCAAGTACCCATTTTACTATATATATATATATATATATATATATATACATATATATATATATATATATAAAATGTTCTCTGTATTTTGTGATGGTCACTGGTGCTCTCTGTATTAGGATGTCACTGTGATGATCTCTGTATTACACGGTGGTCACTGTGTTGTTCTCTTTATTATATGGTGGTCACTGATGCTCTCTGTATTATGTGTTATATGAAGGTTATTGTGATGCTCTCTGTATAGTATGTCGGTCACAGCAGTGTTCTGTGGTGGGTGAGGTAATGTAGTACAAGCAGCAATACTTACTTTGAATCTTGAAACAATAGAACCTGCATCTTCATTCAGTAGTGAAGACACCCCAGAGCCACAATAAATGCAGCAGGATTTTGTGTAAAGGTGGGTACACACTATACAGATATATCTGCAGATGATGGTTGTTCGTACACACTGAACTACAATCATCTGTGCCTGCCCGCCCCCCTCCTCGCAGCTGCCGCTATATGTGTACGGGCGGTCTGCAGACATATCTGTGTGCAGCACAGCCAATGCAATATGTCGGTGAACGCCGACGTTCACTGACATATCGTGGGTACACACTGCCCGACGGGCAGCAGATACAGTGGCCGATCAATTGATCGGCCAATGTATCTGTCAGTGTGTATCCAGCTTAACAGAACTAAACATGTCTCTTGCCCTCACCCTACATACATTTCAGTCTTTACAAAACTGACATCTGTATCCAAACAAGCTGACGCTGACTAATAAACACTATGGGGGGAGGGAAGGGTAGAAGTAGAGCTGAGTTTTTGCCCTGTGTGTCAGAAAGTCTAGCTTCACCCCTGGTGCTGCCCATGCTAACACTTAATCTGTCAAAAGTAATAAAATAAATGCATTTCACATTTGAATGAGAAGCTGTTCAGGCAGTATCTGAAAATGTAACAATCATTTAAAAAGACCTCATTGATAATCCCTCTGAACTTTGGGCCTGATTCAGAGCCGCTCGTAAGTGGCCGCTCGTTCGCTCCGAGCGATGTTTGCCCAACTGCGCATGCGTACGGATCGTAATACGCATGCGCGAACCAGTCAGTGCGGCCGAAAATTGTTTGTTCGCTAAATAGCGAATGCCTGCTATTTTGAGTGACAGAATGAGGCGTATGTGGGTGGTAACAGGGGAAGGTGCTTGAAAATGGGGAGTGGAGATCAGAACGCAGGCGTGCTTAAAGGTCAAAACGGGCGTTTTAAGGGTGTGCATAATTAATACAACAGCGTCATTGACTACGTCACTGGGTTATTTTATAGCCAGAACTGCTCGCAAGATTGTGGTAGCAAAAACCAACCACAAGAATGGCGAGCAGTTCATACGCTGGTCTATGTACTCGATTAATCTAATAAATAGCGGACATGACGTAGGATGCGAGCGGCCAGGGGGCGTATTTTTTAAAAAAACGACCGCAAGTTTTGTTCGCTCGTTCAGACATAGAGGCGTGAACAGACCGCAAAGAGCGAACGGTTCATTTGAATAGCCACCCCTATTTTCTGGACGAACGACTGCAAATAGCGTCCGGCTCTGAATCAGGCCCTTTGTTGGCAATGAGACAGGTTTTTTCAGTGTCATTATTGGGGTTACAAGGCCACCTAGTGAACATCCCTGAATTATTCCCTCCACAGACTGAGGGCCCTGCTCAGAGTGTACGCTAATGCACTCTGCCCACTAGCAGCTTCACAAATCCAGTCTAGTAACCCTACGGTACTGCAGTATAGCTCCTGGAACTGAGATGCTGGAGCCATTTTTACTGCATATGGGATTGCAGTGGCAGGCAGAGGCATGCTCTGAGACTGCCACTACACACCTACATTTGAGTTGCCAACCCCCCATTGCCGCCCACAAGTGGTCCCTGCCTGTCAATCACTTTGCAAATAAATCCTTACTGTCAGCAACATCAGTAATGAAACTTGACGCATGCGCAGTTGTATTCAGAGGCATGTGCAGACCACCGATAATCGCTCAACAGGGGAACCATCCTTTTTGCAGCCATCCCTGAATCAGAACAGAAAAGGAATATGCCCGCACTTGGTTTTACCCATATCGTACATGGTACCAGCAGCATGGGGTCCCTTGATGCTGGGCTGCAGGCTTAAATGCTTTGATCAAATCATGACAAAATTCCCTTTGTTTTATTTGCAATATATAAATTTGCAGTATATTATTGTTAGCGCCGATAGCAAAAGTTTTTCTATCTCTGAATCAGACCCTGTGACTGCTGGGTATGGAATGGCTCTGCAATTCAGTTATGATTTGAAGGTTTTGCATCAAGAAGCCTGACCTGCTATGTGAGTGTGGAATCAGATCTGCAACTTGTTCAGAGGCATATTGTTCTGCCATGTTATTGCCAGACTTATAGGACTTGGGGCCTAATTCAGACCCGCTCGCGAGCACTGAGCTCTCGCAAGCGGATCGATGTTGCCCAAGTGCGCATGCGCACGACGGCGGCGGCTCCGTCGGGCGCATGCCCGAGACACAACTAACGATGGCCAAGCCGTCGTTATGGGTCTCGCACCAAAGGGGGCGTGCTGTCGATGGTGATTGACAGCACGCCCCCTTTGGTGGGCGTGCCGGGGGTGTGGCTGCCAAGACGGAGGCGTTCCCATGGGAACGCCTACCGTCTGGGGCCGGCCCCACTGACATCACTAGTGAAGTCAGTGGGAGTGCTTTTGGCTCTGATAGAGCCAAAAGCACTCCAGGGCTTGCGGCAACAAGACCCTACAGCAAGGGTCTTGTCGCAAGCCCGATGGTCGCAATGGTCTTGACCATCGCGACCATCATTTTGGCCACTCACTATAGCTGTGGGTGGTCACCCACAGCTATGCGAGCGGCCAGGAGGCCGCTCCAAAAAGGAGAAGGGACGGCCCTGATTCAGAGCGAGTGCTCTGTCAGAGTGTCCGGCTCTGATTCAGGGCCTTGATTCAGAGGGTATGCGTTCAGCATCCTGGCGGTCGGGATGCCGACTCTTACATTACCGGCATCAGAATATTGACACCGGTCAGAATCCAGGTACCGGCATCCCGACCGCCGGGATGCCGAAGGTAAGTAACGGGGTTTGGGGGAGGGTTATGTTTAGGGGTTAGGGTTAGGCACTAAGGGAGGAGGGTTAGCTTTAGGGTGCGGGTAGGGGGAGGTTAGGTTCAGGCACTAGGGGGGAGGTTAGGATTAGGCACCAAAGAGGGAGGGTTAGGGTTGAGAGAGGGGGAGGGTTAGCATACCGAACAACAAGTGTCGGTATGTTATCCCTGTCAGAATCCCGACTGTCGGTATTGCATACCGATTCCAATCACAGATGTACGCTAATGCCACTGCAGTTGTACATTTGTACGCATCGGCTGTGCGAAAATATGCAAATGTTGCAGCACCAGGATTTGTAGACTCCCACCGGTGGCGTTACAGATCTAAGCATCTGCGTACAAAGATGCAGCATCAGTCACAGATTAGTGACTGCGTAGAAAGGCCGCAGACACTGAAACAGCACAGCCATTTTAATGCATAAGGAATTGCATGTGCACACATCTGCGTTTCAGTCACCACTCCCCATTGCGGCCCACAAACAGTCCCTGTCTGACAATTACTTCATATAAATCCTCACTGCAAACGATGATGAAAATGAAATATACACAAAGAAAAAATAAAGAAAAAATACAGGTGCACAACTCCAAATTAACTGATTATATATAAATAAATACATTTTGCAGTAAATACAATAGAGGTTTTTGGCATAATCTTGGCCAAGCTTATGGGCCTGCCCACCATATCCGGGTAACCTCTTGTCGGGCAGGTCCCTAACATACTAAGGCTCAAATCCAGAGCGCAGGACACCCCCAAACTAGCCCAGCCAATCCATCCATTTTCTTTGTAACCTAATTAGTGCATTGATTTGCACACCTGGGAAGCCTGAGCCACTTCCCACTCAGACTAGCACTTCTACTACATTGGTTACAGCATGGAGTCTGGCAATGTAATATGCACACCAGTCAGGGCACAATATAGGTAAGTCCTGCTAATATTTTGACTGTGTAGTGCAGCTTTGGTTCATTTTTGGGGTGTGGGTCCCCCTAGATTGCTTTGCTGATCTGCTTCAGGGCACCGCACTATAACACATTTTCCTTTAACACATTTTAATACTTCACTGTCTGTTTCCTTTATATATATGTATTTCACTTTTTTACTTTTATGCTTTATATGCCGTCAGTGGCTGCTCTTAACACTTCACTTTTCTTATTAGAGCGGTGCTTTGGGGTGGATTGGCTGGGCTAGTTTGGGGGTGTCCTGCACTCTGGATTTGAGCCTTAGTATGTTAGGGACCTTCCCGACAAGAGTTTACCCGGATATGGTGGGCAGGCCCATAAGCTTGGCCAAGATTATGCCAAAAACCTCTATTGTATTTACTGCAAAATGTATTTATTTATATATAATCAGTTAATTTGGAGTTGTGCACCTGTATTTTTTCTTTGTGTATATATCAATGGTCTCCACAGGTAGCACCTCCAATTATATATATATATGTCCAGAATGTGCAGTCTGAGATCTATTTTCGCTGATGATGAAAATGAAACCTGAAACCGCGTTACTCAGACGCATGCGCAGATTACCGATAGTGGCTTAACTGTGTAATCATCGGCATTGTATCCATCTCTGAAGCAGACAAACTAGATATGTAGGACAGCATGTGCTTCCTCCAAGAACAGTCCCCAAAATTTAGAAAGCAGCTAAAGTAGTTTCTGACAGACTTCTATGTATAGTACTGGCAGGAAACAAAGATTTCTCTTTTACTGGGACACTTAGGACCTCATTCAGACCCGCTCGCAAGAACCTATGTGCTCGCATGCGGGTTGATGGTGAGGGCCTGCGCATGCGCAGCGCCCGCAGTGTGTGTGCGCTAGCCCCGGAGCGAGTGACAAATTCACTTGCTCCGGGGCTCGCTACAAAAGGGGCGGCTGTCGATGTTGATAGACAGCTCACCCCGTTTTGTAGGCGGGGAGAGGGGGGGTGGCTGTACAAACGGAGGCGTTTCTGAAGGAACGCCTGCCATTTGCAGGCGACCCTACTGATATTAGCAGTGATGTCAGTAGGTAGCTTCCTGCTCTGTTAGAGCAGGAAGCTCCCTGGGGCTTGCGGGAGACGAGACCCGACCCCAAGGGTCACGTCGCAAGCCGCGATGGTCTCGACCATCGCGACCATCACCTGGTCACTCGCTAAAGCTGTGGGTGGTCACCCACAGCTTAGCGAGCAGCCAGGAGGCTGGCTTTTAAAGAAGAAGAAGCAGCCGCCCTCATTCAGAGCGAGCGCTCGCATTTTGCGAGCGGCTCTGAATGAGGTCCTTAATCTACCTAAAAATAAAATAAAAAAAGATAAATAAAAATGTATTCTATCCAATAATAGCCAAAAAAAAGTACACCAAGAGGTGTAGGCAACCATTTGAGAAAGCCCCCCAGCAAAACACAAGTCATGGTCATAGTGCACATGGTTGCCTCCTCCAGCAGCACACTTTCAGCAGAAGTCCTAGGTAACTTTCCTTTCAGAGGGCTACCCAGCTGTATAATTGCCCCCTTCACCCTGCGCTGTATTACACATCAGGGATCCTATCAGTATAGCTCATATCAGGTTGCCGACATTCTGGCTGCCCCTTCCGGGAGGGAGCAGCCAGATTGGCTTAGCAGGGGGGCATAGATATAGGGGGCGTGGCTGGACAGGTTTGATGGCTGAGTGGGGGTGTGGCCACGTGATTGCATCATTTTGGTCCCGCCCCCGCTACATAATGCAGAGATTACCGGCATTGTGAAGCAGGGGGCGGGGCCAGAATGACATGATTCAGCGTGAATCGCGTCATCGGCCTCTCCATAGTGGGGTTTCTCTTATAACAGCGGGGGCGGGGGAGCTAGAAGGGTTGGTGGCCGCTGGGAGGCCAGGACCAGCACCCAATTTTCGGGAGGCTCCCAGTCGAATCGGGAGAGTAGGCAAGTATGGCTCATATGCTGATATGGGCTCCTTCACTCTCTATTTCTGATTGGGATACTCATCCAGGTACGCTCGCCTGTTGGATTTTCCACACACAACAATGCAGCATTGCATCTATATTAGGCATTAGGCACTCTCATTGGGGGCGGGAAGCATGACACATTGCATTTTGCATGCGATGCATCCCACCACTCATCGCATACATGCTGGTGTAAAGAGCTGTCCTTTGCGGTAGAAGAACTTCCAGATTTATGACCCAGAATTTTGTGCATACATCGAGTGACACACATATATAATTTCTCTGACCTGTTATGCTGGATGTATGCTGGATGTATGCTGGATGTATGCTTATCTTTGTGCATGCTGGGAAGAACTTTTGGGAAATGTATCCCATTATAGCACGCGTCTATCTTTGTCATTAATATTACTACTGTCAGTTTGACTAATGACTATGTATCACACTAATGACTATGATATCACACTATTATGTATTGTATTTGCTAGTGATCACACGGGACTAGTGATCTACATTGTTGTCATCTACTAAATAGCCATTGAATTTTATAAAACTATCTATCTTATCCAGTATGGGTATGGCTCACTAACAGTGACTCATATACTTATGCTAACCCTTTCTGACTGTTGGGGCCAAATATAATAGAGTGTGAATTTGTAAAAAAATGTGAGTTTAGCGCTAAACTCGCATTTTTTACTCACTTGCAAATGTAATAAAATTTTTTGAGCTTTACTATAACTTGAAAAAAAGCATCTTGCATCCAGATGTTTTCCCATTCTCAAGATAGAATTCAGGCAATGTAACAGAGTGTGAGTGCTTAACTTGCATATATTAGGACAAAATGCCTAGGGGACCCTGTATTTTAAGAATCAGCACCGGGCTATGTAAAGCCTGTCCTGGTTCTAAAAATACAGGGGACAAAATGCATAGGGGTCCCCCGTATTTTAATTACTAGCACAGGGCTTTGCTGAGCCAGTCCTAGTTGTGGAAATAAAGAGGACAAAATTAGTAGGGGTCGCCTGTTTTCCCCATAGCCAGCACCAAGCTCTTTATAATGCCACAGCCAGGGGAACCCTTTCATTGGGTCCCCCGGCCAAAGCATTCAATCTGACCACTAGCCAGTCCAGACCTGGGATCCCTGGGGAGGTGGGGACCCCCCAATAAAGGGGTCCCCCTCTCCAGGGCACCCCAGGCCTGGGTTTATAGCCCGGGGCTATCCCTGACACCCCTGGGCGGTGGATGTCAGGTTGATAGTGAATATGTGGGGTAAAAAATAGAAGTCAAAATATTGTTTTTTGCAGTAGATCTACAAGTCCCAGCAAGCCTCCTCCGCATACCAGTACTTGGAGAACCACAAGTACCAGCATGCGGGGCATTATGGACCCTCTGATACCTGTAGTTCTACTGCAAAATAAATATTTAAAAAACAACAAGACTCACACACTGTGACAGTACAATTTTATTTAAACATACATGCAAACTCACAAACACACTCACTATCAAACATACTCACCTGGTATCCCTGTAGCCATTCACGTCCACTTATCCATGTAGAAATCCATGGATACCTGAAAAGAAAAAACATACTCACCTATTTCTATTCTATTTCTCTTCGTTCCATGTAGGCATCCAGGGGGTTAAAAATAACAAAATGAATAGGCGATACCAGGATGGACAGAAGGAATGAGATGTGTTCACACATCCAATTCCTCAACGCAAATGACTGGGGACCGCGTGACTCCTGTCACTGTAGGAGCAACCAGCCAATCAGCGAGCGGCTCCATAGGAGCTGCCCGCTGATTGGCTGCGCGCCGGCAGCCTTTCCTCCACAGACTTCAATGGAGAGAAATGTCCACTGAAGTCTATGATGGGATCTGCTACATTATGATGGAGACTGCAAGGTTAATTGAAGTGAACCTTGCAGTTACCATCAAAGGCTACAATGTAGTGGTTCACACCACAGACTTCAATGGAGATTTCCCACCATTGAAGTCTATGGGGGAGACAGGCTGACCGCGCACAGCCAATAAGCGGACTGCTCCTACGGAGGCACCTGCTGATTTGCTGGTGGCTCCTGTAATATCAGGAAACACGTGGGTCCTTGTCATTCGCGTGGAGGAAGGGTATGTGTAAATATATCCTTCCTCCTGTCTGTACTGGATTGGGACTTTGCATTTTTTTTTTAAGCCCCTGGATTCCTACATGGACCAAAGCGGATGTGAACTATGCATAGGAATAGGTAAGTATTGATTTTTTTTTACAGGTATCTGTGATTTTCTACATGGACAAGGGGACATGATTGGCTACAGGGGTACTAGGGCAGCACAGATGGTATAATGGTTAGTATTACTGCCTCACAGCACTGATGTTATGGGTTTGATTCCCACTACGGCCCTAATTGTGTGAAGTTTGTATATTCTCCCTGTGCTTGTGTGGGTTTCCTCCCATACTCCAAAACGTATACTGATATGTATATCAAAAATGAACCCTATTTTGTGTGTGCATGTGGTAGGGAATATAGATTGTAAGCTCCACTGGGGCAGGTATTGATGTAAATGGCCAAATATCCTCTGTAAAGTGCTGCAGAATATGTGTGCGCTAGATAAATAGCTGGTAATAAATAAATTCTAGGTGAGTGTGCGTGTATTTTTTAATAAAACTGTACTGTCCCTGTGTGTGTCTTGTCTTTATTTTAATATTTCATTTGCAGGTGAACTAAAGGTACCAGTGGGCCCGTAATGCCCCGCATGCTGGTACTTGTGGTTCTCCAAGTACCAGCATGCAGGGGAGGCTTGCTGGAACCTGTAGTTTGCCAGCCAAAAGACAATATTAGTTTGTCTATTTTGTACACTACACTATACATAATCAACTGAGCACCCACCAGCCAGAGGTGTCGGGGATATCCCCGGGCTATCAACCCAGGCCTGGGGTGCCTTGGAGAGATGAACCCCTTTATTGATGGGTCCCCACCTCCCCAGAGATCAGCATCCTGGGCTGACTAGCGATCAGGGGTAATGCTTTGGTCAGGGGACCAGGTGAAAGGGTTCCCTTGGCTGTGGCATTACTCTCCCGCTAGAAAGAGTCCAGTGCTGGTTATGGAAAATACAGGGGACCCCTACTCAGTTTGTCTCCTGTATTTCCACAACCAGGACTGGCTGAGAAAAGCCCTGTGCTGGTCTTAAAATACAGGGGATGTATTTTTTCCCCCTGTATTTTAATAACCAGGACAGGCTGTACAGAGCCCGGGGCTGGTTATGCTTCTGGGGGAGGGGGCACGTAATTATTTTTTTAAAATGTTAGTGTAACTTTTTTTTAACACACAGAAGCCTTCCCGGATCTCACTGATCTGTGAAGGCTTCTGTATAACTCGCACCTTTTAAAGCTAGTCACAGGTCTACATAGGAAATACTCACACACATTCGCATAGTGTAGTAGCCTCGAACTAAAAAGTTTGCAGGCTATTACATTTGCGAGCCCTGACACCAGCTAGCACCTTCAAAAAATGCGAGAAAGTTCGAGCTGGTTTTTGCCTGAACACAAGTACCCTTTTACGTCCAGCCCATGGTGTAGTATTTGGCTATTATTTTTTTCGCATGTTATTCGTAAATTAAATAAACATTATGATTTAGATATATAATTAGGTAGAGTAAAAGAGAGTACTTCCTTTGCTGGCAGTACTATACTCAGTTTTTGCTCTCAGGTGTGCATCTCCACAGAGTAACTTTGTCATATCCATTTTTTGTATCTGGATTGATCTACCATCCTTGTCATAACTTATACACCTGTGTCTGTACCAGTGCAGAGGGTCCCCTACTCCCTTTCCATTGTATCTTAAACTTCTTTGAAGGCCTTAATGTGGGTTCATCCGAGCAGCAATAAAGGTGCATACACACACAACGATTTTTTGATCGATTATCATTAAACGATATCGTTTAACGATAATCGTTTGAAAAAATTGTTCACTTTCTGAGTCAAACGATGAACGATTATTGTTCATGCGCATTCACGTTTGAAGTTTGTAGTTCAGTCAGACTTGTCAACTCAACGATTTTCATTAAGTTAATATGCAAAAATCGCTTGTAGTTCATAAAAATCGTTCATTACATTTAAATGAACATAGTAAATGAACAACTTTAGTAAACGATTTTAGTTCATTTTTTCAAGGTAGAAAATCGTTTACTAAAATCGTTCATTAACTCAATCGTTGTGTGTGTATGCAGCTTAAGTCTGCTTATGGGGCCTTTGCTGAAGACAAAGGAGGCCATTAGACTATGTGCCTCAAGGAAGTCCATGCCAATTATCAGAGGGCCTGCTACAGAGATGGACACAAGTTGTGGTGATGCTGCGTCTTTGATAGCAGCAGAGATTAGGAGTTATGTTAATGTATCAGGAGGCGCCTCTGATTTGCTGCATGCATCCAAAGACGCAGCATCGGATCACCATTGCGACCATCGTTTGGGCCATTGGCCATTTGTGCCACTCTAAGGTTGCTCAGAATGTTGCTGAGGCCAATGAAGCTGTGTCCGATGATGCAGTCAGTGGCTTCGGCACTC
Source organism: Taudactylus pleione (assembly GCA_031769625.1). Taxonomy (NCBI): domain Eukaryota; kingdom Metazoa; phylum Chordata; class Amphibia; order Anura; family Myobatrachidae; genus Taudactylus; species Taudactylus pleione. The sequence goes on from JAUIMM010000084.1 coordinate 5,580,716, forward strand.
CCCAGAATCATTTTCTAATAAAAGCCCCATTCCCGTCCCCAGAAGCCGGCAGCCTGTCAATCAGGCTGCAGCTTTCCCCACACTGCGTCCGGAGCCACAGCACCATCGCGGCACATGCACACTGTGGCTTCGGTGCATACACAGTAAGGCAACCATCGGACAGCTGAGACCAAATTGGTCCAGCATCTGAGGTTGAGTCAGGCCCAGAGGCACAGAGAGTCCACATTTGCCCTTAAACTGTCCCAGCACTTTGTCCATGTTAGGAACACACTGGGCTAAATTTACTAACGAGTTTCGGGTGTGTGAACTCATTTGTGAGGGAAATCAAGTGTGGCTGTTATTTATTATTGCAGGGATAGTGTTTTTTTACAGAAGGGCTATATTTTTTTTTCATTTCACCATGCAATCCAGTAGGCTACCCTTATTTATGAACGAACGTTACTGCTAACTTACTTTTCATTTCCTTACTTTAAACTCTCCAGCAGCAGGCTACTGTGATACAGCACTCAGAAGCACTGTGGTCTGTTCCGTCCATAATTCCCCCCAGTGCACAGCACCCGGCAGCCCCCCCACCCCCGTGGACACCACCTGGCACCCCCCACCAATGTGGACAGCAGTTGGCAGCCCCCCACCACCGTGGACAGCAGATGGCAGCCCCCCCTTCCTCCCTCCTGCAGCAACTGGCTACCCCCTTCTTCCCTCCTTCCCGCAGCAACCAGCGGCCAACCCTTCAACCCTCACCCCCTACCTCCTCCTCCTCCCTCCCGCATGACCCACCTCTCCATCCCTGCGAGGCAGCGGCAGCAGCCTTCCTCCCACCCCAGCAAACAACACACTGGACTGGGAAGGGAGGTTGCTGCCGCTGCTGGGCAGGGATCCTAGAAGGAAGCCAGGACTCACGGAGCATGCGCCCATTACAAAAATAAATAAAACTTCCATTTGTCAGCGCAGTTTGGAGAGATGAAACAGCGCTGACAGGATTTTTAGCACTACCGCTAGCCGGTGAGCAAACAATTGATAAATTCAAGTTAAGAAAAAAAAAGCCGCGGCGAACGGTAACGCTAAATAACAATACATTTATCAATGAGTTTATCACTCAAAACTAGTGATAAATTTCACTTTTTATGATAAATGGTGCTCCAGCCAATCAGCCCCCAACTGTCATCTGTTAGAAAAATGACAGTTGGGAGCTGATTGGCTGGATCACCATTTATCATAAAAAGTGAAACTTATCACTAGTTTTGAGTGATACTCGTTGATAAATGAGGCTGAAACTCGTTAGAAAATGGAGCCCTATCTCTCTCTCCTTGTGTATATTAGCAATGGTGCATATGTAGTTCACGATCATTGACTGAACTACAGTACTTTGCAGCACTGAATTACTGGGCTTAAAGTTGCAATTATTAAACAATGCAGAAGTGTTGAAAGGGTTATACAGCCTAAAGATAAAATAGTAATATAGGCATTGCAAGATAGAATTATCTTCCTTTACATACTTTTATGTTAATTTGATGTTTTGATTTTTATGGTTATATATGGCTAAACGATTTAACAATATTCAATGACACTTCAGTTTTTTGTTTTGTAATGCTTCAGTAATGTCGTTGCAATGGTGAGTCATATCCTAACTGCAATGACATATAATAAAACATTGCAAAACCATTTAGAATTAGCTTTACAGCATTATTTAATCAAATAAGAGATTCATTGTTCAACTGTTTATATTCTGGAATGTTACATAAGCAGCCTCATTGCTAGTCATGGCAGCACTACGTAGCTATACTTTGGTGCCCTCCAGTGGTTGGCAAAAGACTAAACTAATTCAGATCCTTGGTTTTCAAATTCCTTTCTAATTTAGGCCCTCATTCAGAGCCGCTCGCCAGCGGCAGTACGCTCGTTTTTAGTACGCATGCGCGAACCAGTCAGTGCGGCCGAAAATCGTTTGTACGCTGTATAGCGAGTGCCTGCTTTTTTGAGTGACAGAATGAGGTGTATGTGGGTGGTAACGGGAAGGTGCTTGAAAACGGGGAGTGGAGATCCGAACGCAGGCGTGCTTAAAGGTCAAAACGGGCGTTTTAAGGGAGTGCATAATTAATACATCAGCGTCATTGACCACGTCACTTGTTTTTTTTTAACTCAGAACTGCTCGCAAAATAGCGGTTGAAAACACCAACCACAAGAATAGCGAGCAGTTCATACGCTGTACGATGTACTCGATTAATCTAATAAATAGCGGACATGACGTATGGTGCGTGCGGCCAGGGGACGTTTTTATCAAATAAACGAGCGTATGTTTTGCTCGCTCGTTCAGACTTAGAGGTGTGAACAGACTGCAATTTGCGAACGGATCATTTGAATAGCCACCCCTTGTTTTTGAACGAACGACCGCAAATAACGAACGGCTCTGAATCAGGCCCTTAGTTTTCAGATTAATTGATGAGAGAAACAAAGGTAATGCAAAGTGTTCTATGAAAACATTTATATATACACTTCTGAAATAATAAATGACATATAATAGTCAAGATTAGCATGTCCTGAGACGGAGGGACTGACCAGCAGAGGAGAACCAAGCTCCAACACAGTATTGCAGGGGGATACAACGGGGATGGAGAAAGAGTGGACTGACATGCACTGTACACAGACACACACAAGATTGTTCTGACCTAAACCATGGGGACTACAGGTGTCCATAGAAGGGAAGAGTTCCTCTACTGACACATTACTCATACAAGTGAAAGGGCTAGAAAGGGAGTAAAGGCACAATCTGACCAAGGTGACTGGCTATAAATCTCTCTGGATCCCCGTGATTACTGCTCACTGCTACGCTGTATGTCACCAGCAAGAAACACAACAACGCCTCCCACGATGGGCCTGATTCAGACTTGTACACAAACCCGATGGTTTGTTTACAAGTCCAGTGGTAGCTGGACTACGCACAGGGCCGGCCCTAGCCCAAATTTTTTGGTAAGCGAGTATATTTTTTGGTGCCCCCTATGCAGTGCCCCTAGTAGTGGTCCCGCCTGTGCAGTGCCCTTTGTGCCCCCAGTAGTAAGCCCCTTATATAGTGCCCCAGTAGTAGTCCTCCCTCTTGTAGTGCCCCTAGTAGTCCCCCCTTGTAGTAGTTATGGCCCCATTGTTGTGCCCCCAGTGGAGGTTCCCCCCCCCATGTAGTGCTCCCAGTAGTATTCCACCCTTGTAGTTCCCCCAGTAGTAGTCCTCCCTTGTAGTGCCCCCAGTAGTAATCCCCCCTTGTAATGCCCCCAGTAGTAATCCCCTCTTGTAGTGCCCCCAGTAGTAATCCCCCGTTGTAGTGCCCCCAGTAGTAGCCCCCTCTTGTAGTACCCCCAGCAGTAAGCCCCCCATTGTAGTGCCCCCACTAGTAAGCCCCCCCTTGTAGTGCCCCCCCAGTAGAGACATACGTAATAAAATACAAAACACCTACCTGAATTCCCGCTCCTGCTCCCGCCGCCGCTATAAGCTCCTCTGTCCGTCCTCCCGGGACGCTTTGCATTATGGGAGAGACGTCATGACGTCTCTCCCATTACTCACTGTGGGAGCCGGAAGATGGCTCCCACAGTGGGAGCAGCAGCAGCCGATGAGAGTCTGACAGACTCTCATCAGCTGCTGAAACAAACACACAGCTGCCGGCACCGGCAGCTGTGTGTTTGGCACTGTGTAGCGCTGACCGAACTCCGTCCGGTCAGCGCTACACACGCGGTGCAGCTGTGTCACAGAGACACTGGCCCTCATTCAGAGGCGGTCGGAGGATGCAAGCGGTCGCTCAGAAACTGGGCGGCCGCTTGCATCCTGACCGGCCGCCTCTGTTTCGGTCGTTAGGCTGTGGGTTTACACCCACAGCTCTAACGACCGCTAGGGTGATGGTCGCGATGGTCATAGACCATCGCAACCATCGGGGCTTACGACAAGACCCTAGGGTAGGGTCTCACTTGTCGTAAGCCCCGGAGAGCTTCTGGCTCTGTCAGAGCCGGAAGCTTTCCACTGACATCACTAGTGATGTCAGTGGGGCCTCCCCCAAACGGCAGGCGTTCCCATGGGAACGCCTCCGTTTGGGCTGCCACCCCCTCGACCCGCCTTCCAGATGGGGCGAGCTGTCAATCAACAGCGACAGCTCGCCCCCTTTGAAAAGAGACCCGCTACGACCGGCGCTGTCAGTCGTAGCGGGTCTCACGCATGCGCACGAAGGAGCCGGCTCCCTCGTGCGCATGCTCCCTCTACGACCGCACGGCCGCCTCTGAATGAAGCCCACAGTCTGCACCGCGGTAAGCCTCTCCACTGCTGGCTCAGTAAATTAATAAATCTGCATGGTCTTGGCCGCGGAGCCCTTCACTATGTGGCGCCTTACACGGCCACGTACCACGCGTAATCATAGAACCGGCCCTGACTACGCATGCACTGGGGCTGCAGTGTACTGTGATGTCACTGAGAGCCCGGTCACAGTGCCTTGGGTGCCACAGACTAATTGACAGCCTGCGACCATTTGAGGGCGAGGAATGGGTTACCACAGATCTGTTCCCCAAAACTGAGCCGTGACTCCTCTATTTTGTGGAGAAGCCAAAGCCAGGGTCTATGTCTTCTGACACAGATTTCCTGGCCATGGCAGAGGAGATCCGTCGCCCATTCTGAGTATGCTAAGACTTACTCAGATGGGCAATGACTGCGGCCGCAGCACTCGGATCTGTGATGCTGACAGAAGGGACTGCTTTCTGCAGACACGTCCTGAGGCATTAGCATATTTTAGCATCGCTGCTTTGTGCAAAGACGCTATTAGCGTACAACTCTAAATCAGGCCCAATGTGTCTAAACTAACAGTGAGGCAACAACAAGCGCAATGACTGGACAATTAACGGATCATTTAAGCTACACAACAAATCACTATTCAATGTACTGTTGTGCAATACCCTATTGGCTAAATACTACAACACAATACAGTGCTGTCACAATGCAGGACACAGCAGCAATACCAGAGACAATGCTGTAAATGACATTGCACCAAATCAGGAAGACACCAAAACTCCTACATTTAGTGGGGGTCTGACTAGTGGGGAAACCTATTTGCAAGTTGATTAGGGTGGTTATTTGTGACAATTTCTATTTTGTCTAATGCTGGGTACACACTGGCCGATATATTGGCTGAACAATTGATCAGCCAATATATCCACTGGCTGTCGACCAGTGTGTACAGACGATATGTTTGTGAACCGCGTACACACACAGCGGCAGCTGCAGGGAGGGGGGCATCCCCTTTCCCGACCCGCCTCCCTGCCAGCGGGACCTGCGGCATACGGATAGATGAAGGCCATTCAGTGTGTATGAATGCCCATCATCTAAAGATATATCTGCAGATCGCTCTATCTGCAGATATATCTTTTAGGTGTGTACCTACCTTAAGAAAAGAGGTTACTCACCCTTGATGTACATTCTCTCTATTTTTATATACAATAGCTTGCAAAAGTATTCAACCCCTAAACTTATAACAGATTTGTTTGTATTATAAATGGCACTTGCACAGCTTGGGGCAGATTCTGATTTGCACGCTGCTGCAACCACTTTAGTTTATTTTGCTGTAGTTGTGCCTCCGACTTTATGCTAATACTAGTAAAAGGTCTGAGAGAAGTAAAAACTGTCTGCAAAACACGTTGCAACTACAAAATTAGTAAGACTTTTATATTTTATGTTATGCTTTATTTTTATGCCTGTTCCTAAAGTTTTTATGCATACATCTATACTACTTTCTATGATTGTATATTATGCCATTTTATTACTTTATCTTGTGATTTGTGAGGTAAAACTGGATTCAATGTGCGTCCATTCTAGGAATTAATATATCTCTAGGACACTGCCATCTATAGGACACTGCCATATGGAATGGGCATTCCCTTATTTACAAACAGCTCATTATTTAGTAAGGCGGATTGGCCAAAAAAGACATTATAAAATGATATTGTGGTTTTAAAATACCCTATTTAGCACTGTAAAAACAATTTGTTGCTATAGAAATTCGATTAAGAAACCTCTTCTCATTGGCTGCAAACTAGAAAGTAATTCCATCCATTACATTGGCACCAGGCACTAACCTTTTTATAATACTAGCAAAAGCCCTTCCCCTGGTGTTCAGACATGCGTCTGAGTGTGCCAGGACTGGGACTCCCACTTTTTGGTTGTTAGATGCAACAATCCTGCTTGGTGCATCTTTAAACGCAACTATCGGTCACAACATCAGGACTTGCACCAACCCCACACTAGGTGCCAATTCTCCATCAGAGTATGGCTTCCAATGTGAGCGATTATGCTTCTGAAATTGCAACCAGTTATTCAACACTCCTATAACATGCTCATAAGACAGTGCATCTCTGTGTGTCTGAAAAGCCACCTCCCTCTCACCACCCAGGAACACCAACTGGTTACTTGACTGTAGAAAAAAATGCTGATTGGATAAGTACCAAAAAGGAGAGGACTGCGCTATAGGTGGAAAAGTATAATTAATATATATATGCCTGCGCTCAGGATCCTGGCGGACAGATTCGCTGGCATGGGGATTCTGGGTTAGGGCTAGGATACCGACACTTGCCGGTAAGTTTTCTAACGGTAGCATCTAGATGCCCTTCACCGACCGAATGGTACAAATTTCCACTATCAGGGGTCAGGTACTCCAGCTGAGATGAGATAACAGAGCTGTGAGGGCATGCAACTGCACTTCCGCCCTCACTCCACGTCACGTCCGGGTCCTTAGGATGAAGGGGAAATATATGACAGGTTGAAACCAGGAGAAAACACTAATACAGTATACAGTATTTGCCTGGTTTGTTCCAGGACCATCTACTAGGGCACTGATAGCCAACCTGCTACACTTTGGGGGCCACATTGGGTGGCCCTCTATCCTTTAATGGCCGCACATGTGGATACTGTAATAAAGATGATGCTATGTCCTGCTAGTATGATGGGGATCAATGATAAATGTGAAACAATATATGTTCAAAAACGTCCTGCACAATATGACCAACGTTCTCCATTTCCATTTAAAGTATCACCAGTATGGTGGCAGCTTCCCTTTAAATTCACCTCTTTCCAGTAGGCTTCAGATTTTCTAGATGTTTGAACAGATAAGGGGGCGCACAATGGCACAGTGACAAGTAAAAGAATTAAAAAAAACTTTAACAGTAGTAATCGTACATCTAAGTTTCCAATGTTAAGCTAATCACCAGCCAATCTCCGAAACCTTAGCATTACTGATTGCTCCTTCTTCTTGCTCCTGTTTCTTGTTATCTCCTCCACCCAATTAGACCTGGTTACCTCCTGGTCATTGCTCAACACATATCATTTTGCAGCTTCGTCAGGAGCATTTTGGGATCACCACCAGAGCATTCTTTTATCTCCCTTGTTTCCCATTGGTCAATCCATTAGCAGGCCAAAAAGTACTCACAGCATTCATAATTAATTTTCCAATTCTTCAAGCTCAACTTATATGCACATATAGTGTTCTAGCTGTCACGCTTGGCACTGTAGTATTGAAAGACGAGGTCTGCGGTAAGAATCGAAGGCGAGGGGCCTGAATATATGACCTCCTCATTCACGGGTCTTGGTCGTTGGCTAGACCTGGGCAATGATGCGGAGTCTAACTTACAGGGAGGTGTTCACCAGTGACCCCTCCAAGCGAGATATGGGTTTAGATATGGGTTTAGCTGCACCCTGCAAGCAGGTCGCGGTCCTAGCCCCGCGGGAATAGAGACTCAAATATCCGTGGCCCCAGGAAGATGCCTAACGAAGGCACATACAAAAGGGGATACACTGGAAGATGGTACCCAGGGAGGGGTACTTGGGTATGCTCTATATAATAGGTTGGCACTTGAGGTGCACTTCGGTAGTGCGGCCAGACGCACTTTAGCACAATCTCCTTGCACTTGAGGTGCACTTAGGTAGTGCGGCTAGACACACTTTTGCACCCACAGTGGCACTGGAGGTACACTTAAGTAGTGCCGCTAGACGCACTTAGCACCCACGGTGGCACTGGAGGTAGTACTCCGACTGCGGTGTACTGACGCACTCTAGCGTCAAGGACGGTACTTTAGTAACTGGCACGCAGGCTGGGGTGTTGGACGCACTGATGAATCCACCAGCCTACTGAGTAGGTCTTACCTGTTACAGACACAGCGGGTCTACAGACACACAGGGGTAAATTTACTAAAGTGAGAGTTTTTAGTAGAGAGTTTTAAAAGTGATATTGCCCATAGCAACCAATCAGATTCTACTTAACATTTAACTAGCACCTTCTAGAAGATAATAGCTAGAATCTGATTGGTTGCTATGGGCAACATCACTTTTAAAACTCTCTTCTAAAAGCTCTCACTTTAGTCAAATTACCCCAGAGTGTCTAATTTATGCACACCCAGAAAACATGTTTAAACGGTCCTAACATGCCTGCGTTTCTCTAGCTACCCCCTAATACCTTCCCCAAATGCTGACTACCTGTCACTCACTTTGCAAATTAATCCTTTGTGCGAACGTAATTAGAATACAATCGCTTAGCATGCGCAGTGCGGTTTATACGCTCAATCTGATTAAACAAAACATCATTATTTGCATACAAACATGAATCAGGTCCTTAGTCTTAATTTCACTACAGATGGTTTTATTTAGACTGAACTGTATGTTCTTCCATTAAGCCTTCCATACATTTAAATACGGATGCAGAGGACGCCATATTCCAGGGTCCTTTCATGAATGATTCTTAACTTTCAATAGCATACAGATTACAATTAATAAATTATACAATATTTTCCAAGCTAGTGTTGGAATCCAAGTGGGTACATTACTACACATTACATTAATCTATCTTTATATAAATAATTTTTACTATAAAATATAATACACATATCTCCCTTTTTTGGGTGCTAGCAGCAGCTTTTCCATTAGATATATGAATACAATATTAAAATTTCAGAACACATATATTAAAAAATACTTTAAAACATACATTAAAAATGTTTTCATAGAAATGGGACTAAGGACCTCATTCAGAGTCGGTCGAAGCGGCCGCACGGTCGTACGCCACCGATGTTCGCTATACTGCACATGCGTAAAGTTCGCAATGCGTGTGCGCAAACTAGTCGCTACGATCAGAAATTTCTCTCTCCTTGAACACAGCCAGGTCGGTAGTTTGAGTGACAGATTGAGGCGTTTGTGGGTGGTAACAGGGGAAGGTGCTTGAAAACAGGGGAGTGGAGATCCGAACGCAGGCGTGCCTGTGCTTGAAAACAGGGGAGTGGAGATCCGAACGCAGGCGTGCCTAATTATGCGAACGGCGTTTTATGGGAGTGCATACGTTTTATGGGAGTGCATAATTAACAAAGTAGCGTCATGGCACATGTGACATGGGAGGTTTTTACACTAACGTGATCGTAGAGCTTAAGAGAGGGTATGGTCAACCTTAAGCTCTACGACCAGTTCCGATGGTTCTCGATGGTCTCGATTAATCCTTATATGCCCGGAGATGCCGTGCAATGCGTACGAGAAGGGGGGGTATTTTTTTTAATTACAGCCGCTTCCTCCCCTTGGTCGGCCAGCTACCGATCCGAACTTAGGGACGCAACTTGCGAGGGAATCATTTGAATATCCGGCCCCTTTTCCCGTATGACCGTGCGGCCGCTTCGACCGACTCTGAATGAGGTCCTAAGTCACGTTTCATTTAACCCTGCTGGAATAAGGATCGTTAGGCTATATACCCAATAGTATCCTCTGCTCGTTAGTTTTTTTTATCCTGTCTCCTCCCCTCGCATCCATTAACACATGCTCAATGCCTTTAAATGAAAAATTCACTAATGATGATTTTTGATAATCTTTAAAATATCGGGGTATACTATGATTTTGAACCCCATTCTTAATATTTCTTACATGTTCTAAAAATGTATTTTCAGTTGCATTTTGGTTTTCTAATGTGCCAGATGATGCATTCCTGTGCTGTGATCGCATCTTGCAATGCCATCAGGGGCGGTCCATGCCCAGATCGCATTGAAATGCAATCATTACCTCTCTGGAGTCCCTGCATGCCCTACACACTCTGAGCACACTCTAGTGCCCAGAGTCTACAAGTCTATCAGTGCGGCGCTGTGCTCAGTGCGCTGCCGACAGACGGACCGAACGGAGGGGGCCCGTGAAGGTGAATGCACACGGGCCCCCTCCTCTCATGAAACGCCCCTGCCCCCTTGTGTTATTTTTACTTGCTATTATCAGTTTATCTTTATCGGGATATGTACATTCTCTAGAGCAGTAGCAGGTCTCTGCTTGTTCATCAAATTTCCCTAATCTTGAACAATTTCATCTTATTCTTGTTACTTGGGATAGATAGATAGATAGATAGATAGATAGATAGATAGATAGATAGATAGAGTATTTAGCTACAATGTTTAGCCTTGGTGCAGAGACACTTGTGTGTGATTTAGGTATTGCACAAGGAGGCGCCCTTGTTCTCTTGTTATTTCAGTCCTGTCCTGGATCTCAGTGTGATCTGTACAAGGCTGCTGCCCATCATGTATGTGATGTGCCTGAGATACTCGCTGTAAACAATCATTTTTCCAATTTCAAGATTGTGTAAACATTTTGTTCTCTTTTCTATTTCAGACTTAAATGAAGAATTATTTCACAGAGAAAATGAATCAGAGAAGCCAAATCAGGAGTGGTCAGACTCAGAAGACAATGTTCACTCTTTCTATGACTGACTGCATCAATTAATCAGTATGCGGCCACATTTAGGGGCTTTTTATGCTAAATTGAGAATGTTTTTAGAATGGGTATTAAGTATAACATGTAATTCAATAGTTTACTGGGACTGTTGTATGGGAGGTATGATCGTTAGGAACAGTCTTACTAATTATATTGAGCAATCAAAGAAGATCTATAGTGGTCATATAAGAACTGCTAGGAAATTAGGAATCTTTATTATATATCTGGGGAAGCTTTGTAAGTGACATTATTGTGTATTGGTATGTAAATATAAGGATGCAGTGGACAATGAATACTTTAGCTTATAATAAAAGAGGAGCATAATGACAGCTTGCAGTGTATTATGATAAAATAAAACCAGTATGGGCCTGATTCCGAGTTGCAGGTAAGTCTGATTGCTGCTGCATCTTGTGATTAGCGCACTGCACATTCATCACTGGCTGCCTACGCCTATGTACAAGCTTAATCAGAGCTGTAGCATGTCTGCTTTTCCTCTGAGACTGCTGAATGGATGTTAAGGTGGGTACACATTAGACGATATGTCGTCCGATCTGGCGGATCAGACCAGCATATCGTTCACATTGCCAAATGTGTAGCCACTATGGACAACCATAAGCACTCCCGCAGGTCGTCCTTCAGGGTAATTTTATCGGCCTGAGCATGTAGGGCTGACGGAATGACCCAGCTGCCGATACCAGGCAGGTGAATGGAGCTGGTGCCTGACATATCGCACGGTCGGGCACCAGATTGTGGGCATGTATGAGAGCTGTACCGTGGGTGTGCTGTGGGCATGTATGAGAACTGTAATATGAGTGTGCTGTGGGCATGTAGGAGAGCTGTACCATGGGTGTGCTGTGGGCATGTATGAGAACTGTAATTGTAATGTGGGTGTGCTGTGCACATGTATGAGAGCTGTACTGTGGGAGGGGATGGGTATGGGATGCTTGCGCTCAGGATCCTGGCGGTCAGAATCCCAATGCCGGCACCCTGACCAGATTACAATCCCGATGCTTCCAGGTAAGTAAGCCTAATCTAACCCCTTACCCTATCCCTCCCCGCAGGCTAAACCTAACCTCCCCCTAGTGCCTAAATCTAACCTCCCTTCCCGCAGCCTAAACCTAAGCTCCCACCCGCAGCCTAAATCTAACCTCCCCCCAGTGCCTAAATCTAACCCTCCCTCCCCGCAGCCTAAACCTAAGCTCCTCCCCGCAGCCTAAACCTATCCTCTCCCTTGCAGCCTAAACCTAACCTCCCCCCCACAGCCTAGACCTAACCTCCCCCTTGCAGCCTAAACCTAACCTCCCCCCCCCGCAGCCTTTACCTAACCCTCCCCCTATTGCCTAACCCTATTCCTCCCCCTAACCCCATTACTAACTTTCGGGATCCCGGCGGCTGGGATGCCGGCGCCCGTACTCTGTTAAGTCTCTGTATTTCGGCATCTGCATTCTGAAAGCCGGGATCCCAGCGGTTGGGATTATAACCCCATCCCCCGTGGGTGTGCTGTGGGCATGTAGGAGAGCTGTACCGTGGGTGTGCTGTGGGCATGTAGGAGAGCTGTACCGTGGGTGTGCTATGGGCATGAAGCCAGAGGTACTGCATATTCTGTGTCATTCGTATTCAGAGTAAATGCTAAATGCAGTCAGATCTCCAGCACCTAGCATGGGACAGTTGTATGTGTAAATGATAGTCAGTTTCACGGACAGAGGAGTGAAGCGGTTGAATCACATACATGCAAACTACTCACAATAAGGGTTTATATTTGTATTAGCATACAGACCTCATTCTGTTCACTGCAGGTATTCGGAATTACATTCACATTAAGCGCGAATCAGAATTAGGCCGTATATGTGCCATTGTAACAAGCTTTATTGACGACCCTGTTTTCATGCTCAAAAATGCTGCTCCTGTCCTTAATTGTATTAACAAAACAAATTATCTTTATTATATGGAGTCATAGGAAATGCAGGTGGCTGCAAGAGTATATGGAAGGATAGGAGTTGTTTTATGGAATGGTAGGGGAAATTATACAGACCTGTAGTTATAGTGTTGTTATAGTCTTTGTGAGGTTTGTATGGATTAACTTGAGCGCTTGTATATACCTCAGTAGGGATAATGGGATCCAATCCATCTGCTCCTCTTTATGAACTGTTTAAATTTATGAGCTACATTTCATTAATGCACCAGCTAATGATGGTGATTGTGCCTCTGTCCAATAAACTGTGTTTATGTGCATTTTCTGTCCCTGAAGAGAACAAAGGCTCCATGTATAGCAGTAAGCCTGATACACAAAGCAAAAGTCATTTATAAGTAGCCGTACATAACTCACATAGCTGGACATTTGTATCTGTTTAAACAGCAACAAACGGTACAGGCTTCATTGTGCAACAATTAGATTTAGATGATAGAGATACAAGTGGATTAAGGGGAATAATAAATAACTTTTATTAGTGCCATCTGACATAGGATTGTCTTCCATATCAGGTGTGATGTCCCAGGGACGAGGTATTCTTCATATGACAATGACTCATCCTAGTATACAATAGGCAAAGGGTCTAGATGACTTGTCAATCAAGATTCCAGGGCTATAGAGAGGGGGTGAGGAGGAGGCGATGGAGACACAGGTGGTGGAAGAGTTAGATATACCATTCTGCATAGATAAAGGTCAGCACAGTGTCACTTCACAAACTCATCCCATTGTTTCAACAGACTCATCTTATTAGAAGAGGCTAAAATGTATGGTGCCCCAATGTCTGTTATAGGAGAGGTATGATCCCTGATGGCTAATGCTGGGTACACACTGGCAGATATATTGGTTGATGAATTAATCGGCAAATATATTGTGTGCGTTTGCCAGTGTGTACCAGCAATATGTCTGTGAATGACGTCATTCACAGACATATCGCATCAGCTGTGCTGCACAGCTAATGCCCAATATATCAACCGCCCATACACTTGCAGCAGTGGCCGCAGGCAGGGGGTGCGACGTGATTCCTTGCCAGCGGGACCTGCAGCCAGAGGACAGATGATGGTTGTTCAGTGTGTATGAACAACCATTATCTGCAGATATATCTTTGGGTGTGTAGTCAGCTTTAGTGTTAACTGGGAAGACAAATGTTTTCCCTGGCATACATGTGTCTTCCCAGTTAACACTAACTAAGAATGTATCCTAGTGGGTATGCGTTCTCATGTGTGCCAGGGAATTTAGATTATACACTTTAATGGGGCAGGGTCTGATGTGAATGACACATATTCTCTGTACAGCACTGTGTAATTTGTGACGCTACATAAATAAATAAATAGTAATAATAATGTCAAAATTATGCATGTTGAAGGTGAGAATTGTGACAAAATTGTCTAACCCTAACCACAGCATAACCCTAACCTAACCACAGCCTAACCCGTAACCCTCACCACACCCTAATCCTAACCCTCACCACAGCCTAACCCTAACTACAGTCTAACCCTAACCACAGCCTAACCCTAGGATATAAAATTAATATAAACGGTCTGCGCTCCTAAGAAGGGTTCGTGTTGTACCACTAGCTGCTATCCCAAAGGGTTGTCCTTCCTTCCCAAAATTAGAACCGTAAATATATAAAAGAGGGAAGCGCTCTGTGGTGGACAAAAGGGGAGTTAATACTAAAGCAAAAATTTGAATGGGTTGACAAGGGGTATAGGGCCTGATTCAGAGCCACTCGCAAGCGGCAGCTCGTTCGCTCCGAGCGATGTTTGCCCAACTGCGCATGAGTACGGATCGTTATACGCATGCGCGACCCAGTCAGTGCGGCCGAAATTCATGTGCTCGCAAAATAGCGAATGCCTGCTAATTTGAGTGACAGGATGAGGCGTATGTGGGTGGTAACGGGGGAAGGTGCTTGAAAACGGGGAGTGGAGATCCGATCGCAGGCGTGCTTAAAGGTCAAAACGGGCGTTTTATGGGTGTGCATATTTAAAACAGCAGCGTCATTGACCACGTCACTGGGTTTTTTTTTAGCCAGAACTGCTCGCAAAATTGTGGTAGCAAAAACCAACCACAAGAATAGCGAGCAGCTCATACCCTGTTCGATGTACTCGATTAATCTAATAAATAGCGGACATGACGTAGGATGCGAGCGGCCAGGGGGCGTAGTTTCCCAAAAAACGACCGCAAGTTTTGTTCGCTCGTTCAGACCTAGAGGCGTGAACAGACCGCAAACAGCGAACGGTTCATTTGAATAGCCACCCCTATTTTCAGGACGAGCGAGCGCTAATTGCGTCCGGCTCTGAATCAGGCCCATAGTGTATTGGTGAGGTCAGTACGGATTGTAAAGTATGATAAAGTCAATGAAGATAATCCAATTGGTGTCAGGTGGGCAATAACTTGGGGCTGGGACTTGTTGGTAATGATCAATATGAGTCTTAATGGAAAAATGTTTATGTCCAAAACTCCTAGGCAATCACTGTGGGCAGGGAGTTCAGTGTAATCTCAGGATAATGATGGACTGGGAATTTCAATAGTGAAGTCCATAGATTATGCACATCGGTAGGCAAAAACTCGCGGCTGGATGTTCTAATTAAATTAATGCTTCCTCACTAATGTAGTAATTTCCTTCTCCACACTGCTCACATTACCTCAGAGATCAGAAACGCAGTATCACAGTGACATGACACTATATTGCAGTGCAATAGTAGGTAAGATGGATCTATTTACCAAATCTGTTGCTGCTGGTCCGACACTTTCTGCGAATTCTCTGATGGATGCGTGAGTGGGAGTGAGATCTGAGAGTGTGACTCAATAATGTGAAGGCTCCAATATAAATGACTATTTATTGGTCACAATATAAAAGGCTATGTACTACAGCACTAGATACACAATAGTCACAGCTTAATTGGAACTCAAAATTGTCCTTTTAAAGTGAGCTTTGCTGAATCTATGAAAAGCCATCATGTGTTTATTATTAAGCACAAAGTCCAAAAATACCATTACAGGAATGTATTCCCTCTTCTCCGTGTAACTCACATCTCAGAGGGCTTTAAGGGGATTTAATTTAAACCTGCAAACTCAGGCAGCGGGACACAGGGACATGCCTTCTCCTAGAGGAAATGTATTTAAGACACAGCTGAAAGGATCTCATCTATCACCTGCTAACACTACTTTGTGTGTTTTATCTAATGAGTATACAAAATAGACTGTTATATTCTAATTTGCGTATATAACTCCAATATTATTTGCCACTGTTAAGCTGGGTACATACCACAGACGACATTTTGAAAGATTTGCCGATTTCCGACGTATCGCAACGACAAATCGTTCAAATCATCAAGTGTGTACACAATATTGTGCGCTCCCGCAGGGTGGTCTGTCGCATCTTCAGATCTGCCGTACATGGAGGCCAATCTGAAGATCTGACTGACGACCGCATGCATTTGGATGTGGCGGGGGAATGACATATTGTGCGGTCATTCACCAGATCGTGTGGTGCGTACAGACTGAGCGATATGTCGCAACTGCCTTCGACTGGGTACACAGGTCATCTAGCGTGTACCCAATTTTAGTTATACACTCTGGGTTTGATGTATATTTACTAGAGATGTGTGGGTTCGGATTCGGTTCTTATCGCCAAATTAGCGCAAGTTCGGATTAGTTCGGATTTATCTTATTGGCTATCCAAAACACGTGACAGCCGGGTAGCCAATATGATGCCGTTTATGAGAACCGAACATTTCTGAGTAAATCCGAACAAAACCGAACCGCACATCTCTAATATCTCCGATTAAATCAGATGTACTGTACTTTGCTCCAAAGAAGCTTGCATGAAA
Source organism: Taudactylus pleione (assembly GCA_031769625.1). Classification (NCBI taxonomy): domain Eukaryota; kingdom Metazoa; phylum Chordata; class Amphibia; order Anura; family Myobatrachidae; genus Taudactylus; species Taudactylus pleione. The sequence continues at coordinate 5,597,252 of JAUIMM010000084.1, forward strand.
AAACTGTATATACGCCCATTTGCTGATTTGTACACAGCTGGAAACGTGGCCACAGCTATGCAAGTGCCTGGTTTACTGCTAATCATCATCCTCTGCATTAACGTGCATCTACCCTATAATAGGTGCAAAAGATAGGCCTCCAATATAGGAATATTTGCTTACATCCTCTCCATAGAACTTCGCCTACCTGAGAACACCCAGTTACATCCCAGTGATGCGTCTTTGGTCTTTATATTAGATGCAATAGAAATGCCTATGACTCTGCATCACAGAGATTTACCCATTTCCGGATCATGCACAGTGTGAATATATGCTAGGCCCACTCCGCAGTTGTGTGTACGTTCAATTCTGCATCAGCCCAATAGCACAATAGTACATATCAGCTCAAACAAGGCATTTTATTATAGCCAGTACCTAGCAGTTAGCAGCAGTTCATATTGCGTATGGAATTGGTTGCAGGTAGGATATGGGTTATAGGCTGAATTAAGACCAGAAAGGTCCATTTTGTACTGTTAACCCCTAACAGAAAATATTTCACAATGGTGTTGTTAACTTTTAATGTTTACGGTGCTAAGGTTCTAATTCAACAGTGAATCCCTGAAAACGGTAGCATCATTATATAATAAAGAACTATACTACAGGGTATCGTAAGTAGCTATATTACTTTGTAGTAAGTAGCCCTGGCCCTATTTTAGACTGCCTGCTTGTTTACTGTAGTCACCTCTACCCTTTTCCTTTACACCAGTGTATAAAACGTCATATAGAATCCTTTGTAAAGGTCAGAGCTGGCTCAAGGGCCGTTCAACCGGAAAGGCTGCACAGGGCCCACACTGCAGGGGGCGCATTGCAGAGCTGAGCCGGCACTATGGTCGTTCTTCAGACACATTCCCAGGGCTGCCCACCTCCTACAATAATGTTCTAAAAGGGAAGATTTGGCCATCAACCATCGATGGTTAGAAACCATCAAGGGTCACCCACCAATGACTGATGGTTTTACCATAGATGGTGGAAATTCAGATGGCTTACCACCATCAATGGTAGCTGTGGGGCCGATGCACTTTTTTTCACGCTTGAATGGCAGAGTGCTCTGCTGTAGTTGCACTGCGCAGCGCAGAGCTACTATGCTGTCAGCCAGCATCCCTGCGCCATGGCAGCATCCCCAGCTCTGAGTCAGTCACAGTGTGTGTCCCGGGCTGGGCTGACGTGACAGGCTAAGGTCAGCTGTCAGTAACATAAAGCATAGTGAGTGTGTCGGGATGGATGGCCTGCCTTCTACTCTCTCTAGCTGGCTGACTTGACAGGCTCAGCTGTCAGTCAGCAGTCCCAGTGAATACACTTTCTCTATCTTCATGGGCCCGTGCAGTGTCAACCAGCACACATGCTCTAAAGAATGTGCATTCCCACGGGGTCGTCCGTTGTATCTTCAGATCTGTCATACATGCTGCTCAATCTGAAGATGTGAATGACGATCTCATGCATTTGGATGTAGCGGGGGAACGACATATCATGCGGGCATATACCAAATTGTTTGGTGTGTACGACTGCACAATATGTCGTGCATTGCATCTGCTGTCACCTCGGTACACAGATAGTTTAGTCCAGTTTTTGAGGACATTCGATGGTCGATGTTCTGCACTGAGCATGCGCACGACGGAGGGAGCTCCGTCGTGCGCATGCGCCAGACGCGACGAGCGAAGGAAAGTCCTTCGCTCGTTGTGTCTGATCAAAGGGGGCGTGCTGTCGATGTTGATTGACAGCACGCCCCCTTTGGTGGGCGTAGCGGGGGCGTGCCTCCCTGACGGGGGCGTTCCTAAGGGAACGCCTACCGTCAGAAGCCGGCCCACTGACATCACTAGTGATGTCAGTGGGAGTGATTTTGGTTCTGATAGAGCCAAAATCACTCCGGGCCTTGCGGTTGAAAACCTCAACCGCAGGCTCCGGCTCGCAGTTTCAATGGTCGTGATGGTCACGACCATCGCGGCCATCAAACTGCACGCTCGTATAGGCTGTGGGTGGTGACCCACAGCTATACGAGCGTCCAGGAGGACGCTCCATAGTTATGGAGGACGGCCCTCATTCAGAGCGTGCGCTCTGCTCAGAGCGTACGGCTCTGAATGAGGGCCTAAGTCACCTGTGCTCAAGTATAGTTATCCATAAAACCTGGATCATTAGTGAGCTTTAGGGACCGACTTTGGGAAACACTGAAATTACAATGGAATAAAATAAGAATCTCTAGTAATTCCCCTTCTACCTGATATACAATGTTCTGCTTCTGAAATCAATATTTTTTTTACCCTGTCAAAATTAAAGAACAGATTTTCTTTTAATGCACCTTCCTGGGTGACTTATGAGAGGAGGGGGCCTGTGCAGACTTCAAGAGCCCCCCCCCCCTCACACTGATATATGCACAGTGTAGACTCTGGCACTTTCCCAGAGCTTATAGCTCATGCATACATCACCGGGAAAACAACTGTCGCCATTTTCCCTGTGATTCTTCTATTGTGCATGCTCATATCTTCCGAAAAATGGCACCGGCGCCATTTTCCAGGAGATTTCTTCAGCAGCAGTTCAATAGGTGCAGGTTCTAAAGTTGACTGCAAAAAGGTGCATGTTTTTGTTGGGCGTGTATCCCTAGTTGTATTTTTGTCCACCCACAGCCCCTCTAGAATGTAAGCTCTTGTGAGCAGGGCCCTCTCTCTTTGTCACTATGTATATAATTTAAGGATTTAATTATGTATACTATCAAACTGTGCCCTTGTATGTAACAACTGTCGGTGCAGAACCCTTGTGGTGCCAAATAAATACATTTAAGATTAATAAAAAAAGATCATGGTTTTCTTCAGCTTGTATACAGACACAAAAAAAATATTAAGGCCTTATACCTACTGGTGTTAATCTATTTTTTAACGCTAATACAGGACATGTAGACAGGTCATAAAGTAGAGTCCATAGTTTTTAGTGATCCCCATATACACTGGAGCTTTTAATAGCGTTTGAATGCATGGCATTATAGCTGCGTTTTTCTGAATACATATTGATACATACACTTGCGTTTACCGCATGTGAATGCATTGGGGAATAAAACAGTCACTATCCATGACCTAAATATACTAGCAGAAACACTAGAAATGCACGGGGATCACATCTGTGTGACATACATTTTCACTCACATTGTTATTTGTATTTTATTAATAAAGTTAAAAAAAAATCAGACACCAGTGGGCATGAGGCTTAAGTGATGTAACCTCTTTCTTTATGTGTTTGGTTGTCTGTGTATTCGCTGTCTGGTCCTTATGCTGCACTGGCTTCTCTGCCCTATTGTGACCCTATAAATCAGACAGGATAATGAGCTACAATGAACCAATGGACATATACACAGTGATCAGTTGAGAGAATGGGCTGCACTAATTACCTTACAAAAGGAGAGATTAGCAGGAGCTATTGTAGGCAGATCTGTATGTCTTCTTCTCTCCTCCCCCTTTCCCTGCCTGGCTATTGTAATGAAATCCCTTAACAGCAAGACATTTTCCTCTATCTGTATCAATGGCTAATTGTTATTATTCTATATCTGTGTTTTAAAGTCTTGTTAGAGAGAAGGGCGCATGTAATTCCCCCACCACCCCCCTACTGACCTGGTATTGTAGAGAATCGTCACCTATTATCTTAAAAGATTCCGTTCCCACCAATGTCGCTTTGCACAGATAATAAATACATTTGTTCAAAATGTATTGCTGTACATTCTTATGTCACTTTTACATGGATGACAGTCAGGTTTTATAAAGGACATACATGATGGTCCTGTGATGAAGCCAATATTGGATATTGTAGGTATTAAAGGGTTAATAAGAAGATGGAACTCTTCTGGGCACAATATTATTATTATTATGTTACAATATCTGCAAAAATAAAAACATTTGAAATACATTTATGGGAACAATGTAGCAATTCATTGTTGTTCTTCAAAGCTTTATGAATGTAATGATCAAGGTGATAGAGCATCTGAAAATTGCATGTTCCAGTGGCACTGCTCTTATCATTGGCTGCACACCCTGTACGTACAATATATAATAAAGCAGCCACACTGTATTTTTGTATAAAATAAAATCTCTTGGTGTTTTTTTTGTAATTGTTCACTTGAAATTATACTGGCAATGAGAGTTTTTCATATATTTTAAGAGTGTTGATTTAGGGCCTGATTCAGAGCCGGACGCAATTAGTGCTCGCTCGTCCTGAAAATAGGGGTGGCTATTCAAATGAACCGTTCGCTGTTTGCGGTCTGTTCACGCCTCTAGGTCTGAACGAGCGTACAAAACTTGCGGTCGTTTTTTGGGAAACTACGCCCCCTGGCCGCTCGCATCCTACGTCATGTCCGCTATTTATTAGATTAATCGAGTACATCGAACAGGGTATGAACTGCTCGCTATTCTTGTGGTCGGTTTTTGCTACCACAATTTTGCGAGCAGTTCTGGCTTAAAAAAAACCCAGTGACGTGGTCAATGACGCTGCTGTTTTAAATATGCACACCCATAAAACGCCCGTTTTGACCTTTAAGCACGCCTGCGATCGGATCTCCACTCCCCGTTTTCAAGCACCTTCCCCTGTTACCACCCACATACGCCTCATTCTGTCACTCAAATTAGCAGGCATTCGCTATTTTGCGAGCACATGAATTTCGGACGCACTGACTGGTTCGCGCTTGCGTATAACGATCCATACGCATGCGCAGTTGGGCAAACATCGCTTGGAGCAAACGAGCTGCCGCTTACGAGTGGCTCTGAATCAGGCCCTTAATCCCAAGAGTATAAATCACAGATTTCACATGTTTTATAGAATGGCTATTAAATACTCTTTTGATGTTCCTTGTACTGTGTATTTATTTTGTAGCAGTAGTTTGCTAGACCAGCTGCAGGTGTTCTATAGAACCTTCTGTTCAATACTGTAAGCAGTTACATTCACAAAGCTGGAGATTAAACAGTTTAATCCTGAATTTATGTGCAATATAAATATTTTTGTTGCAATTAAATACAAATTTTAAAGTAGATTGCACAAGTTATAATTATACTCCCTAAGCCAAGGTTTTTCAACTCTAATCCTCAAGTAGATACAACATGTAATGTTTTCAGGATTTATTTAATCAAGCACAGGAGAATTCCTCTATTGTCTTGGCCAATAAAAATTCCACCTGTTTCCACAGAAACATAAATCCTGAAAACATGACTTGTTGGGGAACTTGGGGACTTCAGTTAACTCATGATCTATTCAAATGATTTGTCAAGATAACATTGTATCTCACCACAAACACAATCTCTTTCTTGATGAACAGCACCATATTGGTGATACAAGAGCTGGGTTAATGAAATTTGCTAGAATTTAGAAAAATTTAGCTAAATTCAAGAAAATTCACCAGATTTCACCATGTTTGAGCATGTAAAGCTTAAATTGTTATGTTATCTAATGTAATTTAGAAATGGTAAACCTGTATGTTAAATATGGTAATTAGTAATGTTTGCAGTTCAAATTAAAAAAAATAAAATAGTATTTAATGTTTAAAAAAAAAATAAAAAAAATCTAATTATAACACATACCAGGAATATCAACCAAGAACTTTGAATGTGTGCAGCGATTAGGGTCAATTGGTAAATGTACCACCAATATATTTGTGTCAAATCAACCAATGCATTCATTCAAATTTCCAAGTATGAATCTCATTATGCTGTGAGACACACAGGATCTCAGAGATAGGAGGCCATACCCAGTCACTTCTCCAGGTGTGGCAGCAGTCTAGTCTGTATTTATGTGCAGCTACTTTTCCAAATACAAGCCGTTAATAACAAAAACAACACAAAGGCAGAAGAAAATTTTAGTATTTGCACCCTTACCCCTACAGAAACCAATTTAACTCCTCACGCCTAGATTCTAAGCACTTAATAATTGCACCCCCTCTTACATTTCACCCTCTCTACCCTTCCACTGATTGTTGCCTTGACTCCTTGCTGATTATTTTCTCCTACTGTCGCATGCAAGACTTATCTCATTTCGTTCCCCTACTCTGTAACTCACTCCCTTGACCTATCAGAATGTCTACCAGCCTGCAGGGATTCAAACCTGAATGCCTTGAAAACACATCTGTTCATTAAAGCCTACCAGCCCCCAGGCTTGTAGAGAGCTGGCCCAGACCCCAAAACTTTTTGGGGTGTGGCCATGCCCTCCTTAGGAAAAAAAATATTTGCAGCTCCGTGAAGTGGCGCTACGCACTGAAGAGGCAGCACTGGGAGCCCTTCAACCAGGGGCAAATCAATGATCGCTCCACCCCACCCCTGTACAGGCAGAGCAGACTGCTGCTGCTCAGAGTCCAGATGATTAAATCAAATTAACTGAGGTATTAATTAAGTCATTGTGCTCAAGCATGGATATTCTTAAAATGTGGACTATACTGGCGGAGCTTGGGAACATCTGCTTTAAACTGTAAATTGACATGAGCAGGGCTCTCTATCCTCTTAGTTCTCACTGTGCACTATACTTGTGTAGAGTAGGGATGTTCGCCAACCCCCATGTTTTTGTTTTGGTTCTGTATCTCCTTCGTGTTTTGGATCTGGATTGGTTTTGCCAACCGCCCTTGCGTGTTTTGGTTTTGGATCTGTATTTTTTTTTTTTTATTTATAAAAACTGCTAAAATCACATAATTTCGGCTTTTTTTGTTCCTACAGTATTTAACCTCAATAACATTAATTTCCACTCGTTTCCAGTCAAATTTGACTAACTCACAGATCGCAATATTATTTTCATCCGGTTTACGTCCAAAATTTGCACCAAGCTAGCTTGATGACTAAGCTAAGCGGCAGCAGTGGGTGGCACAAACACGTGGCAGTTCAACTTCCAAAATGGCACATAAGGAAACATATGTTTTCATTAATCAAGAGGCCTGAGGAAGATGGAGTATGTATTTATTTTATTTATTTATTACCAGTTATTTATATAGCGCACACATATTCCGCAGCGCTTTACAGAGATAGTTGGCCATTTACCTCAGTTCCTGCCCCAGTGGAGCTTACAATCTATATAATGTATGTAGTTAATGTATGTAGTTAAAGGCAGGGACAGGAAGGGTTGATTGGTAGTAAATTTAATTTAATTAATTTTTTTTATTCCAGAGCAAATTTATGAGGGAGGAGGGGAGAGCATGGGTGAACAATATGTCCCATGTTTTGCCCACAAAATCAACTTGGTGGTTCAGAATATTTTTTTTAAATTAAAGGGGCATGCAGGAGTCTGTGGCCATAAACATTTCTGGACATTTTTGTCATTCAGCAACCGCAAGTCAAAGATTGCAGCAGCTGTGGCACTTTAACTTCCAACATGGCACATCAGGAAACAAATGTTTTTATTATTCAAGAGGCCTGAGGGAGTTGGAGTATGTATGTTGAAGGCAAGGAATGGAAGATTTGATTAGTAGTAAATTTGTATTTCATTTTTTTATTCCAAAGCACATTTATGAGGGAAGAGGGGAGACATTTACAAAATATATTTAAATAATCCACATCAGTCCTTGCCCCAGAAGAATCATTGAGTGGTATGCCTGCTGCTGCTGGGAGTGGATTTTCCTCCCAGAGGGGGAACAGGAAGACTACTAGTAGTACTTTAAAAAACAATTGACTGTTAAACTATCCTTTGCAAGGGGGAGCAAGTATGACAGCAGTCACCCAGTTGCACAGCGGATCACTGACGCCATAACATCTATGCTGGTATTAGATGTGCATTCAATATCCGCTAATAATGCAGTGGATTTTAGACAGTTAATTGAGGTCCTATGTCCCCACTACCAAATCCTATCTAAATTCCACTTCACTAGAAAAGCAATTCCAACCTGTCAGCAGCCCCTCGATGAACAACTCAGCACCACTTTATGGACAATAAAGTACCCCTGCGGAGTGCGGACGGACCACCTGCAGAGTCCAAAATACGTGGATGATAAACCGTGGTCTGGCCGGCAGTGTCATTGTACAATAATAGCGTAGCTACTAGCTACAGTAGCACACACACAAAGAAAATCAAAACAGATTTTTTTTTTTTCGTGGAATGATAATTTTATTTAATTGTAAATTTTCTAACACTAGGGGAGAGCACCCCTGGACGAGGCAGCAGTCTCTTGATGAACAACACAGCACCCCTTTATGGACAACAAAGCACCCCTGTGGAGCAGCAGACTGCGGACGGACCACCTGCAGAGTCACAAATACGTGGATGATAAACTGCGGTCTGGCTGGCAGTGTCACCTAACAATAATAGCGTAGTTACTAGCTACAGTAACGCGCGCAAAAAAATCAAAACAGATCCTTTTTTTTTCGTGGAATGATAATTTTATTTAACTTTTATTTTTTTTAACACTGGGGAAGAGCACCCCTGGACTGACAGAGCACCCCTAGACTGACAGAGTACCCCTATATGTACTGCAACCCTAGCCCCTTGATGGACAGGACAACACAGCAGCACCCCTTTATGTACTGCAGCCCCAACCCCTTTATGTACTGCAGCCCCAACCCCTTTATGTACTGCAGCCTCAGCCCGACAACACTGCACCCTTGAACAACAGCAGCACAGACCCCCAGTCTGACAACACTGCACCCTTGAACAACAGCAGCACAGACCCCCAGTCTGACAACACTGCACACTTGAACAACAGCAGCACAGACCCCCAGTCTGACAACACTGCACACTTGAACAACAGCTGCACAGACCCCCAGTCTGACAACACTGCACACTTGAACAACAGCAGCACAGACCCCCAGTCTGACAACACTGCACACTTGAACAACAGCAGCACAGATCCCCAATCTGACAACACTGTACACTTGAACAACAGCAGCACAGACCCCCAGTCTGACAACACTGCACACTTGAACAACAGCAGCACAGACCCCCAGTCTGGCAACACTGCACACTTGAACAACAGCAACACAGACCTCCAGTCTGACAACACTGCACACTTGAACAACAGCAGCACAGACCCGCAGTCTGGCAACACTGCACACTTGAACAACAGCAGCACAGACCCCCAGTCTGACAACACTGCACCCTTGAACAACAGCAGCACAGATCCCCAGTCTGAAAACACTGCACACTTGAACAACAGCAGCACAGACCCCCAGTCTGACAACACTGCACACTTGAACAACAGCAGCACAGACCCCCAGTCTGGCAACACTGCACACTTGAACCACAGCAGCACAGACCCCCAGTCTGACAACACTGCACACTTGAACAACAGCAGCACAGACCCCCAGTCCGACAGCACTGCACCCTTGAACAAAGCCGTAACTAGACTTTTTGGTGCCCTGTGCCAGAGAGAGCATTGGCGCCCCCCTCCATTTTTTTAAATAGAGACATAAGATAGTGCACCTGAAAAAGGACCATGGCCTCATGGGGAAGGGCCAGGGAAGAGATAGGGAAGACCAGGAGATGCTGGTGATAAAAGAGGGGGAAGCTACAAGTGAGAATGATAATAAGCAGGAAAACTGACAGGCAGAAACAGCGCCCCCTGCCCTGCGGTGCCCTGTGCCATGGCACTGGTCGCAGTACCCTAGTTACTGCCCTGCCCTTGAACAACAGTAGCACAGACAGAACACGTCTGTTTTGCTCATTCTCTACAGCCGGAGTGAAAATGGCGCCAATCACCGGGACCTTTATAGAATCCAAAACCTGCGAGAATCCGACAGCGGGAGGATGACGTTTTGCCTCATTTTCACATCCGAGTCAGATGGGAAACCCTGAGCCGGTCTTGGATCCGACTCGGAATTGCAATGTTCAGGTGGGTCCGGTTCTTGGAGAACCTAACCCGCTCATCTCTAGTCTAAAGTGCACTCACCACCAGTGACTGTGATCCCTTCTGTCCACCCTTCCCAGGAAGGGAGCCACCGAATGTTACCATTTATATAAATAAATATAAATTGTGCGAAACAACGAAGTGTCTTGCATGTACATTAAGCTGATATTTTAGTATTACATAGTGGTGTTCTAACAGTTTCTAGAATTTGTCAAATGCAGAAAAAATTGCATTAACCGCAGGAAATTAGTGAAAAACTGAGGGAGAGACTGTGGGTTGAGTAATCCTCACATTTTGGATGTAATCATTTATATGTAACTAAAAACACTGACAGTTTCCAGGTATGACAATAGGGAACAAAAAGAACTGTACAACATGGCAGTTACTAGGTATGTAATTATCCTAAGATTAATGGGGAGGTACATCAAAACTTCTAAAAAGGAGAAGTGAATGTGTTGTCCAATCAGATCCTAGCTATCATTTTATAGAATGTACCAGATAAATTATAGCTATAATCTGATTGGTTGCGAAGGGCAACTTCTACAATCCTCCTCTTTAGAAAGTTTGCTAAATCTCCCCCTTAATCTTTAAGCAGTCCTAGAATATGGCACAGACTGTACACATCTGCCGGGATCCTAATTCTACAAAATAAACAGCAGGTGTAACCTTAGAGCATGTGCATTCCAACTAGCACTCTGGTGTTGTCTTCAGTGAGATCCGGAGTACTGAACATTATCAGGATATGACACCAAAATAACCTACTGTAGTATTGGTTCAGCCCTGAAGTTTACACTGTCTGACAAGCCATGCTCGTATAAGTGCCAGGAACCCTGTGCCCCATACCATACTATAGTGTAGAGATATGCACCTGACCATACAATAGTGTAGAGATGTGCCCCTGATCATACTATAGTGTAGAGATGTGCCCCTGACCATACAATAGTGTAGAGATGTGCCCCTGACCATACTATAGTGTAGAGATGTGCCCCTGACCATACTATAGTGAAGAGATATGCCCCTGATCATACTATAGTGTAGAGATGTGCCCCTGACCATACTATAGTGTAGAGATGTGCCCCTGACCATACTATAGTGTAGAGATGTGCCCCTGACCATACTATAGTGTAGAGATGTGCCCCTGACCATACTATAGTGTAGAGATGTGCCCCTGACCATACTATAGTGTAGAGATGTGCCCCTGACCATACTATAGTGTAGAGATGTGCCCCTGACCATACTATAGTGTAGAGATGTGCCCCTGACCATACTATAGTGTAGAGATGTGCCCCTGACCATACTATAGTGTAGAGATGTGCCCCTGACCATACTATAGTGTAGAGATGTGCCCCTGACCATACTATAGTGTAGAGATGTGCCCCTGACCAAACTATTGTGTAGAGATGTGCCCCGGACCATACTATAGTGTAGAGATGTGCCCCTGATCATACTATAGTGTAGAGATGTGCCCCTGACCATACTATAGTGTAGAGATGTGCCCCTGACCATACTATAGTGTAGAGATGTGCCCCTGATCAAACTATTGTGTAGAGATGTGCCCCAGACCATACTATAGTGTAGAGATTTGCCCCTGACCATACTATAGTGTAGAGATGTGCCCCTGACCATACTATAGTGTAGAGATATGCCCCTGACCATACAATAGTGTAGAGATGTGCCCCTGACCATACTATAGTGTAGAGATGTGCCCCTGACCATACTATAGTGTAGAGATGTGCCCCTGACCATACAATAGTGTAGAGATGTGCCCCTGACCATACTATAGTGTAGAGATGTGCCCCTGACCATACTATAGTGTAGAGATGTGCCCCTGACCATACAATAGTGTAGAGATGTGCCCCTGACCATACAATAGTGTAGAGATGTGCACCTGACCATACTATAGTGTAGAGATGTGCCCCTGACCATACTATAGTGTAGAGATGTGCCCCTGACCATACTATAGTGTAGAGATGTGCCCCTGACCATACAATAGTGTAGAGATGTGCCCCTGACCAAACTATAGTGTAGAGATATGCCCCTGACCATACAATAGTGTAGAGATGTGCCCCTGACCATACTATAGTGTAGAGATATGCCCTAACCCTGCTATAGTGTAGAGATATGCCCCTGACCAAACTATAGTGTAGAGATATGCCCCTGACCATACTATAGTGTAGAGATGTGCCCCTGACCATACAATAGTGTAGAGATGTGCACCTGACCATACTATAGTGTAGAGATGTGCCCCTGATCATACTATAGTGTAGAGATGTGCCCCTGACCATACTATAGTGTAGAGATGTGCCCCTGACCATACTATAGTGTAGAGATGTGCCCCTGATCAAACTATTGTGTAGAGATATGCCCCAGACCATACTATAGTGTAGAGATTTGCCCCTGACCATACTATAGTGTAGAGATGTGCCCCTGACCATACTATTGTGTAGAGATGTGCCCCTGATCATACTATAGTGTAGAGATGTGCCCCTGACCATACTATAGTGTAGAGATATGCCCCTGACCATACTATAGTGTAGAGATGTGCCCCTGACCATACTATAGTGTAGAGATGTGCCCCTGACCATACTATAGTGTAGAGATGTGCCCCTGACCATACTATAGTGTAGAGATGTGCCCCTGACCATACTATAGTGTAGAGATGTGCCCCTGACCATACTATAGTGTAGAGATGTGCCCCTGACCATACTATAGTGTAGAGATGTGCCCCTGACCAAACTATTGTGTAGAGATGTGCCCCTGACCATACTATAGTGTAGAGATGTGCCCCTGATCATACTATAGTGTAGAGATGTGCCCCTGACCATACTATAGTGTAGAGATGTGCCCCTGACCATACTATAGTGTAGAGATGTGCCCCTGATCAAACTATTGTGTAGAGATGTGCCCCAGACCATACTATAGTGTAGAGATTTGCCCCTGACCATACTATAGTGTAGAGATGTGCCCCTGACCATACTATAGTGTAGAGATGTGCCCCTGACCATACTATAGTGTAGAGATGTGCCCCTGACCATACTATAGTGTAGAGATGTACCCCTGACCATACTATAGTGTAGAGATGTGCCCCTGACCATACAATAGTGTAGAGATGTGCCCCTGACCATACTATAGTGTAGAGATGTGCCCCTGACCATACTATAGTGTAGAGATGTGCCCCTGACCATACAATAGTGTAGAGATATGCCCCTGACCATACTATAGTGTAGAGATGTGCCCCTGACCATACTATAGTGTAGAGATGTGCCCCTGACCATACTATAGTGTAGAGATGTGCCCCTGACCATACAATAGTGTAGAGATGTGCACCTGACCATACTATAGTGTAGAGATGTGCCCCTGACCATACTATAGTGTAGAGATGTGCCCCTGACCATACTATAGTGTAGAGATGTGCCCCTGACCATACAATAGTGTAGAGATGTGCCCCTGACCAAACTATAGTGTAGAGATATGCCCCTGACCATACAATAGTGTAGAGATGTGCCCCTGACCATACTATAGTGTAGAGATATGCCCTAACCCTGCTATAGTGTAGAGATATGCCCCTGACCAACTATAGTGTAGAGATATGCCCCTGACCATACTATAGTGTAGAGATGTGCCCCTGACCATACAATAGTGTAGAGATGTGCCCCTGACCATACTATAGTGTAGAGATGTGCCCCTGACCATACTATAGTGTAGAGATGTGCCCCTGACCATACTATAGTGTAGAGATGTGCCCCTGACCATACAATAGTGTAGAGATGTGCCCCTGACCATACTATAGTGTAGAGATGTGCCCCTGACCATACTATAGTGTAGAGATGTGCCCCTGACCATACTATAGTGTAGAGATATGCCCCTGACCATACAATAGTGTAGAGATGTACTCCTGACCATACTATAGTGTAGAGATGTGCCCCTGACCATACTATAGTGTAGAGATGTGCCCCTGACCATACTATAGTGTAGAGATATGCCCCTGACCATACTATAGTGTAGAGATGTACCCCTGACCATACTATAGTGTAGAGATGTGCCCCTGACCATACTATAGTGTAGAGATGTGCCCCTGACCATACTATAGTGTAGAGATGTGCCCCTGACCATACAATAGTGTAGAGATGTGCCCCTGACCATACTATAGTGTAGAGATGTGCCCCTGACCATACTATAGTGTAGAGATGTGCCCCTGACCATACTATAGTGTAGAGATATGCCCCTGACCATACAATAGTGTAGAGATGTACTCCTGACCATACTATAGTGTAGAGATGTGCCCCTGACCATACTATAGTGTAGAGATGTGCCCCTGACCATACTATAGTGTAGAGATGTGCCCCTGACCATACTATAGTGTAGAGATGTGCCCCTGACCATACTATAGTGTAGAGATATGCCCCTGACCATACAATAGTGTAGAGATGTACTCCTGACCATACTATAGTGTAGAGATGTGCCCCTGAGCATACTATAGTGTAGAGATGTGCCCCTGACCATACTATAGTGTAGAGATATGCCCCTGACCATACTATAGTGTAGAAATGTACCCCTGACCATACTATAGTGTAGAGATGTGCCCCTGACCATACTATAGTGTAGAGATGTGCCCCTGACCATACTATAGTGTAGAGATGTGCCCCTGACCATACTATAGTGTTGAGATGAGCAAAACAATTCTAAATTGTTCTGCAGAATATTCACCTCACTTGACCAACCAGCTTTGCACATATCACATGTGGCCTTAAGTGACGCTAGTGCCATCTCCAAACGCATCACACCACAGAATGAATGGACCATCATTCTCTCTGCTCTGTTATACACTTGTTGTTGCCTGGGCAACAGTTCTATCTCTTGTACTATAATACTGTATTATGTAGTAATAATCTACTTCCCCCCCCCCCACAGCGTTGAACTACAAAGTTAGCACAATATTAAACAGTATTAAGTACCCATATTTCACAGAAAGAGACGTTTATGAATTAATTAAGAGAAAGAGGCAGCTATAAATCTAATACTGCCCCACTTACCTTGACCTTAATTATTAATTTTATTAATAACATACATCAGGTGATTACAATACTACAGTAACTTCCTGTCATGCATCACTGCCTTACCTAGTAATATAATTTCCAGCGACCAGGATAATTTACAGCTGGCCACATGTATCTAGTTACTGTATGTGCTGTGCAGCTGCCAATGTAGACATTAGTGCTTTAAAATCCCCATCTGACATCTTCATTGAACATGGTATTAGCAAAGCAATTATTCAATCTTTATTAACTGATACAGTGCAAAGTGTCATGTGTGGTAAGAAATGGATTAAAAATCTAATAAACACTGAAAAATACGGACTTTTAAAATCTGTTACTGTTCCTAGAAACTTTTGGCAACTGAGCTTTCATGTTAGCAAGCGATTAAAGTAGCATGGTATGTATTGGTTTTTTTAAGCAAAGTTTTTCTTTATTGCAGCAGGAATAGACAATGGGCCATATTTAATTGCCGGCGAAAAGCTGAGATCAGCGAAAAGTTCTCGCCAGTGACATCATTCCGCCAGGCGAGAACTTTTCCCCATATTCAATTCCATAGACTTATCGCCGGTGCGAAAAGTCTGCGCCTTGTAACCAGCGGGAAAGATTCGCCTCTGAAAGGAGGCGGTAAAAAGTGCAGAATTGGGGGTTTAGGGTGCAAAGTTTCGGGAACACCCCTGCAGCCTTGGGACAGTCCCCCAAAGGTAAACTGCGTCCAAAAAAGTTGAAAAAATACTTTAGAACACCCCAAAAAAAGTACTTTTGTTTTGGGGGCGAAAAAAAACAAAGTTGGGGGACAAACTTTAAAACTAGCTAAATTGACTCCAGGGGGTCCCCCAAGTGTGCACAAGCTTTTTTTTTTTTTAATTGCAGGTGCATGCTGAAGGTGCGTTTTTTAAAAACGCACTTTAGCGATTTTTACCCATGCTTATACCCATTTTCATGTACCCCAAATTTGCTGGGACTACTTATTTTTGCAAAAAAAACCTGCTAAATGCTATTCTTCACCACTTGTGCAAAGACACTAAATAGCACCAATTGAGAGCATTTAAGCACCCCAAATACCTCCAGCAGGGCTATTCGGGGGTTTCCATAGTGATCCCCCATGTCAGTACATCTTTTGGGGGGTGTCAGGGTGATTTGCCCAAATCTGACAGGACTTTTCACCAATTTCAGTTTTGCCGGGACGCGCTCTCGCGTCCTTTACAATTGAATAGGGTGAATTGCGGTGACGAGCGATGTCGGCAAAAACTCCGGCATGCGATAAGTCCGGGGCTTTTCGCCGGCAACTGAATACAGCCCATTATATCAAAAACAGGTTTGACATATATGACAGAAGTACAAAGCACGAAATGTGTCAATATTGCATATAGGGGAGATGTAATAAGCTCTGGAATATGATAAATTGGAAAGTGATAAACTACCAGCCACTCAGCTCCTAACTGTCATGTTACAGGCTGTGTTTGAAAAATGACAGTTAGGAGCTGATTTGTTGGCAGTTTATCACTTTCCAATTTACCACTTTCCAAAGTTTAGTACATCTGCCCATATGACAATATAAAAGAAGCAATTTCCACATATTAGTAAATACATAAAATGACTAGACTCAGACATGCATATCATAGCCACCCAGAGCGGGGGTAGTAGCAATAGTTATTGGGGGGTCTTGGGAGTACATATGCGTCTCGTACAATAATGTACCTCATTTCCAGAGTTGATCCCTAAGTAGCGGGGACAGAGGGGGTCATTCAGACCCGCTCGCGAGTGCAGAACACTCGCAAGCTGGTCGATGTTGCCCCACTGCGCATGCGCACAACAGAGGGAGCTCCGTCGTGCGCATGCGCGAGACCCGGCTAGCGACGGGATCTCCGTCGCACCGGGTCTCGCACCAAAGGAGGCGTGCTGTCGATGTTGATTGACAGCACACCCCCTTTGGTGGGCGTGCCGGGGGCATGGCTGCCAGACGGTGGCGTTCCCATGGGAACGCCTACCGTCTGAAGCCGGCCCCACTGACATCACTAGTGATGTCAGTGGGAGTGATTTTGGCTCTGATAGAGCCAAAATCACTCCAGGGCTTGCGGCAGCGAGACCCTACCGCAGGGTCTCCGTTGCAAGCCCGATGGTCGCGATGGTCTTGAGCATCGCGACCATCATGGACGCTCGCATAAGCTGTGGGTGGTAACCTACAGCTATGCGAGCGTCTATAAGGCCGCTCCATTTTCATGTAGAAGGGCCCTGATTCAGAGCGAGAGCTCTGGTCAGAGCGTCCGGCTCTGAATCAGGTCCAGAGTGTCAATGTAGCTCTCCAATGTATCAAAAAAGCGTTCTGTAAATGTTTCTTTTTTCAACAAAGCTTCCAGCTAATTCATCCTAAAAATATGGAGTAATGGGGGGTATCCACTTGTAGATATACAAACAACAGCACGATTACAACATTGCAATCGTGCTCTCGTTTGTATAGCTAGTAATGTGCCTAGCCTGAACAGTCACTCGTTCAGTCCCAGCACATCCCTCATCCCCGCACATGCTGAACCTGACGAGATCGTCAGGTTGACCAGCATGTACGGGCGATGTCAGATGTCAGAAGCGACCAGCGGGCACACGCTTCGCTGGTCGCTTCCGACCAAAACATGCACGATGCATGCGCGATTTGCAAGCGATTGCACGATAAAGATGTTGTTATAGGCAATCGCTTCGCTAAATCGCTAAGTGAATACCCCCCTTAAGACTGGTGGGCTGTATCTACATTTGTAGGATATATTTCATAGATGGTGCTGATATCACTAATAATAATTTATCCCTTCCCTACACGTGTGCCCCAGGTAAGATGGCAAATATGGCCCATTCGGGTGTCACATGGTGTGTATTTTAAAATTAATCTTAAAGTCAACTATTTTATTTAGTAAGAAAAAAGAACAATTAAAATAGAACAAATGATTTCCTGTAACTAAAGGCTTTAAATTTATTGCAGTCCTCCGAGAAACTGACCCTATTTAAGCGTTACCTCCCCCAGTACACATACACACACCTGTTTAAACGGCTTGTTTGCTCAGAATGACTGCCACCCTGTATAAAATCTAGCAGGAAGGTGACAGCACAAGGCCAGCATGTTTGTAACAAGGCAACAGGAGAATGAAGTGAAATTTGTATTCTTCGTTCATGGGGTCCTGGCACTTATATAGTATATTTAAAGTGAAAGCAACAAGAGACAAAATAAACAGTGATCATTGACTGTACCTCTACAGAAAGACTATTAACTGTGGAAAATAACACAATATATTTTATTTTATTATTTTAATTACATGCTCATGGGCAGTAACGTAATAGACAAATGCAGTAAATAAGGACTTGTTAGATTGTTTCATAGTACAGAGAGTAAAGCCTTGTGTTACCTGGCTTAGACACCACCAGTCGGACGGAGTAATCTGTATTTATTTCCTTACCCTGCCATTTTTAAAGCTTGCTTATATAAACTTTATTGTATAATGATGTTTAGATCTAACATACAAATAGACTGATACAAATGAACTTATTGTAACAATTATACAAATGTATTCAAAATCTTAAATATTTTCAGTTCCAGGCCTTATTCTGAGTTAGGTCACAAGTCTGTGGACGTATTTCACAGTTGTTAGCAGACTTCCCATTCATCCAGGCATGCATACACAGCATAGAGCAATTATGGGCAGTTCAGAGTCGTATGGATCTCTGTTATAACCCCATTTGTGGCTAACAGGGGCTAACTGCATGGCAAATTGGCGTGTGCAGGTAGGATACGGGTGCCGGGAGCTTGTCGTGGGCGTGTAGGCGTAATCGTGGGCTATTTAGAGTTTTGCTTATCCAAATATCCATCCAATTTCAGATGGATATCTTGAACCAAGGATAAAACGTTTGCTGATCAGGAGCGGATCCAGGGGGGCAATCAGTGTAAAACTTCTCACTGGCCACTGTATAGCAGCACATCGGGCAGGGAGAGAGAGAGGAGACTGCCGCTGCCCTCCTCCCCCCCCCCCTGCCAGATATTCCGCTGTGCTGCTATACAGTGGCCAGCGGTAGTGGGCAATGAAAAGTGTTACAGGGGGCAGGAGATCGAAGTGATCGCCCCCTCCCGGGCCTCCCCCTCGATCCAACCCTGTTGCTGACAGTGATGACAACTATTTCACACATGGATGACTGTATGTGGCACGGTCACACAGGTGCAGCCAACTCTGAATACAGGTGCATATGTGCATTTGTTTCGGAGAACAGAAAGTAGCTGCACTTGCGGCCACTTTACACGCAGTTCTGAATCAGGCCCAAGATTGTAAAGGAGAGGCTGAAGTGTGGACATTTTTATATGCCTGTAAGCATTTTCAAGGACACTCCTGGGAGGCTATGGAGCATAAGATGCCTGATCACGTGAGACATATCTTGCAGTGAGCTACAGAGATTGATGTTAGACATCTGGAAGTAGGAAAACATTAATTTCTGAATGTTAAGTTTTTCTTTTTCAATAATGAACGACCTTGAGATCAAAAATTTCTGCTTTTTTTTTTTTCTTTTAAGGGCGGGATGTACTAAGCATTGCATCCGCGATGGGGTACAACCTGCCTGTCTTTGGGTACATACCGCAGTTTGTACCTAGAATATTGCAAAGGATGGCTCTCCTGACATTAGCTGTCCTTTGCGATGGCTCCGGACAGAGGGACTTCTGGGTTTAACACCCAAAAGTCCCTCTGGCATCCTTTTGCACATGTACAGAAGGATGCCGACCGCTCGGGGTGATGGGAGAGATTCAATCAGACCCCTCTCAAGGGGGAGCATCCTAATAAGAAGCCCATAGGCTTCTATTGGGTAACGCCACCTGAAGATGGCGTAACCCATCGAGACGAAGCACCAGAACGCATCGCATTCTGGTGCTTTGTACATATGGGGAATGCGGTAAAACCCCCGAAAATGCAGTTTTGGGGGGGTTTTACCGCATTTTCCCCTTTAGTACATGCTGCCCATTAAGAGATATATTTGTGATAATCAGTGTGCCTATTTGTTAAAGTTGTGTGGTCCACATGTGACAGATATAGCTAGAGATGATGAATGGGATTAACAATGCTATGAGCAGACACTTTCCTACAGTGGTTGTGTATAGATCCCCTTCAGTGAATGTACCAGATGTGACGTGGAGTAAAAGCAGAATGCGGTTCCATGCCCTGACAGCATCATTATTTTGTGTCCACTGTAGTATCAGGACACCAATATAGAAGAACTGCTATGGCTCCGAACTAATAGCAGGATTACAGTGTACTGAACATATGTTTTTAAAAAGTAAAGTGTATTTCCTACTCTGTTTGGGAAGGGGAAGGCTGCTGATGTTATTAGTGGCCATTTGAAAAGTGATACTTTAAACGAGGTCCACAATGTACAACCGCTATTTCCATTCACCATGGAAAGAAGCTGCATCAGTTTAAAGGGAATTTAGTTATCATGTTGACAATCACAAGGTCGATAGTAAAAAGATTTACACCATAATGTTGAATGTCATAATGCTAACATGGTTAAAATGTTGACACCTAGCATGTCGACACCTACATAATTAGTGAAGGACAAGCCTACATTCAGGTGCAGGTACACATCATGAAAAATGAAAACTTTTCAGGCATCCAATGGCCCTTCCTCAGGAGAGAGAGGAGCACCGCCACTCCACAAAGGAGATTTACGCAAGGTTCATAACTACACTACACCATACCTTCTTTGTCACTTGCAAAATGTCGACACAGTGAAATGTAAATCCCCTCCCCTCCCCTGAGATCTGCCCCTGGCTGAGGGGAGCACAACGCCCTCTGTGTATGCAGGGCGACACGCATACTTTTTCTAATATTTTTGTAGGGCGCATGGATTAGACGACGCCTCCTACAGTACCCTGGCCCCACCCCGCTCTCTACAGCACTGGGTGTCAGCATTGTGTATTTGTCAATATGTTGGCAGTTGACATTTTGAACACATCAACATTTTTCAAGCCGACATTGTGGTTGTCAACATTCCGAGCATGCAGGTTATACCTGTTGAAAATATAGTGTATATACAATGACTGTCGACATTGTGATTGTCAACAAAACATATTGAACCTGTTTAAAGATCATACCTAACCGACATCAGACACCATTATTAGTGGGATAAGGGGATATGTACAGTATACTGCATAGAAATATATTAATGGTTCATATAGTTCAATCATGAAAGCTGTCTGGTCTTGGTACTCTGGACTTTTTGGTGCCCTATGCCAAAAAGAGCATTGGCGCCCCCCTCATTTTTCCAAGGGACATAATGCATCCAAAAAAGGGCCATGGCTTCATGGGGAAGGGCCAAGGAAGAGATAGGGGAGGCCAGGAGATGCTGGGGATAAACAGGGATATAAGATAGTGCACCTGAGAGAGGGCCATGGCCTCATGGGGAAGGGCCAGGGGAGAGATAGGGGAGGCCAGGAGATGCTGGGGATTAAATAAGAGGAAGCTACAAGCAACAATGATAATAAACAGAAATTTTACAGGCCCAAACAGCGCCCCCTGACCTGTGGTGCCCTGTGCGATGGCACCGGCCGCACTACCCTAGCTATGGCCCTGGGTACAGGTACTTGGGCATGGCTGTGCCTCCTTGACAGGCCCAGATCATACCACTCCATTCATCACTCCTAGTTTCAAACCAAAGATTCTGTGACAACCTGTGCAGTTTAAGATCACCACAAAGGACACAAGGTCAGCCCTGGAAGGAAAGTGATATAGGGGTTCATGCAAAGTGTGTTTTGATGTGGAAAGTCCCATTTTAGTTATAAGCAGACATGCAAAGCACTACTTACCTTAATGCCCATGTGAACATACAGTCATATCCTGCACTTATGACAGCTCGTGGCTCACTGTGATTCTATAGGCTCATCTAGGGAAGGAGGGGACTCGTATGTACAACGTGGGTATATATGTGCCAATGTGGCCTATGAAGCCTGGGACAGGCACCTGTCAGAGGATTGGAAACTTGCAAGTGCTGGACCTTAGAGCAAGTTGTGAAATGCTGATGATGAGGAAAAGGCACATACTGTATGGTACTAATGCAAAGCTGCATTCTTGCCCTTCTCAGGATAAAGTGTGGGTCTTGAGGATAAATTGGCCTCTTTTTTTAAGTTGTAAGGAACCAAATATTCCCTGGTGATGCCTGGCTGAACTAAAAACCATTGCAGTCCATCCAACTCTGTCCATATTAGCAATGTCCTAGAGGAAAAATATTTTTATATAAGACATGGAGCATATTTAAAAAAAAAAATTGGGGGCTAGGACCTGCAAATCATACATGCCGACATTCAGTTCCCTCTTTCCGGGAGGGAACTGAATGTCTGTGCACAGCGAGGGCGTGGCCGGGCGATGACGTGGTTTTAGGGGCGGAGCCACCCGATTGTATCATCGTGGCCCCGTCCCCTCTTTACAATGCCGAAAATATTGGCATTGTGCAGAAGGGGGCGGAGCCACAATGACACTATTCAGCGCGAATCACGTCATCAGGCCCCCCGCTGCGGGGGTTTCGTTCAGTAGTTGGGGGGGTCAGGCGGTAGACGGGAGGCTTGCCTGCCTTTCCGGGGGGTCGGGAGCTGCACCCAATATTTGGGAGGCTCCAGACCAAATCGGGAGGGTAGGCAAGCCTGCTGCAAATATTATGTACCATCTGCATCTATTGGACAACACACGGGGACAGCCTATGGGCTACACTTTTTAACAATTGCTGGCAGAGGGATCTATAGGATCCCTCCCTGGCAATGGACAACTCGTACATGCACAATCAGCAGACCACACATGCGCAGTAGCGTGGCTGGGTCCGGCACACAGAAGTAAAGTGATCAGATACTTTTACATATTGCAGGGATGAGCTCCTACCGGATTCCCCTGTCCCTGCATGGAAATAATAATTCATGCCGGCGATATGCAATTTCTTATTGCCGCAATTAGCGATAATAAATATGTGCTATCTAGGCAGCTATATGACTTAGATAATAATGAGGATACATTGATATATATTATGTTATATAAATAATTTCATATATAAAATGAGTCAGATAATTACTAATACAATCAATGTTCTACCCTTGCAATCTGGATTTTGTTCATATTTTGAGCAAAACTTCACACAGCTTTGCAGGCTTATATAAAAAAACACAGCGGCACTTGATTATTGGTTTCAGGAGAGTGCACGTAAATATTATCTATAGAACTAACCTATTAAGCAATTATACTATTTTTAGAATATTTATGTATTAAGTATATTGTTTTTTTATAAATGTACAAATTTGTTATGGTTTACTCTTATATTATATTAAGAATTTAATCATGTGTAGCTTTGATACAGTTAGTCCAACCCCATATTTGTGTATATATGTATATATATATATATATATATATATATATACTGTATATATCTATATATATATATATATATATATATATAGTGGCTGGTTTTTCCATCTTTGTGAGCTCACACAGGCTCACAGGTGTTTGCTTCTCCTGCTTGATTGTTTCTGTTCTGAAGGCGCACATCCACTTGCTGATTTCAGTGAGCGATTGAACAATAACGATATCGTTATTGTTCAATCGCTCATGAATAGGGCATGAATCGGGCACATTAATGTCGGAAACGACCAGCAATGCGCGCTCCCACTGGTCATTTCGATAACGTCAGGTTGAGCATGTTAAGGGATGATTGATGTGCCTACACTGAATGACTGAACGTTCAGTGTAGGCACAGCACAGCACAGACTGTGGAATGACTGCACGATTGCAATGTCGTAATCGTGCAGTCATTTTTTGGTCTGCTAGTGGATGTGCCCCTTAACAGTCCTTCTAATAGTCTAAATGAAATAAAAATAATAATAACAGACACATTATAAATATAAAACAATACAAATTGTAGCTATACAGTATCTGCCAGGGCTGATGAATGTCTTTAACGTAAACATTGCTAATACAAGATTTTTAAGGGGCTCTTGCAAAACTATCTATTATAAATGCTGTATAACAGGCAAGTAAATCTCTGCAATAAATGCATGAACCACAACTCTTTCTCTTGAATGATGATGCAGTGTGTACACCTATATTCAGTTTGAGAACGCACATTCACTTCTTTGCTTCCAGGTCAGCTTTTTAAAATCATACTCAGACACAAGGGACAATGCCCGCCTGTTATCAGAACATACCTTGCACTGCGTATGTGCCTAAACTAAGTGTACCTAAGTGCACCTAAGCAGTGGCATCACAAGGGAGGTACAGGTAGCACCAAGGTGCAGACTCCCTCTCAGTGACAGGAGCCGGGTGCTACACTGCAGAGCCGAGTGCAGCACTAGGCTCCTGACACTGTGAGGAAGCCAGCACTGCACACACCCAAATGTAATAAGCACAGGATTATGGGGATTTGGGCCATGCCCCCTGCCCGGAGGCCACACCCTGAAGCCGCGCGCACAGCTTCCCTCCCCACACCAGGTGACACCATAGGGAGGGACGCCACTGCACCTAAGTACAGGTGATGTAGGGTGCATGCATTTCAGTCACATCTACACTTATTCCTGAAGAGGTGTAACTGGGTTGTAACATAATGTCCTCACAGAGTCATGGGAGTATCTTTTGCACCTAGTAAAGGGTAGGTGCACTGATAATGACTAGCAACCCAAGCACACACATAAGGGATGGACACACCACAACATGTGTATAAATCTGCATATATACAAATATACACATTTTGTTCCATGCACGGCAGTTCGGGAGCAACATACGCCCAAATACCAACCAACCCTGCGTCAAATCCAAGATGCAGAACTGGTGGCCAAAATAACTGTACCTTTACAGGCATACTATAGGCCTCCCCTACCCTACCAACATTGCAATACATGACATATATATTTAAAAGATAGACATACAATCAGCTTTAATTAAACAAATATATTAATATTCAAAAACAGCACAAACATGAATATGAAAATTGTCCGGTATGTTAAATGTACAATGTACAAGGTTAAAATGAAGAGCAAGTGTTTTTCACTCATTTTAAATATACAAATAGAAAAAACATTACATATTATATACACATTTTAATACAGTATTGCAAAGATCCTAGACATATTGGTCCAGTCTATGACTTTTGACATCCAGTGCAATAATATTTTCATAGCTCGATGAGTTTTTGGGGAGAAAGGAGGAGCTGTGTCTAAATTGTAAATACTGAAAAACTTTTTGGGAAAGTAAAATAATTAAGATGTTAATCACAGGCACTTATTTTAGGAATGGGTAATACATATTTATCCCATTAGGTAGGGCAAGAGAAACCTTTAGCCTTGCAGTTATTGGTACACTACAGTTCCTAGAACAAATATATAGGCAAACAATGGTTAACAATACAGGGTACATTCATGAAAGTATGTGTCCTTGCATCATGGAATATGTAGTTCAGCAAAAGCTAGAATGCTGATATTACTGCACGACCATTAAATTATAATATAATAATATAAAACTAAATATAATAGTTTTATAATATAAAACCATTATATTTTACCCTCTAAGTGATATTCTGAGTCTTAGTTTAGAATATTGATCACTGCGTTTTTGGAATGGAATTAAATAAGACATTCTAGACATGACAGTATAAAAACAATTACTCTTTTTACAGAGAGCTGAGAATTGGCCTTGAATACATATTTGTATAGTAGCTGGCATCATTAGAGGAGGTGGGCATGTCCATTCCATTTTTGCTGGTAATATTATGGTAGTCAGAAGTATAATTTGGGTAGTGTGCATGGTGATCAGTGGCTGTACACATATCTATTTTACTGGAGTATGTCTGAGCCTGTTCAGAAGACATCAGTTGTGTAATAGAAAATGGATGTCTCCCAGGAAATGGATCATGCTTTAACTGGGCATCTTCTCCTACCATGCCAAGAAAAGCCTCACCAGAGAGACTTAATGGGTATAAGAGCTGTGTTGTAGACCCTCCTTGTTCAGACGTAGGGGTGATGCCCACTGTGGAAGCCCCATTTGGTTGTGAAATGCTGGCCACCATTGAGTCCCTCTCAACCCTGTTCACCACAGTTTTAGGAGACTGTGAGGATGAACTGTCATCATAACCAGCTGGAGACTCCCTCAAAACCCCTGATATCTCCTCTCCAACCTTACTAGACTTTTTTTCTATGTCTCCAGACCCAGATCTAGACCTCTCACACTTGAACCTCTTCTGCCTCCTCAAGTAGCATCCATTTTCAAACATATTTCCAGAATCTGGGTGGAGAGTCCAATAAGATCCTTTTCCTGGTTTCTCTGGAGAGCGTGGAACCTTAACAAAACAGTCATTAAATGACAATGAGTGACGAATAGAGTTCTGCCACCGCTGCTGATTCTGCCTGTAGTAAGGGAAGAGGTCAATGATCCACTGGTAGATCTCATTCAGCGTCATCATCTTGTTTGGGGATTGCTGAATGGCCATTGTGATAAGTGAGATATAGGAGTAAGGAGGCTTAGCATGAGAGTAGTTCCTACGATAGGTTCGAGGATCCCTCTGAAACTCTGATTCTCCTTGACAATAACCTAAGGGATAAGCAGATGAAGTTGCTGGAGCTGCCATTGGACCTCCCATATTGTGCACCAGAGGGTTGAGGGACCCCAGGTTGTTCTGGATGCTGTTGCCGGGCCCCGCCATGGGTTCATTCATGTAGGTCATTGTTGGAGTCACTGTGGAGATATCATTTGACAAAAAGGGGGCTGTCTGAATGCCATTATTCAAGTTGTGTAGTCCAGAATACACCTACGAAAATAATAAGGCATACCAGAGATTAAAAATTAGAATCTAAGTTTCATCACATAAATTATAAATAATCAGTTAGAGTCAAGCAAACGTCTTCACCTGCAATAATTAAAAACAACAAAATAGACAACAGTGGTGAGCACTGGATTTGGACAGCCCAGACAAAGGCTCATGACTCAGATTTAATATACAACAAAAAATACATAATATATTGGCACGTTTGTGGCATCATATTCCAACTACGTACTACTATTATGTGCACATAGGGCCTGATTCAGACACGTTCGCTGGGCTGCGTTCGCATGTAGCCTGCCAATGTTTGTCACCTGCTCATGCGTACAAGACGCAGTGTGCGTGCGTCTTGTACGCATGAGCAGAACTAGTCTATGCGATCGGGAAGCATTTGCACCCTGTACATAGATGCTCCGCAAACATGAGTGACAGTACGTGCCATTTGTAGGTGGTGACAGGGGGTGTTGTTGATGGTGACGGGGGGGGGGTGTGGTGCAAACATAGGCCTGATTCAGAGGCGCTCGCTCTGAATCAGGGTGGGCCCTGTTTTTTTTAGGAGCGGCCTCCTGGCCACTCGCATAGCTGTGGGTGACCACCCACAGCTATAGTGAGCGGCCATGATGATGGTCGCGATGGTCTTGACCATCGCGACCATCGGGCTTGCGATGAGACCCTTGTGGTAGGGTCTCATTCATCGCAAGCCCCAGAGAGCTTTCGGCTCTAACAGATCAGGAAGCTCTCCACTGACATCACTCGTGATGTCAGTGGGGCCGCCCCCAAACAGCAAGCGTTCCCTCGGGAACGCCTCTGTTTGGGCAGCCACCCCCCCCCCGGCCAGCCCACCAAACGGGGTGAACTGTCACTGAACATCGACAGCTCACCCCCTTTTTTGTGCGAGACCCGGAGCGACGGATTACCTGTCGCTAGCCGGGTCTCGCGCATGCTCACGACGGAGCCGACTCCGTTGTGCGCATGCGCTGTGGGCCACCATCGACCCGGTTGCGAGCACTCAGCGCTTGCGACCAGATCTTAATTAGGCCCATAGTCGTGTCTTTCAGGGGCATGCATAATTAAGACGCATCGTCAACATACACGTCACATGGCTGAATTAAACACAGCAGCACTCACAGTGCTTGCAGTAGGGTATGGTCAGCCACAAGTGCTGCGTATGGGTTCGATGTTACTCGATGTTACCGATTGTTTAGTACACTTTCTGGAGATGACCTATGTCATTAAGGGAAAGTGGCCATCTTTTGTCAGGCTGATGGGCGTCTAAAAACATACTGCGATCGCACGGCAAGACATAGTGGGCGTGCTAATGTCTTGTTAGCGAATGTGGGATTTGCACACTTTGGCTGCTGATGGCTGCGTGCGACTGCAGCCTAGCAAACGGGTCTGAATCAGGCCCACAGTTCTCTGAACATAAACACTTCATCAATATATGTAAAGAAATACCTGTATTAATTGTCCTTTCAGAAGTAGCAACTTAAACATTTGAGGGACATACACCGATTGGGTATGGGTCACCAGCAGTCGGGATGCCGCTGGTCAGCATACAGACATTGGTATCCCGACAGTCAGAATCCCGACACCCATAGGTAAGTATGGTAGCACTAACCCTAACCCCTACCCTAACCCTCCCTCCCTGGTGCCTAAACCTAACCTCCCGCCTAGTGCCTAAGCCTAACCTCCCCCTCTCCCTCCCCCTAAACCTAACCTCCCTCCTCGGTGCCTAAACCTAACCTCCCCCCTTAGTGCCTAAACCTAAAATCCCCCTCTCTGCACCCTAAACCTAACCCTCCCTCCCCAGTGCCTAACCCTAACCCTCCCTTAGTGCATAACCCTAACCCTGCATCCTAACCCTAACTCTCCCCTAACTGCCAATACTTACCTTCAGGATGCCAGCAGATGGGATACTGGTGCCGGGATCCCAACGCTGTCTGCATTTCGGCGCCGGTATTTAGACCGTCAGCATCCTGCATGCCTGAATGCCGACTACATCCCATGTATACAGGGGCGTATCTATAATGTGTGCAGGGTGTATTATGTAAAACTTGCCTCTCCGAGGTCCCACGTCGGGTCTTCCGGCTCTGCTCAAACGCCGGAAAATGACATTTTTCCGGCGTTTTGCACATGCACTGTGAGGAAATTGCCGGTAAAAAGGGGCGCCGCACTATTTCCCTGGTGATCTGTGCAATAGACTCTGGGCACACTCTAGTGCCCAGAGTCTATTGACTCTGCGGTGGCCTGCCGAAGTGAGAGGAGGGGGCCTGTGATGGGGGATACACATGGGCCCCCTCTTCTCTAAAGATGCCCCTGCGTGTATACTATATATAAAATGCCCACTGATAAGAATATTTCAGTCACCTTGGAATTCCATGCTTTGTGTGAAAGCATCACATAGCCAGAAATTCCCCAGTGGTTCCTTATTGCACAATAGTAGAAAATTGTAGTTGCAAGTTCTATGCTAAATTTTTAGTTTGTTTTTTTTATTTAATTGTACAGTTTATTCAAAATGTGATCATTATAAGTGAAAGTGGCTCTCACTTTACTGCAGTGGTAGGTTACATTGTGCTGTTACATCTTTCTCAGTCATGTTGTATGCCTGCTTTTTGAATAAAACATTGATGTGTGGTATTCATGCCGAGATCACTATGCTGAGAGGCCTACACTGTGCCTGCTGGCTGTAATATACATAAAAGGATTACACTGTACACAATGTAGCATTTCCTTTTCCCTCAATCTGTGCCCCAGGCAAACCAAACGAACTTGTAGTTTCCAAACATGAACAATAGACTAACAATAGAGTTTAATTATTTGATAAATGCTGTGTTTCACCCTTTCGACCCAGACGTAAACAGCAATGTCTTGTGTATTCCCCATAAATTGTCTTAAAATTGAAATTGTATTATCTAGCAAACCCTGTATATTGTATAACAATTAGGCATCTCCGCTCTCTCTTTTGCAACAATATCATATCAGCTGCTCAGCGAAGAGAATGTGTGCAAAGAGCCAGGGAACAGACATTGGCCCTCAATCAGAGGCGGTTGCAAGAAGCGATCGCTCTCTCTGAATGAGGACGGCCGCTTGTTTGTTTAAGTACGGCCTCCTGGTCGCTAGCTAAACTGTGGGTTACCACCCACAGCTTAGCGACCGACCAGGGTGATGGTCGCGATGGTCTTGACCATCGCGACCATCGGGGCTTGCGACAAGACCCTAAGGTTGGGTCTCAGCAACCGCAAGTCCCAGGGAGCATCCTGCTCTGATCCGGGGTTTGCGCATGCGCAATGCGGCTGCTGTGCGTGCGCAGGGCCTTCACATCGACCTGGTTGCAAGCACTCAGCGGTTGTGACCGGGTCTGAATGAGACCCATTGTATGTTGCTACATATTAATAGCATGCTTTCTTACACAATATAGTGACTATAATTAGTGACTATAATGTTCATATGGCCGAATAGTGTAACACACAAAAATAAAAACTTTCTGGACTGATCATCTTTTAGTATTCCGAGCCTAATGCTGGGTACACACTGGCAGATATATTGGCCAATCAATTGATTGGCCAATATATCGTGGGTGCAGTGATGCATGGCGCGGTAATTAGCTGGGGAGGCACTGGCTAGTATCAGAGCCAGGTTTACAGATACATATAGGAACCCAAGGGTTCATTTGGGCATTATACAAATGTGCAGCAGTATATAGTGCTGGAAATTTGGTGTGTTTTGATCAGATGTGTTTTACATTGTGCGTAAAATTTAGATAAGGGAGGCAGTGCCTCACATGTCATACACTTATTACTCCAGAGTTTTGACTATAACATTATCAGAATAATACAAAGAAGATATTTATAATATTTTCTTTACATTTTCTTATAATTTTTATAGTAAAAACTGTTGAGTATACCGAAGTATGACAGCAAAGGCTCTGCCTCAGCTAACCACACATCACTGCGTGGGTGCGTCAGCCAGTGTGTACCAGCGATATGTCTGTGAACGACATATCGCATCGGCTGTGTAGCCACAGGGACCCGTGGCATGATGACGGTCGTTCAGTGTGTATGAACAACCATGATCTGCAGATATACCTTTTAGGATGTACCCAGCTTTAGGGGGTATTTATCTTGGCAAGAGAAAAAATTGTAAAAGATAAGGTTTCAATCAATCAGCTCCTAAGTAATATTTTTCAAACACAGCCTGTAAACAGTAGGTTAGAAGCTGACTGGTTAGCATATTATCTTGCATAATTTTATCTTATTCAAAGCTTTGATAAATACCCCCCTATACACATTTATAATACCAATATCATAGCAACTCCCAACGAATGGTCAGAGAGGACCACCATAAATACAGTCATTTACCGCACTAAACTGGGCCATATACCTCTCACAGCACTGCAAATGAGAGTACTCCCTAACCGAAACAGAGAACTGGACAGCTCAAAATTGTGCTAGTTTCCATAACACAGCAGGAATATTCAGCACACTGCAAATCTCATTCATTGCGCCCTATAGATCTCTATAGAACAGCCTACATATAGATGGAATTGTAAAAACCAGACTTTAGTTCTTTGACACCTAGCATTGTTCCAGCATTTTAAGTAAGAAGGGGATGGGGTATTTTGTTAGTAAAACTTCCATTGAAGATGGAGTTGTACAATTGGATGTAAAGTAACAACTTAAAAAACATTATACATCTATAAGCCAAACAAGTAACCAAAAAAAGGATTTTCTAATCTGGTCCCATAGAACCAACCCCAGGTTATGGTTTGAGGATTCAAATTTAATCACAAACTGGTGAACCAACCAATTCTACTATCTTATATATCACTGAGAGGAAAAACTTGGAAGCATGAGCAGTGTGAAGTATTTAGGAAAGAAAAATTACCAACCAAGTAATATACTTCATCCATCTCTAGAAATGTTCATGGCCTGGTATGGTAAGATCTAATTGTGCAATCTGACATGTTTATTCCTGAGAAAAGCTTTAAAAGAAAGAAAATGGATATACTTTCTATCAAGAATTTTGCAGACAGGATCCTTACCTCATTATCTGTGTACAAGGAATCCCAATCCATTGAGTCTTTTATTTCCAACTTGACTCTATTGAGCATGGTCTGAAGGCAGCCTTGATGAATTAAAGTCCCTCACGCCGCAGACCTTGAGATGTTCACCAATCCACAGGTTATGTTACTGATGATCCTTCTAGTGATCAATCCAGAAGTTTGTCCCTATTAAACAGTCCCTTGAGACTTTAAAGGCTAACCCCACAGGTAATTTAAATAGGCCTGTCCCCCTATATGTCTCCGCCCCTTTTACTCAGTCTCTGAGTGACCTCTCCACTGACTACCTGCAGAGCTAAATCACTTTGGGACAAAGGAAGTCAGTAGTACCCCCCTGACTCATTTCTTTCACACACACCTCCTATCCTTCTCTTTTTCAAATCACAAGTCCGTCTCGTCAAAATGCTAATAGGATCAAGTAGTTCTTCATCCACAATGATCTAGGGCCAGGGTGGCATTTTCATTCTAGAAATGTATTGTCAAGTAGGTCTTCCTGTCTGAAATTCAGGACATCTATATGGTGGGAATCACCATTTAATAGAAACTTCACCTGACCACCATGAAGTGAAAGTGCTAAAGAATGAACTCTAGTCCTATGCACATTCCTTTCAAAAGAGCTCACAGTTATACATGGCAGCTTCTCCATAGACAGTGTAATGACCCAGCATTGCAGCATAAACCTCAGAAGCTCACAGTAATACAGGGCAGTTACTCCATAGACAGTGTAATGACCCATCATTGCAGCACAAACCTCAGAAGCTCACAGTTATACAGGGCAGCTTATCTAGATACAATGGGACTGTTTCCGTAGTGTCCATAGTGGATGTAAAAATGTCATAGCTCTGCATTTCACATATGCATGATATGAAGTATACAGTCAGGTGCATAAATATTGGGACATTGACAGAATTTTAATATTTTGGCCTCTATTCACCAGCACAATGGCTTTGAAATGAAACAAACAAGATGTGCTTTAACTGCAGACTTTCAGATTTAATTTGAGGATAATTACATCCAAATCAGGTGAACGGTGTAGGAAATACAACGGTTTCTATATGTGCCTCCCACTTTTGAAGGGGCCAAAAGTAATGGGACTATCAACTCAAAAGCTATTTCATGGACAGGTGTGGGCTATTCCCTCGTTATTTCATTATCAATTAAGCAGGTAAAAGGTCTGGAGTTGATTCTAGGTATGACATTTGCATTTGGAATCAGTTGCTGTCGACTCTCAATATGAGATCCAAAGAGCTGTCACTATCAGTAAAGCAACCCATCATTAGGCTGAAAAATCAGAACAAACCCATCAGAGAGATAGCAAAAACATTAGGTGTGGCCAAATCAACTGTTTGGAACATTCTTAAAAAGAAAGAATGCACCGGAGAGCTCAGCAACACCAAAAGACCCAGAAGACCACGAAAAACAACTGTGGTGGATGACAGAAGAATTATTTCCCTGGTGAAGAAAAACCCCTTCACAACAGTTGGCCAAATCAAGAATACTCTCCAGGAGGTAGGTGTATATGTGTCAAAGTCAACAATCAAGAGAAGACTTCACAAGAGTGAATATAGAGGGTTCACCATAAGACATAAACCATTGGTGAGCCTCAAAAACAGGAAGACTAGATTAGAGTTTGCCAAACAACATCTAAAAAAGCCATTACAGTTCTGGAACAACATCTTATGGACAGATGAGACAAAGATCAACTTGTACCAGAGTGATGGGAAGAGAAGAGTATGGAGAAGGAAAGGAACTGCTCATGATCCAAAACATACCACCTCATCAGTGAAGCATGGTGGTGGTAGTGTCATGGCATGGGCATGTATGGCTGCCAATGGAACTGGTTCCTTTGTATTTATTGATGATGTGACTGCTGACAAAAGCAGCAGAATGAATTCTGAAGTGTTTCTGGCAATATTATATGCTCATATTCAGTCAAATGCTTCAGAACTCATTGGACGGCGCTTCACAGTGCAGATGGACAATGACCTGAAGCATACTGCGAAAGCAACCAAAGAGTTTTTTTAGGCTAAAAAGTGGAATGTTATGCAATGGGCAAGTCAATCCTCTGACCTGAATCCGAATGAGCATGCATTTCACTTGATGAAGACAAAACTGAAGGGAAAATGCACCAAGAACAAGCAGGAACTGAAGACATTTGCAGTAGAGGCCTGGCAGAGCATCACCAGGGATGAAACCCAGCGTCTGGTGATGTCTATGCGTTCCAGACTTCAGGCTGTAATTGCCTGCAAAGGATTTGCAACAAAGTATTAATAAGTGAAAGTTAGATTTAGGATTGTTTAGTTTGTCCCATTACTTTTGGCCCCTTAAAAAATGGGAGGCACATATAGAAACCGTTGTAATTCCTACACAGTTCATCTGATTTGGATGTAATTACCCTCAAATTAAATCTGAAAGTCTGCAGTTAAAGCACATCTTGTTTGTTTCATTTCAAAGCCATTGTGGTGGTGAATAGAGGCCAAAATATTAAAATTCTGTCAATGTCCCAATATTTATTCACCTGACTGTATATGTCTAGTTTACTACAAGCCATCATCAACATGTATCTTATAGCAGGTGCAAAATAAACTCCTACTAATAGGTGTATATGTGCATAATTGCTAATCTGAATAAGACACATCTGGGTGAACGCCCTTAGTGAACATGGCCTACATAAGATTATTCCTTCACTTCCCCATTCTGCCTCTCCAGTCAGAAGGCTTGTTGCTCCTATAATGCATTCCACTCTACATTCACACCTCTGCATCTGTTCAATCTCTGGGCAGTGCAGTGGGAAGGGATGCAAAATATGCCATGCCAGCTGGTGTAGTGCTCGCTCCACACCAGCCCCAGTGTGATAAACCACCATAGTAGAAGCAGTTTAACATTAAAAAAATGTAGCCTTAAACCATTCATACATATTAAAACACAATCTTACAATCTTGGTTTGAAACAGAAGTTCTACTTGACCAAAAATGAAAGTATTCCTTGTTGATACAAACGTTATCCACCTACATGTTGTAGTGTATTCATAGACTCCCTGCAGAAGTGATAACGCATACACAGGAATAACCTGACATACAGCAGGTCCAAAGATCTCCAGTCTAGAAGTTGAGGTGTTACCCACAGCAAACAATCAAATTCAGCTGTAGCTATCACTTTCTGGAATGTACTATTGGTTGCTATGAGCAACAGTTACATTATTCCTATTTAGGAGTCTTAGTGAATCTACCTATTTACAGAGTTACACACATCGGTGATAGGTCCTTTCTGTCTTGAAACTTGACTTGAGCAAAATGTTGGCAATATTTTGCTTCATCTCTATTACATGTTATTAATAACAAAACTTATATGAAACTGGCTTGATGTCCAATTAAACTGAACCAGTGGCGTAACTAGGGTATTTGAAGCCCAGGGCAAATTAAAAGAGGTTCCCCCCCAGTGGTGCCCCCAGTAGTAGTCCCCCCGATTAGTGCCCCCAGTAGTAGTCCCCCAATTTCTGCCCCAAGTAGTAGTCCCCCCGATTAGTGCTCCCTGTAGTAGTCCCCCTGATTAGTGCCCCCAGTTGAGGTGCCCCCCCAAATACAAAGCAAATAAATAAAATAAAACTTACCTGCATCCACGCCCTGCTCCGGCTCCCGCCACCGCCGTCCGCCCTCCCAGGCTGGCACGCTTTGCATTATGGGAGAGATGTCATGACGTCTCTCCCATTAACCACTGCAAGAGCCGGAGGGCGGAGCTCATGAGTGAGCTCCAGCCAGCTCTTGCAGTGGGCGCTGCAGCAGTCAATGAGAGTCTGTCTGACTCTCATTGGCTGCTGTTTAACACACGCTTCGCCGACATGCTGGCGGCGATGCGTGTGTTAGAATGCACAGCCTGAGCCCACCTTCTATCCTCCGCCTGGCACTATTGGGCAAGCGCTCAGGGCGAGGGAACAGACTTGGCTGTGCAGCACAGGACCGGCGCTGGGAAGCCTAGCGCCGGTGTTGTGTAAATGTGTAGCGCTGACCGCACTCACTGTGGTCGGCACTCCACTGGGTAACTAGGACGGGCCGGCACCGTGGCCAGCAGCGCCCCCCCCCCCCGCTCTGCCGGTCCCACGGTGCCCCACTCGCCAGGGACGGATTAAGGGGGGGGAGCGACAGGGGCGGCCGTCCCTGGGCCCCCACACACGGAGGGGCCCCCACTAGCAGCGGTGCGCTGCCAGTTCACAGTGGAGCTCACCTTTTTAGTATGTGCAGCATATACATAAATATATGTAATTCCATACCTCCACAAAGCTTCACAATGCTCACATTGCATGTATATTTGCCAATTCTGTTACTGTGAGCTGTTGATCTCAGCTGTCAAATACTAAGGAGTATATTTACCAAATGTTGATTTTAAATGATTTTGTTCGATTTAAAATAACATCGATGTGTTTCTGGGGCTAAATCCTGCATTTACTAACATACAAGATTTTATGTGGTTTTATTTTTATTAGTAAATGTGTGATTTGGCCACAGAAACATTATATCGATGTTGATCGATTTTTATCGATTTTAAATTGATCAAAATCGATCTTTAGTAAATATTCCCCTAAGAGGCTGGCTGCAATACGGTTACTAAGTGAAAGCCTGGTGTGCATAGGAGAAAAAAAATTATCTTTCTAACTGCCATTTCTCTCTTAAAGTAGGGTATGATGATCATTCTATATTGCTAAATGCCCTTCACAATAAGTTTTTTATTTTAAATTGATTTTGTGTCCTACATCACAGTATAAAGCCAGGATTTCTGGTAAGGTCACATTTTCACTCATCATTTTACCAATTTTTTTCCCTCAAATGTGCATGCCAGGATAATATCAATTATCCTTTAAAAAATGACTGATGGAATAAATGTCACAATTTTAATAAAAAAATGTTAACTAATAATTCATGGCTAAGATATTGGACATTCTGGGCCTTATTCAGAGATGATGGTTTGCGTACATCTCTGATGGCTCTGTGCATGTGACGAATGGCTCCGGTGTACTCATTCACAACCGCCTCCATAGCCACAGCATGATTGACATGCTGCAGCGTTTGGGGGGCTGGGTTGGGGCAGTGACCGGAACCACGTCTGCGTCTGTGCAGGGTCTGCTTCATCTGCTGCAGATTTCCTTGACCCGGCTGTCCAATTCCGCCGACCAAAGCAGCAACCATGGTCGCGATGGTGATCCATGGCAGCGTCTACAGACGCTGCACTTCGATTGCAGATGTACGCAGGAGGTGTCTATTTCTGATGCATTTGCATTTAGTTGGACAGTATTTCACAGCCGCTTCCTTGCATTTGTGCAATACCGTCCATTTCTGAATCAGGCCCTCTGTGGCAGAGCCGTACCTAGACTTTTGGTGTCCTGTGCCAGAGAGAGCATTGGCGCCCCCTTTCCCATTGTTTAAATAGGGCCATGGCTTCATGGGGAAGGGCCAGGGAAAAGATAGGGGTACTCCTGGGGCAGCCAGGAGATGCTGGGGATAAAAGAAGAGGAAGCTACAAGCTACATGACAATAAACAGGAAAATTGACAGGCACAAACAGTGCCCCCTGCCCTGCGGTGCCCTGTGCCACGGAACTGGTCGCACCACCCTAGTTACGACCCTGCTCTGTGGGAAGCCAAGACAGCCTAGTGGACAACAAGTCCAGCCTGTGTGGGGTCAATTGTTTTTCAGCTCCTTGATTAGTAACGTTAGTTTGTACGAGATTACTTCTCTCTTCAGCATTTCTGATTTCATTAGTAGCTGTGTCAGTGCACACATTTGACTATCTATGCCTGCAAGCATCATCCATTACACACACCCCTGTGACTGGAGAGGCTGTGGTCTGCCCAGCAGCTCCCGGAGTGCTGGGCAAGCTCCCAGTCTGATGTGAATGTGGGCATGAAACAAAAGGGGTGTGGCCTTGTGGACACGAGGCCACACCAACTATCGCGCCGCGAGGGGTTCATAGTGCCACACCTGGTGACGCCACTGCTTGGAGGTATATTTACTAAGCAACAGTAATTTAGTAAAGCCCAAACCCCTGGAAACTAACAAGTATGCAGACTTTAGAGCACAATAGAACATCAGCGCCGGCCCTGTCAGTCAGGAATAAATAACCTGTGCACCAACTAGGAGATCTGGAAAACATGCACTGTTAGGGATGTGCTGCTATAGAGCCCAATATGTACATATATGTCCATGCAGTGCTAGATTATTCTGCTGCTCCCCCAGACTCCCGCACTTGCTCTAATGCTCTAGAATGGTGCCTACATCTAAAATAAAAACATTCAGCTCAGGCAGGATGGCCGCATTTAATGGCTGGAATTATGACACACAATATACTTTGTATGATGCATATTAAAGCTGGTTAAATGCTAATTCTACCCTCTTCATGGACAGGCTACACTCACTCTAAAAATCAGGCATTTGGAAACCCCCCTCTAGAAATCTTGCGTTTGCCACTGCAGTAAGCCTTCTGAATCCTATAAACTATTTGACCTATATGGTGAATCAGAAATTGAGGAATCTGAATTAAAGTATAAGCGCATTAATTATGTATTGAATAATTGGTGTTTAAAATATTCTTTATGATGGGG
Organism: Taudactylus pleione; assembly: GCA_031769625.1. Taxonomy (NCBI): domain Eukaryota; kingdom Metazoa; phylum Chordata; class Amphibia; order Anura; family Myobatrachidae; genus Taudactylus; species Taudactylus pleione. The sequence goes on from JAUIMM010000084.1 coordinate 5,635,563, forward strand.
CAACATTTATTATTTTACGGCATTATAAATGGTGCTCATGTCATAAAATAGTAAATGCTGCTTAAGTTATAAAAACATTTGTAAGCATCAGTAAACAATTAATATCACCCTTTTTTTAAATCTTTTTATTAAACTTTTGCAAAACGTTTACATACATCAATAAACATACATGTTGAGACAAAATCAATCTATACAGCAATACCCAGTAAATTCAAAGAGTAAAATACATCAGGTTATATTACCCGAATATTTCGCTGTAGTCATAATCAATGTTCAGTATTCAGAAGAATCAAAGAGGTGTAAACAGATAGAAAGTAAAATAGGGGAGGAGGGGGGGAGGGGGAAAGGGTCCTGTCTTGCTACTATTTCATATTTTTACTATACCTCCTTGCAGTCTATAGCTCCATAAACATATATCCGTCTATTATACAGATTACGTAAATTTACCACGCACTTTAGCAGAACCAGTAAAACCACTCATTTAATTTAAGAAGAAGAAGGGTGGAGAGAAGATCTACTCATCTGTCTATGATGAAGCAGCAGACAGTCTTCTAGTAAAAGACCATGTAGTATTTTCGAATATTTTCATTATGTCAGATTGTAATGAATTATTTAAGTGCTGAATAAAGATTCCCCATCTGCTAAAGAATCTCTCCACTCCCTTCTCTATATCTGGAAAGGTGGATCGTCTATCAAAGTATAGAATCTCCAGCAGATTAGCTTGAACTGCTGATAATAAGGGGGCCACCGGCTCCAACCACATTCGCAGAATCAATTTCTTTGCCACCGTCAGTATGACAGTAAGAAAAGGCAACACCTCAGATTTGTTATGATTCTGTAGAAAAGGCACCCATATATCACAGTTGCAGAAGAGCAGAGGTATAATATGTATAGGTAATCGCAGCTGCATTATTTCATTTATATAGTTCAGAACTTTATTCCAAAAACGTCTGACCTTTCTACATGCCCAGAAGCAGTGGTAAAAGTTAGCTCTTACATTTCAGACAGTCCCCCACTGCACCTGGGACAAACTGACTTCTCTGTGCAGGAGATATATACGCTTTATTGATGAACTTGATGTGGGTTTCCTGCATTGAAGAGCTACGTAGATATTTCAGCTAATATCACCCTTTTAATAAAATTAATACATAATATTGCTCACTTAATAAAATAAAAAAAATATATTTTCCCCCTAATATATTAATAAAATAGTATTTTCCCCATAAGAGATTTATCAATGTTATTTACCTCCTTTTTAAGTATATAATGATTGTCTTTATTATAAGTGCATTGTGATTCTGCACCTTCTGATTGGCCAGATAGATATGGTATCTTTATGGTGGTTTTGGTCAAAAATCACTACAAAACCACAATAAAACAGATGGACATCGACTGTGGTTTACAAATTCTTATTACTTAGTGCTTCAATCTGCTGGCAAGGCTTCAAAACTTCTGAGTAAATTGACCCCTTTGTTAGAAAAGTAGGCAAATGTTCTCCTTTGACTTAAAAATGCAATGAATAGGTAGTGTTAGTAGGTGTAGCAGTACAGATATTGGGGATGCTCAAGCACCCATAGCTGATGCCCATGCTCCCAGCTGTCATAATATAGGAAGATCAGTGCCAGTTTGAGAGGAGTGTCCTGCTGAAATGCCGACACATGCAACAGGACTTCTTAGTTCCAATTCCAGGAGAGTTGAGAGATATGTTCACTGGTGGATACCAGCGTCAGATGTGCATGGCATTGAAGAGGTAATTTTAGGGCATAGAAAGGAGGCTGCACATGTCCCAGTATTTTGGGAGCATTGGACACACCCCTGGTAGAGCGCGGAAATTCACCATCATGGCATGACACAATCTGTGTAGCATGACAACATCATGGGAGGGTTAGGTTTAGGGTGCGGGGAAGGGGAGGTTAGGTTTAGGAACTGGGGGGCAGGTTTTTTTCAGGCACCAGGGCGGGAGGGGTAGGGAGAGGGGAAGGGTTAGGATACTGACCAACAGGTGTTGGTATCATAACCCTGTCGGTATGCCGGCATCAGGATTTTGCCCACAGGGATCCCAAGCGCCCAACCCATGAAAAACATACATATGAGATTTACATGCTAAATGGCTCCAATTCCTTTGTTCCAAATGCAGGGGTGCATGTACAGAAATCTTGGTAGAGGTAATCTACTTATTTTTTCTGCCACAGTGAGTAGTAAGGGGAATCCAGAATCCCCTTGGGGGTAACAATATAAAAAAAGGAATTAACTCTTGGGCACAGTTGACTAGCTGCATCGACTGTATATTGAATACCAATGTTCCTGATATGTTAAAACCAATAGTCCAATAGTGGTGAAAGTAAGAGTGAATAGTCTGACAAAGGTGTATTTCTTCCAAAAATATTTATTTATTCCAAAATGGAGGTATTGGGGATTATACTGAGCTGGGAGCACAGCAAAAAAGAGCAAGTAACTTTTCACCTGGACAAACCATGTTGGGGCAGATTTAAAACGTACAGAGAGAGATTTAGATGAGACGATCGTGTCCAACTTCAAATCTAAATTGCAGTATAAAAAAGAAGCTATACAGCATTTGTGGCTCCATGCAGAAGCAGCCAGTATTTAGCCTAAATGCAAAGTATTTGCCACACCTTGCATTGCAGTATGGTTTGCGTCATATACATAGATACTTATTTTTATTATTTTAACTTTGCTCTCAACTCAGAATCGGTCCCATTAGGAGCAGATAACATCTCATAGACTTATGTCAATGTAGGTTTCCAAAGTTTTACACGTTTCACGGATATCTTCCCATTTCTTCAGATACAAAACATGCTGACGAGAAAAGTGACAGAGCATGTCGTGTGTCAGACTGAGGTCCCAGTACGCAGCGCGATTGCTGCACATGCGCAGTCTGCTCGCCAGGTCCTGACCCGGAAGCAAAGTCATAGAGGACACTGTCACTTTGCTCCTACCATACTCCCCCTAAAATTGGTAAATACTGGCGTTAATTTATATTACCACATTGTAAGTTGGGCTGGAATGTACACACAACGTTTAAGGTAAATATGCCCCTAATAGAGTATAATGACATTATATGAAGAGTTCTTTACATTAGAGATGAGCAGTTCGGTTTTGCTCATTTGTTTTTCTACGGAATTAGCACAAGTCCGGATTTATCTTATTTGCTATTCAAAACATGTGACACCTGGATACCAATAAGGTTCGGTTTTCAGAACCGAACGTAACCGAGCCAAAACCGAATTGCTCTTCTCTACCTTACATATATGCAAAAAGGCTCTCACCCAACACATACAGATGTGTCCTCTTACATCCTTACCGATCACGCTACAAACGTGCGCATGCATCACACCATGCGATTACCCGCAGCAGCATACGCTACGGTACGCTATAGCGTGTACTGCGATCGCACCATGCAATCCTATGGAGTCTCAGGTGCCAACACAGTGCGCGTATCTGCTCACAGGCACACGCCTCACGCCATGCATGGCGCGATTTGCCGCATACGCAGCAAAAATGTAGCAGGACACATCTGTATGCTGTTATATATGTATCTATGGTTGAGCAATGCACCTATGAGAGGTGCTTGAATCTGTAGATGGCGGGTACAACATGATACATCTTCTGGTAGGAGGCGCAGAACAATTCTAATTGAGATTGAGATTTGATTTTAAGGGACAAGTTATTTAAAGGAGTTTAAGGTGGCTGGGATGATGACATGACAGGAGTGTTCCCTGGTTAGTGGGCAGCTACAGGAACTTCCCCCCTATAAAATACAGCTTATTCTAGCTCATTTACTCATCACTTATCCTTTACTTTCACAGTCAGCTTTTCAGACATATTGGATGTGGTTAAGTGGACTTAAAACATACAAATGCCCATATACCGTATATACTCGAGTATAAGCCGAGTTTTTCAGCACATTTTTTGTGCTGAAAAAGCACCCCCTCGGCTTATACTCGAGTCATGCCCACAAGGTACGCAGCTGAGTAGCGTACCATGAGGGCCGCGGTGCAGACTGTGTCTCTGTGACACAGCTGCACCGCATGTGTAGCGCTGACCTGGCGGAGTTCGGTCAGCACTGCACACTGCCAAACACACAGCCAAACACTGCCAAACACATAGACTCTCATCGGCTGCTGCTGCTCCCATTGCGGGAGCCATCTTCCGGCTCCCACAGTAGGTAATGGGAGAGACGTCATGACGACGTCTCTCCCATAATGCAAAGCGGCCAGAGTAGCTGATAGCAGCGGCGGGACCAGGAGCGGGGTTTCAGATAAGTGTTTATTTTTATTTTTATTAGGACTACTGGGGGCACTACCAGGGGAGATTACTTCTGGGGGCACTACCAGGGGGGGATTACTTCTGGGGGCACTACCAGAGGGGGGTTACTTGTGGGGGCACTACCAGGGGGGGATTACTTCTGGGGGCACTACCAGGGGGTGATTACTTCTGGGGGCACTACCAGGGGGGATTACTACTGGGGGCGCTACCAGGGGGGATTACTACTGGGGGCGCTACCAGGGGGGATTACTACTGGGGGCGCTACCATGGGGGATTACTTCTGGGGGCACTACCAGGGGGGATTACTTCTGGGGGCTCTACCAGGGGGGGATTACAACTGGGGGCACTACCAGGGGTGATTACTTCTGGGGGCACTACCAGGGGGGATTACTACTGGGGGCACTACCAGGGGGGGATTACTACTGGGGGCACTACCAGGGGGGATTACGTCTGGGGGCACTACCAGGGGGGGATTACTTCTGGGGGCACTACCAGGGGGAATTACTCCTGGGGGCACTACAAGGGGGGATTACTACTGGGGACACTACCAGGGGGGATTACAACTGGGGACACTACCAGGGGGGGATTACTTCTGGGGGCACTACCAGGGGGGGATTACTTCTGGGGGCACTACCAGGGGGGATTACTTCTGGGGGCACTACCAGGGGGGATTACTTCTGGGGGCACTACCAGGGGGGGATTACTTCTGGGGGCACTACCAGGGGGAATTACTTCTAGGGGCACTACCAGGGGGGATTACTACTGGGGACACTACCAGGGAGAATTACTTCTGGGGGCACTACCAGGGGGGATTACTACTGGGGGCACTACCAGCTGCTGCATTTCCCACCCTAGGCTTATACTCGAGTCAATAAGTTTTCCCAGTTTTTTGGGGTCAAATTAGGTACCTCGGCTTATATTCGGGTCGACTTATACTCGAGTATATACGGTAATAAAATAATGGTAGTAAAGGCAGCCTTGCTGTATCCACACTCTGATGACAAGAAATATTTTAGGAGGAAAATAAAAATGTCAGTCAATTAAGGGGATGATATTACAGCTACAGTATACATGCCTACACTCCCGGGAATACCCAGGAGACTCACACAATTATGGGGAGTCCACCAAAATCACAGGACAAAAACCTCACCTTGCTGCACTGTTCATAGTGAGACAGGTGACACTAGGAGACATGATGGCATGATTCTCAGCAGGTCGTGTCACATAGTTCTGCCCCCTCTGCATGGGTCATAATGATGTGATCTGTTCCACCCCCAGAGTGGCCACAAGCAGATCTCCCCTCCGAGAACTCTCTCAGAGGGGATAGAAAAAAGTCTGCAAGTATGAGCTATAGCTGGCAGGGCTTCAGCGATATTTTCACTTATCCTGTCATCTGCACATTCAGACGGAACTGGAGTCCCAAGAAAGTAGGAAAGTAGGAGAAGTGATCTTATAGGGGTAGTTCCCAGCACCAAAATGTGGGCCTACACCTATTTATGTGGGTGGCGGGTACATAGACACATGTGTGTATAATGCAATTCCTCCTGCATCCAAATTTCTGCACTTTAGTAAATGACTTTTACTGTCTCAAACACACACACATACACACACTTACACACACACACACACACACACACATACACTATATATCAGTGGCACATCTATCATGGGTGTAAAAGGAATATGGTGCACTTGATCCCATGGGTGCAGGAAGGCTCTGCGCCACACACCCTGCACCCAGAACAGAATACTGAGGTTACGCATATGACGCCTCCTCCCTATACTCTTTCTGGTGACATATTCGGCAAGATTGTGCTGCACAGGAGCTTACACAGACTCTGAGCCAGTCTTTTCTCTCTTCTACAAATACACAAACATTCTGATTATATAATCGTAAAGATTATGCCGCTGGGACCTGGCGGGAGATTTATCAAACTTTAGAAAGAAATAAAGTGGAGAGAGATAAAGTACCAACCAATCAGCTTTTAACTGTCATTTTACAGGCTGTGTTTGAAAAATGACAGGAGTTGATTGGTTGGTACTTTATCTCTCTCTATTTTATTTATCTCCAAAGTTTGATACATCTCCTCGCAGGTATGGAGAGGTCCCATTACACAGCTTTTAAAACACCCTTTAAAATGTCCCTAGTGTGTGTGTGTTTGCGCATGCGTGCATGTTTGTCTTCAACTTCTGAGCAATTTACATTCGTCCCAATGTTTTAAAGTATAAAGGCATATCACCAATCCACATATACTCTACAGCGTTAGACAATTCCTGCCTCCTGACAAGTCCAAATCCCTCCTCCGTTAGCAGCCGAGCAGGCATTTCTCAGAGGTTTCCCTGCCACTCATTCCGCTTTGTGGCAGATACCGGACACGGACACTTTGAACCCCACATCCTGCTGATGGAAGTAGTATGTAATACCGCCGGCCGCACGGTTCAAATCCAACAGCAGAAGCCCAGCAGGGGTGAAGATCCCGACAGCTGATTTTGGTAAGTACCTCTAACTCTACCCCCTCCAAACCCTAACCCTCCCTCTCTAGTGCCTAACCCTAACCCCCATTTAAGTGCCTAAACCTAACCCCCCTTTTCCTGCAGCCTAAACCTAACCCTCCCGGGAGGGTGCCTAACCCTAACCTCCCCCCGGGGGTGCCTAACCCTAACCCCCCTTCCCCTAACCTAACCTTAACCCTCCTCGGGGGGTATCTAGCCCTATGGCACCCCGGGAGACCTAAAACCTAACCCTACCCCCCCTGCGGCTGTCCGCGCCCGGCTTACCCTTATTCGGTATGCCGGGCATCGGTCTCCTGGCGTAGGTCTAATGAGAGGTGTCGGGATTTTAACGCCTATCATTAGTACCTTGCCAGGGTTTTGGCGGTCGGCATTTCGACCGTCGGCTTCCTGACTGCATCCTCTGCTGTGGTGATAGGACTGCGGCAGAGAGTTGGCCATTGTGGCTCCATGAACTCTCCTTATACCTTATACCACAACCTTCCAATCACATTTTTCTAATCAGTAACTAAACACCGCTGGTTTCTTTTTCATAATTTATCTCTACATCATTGCAAGCAGGCTCTTATGGTTTCTTCAAAAACAATAATATGTGTTACTCTTATTTTTATTACTGATTTCATTACAGACTTTATAAACCATTAGGGTGGGTACACACTTGCACAATATTGTCCCAACTTGCCATATTGGAATGACATACTCGATTGCGCACTTCCACAGGTCGCATGCGATATTGTGATATGCGCTATTGTGTGATTGGCCGTGCTGGACACAATAATGCATGCGATGCAGTGCATATTAATGAAGGACAGAACTACACATCATTCCGTTGTTCATTAAATGTTGTAATATGTACCGGCAAACTTGCATGATCCGAGGTGAAGGTAAAATGCCCCGACCATTAGCAAGATTGCCAGTCGTATAAGTGTGTACCCAGCCTTAAGGTGGGTACACACCTGACAGATATATCTGCAGATCGAGTGATCTGCGGATATATCTGCAGATGATGGTCGTTCATACACACTGAATGGCCATTATCTGTGTATTGCTGTAGGTCCCGGTGACCAGGGGGCGTGCTGGGGCGTGTCCCGCCAAGCGGGTCCCGCCCCCCTCCTCGCAGCTGCCGCAATGTGAGTACAGGCGGTCTGCAGACTGCATGTACACACCTGCCGATGGACAGATCTGTCTGCAGACATATCTGTCCATCGGCTGTGCAGCACAGCTAATTCAATATGTCGGTGAACTCCGACGTTCACCGACATATCACGGGTACACACTGCCCGACAGGCAGCAGATACATTGGCCGATCAATTGATCGGCCAATGTATCTGTCAGTGTGTACCCAGCTTTAGACTATGGGCCTGATTCAGACCCGCTCGCTAGATACGGTCTCTCGCTCCCAGAGTATGGAAATTTTGCTAAATGACGTTAAGGCATAAGCACGCCCACTATGTCTGGGCAAGCGATCATTTTGTGTTTACAGATGCCCACCAGCCTGTCTCACCAGCCTGTCTTTAGACGCCCACTTGCGTACGTCATCTCCAGGAAGTATATACAGCCATCGGTACATCGGGTTCCATCGGATCCTACCGCAGCGCTTGCGGTTGACTGTACCCTACCTCAAGTACTGCGAGCAGTTCAGTGTATTATTCAACCAGGTGACGTGTACTATGTTAATTATGCATGCCCCAGAACGGCGTGGAAACACTCTGGCACGCCTGTGTCCGCAACTCCACTCCCCCGTTACTACTGCCCTGCCCCTGTTACCACCCACAAACAGCCTCTCCTGTCACTCATTCCACTGGGCTGTCTTTGCAAGGCAAGCGAGCAAAATCGCACTGCGAACTACACACATGCGGACATTAACGAACATCGTCTGCAACGAGTGGCTGCTTGCTAGCGAGCAGGTCTGAATCAGGTCCAATGTCTGCAATGCGTGTACCCACATAACACATTGTTACCATTTGTAAAATATATTTTATTACATTTATAGCAATACTCACTTATTGACAAACAATGTATAATATTTACACAGCATATTGATTCACCATATAACAATAAAAGCTTATTCACTATAATTCAGACCTTATATCTACTCTTTTCTTATATTTACACCAGAAAAAAACAAAAACATAATGAAACTGGTGGGATTTTATTTTAGACAGGATTTCTGAAATTAATACCATAATAAACAGAACAATATCCTACAACTATATTCTATACATTATGACCACTAACTCACATAATTATATATAAATGACAAAAAAGTTGACACTAGAACGAACATGTAATTTTCTAGTGCTCTAAAGTATATGTAATAATAATGTATATTTATTTTAAAATACCCCAGCTTTGGGGTTGTGTACCTACTAATCTAACTGCAGAGTTTTAAAAAAAAATTAGACAGATTAAATAGATAGATAGATAGATAGATAGATAGATAGATAGATAGATAGATGGATAGATAGAATTAAATTACATATCAAAATACTTACCTGAGTAAAGGGGTAAATGCTTTAAGGGCACAGAGTGACTAATTATAATGACTTAATAAATGACTCGGGGCCTGATTCAGAGCCGCTCGTAAGCGGCCGCTCGTTCGCTCCGAGCGATGTTCGCACAACTGCGCATGTGTGAACCAGTCATTGCGGTCGGAAATTGTATGCTCGCAAAATAGCGAATGCCTGCTAATTTGAGTGACAGGATGAGGCGTTTGTGGGTGGTAACAGGGAAGGTGCTTGAAAATGGGGAGTGGAGATCCGAACGCAGGTGTGCCAAACGGTCAAAACGGGCGTTTTAAGGGTGTGCATAATTAATAAAGCAGCGTCGTCGACCACGTCACTTGGTTGTCTTTTAGCCTGAACTGCTCGCATGATTGCGGTAGGAAAATGCTACCACAAGCACTGCGAGCAGTTCAAACGCCTTTCGATGTACTCGATTAATCTAATAAATAGCGGAGATGACGTAGGATGCGAGCGGCCAGGGGGCGTTTTTTTAAAAATAGCGAGCGCATGTTTCGTTCGCTCGTTCAGACATAGAGGCGTCAACAGACCGCAAAGAGCGAACGCTCTATTTAAATATCCGGCCCCTTTTTGTGAACGAGCGAGCGCAAATAGCATCCGGCTCTGAATCAGGCCCTCAGTCCTATGTAAAAAAAAGACATGACCTAATGACAGAAGCAAAGGGGTTAACATTGAGGAGAGGAAGCATATTCTCCACTGCTGCCCCACACACATCACCCAGCTGTTTAAATGCATCCTAATTGGATGGGAAGGGTTTTCAGGTCTTGTATGCGCTCCTAATGGCTTCCCGCTGAGCAAATCAGCATTATGGGGTCTTCCTGAATACAGAAAATTAGCAAGGACACAGGGGGTCTTTATATGTGCAGACCTCTTCCAGCCATGGTTACAAAGGGGAGGCAGGTAGTGGGGGCCAGACTGACACCCAATACACAGATGTCCTAAGGAAAAAGTGAAATGACTGCAGACAGCTATGTAATGAGATACAAAAAGGAACAACTGTTTTACATTTAACTAATTACAAGATAGATAGATAGATAGATAGATAGATAGATAGATAGATAGATAGATAGATAGATAGATAGATAGATAGATAGATTCTGGAACTCCTGTGAGGCGTTTATAAAACAGTTGCCCTTGCTTTGCTCAGTGGTGGTACCATTTTTTGGGATGTAGTCATTTACAATATCGACAGTCATAATATTGACACCGCAATGTTGACAGTTATGATGTTGATATTGTAGAAATGTCAAAGTTGAACATATTGGCATCCACAGAATGTTCACAGTGTCAACATGTTCAATGTTGACATTCTGCAGGGACCAAGGGCTATGGTTAGACTGCGGCAGCAGAGAGTCAGGGTTATGCTACAGGATGTGAGGTTTGAGTTACGTACTAGGAGAAGGGCTATGGGTAGACTGCAGCAACAGAGGGCTAGGGTTATGCTACAAGATGGGAGGTTTGGGTTAGGCACTAGCAGAAGGGTTAGGGTTAGGCTGCGGCAGCGGAGGGTCAGGGTTATATTACAGGATGGGAGCTTTGGGTTAGGCACTAGGAGAAGGGCCAGCGTTAGGCTGCGGGAGCAGAGGGTCGGGGTTATATTACAGGATGGGAGATTTGGGTTAGGCACTAGGAGAAGGGTCAGGGTTAGGCTGCGGGAGCAGAGGATCGGGGTTATATTACAGGATGGGAGCTTTGGGTTAGGCACTAGGAGAAGGGTCAGGGTTAGGCTGCGGGAGCAGAGGGTCGGGGTTATATTACATGATGGGAGATTTGGGTTAGGCACTAGGAGAAGGGCTATGGTTAGACTGCAGCAGCAGATGCATAGGGTCTTGCTACCGGATGGGAGGTTTGGTTTAGGCACTAGGAGAAGGGTTAGGGTTAGACTGCGTCAACATAGGGTTAGGGTTATGCTACAGGATGGGAGATTTGGGTTAGGCACTAGGAGAAGGTTTAGGGTTAGGCTGCGGCAGCAGAGGGTCAGGGTTATATTATACGATGGGAGATTTGGGTTAAGCACTAAGAGAAGGGTTAGGGTTAGGCTTGTTGCAGCAGAGGGTTAGGGTTATGCTACAGGATGGGAGGTTTTAGTAAGGTACTAGGAGAAGGGTTAGGGTTAGGCTGCAGCAGCAGAGGGTTATGGCTATGCTACAGGATGGGAGGTTTGGGTTAGGCACTAGGAGAAGGGTTAGGTTTAGGCTGCGCAGCAGAGGGTTATGGTTATGCTACAGTATGGGAAGTTGGGTTAGGCACTAGGAGAAGGGCTAGGGTAGGCTGCAGCAGCAGAGGGTCAGGGTTATGCTACAGGATGGTAGGTTTGGGTTAGGCACTAGGAGAAGTGTTAGGGTTAAGCTGCGGCAGCAGAGGTTTAGGGTTATGCTACAGTATGGGAAGTTGGGTTAGGCACTAGGAGAAGGGTTAGGGTTAGGCCGCAGCAGAGGATCAGGGTTAAGCTACTGGATGGGAGGTTTGGGTTAGGCACTAGGAGAAGGGTTAGGCTACGTCAGCAGAGGGTCAGGGTTATATTATAGGATGGGAGATTTGGGTTAGGCACTAGGAGAAGGGTTAGGGTTAGACTGCAGCAGCAGAGGGTGAGGGTTATGCTACAGGATGGGAGATTTGGGTTAGGCACTAGGAGAAGGGTTAGGGTTAGACTGCGGAAGCGGAGGGTCAGGATTATATTACAAGATGGGAGATTTGGTTTAGGCACTAGGAGAAGGTCTATGGTTAGACTGCGGCAACGGAGGGTCAGGATTATATTACAGGATGGGAGATTTGGGTTAGGCACTATGAGAACGGTTATGGTTAGCAATATTAACAGCTGTAAGTGCCGCATTATCCGTTGGTTAATCATCAGGATGTCACTGCTGGAACCAGAAGACATCGCTGGAGCCACCAGACCAGGTGAGTCCCTGCTAGACCACGAGGGGCGATTTGTCAGCATTCTAATAACGTTAACATTTCATCAGTGTCGACACGACAAATGCCTGCATGGACAGTTTTGACATACTGTATGTCAACATTACAGTCATGTCGACATTATGAATGTCGACATAATATGCCACACATCTTCTTTAGGTGTCATTTTAATTGTTATAACTAGTTCCAGAAATAGTGCATCATCTCAGTTCACCTGTCTTGTTGATCACAAACTTACATTGGGAAAGTAATTGAAATCATTGCCACTGGGAGCACTGGCACTGCTGGTTGCTATGGGGCCCAGAGCTGATCTGGGCAATGCTGGTCTTCCCCCCTTGGAGCCCCCACTTTGCTAGATGAACTCCTATTGCTCTGTACCCAGTGAAGTCCGGAGTGTACCCAGAGGTGGCCATGCCAGCAATGCAGTACTCCGCCCTAGTTTAAGTGCTTCAGAAAGTTGTGATCAATAGATCACTATGACAAGTTTTGTTTCTGTGCTCAAGACAGTAATAGGAGGCAATCAACAGATCATGAACATAAGTGTCACTCTGACAAGGCAGGGCCACTGCTGTGAGCACAGGGACAGAGCTTGCCATAATAATCTGTTTTGACAAGTCATTAATGAATCCATCCATTGCTGAATGCAGCGCAGGGAGCAGCACAGGCAAATGTTAAATTGTCCATGAGTATATACCATACAGACCAAAGCATTTGTACTCAAGACAGGGAACAGTCATCTGCATTGGGAAAAGACTCTGATGTCCAGAATAAAATTCCAAAAAACAGAGTGATACAACAAAATATAGACATGTACAATGAAATAATTGAGACTACAGCCTGAATGTATACGTGTCAGTGAAACTGTAAATGTGCTAATGAAAAGATGTGTATTCAGACACCTTATAAGAGCAGGGGGCAGGAAGGATTAAAAAAGGGTTTTTAAGGGACATTTCCTCCTTGCCATACAGCCTTTCCCGCCTCTAGCCAAATGCATGCTAATGACCCCCAATACACATCCCATATAGAAATGAGTCTCAGGGAAAGGGTTTAGACATTTAACACATTTAACCTGATGCTGTATGTTATTTGTTAGGTTGCTATAACATGCAGATTATCTTCCTCCAATCATGATTAATATTATTGTAGATGAACAACTTGATCTCCATTGGATTCAAATTTCCATTACACAACATCTTGTCTCCCTGTGCTATCCTTGCCCCCCAGTCACTGTACATGGAGGAGATTTGCTGGTCCAAGCTTGGAGCAGTGCCATTATAAAGGCTCAGTATGGGTCATTTATAAGGCTACAAAAATGTGGATGCACCATGTATATTTTTTTTGGGGGGGGGGCAAGAATACCAACTGCTTGCCCCTTGCTCATACATTGTTGAGCCCTCCAACATCCCTCCCTCTTCCTTTCTGCTTTAGGGATACAGATGTCTTGCATGACCATTTGCATAATCTCACAGCAAAATGTAGTGCAAATTCCAGCAATAGTCAAAGAGGCCTATTTTTCTTTAAATATTTGCGGCATATTCCCCAAAAACACCAGTCTTCAGGGGATACCCGCAATTATTATGTATGGACTAAATGTACCAACAGCAACCACTACCCTCATAGTATCATCTGAAGATGGCATTAGCCGCTGTAGCCTATTGGCTACACTTCACAAAATTTACCTTGAGAGGGTTCTTACGGAACCTGTCCCCGGCAATGGCCGCCACACATGCATGATCTGTAACCATGCATGCATAGGAGTCCCGATAGAGAATTGAAGAGACCACTGATGCGGCCACTCGGAACACATCGCAGGGATGATATGCCAATGTTCACACGGTTGAGTGATTATCGGCCAGCTGCACATGCATCACCGCCGCAATGCGCATGTGTGGTGATTGAATTGCAAATACGGATTTATTAGCAAGTGATTGACAGACAGAGGACATTTTCAGTGGGGAGAAAAACACCGGCGTATTGCAACTGTTTTTCGGCATGTACCAGTTGCCGAATGAAATTCAGTACGCAGGAAACATGGCTCTGGCGTCTCAGAAGCGGTGGCAATCGACTCACTCAGGAAGTCTGTGTTTGCCTGATCTGCGTCCAGTGTGTACACGGGTGCCGACAGCTGCGTTGGCTCAGGTGGGCCCCTCTGTACAAGTCCCGCCCGCTGTTTCATTAGCATATTTTTGCACATACACAGCCATTAGTGTACAACCCTGAATCAGGCCCTTAGCCAGATCCTATTGGAAACCCCAGGTACCTCTTTAGATGTTGCACCATACACTACATGTAAGCATTCATTGATATTGTCTTTACTTTATGTTCTAGGTGTCAGGGTCATTTATCTCCAAGTGTATGTAAGCTTCATACACCCCTATAATGTTAGAGGTAATCAATATTATTTATTATTATTGTTTCTGTATATCCCGCCAGTGTACTCTGGGCCTGATTCAGACCCGCTCGCAAGCACATTGCGCTCGCAAGCAGGTCGATGGTGGCCCAGTGCGCATGCGCGGCATGCCCACTGCACGTGCGTGAGCCCCGGAGCGAGCGCAAAAAGCACTCGCTCCATGGCTCACTACAAAAGGGGCGGCTGTCGATGTTGATCGACAGCTCACCCCATTTTGTAGGCATGGCGAGGGGGTGGCTTCACAAATGGAGGCGTTCCCATGCGGACGCCTGCCATTTGTGGGTGGCCCCACTGACATCACCAGTGATGTCAGTGGGAGAGCTTCCGGCTCTATTAGAGCCAAAAGCTCTCTGGGGCTTGCGGCCACTAGACCCTACCACAAGGGTCTCGTCGCAAGCTCGTTGGTCGTGGTGGTCTTGACCATCGCGACCATCATCCTCGTCGCTCGCATTAACTGTGGGCGGTAACCCACAGCTATGCGAGCGGCCAAGAGGCTGCAACTAAAAAACCAAGCGCCAGCCCTGATTTAGAGCAAGCGCTCGCTTTTTGCGAGCGCCTCTGAATCAGGGCCTCAGTGCTGTACAGAGAGTATTTGTCCTTCATTTCAGTTCCTGCCCCAGTCTAAATTACTTAACATAATATAAGCACACACACACACACACACTAGGACTAATTTTGTCAGAATCCGATTAACCTACCAGTATATTTGGAGGGTGTGAGAGGAAACCAGAACACCCAGAGGAAAGTTATGCAAACACAGGGAGTACATTACGAACTCCATACAGATGCTGCTTTGTCGAACATTTTACTTTTGTGGGTAAATTTAGTGAACATCGAATTGGTGGGAGTTTTTTTATCATTATTTTATTTTCTAGCAAATATTTATTAAAGGCAAATCCAACGTAAAATGGCAAAAAAAAAAACTTTAGACAGCAATAGACAGTCTGTGAAAACATCAATTATTTTAAACAGACAGTAATAGAAACCCGAAATGAGATTTCCCCTCCCGAGGAACAACCTTCAGCCCAGGACTATTCCCCGCATCCCCCGTGGTGGTCGATGCGCGGCTAATAGTAAAAAAAAAAGTTAATAATTTTGTTTTTGCAGGTGGCCCACGAGTCCTAGCAAGCCTGCCCAGGCACTATGGCAATTGTGGATCAGCATGCCCTCACATTAAGGGCTCGCTGGCACCTGTAGTCCGCCTCTAAAAACAATATAAAAAAGTACAACACTTGGACATCGCATGTTGTAATCTTTTGTTGAAAAAAAAAATTAATCTCCCAAAACCACCAACCACTGCAATGCCCAGCAACAACATAAGCTCCAGGCTGTTCAATTATATACATATATATATATATCTACTCCTCATCGTGTTAATTTGATATTCTGTCAATAGGTTATGGGGCCAGAGTTTCATCACAGATTACTCTGATAATAAACAAGTAAGAATAGAAACAAATTTAGGCGCTCCAGAGAGAACTGAAGTGCACAAATCTACATGGGATAAATTATGATAAAAATAAAAGATAATCAGAAAAAGCATATGAAATACATGACAATAAAAACATGAATGTAAAAATATGTAATAATCCGACAATATAATTGAAATGTAAGTACTGATTCAGCTGCTAACCAATACTGGTGAGAATGTCATATCTCAATTAAAAAGTACCCATGAGGAAGTATAGATGTTTACCAGATGGTATATTCTTGAATGGGTAAAGTCAGTGTGTATTCAAAAATACTATGAACTGTATTTCATGGAGCAGAGGTAGTCACAAGAAGTTCCAGTAACTGCTGGTAAATGAGTGAATGGTGTCACAGGAATGTAAATAGCTCTGATAGCTTACCCGCTAGATCAGGGGTCCTCAAACTTTTTAAACAGGTGGCCAGTTCACTGTCCCTCAGACTGTTGGAGGGCCGGACTATAGTAAAAACAAAAACTATGAACAAATTCCTATGCACACTGCATATATCTTATTTTGAAGTGAAGAAACAAAACGGGAACAAATACAATATTTAAAATGAAGTAAAGTTAAATCAACAAATTTACCAGTATTTCAATGGGAACTATGGGCCTGCTTTTGGCTAATGAGATGGTCAATGTCTGGTTCCATATTTGTCACTGCTAGTCGTAACAAGTGATGCAAGTGTGCATCCGTTAGTCTTGATCTGGTTGGAGATTTCAAATGTTTCATTCTAGAAAAAGTCTGTTCACAGACATAAGTGCTGCCAAAGATGGTTGCCATTTTGAGTGCATGGTTCCTGAGATGAGGATATGTCTCAGAGGGGAGAGATGCATAGAAATTATGAAGGCTGCTTGACTTGAATGCGTCTTTCATAGAGTCACAATTCTGCAGTTCAGCCAGTTCCATTTGGTAAATTGTATCCACATTTTCAATGTCAATAGAAAATGGGTTACGGAAAAGCTGTATGTCCTGTTCATGGAGATGAAGCTCTTTAATTCTAAATTGGAACTCCTTTTGCAAATTTTTCCAGTGAATCCACACATGTTTTGTTTGGGAATGCAATCAATGGTTTTTCCGCTAACAGATTTTGAGTTGTGGGGAGATGGCAGAAGTTTTCCTCCTTCACTTGTTTGATGAGGAGGCCTAATTTTACTTCAAATGCTTTGACATGTGATTGCATATCACAGATGAGCTTCCCCTTTCCTTGAAGTTGCATATTGAAATTGTTGAGTAGCTGTGTTACATCTGTCATAAAGGCAAGGTGCCATTTCCATTCTGCATCATTGAGCTCTGGTACTTCTTTGTTTTTTGAAAGCAGAAAAGTTGTAATCTGTGGAAGTAAGTCATAGAAACGTTTCAAAACTCTCCCTCGACTCAGCCAACGGACTTCTGTGTGATACAGAACATCTTCATAGTCAACATTTAGCTCAGACAGAAATTCCTGAAATTGTCTGTGGTTTAGTGCATGAGCTCTAATGAAGTTAACACAAGATACCACAATTTTCATAACAGAGTCCCACTTCAGTGATTTACTACACAGCGCTTGTTGGTGGATGAGGCAGTGTATGGCTATTGGATGAGAATGGTTATGTTTGTCCATCTCTTGGTTAATGCGAGCAATTACTCCTTTCTTAGACCCCACCATGCTAGGAGCACCATCAGTTGTCACGCTGGCTAGTTTAGCCCAGTCCAGCTCCAAACCATTCATAGTTTGGCAAACCTTTTCATAGATATCCTCTCCTGTAGTTGTTCCTTTGACGCTTTGCAGTGCAGCAAGCTCTTCTATGACTTCGAAATAATCATTCGTACCACGAATAAAAATTAGAAGTTGTGCAGAATCACGAACATCATTGCTTTCGTTGAGTGCCAAGGAAAAATATGAAAGTTTTTTTGTGGAGTTTTGCAAATGCTGATGCAAATTGTCTCCCATTTCTTCAATCCTCCGTGTAATTGTAGGTCCTGAAAGACTCACTGTACTAAATAAATCGGCCTTCTCTGGACACATCTCTTTGGCAACAGAAAGAAGGCATTCTTTAACAAATTCTCCCTCCACGAATGGTCTGCCAGTGCATGCTATTAGCTTGGCAACTTGAAAACTTGCTCGCAGTGATGAAATATTTAGCTGCTTCTGCTTCACAAAAGTATTTTGCTGAGTTGTCAATGTATTTTTCAGTTTTAATATTTTATCTTTTCTCACTTCTCCAACCAAACAATCATATTTATCTTTATGATGAGTTTCATAGTGTCGACGCAAATTATATTCTTTGAACACAGACACTATATTCTGGCATATCAGACATACAGCTCTTTCCTTGTACTGCATGAAAAAGTAATCATAAGTCCACTGTTCTTTGAATATCCTACACTCCAAGTCAATTTTTCTTTTTCTTGACATCATTGTTTCCTAGGGATTCCAAATTGCTATTAGTAAAATACCAATATATATATACAGCGCTACAAAAACAATATACCAGCAATAACTTTGCCCACACAGAGACATACAGACTGCAATGCCCATCATTGCAGTCTGATTGGTGAAACTCCGCTTTTACCTCAGGCTCACACTGAGGTAATAATGCTCCCAACTTCCTCCAAGCTGCCTCTGCGCTGTGATGCCTCCGTTTCCCGCACTCTCTCTCTCCCGCTCTTCGCGCTCCCGCTTCCGACCTTCACTGCCCACAAGTCACCGCTCAGGTGGTTCCCCCAAATGCCCTGGCTTCCTCTGAATCCTGGGAGATGAGAGTTGTAGTCCGGCTGCGCTGTTCGGTTCCTCTCACCGCCTGAAGCTAGATTGCAGCCAACAATTCTCATGATCCAGCGCTTCAGCCGGCCAGCCAATCGGCGGCGGCCGCCGCCCCCTCTCCCTCTTCCACCAATGACCGTCCTTCTCATGTAAAAAAAAATGACAGACAGGCAGCGGCGGCATAAACACTCGGCGGGCCATATAAATGTCCTCAGCGGGCCGCATGTGGCCCATGGGCCGTAGTTTGAGGACCCCTGCACTAGATGAATGATAAAGTTCGGGTGCTGTGCGGCAAAATGAACTCTGTTGTGTACACTCTCGCGGGTCCCGACCCGGAAAGAAGGATGGAAAAGCAGGACGTCTGTATCGATGAGGCACTTAGTATGATGCGGCTTGGATGTATATAAGCCGCTTCTGCTCAAGCAACGTCTCGCTGAGCTGTGCTTAACCACCAGGAGATGCTTCTCAATAATGTTGCTCAAAGTGGCAGAGTGGCTACAAAGGGCAAATCCTGTAGTGATGGAAGGTCAAAGTGGGAACACGTAACGTGTTTCTCGGGCTTGATCAGCTGGCCGTTTCCTCTGGGGTAAAAGTTCCCACTCAGATGGATCAGTCTTATATCCCCAGATAATTATAATGATCCATTGCAGGTGAAACACTCATTTGTTGCAAATTAATTATGAGATTGACACTGTGTAGCAGCAGACTTATATGTGGACTGTTCACATCGGACAAACTTCTTAGAACAATATATTTGACAACTGCATTGTTGCCACAAACCTAAAGGCTTTTACTAGTGTTCACGCGATTAATGTATAACCTGTAAACATACGATTAATGGTATTAACACTATCACCTCATACAGTACCAAAGAGAAATTTGAGATTAAGAGTTTCTTGAATTGCAGGTCACAATTTGTAATCTATGTCATTCAATGTATATGTGGCATCCAATATGTTGGAAGGACCACACGTAGTCTACATCTTCGATTTTTAGAACATAGAAGAAATATCATCAACATAGCCTTTCGCGACACATTGCTAATTGCCAAGTGAAAGAAACGAAAGACATAACCATCATAGCTTTGGAGAAAATTCACCTTACGACAAGAGGTGAGACAGGTTTAATCTTCTATGCAAACGTGAGGCCTTCTGGATTTTTAACCTAGACACTATTTCACCGAAAGGACTTAACGATACTATTGAGCTCAATAACTGTTGATACCCATATGATTTTTGAACCCCACACCCTAAGTCCCTATATGTCATAGGGATGCCCAGACCCTCATGCAATATCAGTTGCCAACTTTGCTATCAGATACCTCGTGATACAGTATATGCATGGTGCACCACAGGTCAGTCCTTATACTTTGAGTCACTCTAAATACATCTCACTGTTGGGGCTGACCACTGCTGCAACACGCATACTAACATATGGTCCTTTCACTTTCTTCACCTTCTTCACTCCACTTATTACTTACAAAGTCCATATTATCTTACACTGTTCATGCACATATCACTAATGCTGACCATACACGCTACAATTATCGGCAGATCGTCCCAATAATTGTAGCGTGTGTGCGGGCGACCGAGGGTTAAATATTGCACGGTCGGGCATGCTGGATTGTCCAGCATGCCCGTCTGATGCGATATTTACCCGGTAAACTGTCGGCCGCATTTGGCAGTGTATGCCCAGCGCGGCCGACAGACAGACATTTCCTGTGTTCCTTCCTACGGAAGGAACAGGGAAATGTCTCCTCCCCCGGGGGCGGAGCGCAAATGTCTGCCGAATACACTGTGAGAGAAATCTCACAGTGTATGCCGGCGACATCTGCGGCTGGCAGCCGGTCAGATAAAATGTCTGTCGGTCTGACAGACATTTTATCTGGCCGTGTATGCCCAGCATTAGAGATATTGGGTCTCCCTATGTGGGACAAACTTCCAAGATAAAATTATGAAATTATAAGCATAGGGATGTTTTATTTATACAATTGCATTATATTCATTTCAATAATTTATTTAAAGAAATTCACTTCAACCTAGCTGTAATATTATGTGAGGTTTTTGTTATCATTCAACTATTACGGCGAATGCAAATACGCTACCCATGTCAGTTATGCTCCCCCACCCTTTTTTTAAATATTTTTATTATCTAATTATTTGTCCATTGATTGTTGTTTACATAATTTAAGTATCTGAACATTGTATACTAGTTTTATTTCTTGTATCATGCAATTAACTAATGTCTATGTCGTTCTTTACATCATTATGCATTTTAAATTAATATCATAGACATTTGTATGTTATCTCATGTTGTATTTTTTATCATTCAATTATCCTTTATTCATATTCACTTTCATTCATTTGAATTTATTTCATTTTCATATTGAGACGTGTACACATGCATTTGTATGTGTATATATGTCTGTATATGTATATGTGTTTACTATTTATTATACATTATTTATCATTTACTAGTGAATATTTTTTTATTATTATTATTTTTATTATTTACATTATATATTAATTTTATCTCTTTTTTCACCATCATTATCATTTTTATAATTTTCATTTTTTTTCTATTTTTACAATACTTGAATTTTCAGATTTTATCTGCTAAAACAATGCAGTTGTCAAGTATATTGTTCTAAGAAGTTTGTCCGATGTGAACAGTCCACATATAAGTCTGCTGCTACACAGTGTCAATCTCATAATTCATTTGCAACAAATGAGTGTCTCACCTGCAATGGATCATTATAATTATCTGGGGATATAAGACTGAGCCATCTGAGTGGGAACTTTTTCCTTTGAGGAAACGGCCAGCTGATCAAGCCCGAGAAACATGTTACGTGTTCCCACTTTGACCTTCCATCACTACAGGATTTGCCCTTTGTAGCCACTCCGCCACTTTGAGCAGCATTATTGAGAAGCATCTCCTGGTGGTTAAGCACAGCTCAGCGAGACGTTGCTTGAGCAGAAGCGGCTTATATACATCCAAGCCGCATCATACTAAGTGCCTCATCGCTACAGACGTCCTGCTTTTCCACTCTTCTTTCCGGGCCGGGACCCACAAGAGTGCACACAGCGGAGTTTATTTTGCCGCACAGCACCCGAACTTTATCTTTCATCTAGCGGGTAAGCTACCAGAGCTATTTACATTCCTGTTGGCACCATTCACTCATTTACCAGCAGTTACTGGAACTTCTTGTGAATACCTCTGCTCCATGAAATACAGTTCATAGTATTTTTGAATACACAGTGACTTTACCCGTTCAAGAATATACCATCTGGTGAACATCTATACATCCTTATGGGTACTTTTTAATTGAGATATGACATTCTCACCAGTATTGGTTAGCAGCTGAATCAGTACTTACATTTCAATTCTCATATTGTCGGATATTACATATTTTTACATTCATGTTTTTATTGTCATTTATTTCATATGCTTTTTCTGATTATCTTTTATTTTTATCATAATTTATCCCATGTCAATTGTTATTAAATGTGAGGTTATTTTTCAATTTGTCATAACCATATACGTGTGTGATTTTTACCCATTGCACAATCAGTAGCGCTCCCACATTTGCATTTCCCTTTACTCTGATAATATTTATTAACACAAACGTGAGCCACCATGTAACCACTGGAGTCATGGGTGCAGGGGCGTTTCTAGAGAGGAGGGGGCCTGAGTGCAGTCTCCGACATGGGCCCCCTCCTCTCCGCCCAGCGGCCAGCAGCGCACTGAGCTGTGCACGGCCAGCACCGGAGTTATAGACTCTGGGCACTAGAGTGTGCCCAGAGTCTATAGTGTATGCACAGGTCACCGGGAAAATGGCTGCAGCGGCTATTTTCCCTGTACTGCCTATGCACAAACGACGGGAAAATGGCCACCGCGGCCATTTTCCAGTTGTTTTACAGCGCCAGACCCCCACACCGACGTGGGACTCCGGAGAGGTAAGTAATATTATGGGTGCAGGGTGTGCGGTGAAGGGCCCCCCTGGACCCAGGGGTTTGTGTTCCCCACACAACCTGCACCCATTATAGATATGCCCCTGGGGGGTGCAGGCAGCTGCTATGGGTCCCAGAACTGAGGGGGACCCCGTCTTCCTTGTCTAAATTACATATGTTATATACATTTGTAACCATTAGGTGGTAGATAGAGACCCTTACACACTTTTGCTATGGGGCCTTTAAATACCTAATTATGCCCCTGATGGGGAATATTTCCTCACAAACAATAATTGTGCTGGGGCGTCACAATTGTAGTTTATTAAATGATCCTTAGAGCATTATTTATTCAGCTTTGTATATATTGTATTAACAAAAATTATCAAGATTTTTCGAAGGCAATGTTTCAAGGATAAGAGTACAAAAGGAAGAAAATGGAGGGGAGGGGTGGAATTAAAAAATGTGGCCTGATTCAGCAAGGGACGCAAGGGAGAGAACGCACGCAGTCAGCCGATGTTTTCACACAGCGCATGCGTTTGCATCGCACTGCGCGTGCCAAACTAGCCAATGCGATCGGCAGGGCCGGATTAAGGGCAGGACGACAGGGGTGGTCGTCCAGGGGCCCCCACACATGACGTCACCCGTGCACCGCAGAGGAGATGAGCCTGCGCGCCTCTACTGGATCCAGTTAGATCCAGCAGACAGCGGCAGCAGCAGTAACGGTGATGGCGCGGGACTCGGGAGCCGTGACAGCGTGGAGCGAAGACAGGTAAGTTTTTTTTAACAGGGGTGTGGGAGGGGAGGGAGAGCTACTGGGAGCACTACTTTACGGGGCACATCTACAGGGGGCATTTAAGAAGAGGCACAACTACTGGGGGCATTGCAAGGGGCACAACTACTGGGGGTATTTAAGAAGAGGCACAACTACTGGGGGCATTGCAGGGGGCACAACTACTGGGGGTATTTAAGAAGAGGCACAACTACTGGGGGCATTGCAAGGGGCACAATTACTAGGGGCATTGCAAGGGGCACAACTACTGGGAGTATTTAAGAAGAGGCACAACTACTGGGGGCATTGCAAGGGGCACAACTACTGGGGGCATTGGAAGGGGCACAACTACTAGGGGCATTGCAAGGGGCAGAACTACTGGGGGTATTTAAGAAGAGGCACAACTACTGGGGGCATTGCAGGGGGCACAACTACTGGGGGTATTTAAGAAGAGGCACAACTACTGGGGGCATTGCAAGGGGCACAACTACTGGAAGCATTGGAGTAGGTGCTCAACTACAAAGGGCATAAAAGAAGGGGCACAAATACTGGGGGCATTGGAGGAAAGGCACAAATACTTGGGGCATTGCAGAAGGGGCACAATTACTGGGGGCATTGAAGGGACACAACTACAGGGGGCATTGCAGAAGGGGCACAACTACAGGGGGCATTGGACATCAGGCAGATAGACGTGTGTGTATATTATATATATATAACTTATTGATGGGGGCCCCCACACGTTTGTTGCCCAGGGGCCCCCACAGGCCTTAATATGACCCTTCCGATATTGATTGACAGAAAGTGCCATTTATGGGTGGTGACGGGGGTGGTTGGGCGCCATTATAGGGGAGGGCATAAGTAAGGCAGTGCGGCAGCATATGCAGCCAGACAACTCGATGCACGCAGGACGTGGCCAAAATCCTGCGCCAGGTCAGGTCATCCTCTAATGTGCGTCTGGGTCCGATGGTTCTCGATGTTACCAATGTTTGCACTATTCTGCGTACTGATTGAGTATTGAGTAAAGGGAGATGGGCAGCACTATGTATTGCTGGGCGTCTGCATCCTTGTGCTGCGGATGAGGTCCATACGCACTGATTGGCATATACACGCAGCGGCCGAGTGTGTGCGATCTATCACATGCGTCCCTTGCTGAATCAGGCCCATAATGAATAAAAAAGTGGAATGCTCCAGTGTTGCACTTTTGCAGTTGCCTAATTTCAATGATTTCCCTGTTTTTCTTTTTAAATGGCAGTTTTTTTAAAGGCAAAACCGAATGTATTGGTTTGGCGAGATTTGGCTTTAATAAAACTGGTACTTTAAAAGTATCAAAGAAAATTAGTGAGTGTGTCCAGAGTCTATAGCGCATGCGCAGGTCACCGGGAAAATGGCTGTGGCAGCCATTTTCCCTGTACTGCGCAAATGACGGAAAAATGGCCGTAGCAGCCATTTTCCAGCCGTTTTTTACAGCGCAGACACCTGCGCTGATGTGGGACTCCGGAGAGGTAAGTATAATATGGGTGCAGGGTGTGCAGTGCGGGCTCATGTGCCCCGCACACCCTGCACCCATTATAAATACGCCCCTGATATATGCCATTACATTGCAGTTAAATGTACTCACCTACTAGATACAGAGGGACACATCTATACAAGGGCTGGCTGTGAGCTACACCCAACTAGGCCTTTTATAACCTTAATTGAAAGCTGCCATGATAGCACAAGGCAACATTTTGAAACAAAACAGAAAAGAAATATGTCCGTGCCCGGTTTTACCCATATCATACACAGGGCTGATGCAAGCTGTCTGGGTGCCCTGGGCAACATTTCATCCACCGCCCCTGCTTCCTCCAATACTATGTCATACTATGCCACATATTAGTGATGCCAATTTATAATATGCCACACAGCATTGTCCCAAATTCATAATATACTATATAGAAATGCCCCAACTAATATGCCACACAGCAGAGCCCCAGAATCATACTGTGCTTCATTACACTGTTCCAATTAATTATATGCCATACATCTGTGCCACAAATTTATTATATGCCACACAGCTGCATCTCCAATTCATAATTATGCTACACATCAATACCTCCAATACATATGCCACACAGCTGTGCAGAATATGCATTGAATGCCACATAGCCATGAATTATGCTATACAATGCCCCTAATACATATACCACACATGTGCCACAAACACACACACACATGTGCATCATCCTTGGTCATCAGTAGACCCAGAAGGGACTGAAAGAGACATCCTTGTTTTTTTTAAGGACTCAGCGGCGCCCTCCAGTGGCCAGCGCCCCTAGGCAGCCGCATAAAGCTGCTTAATGGTAGCACCGGCCCTGATCATACATGGTACCAGCAGCGTGGCAATATTAATGTCATAAATGTATACGATACAGAACAACTTTTGCTATCGGCGCAAGCAATAATATACTGCAAATCTATGTGTGTGCAGCAAATAAAACCACACACACCTTCTCAGAAATCCTGCATACAGCAGACAAATGTTACACAGGCTCCACATTCAGCTTCTAATCTATGATAGCACAAAACTTAAATGGACTAGTGTTTAAATAATACATAATGTAATATTATAAGAAATGCTGGATAAAACATATGATCATAAAATGCTATACCTCTCTGTATTTCTCAGTTGATTTACATTTATTATTTGTGTTGGTGCCATTATTTGTGTTTGTGTTACCTCATGCTTTGAGTATCATCCATTGCAAGAAAACAGAGCTACATTATTTACTAGATATGGGAGTATCTATGTTTTACTCCATAAGAGCATTCTAAATTCAGCACACATTGGTAAAAAAATGGATGCACAGGTAACCAAAGAACGAAAAGGTTAGGCCCCCTATTGGTGTTGTTATGGAACTGTCATGTATCAGATAATTATAGAGCTAAAACACCATCTGCAGCTGTCATATATCAGGATAGTCACCTGTAGGAATAATATATAATATGCCTATAGAGGAAAGAAGAGCAGCGCAATAAGTAAATGGGCTATACTGTTAATAAAAATGAACTATTGTGTTTACAGAATGCATTCATCTATTAAAAGTTGTTAGAACCACAATTCAAGGGCAAAAACAAAATGTGTATAAAGACATTAAACTGTACATGATACATTGAATGTAACCAAAATCCTCCTGGACATGTGAAGCGTTAAAAGTTCCACCTAAATTTGCAATTATAATCTGACAGTTTGAAAAGTCTTAATATTAGGATGGACAGGTGGGAAGATTGGTATTAGGGAGTAGGATGAGTAGTTACCAGCTTCCGTTTGAGGTGAAGACCTTGTTGCGTGACAAGTGTAAGTGATCCAGGCTCAGTCCAGAAGTGAATAGTACATAAGTTGTCAGACAGGAAAACTGTGAGGCCGTCTTTTTAGGCATTGGTCACAGGAAAAGGTAAAGATTCTGTCATAATACAATACAAAACAGTTTTACTCATTTTAATAAATGAATGCATTATTTCCATGCAGTAGGTAACATTTAAGTACACTGTAGCCCATTTTCTTATTGTGCTGTTCTTCTTTCCATTGTAGACCATAGTAACTTAAGATGTGCGGATCGGTCCCTAGAAATCTGAATCCACCCGAAGTTCATGTATCCAGACAGAGCCAAGTCACGGTCCTGATCTCCTGAGGAGATCGGGAACAGATCCATGTCGTGGTTCTGATCCTAACTCGGTTTGGAATTCACTTTAAGGAGCCTATGTATCAAAGCTTGATGAGAGAGAAAATTGTGAGAAAAAGTATTAACCAATCAGCTTCATTTTATAGGCTGTGTTTGAAAAATGACAGTTAGGAGCTGATTGGTTAATACTTTGTCTCTCACAATTTTATCTCTCATCAAGCTTTGATACATTGGCCCCTAAATCCGAATTTCAGGTTTTAGGTTTTAGATCCAAAACCAAAACACGGGGGTCAGCGCACATCTCTAATGGTAAACAATCAGATGTTTGCTTTCATTCTCTAATGGCACTAGAACATCTGAGAAAAACTGATTTGCTGGTTGTTGCTACATTAGTGCAAATTTCATTGTATGTTTAATGAAGTTTCATTGATATTTTCAAGCATCTTTCCCTTTTATTTAGGCTTCTGGCACTTAGTTCATGCTAAGAATATCTCAGTGATTATCCCTGACGCTTACTGATTACACATCTGTTTGGAGGTTTATCCTAAATATGGACACATATAGGAAAGAATTCCTCCTGCCCCTGGGCCAATCATGATATTAGGAAGTACTTAAGTCACACATTAAAGGACAGATAAACGGTTGTTTGCTAACTTTCTTGACAAACTGTTTTAACAAACTTCCAGAGTTATCAAAATAGCATTAATTCCACACTAATATATTGTGATAAACTGTAAACACAACATTGTGGGTACATATAAATTGCTCCCAGTCCCAATTGTCACTTCCAGCAGAGCAACTGGGGATTTCTCACCTTTGTTTTCACCTCCCAAGTACTGGAATGCATCTGATTGTAAATCCACTCTTCCATATTGCCCCAAACAAATGCAGTACCAAGGACAGCTGCCTGCCTCACTCTGAATTCTGATTGTTTAACAAAGTACCAAAATACCCCAATCTATTGTGTCCCATTGTATTTGAAAGCTTATTATTTATATCAGTGTAGTCCTGTAGAAGGGTTTCTAAACACTAGACCTCAATTCACACAACAGGTCATATTTGAAGATGTTACCACTGTTAAAACAAGTAGGATCATTACTGTGATAATAAAAATAGATTCATGAAGTTGTGCGTGACCTAAGTGTGCGTCTTCAAATCCTGAGAGCTGGAATTGTGAATGGACCCCTGCTACATGGACCTGCACTGATCTTCAGTGGCAACCATGTTATGTCACTGATGGACATCAAGGTAACACAAAATTCAGAAAGAGATAAAAGACTGTTACAGGAAAGTGCTTTATATGCAGAACCTAGACAGCTGTTCTTAGCTTTAAATTCTTTAATTATCTGTTTCATTTTGTTTTTACTTCATAACAGATTATAAGCTCTATCTGTGCATGAATAAAAATATCTGTATAGTGCTGTATTATATGCTGGCTCCATATAAATGAACAAAAATGATAATTACAATAAATACCTAATCTTCATTGTAGAGCTGAATTACATTGTATACAATACTATTCTCTGAGTCTGCATGACATGTCACACAGCGCTGACCGATACATCCTCCTTCAGAGATTGTTCAGAGGATTTTTGGGATGAGGACAGAACGTTCATTGTTTCAGGCACACAATGACATGGAATAAATGTTTATCCCTTGGCAAACATCCCCCAGACATTGAATGGGTTAATGAAACACTTATGTATGGTAGATTCCAGAGGGGTTTGTAGGGTGGGTGGTGAGGTGGTGCTATGGCCCAGGACTCCTCATCCAGCTGTGTGTGTATGACCACCTAAACCAGTGACACTTTTATAACATCCCCTGTAAAATGGCACAGGGAGGGGCAGTGGGTCCACACCAGCCTACTGTTTGATTATCTGCTAAGTGCTAGACCCCCCGAGTGATGTTACATGGACTATGCAGAAAAGCATCCACCTCAACTGACACTGTCTAAAATGTTCCCAGCAGGGTTATCTTTTTGTCTCAGTCTAGGTAACATTAACAGGTAACTGTTTCCTAAGGTTGGTTAATTTTTAATATTGATTACTCTGCTGGCTTCAGGCTTTTGTCTAATGTCAGGTGGATGACCTTCTGACTGAATCAACCTAGCATGTCCTGGTAACCTGCAATCAAAAGGTCAATGCTCTTTAGATAATAACTGTCCAGGCAACTGACTGATAGTCAGCAAACAGGAGCCCACTACAGGAGACAGAACCACAGCACTCCTTAAGCCAAGATGATCTCTCAATTTGGAGCTCTCCACATGTTCAGTATTATCTTGGAAATGTAGGTACACTACTAGATTAAGCAAATTCCATCTGCAGACTTTTTGGCTGGAAAGGTTGCAAAATAATCTACAACCGAGCGCACCATGTCCTAAGCAGCCAGGAACATGCTGTGATCAAAAAATCTTTACACCATGTGCTGTTAAGGATTCTGCTTTGTAGTGACCTGTATGATTCATAATATACCGCTCTGTGAAGAATTAAGAGAAAGGGGACAATCATGTATTTCACATTTTCAATACAACCATTGGCTGTCCCTATACTGCTCATTATATATGAACTATATAGAACAAGACTGTAATACCTTCACACAAAAGTGTCAAGTAAAACACTATAAACTTCTAACTGGCTCCTGCAATTAAAATAATATATATTAAAATTATTATTTTGCAGTTAATTTAAAAAATAAATGAATTTTTTGTCTATTTGAAGTTTTTTTTTTAACTTGACTAGAATGTGTTAGCAATAAACAATTTTTTTAAATAATATTAAAAACTTACAAGTGTGAGGGTAATACAATCATTAAACATTTGCCAATTCCATATTAAACAAAATGTTTTTGTTTGTTTTTACTCAATTATGTTTTTATAAACCACCACTTTTGTAATTTCAGAGGTTGTGGGTGATGAGACTGATATGACTGGATATACCGTGTACAGCTCGTATAGCAAATAATGCAGAAGGACAAACACTGGAATTCTATGGAGGGATAGGGATCCCACCACTTCTGTCAAATGTCTTATAACATTATTTCTATATACGTAACATTGATACATTCATAGCTAATATAATATGCAAAATAGGTATACACAACAGTAATATAGTATTAAATATACACAACCATAGTATATACCAACAGAGAGTGGGGCTGAATCAGAGATGGACGCTGGATCGATTCAGTCGCAGGTGCAGCTGTTAGATGTATTATAACTGCACTGGAGCCGCAGTGCACATGTGCTACGATACTATTGTGGCTCCGGACGCAGTGCGTGGGAAGCCGCAGCTTGATTAACAGGCTGCAGCCTTTTGAGGAAGGAGACGGGTACCAAACATACCCTCCGTTTTGTCGGAGTGCCGAGCTCAGTGTCGGTGTCTTCAGACGTAGAGTTACTGGCCTCGGAAGATGCGGAGATGTGTCGGCCATTCTGAGTAACTTTAGGGTCACTCAGATGGCTGATGCCTGCCCGATGGACGTGATGGTGATCCGGTGCTGCGTTTTTGGACGCAGCAGATCACAGAAGCCTGTGGTGGTCAACTTTTTACACAAGACGCATCCTGTGTGGATTTTGCCTTTTTTCACACAGCTGATGTCAATAGCGTCCATCTCTGAATCAGGCCCAGCGTACAATAAATATACAAAGGATGGAAATAGTAGGGCTTTGGCTGAAGTGCTTTATTGCTGTTATAGTGAGTGTGCTCTTTTATGTGTTATGTGAGTGTGGTAATCACCAGACTAGAGATATAGGCTCTGATTCTGAGATGGACGCTAAAGGCACAGCCGCTACCTCTTTGTACACAGTGTCTGTGCGAAATTCTGCTAATGCCACAGGGGGCATCATCTGGAGACTGCTGGCATCTCAGATCCGAGGGCGACGTCCAAATATACACAATCAGATTTACAGCATAGCCATTGGGCACAGCATCAGTCATCTGAATAAGCCCAAAGCTACTCAGGATGGTCACCCCATCTCCGTTGCCGAGGCCAGTAAATCTGTGTTGGAAGGTGCAGTCAGTGTTCTTGTCTCTTCCACAAAATGGAAGCAACTCGTCTCCATTTTGGGAAACTATCCGTGGCTTAACCCCGGAATGTCTGCAGCCTGTCAATCACGCTGCGGCCTATGCAGATTCCAAACTATTGGAGATGAAAGTGAACATTGGACTGCTGTAGGCTTATATTTGGTAAAAGCAAATATTTATTCCAATATAAATGAATGCACTAGTTTGTCTTCTTTGGTCGTATTGATTTTTCAGTGGTATAAATGCACTTAGATCAGGGGTTCTCAAACTCGGTCCTCAGGAACCCACACAGTTCACTTTTTCCAGATCACCTCACAGGTGCACAGGTGGAGCTAATTATTGCACTTTTGATTCTGTGAGGAGACCTGGAAAACATGCACTGTTTGGGGTCCTGAGGACCGAGTTTGAGAACCTGTGACTTAGAGTATTTTGGTGCTGGCAAGAAACTTGAAAAGATGTATCTAATGCAAAATGATATACACCTGCTGTGACTTTCTTTTTTATTGTGCCCTGATTGACTTTGTCCTATTTGCCCAAAAGGGCTCAATCTTCAGTAATCACTACCAGTGGTGGCTACAGCGCAGTTCAAAAATTCAGATAAAGGAGCCACACCAACTGCCAGTAAGTTCCAACCGGTTTGGAAGGGCAGTTGGTGTGGCTCCATTATTTGAATTTTGGACTGCGCTGCAGCCCCTCCTCTGGTGCCACCTGACACAATGTTAGTGGCATACCACATATTGAATGTACTCACTGGTAAGTGTAGTTCAAGCTTATTGGTCTTGTGGAGATTTGCAGTAGTGTTCCCACAAGGGTCTGTGGTCCATTCACGTGATTTGTAGTGCAGCCGTTATGAGCTTGGACACAGCTCTGATGAAATAGCCAGGGCAAAGAGCAATCACCACCTCCCTGGTCACCCTGGGGTACCTTCCCATCCCCCAGACTCCTGTGTTAACTAGCCAATGGGAATCTAGCAAGCAGATACACCAGGGAGGTGCTATTTGCTTTGTCCCAGTGGATGCGGCTGTGATACACAGCACTGATCCCCGGTCATCTTACATTCCCACAGATACCTGCCAATATTAATTTACAGGTACAGTTAGTGGTTATGGTTTATGTGGCTCCCCTCTGCCGCAGCCCTGGGTTTGCATCCGCCACTGTTTGGTATGCTGTATGGGGCATCAAAAGGTCATTAAAAACTCCAGACATTTTCATATAGGCTGCAATTGTGTCCATATTCTGTACTCTGAAATAAATGCGGTTCTCCAACTGTATTCAGAGGTATCCACATCTATGTGACTGTAGCTGACATCATCAATGCATTGGCACAGACCTGGTGCAGGGGATCCATCTGAAGTCAGCTGGATCTCTGTATATGCTCACCACTGCATAGCATGCACTTCTGTCTACATGCCCACAAGCTGTACAAGGCACACCTAACCTACATTTGACAGTTGTCGCCCATTTGCACCCACTCAGCCACAAGTGAGATACAACTGAGCTCCATACAACTCTGAATGGCCCATAATTGGTAACTTAGGTGTATGCAGGCTCTGACACGCGCAGTTTGATACAAATCATGAGATCCCCAGACAGAATTGCTGGCAACTTTAAATCAGGCTCCCACTGTTTTAGGCAACACCAGCAATGTATATAGCCGCCAGAGATCTACAGTCTACATTGTATCATCACCAGAAATTTAAAACATAAGTGTATTGGTGCAGAATAAGTACAAATATTCTTGTATTAACCATTGGAAGATTAGAAAGTGAATGGTTGTTTAATTAGTAAAAATCATGAAATAAGCTTAAAATAAATAAAGGAAAAACATGGAGTAGTATTAAAGATAACACAGTGTACACCTTCTTATATACAAATTAAATTGAGAACAGTTTTTATTCCTTTATTATTCTGTTGCAATATTATTTTTCTACACTTGGCACCTATGGCTCAGCACACTGATCTAATGTTTAGAGCTGGCTCCTAGATTTTGTACATATTTGTCCAATTATGACTAGCTCATATTCTAAGTACCTCCAGACCCTGCCTGCTAGCTGTTGAACCAGAGTTGTACATAAAGACTTCAGTTGGAATGTCAAATATTGCACTGCAGTAGGTAGGCCAGAACTTAGAAAATGACTAGAAAAGGGGAGCCACTTAAGAATCATTGCTATGTGCCTAATTTTGTTTTTATTATACCCATGCCCTAAGACTTAGTTACCTATGTTAAGTCTCTAGGTACCTACCTGCAGGATCTCTTTGACAATCAATAAATTGAGACAAAAGTATACATTGCAAAAGAGTACATGTGAGCCAACACTGTACGGTATATAGGGAAAGGCCACATATGTTGATGAAAGGTATTAGCTGCCTGTGAGGTCTACACATGTTTATTACAACTTTTTATCTACTGCCTCTTTTGAGAATCAAGTGATTTATTATTATTATTATCGTTTATTTATGCAGAACCGTATATAGAACTTAGGGCCTGATTCAGAGCCGGACGCTCTGACAAGAGCGCTCGCTCTGAATCAGTGCCCTCCTACCTAAAATTGGAGCGGCCTCCTGGCCGCTCGCATAGCTGTGTGTGACCACCCACAGCTTATGCGAGCGGCCAAAAAGATGGTCACGATGGTCAAGACCATCGCGACCATCGGGCTTGCGACGAGACCCTGCGGTAGGTTCTCGCTGCCGTAAACCCAGGAGTGCTTTTGGCTCTATCAGAGCCAAAAGCAATCCCACTGACATCACTAGTGATGTCAGTGGGGCCGGCCCCAGACGGTAGGCGTTCCCATGGGAACGTCTCTGTCTGGGCAGCAACGCCCCCGGCACGCCCCCAAAAGGGGCGTGCTGTCCTCACCATCAACAGCACGCCCCCTTTGGTGCGAGCCCCATAGTGACGGCTTGGCAGTCGCTATGCGGGTCTCGCGCATGCGCACGACGGAGCTCCCTCCGTCGTGCACATGCGCACTGTGGCACCATCAACCCGCTTGCAAGCGCTCAGCGCTCGCGAGTGGGTCTGAATCAGGCCCTTAAACAGGAGCAGTGCAAACAAAACACGAAAAAAGTGCAAATGACTAACAAGGCTTTAATAAAGAAGTGGGTCTTCAGAGTCCATTTAAATCTTTGGAGAGAGATGGAGAGTCTGATAGGGAGAGAGTTCCAGAGATGTGGAGCAGCACAGGCAAATTCTTGGAATTGGGAGGCAGTAATGAGTTAGGAGACAGCATTCATTAACGGGTAAAGTGTACAGGCAGGAGTGTGGAGGAAGATGAGGTCAGAGATGTATGGGTTAGGATTGGGTTAGGGCTTTATAGGTGAGCAGCTTGAATTGTGTTCTGAAGGGTAGCCAGTTTAGGGTCTGCTGGAGAGTAGTCAGAAGCAGTGCATTTGGAGAGGAAGGTGAGCTGAGCAGCAGTATTGAGGACAAATTGGATTGGAGAGAGACAGGAGTCATGGAGACCAGAAAAAAGAAGGTAACAGTAGTCCAGTCTATAGATGACCAGTGAGTGATTGAGGATCTTTGTTGCCTCCATGATTAGAAAGGGTCTGATCCTGGAGATACAGTATTATGAAGGTGGAAGCGACAAGACTGAATGTGGGGGTTGAAGTAAAGGGCAGAATTGAGGATAGCTCCAAAATAGCGCTCCTGTAAAAATGGTAATGTTGTTGATGGATAGCAAAATTGAGGGAAGTGCATGGACTTGTTAGGGTGGGAAGATGATCAGCTTTGTCTTAGACATGTTAAGTTTAAGAAAGTGCTCGGACATACTATAGGAGATAGCAGCTAGACAGCTGAAAACATGAAAGAAGAGAGGAGGGAAGTTCAGTAGAGATGTAGATCTGAGTATCATCAGCATAGAGATAATATTGGAGGCCAAAAGAGTTGATGAGCTTACCTAAGGAGGAATTATAGAGGGAGAATAGAAGGGGACCAAGACTGGGACCTAGGGATACACAAACTGGTAGTGGAAGAGGGGGAGAAATTCAGCCAAGAGAAGCAACAGAGAAAGAGCAGTCGGAGAGGTAGGAGAATGGAAAGTAAATGGCAGTGTCACACAGACCAAGGGAGTGAAGGATTTGGAGGAGTGAGTGGTCCACAGTGTTAAAAATGACAAGAGATCAAGAATAAGCAGAGAGTAATGGCCCTTGTATTTGGCAGCAAGAAGGTCATTACTGACTTTAGTGAGAACAGTTTCTGTAAAGTGGAGTGAACAAAAGCCAGACTGCAGTGGGTCCATAATGGAGTAGGAGGAAAGAAGAGTAGTAAGCTCCTTGCCCATAGCTCCTCACTTGAGGAGCTTGGGGCAAATGGAAGGAGAGAGGTGGGGCAGTAATTAGAGGCAGTGTCAGGGTCAAGGGTTGTATTTTTTACAAATGTGTTAGACAAGGGCATGCATAGTGGATGGTGTCTGATGAGCGACCACCAGAGGGCACTGGTGATAATTGGTGTCTGATGGGTAGAGCCAGGATTCAGTCATGGTTAGAAGATTCAGGGATTTGGAGAGGAAAAGGTCATGGGTGGGGGCAATTTTGTTACAGACAGAAGTTACATTCCAGAGGGCACAGTGGGGCAGAATGAAGGTTAGGGATGTGATTGAGATTGTCAGGATTGCTGGATGATAGTTGCAGATTGATGATTGAGAGAGTGTTGGGATGGGGCGGCAGCCTGAGCAAGTAGGGTAAATTGGCAGTGGTGGGCAAAAGGGAAGTTTAGAATGATGGAAGAGGAGGATTTGATTTATCGTACACGATTTGAAATCATATAAGATAGATCGTATGCAGCAAATTACCACACGATGCATCTGCTGGAATGTCAATAGAGGCGGGTTTATCTAGTGGCTATAAAGACAGCAGCCATTTTAAGATTTTTGCACACTCTGCTCAATGACTAGTGAACCTAGGTTTACCTTGCTAGTGTGTTTTGCTTTGTTCTAAAGGCTTGCCTTTACAAAGTGTGATTTCAGCTTCCTTGATGGATTCCTATCGCTATAAGCTACTGCTAGCCTATGGCTATCTGAGGCTGAAAGGTGAAGGAGTTCAGGAGAGAAGGAGGAGGATGAGGTCCTGCTGGACCAAGGAGTGGCTGACAAGGAGGGAGGCTTGCTCCCATATGCCCCTGCTGACGGAGCTCAGGGAGAATAACCCAGACGACTAATGCAACTTCTTGCATATGGATAAAGCCACCTTCCAGGAGTTGTTGTGTCTGGTGACTCCCTATATCCAGAGGCAGGACACCAATATGAGGATGTCCATCCCGGCTGAGGAGAGGTTGGTGGCTACCCTGCGATATCTGGCAAGAGGACGGTCTTTTTAAGACCTGAAGTTCGGCACCCTCATTTCCGCCCAAGCATTGGGGTGCATCATCCTGGACACCTGTGATGCCATTGTGAAAGTCCTGAAGTTTCACTACTTTAAAGTAAGTAAAAACTGTACTAATTTTTTTGTGTCAATGTTTTTTTTTATTAATGTATTTATTAAGCAAATCAACCAACATGGCTGTATATATAAATGTATATATAATTTTTTGGATCATAACTGCAAAACCAACATGGTTTTATTTTGTGTGTTTACCAAAAACATGTTATATATTAACTATATAAAAATTGCAACATCAGCCAGTTCTTTGTCGCCCAATACTAACTGCATGGTATGCGGTGTGTCAGATGATGGATTGAACAGGCCAAGAAGCCATGGCACAAGAGCAGATTGAGGCTGTGGCAAACAACAATCTGTCCTTGCGACATGCGCTTAGTGGACCTGCCCAAACCACATCATCCGCTCCCCATACCATGCAGCAGGTTTTGAATGAGAAAAGACTACCTGATACAGTAGAACATTTGCAAATTACATGTTATACCATTGTGTGGGTTGCTCATCCTCCGCCAACATGGCGCTATATACACCTAAGGTTGTTGAGGGGTTAGTGGTTTGCGGCATTGGTAAACTGGAATGGGGTGTAGGTTGGGATGGGGTTGGCTCTATTTGTGGTGTGGCCTGGTAACTTGGTGGAGGGTAACTGCGAGATGAACTGTGGGATGTAGATGGCCCATACCAGGGCTGCATCGTTGTCTGTGGGACTGGGTCATCAGTGATCCTTGTAGTGCTGGCCAGATTTTGGGATCTCCCCCAGATTACTGTTTCATACAGAATCTGCTGGGCATGTATTTGCTGGCTTTCAACCATTTAGTGTAAACTGCTCGCAATGTGTGTGCCAAGGTGGTCATACATGTCCGGCGGTTTGTTTAATGCTAGCTTGACCTGATCTAATAGAGGATCCTCTGTAACTGGGTTCTTGCGTTGGTATCTCCGGCGTTTAGGGGTAGGTTATGAGATATCACTTACATCTGCCTCACTGGCACTTTGGGAGGGACTTTGCGGTCTGACTGTCAAGTCGAGAAGGTTAGGTGTTGGAGGCTGTTGGAGGAAAGACAGAATTGATTAATGTTAATTTCAGATTTTACAAATGTTTAATACAATGTTTTCATTATTCTAGTTCCCAACAACGGTGGAGGAATGGAAGACCATTGCAGAGGAATTTGAATGTAGATGGAACTTCCCAAACTTTGGCGGAGCAATAGATGGGAAACATATCAGGATTAATGCTCCTGCCCACAGTGGATCATTTTATTATAACTATAAAGGATTTTACAGCATAGTGCTCATGGCGGTTGTGAATGTCAATTATGAATTTATTTTTGTTGATGTGGGCAAAAATGGCCGTGCTTCAGATGGGGGGTCATTTAAGCAAACCCTCTTCTATGAGAGACTGACATCCCAACGCCTGAACCTGCCACAAAGTATGGAAACGAAGCACGGCCTAAACTATGTTTTTGTTGCTGATGAGGCGTTTGCACTCCACGAGTATTTGCTGAAGCCATATGCACAACGTGCCCTGACAAAAGAAAAGTGCATATTCAACTACTGTCTTTCCAGGACACGGAGAGTAGTTGAAAACACTTTTGGGATTTTAAGCAACTGTTTTAGGATTTTCCATACAAGCATCAACCTTCATGTGGACAAAATAGATACGGTTGTCTTGGCCTGCTGTGTTCTCCACAATTTTCTAAGGCAAAAAACACCTTTACACAGTATGGCATCAGATACAGCTGTGCCCGATGACCGGGAACATCCCGAGGAAACACTGTCTATGGTTT
Source organism: Taudactylus pleione (assembly GCA_031769625.1). NCBI lineage: Eukaryota > Metazoa > Chordata > Amphibia > Anura > Myobatrachidae > Taudactylus > Taudactylus pleione. Next base: position 5,673,975 of record JAUIMM010000084.1, read on the forward strand.
CTGTGGCCCCATCCTAAGTGTTGGCAACAACAGGGACTGCAAGGGCTAAAGAGGTCAGGGAGCAATATATGACCTACTTTAACGGAGTGGGGGCAGTACCATGGTAGGAGGATAGTATACATTAATGAACTAAAGTTAGTTGGCATGTGAATTTGTAAATAAAAATGAATGTAGTGTATAAAAAAATTTATTATACTTACTGGCTTTAGTGAAAAAATCACTACACTTCCTGGCGCTGTTAAGGATTAAATAATTGTATATCACCAGCCGCAAGTAAAAGGTCTAGTTAAGACCTAATAGGATATATGTAAAAACTGCTAAACTTTAGATACTGCGCATAATGACATAAATGTGCTACTTCACTGGAGGACGCTTGTTCATTTTCTGTGTTGTCCCCTGCAGTTTCCTCAGGAATACTGTCAATCAATAACGCCTGTGATGGTCATTGAGGCTCCTGTTCATGCAGAAATTTTAGGAGATCAAAATACCACAGTGTACTGCAGTATATATCAGCTGCCCCTGCTCTGGATGCCCGAGATTCCTTTTGTTTCCGATTGCCTCGGACATATACTTAAATTTTGGATCTTGTGCTTGACCCAATTTGGATCCACCTCATCGTGATAGGGCTTGCTTACTTGGACAAGTGCCTGGACTGCAGCAGCTCTCTTATGTTGGTTGCGATAATCTGCGCTTTTCACACGCCACAAACATTCATGTTGGTGGTACTGCTCAATAAATTCTGTTAGGATTTTTTTTTCAAGAGCACTTGTCATTCCTGTTGGATAAACAAATTGATTATAATATATTTATAAATGTTTACCCTTTTAAAGATATGATGTTTGAAGGTTTTCAATTAGTTTATATGTTTGAATTGTTTACTATGTTTATATAATTTAAAAAAAATAAAATAAAATACATTTTTTTTGTTTTTTTCAGGGGTTAATACACATTGTTAGGGCAGGGGTTAATACACATTGGTAGGACAGTGGTATGCATTGGTGGGGCAGGGGTTTATACACGTTGGTGGGGCAGTGGTATGCATTGATGGGGCAAGGGTTTATACACATTGGTGTGGCAGTGGTATGCATTGGTGGGGCAGGGGTATGCATTGGTGGGACAGGGGTTTATACACATTGGTGGGGCAGTGGTATGTATTGGTGGGGCAATGGTATGCATTGGTGGGGCAGTGGTATGTATTGGTGGGGCAGGGGTTTTTAAACATTGGTGGGGCAGTGGTATGTATTGGTGGGGCAGGGCTATGCATTGGTGGGGCAGGGATTTAAACACATTGGTGGGGCAGTGGTATGCATTGGTGGGGCAGGGGTTTATACACATTGGTGGGGCAGGGGTATGCATTGGTGGGGCAGGGGTTTTACACATTGGTGGGGCAGGGGTATGCATTGGTGGGGCTTGGTTTATACACATTGATGGGGCATGGGTATGCATTGGGGGGGCAGGGGTTTATACACATTGGTGAGGCAGTGGAATGTATTGGTGGGGCAGGGGTTAATACACATTGGTAGGGCAGTGGTATGCATTGATGGGGCAGGGGTATGCATTGGTGGGGCATGGGTATGCATTGGTGGGGCAGGGGTTTATACACATTGGAGAGGCAGTGGTATGTATTGGTGGGGCAGGGGTTAATACACATTGGTGGGGCAGTGGTATGCATTGATGGGGCAGGGGTATGCATTGGTGGGGCATGGGTATGCATTGGTGGGGCAGGGGTTTATGCACATTGATGGGGCATGGGTATGCATTGGTGGGGCAGGGGTATGCATTGGTAGGGCAGGGGTTTATACACATTGGTGGGGCAGTGGTATGTATTGGTGGGGCAATGGTATGCATTGGTGGGGCAGTGGTATGTATTGGTGGGGCAGGGGTTTTTAAACATTGGTGGGGCAGTGGTATGTATTGGTGGGGCAGGGCTATGCATTGGTGGGGCAGGGATTTAAACACATTGGTGGGGCAGTGGTATGCATTGGTGGGGCAGGGGTTTATACACATTGGTGGGGCAGGGGTATGCATTGGTGGGGCAGGGGTTTTACACATTGGTGGGGCAGGGGTATGCATTGGTGGGGCTGGGTTTATACACATTGATGGGGCATGGGTATGCATTGGGGGGGCAGGGGTTTATACACATTGGTGAGGCAGTGGAATGTATTGGTGGGGCAGGGGTTAATACACATTGGTAGGGCAGTGGTATGCATTGATGGGGCAGGGGTATGCATTGGTGGGGCATGGGTATGCATTGGTGGGGCAGGGGTTTATACACATTGGAGAGGCAGTGGTATGTATTGGTGGGGCAGGGGTTAATACACATTGGTGGGGCAGTGGTATGCATTGATGGGGCAGGGGTATGCATTGGTGGGGCATGGGTATGCATTGGTGGGGCAGGGGTTTATGCACATTGATGGGGCATGGGTATGCATTGGTGGGGCAGGGGTATGCATTGGTAGGGCAGGGGTTTATACACATTGGTGGGGCAGTGGTATGTATTGGTGGGGCAATGGTATGCATTGGTGGGGCAGTGGTATGTATTGGTGGGGCAGGGGTTTTTAAACATTGGTGGGGCAGTGGTATGTATTGGTGGGGCTGGGGTATGCATTGGTGGGGCAGGGATTTAAACACATTGGTGGGGCAGTGGTATGCATTGGTGGGGCAGGGGTTTATACACATTGGTGGGGCAGGGGTATGCATTGGTGGGGCAGGGGTTTTACACATTGGTGGGGCAGGGGTATGCATTGGTGGGGCTGGGTTTATACACATTGATGGGGCATGGGTATGCATTGGGGGGGCAGGGGTTTATACACATTGGTGAGGCAGTGGAATGTATTGGTGGGGCAGGGGTTAATACACATTGGTAGGGCAGTGGTATGCATTGATGGGGCAGGGGTATGCATTGGTGGGGCATGGGTATGCATTGGTGGGGCAGGGGTTTATACACATTGGAGAGGCAGTGGTATGTATTGGTGGGGCAGGGGTTAATACACATTGGTGGGGCAGTGGTATGCATTGATGGGGCAGGGGTATGCATTGGTGGGGCATGGGTATGCATTGGTGGGGCAGGGGTTTATGCACATTGATGGGGCATGGGTATGCATTGGTGGGGCAGGGGTATGCATTGGTAGGGCAGGGGTTTATACACATTGGTGGGGCAGTGGTATGTATTGGTGGGGCAATGGTATGCATTGGTGGGGCAGTGGTATGTATTGGTGGGGCAGGGGTTTTTAAACATTGGTGGGGCAGTGGTATGTATTGGTGGGGCTGGGGTATGCATTGGTGGGGCAGGGATTTAAACACATTGGTGGGGCAGTGGTATGCATTGGTGGGGCAGGGGTTTATACACATTGGTGGGGCAGGGGTATGCATTGGTGGGGCAGGGGTTTTACACATTGGTGGGGCAGGGGTATGCATTGGTGGGGCTGGGTTTATACACATTGATGGGGCATGGGTATGCATTGGGGGGGCAGGGGTTTATACACATTGGTGAGGCAGTGGAATGTATTGGTGGGGCAGGGGTTAATACACATTGGTAGGGCAGTGGTATGCATTGATGGGGCAGGGGTATGCATTGGTGGGGCATGGGTATGCATTGGTGGGGCAGGGGTTTATACACATTGGTGAGGCAGTGGTATGTATTGGTGGGGCAAGGGTTAATACACATTGGTGGGGCAGTGGTATGAATTGATGGGGCAGGGGTATGCATTGGTAGGGCATGGGTATGCATTGGTGGGGCAGGGGTTTATGCACATTGATGGGGCATGGGTATGCATTGGTGGGGCAGGGGTATGCATTGGTAGGGCAGGGGTTTATACACATTGGTGGGGCAGTGGTATGCATTGGTGGGGCAGGGGTTTATATACATTGGTTGGAGCAGTGGTATGCATTGATGGGGCAGGGGTAATCATTGGTGAGGCAGGGGTATGCATTGGTGGGGCAGGGGTTTATACACATTGGTGGGGCAGTGGTATGCATTGGAGGGGCAGGGGTTTATACACATTGGTGGGGCAGTGGTATGCATTGGTGGGGCAGGGGTTTATACACATTGGTGGGGCAGGGGTATGCATTGGTGGGGCTGGGGTTTATACACATTGGTAGGGCAGTGGTATGCATTGATGGGGCAGTGGTATGCATTGGTGGGGCATGGGTATGCATTGGTGGGGCAGGGGTTGATACACATTGATGGGGCATGGGTATGCATTGGTGGGGCAGGGGTTTATACACATTGGTGGGGCAGTGGTATGTATTGGTGGGGCAGGGGTTAATACACATTGGTGGGGCATGGGTATGCATTGGTGGGGCAGGGGTATGCATTTGTGAGGCAGGGGTATGCATTGGTGGGGCAAGGGTTTATACACATTGGTGGGGCAGTGGTATGCATTGGTGGGGCAGGGGTTTATACACATTGGTGGGGCAGTTGTATGCATTGGTGGGGCAGGGGTTTATACACATTGGTGGGGCAGGGGTATGCTTTGGTGGGGCTGGGGTTTATACACATTGGTGGGGCATGGGTATGCATTGGTGGGGCAGTGGTATGCATTGGTGGGGCAGGGGTTTATACACATTGGTGGGGCAGTGGTATGCATTGGTGGGGCAGGGGTTTATACACATTGGTTGGGCAGGGGTATGCATTGGTGGGGCTGGGGTTTATACACATTGGTAGGGCAGTGGTATGCATTGATGGGGCAGGGGTATGCATTGGTAGGGCAGGGGTATGCATTGGTGGGGCAGGGGTATGCATTTGTGAGGCAGGGGTATGCATTGGTGGGGCAGGGGTTTATACACATTGGTGGGGCAGTGGTATGCATTGGTGGGGCAGGGGTTTATACACATTGGTGGGGCAGTGGTATGCATTGGTGGGGCAGGGGTTTATACACATTGGTGGGGCAGGGGTATGCATTGGTGGGGCATGGGTATGCACTGGTGGGGCAGTGGTATGCATTGGTGGGGCAATGGTATGCATTGGTGGGGCAGTGGCATGCATTGGTGGGGCAGGGGTTTATACACATTGGTGGGGCAGTGGTATGTATTGGTGGGGCAGGGGTATGCATTGGTGGGGCAGGGATTTAAACACATTGGTGGAGCAGTGGTATGCATTGGTGGGGCAGCGGTTTATACACATTGGTGGGGCAGTGGTATGCATTGGTGGGGCATGGGTATGCATTGGTGGGGCTGGGGTTTATACACTTTGGTGGGGCATGGGTATGCATTGATGGGGCATGGGTATGCTTTGGTGGGGCAGGGGTTTATACACATGGGTGAGGCAGTGGTATGTATTGGTGGGGCAGGGGTTAATACACATTGGTAGGGCAGTGGTATGCATTGATGGGGCAGGGGTATGCATTGGTGGGGCATGGGTATGCATTGGTGGGGCAGGGGTTTATACACATTGATGGGGCAGAGGTATGCATTGGTGGGGCATGGGTTTATACACATTGGTGAGGCAGTGGTATGTATTGGTGGGGCAGGGGTTAATACACATTGGTAGGGCAGTGGTATGCATTGATGGGGTAGGGGTATGCATTGGTGGGGCAGGGATATGCATTGGCGAGGCAGGGGTATGCATTGGTGGGGCAGGGGTTTATACACATTGGTGGGGCAGTGGTATGCATTGGTGGGGAAGGGGTTTATACACATTGGTGGGGCAGTGGTATGCATTGGTGGGGCAGGGGTTTATACACATAGGTGGGGTAGTGGTATGCATTGATGGGGCAGGGGTATGCATTGGTGGGGCAGGGGTATGCTTTGATGAGGCAGGGGTATGCATTGGTGGGGCAGGGGTTTATACACATTGGTGGGGCAGTGGTATGCATTGGTGGGGCAGGGGTTTATACACATTGGTGGGGCAGTGGTATGCATTGGTGGGGCAGGGGTTTATACACATTGGAGGGGCATGGGTATGCATTGGTGGGGAAGGGGTTAATACACATTGGTAGGGCAGTGGTATGCATTGATGGGGTAGGGGTATGCATTGGTGGGGCAGGGATATGCATTGGTGGGGCTGGGCTTTATACACATTGGTGGGGCATGGGTATGCATTGGTGGGGCAGGGGTTTATACACATTGATGGGGCATGGGTATGCATTGGTGGGGCAGGGGTTTATACACATTGATGGGGCATGGGTATGCATTGGTGGGGCAGGGGTTTATACACATTGGTGAGGCAGTGGTATGTATTGGTGGGGCAGGGGTATGAATTGTTGGGGCAGGGATATGCATTGGCGAGGCAGGGGTATGCATTGGTGGGGCATGGGTATGCATTGGTGGGGCAGGGGTTTATACACATTGATGGGGCATGGGTATGCATTGGTGGGGCAGGGGTTTATACACATTGGTGAGGCAGTGGTATGTATTGGTGGGGCAGGGGTTTATACACATTGGTAGGGCAGTGGTATGCATTGATGGGGTAGGGGTATGCATTGGTGGGGCAGGGATATGCATTGGCGAGGCAGGGGTATGCATTGGTGGGGCTGGGGTTAATACACATTGGTGGGGCAGTGGTATGCATTGGTGGGGCAGGGGTTTATACTCATTGGTGGGGCAGTGGTATGCATTGGTGGGGCAGGGGTTTATACACATTAGTGGGGTAGTGATATGCATTGGTGGGGCAGGGGTTAATACACATTGGTAGGGCAGTGGTATGCATTGATGGGGCAGGGGTTTATACACATTGGAGGGGCATGGGTATGCATTGGTGGGGCAGGGGTATGCATTGGTGGGGCAGGGGTTTATACACAATGGTGAGGCAGTGGTATGTATTGGTGGGGCAGGGGTTAATACACATTGGTAGGGCAGTGGTATGCATTGATGGGATAGGGGTATGCATTGGTGGGGCAGGGATATGCATTGGCGAGGCAGGGGTATGCATTGGTGGGGCAGGGGTTTATACACATTGGTGGGGCAGTGGTATGCATTGGTGGGGCAGGGGTTTATACACATTGGTGGGGCAGTGGTATGCAATGGTGAGGCAGGGGTTTATACACATTGGTGGGGTAGTAGTATGTATTGGTGGGGCAGGGGTTAATACACATTGGTAGGGCAGTGGTATGCATTGATGGGGCAGGGGTATGCATTGGTGGGGCAGGGGTATGCATTGGTGAGGCAGGGGTATGCATTGGTGGGGCAGGGGTTTATACACATTGGTGGGGCAGTGGTATGCATTGGTGGGGCAGGGGTTTATACACATTGGTGGGGCAGTGGTATGCATTGGTGGGGCAGGGGTTGATACACATTGGAGGGGCATGGGTATGCATTGGTGGGGCAGGGGTATGCATTGGTGGGGTAGGGGTTTATACACATTGGTGAGGCAGTGGTATGTATTGGTTGGGCAGGGGTTAATACACATTGGTAGGGCAGTGGTATGCATTGATGGGGTAGGGGTATGCATTGGTGGGGCAGGGATATGCATTGGTGGGGCTGGGGTTTATACACATTGGTGGGGCATGGGTATGCATTGGTGGGGCAGGGGTTTATACACATTGATGGGGCATGGGTATGCATTGGTGGGGCAGGGGTTTATACACATTGGTGAAGCAGTGGTATGTATTGGTGAGGCAGGGGTTAATACACATTGGTAGGGCAGTGGTATGCATTGATGGGGCAGGGGTATGCATTGGTGGGGCAGGGGTTTATACACATTGGTAGGGCAGTGGAATGCATTGGTGGGGCAGGGGTATGCATTGGTGAGGCAGGGGTATGCATTGGTGGGGCAGGGGTTTATTCACATTGGTGGGGCAGTGGTATGCATTGGTGGGGCAGGGGTTTATACACTTTGGTGGGGCAGGGGTATGCATTTGTGGGGCTGGGGTTTATACACATTGGTGGGGCATGGGTATGCATTGGTGGAGCAGTGGTATGCATTGGTGGGGCAATGGTATGCATTGGTGGGGCAGTGGTATGCATTGGTGGGGCAGGGGTTTATACACATTGGTGGGGCAGTGGTATGTATTGGTGGGGTAGGGGTATGCATTGGTGGGGCAGGGATTTAAACACATTGGTGGGGCAGTGGTATGCATTGGTGGGGCAGGGGTTTATACACATTGGTGGGGCAGTGGTATGCATTGGTGGGGCATGGGTATGCATTGGTGGGGCAGGGGTATGCATTGGTGAGGCAGGGGTATGCATTGGTGGGGCAGGGGTTTATACACATTGGTGGGGCAGTGGTATGCATTAGTGGGGCAGGGGTTTATACACATTGGTGGGGCAGTGGTATGCATTGGTGGGGCAGGGGTTTACACACATTGGAGGGGCATGGGTATGCATTGGTGGGGCAGGGGTATGCATTGGTGGGGCAGGGGTTTATACACATTGGTGGGGCAGGGGTATGCTTTGATGAGGCAGGGGTATGCATTGGTGGGGCAGGGGTTTATACACATTGGTGGGGCAGTGGTATGCATTGGTGGGGCAGGGGTTTATACACATTGGTGGGGCAGTGGTATGCATTGGTGGGGCAGGGGTTTATACACATTGGAGGGGCATGGGTATGCATTGGTGGGGCAGGGGTATGCATTGGTGGCGCAGGGGTTTATACACATTGGTGAGGCAGTGGTATGTATTGGTGGGGCAGGGATTAATACACATTGGTAGGGCAGTGGTATGCATTGATGGGGTAGGGGTATGCATTGGTGGGGCAGGGATATGCATTGGTGGGGCTGGGCTTTATACACATTGGTGGGGCATGGGTATGCATTGGTGGGGCAGGGGTTTATACCCATTGATGGGGCATGGGTATGCATTGGTGGGGCAGGGGTTTATACACATTGGTGAGGCAGTGGTATGTATTGGTGGGGCAGGGGTTAATACACATTGGTAGGGCAGTGGTATGCATTGATGGGGCAGGGGTATGCATTGGTGGGGCAGGGGTTTATACACATTGGTGGGGCAGTGGTATGTATTGGTGGGGCAGGGGTTAATACACATTGGTGGGGCATGGGTATGCATTGGTGGGGCAGGGGTATGCATTGGTGGGGCAGGGGTATGCATTGCTGGGGCAGGGGTTTATACACATTGGTGGGGCAGTGGTATGCATTGGTGGGGCAGGGGTTTATACACATTGGTGGGCCAGTGGTATGCATTGGTGGGGCAGGGGTATGCATTGGTGGGGCTGGTGTTTATACACATTGATGGGGCATGGGTATGCATTGGTGGGGCAATGGTATGCATTGGTGGGGCAGTGGTATGCATTGGTGGGGCAGGGGTTTATACACATTGGTGGGGCAGTGGTATGTATTGGTGGGGCAGGGGTATGCATTGGTGGGGCAGGGATTTAAACACATTGGTGGCGCAGTGGTATGCATTGGTGGGGCAGGGGTTTATACACATTGGTGGGGCAGTGGTATGCATTGGTGGGGCATGGGTATGCATTGGTGGGGCTGGGGTTTATACACATTGGTGGGGCATGGGTATGCATTGGTGGGGCATGGGTATGCATTGGTGGGGCAGGGGTTTATACACATTGATGGGGCATGGGTATGCATTGGTGGGGCAGGGGTTTATACACATTGGTGAGGCAGTGGTATGTATTGGTGGGGCAGGGGTTAATACACATTGGTAGGGCAGTGGTATGCATTGATGGGGCAGGGGTATGCATTGGTGCGGCATGGGTATGCATTGGTGGGGCAGGGGTTTATACACATTGATGGGGCATGGGTATGCATTGGTGGGGCAGGGGTTTATACACATTGGTGAGGCAGTGGTATGTATTGGTGGGGCAGGGGTATGAATTGTTGGGGCAGGGATATGCATTGGCGAGGCAGGGGTATGCATTGGTGGGGCATGGGTATGCATTGGTGGGGCAGGGGTTTATACACATTGATGGGGCATGGGTATGCATTGGTGGGGCAGGGGTTTATACACATTGGTGAGGCAGTGGTATGTATTGGTGGGGCAGGGGTTTATACACATTGGTAGGGCAGTGGTATGCATTGATGGGGTAGGGGTATGCATTGGTGGGGCAGGGATATGCATTGGCGAGGCAGGGGTATGCATTGGTGGGGCTGGGGTTAATACACTTTGGTGGGGCAGTGGTATGCATTGGTGGGGCAGGGGTTTATACTCATTGGTGGGGCAGTGGTATGCATTGGTGGGGCAGGGGTTTATACACATTAGTGGGGTAGTGATATGCATTGGTGGGGCAGGGGTTAATACACATTGGTAGGGCAGTGGTATGCATTGATGGGGCAGGGGTATGCATTGGTGGGCCAGGGGTATGCATTGGTGAGGCAGGGGTATGCATTGGTGGGGCAGGGGTTTATACACATTGGTGGGGCAGTGGTATGCATTGGTGGGGCAGGGGTTTATACACATTGGTGGGGCAGTGGTATGCATTGGTGGGGCAGGGGTTTATACACATTGGAGGGGCATGGGTATGCATTGGTGGGGCAGGGGTATGCATTGGTGGGGCAGGGGTTTATACACATTGGTGAGGCAGTGGTATGTATTGGTGGGGCAGGGGTTAATACACATTGGTAGGGCAGTGGTATGCATTGATGGGATAGGGGTATGCATTGGTGGGGCAGGGATATGCATTGGCTAGGCAGGGGTATGCATTGGTGGGGCAGGGGTTTATACACATTGGTGGGGCAGTGGTATGCATTGGTGGGGCAGGGGTTTATACACATTGGTGGGGCAGTGGTATGCAATGGTGAGGCAGGGGTTTATACACATTGGTGGGGTAGTGGTATGTATTGGTGGGGCAGGGGTTAATACACATTGGTAGGGCAGTGGTATGCATTGATGGGGCAGGGGTATGCATTGGTGGGGCAGGGGTATGCATTGGTGAGGCAGGGGTATGCATTGGTGGGGCAGGGGTTTATACACATTGGTGGGGCAGTGGTATGCATTGGTGGGGCAGGGGTTGATACACATTGGAGGGGCATGGGTATGCATTGGTGGGGCAGGGGTATGCATTGGTGGGGTAGGGGTTTATACACATTGGTGAGGCAGTGGTATGTATTGGTGGGGCAGGGGTTAATACACATTGGTAGGGCAGTGGTATGCATTGATGGGGTAGGAGTATGCATTGGTGGGGCAGGGATATGCATTGGTGGGGCTGGGGTTTATACACATTGGTGGGGCATGGGTATGCATTGGTGGGGCAGGGGTTTTTACACATTGATGGGGCATGGGTATGCATTGGTGGGGCAGGGGTTTATACACATTGGTGAGGCAGTGGTATGTGTTGGTGAGGCAGGGGTTAATACACATTGGTAGGGCAGTGGTATGCATTGATGGGGCAGGGGTATGCATTGGTGGGGCAGGGGTTTATACACATTGGTAGGGCAGTGGTATGCATTGGTGGGGCAGGGGTATGCATTGGTGAGGCAGGGGTATGCATTGGTGGGGCAGGGGTTTATTCACATTGGTGGGGCAGTGGTATGCATTGGTGGGGCAGGGGTTTATACACTTTGGTGGGGCAGGGGTATGCATTGGTGGGGCTGGGGTTTATACACATTGGTGGGGCATGGGTATGCATTGGTGGAGCAGTGGTATGCATTGGTGGGGCAATGGTATGCATTGGTGGGGCAGTGGTATGCATTGGTGGGGCAGGGGTTTATACACATTGGTGGGGCAGTGGTATGTATTGGTGGGGTAGGGGTATGCATTGGTGGGGCAGGGATTTAAACACATTGGTGGGGCAGTGGTATGCATTGGTGGGGCAGGGGTTTATACACATTGGTGGGGCAGTGGTATGCATTGGTGGGGCAGGGGTTTATACACATTGGTGGGGCAGGGGTATGCATTGGTGGGGCAGGGGTTTATACACATTGGTGGGGCAGGTGTATGCATTGGTGGGACAGGGGTATGCATTGGTGGGGCAGCAATTTATAAACATTGATGGGGCAGTGGTATGCATTGGTGGGGCAGGGGTTTATACACATTGGTAGGGCAGGGGTATGCATTGATGGGGCAGGGGTTTATACACATTGGTGGGGCAGGGGTATGCATTGGTGGAGCAGGGGTGATGGTGCAGGGATGTATATACTCAGTTGAACTCAACTCTGGACAGACAGTCAAAACAATGCTGCTTCTTGATCTCTTCTCCACCTCGTCTGACACAAAATGGTGGCTGGGAGTGGCCAGGGATATCACAGATCCCACATCGGATCGCATATGAACAAAAGTACATGCGATGTGTGATGCATCGTACACGATCGGTTGGAATCTCTCTGCAAAACCATCTGATCTGCAATCCAACTAGAGGACGGCGGGGACGTGCATCGGGGTCGCAGAACACACAAAAAACACCAATTTTCATACGATTAGTCGGTACAACCCATCAAAATTTTCCATATCGGGTAAAAAATTGCACCTTGTATGGACACCATTACCTCTGCGGAGTCCAGAGCATGCACTGCTGAAATCATCTGGAGAATGGATCAGCCTCCATATTCCTGTAGATTTTCACATGCGCAGTAGAGAAATCAAATAAAGGGGGGACCAGGTGGGTGCAATCAAGAAGCAGCTTTCTTAATAAGGAGTTTAATAAGGAGTGTTTAAGGGTTTAATAAGGAATGTGTCAAGCTCCAATAGCACATCAAGATATACGATAAATAATTGAACAGCGCTGTTATTAATTACAAAATGCAGTGAAATTCTCCTTAAAGGAGACAGTTATAATATCAATTAGTCCTAAGGGTCTCACCTGACGTTCATAGAAAAGTTGTAAATGGATACATCTAAGAAAGGGTAACTATGAACTCATTAAATAGATAATGAAATCAGGGCCTCATTCAGACCCGCTCGCGAGTGCTGGGCGCTCGCAAGCAGGTCGACGTTGGCCCAGTGTGCATGTGCACAACGGAGCCAGCTCCGTCGTGCGCATGCGCGAGACCCGGATAGCGACGGGCAAGCCATCGCTCCAGGTCTCGTACCGAAGGGGGCGTGCTATCGATGGTGAGTGACAGCACGCCCCCTTTGGTGGGCGTGCCAGGGGCGTGGCTGCCCAGACGGAGGCGTTCCCATGGGAACGCCTACCATCTGGGGCCGGCCCCACTGACATCACCAGTGATGTTAGTGGGAGTGCCTTCGGCTCTGATAGAGCCGAAAGCACTCCAGGGCTTGCGGTAACGAGACCCTACCACAAGGGTCTCATAGCAAGCCCAATGGTCGCGATGGTCTGAACAGGAAAATATACATATATCCTCAAATGGCTCTCTGATATAAAGATCCTCATATGGCTTGGCTTAAAAGTTAGACATATTTATTACTGCATAAAAAACAAAACATCAATAAATGCAGGTGAGATTTGGTCCAATCAGTCGAACAATATAGATAAAATCGCAATTGATACAAAGTCACTGTTCATATAATTGAAACTTCTGTCACACAGAGCCTGATTCAGACCCGCTCACAAGCGCTAACACTCGCAAGCAGGTTGATGGTGGGCTCTGCACACGCGCAGAGGCCGCACTGCGTGTGCGCTAGCCCCAGAGCGAGAGAGAAATTCTCTCGCTCCGTGGCTCACTACAAAAGGGGCGGCTGTCGATGTTGATCGACAGCTCGTCCCGTTTTGTAGGCATGGCGAGGGGGTTGCTTCACAAATGGAGGCGTTCCCAAGCGAACGTGTGCCGTTTGTGGGCGGCCCCACTGACATCACCAGTGATGTCAGTGGGAGAGCTTCCGGCTCTATTAGAGCCGGAAGCTCTCTGGGGCTTGCGGCCACGAGACCCTACCACAAGGGTCTTGTCGCAAGCCCCGATGGTCGCAATGGTCTTAACCATCGCTACCATCATCCTGGCCGCTCGCAATAGCTGTGAGTGGTCACCCACAGCTATGCGAGCGGCCTGGAGGCCACACAAAAAAAAACACCCTGATTCAGAGCGAGCTCTATTTCAGAGCTCTGAATCAGGCCCACAGTGCATAGCAGCACTCGTTAGATTAAAACGGAGTTAATTTCTCAGGCCCACAGTGCATAGCAGTACTCGTTAGATTAAAACAGAGTTAATTTCAGGGCAATTTGGGTTAATATCCAGCAAACGTAGTGTGTATTACCAGCCTTGGGAAGGACCCAGTACTTAGCTAGGAGTCCTGCCTTTGCTGTTATGATTGACGGTATATGCGGCCTGAGTGTAGATAAAAGTGTGCTGGTCCGGAACCTCCCGAGTATTCTCCAGTCATCTGTGACAGTTGAGGGGCGCTAAACACGTTTCTTCGTGGTAGTCCCGGACGACTTTGTCAGTAGCTTGATTCCCAGAATCCAGGAATAGGGTTTATACAGGGCCATCTCTTTCATTGGGCTTGATGGGCAGTTGCCCAAGGGCCCGAAGATTCAAGAGGCCCTCCAGCCCCCTGCAGCCCCGGCCTGTTAGTAAACGTGTTTTTTTTAGCACTGTGCATATTGCTCCAACTACCGGGTGACGAGTGATTACCATCCGCAATACCACCTCTCCGCCCCCGGCACCCGCCCCCGCCCCCTGCCTGCGGTTGACTCACCAGTCCGCATGCCGCATGTAGACGTCATATGCAAGATGCAGCAGCTCCGCCCAGACCAGCTTCTACTGGCTCTGCCTCCTTGTCCCGCTCAGTCGCTGCCGCTGATTGCCGCATAGTCCGGCTCCTTCTCTCTAGTGCTGGTCAGACAGGTGGTGAGGTCACCGGACTGGTGGTGAGGTGACTGGAGGCCCCAGTCTGCAGCAGGTCAGTGCTTATATTAAGCTGATGATGCACAAAAAAGGGGTGGGAACACAAATCTAGTCCTCATGTAGCACCTTTCCCATCCAGAAAAAAACAAGGCTAGAGTTAATCAAACCAGTGAATATACTGTTAAGGAGTTAAATAATGTAGGTAAAGGGTGAAAAAAAGGTGGTAATTATGTCATTTAAAACACTACTATCATAAATCCATTTATAGGCTGCCCCTTTGATAGGGCTACTTTATCTATAGATTTATAGATGCAGCCCTGACAACAGGTCACATGATGTTATTTCTCCACTCTTTGTGCATAGTTACGAGTCGAGGATCCGTCCGTCGTCATCCCGGGGTCTGGTCTCAGCTTCCTCTCAGGAGTCAGTACTCAGGTGACAGGTCAGGAGACTCCTCTTAATATGCATGGGGTGATGGGGGAGGGGGATGGGAATGCAACCTACCAGCTTACTGTGAACATGTCATGTCATGAGTCATGACTAGGACATTTTTGATAATGTAATGTAACATACATTACATTATCAAAAATGTTCTAATAGTCACGTGCGGCGTGCGCACTGCACGTGCGCGAGCCCCGGAGCGAGCGCAAAAAGCACTCGCTCTGGGACTCACTACAAAAGGGGCGGCTGTCAATGTTGATCGACAGCTCGCCCCATTTTGTAGACGTGGCGGGGGGTGGCTTCACAAACGGAGGCGTTCCCATGCGAATGCCTGCCGTTTGTGGGCGGCACTACTGACATCACTAGTGATGTCAGTAGGTGGACTTCCTGCTCTAATAGTGCAGGAAGTCCACTGGGGCTTGCGGCAACGAGACCCTACCACAAGGGTCTCGTCGCAAGCCCGATGGTCGCGATGGTCTTGACCATCGTGACCACCATCATGGCCACTCGCATAAGTTGTGGGTGGTAACCCACAGCTATGCTAGCAGCCAGGAGGCTACAACAAAAAAAAAAGCACACGCCCTGATTCAGAGCAAGCGCTCGCTTTTTACGAGCGGCTCTGAATCATGCCCTGTGTCTATGAGAATAGCAGTCATGCAACATGATGTGTGTGGCAATGACAAGAGTAGGTGTAGGTTATTGGAATTTGAGGCTAGTATGAAATGCACATAGCTAAAATAACAATAACTTATACTTGGATATAGTGTTTTCATACAGTATATGTTATATGGAACAAAATATATATACCAATAATAATACTAAAGTATAAAAATATAAGGACAAAACAGAATGTTATCCTCTTCATCGGGGAGACGGCAGGGAAGCAGCTGTCTTGTGATGCTGACACTTTCTTCACTAACATGACAGCGTGAAGTGGGTTTGAATAAAAGAGGAGACTACAAAGCCAGCCAGCATCAGCACTTTCCATCCAGGTGCATCAATTTCTACAGTCACAGCAACCACAAGTGCTTCTTTCTGGTGTCAGAGGAGCCTCGCCAGTCTCCACACTGCAGGTGGTAAGTATTTAGGTTTTCTAATCAGGGCACTGCTAACTCTATAAGGGACTTACCACAACTCATCACACACACTCCAGGAAAGGCGATAAATCACTTGGCACGTTTAGTAAAAGGCAGTGTTACTGATAAATAGTGGGTGACATAATACATGTTTAATCTCTGATAACGGTTATGAGGTAACCATAGGAGGAAAATAAAATAGTGACAATATTACAACATATCAGTAGATGAAGATCAACAATGGTATACCATCAGAACAATGGTATACAGTAATGATATAGGAAGAAAATAGAAACAGCAATGTCTAATAACAATTGAAACAAGCAATATCTGATTACAGTTAAATGGATGAACAATGATAACAAATGTAAATTGGCTAGTTCACAGTTAGGATATCTTTAGATAACTCATAATCAAGATGTAATCTCTATTCTAGGCATCTACATTAAGCATACATGCAAGTAACATGTTAACTGTTACTCTTTGATAAGACCTCAGGTTTACAAGTGTTTTAAAAATAAATTGCTCTTTGTTATAGTATGCACACCCTGAAACAGGGCCGTAACTAGTGGTTGGCCAGGATTTATTATTATTCATTACACTGAGCATAATTTGCTCTGTTCAAAATGAGGGAACAGTGCATCACATATCTAGTGCTGGGCTGCAGCCTCTGTAC
This sequence comes from Taudactylus pleione, assembly GCA_031769625.1. Classification (NCBI taxonomy): domain Eukaryota; kingdom Metazoa; phylum Chordata; class Amphibia; order Anura; family Myobatrachidae; genus Taudactylus; species Taudactylus pleione. Next base: position 5,690,753 of record JAUIMM010000084.1, read on the forward strand.
CTTAGCAGGTGTGGTGGCTGTACTCAGACAGCACATCATAGGGAAGTTGGGATCTGTAAATGAAGATGGAAGTGACATCGGCACTGAAGATTTAGAAGTGAGGAGCCCGCAGCTTGCTATCGGAGACTTTGTCACTGCTAGAAGTGAACACTGGACATTGGGAGCTGCACCACCATCACCACAGTAGGAATGAGCTTCATTACTGACATTTTTGCACTAATATGAGCAGGGTCACCCGTGCAGAGCCAGACCCATGCCGGAATCCGGTGTCCACTGGACCGGTAATCAATGGGGTTCTTGGCGGCGTGGTGTGGCGGCGAGAGACAGGGCTGGACGAGCTAGCATTTGAAAAGATTCAAGCTCGTACAATCAAAGATGTCGGTCTTGAAATTGGCGCCATTTGCGAGCCAGTATTGGCTCACGGGAGGAAAGCCAATCTGATTCCGTCGAGGCAAGCCAATCGCAGCTCCTTAGACTAGGCGCTGCCGAGCGGGGTGGGGTAGTACATTGGCGGGGATCGAGTGAAGAGGATCTTCTGCAGAGAAGAAGAGCTCCAGAGGCGCTAGAAGACTCCACGATCAACATCAGAAGGCAGAAGTACCGCGGCTGAGCATTGAGGACGGCGGCTGTCGGAGGTGGGGGGAGAAGTAAGTTGAGGACCGGAGAAGTGTTGCAGTGGTGGGGAGTAAAAAAGCTAACAAAGCTCCCCACTGCAGCCTCTCCCGACATACGGGTAGGTAGCCTTGGGCCACCTCCACCTATATTTAACCCCTTCCTAGACCACCAGGGTTCGGGCACAAGGCCCACGGCGCAGTCAGGCACTAGGCCTGAGGGCAGATATTCAGGCACTGGGCCTGGGGTCCAAAGGTGGGCATTAGGCCCTATAACTCTCACTGGCCCCAGTTTAAGTGGGTGACCTGGGTGTTAAATCCAGGTCACTTATAGCCCTCTGGTAGGTGGGCCTGCACATATAAGTGATTTGGGCATGAGGCCCAGATCACTAGTCATAGCCCGTTGATAGGTGGGCCTGAATATATAAAGGGATTTGGGCTTTAGGCCCAGATCACTAGTGATAACTGCTCTGGTAGGCATGCCTGAGTTTAATAAGTGATCTGGGCATTAGGCCCGGATCATTGGGTGTAGCTCTTCTGGAAGGTGGGCCAGAGCCCTCATCAAGATGTTCCGGGCATTGGGCCCAGGTCACTAGGGATATCCTTTCTGGGTACAGTCCGGTTTCGGGACAGAATATATTCAGGCTTGGGTAAAGGAGGGTTGTTTTCTCCTGAAAAGCAAACCTAGGAAAGCAGGAAATACGGAGGTATATTCTGTGGTTCACAAAGTCACGGACAGGGCCGGCCGGCCGGGAGGAGGGAAGAAACAGCTACATTGAGAGTGTCTCTGTTAGAAGTGTATTGTCACTAAATCTAGTTTATTTGCAATGTTTAAAATAATGTTTCACTGATTTTTTGTATTGAATTCTCCAGTTACGTTTGCAGTAAATTCATAAGGAAAATATATTACCTGCCTAATTAGTTTCCGGAAGTGAAGGTTGTGTTTCTGGGCGGATATTCAGGTAATCCCATTGTGTTCATATTTGTATCAGTAGTTTGTTAAGGTAGGTAGGTTGTTCTGTTTCTTCATTAGGGGATGACGATCAACTCGTCAAGGTGACAAGAAATCTAGTGTGAGTATCTCTCCTTGTCTGTCTGTCCTTCACATGAGCACTGGATAGGGAACTCTCGCACAACGGTGTGAGATCCAAAGTACACCTGAGTGTGCAAACACTGCATAGGTGATTACTGGGTAGCTGAGGCCTTGCGCCAGTTATGATCATTCACCCAACCAGTGAAGGTCGCAGCAATCTTTAGTAATTACGGTGTCACTGGAGCAAGGGGACTCTGTCCTAACTATGTGTACGATTTTCCGCCGAAGATCGAGACTATACGTCAGGCTGTTATCCAGGAACAAGGTCCCAGGACCCAGACTTGGTGAAAGCGGTAAGGGCTGCCTAAAGGTGGTCACCCTCGACTCTACTTTTACACTGGTATTGTTAGTAGAGCGAAAGCTCATATCGTTCTGTTTATATACTGCAGATCCTAATTCAGGGGGAGTATAAAATGGCAAAATATCATCTGTTTTCCTCATTGGTGAGGGCATGACCAGGTCATGGAGGGATGTGACTAGTGCGTTAGAAGATCCCATCTACCTCCAAAGTAATACTGTGCATAGGAGGGCTTGGAGCAGTACTGCCTTCATGTTGCTGGAAGCTGATGGACTCCACAAGGTAATGCCCCTCTCTTTATTGATTTTGCTTCAGATCATGCCTAGCTCTCTACACTCTAACTCAGATCATGCCTAGCTCTCTACACTCTAACTCAGATCATGCCCCCCACTCTACACTCTAACTCAGGTCATGCCCTCCTCTCTACACTCTAACTCAGGTCATGCCATCCTTACATTCTCTATATTTTGCCCAATGTTTGCATATATCCTACAGGGCCTCATATCTTGCCCCCATTGTCCTCCCCCCTATTCTCCCTCCTATCCCTCTACACCTTTCCTGTTTCCTCTCTTTCCCATTCTTCCTGCTCAATATCCCTACCCACCTGCCACTGCTACTGAACAATCTCATACTCCTGTTTTCCCTAAGGACCACTATGTCCAATATCCCACCTCCCCCTAAATATAATATGCCCTATATGTAAAACCCCTAATAGGGGTGAACGTAAGAATGGGGTGTTTTTAGCTTCTACTTGTGTACGGAGAGGTAAAGAGGTAAGTAGGCAACGGTTTGGGAAGAAGAACGATTTTGTATTTTATTACCACCACAAGAGATTATAACATATCAACTTGCATTCTTGCTCTAAGATATACAAGTTTAATCACATCAACTTTTGCAACAATAACAATTACATTTGTAATTTTTATTTTCACCACAAAACAAACAACTCTGTTTTATTGAGCAGGAACTATAGCCTCCGGACTCTCGGAAATTATCTTCCTACTCCTACTGATATGAATGGGTTAATGCATTCAATACTATTCACATAACAATTTAACATGGAAACTTATAAGCAATATCCCCAGAAGGGTAAGTTACCAGTCATGAGCAGTATAAACATTCATTTGCTATACACCCCTTCTCTAAATTATCTCTTAAGATTTTCTGGCCAGAAATAACTATCCCTTGCAATACACACTATACCCAGTCCTATAAAGTGTACACTGCGTTGCCCGGGATTTATGGAACTTCGTCCTTAGGCTGCCTTAGCAGAAATAATTCCACTTTGAATGAAGGTAATGCTGAGCTGTTCCTGGTTGCTATTTATTACCCTTCCTAAAACCTGGCTGGCTGTCGGGCACTGAGACCAAGTCACTGTGTTCGCAATACAAGCAGTTCTAAGGAAGATTGCTAGAAGTGTTAAGGAACTGCAAGCTTGTTACTATGCCCAGCTTACTATTTTGTCTGTAGCTGGCTATGCTCCTCCTTTTGTATTTTGTATTAACAAACTTCTACTGTAGATCCACGCAAGGGGTAGCTTTTATTAGAGTTTAATATACAAAGTCTCTTTCGTTCCTTAGGGGGCTCTCCTTTGCTAAAGTCTATCTGCCAAATCTTACACTCGTCCTAGCCGTCAGTAGTTAATAAGTTCCAGGCTATTGGCACTTTAGTGTGATTTTGATAACTCTCCTGTACTGAGGTCTGAGGGAGGCTATGGCAGATTCATAGGCATGAGGGTCGGGAGCTGTCTGCTAGCTGTGGGTTAACTGTGAGTGGATACTGCGTGCAAGGGTATATATGCAGTCAAGCCTCTTACCCCCGCTGTATTAACTCCGCTTCTCTCTCTCTCTCTATGCGTGTCAGCAGGGTCCCGACAGCTTCTAGAGGACCCGTGTTAGCTCCGCCTCCTCTTGGATGACCGCCCAAGTCTCCGCCTCGGCCGCGCCTCCACTCGACAGGACTTCCGCCTGCCCTCAGCCGTCTCCTCCTTCCGACCAGATGTCCCCGGACTGCCGCTGGAGCACTCTTGCCTCTCGGACCGCTGACTGCCTCCCTTCAGCATTAAGAGGTATGTTTAGCGCAGCCGCTCCTCCCTTTGCTCTCAACACTCCGGAACAACTGCGCAATAGCCCCGTGTCCAGGGCCTTTTATATCCTCTCCCTGTCCTCGCGGTCCACTTTAACGGGCCCTTGGTCCCGTGCGGTACCCTACATCCACCCAGCATCCAGCAGGGGTGTTTTACCCCCCCTGCTTTCAGTCCCTTGGACTAATCCTGGCCTTATGGGACCCTAAGTTACACAGGGTCACCCGGTCCAGACTGCACCATTCCTCCCCCACTACAGGGGTAGTTCACCCCTTCTTAGACTGACATCTTTCGCATTTTACAGTACTCCCCCTAATAAAATAAATTTTTCTACAAATACAACTTAAGGGCATTTATGATAAAATGACTGGCAAGTTTTTCTATACAGTAGTAAGATCCCCTAATTTCGGGGTATCACATATACAGCACTGATGGCAAAGTTATAATAAAAAAATATATATGGATGATGAAAGGAGTGTCAAGTCCTTCACTTTGCCACGGTCCCCTAGAGCCCTGCCTTGAAATATAAGAAACTGATTAGGAGATATTGATGCAACTGAACAGATAATTCTTTTAGCAGGGTCATATATTACCCTTCTACAGCAACTATTTATTTTAGTTTGGGCAATATAAATAATGCTTTCCTTCCTGTCCAGCCTGGATCCACATCATGCTGCTGCAAGTGCGCCATCTAGGGATGGGATAGCTATATCTGCTGGCATTTAAAGTGCCAGTCAGCTAACCGCAGATATCACTGAGGTGGCAGATTCAAGATTCAGCTGCCATTTTAAACTATATTCTGGCTGCTGCAAGCTGCCAGAGTATTAGGTCTCATTTCCTTATTCCACTGTTATTGTGCTCCTGTTTGAATTCTCATGTACCAGATCCCTACTAGTTTGACCCTGACTTTGTACCTGTGCTAGCTCTCCTGACCTCTGCACAGGGCTGTAGTGATTGGGCCCAGGTACTTGGGGACGTGGCCTAATATAAGGAGGTGGAGCCACACCTCCTTGCAAAAAACAACAATACTGCACGATCCACAGGGGGACCCCGTTATGCTCCTCAGTCAGGAGCAGATCAAGGGGGAGCGTGATCAGTGTGATCTCTCCCACCTTCCTTCTTCCCAACTGCCAGATGAGACTGTTGCTGCTGCTCAGTGGCAGCAGCCTCCCTGCACAGTGTCGTAACTATGGGTGGTGCAAGCAGAGCCCTGTACAAGCGGTGGAAGCAGAGCCCTGTACAAGCGGTGCAAGCAGAGCCCTGTTTTCTGGTACAGAGCACCAGGTGGTGCCCTGTACCAGAAAGAGCATTGGAGCACCCCCATTTTTCAACTAGGGATATAACGCACACCCAAAAAAGGGCCATGGCCTCATGGGGAAGGGCCAGGGAAGAGATAGGGGCGGCCTGGAGATTCTGGGGATGAAATAAGAGGAAGCTACAAGTGAGAATGATAATAAACAGGAAAATTGACAGGCCCAAACAGCTCTCTCTACCCTGCGGTGCCCTGTGCCGTGGCACAGGCCGCACTACCCTAGATACGGCCCTGGGTGCAAGGGGTGTGCTTGCTATGGGGTCCTGTGACTTAGGGGGCCCACCAGTCCAGCAAGCAACCCACTGCACCATGCAGCCTTTCTCACTGTGGGCGATTGAGCGGGTGGGCGGCTGTGCCACGGTTGGGGAGGGGGGTTCACTCACTGTGCTTTCACCCCCGTCCCCAGACGCGCCGCTGAAGCATACTTGCCTACTTTTAAAAAAGCATTTCAGGGAGATTGTGACAGCAACACCTATGACTGCGGCATTAAAATGGACGTGTACTGCTCTGCCTTAGAGGCGTGTCATAAAGTTGACTTACATCCAAATGTAAATGAGTCCCAAAGCAGCAGTTGTTGCTTAGTAAGATCTACTTGCTGATGAGATAACACTGATACATCATTGGGCCTTATAACCAATTCAGGGAAATGACACTGATGATCCCATTTGAATGTATATATATATGTTATTTCTGTTATATAATAGCTACATAATGGGGTAATGTGCAATTAGGGAGATTACTAGACTCTTCAGGGAGACAGAGAGATTGCTGCTATTTCAGGGAGTCTCCCTGACAATGAGGGAGAGTTGGCAAGTATGCGCTGAAGAGCTACCGGGGATAGTCTCGCGAGATTATTACTGTATTATTATTATGATTATCATCATCCTTTATTTATATGGTGCCGCAGCGCCTTACAAAGTACATTAACAAATGAGCAAACTCGTAAAAACAGTGACTTACAATACAAAACAATACAGAACATAATAAGCAGTAGGGCATCAACAACCAAGTGTTAAGTGCCCTTGTGGAGAGTTTGGAGTAGAAGATCGTATGAGTGAGGAAAAACATGAGGGAAGAGGGCCCTGCTCTTGAGAGCTTACATTTTAAAGGACTGTACATCATCATTCCGCGAGTCTACTCCGGGCGGCGGCCAGGGACTGGGAGAGGATTGTGTGGTAAGGGGGGAGCGGTGTCTGAATCAGTGAGTGACTGTCATTGGCAATCTGTGAGTGAAACACTGTGGTGCTGCAACCTGCTCATTATTTAGAAATATAATATGCCCATTAGTTATTTATTTATTTATTATATTATATACAGTAATATATATATATATATATATATATATCTCCAATCTCACAAATCCGGCACTCTGCAGCTGCTGGTACCCTGTCACAGTAACTGGCTTGGGTGCCTTCCAATAGGTGCGCACACCCGGGGCCGTTGATACCATTAGGCAGCTTTAGGCGGCTGCCTAGCAGCGCCGGCCACTGGAGGGCACTGCTGAGTCCACAAAAAAAAGGATGTCTCTATCAGTCCCACACAGGTTGGTTTAGTGTGTGGGGGTGGTTTTAGTGATTGCTGACAGGGTTAGTGTATGTGTGTGTGGGTTTAATAAGTGCTGGAAGGGTGAGTGTATGCGGGAGGCAATGGGTACTAACATATATTGGAGCACAAATGTGTGGCATAAATATGCTGGTGCCTGGATGTGATGCATAATGAATTGGGTGCACAGGTGTATGGAATATAAAGAATTTGGGGTACATGTGTGGCATATGTACTGGGGGCATTGTTTGGCATAATTCATGGCTATATGGCATACAATAACTTTGGCACACAGCTGTGTGGCATATGTATTGTAGGCACAAATGTGTGGCATATTATGTATAGAGGGCACAAATGTGTGGCATATTATGTATTAGGGGTACAAATTTGTGGCATATTACGTATTGGGGGCATAAACATGTGGCATATTATGTATTGGAGGTATTGATGTGTAGCATAACTATGAATTGGGGATACAGCTGTGTGGCATATAATAAATTGTGGAACATAACATATTATGAATTTGGGGCAGTGTTACGAGACACAGTATGATTTGGGGCTCTGCTATGTGGCATATTATAAATTAGCGTCACTAATATGTGGCTTAGTATGAATCAGAGACAGCAGGGGCGGTGGGTGAAATATTGCCTAGGGCGTCCAGACACCTTGCACTGGCCCTGCGCACACCCTCCAAATATCAACAGACGTCAGGCGGCACTCCAAGGCTTGCATGGTAGTAAAAACAAAGTGTCTTTATTTCAACATTTTGGGGTATGTGACCCCGTCTTAAGGAGAGACAAAAGTGAAATGTGATTACATGCAAACTTATATACTTACAAACCCACTAGGACTCAAATCCCTCCTCCGGGCCGACCGCCGTCCCAGAGGCTCCAGTGTTCCGCTTCCGGTCTCCACTGTGCCTCGTCACCAGAAGTGATGTAATTACGGGACCGGCGTCAGACCAGCACTGGAAAATAGCAGAGCGGACTTTGGACCTCATTCAGAGCCGCTCGCAAAAAGCGAGCGCTTGCTCTGAATGAGGAAGGACGTTTTTTTTAAAAAAAAGCCGGCCTCCTGGCCACTCGCTAAGCTATGGGTGATCACCCACAGCTTTTGCAAGTGGCCAGGTGATGGTCGTGATCATGGCGACCATCGGGCTTGCGACGAGACCCTTGTGGTAGGGTCTCATCTGCCGCAAGCCCCAGTGAGTAGGGCTGCCCACAAACAGCAGGCATTCCTTCAGGAATGCCTCAGTTTGTCCAGCCACCCCCCCTCCCCACCTACAAAACAGGGCGAGCTGTCGATCAACATCGACAGCCGCTCCGTTTGTAGCGAGCCCCAGAGCAAGTGAATGTCTCACTCGCTCCTGGGCTCGCGCATGCACATTGCACACGCCACACATGTGCAATGCCCCACCATCGACCCACTTGCGAGTGCATAGCGCTTGCGAGCGGGTCAGAATCAGGCCCTTTGTCCCCATGGTAATCGCTCTGCTATTCTACATGTATATAACTGTCCCAGTTTATGATCAAAAATCATAAATGTGCAAATAATGCTACAAAACATGCATCTCTATATAAAAATGTAACCCGATATATGTTTCAATTATAAATTATAGACCCATCAACTTTGTATATAAAAATATTAACAATGTGTATTAAATTAATAAGAACAGTAATATGTAAAAAAAAAGAGCATAAAAAAACATACATGTAACAGGAAATCGATATTTAAAAGAGGAAGTCTGTGGAACAGACGAAACGCGTCCATATCTGTTTATATGATCTTACCTGATAGACTTCCTAATAAGATAAGCATTGGGCACTTTACCATTTATTTGGATAAACTTGCACTAAAAATATTTATTGTGCTTAGTTTAAAATTCCTCTTTTTAATATCGATCTGTCCAGGTGGCCTCAGGTCAGGGGCATATTAAGAGAGGAGGGGGCCCATCTTCATTCACCATCCATGGTCCCCTCCTCTTTCCCTACTGGCCATCAGCAGACTGATGCATCTGACCACAGCATCAGTAGACTCTGGTCACTAGAGTGTGCCCAAAGTCTAATGTGCATGCGCAAAACACTGGAAAAATTAAGGCAGCGGCTATTTTCCAGCGTTTTATGCAGGGCTGAGACACCCGACGTGGGTCCTCAGAGAGATATTAGATAATATGGTGTGGGCCAATGTGCACCGCACACCCTGCACTCATTATAGATACGCCCCTGTCTCAGGCACAAAGGAGTGACCCCTCCCTACTACCCATTGGGCACAATGGGCCTGATTCTGAGATCTACGCAATGCCGATATTTACACTGATTAAGAATTTTTTAGCCATTGCACATTTATGAAAGCCTTACTGCCCATGTGCAGCAAATGGTTTAGATTTACACTCACACAAATGATTCACTCACAAAGTGAGTGACAAGTAGCAAGTATTTAGGGGACGTAACAGGGGGGGCAAAGGAAATTCAGGGGTGTTTGACTATTGTGGCAGCAGATTCTGTGCGGGGCAGGAGAGATCTGCCCACACAGAGGAGAAAAGGATTGTGAGAATATGTGTAATTGCTGCCTTGTGGAGAGAATTCAGGTATGGGCTGATGAGAAGGCAGAGCAGTCAGGAGATAGTCTAATTGGGACTGTGGTAACCAGAGAGCCCAGTGAATCTAAGCCAAGCCATTGGGGGCCAGGAGCCTGAGTCTGGACCTGCAAGTGGCAGGGGGGACCACAAACCTCTCAGACTGTGTGACATTAAAGCAGCTAAGCTGCAATCTGGGAAAGCCAGAGCCTATGCCTAGAGGAGACAGGGAAGGCCACCAAGACTGACTGTATTTTATATAGCCGTGGCAGCCAAACCAAGCCAGGCTGGTGCCGATGATAGACCTGCAGAGAAGCAGGCAGAGACTTTATTGGCAGACTAGCTGCACCATGATAGTCAGGGGTCAATAAGTGAGTTAGATGCCCTAAATAGGGCTAGGTTGTTTATTATTTTCTGTTTCCTAGTTTCCATGCTGGAAAGTAAAGCACCATTCCATATATTTACTTGAAAGTTGTGTGTGTGGACCCTCATTAAGCACCTAAACACTGCACCAATCCACCCTCTACCAAGCTAATTACCCCAAGTTATCACACTATTCAAACACTGATTCATGGGACTGCATAAATTAGCCATTGTGATCTCCTTCGCAGTATGAGAACTCTCAGTGTGTCTGAAGATACACAATGTTTAATACAGGCCAGACTTCACTCAGAAACTGCGTGGCTGACTGATCTGCATCAATGTTCTCAATGTTTGCACTGATGCACGTCGTCAATCAATACTTTTACATAGACGACTATAGAAACAGGATATTTACTAATGTTTACTAATGGTCAGTTTTTAAACCGACCAAAAAACGATGATAAAAAGAAGGCAAACTGACCAAACATTAGACCACTCTGTGGCAGGTCCACCCCTAAATCCATAACTAGCTCTGGAACTTTCAGCTTATTCTGTTTATGGAAAATCGGGGAACACCAGAGTGGAGTCCTCGTGATTTTACATTAACCAGCACCAGGCTGAACCAGCTGGGGGGCTTACACTATAGCAGGGAGACAAGCAGTGTGGAGTCCCCTGCCATAATGTAAAACCAGCCCCAAACTGGTCAGCCCAGGGCTGGAAATCTACAGAAAGTGCTATTACCTGCACCCCTGGTGGTGGAGAATACATGGTTAATTGTGTAAAAAATGTATTAGAATATTTTTTTGTATAGTGGGACTATAGGACCCAGCAAGCCTGCCTTGGCATGCTGGCATTTGTGGGGTATGTGTCTGTATACCTGGACATTAAGGACTTGCTGGCACCTGTAGCCCCATGTAAAAAAAAATTAAATAATGACAGGACATTTACACCGACTGTGTTACCCTTTATTAAACATACTCACACTTCATACTCACCTACTCCTTGGATGTGCACAGTCCCCTTCTATATGTAGTAGTCCACTTGTTTTGGTAAAAAAAAAACACTGTAAGCTGATCCCATACTGTATAGTATGTATAGTGCTATTCCCGAAATGACAGTTCCCACTGTCATAGACGTCTAGGGGGGAGTGATGATCGGATAAGAGCTAGATGCTCTCAGCCAATCAGCGTGCTCTGCCATATAACCGTCTGCTGCTAGGCTGAGACCATCTGGTTCTTAGCCAGTCAGCGCTTCCCCCTAGACTCCTATGACAATGACCGACATGGGAACTGTCGTTTCGGGAAGCTCTGTACATACAGCGCATATCTGTGGGATCGGATCACAGCGGTTTATTGTTTTACCAAGACCCATGAACTTGTACATGGAGCACATCCATGGAGTAGGTACAGTAAGTATGAAGTGTGAGTGTGAGAGTGTTTAATAAATGGTTACCACAGTCGGCATGCATGTCCTGTTATTATTGTAATATTTTCTTTACAGTGGGACTACAAGTGCCAACAGGACTTTAATATCCAAGTATGCTAGCACTTGTTGTTACACAAGCGCCAGCATGCCAGGGCAGGCTTCCTGGGACCTGTAGTCCCATTTTAAAAGCACAATAAATTCTTTTTTTACACAACTAATCCTGCATGCACAGCCACCAGGAGTGCAGGGAATAGCCCAGGGCTGGTTGATTCTGCAAAGGTGGGGCCACAATTTATTTTTGAAAAGCCCAAGCCATATTGCACATTAATCCTCACAATTTTGTCCACAACTTTTCCTTTCAGGTTAACACATCTTTGATGCACTTGCAGTAACCATCCGCTGCAGTGCTCTTCTCTCAGGGCTCGCCACTGTTCCCAATTCATTCTGTAGGGCTATGATCAGTTCATCTAGGCAATTCTGTAAAATGTTCATCCCAATAATAAGTGGGGGTTCTTAATTTTCACAAATATTGGTAATGTAACATCCTTGATGAGGTAGGCAGGCCCGGACCATTTAATTTGTTGTCTACCAGTATCCTTGGAAGGGCACCCATAAATCTTCACTTGCTGGTAGTTGAAAGGGGCAACATAATCTCATCTTTGCTCCAATATTCCTTGAATTTAGGCAATTAGTTACTTGGTATTCTGTATCTAATAAAGCCAGCATGACCACTCCGTTAACTTTAATGTTGAGGATAAGGCATCTGCAACATAGCTAGGCCACCACTCTCTGTCTTCTGAACCTACGCTGGACAGGAGTCCTGAGGGTCGGTCCTCAGCCTTGGGGTCTTGGAGATTATATGGTACACTACATTCACTTGGTTTATATCAATAGCAAATTAGCCAGTCTTGTGCATCTTACTGGTCCATTAAGGATATTCTCGCCATTCCCTTTGATGTTCTGGTTCAATATGACTGGGCCATCATCAGGCCTGTGATCTGTTCTACTGTCATTTTTCAGATTCTTTACAATGAGAGTCAAATCAGTAAGTTGGTCTTGTAATTCTTGGACTGGATCCCTAATTGGCTTTTGAACATTGTTAACCGTTGTCTCACATAATTTGAGAGGATCAAGGCAATGTTGGTCTGGGTACCCCAGCAACTTGAGTGGCTGTCTCTTTGAAGTCTAAGAACAAGTGGTTAGGTTTGGAGCTTGCATTTTTACCAGATGGAGTTGAACTTTTAGAGCTCCTTCAATAAAACGGTCAGTAAGAATTTCTGGTTGCTGGGCCTCATTAGCGTCCATACATTGCATAGCCTGGAAGGTTTCCTGTAAACCAAGGGCAGGTTCACAAAGCAATTCTCTCAGGTACTGTTTTTTGCATGTGGAAAGAAGCACATTTTCAATTCAGACAAAGGGCCTGAAACAGCAAGCAACGCAAGTGAGAGGATGCACGGTGTGAGCCGATGTTTGCGATCGCATTGCGCATGCGTGAACAGGTTGCTGAGTATGGTAAGGACTCTCTCAGAGTACGCAGGGAGCCCGCAGAGACCTTCGATGTTGACTGACAGGAAGTGCCATTTGGGAGTGGTGACAGGGGGTGGTCGGCCGAATGCTGGCGTGCCTGTGCGTTCGCCCGCCGTTACAGGAGCGTGCATAAATTAATCTCAGCGGCACCGCACGCAGCCGGGCGCCTCTCTGCATGCAGGAATCTCTCAAGTCCTGCGGCAGGGTCACGTCTACCCTTAGCTTACATGTAGCTTCGATGGCACTCGATGTTCCCGATGTTTACGCTGTCAATCATGGCATAGGTGGCCGGCTTTATGTTTTGCTGGGTGTCTGCTTCTTGTGCTGTGGTCTCCGTGCGTATGTATCGATTAGCATATACTCGCAGTGGCTGGGTACGTGTGTCTGCTAGTGTGCGTTCCCTGCTGAATCAGGCCTTAAGTTCTTTGATCAAAGTTCTTTGATCAAAGATTGTGGTTAATCTCTCTAGTATCTGCTCAACACTTTTCCTTTCACTCGCAGGCTAGAAATGTATTTTTCTTAAGACACAACCTTTAGACTGTGCTTTCAAGATCTCTACCTGATGATGTTCAGTCAGAGAGTACAAACTGAATGTGGACCCTTGCCTAGAATTCAGAAAAATGGCAGGAATACGCATTTCGGTCATCTCCAGAGTAACTGGGGAGCAAGGGTGCTCCAAAGTAATACTGCATAGTAAGTGGCGTTATAGCAGTAACTGCTGCAACTGTCAGTGCTTGCTCTTATCCACTGTGGGCAACTGCTATCATGGGTGTGAGGTCTTCCCCACCTTGAACATTATTATCAGGAGCCAGATTCACATTCACGTTCTATGCTGCATCAGTCATCTTGCCTGTGTATTATGTGTATCAAGTTTGGGACTCTGAAATCCTATTGTGATGCCAAAATTATGTAGTACCCTGAGATTTAGCATGGGTACATATAGGTTAAGTATAAATGGTACCTTGCAGTAGAGACGGCAGCTCCAGTGGACCTTCCCTCCCCTGGCAGGCAATGACTCCACTGGCTTTTACATGTCAGACTACAGCAGAGAGGCTAGGCCCGTACACAGTAAAATCACTTAACGTTACAATCTTGATAAACAGAATAATCTGGCAAATTAATTAAAGGAAGTAAGAAGATGTAGATCCTGGTATATGGCATGCAAGCAATAGCTATCAGCATACATGGAACTTAATGCAATAAAGTATAACCTGCAAATAAGTAGAAAGTAATTATCACTATGAAATTTCCATACAATATGACACAAAATGAGATAATAATAATAATAATAATAATAATAATAATAATAATAATAATATGTATTAATTCCCTATCAATACTTCTCTATGATGGATAACCAGCAAACTGCACTACTCTTGGCAATCAAAGTTGCTGCTAAACTTCAGCTGCTGCAGCACCTCTTTAACTATTATTAGGTAGAAAATGCAGTTCCTCAACTATTTCAACACATTATATTCTGAGTAACTCTCACATGTGTATGAATAATAGCAAATATGATCTTTTTATGTTACTATTAAAAAGACCATAAATACCCCAAACTTATCAGTCATTTACTTATAGGTAAACAAAGAGTTCTGTTGTTGGAGTACTCTCTTGCTAGGTAGTCACTGTACTATTACATGCATGTATTTGTAATCCATATTAAGGAATCCACAATAAGACAAAAGTTAGTATCTAATGTTGTTCATACTGCACAAATAGAAAACAGAATCTTCAGCAAATATATATCTCAGTCCTGTGGGCACAAGTATCTTCAGCACTTTAGCAGTTATATCTTTGTCCTGCACTTAATGTTATATATAAGTCTATATATCTTTTTCCAGCAATTAGTAATACTCAGTCTTTACATTTATCAAAAGCAAGATGCAATACAGACTTCCAGTGGGACGACTCCCTTCTTCACTTTATAGTCTGTCAGCCTCCACGGATCTTCCGCAGCCACAGCGCTGCCGCGCTGAACTGCACACTGTCTATCCTTCTGCCGGGACTCAGATGTTGCCCTCCATGCACACACAGGTACTCTGTGGCCCTGTCCTCTGGCACCACCTCAGTGACATTGCTTGCCCAGTCTCTCATTCAGACCAGCTCCGCTCCTCGGCATCATCCTTCTCACTCTGCACATGTGCAACCTACAAGTGTTTTTCTGTATCCAAGGGTATCACATGTACATAGATATTTCTCTTTATTACATTGCTCAGAAGTAAAGGAGCACACTTAGAGATGGCAGAGAAAGCAGCAAAGTATCTCTAACTCAGGTTAATAAGTGCCAGTATCCAGAGATATTAATTCCATGTTGCAGAAAGGTAGTTATAAATACAGATATAAATTATTTAACAAATATAGGGCCTGATTCAGACCCACTCGCAAGCGGCTGTGCGCTCGCAAGTGGGTCGATGTTGTGCACTGCGCATGCGCACGACGGCGGGAGCTCCGTCGTGCGCATGCGCCAGACGCGACAAGCGAAGGACTTTCCTTTGCTCGTTGTGTCTGATCAAAGGGGGCGTGCTGTCGATGTTGATTGACAGCACGCCCCCTTTGGTGGGCGTGCCGGGGGCGTGCCTCCCAGACGGGGGCGTTCCCAAGGGAATGTCTACCGTCAGAAGCCGGCCCACTGAAATCACTCCGGGCCTTGCGGTTGAAAAACTCAACCGCAGGCTCCGGCTCGCAGTGGCGATGGCCGCGATGGTCAAGACCATCGCGGCCATCAAACTGCACGCTCGTATAGGCTGTGGGTGGTGACCCACAGCTATACGAGCGTCCAGGAGGACGCTCCATAATTATGGAGGGCGGCCCTCATTCAGAGCGTGCGCTCTGCTCAGAGCGTACGGCTCTGAATGAGGGCCATAATTCAGAACAGTGTTTGTGAGTTTTAGGGCCTGATTCAGAGGTGGACACAGAAGAGCTTGCAGCTTCATCTATTACCAGTCATCTGTCTGAGACAATACAAATTCCTTCCCTTGTGTACATCCATGTGTCAGAATGTGCAACGACTGAGATGCCCACTGCCAGCATCCATACACACTGTAATGCTAATAGGTGTGTCTTCAGACACACAGGCACTCGCACCATTTAAATTTGCACCAGTCCTATGGCAGATGCAGTTTCTCCATCTGAGTATGCATGCGTCTAAAATCACAACTATGACTCACTACAGACACAATTAGGATGCATGCACAGTGTGACTTAGATGCACGTGCAGTAGCAAAAAATAGCTATACTACATTCAATATTAGCAGATTATCTACCTCTGAATCAGGACCTTAGTGTGTTGTAAGTCCCTGCACAACACGACAAGCAGTTCATGCCAGGTCTGACCTAAGGAAGCTCCATGTGTCATCTATTAGTGTTTCCTGCTGTTTAAGCACATAGTTGCCTACCTTCCTGCATCCTTTGGGAGACTCCTGGATCACTGTCTACTCTCCCACTACCACAGATTGTAAATCATAAATCCTGATTCTTCACTGCAGATCAACTCAACCTGTTGGGGACCACCAAGGAGTTGCTGAGCAAGGACGATTTTCTGCAGTCACTGTGGCAGCCTCTTGGAGATTCCCTAGCAGGAACAGTGTTTTCTGATCTCTTTGTGTATGTTGCAGTGAGTTAAAGTCCCATCTGCTGCTGCTGCTAGTGTGAGCTGTGACTGAGAGTAAGAATTTGCATTAGTGATCTTTAGTTAAAGAGGAAGAGCTATTACTCTCATTGTGAGTTCCTCACTGTGAACACACATAAAGGAAAATACAACAAAAAGTTTTCAAATCTGTTTTTTACCAAAAGATGATCATTAAAGTAAGTCTACTATTTCTCATCATATGTGGTAAACCAATGGTATTTAGGTGAAATATAGGTTAAAAAATATGTAAAATAAGACTTCAAAATAATAGCTTCCATGTTAAGCATGATCTAAAGGCAAGTATATTTTATGTACAGTAGCTGGTTAATAAAGCAATTGGACTATAAGCAGCCTGTTTAAATAAATACTATCAGGATCTCAAACACAATTCTTCACAGTAGCTCATGTGACTGATAAGTATGATTTAGTATTACATATAGCAATTCATTCCTCAGATTGGAGTAAGTGGTGTTCAGTAAGAGTATCTGGTGTCTGTAATAATTTGGAGTATACCATACAGGTATGGAAAACAGAACAGCCAATAATTTTAGGTATTGCATACAAAATGCAAGCAGTCCAGGGTTCACAATAAAATAACATCTAATACACTTGGAAAGCATACTTATTATTATTATTATTATTATTATTATTATTATTATTATTATTATTATTATTTATTTATATGGCACCACAAGTGTTCCGCAGCGCCTTACAAAGTACATAAACAAATTGTAGACAAGCAACGTACAGAACAATACAATACAGGACCAGGACATGGATAATATATATTGCTACATTAGCGACCATAACACCCAGATAAGCAACAGAGCATAAGCGTGTTAGGTGCCCTAGTGGTGAGTAAGAAGTAGATGAAACTAAAGTAGGGAGAAGAACAAGAGGGTAGAGGGCCCTGCTCGTAAGAGCCTACATTCTACTTAGCAACAAATTCTCAGTCGTCCAGGCAAGATATATATGTTTAGGGATGAATTCACACAATGGTCAAATAGCTGGAATTATTGCATAGGCATCACATTTATCATGTATATTGTGCTGAGTGAGAAGAAATATCACAGCGAATAGTTGTAAACAAGAAATCCATTATTGCAGGTTGCTGTGTTAGTACCAATACTTACATTTCCCAAAATATATTGTTACTAATGTTATATAGAAATTTCTCGCAACAAGCAATTAAGCACAGATACGCCCATAGTTGGAGCTGGAGCATACAGTAGTTAGACCTTTGGGTGGAGCATGACAAGCCCCCTCGATGGCGCACCGCGCTTTATGCGGCGCATTCTATCAACCATCTATAATCTCCCTGAAACTAGTTTTCAGCAGTAAGCAAGTATAAGGATAACAATGATCAGATCATATTCTGCAGCATGTCACCACTGTCAGCAATGGGAGTTATTTATGATTGCCAAATATTATTTCTCCTGGGTCATGATTTATAATGTTCTTCTGTATCGTGCTATTTCTGCAGAGAAGATGAAGTGCAGGTCTGCAGCATGAATCCTATCACAGCAGTTGTCAACTTGTGTATACAGTTTCCAAGTACATACAGTATCTCATAATTGTTAAATATGTTTAATCAGCAATATTGGAAGATATGCCTATGTGCATTACTACTGTGGTCATGTCATGCTCACTGACCATGCTCATAATATAATTGTATTATGTTTTATATATTGCCATTTTAAAACCACAATTGCCCACAGATTGCTGGCTTGCATCCATTATACAGGATTACACACAGCAGCCTTCTTTGTCCATCTATTATTATTACCCAGTTTCATTTATTTATTACTGTTTTGTTCCCAATTTGCTGGAACTATATTCATGATTAAAAATAGTTATAGTAATTAGATATACAGTATAGGTGTTGAAAGAGACAGATAATTTAATGTTAACCTAATCTTAGCAGTAGTCTAAACATTGGATATGATTTATGGAGCACAGCCAATGTGCACTGCATGATGCCTTGGTTTTGCACCAATGCTCTTTGATGGTCTACTAACTTAGCAATGTGCCCAGGTCTGCAGAGAGGGGGGAAAGTTACACTGTACAAAACTTTAAACATCATACTGAAACCTTCTTACTTCTTTAGTAATACATCTTACATTTGTTGTGGAAAAAACATCAACAGCCTATTCTGTAAATTAGCAGAATTATCACTTTTATGATATAAAAGCATTATACAGAAATGTACTATTATAAACATATATATCTTGAAGCCAACAAATATACTGTGGTAATTATTAGGCTGATTCTCAATTGGGAGCAAAGCAAAAGAGAGCAAGTTAAGGTCCCATACATTAGGCAGTCTTTTCCCCTGATTCCCAATCCACCCTGAACAGTCGGTCCGCCAGTAGGAAAGAATGATCGATATCCTTCAGGGAATCTGGGACATCCCAGATTTGCCAAATCAGATGATACTTTAGTCAGGATCGGCAAATCAGGGAAATCCAACACAGAGCCGGATTTAGGCCTCACGGGGCCCTAGGCAAGATATTGGTTAGGGGCACCCTCCCTCAAACAATTGTGTGCATATATTACAGTAGATGTCACTGGAGAACAACACACACACACGTCATATTATATACATGTACATGCACTATATATATATATATATATATATATATATATACTGTATACATAGTTTTATTTCTCCAAAAGAAATCTGTCCGATCTGTGGAAAGGAATAGGCGGCACTCTTAAATCCTGATGAAAATGTCTTAGGACCTTGAAACATTGACTAAGTATTTAATCCATCGGTAATCAATACACGTTTTACTGGAGACAATAGAGTGCCGCCTATTCTTTTCCAAATGGGGAGGGCCAGGTTTTCCTTATCTTGCTCCAGTGATACCTACTGTACTATATGCACAGTTACTACAGTCTTCCTAGATCACAATATATATATATATATATATATATATACAGTCAGGTCCATAAATATTGGGACATTGACAGAATTTTCATATTTTGGCCTCTATTCACCACCACAATGGCTTTGAAATGAAAACAAACAAGATGTGCTTTAACTGCAGACTTTCAGATTTAATTTGAGGGTAATTACATCCAAATCAGGTGAACGGTGTAGGAATTACAAAGGTTTCTATATGTGCCTCCCACTTTTTAAGGGGCCAAAAGTAATGGGACTATCAACTCAAAAGCTATTTCATGGACAGGTGTGGGCTATTCCCTCGTTATTTCATTATCAATTAAGCAGGTAAAAGGTCTGGACTTGATTCTAGGTGTGACATTTGCATTTGGAATCAGTTGTTGTCGACTCTCAATATGAGATCCAAAGAGCTGTCACTATCAGTGAAGCAAGCCATCATTAGGCTGAAAAATCAAAACAAATCCATCAGAGAGATAGCAAAAACATTAGGTGTGGCCAAATCAACTGTTTGGAACATTCTTAAAAAGAAAGAACGCACCGGAGAGCTCAGCAACACCAAAAGACATGGAAGACCACGGAAAACAACTGTGGTGGATGACAGAAGAATTATTTCCCTGGTGAAGAAAAACCCCTTCACAACAGTTGGCCAAATCAAGAATACTCTCCAGGAGGTAGGTGTATATGTGTCAAAGTCAACAATCAAAAGAAGACTTCACAAGAGCGAATATAGAGGGTTCGCCACAAGATGTAAACCATTGGTGAGCCACAAAAACAGAAAGACCAGATTAGAGTTTGCCAAACAACATCTAAAAAAGCCATTACAGTTCTGGAACAACATCCTATGGACAGATGAGACAAAGATCAACTTGTACCACAGTGATGGGAAGAGAAGAGTATGGAGAAGGAAAGGAACTGCTCATGATCCAAAACATACCACCTCATCAGTGAAGCATGGTGATGGTAGTGTCATGGCGTGGGCATGTATGGCTGCCAATGGAACTGGTTCCCTTGTATTTATTGATGATGTGACTGCTGACAAAAGCAGCAGAATGAATTCTGAAGTGTTTTGGGCAATATTATATGCTCATATTCAGTCAAATGCTTCAGAACTCATTGGACGGTGCTTCACAGTGCAGATGGACAATGAGCCGAAGCATACCTCAAAAGCAACCAAAGAGTTTTTTAAGGGTAAAAAGTGGAATGTTATGCAATGGCCAAGTCAATCCCCTGACCTGAATCCGACTGAGCATGCATTTCACTTGATGAAGACAAAACTGAAGGGAAAATGCAAGAGAATAAGCAATGAAAAAGGTAGCGCTATATAGAGTATTCTAAAATTCCTCTATCTCTGGATGCTACAGCTGCTGCAAACAATTGCCAGGTAGTGTCCTGGTGATATATAGAATGTAGATCACAAAAAAATGAGCAGCGCTTGTAGCATTCAATTAATAGGGAAAAAGATATTTATTCATATATAAGTCAAATATTGAATATAAAATAATATATACAGTTTCAAGCAAACTAAAAATAGGAGAATTGAATCCCCACATATACTTTAAAAAGTCACAGCCTATACATATAATAGTATCACTGAAGGGTGAAACAGTGAAAAAAAGTGAAAAAAAAGCACTTGCATATATTCAGTTTAAAATATCCTTATGTTTAAAATTTGTATCAAAACAGTTCCAAAGGCAAATATATTATTTTATATTCAATATTTGACTTATATATGAATAAATATCTTTTTCCCTATTAATTGAATGCTACAAGCGCTGCTCATTTTTTTGTGAAGGGAAAATGCACCAAGAACAAGCAGGAACTGAAGACATTTGCAGTAGAGGCCTGGCAGAGCATCACCAGGGATGAAACCCAGTGTCTGGTGATGTCTATGCATTCCAGACTTCAGGCTGTAATTGCCTGCAAAGGATTTGCAACAAAGTATTAAAAAGTGAAAGTTAGATTTAGGATTGTTTAGTTTGTCCCATTACTTTTGGCCCCTTAAAAAGTGGGAGGCACATATAGAAACCGTTGTAATTCCTACACCGTTCACCTGATTTGGATGTAATTACCCTCAAATTAAATCTGAAAGTCTGCAGTTAAAGCACATCTTGTTTGTTTCATTTCAAAGCCATTGTGGTGGTGAATAGAGGCCAAAATATGAAAATTCTGTCAATGTCCCAATATTAATGGACCTGACTGTATATATACACACACACATATATATATATATATATATATATATATATATATAGACTGTGTATATATAGATAGAGATAGATATATCTCTATATCTATCATCCTGTAACAAATATGTACATGAAAGGAGTGTGCATGTATGTATATACATACATACATACACAGTGTGATAGGCGAGACAGGATGAAAGGGGGTCAAATGAACAGAGGAAGACAGGAGGAAGAACAGAGGGAGACTGTAGGAAAGGGGGAAGAACAGAGGGAGACGGGAGGAAAGGGGGAAGAACAGAGGAAGACGGGAGGAAAGGGGGATGAACAGAGGGAGATGGGAGGAAAGGGGGAGGAACAGAGGGAGACAGGAGGAAAGGGGGAAGAACAGAGGGAGACGGGAGGAAAGGGGGAAGAACAGAGGGAGACGAGAGGAAAGGGGGAAGAACAGAGGGAGACGGGAGGAAAGGGGGAAGAACAGAGGGAGACGGGAGGAAAGGGGGAAGAACAGAGGGAGACGGGAGGAAAGGGGGAAGAACAGAGGGAGACGGGAGGAAAGGGGGAGGAACAGAGGGAGATGGGAGGAAAGGGGGAGGAAAAGAGGGAGACGGGAGGAAAGGGGGAAGAACAGAGGGAGACAGGAGGAAAGGGGGAAGAACAGAGGGAGACGGGAGGAAAGGGGGAGGAACAGAGGGAGATGGGAGGAAAGGGGGAGGAACAGAGGGAGACGGGAGGAAAGGGGGAAGAACAGAGGGAGACGGGAGGAAAGGGGGAAGAACAGAGGGAGATGGGAGGAAAGGGGGAAGAACAGAGGGAGACGGGAGGAAAGGGGGAAGAACAGAGGGAGACGGGAGAAGGTGAGGGAACAGAAAATAAGATAAAAACACCTACACAATAGGTAGTAGCTCAGCACATTATATATATAATCTAGTGACATTTTAAAAACTGAGCATAAATCCAGTAGGTGTCACCAGGTCAAGTCTTGACCTAGTGACACCTACTGGATATATGCAGTTTCTAAAATGTCAACAGATGTGAAAAAAAAATAAAAATAAATATATATATATATTTGCACCCATTGATATATGCATTCTCACATCATATACGCTGTATATATATATATATATATATATATATATATATATATCAGGGGCCCTACCTTTCTGGCCTTGCTGGGAGCTGCTGGTGGGCGGCGGCGGGCCTGGAAGGCTGGCAGAGAGGCTGCTGAGGCTGGCTACGGACAGGGCAGGGGGCGGGACTCAGACTTTGTCTCCGGGCTTCTTCTTCCTTCATTTGCAGGCAGGCGGCCGCGCCGCGTTCAGTCTCTCTCTCATATAGACAGAGAGACAGCAGGTCGGGAGAGGAGGCGGGACCACGTGACGCTGCGTGACGTCATGACATCTCGCGTCTCTGGGAGCACTGCGATCCTTTAATTTCTAAGGGCAAAGGGGTCCGTTCACGGGCCCCTTGGGTCCCGCCGGGCCTTAGGCGAGCGCCTAGGATGCCTAGCGGGAAATCCGGCCCTGATCCAACATGTTGGATTTCACTGATGCCCCGACCCCAGAGTCTGGGGATTGGGGAATTGCAACAATCCGTTGCTGATTTATATATATGGGGGCCTTGACTTTGCACTTTGGCAAAACCATGTTATACTGCTGGTGGGGCAAATTTAAAACATCCAAACTCAAATCTAAATTGCAGTTTAAAAATAAAGTTTCCCAGCATTTGTAAGTTAAATGCAAAAGCAGCCAGTATTTACCCTTCATGCAAAATAATAACTGTATTGCAACATGGTCAGGTGCAAAGTTACTTGCTTTTTTCTTTGCTCCCAAATCAGAATCAGCCCCTATACCTTTAAGGCGGCATAATCTTAGTAACAAAAAAGAGAAGTTTATAGGTTGTGAAATTATTTGTTTTGGTATGTACTAAATACAGTTAATATTGTATTCAAGTATATATAAAGTCACTTTATATATTTAATATTCTTCTAAAAATATGTTCTTTCAGTTATAAAATAATGAATGCAAGTGTAAACTTATATGTATGTAATTAACCCTTAGCAATAATAATGCTGTGGCTGTATTAATGATAATCATGAGATGACAGCTGGACTGTCTTTATTACATGTGGTAATTGAGTGTGTGAATGTGAAGTGGTTTATTGCAGTGCTCTGACTGTGCCTAGCATTTCCACCAAAGTACTGTGCCTGGCATTTCCACCAAAGTACTGTGCCAGACATTTCCACCAAAGTACTGTGCCTGGCATTTCCACGAAAGTACTGTGCCTGGCACTTCCACCAAAGTACTGTGCCTGGCATTTCCACCAATGTACTATGCCTGGCTTTTCCACCAATGTACTGTGTCTGGCATTTCCACATGTGCCTGGCATTTCCACCAAAGTACTGTGCCTGGCATTTTCACCAAAGTACTGTGCCTGGCTATTCCACCTGTGCCTGGTATTTCCACCAATGTACTGTGTCTGGCATTTCCACCAATGTACTGTGCCCGGCATTTCCACCAATGTACAAATGAAGTTCTATCGTGGAGTGGAAATGGCTGGGTACTCTCCATGCCTAAGTATATCATTATAAATGCAGCCTGTCCTCCACTCTATGGGCCTGATTCAGAGATGGACGCAAAGCTGATGTTTACGCAGTTCAGCGATAATCAGTAATCTGTACATGTGTCTGAGTCGCACTGCGCATGCGCCAAGTGTCATTACCAGTGTCGCTCGCATTGAGGATTTATTCACAAAGGGATTGACAAGCAGGGTCCGTTTCTGGGTGGCAACAGAGGGGAGGGGTGGTGACTCAAACGCCGGCATGTTGCAACCATTTTCGTGGATGTGTCTCTGCCTGCGACTGCAATCCTGTGCGCAGTAATAATGACTCCAGCGTCTCAGCTCCCACGGCCATTCTGCGCAACCACAGGGTTACTCAGTAGTCTCATTACTGACTGATCTGCCTCTGATGCTGCCTCTTTGTACTCATTCGCTTGGATTTGCGAAGCCGCCAGTGGGCGTCTCAATACAAATCCCGGCAGCTGCCATATTTGCATATCTTTGCACGCTGCTGCGTACAAATTCTCTGAATCAGGCCCTATCTCATAATAATAATATTACACTGAAAAATAATATATTAATGAATTTTTCATAAAGTATAGGAATATCTGGGTTCCTTCTTCCTACTTTATCAGGCATACCCTCACTCTGCCCAACACCTCTACTCCACCTTTTAGCAATTTAAGTGTCATATAGCAGCGCTGCGTATATAATGTTCAATATAAAGCATCAAATCAAACCACTTCAATGAAATACGATCCTCCTGTACAAAATTTGAGAATGTTATTCTTTAAGTCAGAAAAAATATATATATATTTGGTCTTCCAAAAAAGTATTCCTTTTAAGCCAAAAGATATTTGTTGATGATATTAGCAGAAAAACAAAATCTGAAAGATGCTATTGTATCCATAAACAACGATCTTTAATTAAAACAAAATTCCAAGACAAAAAAGGAAAAATAATACAAAAATTCAATCTCCTTAAAAAGGAACTTCTATACTCCCACGATATATACAGTCTATACACATGTTTTCATATTAATTTGTAGGGAACATAAAAGGAAGGGGCAGGTTTCAGGTCAGCTATGCCTTGACAAAGGCAGCTGCCGGTTGATAGCCAGAACGAGTGGGACCCTTGCATCATTTGCTGCACAGATACCATCAGCCGCGGGTGAGAGCCGAGAACATCAGCCGTGAGTGAGCAGTCACGAGCACACAGGAGGGAGTGTTTGGAGAAATGGATAGATTTCGGGTGAGAACCAAACCCAACATTACATCTATCCCCCAGGAGAAATACCATCCTGAGATCTTGTCAGGTGTTATAGAATTCCTACTGGGTGAACACTTACCTGTGCAAACACACAGTGCCTGGATTGCTTGGGTCCCTACAGGTCCGGTAAGCCCATCTATTTTTTGCATGCACAGACTCTATATCGTGGGAGTATAGAAGTTCCTTTTTAAGGAGATTTAATTTTTTTTTTATTATTTTTCCTTTTTTGTCTTGGAATTTTGTTTTAATTAAAGATCATTGTTTATGGATACAATAGCATCTTTCAGATTTTGTTTTTTGCTAATATCATCAACAAACACCTTTTGGCTTAAAAAGAATAATTTTTTGGAAGACTATATATATATATATAATTATATATATATATATATATATTTTTTTTTTTTTTTTTTTTTTTTAAAGAATAAAGGTGCCCACACACATAGCGACATTTTACACGATTTGGCCGATTTCGACGAATCGTGACGAAGTAATCGGGTAAAAAAAGTACAAATCGTGAGTTTATACTCACGAGCACGATGCCGATGCGCGTCCCCGCTAGTCGTATATCGCATCTTCTGATCTGCCGTGCTGTAGGGCAGATTAGCCAACCATGAACACGATGGACGCCGATCATGAGGGTTTTTTTCCTCACGATGAATCATACGATTCATCACACAATGGGAATTTGACTGACAGAAGCCTGGACACGCCCCATCGCCATCTTGTGCATCATCGTGTATGGAGCAAGACAGTCGCACTTTGGGAGCCTGCACACTGCAGTCTTGTTTTGTTGGATATTTGGTGAGTATTTGTACAGTTTGCAACCACACTGACCACCAATATATGCCCCCAGGTAATAAATGCATGACACAGCCACCGCCCGCCGTATTGAGGCGGGCGGTGGCTGGGTCTTGCATTTAAGCTCCCACTGCCCACCAATGTGTGCTCCCAGGTAATAAATGCATGACCCAGCCACAGCCCGCCGTATTGAGGCGGGCGGTGGCTGGGTCATGCATTAAGCTCCCCCACTGCCCACCAATGTATGCCCCCAGGTAATAAATGCATGACCCAGCCACCGCCCGCCGTATTGAGGTGGGCGGTGGCTGGGTCATGCATTAAGCTCCCCCACTGCCCACCAATGTGTGCCCCCAGGTAATAAATGCATGACCCAGCCACTGCCTGCCGTATTGAGGCGGGCAGTGGCTGGGTCATGCATTAAGCTCCCCCACTGCCCACCAATGTGTGTAATACCTCAAATAAATAAATAAATAAACACGTATTTTACAAAAAAATCACCATACATTACATTTAAAAACACACATTATTTAAAGCTGGGGGGTCTTCTACCTTTCGGTCTCCAGCTGTTGTGGAACTACAGATCCCAGGATGACCTGCCACCCACCTTTGAAACTGTTTTTAGGGCATCCTGGGATCTGTAGTTCTACCACAACGACAGGCCCAAAGGTGGAAAACCCATACTGTCAAACAAAGAAAAACATTATATTGCCAAGCAATAAACACATTCCTGTAAAAGAAAACATTATTAGAATACCATAACAAACCTTTAAAAACCTGTAAAAAAGAAAATATTAAAACATTAAAAATGTGAACTATAACAACATTACATTTAACAAAACTATATACACAAATATTTCAATGTCCTTTTTTTTCTTATTCATAGATAATGTCCATGGATTCAGAACGTGAATTCGTTACAGGATTCATTGAAATCCTGCACTCGAAAGACTGTCTGTGGAAGATCAGTTCTCGGAAGTACCACAATAAGTCGCAGAAGTTGGCCGCACTCGAGGAACTGTTGGTGTATACAAAAAAATACATATCTGATGCAGACCTGAAAACTGTACTGCAAAAGCTACAAAATCTCAGGACAGTATACATCAAAGAAAAAAAGAAGGTGGATGACTCAAAAAAATCAGGAGCGGCTACAGATGAAATATATACTCCTGCGCTGTGGTACTACCAAATGATGTCATTCATCAGTGAACAAGAACCTCAAAGGGAATCAATCATCTTGATGTCTGAGCGTGAGGGAGATGAGGAGGTTGCAGAAGTCTTGGTAAGTAGTGACACAGTTTAAACCAAAATCCTTAATGTTTTTGTTGTTAAATCCCAAATGTCCAATTTAGTCAGTAGTTCACAGATAGTCCTCCTCCCATGGTACAGCACCTGGTCCATTGAAATAGGCCATGTACTCCTCCCTCACTTCTTTGGCACGTGTGGTGGATGTTGTTGTAGTTGTTGGTGCAGACACAGATGTCAAATGTTCAATGTCCTCCAGGGGTCCTACATCTTCTGGTCTAGCTGGGACTGTTCCTCGTTGAGTAGATTTTCTTTGCAGAAAATTGTGCAGCACACAGCACGCCATTACGACCCAGTCTATCTTCTCCACATGTAGATTGATGGTGGTGTGGAAAATGCGGAAGCGGTTGCTCATTATTCCAAACGCAGTTTCCACAATGCGCCGTGCCCGGGATAGATGGTAGTTGTATATCCTTTTCTCTCTGGTCAGGCCCCTGTGTGCAAATAGCTTCATCACATGTTCATGTAATGCAAAAGCCTCGTCTGCAACGAAAACGTAATTTAGGCCGTGCTTTGTCTCGTCCAGTGAGGGCAGGTTGAGGGTTTTGTTGGCGAGTCTCTGGTAGAAAGCCGTCTTTTTGAAGGACCAACCATCCGAAGCACGCCCATTCTTGCTGACATCCACAAACAGAATTTCGTAGTTGGCATTCACCACTGCCATGAGAACGATGCTGAAGAATCCTTTGTAGTTGTAGTAATATGATCCGGTGTTGGCAGGTGGGTTGATGCGGATGTGTTTCCCATCGATGGCTCCTCTGCAGTTAGGGAAATTCCAACGTTGTTCAAAATCTTCCGCGATGCTGGTCCACTCCTCCACGGTGTTAGAAAACTGTAAAAATAGTAAAAAAGATGTTAAAACATGACTATAATATTTTTTATATATTTTTTTCCTATATAGACTCCCACCCAAGGCCCTGATTTAACATCAACACCGGACCTCAGTCTGCTCGCTGGCGACAGTGATCCGGAGAATAGCACACAAGTGGAAAGTCAAGTTCCACCTGGACCCTCATCTTCTCAACAACCCCAAAAAAAGAAAAAAAAAGGCAGAAAGGAGAATTTTACAGAGCGAGAGGACCATTTTTTACAAAACGCAGAACGGCTGCTGCAGAAACCCCCAGATGCAATTGATGATTTCACAGCTCATGTGGACAGCACATTGAGAAATATGGATGCAGATATCCAACAAAATTTTTTAAGGTTAAACTACGACCTCTTGAGTCGCTGTATGAGCAAAAATATCTCAAATTTGACATACATTGCAGATCCAATGCTATTTTCCCCTGCCCCAAATAGGTATGTCCGCCCCCCCCAGCCCAGTTAGATATTACTCCCCCACCAAGCACCCCAAGCACCAGCACCACCTTGTATAATGCTCTGCTGGATGCAGCAGATGAGTCTCCCCAATATACAGAGATGTAAATTTTTTCTTGATTGTAATATCACCAAATTTTATGAATTCCAATAGGTGCTTGCTGCATGGGATAGGGTGGTGATGACGCCATTTGGACAAGGTCACTACGCACATGGCACAAGTACACATTGCTGGAAGCCGGGGCCACAATGTGTACTTGTGCCATGTGTGTATTGGCCTGTTCAAACTGGCGTCTGAACCACCCTATCACATACAGCCAGCTACCTATTGGGATTCATAAAATTTGGTGGTATTTAATTTGGTTGTTTTTTTGTCTTGCTTTTAATGTCACCAAATTTTATGAATTCCAATTGGTGCTTGCTGCATGGGATAGGGTGGTGATGACGCCATTTGAACAAGGTCACTACGCACATGGCACAGGTAGACATTGCTGGAAGCCGGGGCCACAATGTATACTTGTGCCATATGTGTATTGGCCTGTTCAAACTGGCGTCTGACCCACCCTATCACATACAGCCGGCTACCTATTGGGATTCATAAAATTTGGTGATAATGTTCTTATGTGAACTTGTTACAAAAAAAGTATATTGCACACAGTTTGGTGCACACTTTCAGTTGCCTGCAGGTCAGTGCACATTGTACTTAAAGAAGGCAATTTTATGCTTTATGTTGAGTAAAAAATAAAAATAAAAAATTTTCTTTGCACAAGAAACCAATGTGTGGTGTTTTTTTTTAACTTAGCTTGCAATACTGGTACTGTAGCAGTTTTACGATGGCTTTGCAGGTCTCCGGAATGATGACGCCCAAGGACTGAGGTGAGATGAGTGTCCCAAACTTCAGGTCTTCCAGTGACCTTCCTGTAGCCAGGTACCTTAGGGTAGCCACCAGTCTGTCTTCAGCAGACCTCCACCTTGTGTCCTGTCTCTTGATGTGGGGGGTCACCAGATGCAGCAATTCTTGGAAGCTGGCGTCATCCATGTGCAGGTAGTTCCGATAGTCCTCTGGGTTGTTCTCCTTGATCTCTATCAGCAGGGACATGTAAGAGCGGGTATCCCTTTGTAGCAGCCACTCCTTGGTCCAGCATGCTCTCGTCCTTCTTTGGGCCCTCTTCCTAATCTCCCGGACCCCGGCTTCAGCGTCCAACACTCTATACTGTTAGGGATGCATCAGTACAGAATTCAGGAACAGGATAGAATGCAGGTAGGTAGCACACATTTGCAGGTAGAATAAACTTTGTATAAGGCAAGCCAAATACAATGAGCACAGTAGCAATGTACAGGATTCAGCAGGAATACACCTAGCCTCATCTAGTAGCAGAGCAGAATGTACGCAGAGTTTAGGGTGTCTGCTTTTTTTATACTCCCAAGCTAGCCCCTCCCATTGTTATGGCTATTTAAATTTCCCTCCAATAGTCAAGAGCCTGTTTTATTTTTTTTTCAACTCACGATTTGTTATGGCCAATCTCACGATACGTACGATCCGATAGATCGTGAGATCATAAGACAGATTGGGTGTCTTTTTTCCAAAATCGTGATCACGACGGCAAGGGAGCTCCCGTGAAAGTTCATGAGGAAATTGGCCATAAAATCATATCGTGAGCACATCGGTATATGTGTGGGCACCTTTACATTCTCAAATTTTGTACAGGAGGATCGTATTTCATTGAAGTGGTTTGATTTGATGCTTTATATTGAACATTATATACGCAGCGCTGCTATATGACACTTAAATTGCTATTTGGTTCTTTGTTCTAATTTAAGCATCTGGCTAATAGGTGCAGGTGTCAGGTGCAGAAGCAGTGAGGAGCGCTCTGATTGAAACCTTATTATATCATTCTACTCCACCTTGGCCAGCCTTGATCATTCACATATGTCGCCATCTTGCTCTATAAATCTTTACATCTCAGCAGACATCGCAAGGGATTTTTGCAAACAGAGGGGCACCAAAGCAGCTCTTGTACTGTGCTGTGGGCAACCTGAATACCATAAATCACCTCCATTACCTTCATAGGTGTCTAGATGGGAAGCTTTTTTTCTATTCATAGTTGGTGATTGGTGGAGAGTGGGCAGTCATGGCACTCTCTGGCACTGAATGCTATAGGTCCTGACACAACAGAAAATGAGAAATCAAAAGGTCTACTACATGTTTCACCAAAGAAGAAAATACTCGTCAAATTAAAATGTAGCAAATAGACATAATGCATGGAGAGTCTAACATTTAAGTGAAAATTACAGTTACTTGCTGAGTAATGCAGGAACATATGAAAATTCAGAAGGATTTCCAGGGTAATAAACCATAAAACAGGGACATGCAGTCAGGGTAGGAACAGAGCCTCCCCTGTCATACTCCTGAGATTTGATATAAAAAATGATTAGAATAATACAAAGAAGATATTTATAACTTATAAACATCTTCTTTGTTTATTGTAATCATTGTTATAGTTAATACTCACCAGCTTTGTGGAGCTCCCTGGGACTGCAGGAAGATGAGAGATGAGGCAGCAACTACTCAGCCTCGCTTCTGTATAGTCAGACACTGCTTGCAGAGCTGGGGGTGGAGCCACACCACAGGCAGTAAGCTGCACAGAAAGAGAGTTAATAGAGGCTTGTCTCTGAGTATGGGGGTGGAGGGTGTGCCTTGAGCACTGATGGACACCGTGGATGTGTCATGTAACCAGGAAGTGCACTGCAGTGTTTAGAGATCAGAGCTCAGCAGCAAGACAAGACACAGTGCAGGTAGGAGAATCAATGAACACTGAAGCTTAGTGTAGTGAGGGGAGAGATACAGTGAGTAGGGGGTGAGATAGGCTCCCAGCACTCAGATCCAACTCCATGTGTGCCTCCCCAGCCATTGACCTCACCGCACGGCACTGCCATAAAAATAATCTATAACTAGATATGTGCGGGTTTGGTTTAATGAAATACAAACACACCCAAACTTAGGTGTTTCGAGTCAAATTGTGTCCCAGTTCGGAATCACTTTGGGGTTCCGAGTAGAATAGAGTCCTGACTTGGGTTTTCCCGCAATTCAGAACTCGGATTTAAAAACTAGATCTCACGTATTTTCCCAACCTCGTGACTTCAGGTGCTGTGAGGTGGTCAAAATTGACTGTAAATGATTAATACTAAAAGAACAAAAACAGGTCCAAATGAAGTGATATTAGTTGTTTTTATAGATTTTAAAAACAATCCAAAATCAAAACCTAATCTGAACCAAAACACTTGATGGTGACTTTGCTAAAACCACGATGATTTAGAACTAAAATCATCATGCCCAGCCCCCGTTGCCACCCTCCTGCTTCTCTTACCTGGGCTTCTCCCAGGAAGAGATTTTAGAAGGTAGCCAACTTTGACTTACTGCAAAGTACATTTCATAACAGTATATAGTAATCATTTTCTCTGAGGTTGACAGTTGTGTATTTTTCTGATTCGGTTGGTAGAGCAGGAAAATTAGTTTTACTCTTACAGTATATGCTTTATATGCCTACTAAATGGCATCTGAATCCTTTTGCAGAGATGCTTACGTTCCATTAACAGGGTTATATGCACTTTCTGACAACTGGTTGCTTAATTGAAGTTTAATTACTGAGGCACTTTCATTACTATGGCAAAACAGAGCAACTGTTCTGGTCACCTTTACATACCTCCCAACTGTCCCGCATCCAGCAGGACAGTCCCGTTTTTATGGGACTGTCCTGCTGTCCCACCCATGGGCCGCAATATCCCATGGTGAGGGGAAAGTTGGGGAGAGCACAAACTCTGCATAGCAGAGCAGCGTGTGTGCAGGAGGAGAACAGATGCCTGGGGGCATCTCGGAGAGTGCTGGGCACGCCCCCAAAGTGATGAAAACGGGGGAAGCCATGAGCCGTTTTCCATAGACTCCACCCCTTTTTGCACAAGTCATGCCCCCTTTTCGAAGATTTAGCTTGAATCTGATTGGTTGCTATGGGCAACATCTCCACTTCTAAAAACACTCACTTTAGTAAATATACCCCTAAAAGTTTAAAAGGTTTGTGTTTCCTTTGATCAATTCTGAACACTCTGGGCCTGATCGTGAGTCCCACGCAATGCAGATATTCAAGCAAAGTATTGATGTTTATTAACTGTGCATGTGTCTAAATTGCTAATGTCGCACAATGCATGGGTGCCATGTTGTGTACGAAAAAGAGGTGCAGTCGTGATTGAGACACACGGTTTTATAAAAGTATTGGAATGTGCTGGGCGTTTCTGTGCGGTGACTGGGAGATGGCTATTCTGACACATGAAGATGGTCCGTCTTATGGGCATGTTATGGTAGTGTCGCGGACGTGTTGTTGAACTGGTTGTGAAAGCTGAGATGCTTAATTGCTCACATTGGAGGCCATACTCTAATGGAGAATCTGCACCCAGCATGGGGCTGGTGCACGTTTCCATGGTGCGACCAATGGTGGAGTCTAAAGATGCACAAACATTATTACAGCATCTAAAGACACTTAAAATGGGCATCTCAGTCCTTGCACAGTAAGACGCACAGCTCTACACCAGGAGAAAGGGCTGATACTAGCATTAGCATATAGTCACAGACACACAGCTCTACACCAGGAGAAAGGGCTGATACTAGCATTAGCATATAGTCACAGACGCACAGCTGTACACCAGGAGAAAGGGCTGATACTAGCATTAGCATATAGTCACAGACACACAGCTCTACACCAGGGAAGGGTTGATACTAGCATTAGCATATAGTCACAGACACACAGCTCTACACCAGGAGAAAGGGCTGATACTAGCATTAGCATATAGTCA
The DNA here is from genome assembly GCA_031769625.1 of Taudactylus pleione. NCBI lineage: Eukaryota > Metazoa > Chordata > Amphibia > Anura > Myobatrachidae > Taudactylus > Taudactylus pleione. The sequence goes on from JAUIMM010000084.1 coordinate 5,724,388, forward strand.
CAGATGCACAGCTGTACACCAGGGGAGGGGCTGAAACTAGCATTAGCATATAGTCACAGACGCACAGCTGTACACCAGGGAAGGGGCTGATACTAGCATTAGCATATAGTCACAGACACACAGCTGTACACCAGGAGAAAGGGCTGATACTAGCATTAGCATATAGTCACAGACACACAGCTGTACACCAGGAGAAAGGGATGATACTAGCATTAACATATAGTCACAGACACACAGCTCTACACCAGGGAAGGGTTGATACTAGCATTAGCATATAGTCATAGACACACAGCTCTACACCAGGAGAAAGGGCTGATACTAGCATTAGCATATAGTCACCGACACACAGCTGTACACCAGGAGAAAGGGCTGATACTAGCATTAGCATATAGTCACAGACACACAGCTCTACACCAGGGAAGGGTTGATACTAGCATTAGCATATAGTCACAGACACACAGCTCTACACCAGGAGAAAGGGCTGATACTAGCATTAGCATATAGTCACAGACACACAGCTGTACACCAGGAGAAAGGGCTGATACTAGCATTAGCATATAGTCACAGACACACAGCTCTACACCAGGAGAAAGGGCTGATACTAGCATTAGCATATAGTCACAGACACACAGCTCTACACCAGGGAAGGGTTGATACTAGCATTAGCATATAGTCACAAACACACAGCTCTACACCAGGAGAAAGGGCTGATACTAGCATTAGCATATAGTCACAGACACACAGCTCTACACCAGGAGAAAGGGCTGATACTAGCATTAGCATATAGTCACAGACACACAGCTCTACACCAGGAGAAAGGGCTGATACTAGCATTAGCATATAGTCACAGACACACAGCTCTACACCAGGAGAAAGGGCTGATACTAGCATTAGCATATAGTCACAGACACACAGCTGTACACCAGGGGAAATGGCTGATACTAGCATTAGCATATAGTCACAGACACACAGCTCTACACCAGGGAAGGGTTGATACTAGCATTAGCATATAGTCACAGACACACAGCTGTACACCAGGAGAAAGGGCTGATACTAGCATTAGCATATAGTCACAGACACACAGCTCTACACCAGGAGAAAGGGCTGATACTAGCATTAGCATATAGTCACAGACGCACAGCTCTACACCAGGAGAAAGGGCTGATACTAGCATTAGCATATAGTCACAGACGCACAGCTGTACACCAGGGGAAATGGCTGATACTAGCATTAGCATATAGTCACAGACGCACAGCTGTACACCAGGAAAAATGGCTGATACTAGCATTAGCATATAGTCACAGACGCACAGCTGTACACCAGGAGAGAGGGCTGATACTAGCATTAGCATATAGTCACAGACACACAGCTGTACACCAGGAGAAATGGCTGATACTAGCATTAGCATATAGTCACAGATGCACAGCTGTACACCAGGAGAGAGGGCTGATACTAGCATTAGCATATAGTCACTGACACACAGCTCTACACCAGGAGAAAGGGCTGATACTAGCATTAGCATATAGTCACAGACACACAGCTGTACACCAGGAGAAAGGGCTGATACTAGCATTAGCATATAGTCACAGACACACAGCTGTACACCAGGAGAAATGGCTGATACTAGCATTAGCATATAGTCACAGATGCACAGCTGTACACCAGGAGAGAGGGCTGATACTAGCATTAGCATATAGTCACAGACACACAGCTCTACACCAGGAGAAAGGGCTGATACTAGCATTAGCATATAACCACAGACACACTGCTGTACACCAGGGAAGGGCTGATACTAGCATTAGCATATAGTCACAGATGCACAGCTGTACACCAGGAGAAAGGGCTGATACTAGCATTAGCATATATAACCACAGACACACTGCTCTACACCAGGGGAAAGGGCTGATACTAGCATTAGCATATATAACCACAGACACACAGGTGTACACCAGGGAAGGGCTGATACTAGCAGTAGCATATAGTCACAGATGCACAGCTGTACACCAAGGGAAGGGCTGATACTAGCATTAGCATATAGTCACAGATGCACAGCTGTACACCAAGGGAAGGGCTGATACTAGCATTAGCATATAGTCACAGACGCACAGCTGTACACCAGGGAAGGGCTGATACTAGCATTAGCATATAGTCACAGATGCACAGCTGTACACCAGGGAAGGGCTGATACTAGCATTAGCATATAGTCACAGATGCACAGCTGTACACCAAGGGAAGGGCTGATACTATCATTAGCATATAGTCACAGACGCACAGCTGCACACCAGGGAAGGGCTGATACTAGCACCAGACTACAGCAACTCAGATCCAAAGAAAGACACAGCTGAGGGAGTTCCTGGTTCTTGCTTCAACAGTGCATGAACAGAATAGGGATTCTTCTTTGTGCTACACTTACCATTAGTCACAGACACACAGCTGTACACCAGGGTAAAGGGTTTAGTCACAGACGTACAGCTGTACACCAGGGGAAATGGCTGATACTAACATTAGCATATAGTCACAGACACACAGCTGTACAACAGGGAAGGGCTGATACTATCATTAGCATTGTGGGGCCTATTCATCAACACTAAAATAAAATTTTCCTTAAATAACGTTATTTTAGTATTCATGAAGATACTTAGCACAGGAGATAACACTGATATCTCCTTGCTAAGTCCCCCTGTGTTAATTTCCACACTCCCCATACATTAGTATGGGGATATGGAAATTATGGTATTCATCAAATTCCGAAAATGATGTATTTTCGGAATTTGATGGAGTTACTATTCGCCACTGTGAGGTGGCGAATAGCAGGTAACACTTACCTGTGTCAGCGTGTGCAGGTCCCCCAGCGTCTCCCTCCGGCGCTCTGATCTCTCCTCTGGCTCCATCTGCTATTCTGTCATGTGTTCTCCCAGCAGAACACAATAAAGTTTAGAAAAAAAAAAAACTTTTTTTTTTCTAAACAGTACTGTGTGTTGCTGGGAGACCACATGACAGCAAAGCAGGCGGAGCCAGCGGCTGCTGCGCGGGCAGGTAAGTGCTGGACGGGGGGGGTGAGCGGGAGGGAGGGGGGACAGGTGAGCGGAGGGGGACACACAGACTTACCGCATCTGTAGGCAGTGCTGCGCATGCGCTGGTTTTACAGATGTAACAGCGCATGCGCAGCACTGCTTCCAGCTGCGATAAATTAGAGCAGGCAGGGATAACTATCTATTTCCCGAAAAGCTGTCATCACAAAAATGACAGCTTTTCGGAATAGATAGATATAGGGAGGAGGAATTATGAATTCCTCCGGTAATTAGGTAGAACTCCATGCGAGTTCTAAACCTAGTTACCTCCTGGGAAACTTTAGTTATGATGAATAGGCCCCATAGTCACAGACCTACAGCTGTACACCAGGGGAAAGGACTGATACTAGCATTAGCATATAGTCAGAGACGCAAGTATGCAGCAGTGACGACTCAGCAGGCGATGCAGCCATTTGGAAGCCGGTGTGTTTACGCTGATAGAAGCACCCTAACAATTCATTTGGAAAAGTTACAAAATTTGATTAATATTCATGGTAGAAAATCAATGAAATGGAAACAGAAAGCTATGATCGGCAAAGCTCTCTGGGCCAGATTCACAGACCCGCTCGCGAGCGCTGAGCGGGGCTTTGTAAGTGAGGGCTTTGTAAGTGAGTGTGGGGAGTTTGAATTGGGTTCTGCAGAGGAAGGGGAGCCAGTGTACAGCTTGTAGAAGAGGGTAGGCAGATGTAGTGCATTTGGAGAGGAAGATGAGTCGGGCAGCAGCATTGAGGACAGATTGGAGTGGAGATAGGTGTTAGTCAGGGAGGCTAGATAAAAGGAGGTTACAGTAATCCAGTCCAGATATGACAAGCGAGTGAATTAGGGTCTTAGTTGCTTCTGGTGTGAGAAAGGGTCTGATCTTGGAGACAGGGGAGTAGGGAGGGCGGTTCTGGTGGAGCGCATGCTCCAGGCGCCGAAATTGTCAGGAGGCGCCCGCTGGCTGGCTAGCTAAAATCTAATCGGCATCTGTCTGAGCTGATAGCCTGCTGGGTGCCAGCTCCAGGAGCGCTTCTGCCTTTGTGCATGTGACATCATGACATCACATGCACAAACAGAGGAGCCGGGACGTGCTGCGTGCCCCCCCCGCCCCCCCAAAAAAGAGCAAAGGCTCAGTCCCCACTGATTCCAGGGCCCGCCTTGTTCTGGGAGGGGGCGGGGCTTAGAGCCAGCAGGTCTGTGCAGCTGTCTGCCCTCCCGGCTCTTTCCTACCCAGTAAGTCATTAGAGCAGTGGTGCAGTGGCAGAACTTCTGGGAGAAAGGTGACCACAGCTGCCCAGACCAGCATGCTCTGCCGGTCCGGTATGTAATGTGGTGCCCAGGGGCGTATCTATAATGGGTGCAAGGTGTGCAGGGAACACGGGTCCCTGGGTCCAGGGGGGCCCCGCACCGCACACCCTGCGGTGACTGAGTGCCCCTCTCCCATTCTGTGCCAGGTTGCTTCAGCCTGACAGTTCTTAGGTTGTCACCAGGTGGGGAGGACTGTGCTTGTGTGGTGTGAGTAACAGCAGGGAGGAAATGAGACACCATGACATCACAACGTAATGAAACTCAAAACATCTCATCCCTGAGAAGAGGAGTAGAGGCGGCACGCAGAGCAGCTCAGCAGCAACAACGATAGATGGCAAAAGTGGAGGAATAGGTAAGTAAAAAAAAAAGACAGGAGTGGCACAACTGAATGGGTGTGGGGATAAAGATGTGTATATGTAAAGGGGAGGGGGAGAGACATAAGCGAATGAGAGGGAGGAAGTAAGAGAAATAAACATTTATTACACGTTTAATATGCCATTTTATTATGAATATATTATGTAGTTATTTATTTGTCCACACCCCACAAAAAGAGGAACGGTAAGTCAGACTACCATAAACATATATATGTACTAATTGTTGTAAAACAGGAGATAGGAGTAGGTGGTGTGTTTGTTGGGGGGAAGGGGGTGCTGCTGGTGGTCTACCTTCCCCTGCCACCTGCTGCCTCCCTATGTCGCTCTCTTCCTCTTGCTGTCACCCTCTGCCATCCTCTGCCTTTCCCTGCCACCCACTGCCTCTTCCTGTCACTCTCTGCCTCTCCCTGTCATCCACTGCCTTCCTAGCCACTCACTGCCTGCCCTGTCACTCTCTGCCTCTCACTGTCACTCACTGCCTCTCCCTATCACTCGCTGGCTCTCACTGTATCTCTCTGCCATCCGCTGCCACTCACTGACTCCCTAGTCACTCACTGCCTCTCCCTTTCTCTCCGTGTCCACTCTCTGCCTCAACCTGTCGCTCTCTGATTTTCGCTGCCACCCACTAACTCCACAGTTACTCTCTGCCTCTCCCTGTCACTCTCTACCTCTCCCTGTCACCAACTTCCTCTTCCTAGTCACCCTCTGCCTCCTCAGTTACTTTCTGCCTCTCCCTGTCTCCCTAGTCACACTCTGCCTCTCCCTGTCACTTTCTACCTCTCCCTGTCACCCACTGTCTTCCGCTGCCACTCACTGCCTCCCTATTCACCCCTGCCACCCTTGCCTCCCCAGTTACCCACTGCCACCCTAGTCACTCTCTGCCTTCTGCTATCACTCACTGCCTTCTTCCACTGTCACCCACTACCTCCCTAGTCACCCTGTGCCTCTACCTGCCACTCAATGGCCCCTAACATTGCATTGCCATGGGTAGCCCTTCATGTCCCAGTCGAACACTGTTGGTACTGGCAGCGTGGCACCCATTTGTTGCACAGACAATGCTACACATTATATACAAATATAGTTTTTAGGTGCCTACGTGAGGGAGGTGAGGTTTGGTAAGGGGTGATGGGCACTTATATATTTAATTCTGGCATTGGCAGTGGCTGAGGGGTTTTATAGGGGATGGGGCCTGGCCTGCTATAATCAGTGAGGGGGGGAGAGCACTTATAATTTCCAATTTAGGAATTCTTTCTTTCAAATGCAACATGCCCCATATTTTAACTGTGCACCCACATTTTAGCCACACCCCCAATTCAGTACGGGGGAGGGGGCGCCGAAACATACCCTCGCTCCGGGCAACATGGCACCTAGCTACACCTCTGCTTGGAGATATTTCTGAGATGGAAATGATAGGACTGTGAGAGGCACTGAAAGTGAAATTTGAAGGAGAGGGAGAAGTTAAGGATACATCCAAGACAGCACAATAGCATGCTAGAGGAGATGGTGGTGCTGTCGATAGATAATGAAATTGGGGGAGATGAGGTTATTTGGGAGGGTGGGAAGATTATTAGCTCAGACTTAAGCATGTTAAGTTTAAAATATCACTGGTACATACAGCAGGAAATAGCAGAGAGACAGCTGGAGATACTGTATGAGGAGAAAGGGGAACAGGTCAGGGGAGGAGAGGTAGATCTGAGTATCATGAGCATAGAGATGATATTAGAGGCTAAAAGAGCTGATGAGCTCACCTAAAGAGGAAGTATAAAGGGAGAATAGAAGAGATCCAAGAACAGAACCTTGGAGAACCTCTACAGGTAGTGGAAATGGGGGATAAGTGGAATCATGAGACGAAAAAAAAAAAGAACAGTCAGAGAGATAGAAAGATAGTCAGGAGAAGACTATCATGCAGACTGTGGAAGCAGGGCCGTAATTAGCTATGGACCGATGCTGTTACACAACACAGAGGCTCTGTGGGCGGCACCGGTGCCACCCCACGACCCTTGAGTCTGGCTTGCAGGGTGCCTGGATGGCACCCTGCAGCCAGAATCAATGCAGCAGTGCTGCCCATAGCGTCTGTTTGATGCTACAGGCAGGCTCCCTGCGCTGTTTGCTTCCGAAGAGTCTTTAAGACTATCTTGTTCTTGAATTGTTTTATTTGCTGCCACACTATTACTATTGTTTTGCTAAATATATGTTTTGCATATATATATATATATATATATATATATATACTGTATATATATATATATATATATATATATATATTATGAATACCCTTTTATCTCTAGAGAGAAATAGTCGCTGTCCAGACAATAACTGTATTTCCAACGCACAAAAATTCTTATTTTAGTAAAAGAAAGTTACATGCTTTCATCTAGCACAATTAGCGCAAAGGCAATGAAATACATAATACGATACAGCCCAATACATACGCGTGCGCACTGGTCCCGGCAAACAGTCATCAGTCCAGAAGTCTGTGGTCATCCAAGAAAGAATGGCTGTAGACTAGGACCAGCATGCAAGAGCTATATACCCTCCCAGAACAAAGAAACTAGATAATTAATTTCCATTGGATCTTGCTCGTGGACATTCTGGTATGATGCAGGTCATTGGACAGTTCATATAGCATCACTAGGGGCATGCCCCAATTCTTCAGTGTTGCTTTGTGTGGTTTTCCCGCCAAAGAACTGGTTTAAACTAGTAGAAAAACACTACATACATTTTCACATTCTAGCCACTATTTTCATATTGTTCATATCTTGCGAAGGCATGATGCGATTTCCTTGTGGGTCGAACCGGAAATCTGCAAAACAAACAGTGCTTTAGAATGGTACCAAACATGGTATGTTTACTAGCTTATGTACCTTAATTATCGTATACATTACATTTCACAACATAACTACTCACTAATATAACCTCTAATATTAAGTCTTTAATGTGGAGGAATCTTTTTATAAGTTTCGGTATAGTGTAAGGATATTGCGTGGCGTTGCTAATATCTGTGGTGCGTTTTATGTGTAGAGTGCTTTGCTAAACAGCGCAACTGTGCGCTGTGCATCTTGTATATTATATGTATGATTTAATGTGCGTATGGGGTATGGTAGGACTTTTAACAGTATGCGGTAGCAATGCAGTCACACGATGCTAATAATAGCATATTAGCATCGCACACAATGGTTTCATGCTGATGACGCAAGATGGCGTCGTCAGGGGCAACCTACGATGGCTGTGTTTGTATGTATATATAAATGTAAGTGTATACTGCTGCATAACCGCACATGTCATATTTTTGTATATGTTGTTTCTATGTATTTTTCTTTATTGAAAAAACAATAAAGTACACTTGATTAATTAAAAAAAGTAAACTCAGTGTACTGATGCTGGCGTTTTGGCTCCGCCCCCTATGTGCACCATCATGACGTCATGCACAAGGGGGCAGGACTAAAATTGGGCAGCCGTAGTGCTAGTTACAGCGCTGTGAGGAAGTGAAGTATTTGCAGGAAGAGAGAGTGGTCCGCAGTGTCAAAATCAGCCAAGAGGGCAAGGAGAATGAGCAAACAGTAGTGGCCCCTGGATTTGGCACCAATAAGGTAATTGCTGACTTTAGTGAGGGCAGTTTCTGCGGAGTGGAGAGAACGAAAGCCAGACCGAACTGGGCCAAGCAGGGAGTGAGAAGGAAGCAAAGTGGTAAGGCAGTTTTAGACAACCGCTCAAGAAGTCTGGAGGCAAAGGGGAGGAGAGAGATTGGGTGGTAGTTAGAGAGTCAGGATTAAGGGTGGGCTTTTTAAGGATGGGGAAACAAGGACAATATATCTCTTCTGTACAAATGTATTGATTAATAGACCCCTATGTATGTTTACAAAGTTTCTTACTCTCATGTCATAAATCAGAAGTAATCCTCTTTGAGGCAGCTTTTAATGGTGATTGTGAAGATGGAGAAGAGCTTACCTGAGATCCAACCTCATGGGATTCCGGAGTGGCAGCTTCATAAGGAGTTGTTATTGGGCCAGGTCTAATGCATTTTCCTTTTTCATTAAATATTTTTTAAATGAGGAAGGTGGGGTGTGTGAATATTCTTCAATTAAATAGAATTCATAGAAATGGCATAATGGCATGTATGTGCTTATTCTAACTTCTTAAGGTGTCCGGATGGCCAGACGTCTTATCAAGTCTTATGAATCCCTGGTCATTTATACAGTGACCACAGTGAACATTACATGATAAAAGTTTTAAACTTCAAAGTCGTAATGTGTTTTTTTGTCCCAGGGGACACCAAACATCTCCGAACATGAATCCCCTAATCAAATAGTAGGTGCTATCATGTCCTGCTTTGGTATGTAGGGTTTTATATATAATATAGAAAAAGTGGATGTGGTTAGTAGTATCATAGCGCTGAGTCAAAGTCCCAAAATCTCAATGCGTTTAGTCCCTTAGTATAATCCTAGGGCTTTATCATGGGAATTCTTCAATACAAAGAGATTTGGGTCTATTTCCTGTTGCTTGCCATAGTCAATGCTTCCAATAATGGCCTCAAAGTACCTTGAGAAACAATGACTACAACTATCTATACAAAGAGACATTAGAGAATAATAATTTATATACAATAAAGAGTCCTTTGATCTTATTTTTCTCAAACATAAATAGTCCAACATGTCATAAAAGAGAAAGGAAATAGAATGGATTATGGTGAAGAAAATCAATTCAATTAAGGAATTCCCTATAGTGGAAACCAAAACAGAAGAATATGTGATTACTCAAATGATCCAAATGTCTTAGGAGGATGAATAGGGTATTGTGAAGAATTGAAATCATGTGATCCATCCCCTTTAGGAATTGCACTTACTAGATATAAATGCTTATGCTCATATAACAGATAACTTGACTCTTGATCTTTATTGTTTTGCTTCCTTTGTATAATCTGGTCTAATCTGGTCTAAATATTTTCTCTACAATATATCCTGAAAATTAGGGCTCACACGGGAATTGCCCAAGAATGAAAAAACGAATAGTTCATTTATTCTTCAAATGTAATAAGAACAGTATGTAGTGTCTGTACAAGACATGTTATCCTTACAGATAACTTCAAGCTGGCCAGCAACATGACAGATGAAGTGTAATGTTGTTAAAGGTAAGGTTATGCAGCTGTGATCCAAAAATATGCATGCAGTTTATACCTAGGTTGTACATTGTTGGGTAAATCTATTATGGGGGAGGAAGTGTATGTATATTAGAGGTATGTATATTACAGATTAGAGACCCGAACGTACTGATTCCAAGTGAATTTGAGCCATGGTTCTGGTTTTCCCACCAGGCTCAGATAAAACGTCATCTCCCCAGTGTTGGATATCGCAAGTTTTGGTTTCTTTATAAGTCCCTCCCACTTTGCTTCGGGCGCCATTTCACAGCAGACACTAGGACAGAGAGCACAGGGGGTCATTCAGACCCGCTCGTGAGCGTCAGTACGCTCGCAAGCGGGTCGATTTTCCCCCACTGCGCATGCGCACGACGTCGTGCGCATGTGCGAGACCCAGCGAGCGATGGGCTCTCCATCGCTCCGGGTCTCGCACCAAAGGGGGCGTGCTGTCGATGTTGATTGACAGCACGCCTCCTTTGGTGGGCATGCCGGGGGCGTGCCTGCCAGACGGAGGCGTTCCCATGGGAACGCCTACCGTCTCAAGCCGGCCCCACTGACATCACTAGTGATGTCAGTGGGAGTGCTTTTGGCTCTGATAGAGCCAAAATCACTCCAGGGCTTGCGGCAGCGAGACTCTACCGCAGGGTCTCTGTCACAAGCCCGATGGTCGCGATGGTCAAGACCATCGCGACCATCATCATGGACGCTAGCTATAGCTGTGGGTGGTAACCCACAGCTATGCGAGCTTCCATGAGGACGCTCCAAAAAAAGGTAGGAGGGCCCTGATTCAGAGCGAGCGCTCTGGTCAGAGCGTTCAGCTCTGAATCAGGCCCACAGTGCATGGCTGCAGAGAGCTCCTCCATAGTCCATACAGAAAGCAGCATTATAGAGGACAGCCAGCAATATATCATTCTGTAATTGGTGCACTAAAAAAACATAGTGCCTCCTAATAAATTATACATGGCAGCCAGCATTATTTATTTTATTGCTGCACACAGCCCCCAGAGCTCCTTCTAATATACACTATACAGGGCAGTACTATATTCTTTTTTTTTACTGATGCACACAGGCCCCAGAGCTCCTCCTAATATAAAGGCAGCATTCATCTTTTATTGGTGCACTGCACATATGCACAGTCACACTGGTGCTGTAACTTAATTAACTGCAGCCCAGAGCTCCTGAGTCCTAATACAGAGGCAGCATTAACCCTTGGTGCACACTGGTGTTGCTTTTTGTCACTGCCCGCAGTGCAGCCCAAAGCTAATGCAGGGCAACATTAACTCTTTATTGGTGCACACTGGTGCCCGCAAAAGTTTTTGGTGTATGCCACCATTACTATAAATATAAGCACAGTGATTTGCAGCAGTGTGTAAAAAAAAGAAATATAGAAAAACATTAAAAAAAATAAAAACGTGTGTGAGTTCAGGGCCAGGCCATGCCACAGTGTTGATAATATAAACTGTTGCCAACTGTTAAAAAAAATTTTTTTGTAAAAACAAGTGTGTGTTCACTGGGCAGGGTGTTGTTGTAAATGTTCGAAAAACATAATATATATTGGTGCAGTCTACCGTTAATTAACATCAGATGATATGGATCATGATCAGTCAATACAAGAGCAGGAGCAGCAACCAAGTACTAGCGCTGAAGCTGTTGCCACAAGTCATGACGATACTAGTTCTTCAACAACTACTAAAGCCGATGCTCGTAGGCATAGATGGTTTAAGTCAGGGCCGCTGAAATCCAAACAATATTTTACATTGTTAAAGAAAAACATCAGGCTGAAGAACAAACTGTGTTTAGAAACATCACAAATCCCCAAGGAGAGTCTAAGGGTGTCTATGAGCACTATGTGTGAGTCTGACACTTCAGATACTGTACTTGTACAGAAGCCACCTTGCACCATTTCTGCACCTTCTGCCAATGTGGGGATGAGCAGCACAAGTAAAGATGGTGACATAGAAATTGAGGAAGTGCAACAGGATTAGGGGGATATACAGTATGTGTAGCTGATCCCTGCACTAATGAGAGAATTGATCTTGAGGATGTTGTTTGTGTAAGTCAGGCACCAGTAGAAGCAGTTATTGCCCGTGATAAGAAGAAGGCCATTACCATGCCTGGGCATAAAACCAAAAAAATCCACTTTTATGTGTGGAAATATATTTACTGAAATGCTGATAATTGTCAAGCCATCTGTAGTATATGTAAAGCCACAGTAAGCAGAGGTAGGGACATTAATCATCTAGGAACCTCCTCCCTGTTACATCATTTGAAGCAAGTTCATGAACACTGTGAAGGACAATTCCATCTTGCACCACATTTCTTATTTTCATTATGAGCTGTATTTTTGAGGGGGCATTGTGGATGGTCTTTTTTGCATAGACAAACATTTTTATTGGTTATTGATCTAATACATTACTAATTTGCAAAACATTATTAACTAGAAAAGAATATCATGTTATTAGCCAAGAATTCCTAACAAGGGTGAAATAAGAAGCCAAAAAGATCCATAGTTGCACTGCAAAGTTGCAAACTCCAAATCAGCCTATCTTACTCTAACAAATATTAGGAGGCTTACCCGCTGGCCCTACTACCCCCTCCTTCCTCCCTCCCTCCTTCCTAATTGGGAAACACACCCCTGTAGTAATTTTATGAGGTGCACCAGAAAAGAATACCATGTTAATAGCCAAGGATTCCTGACAACGGTTGAAATAAGAAGCCAAAAAAATTTATAGTTGCACTGCAAAGTTGCAAACTCCAAATCAGCCTATCTTACACTAACAAATATTAGGAGGCTTACCTGCTGGCCATACTACCCCCTCTTTCTCCCTCTCTCGTTCCTTCCTAACTGGGAAACACACCCCTGTAGTACATTTATGAGGCGCACCAGAGAGTCTGAGTATAAGGGATAATAATACCATGTTTTTTCTCCTAAATAAAATTACTCCACAAACATCAAGATATTCTGCTTATCCATGGTCAACAAGCATTTCCGTTGACTGCTGTAAATAATTTCTCTAGTGCATATTACTGAATAATTCCAAATAAGCTAATTTTTTGCCTATTTTATTTAAAATATTCTTTGTCGATCAAACAATTAAATTAAATTTACTAAACTAATTAATCCTTACCTGAATTCCACTACATACATACTCCACCTCCATTTCCCTGTACTGCCCTCAGGCCTCTGATCTAGTTCTTGAATAATATAATTAGTAAACTGTCATCCTGTCTGCCACTGCTGTGTGGCAATGTTTCATAGATGTGCTGTAGTTTTTTAAACTGCCGTGTGTTTGTGCAGCTTCTCTGTTGCTCAGTTCACTCAGCCAGCCTTTAGACAATATTGTTGAACAATATTGTGAGCAGTGAGGTGGTTAAAAGTGACTGGAAATGACTGGAAATTAATGTTATTGAGCTTAATAATACTGTAGGAACAAAACAGGCCCAACATGATTTTAGTTGTTTTTATAAATTTTTGAAAAAAATACAGCTCCACAACCAAAACACGTGAGGGTGGTTTTGGTAAAACCAAAACCAAAACACGACAATGAATTAGAACCAAATTTATCAGTGGTCGGCGCACATCTCTAATATATGCAGACTATAGGCTTATAAAAAGGATACAATGCAATGATGTGGAGCATCTTGAATCAGATGCATTAATTGTATTATACAGTATATTGTTTTGCCCCTTTCTAAAGCACTGGTAGAAGAGGATTAGTCTTAATAGAAATATTCCTGGTTGTCTTAAGGTCCCCACAACAATAGGACAGCCTGTGGAATTGTAACAGAGCTGATATTTTTTTTACACAGGGGCTGGGTTGCTGGACCAATCAGGGCCAAACCTGACTTAATAGGGGCAACCTTGACAGTGAACAGTCAGTGACAGACAGCCTGTCATCAAAACAGCAGGAGGCAGCTACATTCTAATTTTCTTGCTATACCAGCTTTCAGGGCAGCGCACATTCTTGTGAGTGAATATGTATATTGGCTACTTGGGCCCCTTACCAGGCTACAGTGCTCCGGGCCTGTCAGCCTGCCCCTGTCACTAAATTCTCGCTCTGGTCTGGGCTTGCCATTCTCTGAGTCATGGTCGGCGACTCTCTGAAGATATCAGATACTAAGTTACTGCATATTTTAATGGAACTATAAGATGCTGGATATGGCAAAGAATGCTGATACTGTAGTTGTACTTCAAGTATCAGCAACAGTTGATGAGCTATAAAGTCTACCTCAATTTGCACGGTGTAATGTCCTCATCTAGACACTAGATGGTATCAGATACAGTATATGATTTATTCTGGCTGTTATTTGAATACAGAATATATCAAAGTACTGTACAGCCATGGCCAAAAAGTTTTGAGAATGACACAAGTATTGGTTTTCACAAAGTTTGCTGCTTTAGTGTTTTTAGACCTTTTTGTCAGATGTTACTATGGTATACTGAAGTAAAATTACAAGCATTTCACAAGTGTCAAAGGTTTTTATTGACAATTACATTAAGTGTATGCAAAGAGTCAATATTTGCAGCGTTGACCATTCTTTTTTCAAGACCTCTGCAATTCGCCCTGGCATGCTGTCAATCAACTTCTGGGCCACATACTGACTGATGGCCGCCCATTCTTGCCTAATCAATGCTTGGAGTTTGTCCACCTGCCTCTTGAAGATTGACAAGTTCTCAATGGGATTAAGGTCTGGGGAGTTTACTGGCCATGGACTCAAAATTTTGATGTTTTGTTTCCCAAGCCACTTTTGTCTTATGACAATATGCTCCATCATGCTGGAAAAGGCATTGTTCATCACCAAACAGTTCTTAGATGGGTGGGGGAAGTTGCTGCCATTCCTGAGCAAGCTCTGCACTGGTGGTGCCCCGATCCCACAGTTGAATCAACTTTAGGAGACGGTCCTGGCACTTGCTGGACGTTTTTGGGCGCCCTGAATCCTTCTTCACAACTATTGAACCTCGCTCCTTGAAGTTCTCAATGATCCAATAAATGGTTGATTTAGGTCCAATCTTACTAGCAGCAATATCCTTGCCTGTGAAGCCCTTTTTGTGCAAAGCAATGATAACTGCACGTGTTTCCTTGCAGGTAATCATGGTTAACAGAGGAAGAACAATCATTTCAAGCTCCATCATCCTTTTAAAGCTTCCAGTCTGTTATTCTAACTCAATCAGCTTGACAGAGTGATCTCCAGCCTTGTCCTCGTCAATACTCTCACCTGTGTTAACAAAAGAATCACTGACATGATGTGAGCTGATCCTTTTGTGGCAGGGCTGAAATGCAGTGGAAATATTGTTTTTGGGATTAAGGGTCCGATTCAGAGCCGCTCGCTAGGATGCATTCGCACGCAGCCAGCCGTTTGCATTCTGCACATGCGTATGCATCGCAATGCGCATGTGCGAACCAGTGTGAGCAATCGGGAAGCGTACGCTCGCTGCGCATAGACTGTCCGGCTGACTGAGTGACAGGAGAAGCCGTTTGTGGGTGGTTACAGGGGTTGCCACTAGAAACAGGCGAGTGGAGGTGTGAACGCAGACATGCCTGAGAGTCTTAACCCTGTTTCAGAGGGGTGAATAATGTACCGATCGTTGCATACACTTCCTGGAGATGATGTGCGCAAGTGGGCATCTTAAGACAGGCTGGTGGGTGTCTGCATACACAATGCAATCGCATGCTAAGACATAGTGGGCACGCAAATGCCTTGCCGTGCGATTGCTTGCCTAGCCGAAATTTGCATACGCATCTAGCGTGCGAACGCATCTAGCGAGCGGGTCTGAATCGAGCCCTATGTTCATTGTCATGGAAAAAAGGGACTTTGTAATTAATTGCATTTCATCTGATCACTCTTCATGACATTCTGGAGTATATGCAATTGCCATAATAAAAACTGAAGTAGCAGACAATGAGAAAACCAATACTTGTGTCATTCTCAAAACTTTTGGCCATGGCTTTGGTATATATGCTGTGTGTAAATAGCAATTTGCAACTGCCATACTATATTGTGTGCAAGGTAAAGTAGCATCAGATTAATATTAGCAAATTAGTGCCTACATTTTTTTTATTTTAACAATAAATTGTGTAGAACCTTTTCATAACTGTTCAGGAGAATTGGTTATAAAGAAAAAAGCAGGATTATACTTGATGATGCCATTTAAGGCCATCAATTGGACAGGTTAATATGTATAACTGCCCTTTACAAACAGGAAAGCACCCTTGAGGGACAATTCTCTGTAGTCCATGATGTCTGTGCCTTATGTGGGAGTCAGACTGACATTCAGTATAAGTAATACAGTAGGGATGGCCAAAAGGGCAGGATATAATTGATCTTGTCTTGCTGCCACCTGTACATGCCTAGTGATGGCATGTAACCATTGCTTACTAACTAATCTATGATTTTAACTGGGCAATAGCAGGGTGAAAATGCACCTTGTGCCAGTCCCCTCTCTGAACATGTGTCGTCATTACCGAGGAGTAGCTGGGTGCCCAGAGCATCCTTTGGTGGCTTGCAGTCGGGACCGGGAAGAAGTTGAGTGTCCTAAGGACGTTACTGGCAGCCCTGACACGGTTTGTCCCAGTGACCAGGAAAACTCTGAGAGCCCAGAGAGTTTTAAAAATTCTTCAGGTGATGGCGCTGTGGGTGCAACTACAGGTACCCTGTATGACAAATACATGTGCCACGGATCAGTAACGTTGACGCCCCCTGGGATGTTACCAATGCCCTCGCAGAGGGCCTGATTCAGCAAGGAACGCATGGATGCAGATGCATGCACCCGTCCGCTGCGAGAATATGCTAATCAATGAATAAGTATGGAGACCGTAGCACAAGTTACAGACGCCCAGCCCCATATTAAGCCGCCCATCTCCCTTTACTCACAGCCTGATCAGTAAGCAAGATAGCATAAACATCGGTAACATCGAGAACCATTGGACTTATACACACAATAGTGGTTGACCTGACTTGCCGCAGGATTTTGCCTGCTTCCTGTGTACAGCTTACAGTATGGCTGTGAATGCCGCCGCACTGCCTTAATTATGCACACCCCTATGATGGCGTTATAATGCCTGTGTTCGCCTGACAACCCCCCGTCACCACCCACAAATGGCACTTCCTGTCTATCAATTTCGGAAGGGTCTGCGCACACACTGCGTGCAGTCTGCTTACCATAACCCGATCACACTGGCTAGTTCGTGCACGCGCAGTGTGATGCATACGCATGTGCAGTGCAAAAAACATCAGCCAAGTGCGTGCGTTCTCTCCTGTGCGTTCCTTGCTGAATCAGGCCGAGAATCAATAGAAAAGTCATAGTTATCGGAACAACAACATTGATGGTTGCAAATTATCATTGTAGCTTGGATGATAACTTTATGCATAATATAGCCAGCTGGAGCACATGGATGGTGAACAGGTAAGATGGCCAGGTGTCTCGCACAACATTGTGTCGCCTTTGTATCTTGTGGCATTATATTTACACTACATTAAGAATTTATTCCCAGTTGGGATTTCACATTCCAGCTGCTGCAGCAGTGACATTAGCTATTGCTTTTCTTGGTGCAGTTTATTTTCCTGTCTCCCACAAGCCTTGTGAACAGAACATAACCACTAAGACGGTCATTAGACACAGCTCTGGGAAAAGATTGTATCAGATGGCCCCCTATCTCATGCATACCATATGTGTGTATGTATCCTTATTTAGTGCTATTGTGAATGTCCTAAACTAGATTCATCCAGAGGGTGAAGGATTAAATGAATGCCTTCAAATATTCGCTACCATTACTACTCCTTTTTTGTTTTGCTTCTATTTATCATGTACTATGCATAGATGCACACAACACTTAGGGGTGGATAATTTGCATTCTTCCAGTACACAATGTAAATGTTGCCTATTTGTGTACAACTCTGAATCAGGTCCAGTATTGGATTAAATAATGTGATGATACCAGTGCTAGATCCAGCCGCCACTGAAATGGATTGTTTGAAGGTGTGCATCATTTCATTCACAGAACATGTGTTTTTTTTATATTATGACTCAAACAATATTTAGGACAACATAACAGAAAACTTCAGCGTGCATAACTATTCACCCCCCTAAAGTCAGTACTTTGTCGAGCCACCTTTTGCATCAATTACAGCTGCAAGTCCCTTTGGATAAGTCTCTATGAGCTTGCCACATCTTGCCCCTGGGATTTTTGCCCAATCCTCAAGGCAAAACTGCTCCAGCTCCTTCATGTTGGATGGTTTCCGCTTGTGAACAGCAATCTTCAAGTCTGACCACAGATTCTCAATTGGATTGAGATCTGGGCTTTGACTAGGCCATTCCAACACATTTAAATGTTTCCCCTTAAACCACTCGAGTGTTGCTTTAGCAGTATGCTTCGGGTCATTGTCCTGCTGGAAGGTGAACCTCCATCCCAGTCTCAAATCACAGGCAGACTGAAACAGGTTTTGCTCAAGAATATCCCCGTACTTCGCACCATCCATCTTTCCCTCGACTCGACTCGAATCAGTTTCCCACTCCCTACTGCTGAAAAACATCCCCACAGCATGATGCTGCCATCACCATGTTTCACTGTGAGGATGGTGTTCTTGGAGTGATGGGATGTGTTGGGTTTGTGCCAGACTTAGCGTTTTCCTTGGTGGCCAAAAAGTTAAATTTTAGTCTCATCTGACCATAGCACATTTGGGGAGTCGCCCACATACCTATTGGCAAAATCAAATCGTGTCTTCTTATTTTTATCACTAAGTAATGGCTTTTTTCTGGCCACTCTTCCATAAAGCTCAGCTCTATGGAGTGTACGGCTTATTGTGGTCACATGCACAGAGGCCCTGATTCAGAGCCGGACGCTCTGACAGAGCGCTTGCTCTGAATCAGGGCCGGTCTATTTCTTTTTTTAGAATGGCCTCCTGGCCGCTCGCATAGCTGTGGGCTTGTGACGAGACCCTTTTGGTAGGGTCTCGTTGCCGGAAGGCCCAGAGAGATTTCGGCTCTAACAGAGCCGAAATATCTCCCACTGACATCACTCGTGATGTCAATGGGGCTGCCCCCAAACGGAGGCATTCTCATGGGAACGCCTCCATCTGGGCAGCCACCCCCCGGCCTGCCCACCAAAGGGGGCATGCTGTCACTCAACATTGACAGCACGCCTCCTTTGGTACGAGACCCGGAGCGACGGCTTGCCCGTCGCTATCTGGGTCTCGCGCATGCGCACAACAGAGCTGGCTCCGTCGTGTGTATGCGCTCTGAGCCACCATCGACCCAGTTGCGAGCGCTCAGCGCTTGCGACCGGGTCTGAATCAGGCCCAGAATCCCCAGTCTCTGCTGTGGAACTCTGCAGCTCCTTCAGGGTTACCTTTGGTCTCTGTGCTGTCTCTCTGATTAATGCCCTCTTTGCCCGGTCTGTGAGTTTTGGTGGGCGGCCCTCTCTTGACAGGTTTGTTGTGGTACCATGTTCTTTCCATTTGATGATAATGGATTTGATGGTGCTCCGGGGGATCATCAAAGATTTGGATATTTTTTTATAATCCAACCCAGAATTGTACTTCTCAACAACTTTGTCCCTGACTTGTTTGGAGAGCTCGTTAGTCTTCATGGTGTGATGCCTCTTGCTAAGTGGTGTTGCAGCCTATGGGGCCTTTCAGAAAAGGTGTGTTTATACAGACAGATCATGTGATACTTAGATTTCACACAGGTGGACTTCATTTCACTAATTATGTGACTTTTGAAGGTAAGTGGTTGCACCAGACCTTTTGAGGGGCTTCATAGCAAACGGGGTGATTACATATGGCCATGACAATTTTCAGAATTTTATTTATAAAGATTCTTTTTTTATATATATTTTTCTCTTTTCACTTCACCAAATTAGACTATTTTGTGCAGATCCATCACATCAAATTCAGATTAAAAAAATAAATAAATGACAGGTTGTAATGTAACAAAAAGGTAAAAAGCCAAGGTGGTGAATACGTTAGCAAGGCACTGTATCTCGTATGTGTGCGCTGATCACAAACTGTGGAGCTAAGCATATGTAACTATGGGTAATGCTGAGGTGCGCACAACTCAGTTGCATCTCTAATTGCGGTTGTACAGTGTAACTGGATGGCAGTGGGGTATTCATATATCAGCTAAATTTAATGATGGTGTGTTGAGAGTGTATCCACAGAGTTGTGGTCTATGCAGAGGTGTGCATACACATTCATACACCTATTTTCAGTCTGGCTTTTTGCACTAGGGATAGGACCTGTCTAAATGTACACTGATAATGATGACCAGTATAAATCCAAACATACAGATAGGGATGGTCTGGTCACAGAGCTGCATAGAACTCTGCATATGGGCAAATATAAACATTTACTTCCATACAAGCAATGCAGGAGCAATTTTAGCCAACTTTTGTCCAACTCTACATTAGCCTCATTGAAAGCATCAACAATCTCCAGCTGTTTTGCCTTGCCACAGTGGCTATTTCAATATGGATAACTTCTGGAACTGCAAAGGTCACTTCATTTTGTTGGTACTTGAAGTCGGCCACTGTCAGTAGGGCTAGATGATAATGATATTGAAACTGAATTATGACCACAGAACCATAAATCAAACAAGGTATTCTCCCTAGTACTCTGATCAGGTATCTCCTCCACTAGCTGCTTGAAGGAGCTGTTGCAGGTAGTATCTCTTGGCTTCTACCCAACTGGAATGGTCCTGCCAGAAACTGAGCCTCCCTGCATTCAATGCCTCTTGTTCAGATAAATCAACTCAATCAAAAAACTACAGCTGCTCTAGATGACTTGACTCAGGCCTTGGGAGTAAAATCCACATTCAACATCCACTAAAGGTGTTGATAGGTTTTCTGGAACTATTCAATGTGCAGAAACAAAGCTAGCCACTGCATAAACCATATTGGCAAAGCACATCTGCCAGACCCCACATTGCCCAGCACACAATGGCAGGAGGTGCTGCAAGCAGATATGACCTCTTAGCAGCAGTGCTATGCTAATTGCTTATTTTGGCAGAGACTGTAGATTGTTCTGGGAGAGGTCACGTGCTGGTAGCTCCAACATGTATCTCACCACCACATCAGCACCAGTATGGAGATGGATAGAGGAGCCATGCAGCGTGATCACGTCAGCTCCTGCCACCAATGAGGAGACAGGGAATATTCATTTGTGGTACATTCGTGTGAATTGGAGCAACAACAAAAAAATCTCAAAGTCACAAAACTATGACTATGAAACTATGAAGTAGTCAGGGCCAGCACGATGCACTCAGCTGCCTCTGCACCGCAGGAAGGTACCGGGCTGGAGAGGCCCCACCACTGCCTACTCCATTTGCTGGAGGCCTTAGTGGATTCCTCCCTGCAGGTTGGAGCTCACTCCTGAGCCCCACCTTCCGGCTCCTGAAGTGGGCAGAGAAGTCATGATGTCTCTCCCATAGTGCCGAGCGCGAGGTTCTGTTGGGCAGCAGCGGGCGCATAAGCAGGGCTTAAGATAAATATAATGTGTGTGTGTGTGTTTGTGTCATTATGTGTAAGAGACACTACTTGTGTGGGAATTGTATAAGGGGCACTACTAGTGTGAGCATTGCATAATGGACACTGCTACATTGAGCATTGCATAAGGGGCACTATTACTACTACTGTACATTGCATAAGGGGCACTATTATTGTGGGCAATGCATAAGGGGCACTACTACAGTGGGCATTGCATGAGGGGCACTACTACAGTGGGCTTTGCATGAGAGTACTACTGCAGTGGGCATTGCATGAGGGGTACTACTACAGTGGGCATTGAATAAGGGGCACTACTACAGTGGGTATTGCATGAGCGGCACTACTACAGTGGGTATTGCATGAGGGAAACTACTACTGTGGGCATTGCATAAGGGACACTACTACAGTGGGCATTGCATAAGGTCACTACTACTGTGGGCATTGCATGAGGGGCACTATTACTACTACTGTATATTGCATAAGGGGCACTATTATTGTGCGCAATGCATAAGGGGCACTACTACAGTGGGCATTGCATGAGGAACACTACTACTACTGTGGGCATTGCATAAGGGGCCCTACCACAATGGGCATTGCATAAGGGACACTACTTTGGGCATTGTATGAGGGGCACTACTACTATGGGCATTGCATGAGGGGCATTACTACAGTGGACATTACTTAAGGGACACTATTGCTGTGGGCATTATGTGTAAGGGTTATGTGTAAGGGGCACTACTACTGAGGGCATTATGTGTAAGGGGCACAACTGCTGTGGGCATTATGTGTAAGGGGCACAACTGATGTGGGCATTGTATAAGGGACACTACTACTGTGGGCCAGGAACATGCAGTCAGGGTAGGAAGAGCCTCCCCTGTCATACTCCCTCCCCTATAATATTCCCTGTCATGCTCCAGAGTTTTGATATAAAAACTGTGTGCCTCCCTAGCCATTAACATTGTGTATAAGGGGCACTACTGTGTGTTGTAATGTGAATAAGGGACACTACTATGTGGTGTAATGTGAATCAGGGGCACTATGTGCCTGATTCAGCAAGGATCGCAGTTGCTTATACGCACGGAATCGGGCAATTATTTAGCACTGTGCATGCGTGCGCAAACCAGCTGCTGCACTCGGGACTGCAATCGCAGTGACCACGCAGACCCACTGCAGAGTGATTGATAGGAAGTGTCATTTGTGGGTGGTGACGGGGGGCGGGTCGGGCGAACGCAGGTGTGCCAGTGCTTTTCAATGGCTTTGTATGGGCGTGCATAAATTAACCACTGCGATACCAGACGCAGTCTAAAGTCTCATAACGTGCGCTGAAGTAAGCAATTCCTGATTGAGGTCTGACCTTCCTTAACTGTGTGTATGGGTCCGATGTTACTCGATGTTGCCGATTATTTTGCTTGTTGCCAAAGTATACGGATATGAGTAAGGGGAAGTGGGTGTCAAAATGTTAGGCTGCGATCGTAATGTGAATGCAGACATTTGCATATCACCGCTGATATTAGTCACTGTGTAAGCAAAATAGCGATCCATGCTGAATCAGGCCCAGGGTGCGGCATACATACGCGCACGCTTGGGGGTTTCCGAGCACCTAGATGCACGCCACTCCATCGCAGCGCAGTTTAAAATTTTTTTTTTTTTTTTAAAGAACCTGACTGTTGCTGGCTGAGCTGGCTGTAGGGGGAGCTGCAGCAGTAGCGCGCAGCTCTTCCCGGGCAGTTCCCATGGTGCCCTCGCATTGTGGTAGGCTGAGAGATTGGAGCCTGCTGGGTGAGTCAGTCACCGGCGTTCTCTCCCAGAGCCGCACCACAGGTGGGTGTTACATGTGGGGGGAGGCGGTGGGGTGGAGAGGTAATCTATAATTAGTCATACCAGCGCTTGTGTCAGTGTGTAGTTCAGTGAGTGTGTGTCGGCTTTGTCAGTGTATATGTGTGTGTGTGTCTGTGTGTGTATAGGCTTTGTCAATGTGTGTGTGTGTATATACTTTGTCAGTGCAGTCTGTGTGTCTGTGTCAGTGTGTGTATGTCTAGGCTTTGTCAGTGTGTGTGTGTCAGTCTGTGTGTATAGGCCTTGTCACTACAGTGTGTGTGTGTGTGTATAGGCTTTGTCACTGCAGTTTGTGTGGATGTGTATAGGCTTTGTCACTGCAGTTTGTGTGGGCGTGTATAGGCTTTGTCACTGCAGTTTGTGTGGGTGTGTATAGGCTTTGTCACTGCAGTTTGTGTGGGTGTGACTGTGTATAGGCTTTGTCACTGCAGTTTGTGTGTGTGTGTATAGGCTTTGTCTGTGTGCGTGTGTGTGTGTGTGTGTGTGTGTGTGTGTGTGTGTGTGTGTGTGTGTGTGTGTGTGTGTGTGTGTATGGTCTTTGCCAGTGCAGTGTGTGTCTGTGTCAATGTGTGTGTGTGTGTGTGGCAGTGTGTGTGTGTCGGCTTTGTCAGTGTGTGTGTGTCTGTGTGCGTGTATATGTCACTATGTATGTTTGCAGTTTTATTTCTTGGAGGATCTGAAAAGCTCCGCATAAATATAGACAAGTAGACCAGCACTCCAAATAAAAGAGTTCAACACACGGGGTGCAGATCCTAAAAACTAAGCAGACCGCTCAGCCGTGAACATACAATCAGATACAGGCAGCACTCCTCGGGTACTCAATAATCCAAGCTTGTTAATCCATTACTGTGCAACGTTTTAGATGCAATTATTACATATTTCGTCATTGACGAAATATGTAATAAATTAATCTGAAACATTGCACAGTGGGCGTCCTTATGTTAGGCTGCAACAGCATTGCAATTGCAAACATTAGCATATTTTCACAGTGGGTCTGCGTGCGTAATCGCAGCTGCGATCGCAATAGCGATCCATAATTAATCAGAGCAAGTAGATACTGTTTTTTTAGTTTTGTTTTTTGCTTTGTACCTAACAGTGTATTATGGCCTTCATTCAGAGGCGCTCGCAAGAAGCGAACGCTCGTTCTGAATGAGGGCGGCCGCTTGTTTTTTTTAGTGTGGCCTCCTGGTCACTAGCTAAGCTGTGGGTTACCACCCACAGCTTCAGCGGCCGACCAGGGTGATGGTTGCGATGGTCAAGACCATCGCGACCATCGAGGCTTGCGACAAAACCCTAAGGTTGGGTCTCGGTAACTGCAAGCCCCAGGGAGCTTCCTGCTCTGATCGAGCAGGAAGCTCCCCACTGACATCACTGCTGATGTCAGTGCGGCCGCCCACAAAACGGCAGGTGTTCCATCTGTGTAGCCACCCCGCCCCGTCCCGCCTACAAAACAGGGCGAGCTGTCAATAAACATCGACAGCCGCCCTTTTGTAGTGAGCTCCAGAGCGAGAGAATTTCTCTCTCGCTCCGGGGCTTGCGCACGCGCAGTGCGGCCGCTGCGCATGCACAGGGCCTTAACATCGACCCGGTTGCGAGCGCTCAGCGCTTGCGACCGGGTCTGAATGAGACCCAATGTGTCAACAAGTGGATCTGTCAGGTCAAATTGTAGCAGTAAACTCCTTTCTGTAGTATAACATTGAGAGGACTATTCATCATCGATAAATGGCCCGGTAACCATGCGGAAACACTAATTTCCGCATATTTTGCTTACCGGGCAATTTGTTATCAGGGGTCCGACAGGACCCCCTGAGAGTCAGCAAACTCCAAAAACTGAAAGTTTTCGCAGTTTGCTGCCGAGAACAAGCGCCATCTTCGTGACCTCGGGTCATGCATGCATAGCCAGGCCTAGGGGGAGGAGGTAAGTAACGGAGCTACATCTGAAGCTGCGATACTAACCGAGGGGACGGCTACTTTTCGGAGCATCTGTTCCTGCACCGGCAGGGGTGTAGAGAGTCCCTGCTGGGCTCGGGTAAAGATAGGGTGCGTGGCATAATCGCGGGAGGTGTGGCCACACCCCCTCGAGCAAAAAAACAACAAAACAACACACACATTTTCAGTGCCGCGAGGTGCTGTGAGCCTCTCAGCCCGGCACAAAGCCAGGGGGGACGCGATCAGTGTGATCGCTCCCCCCCCACAGGCATAGGAGACTGCTGTGACTGCTGCATGCTGTGTGCTGGGCTGCTGCGAGGGAAGGGGGGTGGCGCTGGGCCCCTCAGGAAGACCGGGCCTGGGTAAATAGTACCTGATCCCCCCCCCTCTCTCTACTTAAGTATCCCTCACAACGAGATCAATACTAAATCATCGGAGGCTATCGGGCGGATTGGGCCACCGGGAAACAGGGGTACTTCCCGCTGGGCCAGACATCTATGTCATTAGCAGCCCCATCAGGGCCTTCACTGCTGTGGCCGCGCATGTGAGAAGCGACGGTGGAGAAGCCGAAGATATCAGGCGGCTGGGCCGTGCAGAGAGCACGGTCTCTCACGGCTGCCAGTAACACTGCCTTGCAGTTACCTCTCCCCACCACCAGGGGTCTCACTCCAGTGTGGGCTCCTCATTAGACAGTCACAGCACAGCTTGAGCATCGTCACGGGCTGAACTCCTGCTTTTCGATCATTCGGACCGCGGCGGCAGAGACATGGATGAGTGTCTCACTGGTGGTTCCTAAAAGTGCAAAAGGAAGCAGGCACCACTCTTCTTTCATCAAGACCACAATGTAACTGGTGGAGCAGTAAGACCAGCATTGGATAAAGGCTGGTAAGTGACCCTCTGGGGGGCTGAACACAGCTGCCAGCACACACTGATATGGGACATTGCTATTATATAGGGGAGAGGGAGCAGTACAGTGACATATGAGGGGGAAAAACACAGCCAGGGGCAGAACTATGGGAGACAATAGAGGCGCCTGCGGCCGGGCTCCAGCACTGAAGGGGCACCTCCTCCATTGCCCACAACATATTCATCCCACGTAGGGCTGTAACTATGTACACGGAGTGTACCGTCATGGCCACCCAATACATAGCACCCCTTCCCGGGACCTGAGAAGCCACCAAACACTAGTGCAGAGCTCCATGTCAGACCATCAGCTGCTGCCTTCTTCTATCTATAGCCTGTCTGCATGCAAATTGCTACATTACAGTGTCAGCGGCTGTGACAGGGGAGGAGAGGGAACAGTACAGTGATATATGAGGGGGAATAATACAGCTCCCAGCACACTGTTATATAACGTTGTTATTATATAGGGGAGAGGGAAGAGTACAGTGACATATGAGGGGGAATAACACAGCTCCCAGCACACTTCTATATGACATTGTTATTATATAGGGGAGAGGGAACAGTACAGTTACATATGAGGAAGAATAATAGCTCCCAGCACACTGCTATATAACATTGTTATTAAATAGGGGAGAGGGAACAGTACAGTGATATATGAGGGGGAATAACACAGCTCCCAGCACACACTGCTGTATAACATTGTTATTATATTGGGAAGAGGGAAGAGTACAGTGACATATGAGGGGAAATAAAACAACACTGCTATATAACATTGTTATTGTATAGGGGAGAGGGAACAGTACAGTGACATATGAGGGGGAATAACAGAACACTGCTATATAACATTGTTATTATATAGGGGAGAGGGAACAGTACAGTGACATATGAGGGGAATAACACAACACTGCTATATAACATTGTTATTATATAGGGGAGAGGGAACAGTACAGTGACATATGAGGAGGAATAACACAGCTCTCAGCACACTGCTATATAACATTGTTATTATATAGGGGAGAGGGAACAGTACAGTGACATATGAGGGGGAATAACACAAAACTGCAATATAACATTGTTATTATATAGGGGAGAGGGAAGAGTACAGTGACATATGAGGGCGAATAACACAGCTCCCAGCACACACTGCTATTTGGTATTATTATTATATAGGGGAGAGGGAACAGTACAGTGACATATGAGGGTGAATAACACAGCTCCCAGCACACACTGATATGTGGTATTATTATTATATAGGGGAGAGGGAAGAGTACAGTGACATATGAGGGGGAATAACACAACACTGCTATATGACATTGTTATTATATAGGGGAGAGGGAACAGTACAGTGACATATGAGGGGGAATAACACAACACTGCTATATAACATTGTTATTATATAGGGGAGAGGGAACAGTACAGTGACATATGAGGGGGAATAACACAGCTCCCAGCACACACTGCTGTATAACATTGTTATTATATAGGGGAGAGGGAAGAGTACAGTGACATTTGAGGGGGAATAACACAGCTCCCAGCACACTGCTATATGACATTGTTATTATATAGGGGAGAGGGAACAGTACAGTTACATATGAGGAAGAATAACACAACTCCCAGCACACTGTTATACAACATTGTTATTATATAGGGGAGAGGGAACAGTACAGTGACATATGAGGGGGAATAACACAGCCCCCAGCACACACTGCTATGTGGTATTATTATTACATAGGGGAGAGGGAACAGTAGAGTGACATATGAGGGGGAATAACATAGCTCCGAGCACAAACTGATATCTGGTATTATTATTATATAGGGGAGAGGGGACCATACAGTGATGTGTGAGGGGGAATAACACAGATCCCAGCACACACTGATATGTGGAATTATTATTATTTAGTGGAGAGGGAACAGTACAGTGATACAGTATATGAGGGGGACTAACACAGCTCCCACCACACAGTGATATGTGGTGGTATTATTATATAGGGGTGAGGGGACTGTACAGCGATATATAGGAGGGGAAATAACAGCTCCCAGCACACTGATATCTGGTATTGTTATTAATGTATATGGCAGAGGGGATTGTACAGTGATATATGGGGGGGGGATACAGCTCCCAGTGCACACTATATGGTATTATTATATAGGGGAGAGGGGACTGTACAGTGATATATGAGGGGGAATAAAACAGCACCCAGTGATATATGGTGGTATTGTTATATAGGGGGAGGGAACTGTACAGTGATATATGAGGGGGAATAACACAACACTGCTATATGACATTGTTATTATATAGGGGAGAGGGAACAGTACAGTGACATATGAGGGGGAAGAACACAAAGCTGCTATATAACATTGTTATTATATAGGGGAGAGGGAACAGTACAGTGACATATGAGGGGGAATAACACAACACTGCTATATGACATTGTTATTATATAGAGGAGAGGGAACAGTACAGTGACATATTAGGGGGAATAACACAACACTGCTATATGACATTGTTATTATATAGGGGAGAGGGAACAGTACAGTGACATCTGAGGGGGAATAACACAACACTATTATATGACATTGTTATTATATAGAGGAGAGGGAACAGTACAGTGACATATGAGGGGGAATAACACAGCTCCCAGCACACTGCTATATGACATTGTTATTATATAGGGGAGAGGGAACAGTACAGTGACATATGAGGGGGAATAACACAACACTGCTATATGACATTGTTATTATATAGGGGAGATGAAACAGTACAGTGACATATGAGGGGGAATAACACAACACTGCTATATAACATTGTTATTATATAGGGGAGAGGGAACAGTACAGTGACATATGAGGGGGAATAACACAGCTCCCAGCACACTGCTATATGACATTGTTATTATATAAGGGAGAGGGAACAGTACAGTGACATATGAGGAGGGATAACACAGCTCCCAGCACACTGCTATATAACATTGTTATTATATAGGGGAGAGGGAACAGTACAGTGATATATGAGGGGGAATAACACAGCTCCCAGCACACTGTTATATAACATTGGTATTATATAGGGGAGAGGGAACAGTACAGTGATATAAGAGAGGGAATAACACAGCTCCCAGCACACACTGCTGTATAACATTGTTATTATATAGGGGAGAGGGAAGAGTACAGTGACATTTGAGGGGGAATAACACAGCTCCCAGCACACTGCTATATGACATTGTTATTATATAGGGGAGAGGGAACAGTACAGTTACATATGAGGAAGAATAACACAGCTCCCAGCACACTGTTATATAACATTGTTATTATAAAGGGGAGAGGGAACAGTACAGTGACATATGAGGGGGAATAACACAGCCCCCAGCACACACTGCTATGTGGTATTAATATTACATAGGGGAGAGGGAACAGTACAGTGATACAGTATATGAGGGGGACTAACACAGCTCCCACCACGCAGTGATATGTGGTGGTATTATTATATAGGGGTGAGGGGACTGTACAGCGATATATATGAGGGGAAATAACAGCTCCCAGCACACTGATATCTGGTATTGTTATTAATGTATATGGCAGAGGGGATTGTACAGTGATATATGGGGGGGGGATACAGCTCCCAGTGCACACTATGTGGTATTATTATATAGGGGAGAGGGGACTGTACAGTGATATATGAGGGGGAATAACACAACACTGCTATATGACATTGTTATTATATAGGGGAGAGGGAACAGTACAGTGACATATGAGGGGGAATAACACAAAGCTGCTATATAACATTGTTATTATATAGGGGAGAGGGAACAGTACAGTGACATCTGAGGGGGAATAACACAACACTGTTATATGACATTCTTATTATATAGAGGAGAGGTAACAGTACAGTCACATATGAGGGGGAATAACACAGCTCCCAGCACACTGCTATATGACATTGTTATTATATAGGGGAGAGGGAACAGTACAGTGACATGAGGGGGAATAACACAACACTGTTATAAGACATTGTTATTATATAGAGGAGAGGGAACAGTACAGTGACATATGAGGAGGAATAACACAGCTCCCAGCACACTGCTATATAACATTGTTATTATATAGGGGAGAGAGAATAGTACAGTGATATATGAGGGGGAATAATACAGCTCCCAGCACACTGTTATATAACATTGTTATTATATAGGGGACAGGGAACAGTACAGTGATATATGAGGGGGAATAACACAGCTCCCAGCACACACTGCTGTATAACATTGTTATTACATAGGGGAGAGGGAAGAGTACAGTGACATATGAGGGGGAATAACACAACACTGCTATATAACATTGTTATTTTATAGGGAGAGGGAACAGTTCAGTGACATTTGAGGGGGAATAACACAGCTCCCACCACACTGCTATATGACATTGTTATTATATAGGGGAGAGGGAACAGTACAGTTACATATGAGGAAGAATAACACAGCTCCCAGCACACTGTTATATAACATTGTTATTATATAGGGGAGAGGGAACAGTACAGTGACATATGAGGGGGAATAACACAGCCCCCAGCACACACTGCTATGTGGTATTATTATTATATAGGGGAGAGGGAACAGTACAGTGACATATGAGGGGGAATAACATAGCTCCGAGCACACACTGATATGTGGTATTATTATTTTATAGGGGAGAGGGGACCATACAGTGATGTATGAGGGGGAATAACACAGATCCCAGCACACACTGATATGTGGTATTATTATTATATAATGGAGAGGGAACAGTACAGTGATACAGTATATGATGGGGAATAACACAGCTTCCAGCACACAGTGATATGTGGTGGTATTATTATATAGGGGTGAGGGGACTGTACAGCGATATATATGAGGGGAAATAACAGCTCCCAGCACACTCATATCTGGTTTTGTTATTAATATATATGGCAGAGGGGATTGTACAGTGATATATGGGGGGGGATACAGCTCCCAATGCACACTATGTGGTATTATTATATAGGGGAGAGGGGACTGTACAGTGATATATGAGGGGGAATAAAACAGCACCCAGTGATATGTGGTGGTATTATTATATAGGGGAGAGGGAACTGTACAGTGATATATGAGGGGGAATAACACAACACTGCTATATGACATTGTTATTATATAGGGGAGAGGGAACAGTACAGTGACATATGAGGGGAATAACACAACACTGCTATATAACATTGTTATTATATAGGGAAGAGGGAACAGTACAGTGACATATGAGGAGGAATAACACAGCTCCCAGCACACTGCTATATAACATTGTTATTATATAGGGGAGAGGGAACAGTACAGTGATATATGAGGGGGAATAACACAGCTCCCAGCACACACTGATATGTGGAATTATTATTATATATGGGAGAGGGAAGAGTACAGTGACATATGAGGGGGAATAACACAACACTGCTATATGACATTGTTATTATATAGGGGAGAGGGAACAGTACAGTGACATATGAGGGGGAATAACACAACACTGCTATATAACATTGTTATTATATAGGGGAGAGGGAACAGTACAGTGACATATGAGGGGGAATAACACAGCTCCCAGCACACTGCTATATGACATTGTTATTATATAAGGGAGAGGGAACAGTACAGTGACATATGAGGAGGGATAACACAGCTCCCAACACACTGCTATATAACATTGTTATTATATAGGGGAGAGGGAACAGTACAGTGATATATGAGGGGGAATAACACAGCTCCCAGCACACTGTTATATAACATTGTTATTATATAGGGGAGAGGGAACAGTACAGTGATATAAGAGGGGGAATAACACAGCTCCCAGCACACACTGCTGTATAACATTGTTATTATATAGGGGAGAGGGAAGAGTACAGTGACATTTGAGGGGGAATAACACAGCTCCCAGCACACTGCTATATGACATTGTTATTATATAGGGGAGAGGGAACAGTACAGTTACATATGAGGAAGAGTAACACAGCTCCCAGCACACTGTTATATAACATTGTTATTATATAGGGGAGAGGGAACAGTACAGTGACATATGAGGGGGAATAACACAGCCCCCAGCACACCCTGCTATGTGGTATTATTATTACATAGGGGAGAGGGAACAGTAGAGTGACATATGAGGGGGAATAACATAGCTCCGAGCACAAACTGATATCTGGTATTATTATTATATAGGGGAGAGGGGACCATACAGTGATGTGTGAGGGGGAATAACACAGATCCCAGCACACACTGATATGTGGTAATATTATTATATAGTGGAGAGGGAACAGTACAGTGATACAGTATATGAGGGGGACTAACACAGCTCCCACCACACAGTGATATGTGGTGGTATTATTATATAGGGGTGAGGGGACTGTACAGCGATATATATGAGGGGAAATAACAGCTCCCAGCACACTGATATCTGGTATTGTTATTAATGTATATGGCAGAGGGGATTGTACAGTGATATATGGGGGAGGATACAGCTCCCAGTGCACACTATGTGGTATTATTATATAGGGGAGAGGGGACTGTACAGTGATATATGAGGGGGAATAACACAACACTGCTATATGACATTGTTATTATATAGGGGAGAGGGAACAGTACAGTGACATATGAGGGGGAATAACACAAAGCTGCTGTATAACATTGTTATTATATAGGGGAGAGGGAACAGTACAGTGACATATGAGGGGGAATAACACAACACTGCTATATGACATTGTTATTATATAGGGGAGAGGGAACAGTACAGTGACATATGAGGGGGAATAACACAGCTCCCAGCACACTGCTATATGACATTGTTATTATATAGGGGAGAGGGAACAGTACAGTGACATATGAGGGGGAATAACACAACACTGCTTTATGACATTGTTATTATATAGGGGAGAGGGAATAGTAAAGTGACATGAGGGGGAATAACACAACACTGTTATATGACATTGTTATTATACTGAGGAGAGGGAACAGTACAGTGACATATGAGGGGTAATAACACATCTCCCAGCACACTGCTATATAACATTGTTATTATATAGGGGAGAGGGGACTGTACAGTGATATATGAGGGGGAATAAAACAGCACCCAGTGATATGTGGTAGTATTATTATATAGGGGAGAGTGAACTGTACAGTGATATATGAGGGGGAATAACACAACACTGCTATATGACATTGTTATTATATAGGGGAGAGGGAATAGTACAGTGACATATGAGGGGGAATAAATCAACACTGCTATATGACATTGTTATTATATAGGGGAGAGGGAACAGTACAGTGACATATGGGGGGAATAACACAACACTGCTATATGACATTGGTATTATATAGGGGAGAGGGAATAGTAAAGTGACATGAGGGGGAATAACAACACTGTTATATGACATTGTTATTATATAGAGGAGAGGGAACAGTACAGTGACATATGAGGGGTAATAAGACATCTCCCAGCACACTGCTATATGACATTGTTATTATATAGGGGAGAGGGAACAGTACAGTGACATATGAGGAGGAATAACACAGCTCCCAGCACACTGCTATATAACATTGTTATTATATAGGGGAGAGGGAACAGTACAGTGATATATGAGGGGGAATAATACAGCTCCCAGCACACTGTTATATAATGTTGTTATTATATAGGGGACAGGGAAGAGTACAGTGATATATGAGGGGGAATAACACAGCTCCCAGCACACACTGCTGTATAACATAGTTATTATATAGGGGAGAGGGAAGACTACAGTGACATATGAGGGGGAATAACACAACACTGCTATATAACATTGTTATTATATAGGGGCGAGAGGGAACAGTACAGTGACATATGAGGGGGAATAACACAGCTCCCAGCACACTGCTATATGACATTGTTATTATATAGGGGAGAGGGAACAGTACAGTGACATATGAGGAAGAATAACACAGCTCCCAGCACACTGCCATATAACATTGTTATTATATAGGGGAGAGGGAACAGTACAGTGATATATGAGGGGGAATAATACAGCTCCCAGCACACTGTTATATAACATTGTTATTATATAGGGGACAGGGAACAGGGGGAATAACACAGCTCCCAGCACACACTGCTGTATAACATTGTTATTATATAGGGGAGAGGGAACAGTACAGTGACATATGATGGGGAATAAAAGAACACTGTTATATAACATTGTTATTATATAGGGGAGACGGAACAGTACAGTGACATATGAGGGGGAATAACACAACACTGCTATAACATTGTTATTATATAGGGGAGAGGGAACAGTACAGTGATATATGAGGGGGAATAACACAGCTCCCAGCACACTGCTATATAACATTGTTATTATATAGTGGAGAGGGAACAGTACAGTGATATATGAGGGGGAATAACACAGCTCCCAGCACACACTGCTGTATAACATAGTTATTATATAGGGGAGAGGGAAGACTACAGTGACATATGAGGGGGAATAACACAACACTGCTATATAACATTGTTATTATATAGGGGCGAGAGGGAACAGTACAGTGACATATGAGGGGGAATAACACAGCTCCCAGCACACTGCTATATGACATTGTTATTATATAGGGGAGAGGGAACAGTACAGTGACATATGAGGAGGAATAACACAGCTCCCAGCACACTGCTATATAACATTGTTATTATATAGTGGAGAGGGAACAGTACAGTGATATATGAGGGGGAATAACACAGCTCCCAACACACACTGCTGTATAACATTGTTATTATATAGGGGAGAGGGAACAGTACAGTGATATATGAGGGGGAATAACACAGCTCCCAACACACACTGCTGTATAACATTGTTATTATATAGGGGAGAGTGAAGAGTACAGTGACATATGAGGGCGAATAACACAGCCCCCAGCACACACTGATATGTGGTATTATTATTATATAGGGGAGAGGGAACAGTACAGTGATATATGAGGGGGAATAACACAGATCGCAGCACACACTGATATGTGGTGGTATTATTATATAGGGGTGAGGGGACCGTACAGCGATATATATGAGGGGAAATAACAGCTCCCAGCACACTGATATCTGGTATTGTTATTAATGTATATGGCAAAGGGGATTGTACAGTGATATATGGGGGGGGGGATACAGCTCCCAGTGCACACTATGTGGTATTATTTTATAGGGGAGAGGGGACTGTACAGTGATTTATGAGGGGGAATAAAACAGCACCCAGTGATATGTGGTGGTATTATTATATAGGGGAGAGGGAACTGTACAGTGATATATGAGGGGGAATAATACAGCTCCTAGCATACTGATATGTGGTATTATTATTCTATAGGTGACATGGGACAGTAAAGTAATATAGAAGGGGGAATAACACAGCCAACAACACACACTGATATGTGGTATTGTTATTCTATAGGGGAGAGGGGACCGTACAGTGATATATTACGAAGAATAGCACAGCTCCCAGCACACTGATATGTGGTATTGTTATTATATAGAGGAGATCGTACAGTGATATCTGAGGAGGATTAACAAAGCTCCCAGCACACACTGATATGTGGTATTATTATTATATTGAGGTAAAGACACTGAGCCTGATTGAGAGCCACTCGCTATTTGCAAGCACACTCTCTGAATCAGGGCGGGGAGTATTTTTTTTTCCTGTCTGCTCGCTAAGGTGTGGGTGCCCACCCATAGCTAGTGCGAGCGGGCAGGAGATGGTCGCGATTATCGCGACCATCGGGCTTGCAAGGGGACCCTAAGGTAGGGTCTCAGCACTCGCAATGCCAAGTGGTCTTCCAGCTCTAATAGAGCCGGAAGTCCACTACTGACATCACGATTGATGTCAGTAGGGACACCCACAAATGGCAGGTGTTCCTTCGGGAACGCCTCCGTTGTTCAGCCACCCCTTACCCGCCTTCAAAACGGGGCGAGCTGTCGATCAACATCGACAGCCACCCCGTTTTGCTGCAAGCTCCCGAGCGAGGGAAGGTCTCACTAGCTATGGGGCTCGCACACGCGCGTGCGCACTGGGCCACCATCGGCCCGCTTGTGAGCGCAATGCGCTTGCAAGCGGGTCTGAATCAGGCCCACTATACAGTGATATGAGGGGCAATAAAACAGCCCCCAGCACACACTGATCTGTGGCATTATTATATAGAGATGGGATTGTACATTGATAAATGATGAAGAAAGAAACAGCTTTCTTCCTTCTCTTTCTCGTTTGTTTCTCTCTCTTCCCCCATCTCTCTCTGAGATTTCTTGCTGTCTCTCCTCCACTTGCCCCCTATATACCATTAGATCCATTTAGATATGTCATCAGATCCCGCCCCCTTCACAGACTCCACCTCCTCCCATTTAGGGCTGCTGCAGAAATTTCCGGGGCTGGTTTTCCATCCCAATCCGCCCCTGGAGGCTATACAGCCTTCGATGATGAATAGACCCCTTAGAAACAAAAACATAATAATGTATTGAACTTATTACTGCTCCTGATAATATTGAAATAAAATATGCCACTGGTAGTAATTAAATACCTGATGCACTACTTAAGTCATAAATAGTTTTCTCACTATATCAAAAAGAAATGCTGCACCCATAATAATACTTACCTAACATCCTCATTTTTCTTTAATCTGATGTAATCCAATGGGAGATATTAATCATCTGGGAAACAAAATAAAACAACACAGACCACTCCCGAGGAGCACCCAAAGCCTGTATCCGCATTAACTCTTAGAAGGATGATTCTGCTCGCAGCATATGGTGCTCGTAAGCTGATGACTATGCAACGCTTGCTGCCGACAGCAGTTCACACTTAATTGAATCTGCCCCAAGGTTACACCATACTTGCCAACTCTCCCTCATTGTCAGGGAGACTCCCTGAAATAGTAGCAATCTCCCTGTCTCCCTGAAGAGTCTAGCAATCTCCCTCATTTCATCCTTACCCCCATTATGAAGCTGTTTTATTAAAAAACAGAGATATATACATTCAAATGGGATCATTAGTGTCATTTCTTTGCATTGGTTATTATAAGGCACAATGATCCCTATGAATTTCTGCAAAGTATTAGTGTGTTTTCATCAACAAACAGATCTTACTAACTGCTTTTGGGCTGGTTTACATTTGGATGTAAGTCAGGTTTAGGACACGCCTCTCAGATTTATCAGTACACGCCCACTGTAACACACGCTCATAGGTGCTGCTTTCACAATCTCCCTGAAATGCTTTTTTAAAAGTAGGCAAGTATGGGTTACACTTCAGCTGGCGTGGCTGGTTAATAGCCAGACAGCCAATCAGGAGCAATTGCTTGCACTTCTCAACCAATCACAGCCTGTAACTGCTTAATACATTGCCCAATCTGCAGGGACTGATGTGAATGGTGAAATATTCTCTGTAAAGCCCTGCGGAATATGCGTGCGCTATACAAATAACAGGTAATAAATAATTAATCTTTATGTTTCCCATTTGTAAAACTTGAAGTTTTAGATTGAACAGTTTGAATCACATGCTTTGACCTTTGATGCTTTGGCTTTTATTTAGTAAATTGTATGGTTTTACATCCATCAGCAGCATATCACAGTAACTAAAAACCTTCTGCTTGTAATAATCACACTTTAGTAAATCTCCCCCGTAATCTGGTTTTGGATGACGTGATTAGCATCGGGCTCATGCATTCTGTGATTAGCAGAACCTGCAGTGCTATTTTTATTAGCCAGCGATGCTGAACTGGTATACATCAGATGTCATAGGGTTGGCCTGATAGTAGATGATAATGTGATTAGCATGAAAGGTTGCGCTGCTGTGTTACAGGTAGATGAGGATGGTGTATTTGTAATTACAATATTTGCTATTGTGATTAGCAGAGAATGCAGTAGGTCTGAGATAATTAATTAATAAAGTGTTAATGTAGCAAGTGATGTGATATTGTGATTAGTTGGGCTGTAATGATTAATATTCCAGTACAATTGTTATGATTAACAAATGATGTGTTGTGCAATTACCAATACTGTTCTGCTTTGCCTAATAGAGGAAACTGTATACACAATATTTGGAGCAGTGTGTTCCCATGGGGGCACTACATATTCGGGAGCGGTTATGTATTGTGACCTATGAATCAATATCTCATGACTATCACAGAGAAGCCAGCTGGAATAGCAGACGTCAGGTTGGCTCACTCCCCTACCACTGCCTAATACATACTGAGCATCTAGGAGGGATGGTCCCTACTGCTGGATATGCACTATCACAATGCAGATATTACAGACACATATTGGGGATGAGTCACCGTTGCATACAAGTTCATGTTGTGGGTGGATCTTTTCTCACAGTGTTTAATCTCTGTGGCATCAGGAATTCTGCTGGTGCAAATGCATGTTATACTGCTGATCCGGAGGTTGGAACAGGGTTCCAAACTGGCGCTGACCCAGGATATTCCCGAGTCTGCGCCGTTCACATCGGAGCCGGCTCTGCAGTGACCCGGCTTTTCTGGCGTTGAAGTGGATGCTTGGAGATGACATCATCTCATTTAAGAAGCACACTAAGGGCCTGAATCAGAGATGGACGGGATGCTGATTTTTACGCAGATCGAGCGATTGTTTGCCATTGCGCATGCGTGTCAGGTGCACTACGCAGTGCCATGATTGTTTTGTGATTACACTTGCACAGAGGATCCATTTGCAAAATGAGTGACAGGTAGTCACTGTTTGGGGGAGGTAACGGGGGGGGGGTTAGGCAAACGCAGGCATGTCTGACCGTTTAAAGTTTAAACACCTTTTCTTGGGCGTACAGATATTAGACATTGCGATCGCCTGTGCAGCATGAGAGCTCCTTGTTTGTCAGGAAAGCTGCAGTGTTTGTGGCTGGTCAGACCTGCCGCATATGCAGCATGGCTGCCCGATGCAGGGCCGGCGCTACCATAAGGCAGCTGGTTAGGGCGCCAGCCACTAGGGGGCGCTGTTGAGGCCACCTACAACAAAAGTAAAGGTTGTCTCTGACGGGTTTATTTATCCAGGGCCGAAACTAGGATTTTTGTCAGCCGGGGCAAGACAGTAATTTGGCGCCCCCCCCCCCCCGCCCATCATAGATAGCCTTTTCTGACATAAATTTAATATCCATCCCTTAAATATATTAGTCAAGGTTTCTTAAATAAAACCATCAAATGTCCAAATTATTTTATTAAAATTACAAATATCAGAACAAACATATTACACATAATGCCACATATTGTAATGCCCTTTACACATATTGCCACATATTATAATGCCATTTACACATAATGCCCCCCTGCAGAAGTGCCCCTATAGTAATGCCCCCTGCAGCAGTACCCCTGCAGTAATGCCCCCTGTAGCAGTACCCCTATAGTAATGCCCCCTTCAGCAGTGCCCCTATAGTAATGCCCCCTGAGGTTATGCCCCCTATAGTAATGCCCCCTGTAGCAGTGTCCCTATAGTAATGCCCCCTTCAGCAGTGCCCCTATAGTAATGCCCCCTGAGGTTATGCCCCCTAAAGTAATGTCCCCTTCAGCAGTGCCCCTATAGTAATGCCCCCTGAGGTTATGCCCCCTAAAGTAATGCCCCCTGTAGCAGTGTCCCTATAGTAATGCCCCCTTCAGCAGTGCCCCTATAGTAATGCCCCCTGAGGTTATGCCCCGTATAGTAATGTCCCCTGTAGCAGTGTCCCTATAGTAATGCCCCCTTCAGCAGTGCCCCTATAGTAATGCTCCCTGAAGTGCCGCTTACACAGGAATTAACAAACAAACAATACTTATTTTAAACCCTGATCCTGCATCCGACGCCGTCCGGTCCGTCCAGCTGCTCCTCGGAACTATGGGAGAGACGTCATGACATCTCTCCCATAGTGCCCATGGGGGGAGCCAGAAGCTGGAGTTCAGGAGAGAACTCCAGCCTCCAGCTAACGCTGCACTGCAGGGAAGGAGCCGGGCACCCATTAGTAATAAAATCCCAGCGGAAGTCTAGCAAATGGAACCTCCCTGCGGCGCCGGGTGCAGCGGCACTGTCGGATGCAGGGGCTATGGGCCCCTGATCGGGCACCCGGTGCAAGCGCACATCCAGCTCCCCCTAACTGCGGCCCTGATTTATCAAGCAGTGAAGATGCCCATGGCAACCAATCAGCTTTGAAGTAACATTTATTAAGTACAGTCTATAAAATTATAGTAAGAGCTGATTGGTTGCCATGGGCAACTTCTCCACTGGTCCACTTCACTAAGTTTTTCAGTGCTTGATAAATAAACCAAAGAGACATCCTTCTTCTAGACATTGCTTGCGACAGCTACAAGTCTTATTAGACGCAGCTGGCGCTATCTAAACACTTCTCCTTGCTCTATGCACCCTGGCCCTGTACAGCCCCAGTGCAGCACTGCAGCTTCTCCCGAGAACTACCAGCCATCTCCTCTCGTGCTCTTGTAGAGTCTTTCCTTCCATACCCTCCCTCCCAGCCAGACAGGAGCTCCGCCTCCCACACGAGAAGCTGGCGACTGCTGCTAAGAGTGATAGGTCACAGAAGGGGGGCTATGAGGGCATGTGTCCCAGGCCACTCTCCCTCAAGAACCCCCTCCCAGTCATTACTTTAGCTAAACTGCCTTGTAGGCAGAAGGACGAGTAGAAGGATGTGGCAGTGTCCCAGCAGGGGGCGGTACTACCCTGCAATGTAACATAGGAGATAGTGCACTGTTACAGCTCCACCCCTCCTATCGGTGACAACTCCCAATCTGTAAAGTATTAAGGATTCTGGATTCTAACCTCTATACACTCCTGCCTATATCTTCTAATATCCTTCCTATAAACCTCTAAGGATGACGCTATTTTGTGTACGCAGTCATACAGTAAATAAAGACTCCAGACCTTGAACCTGTGGTTCCAAAGCACAAAGTATTATTCAAGTAAAAGTACTGTCAGTTACACGCTATGATCTAAGCACAATTTAGTGCAAAGAAATTATACAGACCCAACTACAGTTATACATAAGCATGTGCTCTGGACCAGGGCCCTCATTCAGAGCCGTACGCTCTGAGCAGAGCGCACGCTCTGAATGAGGGCCGGCCTCCATGAAAATGGAGCGTCCTCCTGGACGCTCGTATAGCTGTGGGTCACCACCCACAGGCTATACGAGCGTGCATTTTGATGGCCGCGATGGTCGTGACCATCGCGACCATCGAAATTGCGAGCCGGAGCCTGCGGTTGAGGTTTTCAACCGCAAGCTCCGGAGTGATTTTGGCTCTATCAGAGCCAAAATCACTCCCACTGACATCACTAGTGATGTCAGTGGGCCGGCTTCTGACGGGAGGCGTTCCCGTGGGAACGCCCCCGTCAGGGAGGCACGCCCCCGGCACGCCCACCAAAGGGGGCGTGCTGTCAATCAACATTGACAGCACACCCCCTTTGATCGGACACAACGAGCGAAGGAAAGTCCTTCGCTCGTCGTGTCTGGCGCATGCGCACGACGGAGCTCCCTCCGTCGTGCGCATGCTCAGTGCAGACCATCGACCCACTTGCGAGCGGACAGCTCAATGTGGATGCATTTATGTATGTGCCTTTATCAGGAGGCCTTACATTTGACAAAATTTATATGTGCCTTTATCATGAGGCCTTATAATTGGTATATTTTACATTTGGGGTGAGCGTTCGGGCGTAAGGCCCCCGGGGCTGGTCTGGCTGGGCCCCCTCATGGCATCACCACTTAATACACATAGTTGCTTTTTACATCACATATTATGTTTGTATTTTTTCATGTAATAATTCATATATATTTTAACCCCTTTTTTCCAACACTCATTTATTAGTCTTACACACCTATACTTTACACTGCACTGTCCCTCTTTTTCCATTTTTCGTGTGATGCCCTGGGGGGGTCCTGGGCTGGACGTTTTTCAGGGTGCACTGCGCCCCGGATGTGAACCCCTTAGTGTTAGGGACTGCTAGTGACAGAGAAGCCGTGACGTGGCCTAGCAGCTTCCCATGTATTTGCAAATGCATGCAACTAATATCTCTGATTTCTATGACCATATAGTTTTCATATATTGTTGCAGGTACTATTCAGTGTGCTGAGAAACAATAGGGGGTTAAACCCCCCTCCTTTTTCTACTTAGTATGACCCCTCCCTTTCATGCACCTGATTAGTGCTGCTAGATTGATTGAGCAGCTGCCATTTTTTGTTTGTTTGGTATGAGTGGCATGAAGGAGCCAGCATTAGTAGGGCATGCTGGTTCTAGTAGTGCTAGTTGGAGTTCTCAGGGGTGACTCCCAGGTAAGCTGGCTCTCAATGTGGATGCATTTATGTATGTGCCTTTATCAGGAGGCCTTACATTTGACAAAATTTATATGTGCCTTTATCATGAGGCCTTATAATTGGTATATTTTACATTTGGGGTGAGCGTTCGGGCGTAAGGCCCCCAGGGCTGGTCTGGCTGGGCCCCCTCATGGCATCACCACTTAATACACATAGTTGCTTTTTACATCACATATTATGTTTGTATTTTTTTCATGTAATAATTCACATATATTTTAACCCCTTTTTTCCAACACTCATTTATTAGTCTTACACACCTATACTTTGCACTGCACTGTCACTCTTTTTCCATTTTTCGTGTGATGCCCTGGGGGGGTCCTGGGCTGGACGTTTTTCGGGGTGCACTGCTCCCCGGATGGAATTTAAAGTGTCCCTGGAAAAAAAACGTAGAAAGTGGCCCCATGCGCGCGCGTCGAAGGGTGTGGCCTTGTGGAAGGGGTGTGGCCTAATGTGAAAAGTTATGCCCACAAGCCACTCCCCCCATTTTTGTCATGCTAAGGGTGTGCCCAACGCTCCAAGAGCTGATAGCCATGCCCACAGTCTGACTCTCTAGTGAATAGGCACAGCAAATATGTAAATGAAAAGGGGTATATTCTTACCTATATGATTTCTCTGCAACGAGGCAACCTCTGAAGAAATCGATCCTTCCAGCACAGGCAGTGTCTTCAGTACTATTCATGCAGAAGATCACATGGTCTGGAAGCCACCTGTTTGTGTTGTAATAAAGCCAATGTCATTATCATTCAAGATAGGTTCAAACAGATAGTAACAAATGTTTTGGGGCAGGACAAATGTGAGTTTCCCATAGAAAGCAATTTTATATTAATAAAATATATTTGCTCATTTGATTCCATTTCCATCAGTAATATGGTTTCATTAGAATTGTTGTCTTACTAAAGATTATTGTCCCCCAGTCTTTTCTTCTAATAGTACCAGTGGTCCTACCGTCCTCTATGTGTGTCTTCAGCACCATCGCCTTGGGTGTCCCCAATGCCATCATCCTGCGTCTCCTCAGTGCCATCATCCTGCATCTCCCCAGCGCCATCCTCCTGCCCTAGCACATAATAGCCCATCTCCTCCACACACAGATCATATACCCTTAGCATATAATAGCCCCCTCCCCACACACAGATCAAATTCCCTTAGCACATAATAGCCCACCTCCTCCACACAAAGTTAAAATTCCCTTAGCACAGAATAGCCCCCTCCCCACAGACATCATCTGCCCCTAGCACAGAATAGGCCAACTCAGACAGATCAAGTCTCAGTATAACCCCTCCCCAGACAGATCATCTCCCCTTAGCAAATAATGACCCCTCCCCACAGACAGATCATCATCACGCCTAGTACAGCAGATCCCCCCTCCCCCTCAGACAGATCATCTCCCCTTTGCAAAATATAGCTCTCTCCCCCACAGAGTTCCTTTCCCCTTATTACAGAATAACCCCCCTCTCAGATCATCATTAAACCCCCTCACCAAACATCCCCTCCTGAGACAAATCTCTTCATGATTCCCTATTGTAAAAGAATACAATTTCACCTGCATCCTGCATGCTGCAGGTGACGATGGAAGCCTCCCAGGCAGCCTGCCAGCCAGCCAGCCCAGCCCCGTCTGTCTCCATTGCACTGCTGCTCCCCCGGGGCTCTCATGATTTTAAAGTAAATCCATGTCTGCCTGATTCTCCCAGGCAGCCAGTCCCGATTGTCTCCTCTCCACTCTGCTCCCTTCCCAGGCTGTAACGTTAAACCTTAACATCACACTTCACAGCCTGGGGACGAGACAATCGGGGCTAGCTGCTGGGGCAGCCCTGTAACTTGTCCCAATTGTTGCTGCTGACCGCGGACCGGTGCGGTGTCTGAAGTAGCTGTTCTCAGAAAGCCTCTTCTGGCGATAGAGGCGGGCCGCAGCAGCTGACAGCTCAAGGTGTGACAGGCCGGGCTGCCTGTCATGCTAAAAAAATAAAGCATGATACCCGAGTAACGCAATTCGGGGGGCCGGGCCAAGGTTGAGAAGCGGCCCCACAGACACCATGGGGGACACCATTATTGTATAATAATAATATATAATGTGGTCCTCATA
This sequence comes from Taudactylus pleione, assembly GCA_031769625.1. Lineage (NCBI taxonomy): Eukaryota > Metazoa > Chordata > Amphibia > Anura > Myobatrachidae > Taudactylus > Taudactylus pleione. The sequence continues at coordinate 5,768,803 of JAUIMM010000084.1, forward strand.
TTATTTTAAGTGCACTTGTGATAATACTTAACTTGCATCTTCTTCTCGTTATCCTTCATAGACCATTGGATAAAAAGTAATAAGCAGAAAAACAGTAAGAGCAAACCGGATTGGACACAAGATTACTTTCAGTAAGCCCGTCTACTTAGAAGGGCAGCCATTCAAGAGCGGACTCATAAGGGGCCTATCCATTAGCAGATAAATTGAACGACTGAACGATATAGCGTTCAGCCGTTCAATGTATCTGCTAATGAATAGGCCCTGAACGATGACAGATGCACACTCCCGCGGCCGATAAATTGTGTCTTTCGTCTTTCCAACATGTTGGTCGCTTATCGCTGCCAGATATTAGAAATATCTGTCAGTTTATAAGCGGTGAACGACGAACGATATTTTTAATGAAAATTCCTAGAAACATTAAAAAAAATCCACTCCCTGAATGATGTCATGCAATATCGTTCGTAAAAATCTGTCATGTACATGACAGATATCTGTCATGAATTTTCAAGGGATAATCTTTTGTCTTTCATCGTTAGAGAAAGATCTGCTAATGGATAGGCCCCTTTATTGTGACTGAGAGACCACACAAAATCACGCCACAAGCAGTGATTACACCTGTACTGTGATTGTGACTGCATTGATATACTACTCCGAGCTTTTTTAGGTTGCACTGGTTTCAACATCTAGTCATCGCTGATCATTCCTACTGTCACTATGTGGCCAAACTAACCAATCGCCTACTGTTAGTGTCATCTACAAACTAATGAGGTGCCACTAATGGCAAAAGGGTAGCTGATGCCATCACCAGCCTCCCTCACATGCACTTGGAATTACTCACACTTGAATGCTATGTTGCCCCTGCAGCACTTCTGTGCTGGTTGAATGCGCTCAACTCAGGACAGCATGGGTAGTGTTCTCTTTGGTCTCCTAACTATTGTGACCTAGGTGCTGTTTCTTAATCCAAGCAATAAGTGGATACTCTAGGACTCCCCTTAACAATCCTAACATTTAATTAGCACCCATGTTTAAAAATTAGGCATCCTTCCAGTGGCGGCACTAGAGGAGTACGGACTGCACCGGGTGTCAACCTTCAAAGGGGGTGACACCAAAATGTTGTCTCCTCAGTGACCAGCAGTGTGGGGTGAGTCTTTGGGGGCAGCCTGGCATCTCCAGGACTGCTGGGCACACCCCCAGAGATTAAACCATGCCCCTTCCCCATGAGGCCACATTTGCCACACTGGGTGTCACCTTCCCCAGTCATGCCCCTACCACCTTCATTCCCAACCAACCCAGCACTAAATTGTGCTTATGTTTAATAAGTGACTAATAGTAAAATGAACTTAACTTAAGCAATTTCCATGGGTACGGATTCCAGTGCTCGGGATCCCGGCGGTCAAAATCCTGATGCCAGCATCCCGACAGGGTTAGGATACCGACACCTGTACTTTATCTCTCTCCAAGCTTTGATAAATCTCCCACATAGTTCTGCTGGAGAGGAAAGAGAGGGGAGGGGAGTGGGAAGGAGGTGAAAAGGACGGGAAAATGAGTAGATGGGAAAGTGCTTGAAAGGAGAGGTGAGAAAATGATATCCAATCCCCGGCACATAGAATTGGGGGCTGGGAAAGGTGTCTGCCACCAGAAGCACTTTGGTGGTGGCCAGACTGTGCTTCCTGTATTCTGGTGCCTGGGGTCACGGTAATGATCTCAGCACTGAACCTGTAAGAGCTGTTCTTACTATTATTGTCACTGTGAGACACCTGAGGTAGTGTCCTCCCCAGCCCTGTGCCCTGGGCAGTAGTACGGGATCGGTATGAATGACCGCCGGACCTACAGTATGGCGGTTCAAATCCCAACGTCGGAAGACCGGCAGCAGTGGAGATCCCGACAGGTAATTAAGGTAAGAATAACTAACCCTCTCCCCCCCCCCCTAACCCGCCCTTAGGGGTACCTAACCCTAACCTCCCACCCTAGTGCCTAACCCCCCCCCCGCAAGTACCTAAACCTAACCCCCTCGTCCACCTAGCCTAACCCTAACCGTCCCGAGGGGGGTTGCCTAACCCTATGTCCCTCCGGGAGCCACTAACCTACACCTATACCCCCCGCGCGCTGCCCGGCTTACCTTCGTTCGGCATGCCAGGTGTCGGACTCCCGGCGTAGGGATAATGATTTCGATGCCTAGCATTAGTCCCCTGTTGGGATGGCACAGTCGGGAAGCCAGTGGTCAGCATTCGACCGTCGGCTTCCTGACTGCATCCCAGTAGTACAGGCCACAAAACCCTAATTACGTACCTGCTATAAGTACACTACAATAAATAATCTCCAGTTGGTTTAAAAATGATTTTCTTAGTCAGTCACAGCTTTGTACCTTTTCTGTTGTCTGACATATTGGTGTAGACTGAGACCACTGATAGCTCTTCTGAAAACCTGAACTACCAGTCTAACACTGCACATGGCTACCTCTGATGTTATGCCAGTGGAGAAAGAACAGTACAACTTTTCTTTTAAGGCAGCAAAAGAAAACTAATGAGGTACAGATAAGAAAGCTTGAGGAAATGGGGAAGGGCAAGAGGAAATAAAAAGAGAGAATGGGAGAATATAACATAAAAGTAAATGCCAGAAATAAATAGGAGAACCCTGAGATTAATAAGCTGAAGAGAACTTTTAGAATCTACAAAAGAGCAGCTGGAGGGAGAAAGATGAAGGGAAAACACAGGAAAGAGCAATACATGACGATAGTACTAGGAAGGCAGAAGCCACAGAGGTGTGAGAGAGATGAGCTGCCTGGGGGGACAAGAGCGGTACTAGTTTACGTTCCCAGGCCCTGAGCACCCCCTCCCGCAGATAAAGGGTGTAGAGAGCAGAGGCCACATTTGTGTCCTTCTCCTAACAGAACTTTGAGCGTGAGTACAGTACACACAATAGTCACAGACAAAAAAAAATAATTAAAAAAGTTTTTATTATTAACTCTTCAGTCATCCTCTAAGACTTATGGGCCTTGTACACACTTTTCTTTTAACCCCTCCTCTGTCAGGCATTTCTTCATCCCTGTATTTCTGGGCTAATCACATTCCAAAAATAATATCAGTAATTCTTCTGTGCGGTACCCACACAACCCATCACGTGAATTTGCAGAAGTCTGTGCATTTTTGGAATATACAGCTGGTTTCTTTATACACTATAATGCACATTGACTTCCTGAAAGTAGCAGAATAGTGGAAAATAAAACACACTTCCTTTATTTACTAAGAACAAGCTTAGCAAATATTTGCTAATAAGCGATTGCCATACTGAAGAGCTCCAGAAACCTATGGGGGAGGCAGCTGCCAGCAGCAATGGAGAGATCACAGCAGGTACCTGAGATACCTGCTGTGGTCCCTCCTTAAAACATCAGGGGGATACTTAGTATTTGAGGTAAACCCCCAAAAAACAGGTGTTTTCTGGGATTTTACTTCAAATACACTTTGATACCTATGAGTGATCAACAGACAATAAATACAAAGTGTCACCCTAGTTTGAAAGAGGAGACTCACGTTTTTCAAACAGTAGTTTTTAGCATCATGTTAATTTTGTAGCAACCCAGTGGTAATACTTATTGTTAGGACTTAGGGGGTCATTCAGACCAGATCGTGAGCGGCAGTACGCTCGCAAGCGGGTCGATGTTCCCCCACTGCGCATGGGCACGACGGAGGGAGCTCGTGCGCATGCGCGAGACCCGGCGAGCGATGGGCTCTCCATCGCTCCTGGTCTCGTACCAAAGGGGGCGTGCTGTTGATGTTGATTGACAGCATGCCCCCTTTGGTGGGCGTGCCGGGGGCGTGCCTGCCAGACGGAGGCGTTCCCATGGGAACGCCTACCGTCTCAAGCCAGCCCCACTGACATCACTAGTGATGTCAGTGGGAGTGATTTTGGCTCTGTCAGGGTCTGTCAAGACCATCGCGACCATCATCATGGACGCTCGCTATAGCTGTGGGTGGTAACACACAGTTATGTGAGCGTCCATGAGGACGCTCAAAAAAAAGGTAGGAGGGCCCTGATTCAGAGCGAGCGCTCTGGTCAGAGCGTTCAGCTCTGAATCAGGCCCTTAATTCAATTAGGGGTGATGGGGACAAGATGAAGTTGCAACAGCGTAGGAATGCCGGTAACGACAACGGAACTAGTCCCCATCGTGGACTCGTGGATTTGTGTACGCAGCCCCGAGTACAGCAGTACAGTAAGCCTGTAGCTGCACCTACTCACAGGGCAGCATTTAGCCCTATATGCCAGTCACTTTGTGGACTGAACCAGGACACAGGGATCGGGATGTGGCTGTGACAAGCTGGAGACGTGACCTAACTTCTGCTGCATGCTACAGGGGAAACCACTCCCAACTTCCCACAAATGGGCACGAACTGTGGGACAGGGGAACGGTTCACTGAAATCAGAACAGTTGGGAAGTACGAGCCTAGGAACTGTTTACAATGATAAAACAAAAAGTTGCGAGACCCCAAATACTCCAACAAACACAATGATAATAATGAGTGTCCCATTCAGTTTAAATTCATTTTATTTGTCATTCATTAAACACTGAGAGAAAACATATGACACATTTACAAGAAGAAATAAATAGAAATCCCTGATCTGCTGGGGGTGAGGGAATGCAATGCATTGCTCTGTGTGCTATCGTGCAGAGTACATTGTGCTACTATCTGTACCAACCTGCACTGACTATAGTATGTCATCATTCTGCAGAGATTATTTACTAACAAAGTCCAAAAACCCTTAGCAACCAATCAGTGAGGCTTTCTTTGGATCTTATTTACAAAGCACACAGAATGCGTACCAAAAATCACCCTGGCCTTGTGACTGTGCACTTAGATGGTCTCTCTAGCACCCTTAAATATCAAAGTCCCATCTCCTAACTTAATTTTGTCTTACATTATTAATAATGTCAGATAACATATGGGTGGCATTTATTTCAAGAGCCACGTTATGTTTTTGCAGTTCTTTTTGTACAATTAACAAAGTGCACCCATAAGCATGCCACCAAAGTGCAAATGAAACTAATAGGATGATAATGCTTTTGCAGAGTGTTTTCCACACCCCTGGATATGTCCCCACTCCATCCCTTTATCTCATTCCAAGTCTTCCCGAGTTACGCCAGCAAAGAGGGTTTTGCCCTCAGTTTTTGGCTATTTTACATATTGTACATGAGCTTTAGTGACTTTCTGAGTGGTAGATACGAGTAAAGAACATTTGTACTTTACTAGTACTTTAAATAACCCCCAATGAAATAACCCCCAATGAAATGCACAAGCCGTGACCAAACTGGTGTCTGTGCCGGCAGTGCAGCCAGGGACTGTAAATTACTTGATTACTTGAAATCTGAGAGTCACAAGCCATATACATTTTTCCAGAACAAAACTGTTCTTGTTTTTATCTCAGTTGGCATACCTAAAAATAGTGGTTACTTGCAGAATAAAGGAAAGTCATACAAATACTGCATAAGTCACAATAAAGTAGTAAAAGTTGAAGTTAACTTTGGAAGTAATGCTATTTATACCAAATCAGCAATTTGTGAGGTTTACTAAATTAGGCTCTCAGCAGAGCCGTAACTAGGGTAGTGCGACCTGTGCCATGGCACAGGACACCGCAGGGTAGGGGGCACTGTTTGGGCCTGTCAATTTTCCTGTCCGCCCCTATCTCTTCCCTGGCCCATTTTCAGGTGCACTATTTTATGTCCTTAATTAAAAAATGGGGGGGGAGGGGGGCGCCAATGCTCTCTGGCACAGGGCACCAAAAACTCTAGTTATGGCTCTGGCTGTCAGGTTCAAACTGTCTTGAATTGAACTACTGACCCCTTTACATGCTAAACTCAGTAAGTGGGGGAAATTCTAACAAATGTGACAAGCTATATAAACCATTCAAAAGGGTCTCTATATTTAGGGCTCTTGCACTGGTATTATTTACCTGTGAATCATATTCAGCACATTTTTAAAAACATTGCATGCAAAATGGAACACAATGCATTTTTATTATGCATGTCTCTCTTCCCAAATAAACCATTGTGTCCTTATCTGGTCATGAAACTCCTCTGTACTAATGATCTCCTTATAAGTTACAATGGAGAATATTTAAAAATTTAATTATTTATATATTACCAATAAATTAAACAGTGCTAGTCCTTACAATAAAGCTGAGTACACACTGTTCAATTATGTATCAGATCATATGAAAATTATATGATCTGACAGAGGATTTTATAATGTCCATGCAGGCACAACCGCCATTTATCGCAATAAATTTTTCTAATCGCATGATCGCAACTTCCAGCATGTTCATAAGATGCAACAAATCTGGTCATAGCGTAAGCGCATTTAGCAGTGTGTACGATGTTATTTAGCTTAAGTGGCCACTATGCAGGTAATCTGTGCAGTGTGTACAGGGACTTTCCTTCTGATTTAGAAGAAACAACCGTATAGTGTGTGCGCCTGAATATCAGAGGTTTTTCTCACAAGGACAAACATGAGTTCATGGCACCTTCAGGGCCATAGCAAGAGATGTGTGAGCAGTGCCGCCACATGCAGGACTCTGTGGGTGGCACCATCACTGCACCCTGCAGCCAGGATTGTTGCTGCAGTCCCGCCCAGAGCATCCTTTGGACCCTCCAGACATGCACTCAGAAGCTTATACAGCCTCCCAAAGCATCCTCTGAACCTCCCGGCAATGACGTCATCCAGTCAGGGTACATGGCCGGCTTAAATAAAAATTGTAACAGTGTGTACCCAGCTCAGCACCTAGTTGATTAACTTGATTCATCTGATCCACTGAGTTATGCAAAGAAGTTTGTTGCAGTGTTATATACGTCTATCTCTTCTCTCTCTCTCTCTATATCTATATATATATATACACACACACACACACACACAGGTATTTTGTCTACAATACAGCATAACAACCAGACCCAGAATTACACAGAAGCGCATTCCTTTCTTGTTTATTCTGTACGTCTCTAGGTTAAATACAGATACTGCTGTATATAACACATCATACACCCTGCGTAGATCTGCTGCCCTAGTCATAGCACACTGACAATGCATTGCTTACCATTACCTTCATTGCAGTAAAGAGATTCAAACTCACAAATAACATGTTTTAAACAATGAAATAAAAGAAAGATCGTTTTGTTTTATTAACCCTTTTGGTGCCAGAGACATCTCTGTGGTTTGATGCACTGCACTGGATTACAGGACTCTCCGGCATCAAAGGGACAGACCCTAGTAAGGTATATGGACCCTCACATTATGAAGGTAATTTATTATAAACAACTGACTGGTTTGACATGAACCAGGGACAATGAGAGAAGTGACAAAGGGTTTGGATGCACTAGAAATGGAAGGGGCAGGAGATGGAGAAATGTCTCTGATAAGGAAAAAGCTTTTACAGAAACAGACAGTGCTGCAATATGTTACAGAAAGTCATTTACAAATGGAAGATAGGAGCAGGATGGACAATACTGAAAATAAAGATGTCAGATAGAACATTATATATTAATGCCAGAGTTAAACAGAATGACATCGTTGAGAGTACCCCAAAGATGTTACCACCCCCTGAGTATCCTATTGTTATAGTGGCAGTCCTATATTAGGAGATACACAAACTTTTATTAACACAGTACAGCATGGCACTCTAGAGTGCCCAAATGTTAATACCTCCGCAGTTTTATATGGAAATTGACAAGTATAGTAGACAAATCCCTTCCATCTCTCATAACAACACCATGGCTGCTACCTGGTTACTGGAGATCAGGAATAACATTATATTGCTTGCGAATATCACCTACTCAGTCTCACACGTGTGTATACAGTTCATCATTTACATATAGGTAACATATTATCTCATAATCCAACCTTCTGGAAAATATTGATCACGTTGCTGATATTATTTAATAGAAAATGATGTAACTTCTTCATGCTTAAGGTAATTCTATGCTGTGGACCAGAAGCAGATGAGGCAGTGTAGTGTAAAGCCGCACATCCACTAGGCGACAATGAAAAGACTGAACATTAATCATATCATTATCGTTCAGTCATTCATTGTGCTGTGCAGTGCCGACACTGAACGATATATCGTTCAGTGTAGGCACCCTCCATCATCCCCGAACATGGCCAATCTTCCATTATCGGCAGATTGACCGGCATGTTCGGGCAATGAATGATAGCGGAAACTACCAGGGGAGCGCGCATCGCTCGTCGTTTCCGACATTTGCATGCCCAATTTGTGCCCGATTAACGAGCGATTGAACGATAACGTTGTCGTTATCGTTCAATCGCTCTGTTCAATTGGGTAGGGGATGTGCGCCTTTAGGTTTATGATTATGCATGGAATTAATCACAGTCATTTTACTCTTTACAGCCATGTAAGAATATCCTCATTAAAGTGATTTACAGTCACATTACACATCCTTTGCATTAAAGGCACTAAGTGGGTAAGTTTACCTAAACTAACTAATAATCATATTTGTTATAAAAATCCAAATCAAATAATAACAGAAGCATATTTTGTACCCTATCTATTCAGGTGCATACACAAGTAACGATTTTGTTACCACTGATTTTCTGAACGATTTTCTGAACTATTTTCTGTCAGATTATCTGTTAGAGTTTTTAAAGTGTAATGAACGATTTTTTGAACTACAAACGATTTTTGTAACTTCCCTTAATGAAAATCGTTCAGTTGGTCAGTCAGAATGAACTACAAACTACAAACGGGAACGCGCATGAATGATAATCGTTCATCGTTATAACTCAGAAACTGAACGATTTTTTCAACGATTGAACAACGTCGTTATAGTTAAATCGTTCCAAAAATCGTTACGTGTTTATGCACCTTTATTTCTTACTAACATAAGATCAAGTATGTCTCATTGTAGAGCAAACCTGTAAGCGCTGTGGCAGTTATTGCCATACTGACATCCAGGGGTATATTTACCAAAGGTCAATATTAATCGATTTTGATCAATTTAAAATCAATGAAAATCGATCAACAACGATGTTGTGTTTTTGGGGCTAAATCACACATTTATTAATACTTACAAATACAAAATCAAAAATTGTTAGTAAATGTGTGATTTAGCCCCAGAAACACAACATCGATTTTCATCGATTTTAAATTGATTAAGATCGACCTTTAGTAAATCTAGCCCCTATAATCATTTAGTTACAGAGAGAAAATGTCTGTATATTACCTGATGACAAAAGGCCATCCTTTTTTTTGTCAGACAGTAAATAGGTTAATTTACAGTTATCTGAGTGACACGTATAGATATCCATACCTGGTGCAAATGGCATCACAAGCTAAATAGATAGAAGCTAGAATAAAAAAAGAAAGAATTGCATAGCAGGAACAGATAGGAATGAGAGTTATAGAAGATATGATATGGATAAGTAGGAAGCCTAGTACAGAATTGCAAGAATGAATACTATAGACATGGGGTATAGGAGATTAAGTGACACAATGCAAAATAAGAAATAAAAAGTAATTCTAGAAGCAGCACAGGGACATCTTGTGCACCGAGTAAGTGACCTCTGCCTTGACAAAAACAATGGACAAAAGTGATTAGTTAAACATAATATGAACACACATACCAATTATCCAAATTGCACCAAAATCCCAACAGACAGCCCTAAACAGAGTGCTAATTTCAACTTCTATATCTCTTATATTGATCCTAAACCACCCGACCACTAGGTGTTTCCACCCCTAAGGGAGGAAGGCCTTTCTCAGGTCCACTGCCAGTTACCCAGTGATAGCAGTCAGTAACACTACGGGGTTTTGTTTCACCTCCACAACGGGTGCAGTAGACAATGCCCAGTGCCAGCATTATCACCAGAAAAATACATAGGGGTACAAGAAAGGCCACTACCAGCCACCGATTATCCCTCTTTCCACTGGATTCTTGGGATGGGTTGGGAGATACAGCACCATCATCATTTTTAGATTGTGGCAGTCCTGGTGGAGGAATACTGTTTATATTTGTATCTACTCCCAATCCTGGTATTTCCATTGTTGGGGCATAGTCATTAACCATAGGTCTGCTAGTAGCCACTGTTGATACTTTGGACATTTCCCATGAATCTTTAATAGTTCCATGTTTTACAGTTTTGGGGACTTCAGATGTTGCCATTGCCCTCAACCAAATATCAACTCTTGAATTTTCTGTTGGAGTTTTAGTTGCTAAGATCATTGTTGGGACTATTGAAGACAACAAAGGAACCTTTTGTGAAGTAGTTTGGAAAGTGTTTCTTCTAACTTTATCCTGCATAAACTCATGTGAGGCACTGTGGTCTGACATTACAGAGGTTGTAATTTCTATATCCTCATAGTCTTCCATGTCTAGCAAAGGAGTTGTTTTCTCTGTGGGCTCTTCTTTAGTTGGCAAAAGAGTTGTTATTTCCTCTTTAAATTGAATTATTGGTCTGTCTGCCACAGTTCTTGAAGTGGTCTCACTATTTACCGGATGCCAATACCAACCACCAGTCACTGTGTCTATTATATTGGGTCCTGGCTCAAAAGTATTTTTAAGGGTGGTCTCAGGTAGATTCACATGTTCCTTAAGCTGTACTGAATTGCAGCTTACACGATCCACATCCAGCTCATAACCTTCGCTACAAAAGCATTCAAACCCCCCGTCATAGTTCACACACATTTGTTGGCACATATGAGCAATACGACACTCATCTATATCCACACAGCGCTCATGATCATCCTCTGATATAGCAAAACCCAGGTCACAAGAACAGGTATATGAGCCAAGGGTATTTTGGCAAGAGTGGTCACATTTCTCATCATCCTCACATTCATCTACATCCTCACAACTGCGTTCATCAGCAGCCAGTTCATAGCCCTCAGGGCATATACATTGGTATCCCTTGCCACCAGTTCCATAGCCTACACACTGGTATTGACATATGCACCCTTGATCTTCAAAGGGATCATCCTCCTCTGGCTCACAGGATTGTCCATCTAGCTGCAGTAGGTACCCTTCATGACAAGCACAAGCTCCTCCTTCACACAGCTGTTGACAACCTTGACACTGCAAGTCCTCAGGAGTTTGGCACAAGGGCTGATCATTGTTCCATCCCACAGTACCATCTTCCTTCAACATGCACAACACCGACATATCCTGTTGCTGTCTATCACAGGACACCACTGCCACAGTGCCAAATGGTACTAAGTCAAGCCAGGTACCTTGGTAGCCAAAAGGTACCGAATAGCGAACAGTTTCTTCTGTCAAAGCCGGACACATTCCTTGATAGCGAAATTTGCATACAAAACCTTCAACAGGCAATGTACAAGACCCTTCCAACCATTTAAAATCATCTTCTGGTTTCCCATAGCCTAGGCCTACAGCCACACACCTAGCAGCTGAGCAGGAATTTGGGGGCCCTGCTGAAATTGTCTGGGACACCCAGTTGGTAAATGCTGTGTCTTGGTCTCCAGTAGTCCAGGTGAAGCCGCGCAAAGGCTTCTGAGGAGCACATTGCCTAGGCTGACGTTGTAGGCCTATCCAAAGCCGTAGCTGCAGGTCTCTGTCACTGCGGGATCCTGTTGATGAGGTAAGGAGTTGTTCAACCAAAGCGGCTTCCTGAGCATTTTTGACAGTTGCTAAGTTGCCACCTCTGTCCCGACAAGCTTTCCAAGCCTCCCGGAAAATCAGGCGCTGATAAAAGACAGCGTAGCACGAGTCACGTTGAGCACAGAGGGCATCATGTTCTTTCAGTTCACTAGAAAGTGAAACAGGCAGGAAAATTAGAAACTTTAGAGTGAAGACTAACAGGAACATGGTGTTTCTTTTTGTGATATTTTCTATTGCTCTTTCTGGAGAATATTGTGCTTCCTCTCAAACTTACAGCTGGTTACTCTGCAAGTTGAACTGTCTCTTTAGGTCAGTTTTCACACTGCTTTTTGTCTCACTCTGGTCAAAGCTGCTGTTGCTGTTGTTAATAAGACTTCATTCCAAAAGTCCTTATATGTAGGTATATCAATTTCATTCTCACAGTCTTTCCAGAGGTTGCATCCTACTTTGCAGTCTTTGAGCAGCTGTATTTCCCTTCTGTGGGTTTCCCTCGGACAGTTTCAGTGATATTTATGATATTTGTATATTTCCTTCATTAAATGATTTTTCGCTTTCATTCTCATGGATAGCCATTCATCTCATGTGTCTCAGGCTGTTTGGGAAGCTGTTGCCATATCCCTGTTGTTCCTCTGTGATGTGCAGACTGATGCATTGACAGAGTACAGTATGCAATGAAGCACTACTTCTATCTATCTGCCAGTAGATTTGGGAGGGAGGTCTCGCTCGTTAGCTCTCCCACATGTTCTGCTCTCCCTCCCCCTCTTCATCCTTGTATGGACAAAGTTTGTTTCTATCTGTTTTTTTCCCTCTTTTCCTCTCCCCTGTTTTACTCCTGGTTTCAGACCCCCTGAGATTTAGGAAATATTTCTATCCTGGCAGAAAGAGAGAAAGAGGAGAAGTGGGAGGGTGGGGGGTAGACAGAGCAGGGAAGAGCATGAATCATAGAAAAAGACTGGGGGAATGAGGGAACTATAAAGAGAACGAGAAAGGATACGAAAGAAAGGCGAGAAGGAAAACAGCATAGGAAACAGAAGAGAGAAAGGATAACTGATAGTCAGAAACACCTTACTGTACTGTGCAGTATTGTGCAGATAAATGAACAGGTCTATTGATCACATTCAGAAAAGCACATTTTCCTGCATTTTCGCAGAAGGGCTTATCGCAGCTTCTCTCAATTTAACAAAAGGTTCAGAGACTTCCCTGATGAGAACCTATTTTACACCACTTACAGTCATCCTCATATATGTAGCATTAGCATACCATATGGGTTACCATTAGCCATACCATTAGCCATACATGTGCATATCGCTGCATCATGTCAGAATTTTGCTGCCTGTCACAGGGAGAAAAGCTCAGCAGTGGGGTTTTCTCGGGCTCCAACAGGACTCCCAGAAAGTTAAACAGAGATGTGACTGCATTCTGTATCACTATAGTATGTACTACAGCCACTAATGATAAGCACAGCCCAAGGTAGAGAGTTATGCATGGGACAAACGGTGGATAAGGAGATAATAGGGAGCCTCCCCGCTGCTTGCCTTTACTGCCAACGGCTCCGTTTACCGCTGCAGTCTGCAAAGGCAGCGCCGTTAGTCTATCCACGCCACTGCGCCTGTCAAACAGTATGCCAGAGAGCAGGCTGAGGCAGCGCAGCAGTGTCATGGTGGGTGTGTCTGGCAGGCACTTCGGCACCAATCTATAGCTTGCAGGGGGACACTGAACACCCTAGCACCGGTCCAATGGCAGGTCTGACCAACCGCAAACACTGCAGCTCTCCTGACACGCTGAGAGCTCTCATGCTGCACAGGAGATAGCAATGGCTAATTTATGCACGCCCATAAAACAGCATTTAAATGGTCAGACAAGCCTGCGTTTACCTAGCCACCCCCCGTTACCACCCCCAAACACTGACTACCTGTCACTCACTTTGTGAATGGAACCTCTGTGCGGGTGCAATCGCAAAACAATTGCTGCACGTGGTATAGAGACACCCACTTCCACTTTCACACATCCATAAGACCTTGCAATCCTGCGTATACATCGGAAACATCGAGTAACATCCGCCCCTCATGTAGAACTACAGCAGGTCTGACCTGTCTCAGAAATTGAAACTGTTGTGAGTACACAAGCTGCGTATGCAGCCACAGTGGCTAATTTATGCAGGCCCAGGAAACGGCGTTTAAACGGACAGGCACGCCTGCATTTCTCTGACCACTCCCCGATCACCACCCCCAAATGCTGACGTCCCGTCACTCACTCTGCAATGGCTTTGTATCTTCGTAAGTCATCGCAGTTTTATCGCAATACTGGCCTGCGCACGCACACTGCATGCACAATACGCACCATCGGCCGATCTGCGTACACTGTTGCAATTATGATCCATGATGAATCAGGCCCTCAGTCCAGCATATATTTCCAGTGCAGTTGAGGTCAATTTTAAACTGTGCAATGTATACATTCTTATATGTTTAATAGTTTATTAAGTTCAACAAGTGCAATATTACAGACAAACAATTCAATAGAAATATTATATATATTGTGGAATTCAGACCCAGAGGCAAAAGAAAGGGTTAAGTGTGATCCCTCACAAATCTCTTTCTACTCTATACATTTTTCGGGATCCTGAAATAATTCCCTCCATGGTTTGTTTTTTTATACCCTTGGGGGAATTGAACATAGCTTCACCTATAATTGCTTGCAGACCACAGCCCACGCCAGTAATAGTGACAGGAGCCATAGAAAATAGCTGTGGCTACTTATGATCTCATGGCAGGTACATGTGTAATGAGTTAATGGTCAGCTTCAGGTTAAAACAATGGGAACCTCATAAAAGTGACATGTTTGGGCATATAAATGTGCAAAAGCCTGTAAGTGAATTAATGACACAGCTATGGGGAACACATCTGTATACAGTTGTATGATGTAGTCATTTTACAGGTGAAAAACATATTCAGAGCAGCAAAGCAAATTTGGAAGTCAAAAACCATTCTATTACTTTTTACACAATATGAAGACCGTTCAGACTGTAACTGCAGGAATGTATACTTGAGGACCGCGTTTGGGAACCTCTGTCTTAAGGCATCATCTACTAAATATCCCTACCTTTGTGAGTAATATTTGGAATTGTAGTCACACCTTTCTGATGTTAAAATAACTTTAATTACATTGGAGTTTAAACGCTATGGGGCTGAATGTGTATTGGACGAAAGAGAACATGTGGATTTATCTCTCAATTTGCCACAGAGAGTCTGATTCAGAGATTAATGCTATTGCAGCCGCAGTAGTGGTAAAATACACATGCTAGCGTCAGCCTTCCTCTTGTGTACTTATGAGTAACCTGAGAGTGCAAGCCCCAATCTGCTCACTTTCAATGTCCGTGGACGGTGAAACTACACCGGTGGTTCCAAACACTCAACCATCGACACAGCATTGCTTTCACCATCAATCCTTGCACCTGCCTATGGCTGGCGCAGTGTCTCCTTCTCAACTCCGTGTAAGTATGGCTGCTGTGGCTGCAGCTCTGCGACTGAGGGTCTCATTCAGACCCGCTCGCAAGCGGCGATGCACTCGCAAGCGGGTCGATGTAGAGGCCCTGCGCACGCGCAGCGGCTGCACTGCATGTGCGCAAGCCCCGGAGCGAGAGAGAAATTCTCTCGCTCCGGGGCTTACTACAAAAGGGGAGGCTGTCGATTGTGATCGACAGCTCGCAACTTTTTGTAGGCGGGGCGGGGGGGGGGTATCTTGCCAAACGGTGGCCCCACTGACATCACTAATAGAGCCGAAAGCTCACTGGTGCTTGCGGCAGACGAGACCCTACCACAAGGGTCTCGTCGCAAGCCCCTATGATTGCAATGGTCTTGACCATCGCGACCATCAACCTGGCCACTCGCTAAAGCTGTGGGTGGTAACCCACAGCCTAGCGAGCGGCCAGGAGGCTGGCTCAGAAAATAGATGCAGCCGCCCTCATTCAGAGCGAGCGCTCGCATTTTGCGCGTGCCTCTGAATGAGGTCCTGAGAACGCAGCCAGTTGCATAGACACGCCCACGACACTCCCACAACACACGCCCACGACACTCCCACAACACACGCCCACGACACTCCCACAACACACGCCCACGACACTCCCACAACACACGCCCACGACACTCCCACAACACACGCCCACGACACTCCCACAACACACGCCCACGACACTCCCATAACACACACCCACGACACTCCCATAACACACACCCACGACACTCCCATAACACACGCCCACGACACTCCCATAACACACGCCCACGACACTCCCATATCACACGCCCATGACATTCCCATATCACACGCCCATGACACTCCCATAACACATGCCTATGACACTCCCATAACACACGCCCATGACACTCCCATAACACATGCCTATGACATTCCCATAACACACGCCCATGACACTCCTACAACACACGCCTTCCACTGACTTTCTGTACACACTTCAGCTCACCTACCAGTCACCACCCAGGATGCGCATGGTTTTGCCTCACATTTCCTAATGCCAGCGATCCCATACACAAAAGCACATTTCTGCGTACACATGCGCCGTGGGGGGTTTCAGAATATTTTACACATGTGCAGTATCAAATAATCAGCATTGCAATCAGTCTGTGTCCACCTCTGAATCAGGCCAAGACTGCGCACGTAATGAAAGCTGGACACATGAAATAGATTGTTTCTGGGTGCAAATTGGGCAGTGACCATGCGGATGCACGGAACAGATACATCTTAGGGCAGTGTCATGGGCATGCAGCCCAACTTCTGTTCCTGATTGTGGCATCTGGATGCAAATGGACGCAGGTTTAAATCTTTTGGACCCTGCAGTGGCGTAACTAGGGGGGGTCGGGCAGGGTGCGTGCCCTGGGCGCCGTGGGAGCGGCGGCGCGGGGTGGCCGCCGCCGACCACAGTCCGGCCCGCCCTAGTTAGCCACAAGTGTAGCGCCGACCGCTACACATTTACACAGGACCGGCGCTAGGCTTCCAGCGCCGGTCCTGTGCTGCACACCTGAGCCCGTTCCCTCCCCCTGAACGCTTGCCCAATAGCGCCAGGAGGTGGGCTCAGGCTGTGCATAACACACGCATCGCAGCGATGCGTGTATTAAGCAGCAGCCAATGAGAGTCAGATAGACTCTCATTGACTGCAGCAGCACCCACTGCAAGAGCCGGACTTCCGTCCGGCTCCTGCAGTGGTTAATGGGACTGACGTCATGACGTCTGTCCCATAATGCTGAGCGCACCAGCCCGGGAGGACTGGCGGGCGGCGGTGGGAGCGGCGTCGCGGACCAGAGCAGCAGCAGCGTGGATTCAGGTAAGTATGTTTTTATATATATATATATATATATATATATATATATATATATTTATATACACACACACACACACACACACATATATATTTTTTTTTAACCTATCTGCAGAACGGGGGAGGGGGGTGGCTACTACTGGGAGGACCTCTACTGGGGGTGGGGGCACCATTATTGGGAGGACCTCTACTGGGGGGGTGGCTACTACTGGGGGCACTTAATCGGGATGGGGAACCTCTACTGGGGACTACTACTTGGGGGGGAACTACCACTGGAGGCATTATAAAAGGGACCTACTAGTAGAGGCACTGCACTCGGGGGACCAGTACTGGGGGCAATAATAGGAAGGGCCACTACAGGGGGCACTGGATAGGGGGGATCACTACTGGGTGCCTGCATAAGGGGACCACTACTGGGAAAACTGCATGGGGGGGGACTACTGTTGGGGGCACTATATAAAGGGCACTGCATAGGGGGGGACTACTACTGGGGGCACCATATAAAGGGCACTGCATAGGGGGGGACTTCTACTGGGGGCACCATATAAAGGGCACTGCATAAGGGGATACTGCTACTTTGCACACTGCATTGCGGGGACTGCTACTGGGGGCACTGCATAAGGGGGAACACTACGTGGGGCACTGCATTTGGGGGGACCACTACTGGGGATACTGTATAAGGGGCACTAGTATGGGCCTGCATAAGAGGGACCACAACTCCATACAGGGGGTACTGTATAAGGGGTACTACTGGGGTTAAGGTGCATATGGATAGGAATGTTCAGTGTGAAAATAAAGGGGTGTGTCATGTTGACACGCCCCATTTTTAAGTGACTGCGCCCATTTTTTCGGCGCGTGCACCTCGGGGGGTGGGGGGGGGGTTTCCCTTTTCAAATTTGTCCTGGGCTCCAAATACCCTAGTTACGCCACTGGGACCCTGCATGGGGTGGGTGCAAGTTCCTATACTAATGATGATGGCTGCAAATGGAAAACGCAGTGGGTGGTGCCACTCATACACATGCAGACACATGGCTACTCGCATAGGCAGGCTGATACTCACATTAGCATATACTAGTAAGTAGGGTGTGTTTCAGAAACATCCGGGTTGCCATACTATCCCTTTAATCAGGGGCACATATGAATTACAAAGGTTCTGTGACTTGATGATTGTAAGTGTACATTTCACCTTATTTAATCAGCCACAGAACCCGTGTAATTTATGTGTGTCCCTGATTAAAGGGATATTATGTATGGCAATCCTTCCTATAAATCCTCTGGTCTTAGGCACATAGACAAGAATACCCAAACCTGCGCTTCACTGATTGGGCGTTATACTGCAAAGGGACAAATGCGGTCAAATTCCGAAAAGCGGGTTTGAAAGCATTTCTCATATGCACCAAGCCTCGTAATGCACTGCATCCAGGGCTTGGATGCGGTGGGTAACGCCATTTTCAGATGGC
Organism: Taudactylus pleione; assembly: GCA_031769625.1. Taxonomy (NCBI): domain Eukaryota; kingdom Metazoa; phylum Chordata; class Amphibia; order Anura; family Myobatrachidae; genus Taudactylus; species Taudactylus pleione. The sequence goes on from JAUIMM010000084.1 coordinate 5,787,209, forward strand.
GTTACCCTATACCCTATGAGAGGGATCCCTCCCAGCACCCCCGCGGCATGCACGTCCTTCTGCATATGTGCAGAAGGACGCCAGGGGGACGTCACTCATTAGCAAAGGACAGCTTACCGAGAGAGCTGTCCTTTGCAGTGTTACTAACGCCGGCATGCATGTGGTGGGATGCATTCTGAATGCGATGCGTCATGCATCCTGCCAAATGTGTCTAGCAGCTAATAAGCTGGGAATGGAGCGCTGGCTTTCCTTGTCTATGTTAAATCTCTGGCCTTAGGGCCTGATTCAGGGATGGACGCTAATGCGAGGGCAACTGTGTTTTTGTATGGTACGCAAATGCAAAAACATGTTAATAGTTCCAAACATCACCCGAGCATGGGGACACCCACTGCTACCTTCTCATCTGCGTACGATGTCTGTTATCTGCGTAAGTATCAGTAACATCAAAGCACATCGAGCAGCCATCTTGCCAATGTGGCAGGTCTGACCAGCCGCAAACACTGCAGCTCTCCTGACACACAGAGAGCTCTCATGCTGCACAGGAGATCACAATGGCTAATTTATGCACGCCCATGTAACAGTGTTTAAATGGTCCGACACGCCTGCATTTTATTAACCACCCCCGTACCTCCCCAAAACGCTGACTACCTGTCACTCACTTTGTGTTTGGACTCTCTGTGCATTTGTAATCACAAGCCAATCGCAGCACATGCGCAGTGTGACTTACAGGCATGCACAATGACAAACAGTAACTCGATCTGCGTAAAAATCACATTAGCGTCCATCTCTGAATCAGGCCCCTAGTAAGGATAGTAATTTGCTTTCCTAGACTGCTGTATATCACGTCACAGCTCTCAGACTGGAATACAAGCATCATTATTCTGCTAACATGCAAATGCAGCAGGAGCTGTATGACACCCCCTGCTGCATTTGCAATCCCAGCACTGCGACCATCAGTCACGATGGTGGACAGCACTGGGCCACCGGCCAACCGGTCACCTGAATAAGCTGAGGCTCTCTCAGGCTGGCCAGCTTGCAAGGCCAGGAAACTATGGCCCTCATTCAGAGCCGGACGCTCTAAGCAGAGCGCTCGCTCTGAATGAGGGCCGTCCTCCATAAAAATGGAGCGTCCTCCTGGACGCTCGTATAGCTGTGGGTCACCACCCACAGCTCATACGAGCGTGCAGGATGATGGTCGCGATGGTCTTGACCATCGCAACCATCGCCAGTGCGACCAGAAGCCTGTGGTCGGGGTTTTCGACCACAAGCCCTGGAGTGATTTTGGCTCTATCAGAGCCAAAATCACTCCCACTGACATCACTAGTGATGTCAGTGGGGCCGGCCTCTGATGGTAGGCGTTCCCTTGGGAACGCCTCCGTCTGGGAGGCACGCCCACCAAAGGGGGCGTGCTGTCAATCAACATCGACAGCACGCCCCCTTTGATCAGACACAACGAGCGAAGGAAAGTCCTTCGCTCGTCGCGCCTGGCGCATGCGCACGACGGAGCTCCCTCCATCATGCGCATGTGCAGTGCACACCATTGACCCACTTGCGAGCGTACAGCCGCTTGCGAGTGGGTCTGAATGAGGCCCTATGTCTGTAGACGCAGTCCCTGGCCTTGCCACTCTGGGAAAACGGGGCCGTTTCCAGGAACGCCGGCCATCCCCGTACCGCCCCTTTAATACCTCTGCCTGTCAATCAAGGCCTGTTCTGCGCATACATGCTATGCTGAATAAGGCCCGTAGTTTGGCAAATTGTCATATTTAAAATGAAATTACCGTATATACTCGAGTATAAGCCGACCCGAATATAAGCCGAGGTACCTACTTTTACCACAAAAAACTGGGAAAACTTATTGACTCGAGTATAAGCCTAGTGTGGGAAATGGGAGCAGCTGGTAGTGCCCCCAGTAGTAATTCCCCCTGGTTGTGCCCCCAGTAGTAATCCCTCCTGGTAGTGCCCCCAGTGGTAATCCCCCCTTTCAGTGCCTCCAGTAGTAATCCCCCCCCTGGTAGTACCCCCAGTGGTAATCCCCCCTTTTAGTGCCCCCTGTAGTAATCCCCCACTGGTAGTGCCCCCTGTAGTAATCCCCCCCTGGTAGTGCCCCCTGTAGTAATCCCCCCTGGTAGTTCCCCCAGTGGTAATCCCCCCTTTTAGTGCCCCTGCTGTAGTAAACCCCCCTGTAGTAATCCCCCCCTGGTAGTGCCCCCTGTAGTAATCCCCCCCTGGTAGTTCCCCCAGTGGTAATCCCCCCTTTTAGTGCCCCCTGTAGTAATCGCCCCCTGATAATGCCCCCTGTAGTAATCGCCCCCTGGTAATGCCCCCTGTAGTACTCACCCCCTGTAGTCCCCCCCCCCCCAGTAGAGAGAGAGACGTGACAAGAATAAATAAAAAAATCACTTACCTGAAACTCCCGCTCCTGGTCCCGCCGCTGTCCACTCCTCCGCCCGCTTTGCATGGGAGAGATGTCGCCGGAAGATGGCTCCCGCAGTGGGAGCAGCAGCCGCTGACAGACTCAGCGGCTGCTGATTACACCAAACACGCAGCTGCCGGCTCCGGCGGCTGTGTGTTTGGCAGTGTGTAGCGCTGACCGAACTCCGTCCGGTCAGCGATACACTTGACTCGAGTATAAGCCGAGGGGGTACTTTTTCAGCACATTTTTTGTGCTGAAAAACTCGGCTTATACTCGAGTATATACGGTATGCCAAAAAATACTTGTAAAAAGCAAATCTATCTCTTGCCCATTTCTTGTGTCAAAAACAGCAGAAGCATTTTCCTCTAATTATTCACACGTGTCTCTTTGGTAACAACAACTAGTTTTCAGTGTTTTGGAAAACTGTGTAACAATGTAATGTCACAAGGATACAGTATGACAGTTCCAGTCAGAGGCAGATTTACACTTCATGGGGCCCTAGGCAAGTTACTAGTCTCGGGGCCCCCCCACCCGTCCCTACAAGAAAAAATAAAGAAAGAAAAATTCTACAGAAAATAAAAATATTTTGCAAGGAATAAAGCATTTGTTAAAGAATTTTAATCTGCTGATAGAACAGGTATTATAGCGATAAAAGTACCACCAAAATACCTGTCCTGTTGATATGGGGAAGCTTTACTGGTGAAAATTGCAATAATTTATGCCGTCAGTTTTCACCAGTGACAGTAGCATTATAAAAAGAAATATAATTTAAAAACAGAAGATTGTGCTTACCTGGCATGCTCAGGTCTCTCCTCACCACCTCTGATGGTCGCCCAGCAGGACTCCATCGCCTTCAGTAGAAAAGAAGGAGGAAGGTAAGGGGTGAAGGAGGGGCAATTGAAAGAAGAAAGGGGGTGCAGGAATGAGGAGCAGGGCAAGAGGAACAGTGGTTGGGGCAAAATGGAAAGGTGGGTCGTGGGGTACAGGAAAAGATGGGTGATGGAGGATAAATAAAATTAGGTGGGGGGCTTAATTAAAATGAGTAATGGAAGACACAGGTAAAGGAAGGAGGAGAAACAAAGACCAGATACACAGACACAAACAAAGATGATACAGAGACACGTAGGAGCTTGGGGAGACATGGAGACATACACATCATGACTGGGGGGGGGGACATGGAGACATACACACATGTGACTGAGGGGGGGACATGAAAAAATACACACTGGTGACTGAGGGGGGAGGGGGGGCTGGACATGGAGACATTGACACTGTGTCAGGGTTCAGCCTAGGATCGGCCATCTCTTACCTCCGCGCCGGCTTCCCGACTTCTCGTGTGTTCAGATGTCTGGTGCGGCGGCGGGTGATGCGCTGACTATTCTGCCTTAGGTGCTCACGGACTTCCATGGTCGGCCCTGTGTCTTGGGGATCGTGGTCTCTGTCATGGGCGCCGCCATGACAGTCCTTCTCACGTGACAGTATCTCCAACCAATGGTAGCATGGTTTCGATCAGCTGATGCTGTTCTCCTATCAGCTGCTACCCCTGGGTATATATCCGGTTCCAGGTCTCCAGGAAGTTGCCTGAACAACGTTTGTCATTCTTAATGCATGCTAGTTTGCTCCTCATTCAAGGTTCCCCTGAGATTACCTCCGTGTCTTCTCCAGTGCGTTCGACCAACTCTGCAGGAGTTCTACGTGTGCCATTTCCAGTGCAACAGTGCGTAATTTCCATCTCAGCCTGTGCGCCACTCAGTATTGTCATCTCTGCCAGTGAGCCAACTCTGTGCTACCTCAGTGCAACAGTGCATTATAACACCTCAGCCTGTGTGCAAATTCTGCGCTACCTCTAGCGCAACAGTGCGTCATAACAACTCAGCCTGTGTATTACTTAGTGTCTCCTTCCGGAGCAACAGTGCGTCATGCAACTCAGCCTGTGTATAACTTAGCGTCTCCCTCCAGAGCTACAGTGCGCCATACCACCTCTGCCTGTATTCTATACCAAGGAGTCCTCCCTCAGCACAAGTGTGCGTCTACACACCCTTACCGGTGGGTACCTCAAGTACCAATTGTCACGATCCAGTGCAAGAATTCCTCTGTGGAGGACGGCGAGCCGAGGGGTTCGGGTGACTAGGAGAGTGACTAGACTAGGTCTCCTAGTTGCGACCAAACCCAGGTTTGGCTAGACCTGCCCAGAGGCGCGGAGTCTAACTCACTTGGTGGTTTTCTCCAGTGACCCCTCCAATTGGGATTTGGTTTTCAGCTGCACCAAGTGAGCAGGTCGCGGCCCTCTGGACAGGTACCTGGGAATGGCAGAAGACCGGAAACTATAATGAATGCAATGGCACTGGAGGTGAATGGAATGAATGAACTCTGGAAATTGAACTAAATGCTATAACACAGGCATGGACTGGAAACAGTTAAGTATGCAGAAAAACACAGACATATACTGGGGATTGCAAAGGCAAGCACAGAGTGGACTCAGGGAATATATGGGAATGCTAGAAATGATTGGAGCTGATTACCAGAGACAAGACACTGAGCAAAGAACACAGACATATACTGGAGATTGCACAGACAAGAGCAGAGTGGACTCAGGGAATATATGGAAATGCTGGAAATGATTGGAGCTGATTACCAGAGACAAGACACTGAGCAAAGAACACAGACATATACTGGAAATTGCACAGACAAGAGCAGAGTGGACTCAGGGAATATATGGAAATGCTGGAAATGATTGGAGCTGATTACCAGAGACAAGACACAAAGAGAAGTCAGGCATACACTAGGAGAGTGCTAAATGCAAGGACAGATTTGCATTGACAAGACACAGGGCAGATTGACACAGATATGTGCTGGGAGGTCCAGCTGTGGGCTAATTAATACCAGCAGGTAATCTGACACCTCAGTGACACAAGGAAGCTGCAATACTAGCAGCACATATACAAAGACACATAGATATAGAAAACAAAACAGTCTGGATACTGGGAGAGAACTACTCTCAGACTAAGAATAGCTTGGAAGCTAATACTGGAAACTGGAGAACTGTGAACAGGCTGAAGTAACTCTCTGAAAGATTAGCACAGAGCAACGCTGGTATCATTGGAACAGAGAAGAAGTTGAACAGCAACTTCCTGGAGTTCTGGAGGTGGATTTATACCCAGGGGTAGCAGATTACTGGAGCACAGCATCAGCTGACTGAAATCATGCTACCATAGGTTAGGAGTACTGTCACATGAGAGGAACTGTCATGGCGGCGCCCATGATGGGAACTCCGATCCCCAGTACACACAGCCGACCATGGAAGCTCGCAAAAAGCACCTAAGGCAGAATACTCAGCCACACATCCATCACTGCACCAGACGTCTGACCGCAAGGAAGTCAGGGGAAGCCGGCAAGGAGGTGAGAGAGGCCGATCCTAGGCTGAACCCTGACACCAATTCTTTGTGCAACTGTGCCTCTTGGTAAGGAATATTCCTCGGGTCACCGTCTGTCTGACTGTCTAGTGTCAGGGACCTGCTCAATGAGGTGACCTTGACACTGGTGGGCAGGCCCGTATCAGTGGCCATTGATATGCAAACTACCTCTGAAATTCTATACAATAAATTTAAATGTATACAGTAATGATCGCATAGTGCATCTGCAACTCTGTTTTTTGTATATGACTGTCTAGTCCCACAGGGTTTGGATACCAGATCAAAGGACCGCAACCTGCCTGCTGAGTGCAGCTAAATACCCATATCCTGATTGGTACGGGTCACTGGTGAAGACCTCCCAGCAGGTTAGACTCCGCACCATTGATAAGGTCTCGTTAACGTCCAAACCCTGTGGATGAGGAGATCGTACAGTCAGGCCCCTCACCTCCGATTTCTTCCCTAACCTCGGACCTCCACTTTCAATACCTCAGTGGCAAGCGTGACACACCGATGTCTAGGGAGAGGGGGACATGGAGACATACACACTGCTGGTGGGGGGAGGGGGACATGGAGACATACACATTGCTGGTGGGGGGGATGGAGACATACACACTGCTGGTGGGGGAGAGGGGACACGGAGACATACACATTGCTGGTGGAGGGGGATGGAGACATACACACTGCTGGTGGAGGGGGATGGAGACATACACACTGCTGTTGGAGGGGGATGGAGACATACACACTGCTGGTGGGGGAGAGGGGACACGGAGACATACACATTGCTGGTGGAGGGGGATGGAGACATACACACTGCTGGTGGAGGGGGATGGAGACATACACATTGCTGGTGGAGGGGGATGGAGACATACACACTGCTGGTGGGGGAGAGGGGACACGGAGACATACACACTGCTGGTGGAGGGGGATGGAGACATACACACTGCTGGTGGAGGGGGATGGAGACATACACATTGCTGGTGGAGGGGGATGGAGACATACACACTGCTGTTGGAGGGGGATGGAGACATACATACTGCTGGTGGGGGAGGGGGGACATCTAGAAATACACACTGTGGGTAGGGGAGGGGGAACATGGAGACATACACACTGCTGGTGGGGGAAGGGGGACATGGAAACATACACACTGCTGGTGGGGGAGGGTGGCATGGAGACATACACACAGACTAGGGTAGAAAGACAGGTATTTAATGGAAGCACAGGGAGCAGGACAAGGGCAGAGATGCTGAGACAGGAAGCACAGAGGGGAGGAGGAGCACAGGTTACTTTCTGTAGTGTGTGGCCAGAGATGTGATTCTTCAATGGAGAGGCCATCATCTTCCACTGTAACTCCATGCTGGATGCGGTGCTAAAGGTGATGAGCACAGTGCATCACTGCACCCACCCCAAACTCCCCATCATCGCTGGTGGCTCTGCCCACACCACACCCCCTGCCTGAAGGCAGTAGTGACTAGTGAGCAGCAGGGGATTCCCTTACACAGAGCAGCGTGAGCTGGAGCCAGCACCTGGCAGCTGTCGAATCAATGCACTGACAGTCTGCCGGTGCCCTCCATTATACAAATGATTGGACCCGCTAGGGCCCATATAGTTCCCTAGGGAACTGTACGGGCCCTAGCTAACTGCTTGTGTTACCTAGCGGTAAATCCGCTACTGGTTCCAGTGATTCACTGAAGCACACGTTTCGCCCAGCTGCACAGTTTGGGGTAAAACAGAACCTATCGCTCACAAAATTATTTTGTTCTAGGGAATTAAGGCTTGCCATTAACGATGGGCGCTGACAATGAAATGCTTTAAGCATTTTACATTGCCCTGATGTATTAGACAATAAAGCACAGCTTAGGCTGTGTCCAAATGCCCCCCTTGAGCACTGCTCAGATCTTCTGCATTTGGGATGAGAGTGGTTAAACATCAATTTAAATTAAAAAAAATAACTGGAGAAAGATATTGTATAACAGGACAATTAGAGCACTAGCAAGTGCATGTAAGGCAGGGGTTAAATTTTGTGTGTCACTGTTCTGAGAGGCATGCATGGGGTGACTCTAAGTGAGTTTGTTCTCAATTTAGAAACATATAAATATTAAAGATGATTGGTTTGGTTTTGGCTTGAATCTTTCCGCTAAGTTCAGATCTCAGAACGAGGCAAAACGCCATCTTTCACTGACATCTCAGCACAGATGTCACTGAAAGGCAATACATACGATTTACATAAGACCGACAGTGGCATCCCGATGTTCACAATCTAGACAGGGGCCGGTAAGTAGCCTAACCCTTCCCCGGTGGTACCTAACCCTAACCTCCCCCTGGTGGTGCTTAACCCTAACCGCCTTCCCCGGTGATGCCTAACCCTAACCTCCCCCCCAGTGGTGCCTAACCCTAACCTCCCCCCCCCTGCTGGTGCCTAACCCTAACCTCCCCCAGTGGTGGTGCCTAACCCTAACCTTCCCCTCCCCCTGCAGCCTAGCCCTACCCGGTCAGTGCCTAAACCTAACCCACCCATCCCTGGCCTAACCCAAACTAATGCGCATACTTACCATCGGGATGCCGCCGTTGGTATCTTGATCTCTTCGGGATGGCGGCATCAGTATTCTTACTGGCGTCAGGATTCCGGCATCGGTATACTGACATCCGGCATCCCATCCGCCGGTATCTTGACCGCATCCCCACTGAAAGATTACATTTTGCATCATCCTAAGGTCTGAACTTGGCGGGAAGAGCTGAGCCAAAACTCTACCACTCATCTGTAATGACTATATGATCCAATGTGGGGCTATTATTATGTAGAGTAGGACCACCTAAGCAGAGTTGCCTTCATGTGGAGGGTGAGGTATCATATATTTGCATATGTATGTAATGGACTCATCTGTTTTTTATTATTATGTAGGATGCATTGGCGTATCTGTGTGCAGGGTGTGTGGTGCATCCATATATTTATACTCACCTCTCCTGAGCACCGCGTCTGCACTGCAGCAGCAGCAGCAGCAGAAATCACCCAGAAAATGGTGGAGTGGCCATTTTACCAGTGATTTAAGCATGTACAATAGAGAAGTCCACGGGAACATGTACAGTAGACTCGGCACAATGCTAGAGTCTACTGTGACGCAGAGAGAAGGGGGCCCGCACGAAGCCTGCAGTGTGCTGGGGAAATTCTGTGTTGTCTAGATTAACCCCTCCCTCTTACACACACACCTGCGATGGGCCAATACATTGATTATGATCAACTTATATTTTGTGCATCACTGTTCTGAGAGACATGTGATGGATCAGCAGCTGGAAGGAATTTTGATCCTTGTAGTGCCATATTGGAGGATCCTGATCTTTCTCCAGGAAAGTTGGCTCTCAATTTAGAAACACAATGTATGACCCAAATTGGGGCTATTATTATGTAGTGTAGAACTACCTAAGCAGAAGCGTCTTAACACCGTGGGTGACTTATCATATATCTGCAAATGTGTGTCGACTAAGGGGTCTATTTACTAACATGGCATTTTTCGTGAAGAAAAAAAACCCTCCTCCTTCGACTGCTACCGCTGCAAAGCAGGAGGCAGCTACCGCGATAGTTACTATTGCAACTCCTCCCGAAGGTGGTGATCGTTAAATCACCTCTTCGGCGGTGAGAGCTCAGGAACACCGTGCATCCCTGTGATTCCAATCAACACAGCAGCAGCTCCGAGGTGTTTCTTTTCTTTTAAACAGCTTGATTGACACGACACAACAGATACTTCCTGGATGTTGATGCTTTTTTTCAGGCAGAGGACGAGCTAACAGCAGCCCTGGGACGTGTAGTGCCAGGGGAGCAGACTGGATGCAGTAAGCAATTATAAATGCTTGATAACTACTGAAGCACTTAACGCTGCCATAGGAGCCTGTGGCAGCACAATAGGGCACTGGAGATTTAACACTGGAGGTAGCTTAGTCCAGAAAATTCATTAGTACATATTGAGAAGCGGTATGTACTTGGATTTTCTGTGCCTCTGAGCTCTTGGAGCCCTTAACATCAGTAAGTAAATAGACCACTTAATCCTTTGTATTTTATTACTATGTATGATGCAGGGGCAGATCTAGACTCTTGCTTTAGGGGGGGCGGTGTGTGTACGTGCAGTGGTGGCAAGGATTGACACCACGTCGGCAATCCGTCCATCATCTTGGATCCCAATGGGGGCCCTGGGAGTGAGGTACGTGTCGCCTGGGTCCTCAGACTTCTCATTAATCCGGTTTTAGTCACCTGTAGGAGGGGGACCATGTGTGTCATATCAGGGACGGTTTTAGACCAATTAGAGCCAGGGTGAAAATTAATTTTGGTGCCCCACTTAAAAGGACAAAAAAAAAATCGATACTGTTTTTGTGTGTACTGAATAAAAATTCACCTTACCTATATGGTGGTTTCTCGGCAATGGGGAACCTCTGAAGAAATTGATCCTCTGTGGGCAGACAGTGTCCTCAATCAGTAGCCACTATCCACATTGAAGATCACATGGCCCGGAAGATGCCTGTTTGTGTAGGAATAAAACCAATGTCGTCATCATCATACAACAGAAGTTCAACCAGAAATATGCCACCTGTGTCCCCTCCAGCCTCTTGCCCCGTGTCCCCTCCAGCCACCTGTCATTCCAGCTTCCAGCCCTCTGTGTCCACTCCAGTCCCATCATTTCAGCCTCCAGTCCTCTGTGTACCCTCCAGCCCCCCATCATCCAGCCTCCAACCCCTTGTCATTCCAGCCTCCAGTCCCCTGTGTCCCCTCCAGCCCCTCATCATTCCAGCCTTCAGCCCTTTGTAGCCCCTCCAATCCCATCATTTTAGCCTCCAGTCCTCTGTGTACCCTCCAGCCTCCAACCCCTTGTCATTCCAGCCTACAGTCCCGTGTCCCCTCCAGTCCCTGATCATTCTCCAGCCTTCAGCCCTCTTTGTCCCCTCCAGCCAGCTGTCATTCCAGCCTCCTGGCCCCTCCTCATTCCAGCCTTCAGCCCTCTGTGTCCCTTCCAGCCACATGTCATTCCAGCCTTTTGTCCCCTCCAGCCCCACATCATTCCAGACTGCAGCCCCATCATTCCAGCTTCCACCTCTCTGTGTCCCATCATTCCAGCCTCAAGTCGTCTGTGTACCCTCCAGCCCCCCATCATTCCAGCCATCAGCCCCTCATAATTCCAGCCTTCAGCCCTGTCACCTCCAGCCACCTGTCATTCCAGCATCCTGTACCCTCCAGCCCCTCATCATTCCAGCCTTCAGCCCTGTGTCCCCTCCAGCCACCTGTCATTCCAGCCTCCTGTCCCCTCCAGCCCCTCAGCCTTCAGCCCTCTGTGTCCCCTCCAGCCACCTGTCATTCCAGCCTCCTGTCCCCTCCAGCCCCTCATAATTCCAGCCTTCAGCCCTCTGTGTCCCCTCCAGCCACCTGTCATTCCAGACTCCTGTCCCCTCCAGCCCCTCATAATTCCAGCCTTCAGCCCTCTGTGTCCCCTCCAGCCCCTCATCATTCCATCCTTCAGCCCTCTGTGTCCCCTCCAGCCACCTGTCATTCCTGCCTCCTGTCCCCTCCAGCCCCTCGCCATTCCAGCCTTCAGCCCTCTGGGTCCCCTCCAGCCCCCTGTCATTTCAGGCTTCAGCCCTCTGTGTCCCCTCCAGCCCCCTGTCATTTCAGCCTTCTGCCACCTGTGTCTCCTCCAGCCACCTGTCATTGCAGCCTCCAGCCCCCTGAGTAACCTCAACAACCAACTCGCTCCCCAGCCCCCTCCACCTTGACACATAGCTTGTGTCCCTGTAGAGAGTCGGTTGGGTCAAGGGGGTGTGGCCTAATTGTGGGAGGCGTGGCCACACCCCATTATGGAGAAAAAATTTTTTTTTGCAGTTGTGTGTGACGGGGGGCGATCCCCAAGGATCCGCCACTGGTATGATGCATGCCTCTCTTGCTGACCCATTGCAGTGTGCTGGGGGAATTAGTGTTTCATTTTTTTCATGTCTAAATTGTGCACCTTACCTCTGCACAATCCCATAAAATGGGAACACGTTCCTGCGCCCATGCATAACTGTGCCTCTTATACCTGCTTGCCAAGGCCAGATAAACAATGGGGCGGATATAGCTACAGCTGCAGGCCTCCACATAAAATAGAATTCGCTAGAAAGATGTTGGGCTAATGTTTAAATTAAATAAAAAAAATATGTAAAACCTTGACATGACTGAAATTAGAACCAAGACGCCAATAATTAATTCAAAATATAATTTATAAAAAACACATAATATCAATAACAGTATAAAACATGTAATCATGCGTATGATAAATATATAAATATATGAAGACCACTCCAGAAATCCTTAAATAGCTGTATAAATAAACACAGCACTAGGGGGGTCATTCAGACCCACTCGGAAGCGGCAGTACGCTCGCAAGTGGGTCGATGGTCCCCACTGCGCATGCGCACGACGGCGGGAGCTCCGTCGTGCGCATGCGCGAGACCCGGACTGCGACAGCCAAGCTGTCGCTCCGGGTCTCGCACCAAAGGGGGCGTGCTGTCGATGGTGACTGACAGCACGCCCCCTTTGGTGGGCGTGCCGGTGGCGTGGCGGCCAGACGGAGGCGTTCCCATGGGAACGCCTACCGTCTGAAGCCGGCCCCACTGACATCACTAGTGATGTCAGTGGGAGTGATTTTGGCTCTGATAGAGCCAAAATCACTCCAGGGCTTGTGGCTGGGAAACCCGACCGCAGGGTTTCCCTCGCAAGTCCGATGGTCGCGATGGTCAAGACCCACGCGACCATCTTTTTGGACGCTCGTATATGCTGTGGGTGGTCACCCACAGCTATACGAGCGTCCAGGAGGACGCTCCATTTTAATGGAGGAGGGCCCTGATTCAGAGCGAGCGCTCTGGTCAGAGCGAGCGGCTCTGAATCAGGGCCTAAGTCCGCAGTATAAAGGATTTCCTCACAAGGTATCAGATTAAGGTATTGTAACAAAGTCATGTAACTCTCACCGCACTTGTGTATGAGGTCCTTTTTTAGAATCTCATAAATCAGACCTCTCAGGATGTGATAATGGGAGACTCGCTATCACTAGCGGTATTGAACATGCATAAGGTGGGGAGTCCCGGCTTGAACAAGCAACCCAACGATCCTGGCTTATGTAGCTTTTGAAGGCGAAAATTTAGTCAGCCCGTGACCGCCTCAGCCGCCTCTGCGATCCAGGTATTTGGGATTTTGTCTCCACTTGTAAGTGGCGGTCACGGGCTGACTGAATTTTCGCCTTCAAAAGCCACATAATACCTTTTTTTTTCTACTTGAGCCTGGCTCCAGGCCGCTCGCTAAGCTGTGGGTGACCACCCACAGCTTTTGCGAGCGGCCATGTGATGGTGGGCTTGCGGCGAGACCCTTGTGGTAGGGTTTCGTTCCCGCAAGTCCCAGTGAGCTTCCTGCTCTAATAGAGCAGGAAGCTCACTACTAACATCACTTGTGATGTCAGTAGGGCCGCCCCCAAACGGCAGGCGTTCCTCCGTTTGGCCAGCCACCCCGCCTACAAAACGGGGCAAGCTGTCAATCAACATCGACAGCCGCCCTGTCTTGTAGTGAGTCCCGCAGTGAGTGATTGCGAGCGGGTCTGAATCAGGCCCTTAGTGCTGTGTTTATTTAGACAGCTATTTAAGGATTTCTGGAGTGGTCTTCATATATTTATATATTTATCATATGCATGATTACATGTTTTATACTGTTATTGATATTATGTGTTTTTTATAAATTATATTTTGAATTGATTATCAGCGTTTTGGTTCTAACTTCTGTCATGTCAAGGTTTTATATATTTTTTGGATTTCATTTAAACATTGGCCCAACATCATTCTAGCGAATTCTATTGTATTTACAACTATCCTAGGATAGTTTGTTTTTTAGTAGGTTCACACAAACCTACAGTTGTATGCTGCTATCTGTTATATTTATTTAGTCCACAGAATTTCAATTAGCGCCCAGCTTTAATTGTGTTGTGGTTGGCTCCACATAAAATAGGCCCATCATCATGGCAACATGATGATGACCATCTGTCTAGCTGGCCACACAGATGGCCACAAATAAGTATTGTTTTTCTAGTTTTCTCACAAAGTTATGCAATTTTTCAAATGTATGTATTTAAGGAGACATTGGGGCTGATAGTGTAGGGGGGATCCATTCCCACCTACGCTGGCCACACCCATACAGTACTTGTCACAGCTCCTCCTCTTCTCAGTATAGGCTTGGTGCCATAGTCTAATGCCTATGTGCAGATCTCAGGGTAAATGGCGACTGTGTCTTATTCCCGGGACATCTCTTGTGTGCATATGCAAATCACCGGGAAAATTGCCCGCTGCGCCATTTTCCCTGTGATTTTTACTGCTACCATTATAGATACGCCATAGTTGGTAGGTAAGACAGACTTTTTTAGGGATCCTCTTTCTGTATGGTACTTTGGGCCTGATTCAGAGTTGCTCGCTGTTTGTGAGCGCTCTCTCTGAAACATGGCAGTTTTTGGGGGGGTTTCGGCCCCCAGGCCGCTCGCAAAGCTGTGGGTGACCACCCAGAGCTAGTGCGAGCGGCCAGGTGATGGTCGCAATTATCGCGACCATCGGGCTTGCGTCAAGTACCTGTGGTAGGGTCTCGGCTCCTGCAAGGCCGACTGGACTTCCTGCTCTAATAGAGCAGGAAGTCCACTACTGACATCACTAGGGATGTCAGTAGGGCCGCCCACAAACGGCAGGCATCCCTAAGGGAACACCTGCGTTTGTGCAGCCACCCCCCCTTACCTACCTACAAAATGGGGCGAGCTGTCAATCATCATCAACAGCCGCCCCGTCTTGTAGTGAGCCCCGGAGCGACGGAGCTGCCGTTGCTGCTGGGGCTCGTGCACGTGCAGTGGGGGAACATCAACCGGCTTGCGAGCACTGTACGCTCGCGAGCAGGTCTGAATCAGGCCCTTTATCCTCGTGACAGAGTACTTTCCGTTTTCAATGCATTCTGTAAGGTGGGATGCAGCAATGTGAGAAATGGGGTCAAGCCCCCGAAAATACCGTATTCAGGGGTTTGACCTTTTTGCATTTCTCATATGCACCATGCCTCGGAATGCGATGCAGCTGGTAATGTCATCTTCTGATGGCATTACCCTATAGAAGCCTAGGGGCTACTATTTGGAGAGTGCTGTGAGAGGGATCCATGCAGCGCGTGTATCATTGTGCACATGTACAGAATGACACCAGAGGTACTTCTGGGTCTGGAGGGGCCCCGTGTTGGCAGAACAGAAAATTGGGGCTATCCATCTCATATGTATGGGCCCCATAACCCTAATCACTAACCCTTCCTCTAATGTCTAACCCTAAACCTCCCCACAGCCTAAATCTAACCTCCTCCTAGTGCCTAACCATAACTCTAACATCTGCAACCTAACGCTAACCTCCTCCTAGTGCCTAACCCTAATGTCCGCAGACTAGCCATAACCTCCTCCTAGTGTTTAATCCTAATGTCCAGCCTAACCCTAACCTCCTCCTAGTGCCTAACCCTAATGTCCGCAGACTATCCCTAACCTCCTCCTAGTGTCTAATACTCAGCCTAACCCTAGCCTTCTCCTAGTGTCTAATCCTAATGTCCGCAGCCTAACCCTAACCTCCTCCTAGTGCCTAATCCTAATGTCCACAGACTAGCCCTAACCTCATCCTAGTGCCTAACCCTGGGCTGTAGTTAATAGACCGTTGGACGCAATACCGCCGGTCTAAATCCTGACACTACCTGCCCAACACGTGACTTAAGATAGGTGTTGAAATACCAACACCTATCTTAATCCCGGCGCTGGAAGACCTACCCCCGCCATCCCAATCGCTGTGTGTTGGGTAAGTATAACACGTAGCCCGGGGATGAGGGGTAAGGTTTAGGGACCCCTCAGGGGGACTTAGGGTTAGGCACCCCCCCCGGGGAAGGTTAGGGTTAGGCTAGGGGAAAGGGGGTTAGGGTCAGGCACAACCAAGGGGAGGTTCACATGTTGACATTCTGACAATGGTGACATGTCTCCAGTCGACATTATTACAATATTGACATCATAACTGATGATATTGTGGTGTCGACATTATGAATGTCAACATTGTAAATGTCAACCTATTAACTACATCCCATCCTGATATCTTTCTTTCGATTACATTTTTGGTGGAACCAAGAAAGCCCCATCTCAATACAGTGGCAGTACAACCCCCACACACTCACATTATAAAATAGCACAGCTCACAACCCTTTTGTACTGCAACAAATTCAGCAGGAATTGCATTATTGATCCATCCCCCTTGTGGATAAGACAGCTGCGGAATAACAGGAGGAGTGTCAAGTTAATTGAAGCTCAGCACAAACCTATATGAGGCCGTGGTGTCCTGCAGCAGATGGAACTCTACAATCTTTTGGCAAGGTCACATCCTACAGGAATGACGAAAACACACACAGCCCCTCTTGTACAATGAGAATCATTAAAGACAGGTCTCATAGGCTTCCGCAATAATTGACTCTCAGCCAAGCCCTTATGTTGCTGTGTGACATAAAACTACACCTTAACATTCTTAAGCCCTAAGGATATGACCAACTTCACATTCTGCTTCTTTCTTAATTGCTCCTCATACTCCCTCAAAGTAAAGCTTGTAAACTTCGTAAACATCTCATGAACCAAGTGCATATACTTGATGACAATTTGTCATCAGAATAAGAATCAAAGTAACATGCAGTGAACACCAACATGCCTCCTATCCAATTATTACAATTCAAATCCTTCTTCAACTCATCAGTAAGGGATAAAGATCTGCAATGTTTCCCCTTACAAATGTTCGGCCCTCCGGCTGCAGAAGAAGGAAAGAAAAATACCTTTCTACAGCAGCGCACACTCACATCAGAAGGCTGTGGGCCTATTCTGATGGTGTGCCTGGAGCTGTAGCTCCATCAGCCCCATTATTAATCCGGCCATACTGGTTGCATAAACTATGATAAATAAAAAAATCCAATAGAAAGAATGGCAAGACCTATTGGAATTGGCAGCACTTTATTTAAGAGTAGTCAACATTTCAGTGCTGTGATGCAGACCTGTGTCTAGATTCCCTATGTACAAGCCTGGAGTTTAATTACAGCCTGTGTGTCCCTTTTTAATAGAGTACTGTATCTACTTGACAAAGAATGGACCAACTTGCAATAACACACACTGCAATTAAAGATGCCCTAAACCAAGCCAGTTGTTACAGGATTATGATTCTTCATGAGCTGTGCACTTAACAGTATAGATACTTTATATTCTAGTGACTTCTTAGGTGAGCTTACGGTCAGGGCCGGTGCAAAGTTTCTCGGCACTCTAGGCAAACTTCTGCCTACACCCCCCCCCCCCCCACAGAAATATGTGGATGTGGCATCTTAAAAGTTCCAAAGCCACCGCTGTCAAATAAACACCCCCTCAAATAAAAAAAAAGGTAAAAAACATTATACGCAACATTTGCGGGTATATCCAGGCAAGCTCTAGTGTAGTCAGGGGGCACAGACTAGATAGATAGATAGATAGATAGATAGATAGATAGATAGATAGATAGATAGATAGATAGATAGATAGATAGATAGATAGGTGGATAGATAGATAAACAGGGCACTGTGCATATGTTCTAATGGTTACCACCAAAGAACACAGTTTAGAATTGTATGGCGATCCATGCAACTCCAATAGGCATTCCTGGGAGGTGACTGTCATCGGTGGGCGCGTTGATGTATACATATACAGGTGGACATTCTGAGCAACCATAGGGTCACTACAAAAGTCCAACAGTGCGGCCTATATCAGTTTGAAAGTGAGACTTGTGCGGCACAACGGCGAATTAGAGCCGCAGCAGGTAGGCGGCGATATAGATAGAACACACGTTAATATATATATATATATATATATATATATAAATAAAAGGCAGCAGGTGTGGCATTCCAGACAATGATACCAAAGTAGGGCAGCGTTATTGAAGTCAACGTTTCAATGTGGAAAATGTGATTAAAGCATTGAATAGTAGTCTTCAATAACGTTCCCCTACTCTGGTATCATTGTCTGGAGTGCCACACCTGTTGCCTTTTGTATTCTACATTCGTGGAGGCACCCACGAGTTTGGAGGTGACAAGGAGTGCCGGACCCCTATATGTATGTATGTATGTGTGTATATATATATATATATATATATATATATATATACAGTCAGGTCCATAAATATTGGGACATTGACAGAATTTTCATATTTTTTCGTCTATTCACCACCACAATGGCTTTGAAATGAAACAAACAAGATGTGATTTAACTGCAGACTTTCAGATTTAATTTGAGGGTAATTACATCCAAATCAGGTGAACGGTGTAGGAATTACAACGGTTTCTATATGTGCCTCCCACTTTTTAAGGGGCCCAAAGTAATGGGACAAACTAAACAATCCTAAATCTAACTTTCACTTTTTAATACTTTGTTGCAAATCCTTTGCAGGCAATTACAGCCTGAAGTCTGGAACGCATAGACATCACCAGACGCTGGGTTTCATCCCTGGTGATGCTCTGCCAGGCCTCTACTGCAAATGTCTTCAGTTCCTGCTTGTTCTTGGGACATTTTCCCTTCAGTTTTGTCTTCATCAAGTGAAATGCATGCTCAATCGGATTCAGGTCAGGGGATTGACTTGGCCATTGCATAACATTCCACTTTTTAGCCTTAAAAAACTCTTTGGTTGCTTTTGCAGTATGCTTTGGGTCATTGTTCATCTGCACTGTGAAGCGCTGTCCAATGAGTTCTGAAGCATTTGACTGAATATGAGCATATAATATTGCCCGAAACACTTCAGAATTCATTCTGCTGCTTTTGTCAGCAGTCACATCATCAATAAATATAAGGGAACCAGTTCCATTGGCAGCCATACATGCCCACGCCATGACACTACCACCACCATGCTTCACTGATGAGGTGGTATGTTTTGGATCATGAGCAGTTCCTTTCCTTCTCTTCTCTTCCAATCACTCTGGTACAGGTTGATCTTTGTCTCATCTGTCCATAGGATGTTGTTCCAGAACTGTAATGGCTTTTTTAGATGTTGTTTGGCAAACTGTAATCTGGTCTTCCTGTTTTTGTGGCTCACCAATAGTTTGCATCTTGTGGTGAACCCTCTATATTCACACTTGTGAAGTCTTCTCTTGATTGTTGACTTTGGCCCTCATTCAGAGCCGTACGCTCTGAGCAGAGCGCACGCTCTGAATGAGGGCCGGGCTCCATTTTCATGGAGCGTCCTCCTGGACGCTCGTATAGCTGTGGGTCACCACCCACAGGCTATACGAGCGTGCTTTGTGATGGCCGCGATGGTCGAGACCATCGCGACCATCGAATTTGCGAGCCGGAGCCTGCGGTTGAGGTTTTCAACCGCAAGCTCCGGAGTGATTTTGGCTCTATCAGAGCCAAAATCACTCCCACTGACATCACTAGTGATGTCAGTGGGCCGGCTTCTGACGGGAGGCGTTCCCGTGGGAACGCCCCCGTCAGGGAGGCACGCCCCCGGCACGCCCACCAAAGGGGGCGTGCTGTCAATCAACATTGACAGCACGCCCCCTTTGATCGGACACAACGAGCGAAGGACTTTCCTTCGCTCGTCGCGTCTGGCGCATGCGCACGACGGTGCTCCCTCCGTCGTGCGCATGCTCAGTGCATAACATCGACCCACTTGCGAGCGGACAGCCGCTCGCGAGTGGGGCTGAATCAGGCCCTTTGACACATATACATCTACCTCCTGGAGAGTGTTCTTGATTTGGCCAACTGTTGTGAAGGGGTTTTTCTATAACAGGGAAATAATTATTTTGTCATCCACCACAGTTGTTTTCCGTGGTCTTCCGGGTCTTTTGGTGTTGCTGAGCTCTTCGGTGCATTCTTTCTTTTTAAGAATGATCCAAACAGTTGATTTGGCCACACCTAATGTTTTTGCTATCTCTCTGATGGGTTTGTTTTGATATTTCAGCCTAATGATGGCATGCTTCACTGATAGTGACAGCTCTTTGGATCTCATATTGAGAGTTGACAGCAACTGATTCCAATTGCAAATGTCACACCTAGAATCAACTCCAGACCTTTTACTTGCTTAATTGATAATGAAATAACGAGGGAATAGCCCACACCTGTCCATGAAATAGCTTTTGAGTTGATAGTCCCATTACTTTTGGCCCCTTAAAAAGTGGGAGGCACATATTGAAACCGTTGTAATTCCTACACCGTTCACCCGATTTGGATGTAATTACCCTCAAATTAAATTTGAAAGTCTGCAGTTAAAGCACATCTTGTTTGTTTCATTTCAAAACCATTGTGGTGGTGAATAGAGGCCAAAATCTGAAAATTCTGTCAATGTCCCAATATTTATGGACCTGACTGTATATATATACGATAGTCTAGGCACCTGGCGCTTCCTGTTTTTTTAAAGCGTCAAAGAGTGTTCCAATGTGTCCATTTAAAGAAAGTTCATAAAGAACAGCACACTTCTCTATATATGAGATGGCTGCTTTTTTCTCAGGGTGCTGGTTTGAGCAAAACAGCAAGGTAAATCTGAAAAGATGGAAGACAGGAAAAGGCGCCTAATAGTGTAATATATTTAGTGACAAGATGGAGAACATACAACAGGTAACTCTTATATGCTTACCAGAGATTCTCTTGATAGTAATCGGTGGATATATTCCAGATGGGTGTTCCAATATTACCAAAGTGAACTAGTGCAAAAAAATATATATATAAAAAACCAGTGATGTACCTATGGTATTTCTAACCAATTAGTGTATTGCCCTTTTCCTAGAGGGTATTGGTAGGATAAAACATCATACTAGGATTATAGGATTATAAAAAGTAAGTTGGGGGACAATGGGGTAAAATCAATGGGAATCTACATAAAAAAAGGAATAAATACCAGCAAGTATATAAAAGATGGATATACAGAGGTGTAAATAGCTAAAAAAAAGTTTCTTTAAAAAAAATTCATAAGACTTAGCTGAGTAAAAAAGTCCAATAAAGTGCTAGTGCAGACACTTAATAAAGAAGTCCGTTCTTAATCCATATATTGGTGGGTGGAGGAGGTCCTCTCCTATAGTGCTGGTGGGGGGAGCCGGGCGCCCGGCAAATGGAGCTTCCCTGCGGCGAGGGGGGGGGACCAATCAGGGCTCAGCACAAGCTCCTCTGACCACGGAGTCTCTCACTAGAGCAGCAGCAGGAACTGGAGGGATGGACATCGGAAGCCCACCATCATATGATGGCTGTGCTTCCACCATTGAATCTTTCGATGCGATGATAACTAACCATTGCATCAAAATCATTCAATGGTAAAAACTATTCATATGAATAGTAAAGGGGCGGGGTTAGGGGAGGGGCTTAGACACAAAGCTAATTAAAAAAAAAAAACCCAGGCAAGGCTGACTGGGGACGAGGAGGAGAATGAGAAACACTGTCACTGCCATGCTGCTGCTGTGGGCACTTAAAGCAACAAGAAAGTGAAGTGTAAACACATTATTAAATATACTTATAGTTATAACACACAGAAAAGGAACCTCTTACAGCACCAGCAGAGAAATCACTCCCCATCTCTGCTGTGAAAACATTGTTAACTGTCACTCTGTGTGAGCCAGGAAGGTTATCAGAGGCAGAGACACAGCACACAGCAGCCAGGGGAGCAGTGTCAGACTGGGGCATAAAGGGCCCACTGTGGGAATGCAGTGGTATGGCCCATGCTAAAGGGGTGTAACCAGTCACCAGAGGAGGTATGGTCAGCCACTACTGGGACTTGGCTAACCATTAGAGAGTGCATGGTGTGGGCCCCTTTATAAAAATATACTATATATTGAATTCTGTTTGTGACAATGTACCAGATTGATAACAACAATGCATTGCAGTGAATACACCATAATCTTGGGAATTCAATATAATGTAACATATGAACTAGCTGAAACCTGACCCCTAGAGGAGGGGGTTGGGCCCTCAGGCAGTGGGGCCCACTGGGGATTTCACCTGTACCCCTGTGCGCCAGTCCAACCCTGCATGGGAGGCATAGCTTTTAGTATTTAAAGAAAATAAGCCACCATCGAAACACCATTGAATGATTACCATTTGATGGCAGCAAACATCGGAATGTTGCCATCGAATGGTAAAAACACTGACATCGGAAGAAAAACGTTGATGGTCGGCAAACATCGACCATCGATGTCCATCCCTAACTGGAAGTCAGGAGAGGACGCTGCTGCTGCTGCTCTGTATATACAGCACCGGGCAGGCTGGACACGGGGTCGGCAGGCTGTCAGCTACTTGACAGCTGCTTCCGGAGTCCACCTTCAGGGCGCCCTCTGGCAACTAAGGTGCCTGGAGAGTTGGCTCTCAATTTAGAAACACATGAATGTATGACCAAAGGTGGGGCTATTATTATGTAGTGTGGGAGCACCTGAGCAGAGGCGCCTTGGAGCGCTGTGTGGCTAATCAAGCATTTGCAAATGTGTGTAACTGGTGACCTGATTCACTACCGTACACAACTGCGATTACGCACACAAACGCCCAATTGTTGCATACTGCGCATGTGTATGCATCTCAGTGTACGTGCATGAACTAGCCATTGCGATTGGGACTGTGATCGCAATGACTACGCAGACCCATCGCAAAGTGATTGACAGGAAGTGCCATTTGTGGGTAGTGACGGGGGGTTGGTCGGCCGAACGTAGGACGTAGGAGTGCCAATGCATTCCAGCGCCGTTGCAGGGGTGTGCATTAATTATCCACTGCAATGGCCTATGCAGCCTGAGGCCTGATAGCGTGCGTGGAAGTTAGCAATTTCTGAGTCAAGCCAGGGCTTGTGCAAGTGAGCGTGAGGCTGCGATGGTTTCACAGTCTTGCTAAACCTTATGGATGTGTGTAAGGTAAAGTGGACATTCTTGTGTTATGCTGCGAGGGGATTGCGATCACAATGGGTTAGCATACTGCGTGTGTAATCGCTATTGCATTCGCAGTTGCGTATGGTAGTGAATCAGCCCTAGAGTCCTGTTGCTATTAAGTAGGGTGCATGTTTCTTTTTATGGCCCATTGCCGGGTGCTGGCGGGTTTTGTGTCTTGTTTTTTCTTGTCTATATTAACCCATCCCCTATATGCAGCTGTGAATTGATTATGAGCAACTTCCATTCTGAGTATCACTGAAGCAGGAGTACAAGAAGTCTGATGTGCTTCACATTCATTCTGTTCAGAACTGGCCTGGGGCACATGGGAAAGGTGCAGAAAATGAGCTAGTGTGGCCCCCTCCTCCTAAAGCCAACCAGACTGCACTGGAACCCTGCACTGTTGGAGCATACTTGCCTACTTTAATCAACTTCTCTAAGGGAGGAGCTGGATTGAAGATGCAGCTGGCAGCTTTGGGGGGAGGGCCGAGCTCTCCATGTCATTATGCCCCTCCCCCATTGCTGCAAATTCTGCCAGTCTTGTGGAGGTGCAGGAAACTACCCGAAAAATCAGGAGTTTCCCGCAACTTCCAGAACAGTAGGCAAGTTTGTGTTGGCGAGGAGTGCGCTCATCTGTTGCGTCCTATTTCCTTTTAGTGATGCCGGCCAGGCACCTTTACTAAGGTGGCCGCTGGGCTAATTACTATACATGCATGGCCACGCCATCATTACTGTTGGATCTGTTTACTAAGCCTTGGATGGAGATAATGTGAACAGAGATAAAGTACCAGCCAATCAGCTCCTAACTGCCATGTCACAGTCTGTGTTTGAAAATTGACAGGAGCTGGTTGGCTGGTACTTTGTCTCCATTCACTTTATCTCCATCTAAAGCTTAGTAAATAAACCCCTGAGTTAAGTGTCGTAGTGCTGCTCCTTTGGGGTGTGAGTACCTTTTACCGATATTACCACTAATACCGCCACCGCTGCATAGTCACAACACTGCTGTGTATGTTACTGCTGTTCCTCAATAAACCTGTAAGCCTGTCTGGCCTAAACTCCATTTCACAATTCCACCGGTGCCTATTGCTAACCTCCTAGGTTCTATACTAATAGGACATATCATTCAACATGCACTTGTGATATGGTAGATGCCAGATAATTGTAATAGGTAAAATATTGCTATGCATTCCTGGGCTTGGATGCGTTCAGATGGCGTTACCCTATAGAACCTATTAGCTTCCATTCGGAGATTGCTGTAAGAGGGATCCCTTCCAGCACCCCAAACCCCCCCCCTCCCATAGGGGGGTCAGCGAGTGAGAGAGCAAACTCCATCTGTAGATGCTGAATGCTCCTGCAGTCAAGCTCCGAAAATATTGTATTGTTGGAGCTTGATGAATTACTAGTGTATGGGGACAGCGGGCCATTTAGGGAGATGTGATATCTCCTGCATTACCTTTTTGATGAATGGCCAGAAAACTTAATTTCTACAATAGCAGGTGAGAATGTTCATTTTCAACTCCTTCTGTAGAAATTAAGTGATAAATGATAATGAATAGAGCCCATAATAATTTTTAAATAATCAAAAACTCCATGAAAGAGAACAGAATTTAATACTGATCAGCAAAATGTTATATACTGTTCCGTAAAATATTTGCCTTATTCCTCATTTGGCCGTGAAAGTTTCCATGTTTCGCCAGAAGTATTTGGCATTAAGTATTCCATGTCGTTCCCCAGCCACATCACACTGCAGAATTAATTGGCTGTCGTCATTTCAGCTCTACTAGAATATAGTGGGCAATGGCATTATGTGGCATGGTGAGCAAAGCAGAGCTCCAAGATTATTTTGCTGGAACCTTGCACATCTGGAAAACTGCCGTCCTACTGCCAAACGCGATTTGTGCAACACTTTAAAGCAAATTCGCTCATATGTTGATGAGACTAAAAATGATAACTGTGTAAGAAGTGACTGACATCTAAATATTAATGAGCTGATCCAGATTTCAATATATGCCCATTTGCAGAGTGGATCTGATATAAATTCACACAGCACATGCAAGTACGGGCGATGCAAAGTCATACTCATTTATGCTTCATGTACACTTTTGAGTGAAGAGGCAAAACTGCGCAAGAGAGAAAGGTAAGTAGGAGATATCTGTGATACTAGTGTATGGGGACAGCGGGCCATTCCGCAAGAGAAAGGTAAGCAGGAGAGATCTGTGACACTAGTGTATGGGGACAGCGGATCATTCCGCAAGAGGAAGGTAAGCAGGAGATATCTGTGATACTAGTGTATGGGGACAGCAGGCCATTCCGCAAGAGAAAGGTAAGTAGGAGATATCTGTGATACTAGTGTATGGGGACAGCGGTCCATTCCGCAAGAGAAAGGTAAGCAGGAGATATCTGTGACACTAGTGTATGGGGACAGCAGATCATTCCGCAAGAGGAAGGTAAGCAGGAGATATCTGTGATACTAGTGTATGGGGACAGCAGATCATTCTGCAAGAGGAAGGTAAGCAGGAGATATCTGTGACACTAGTGTATGGGGACAGCCGGCCATTCCGCAAGAGGAAGGTAAGCGGGAGATATCTGTGACACTAGTGTATGGGGACAATGGGCCATTCCGCAAGAGGAAGGTAAGTAGGAGATATCTGTGATACTAGTGTATGGGGACAGCGGGCCATTCCGTTTGAGAAAGGTAAGTAGGAGATATCTGTGACACTTGTGTATGGGGATAATGGGTCATTCCGCAAGAGGAAGGTAAGCAGGAGATGTCTGTGATACTAGTGTATGGGGACAGCGGGCCATTCTGCAAGAGGAAGGTAAGCAGGAGATATCTGTGACACTAGTGTATGGGGACAACGGGCCATTCCGCAAGAGGAAGGTAAGTAGGAGATGTCTGTGATACTAGTGTACTAGTGTCCTAAATGTTAAGGGTATTGTATGATCCTTAAGGGGTAGGTGCAGGAGTTAGCCTAGCTGCTCGGTAGTAGCTACCGTTCTATACACATCAGCAGGTGTACATGCTGTCTTTGTTGTAGGGACCGGCTCTCAGTGTGATTGCAGTGTTTAGTAATTAGGTTGGGTTACTGGAGCATTGTAATTGAGCCGCACTGGAAACTTGTGATTGTAAACTGAGAGATAATAGGTGAGTGGAGGGATCTAGAAATTTCTTCTATAGGTGAGTGGGAGCATCTAGAAATTTCTTCCATTGGTGAGTGGAGGCATCTAGAAATAACTTCCATAGGTGAGTGGAGGCATCTAGAAATTTCTTCCATAGGTAAGTGAGAGTATCTAGACTGTCTTTCACCAGTTTAAATCTTTATTGAAAAACTTAGGGTTCTCCCAGGATGGGGGCCAAGCAAACGGTGGAGATGTTAAATGATTTGCTGCTGTTGGAAGCGCCACTTGGGTCGGCACGACATATTATGCATATTAAGTACGGTGCTAATGCAACCAGGTATTGTGATTTATGGTTTAATATGACGAGGAAGAGTGTTAGGCCGTTTCCTAGAATTGGTAGTTTTTGATAAGGAGATATTGAATAATGTCCGAGCTCACATCTGTTTGGTGCGTTCTCGAGTGAAAAAGGTAAAATATTATGAATGTTTAAAACTGTGGCAGTATGAAGCGGATGCATAGTTTAAAAATGTGCAAGCGATGCAAACTAGCATTGCAAACGCAGTATCAGAAAGTACCCGCAGCGCTAAATTGCAATGCGTGCGAGCCGCGAAATAGCGAGCATGTGCAGCAAGGTGGCATTGTGGAAGGTATTGCCAGTGGTTCACGCACATCACCGCCACCTTATGTGGATGGGGGTGCAGGTACAGTTATTGAAAAAACCCATAAAAATTTATCAAGTAATTTGTACCCTATCTTAAGTAACCATATAAGAACATCTCTAAAAAGAGAGAGACCCAGAGCGAGAAACTAATGGCTGTCAGTATTCAAGATCTAGAAGGAATGACGGTAACATCACAGCCAGCAGACACACCTGTATCCACACCTGCACCTGAACAGTTACACATCCTCACTAATCCTACACCACCACAAACACAGCCCTACCCCACTTATCACACACAACCACAATTCCCATACTATCCTCTCCCTTAATATCCTTACCCATACCCACCACCTGTCCCTCCTGCTCAACCCCCACAACAATTCTTTCATCCACCCCGCTCACAAAAATGTTTTAACTGCAACCAAGTGGGACGCCTAAGTAAGTACTGCAAAGTGAAGAATGTAGGACTCCCAAACCAGACAGTACCTGTATACCCTCATAAGGGATATACACAGAATACAGGAAACCTCCAACAGGCACTAGCTCCAATTGTGGCCGTTAATGCTTTATTGGAGAGTGGGAGCCAATGCTAGGAGTCGGGTCATACCTGTGGTCTACAGATAGACAGGTACTAGGGAAAAAACGGTAATGGTAATTGATGTAACTGATACCCAATCTCTGTTCTGCTTTCTTCCCTGTGTCCTAACACCCTGACTGTCAGTATATTTTTGCTTTCACATAGGGGGAGGTGTACACTACACATGGACACGGGTGTCCCATGGGCTCATAGTCAACCCCAGTATTTTCTCCCAGGCCTTATACGACTGTTTACAATCTTTCCAACCTGCCAATGGATCTGTGCTCTGATACAATATGTGGACAACTTATTGTTATGCCCTGTTTCATTTATACCATGTTTAAATGATACTAAACTTTTGTGCTTCATCTCACACACAGGACACAAGGTTGCTAAGGACAAATTGCAGCCATGGCAGGCTAAGGTCAAGTACTTGGGAAACTGTCCAAACCCAGGGGCTGAGACACTACCTAGAGCAGTAGCTATTAATAACAGGGTTTAATTGTACAGAAGGTTGTATGATACGGTATCCCTAGAGTATAGGGATACTCATTTCACAGGTGTGGTCATCCAGAAGCATGTGTAAGTTGATGAGTAATAGTAGCACCAGGATCACCCCCAGGCCCCCTCTAAATCTGTCCCCTTTGAAATATTGTTTGGTAGACAACCTCATTTGAGTATAAGTCCGCAGGAAGATTCGAAAGGTAACAACGAGGTAACTGTAAAGTATCTTATATCAATGAGTAAGCAGTTAAAACAGCAGCAGCAGAAACTGAAATTGTTGTTACCTGATATGCCAGAAGTAAATTGTCAGGATGTCAAACCTGGAGAATTTGTTGTGATCCAAAATTTCTTACACTCAGGTTGTCCGGTAGATCGGTGGGAAGGTCCGTATCAGGTGTTGCTGAAGGTGGCCGAGAGAGATACCTGGGTCCATTCCACTCACTGTAGAAAGGTCAACCAACCGGTGGAGATACGGGGCGGAGTCGAGGCAGATAACGTGAACCTGTCGATTGCGAGCCTGTTCCGGGAGGGTTAAAAGGTGCGGTGAGATACCTGAGCTAAAGAAATGTGTAGATCAGTGCTTCCAGCAATGGAGTGGTCTGCTGTGGTCATCCTAGTTCTTCCAGAGTTTCTGTCGTGATGATCTGTTTGGGGATATCCAGTTTCTGTGATGGAGCACAGAGGACGGAGAGGGGAGCTGATAGTGATATCAATGAAGTGGAGTCGGGAGGAGGAGTACTATGCCATATCAGGGGAGTGTCTGACCAATCTTAGTACTGTAATTGTTATGTTATTTGGGAAGAATACTTCCAGAAATTATGACCCTTTAACAAGTTGAAATGCTTGGTATTCATAAAAACACACCATCACCATATCTTCACACGCAGTATGAACACAGAGGCAAACGAAATATGATACCTGGTGACGTGCATAAAGCCACTCGGTTAATTAGTGAGACAACTGGCTTTCAAGTTTTGGTAGCATTGGATCCCACCAGGATCGCTCGGGGAACATTACATTTTAGATATACTCAGGACCTTGCTAAATTGATAGATAATATCACCGAGATGTATGATGACACCTTCAGGTATACAGGTAGGGAATTGCAAGCGTACAAGAAAGAACTGGTGCAACACAGGCTAGTGTTAAATTATTTAACCGCTGTTACTGGAGGGTACTGCGTAACTTTGGCCACCCAATTTGGAGTGAAGTGTTGCATCTATGTCACCAATGATACCAGCGACCCCAAGGAGGTGATAGACCGGAAAATGATTGAAATTCTGCAGCTAAAATGGGAAATTCGGAAGAACCATAATGCTTCAGTGGCTGAAGTAGAGGAGAAGGTAGAGGAATGGGTTTCATGGTTGAACCCAGCGAAGTGGTTCTCAGGTCTAGGGGAGTGGGTCCAGGAAATGATCGCAAGCATAGGTAAACTCCTGATCCTTATACTGGTTGTCATCATAGTAATTGGCATATGTGTCAAGTGTGTTCCTAATGTGTTGAAGTGTGGAAAATGTAAAAATAAGGTAAATCGGAAGAGCGAAATTATGATGGTGGTTAGTAGTGCCCATATGAATACTGAGGTAAATGTAGAACTACATTACAACCCTGAACTAGGTAATACCATCATATAATGTATTATATTTAGACGTGCACAAAATGTATTATTAAAATGTTATTTTTAAAAACACCTCAAATAATGTAAGTCCCTATTCTCCCTCAAGACTGCCTTTATAGGATTGATGCATCCCCACATCATTCCCATGATCTCCCAAGATCCGCAGCATTCGTATAATGGTAGTTTTATGTCCCCTCCCAGAGACACATTATAGATGCATTGAAACCACCTTGTGCCATCCCATAAAAATAACGTTAAAATAATACCCCATATGCAAGCCTAAAATTAATTTTAAAATCAGAGTATGATAGCATGTTGTTTGCTATAAAAGGGTGGACTGTCGAAGCTGGTTTAGTGGCTGAGACAGAATCAGTGTAAAATTAGCTTGGAGTGATGCCATCTTGCAAATGGAAACCAGACTCCATCTTAAAAATAAGAATCTGCACGACGCCATTTTCTGAATGGCCGTCCAGCGCCATTTTAAGTTACAACTCACGAGCTAAGTACAGATGGCAATGTTTTTGGTAATCCTTTTAGAAGCCATGAAAGGCCCATTCTGGGGACAACTTGCATAGAAAAATACCAAAACAACTAGAAAAACAGCCTCCTGAGAAAAGTAATTAGAAAAGACAATACACCAGGAACTGTAGGTGTTTTTGCATGTAAAGGGAGAGACCCCACATGTGGACAGGTGTAGCTGTGGCAATTGTAATATGGCCCAGACACTTGAATTTGACTGAATGAACAATGGTAAGAAATCTGCTTGAAAAGAACTCACACAGGTATCATAATTAGGCAGAAGAAAGCTTTTAAACTCACTGTCAGACAGGATGGCACCCGCAATCGGCGGGGGGTCTCCACCCTGTTTGAGAGTGAAATTCACTGCCCATAACACATTGCATTGTAGTTTAAAAATGTTAGTAAGGAATGATATATATATATGTGTGTATATATATATATATATATATATATAATCCATCATAAATAGAATCACATGCATAAACACCGCACATTACGCACAGTTGCGCTGTTAACATGTTGCACATTAACGAATGCATAATACCCCATATGCGAACGCTGTTTATTAGCTTCGTGCATACGCATCTGCCCCAAGTTAACTTGTGTCTTTTCCCAAACCCCTAATACTTACACACTGCACATTCATGTAAAAGGTTCCATAGCTTCAAAGTATAAGATTCAAGTTGTATCCATTTATTACTAATGCTGTGAAATAAATGATTATTTGGTATCTAAGGTTTAGTACATGATAAGCAAACAGTGTTTGCTGTTGTACTGATCAACTCTTTCTCAACAGCTTTCCGGTATCATCAGTGAGAAGATCGCAACCTGCATTCTCAACTTATGAACAGTAGAGAGTTAAAACACTAAAATGTACTTTGTAAAATTAACAGCTTAGATTTGCATGCAGGGGGAATAGAGGAGACAATAGGCTATCGGAGGCTGACCTGTGTCCATTTGAATCAACCTGTTAAATATCCTGTAACAGATGCACCCGCACTGGGAACCAGGGCCGGAATGGGACTAAAAATAGGCCCTGGCATTTAAAGCACACAGGCCCACCTTATCTCAGCATCTGGCTCCTGGCACAGACTCCTCCCCTTACTATTCCTGACTCCTCTCACTTAGCTTATGCCATTACAAATATAATTAATATTAAAACATGCAAGTGTACTTCAATCTCTGTATTAAAAAACACATACAGAACTGAGAGCTCCCCCTGCAGGGGATTCAAACATGTGCCATAGTCAGACATTTGGGGCGGCATATAATAGAGATCGAGTTTGTCAGAGGTGCGGGATGCCGGCTGATCTCGATCGTTTTTTTAAAGTTGCAATAATTTACAAGGCAAACCTGAACTGGTTTTGTCTTGTAAATTATTGCAACTTTAAAAAACGATCGAGATCAATCAGCATCCCGCACCTCCGACAAACTCGGTCTCTATTACATGCCACCCTTGGTTGGTTCTGTTAGTTAAAGCTGGCACTTCATTGATGTAAGTCACACCTGTGAACCTGCTGGGTGACCTGGAAAATATCAAGTACCGGCGATATCGCAGATATTTCAGCGATATTATCGCATCTTTTCATGTAAAAATGGAGAAAACTTTTCGCCATTTTGAGAAATAGAGAAATATTAGCAAAATCTATTTTTGGGTAAAAATGTGGGGATTTCTTACAGAACCCTTTGGTTGGACAGCCCCCCTAATGATACTTTATCGGAAAAAAAAATTGTACGTTGCATACTTTGGCGAAAAATGACCGCTAAAAGGGTCTTTTTTTTTTTTAAATGTGTTTAACGTATTGGATCTGGTATTTCGGAGGGCCATAAAGAAGCGACAAGTGTTTTAAACATCGCAAGTGGCTGGCGCAGGTGTGTTTTTTAACCCTTTAACCCAGCCAAGTGCGATGTTTAAAACACTTGGTGCATCCTTATGGCCCTCTGAAATACCAGACCAAAAAATGCATTTTTCACGATAAAAAAATAAAAATTTTGACCGAAATTTCAGTGGTAGTTTTTCGCCAAAGTACGCAACTTACAAAATTTTTTTTTGCTAAAGTATCATTAGGGGGGCTGTCCAAAGGGTGTAAGAAATCCCCACATTTTTACCCAAACATAGGGATTTAGCACATTTTTTTCACCTGCCCTAGGCTGGAGAAATGTTTTCTCCAGTTTTTAGGTGGAAAACAGACGTTTTTTCGCCGTCCGTGGCAAAATCGGACGGCTAATTTCGTCTCTAAATGAATTCCCCCCTGTGTTGAGGACCGAGTTTGAGAACCACTGGTGGAGGTCAGACACAAAGAAAAGGGAAGGCATTTTCCCAATTGACCAAGCCCTAGCTTAGTTGTAGAGGATTAGATGGTGATCACTGTATGAATTGTTTAGAACAAAAACAGGAATGCTGAACACAGAGAAGGACACATCTGTGCACACCAAAGCAGAGCCGTAACTCCACATTCTGGTGCTTTGTGTACATAAAGAGAATTGGTGTCCCCATCCACAATTGAAGTAGGGAGAGACAGCGGCGTAGGGAGAGTGTGCACCGCAGGCGCGCGGCGGAAATATCTGGTGAGGTCTCACTGTGAAGTGGCATGATCACACAATAGTACCTCCAATTTTCAAATTATGCCACACAGTAGTGCCCCTTCATCACATTACACCCATACTTGCTAACTCTCCCTCATTGTCAGGGAGACTCCCTGAAACAGTAGTAATCTCCCTAAAGAGCCTAGTAATCTCCCTGATTGCACCTTACCCCCATTATGTAGCTGTTATATACTTGGGGGAAAAAAATAATCAGAGATATATACATTCAAATGGGATTATCAGTGCCATTACCCTGCATTGATCCCTATAGGATTTAGTCGGTATGGGGGATGCCGACAGTCTAAATACCGGTGCCGAAATCCCGACAGCATCGGGTTCCCAGTAATAGTATTCCTGCCACCGGCATCCCGAAGGTAAGTATCACCATTTAGGGGAGGGTTAGGGTGCAGGGTTAGGGTTAGCTAGCGGGGTTAGGCACCGGGGAGGGAGGGTTAGGATTAGGGTGTGGGGAAGGGGAGTTTAGGTACTATGGGGGAGTGTTAGGTTTAGGGTGTGGGGAGGGGGAAGTTAGGTTTAGGCATAAGGGGGGGGTTAGGTTTAGGCACCGGGGAGGGAGTGTTAGGTTAAGGGGAGGGGGAGGTTAGGATTAGGCACTAGGGGGGAGATTAGGTTAAGGCACCAGGGAGGGAGTGTTAGGTTAAGGGGAGGGGGAGGTTAGGTTTAGGCACTAGGGGGGAGGTTACGGTTAGGCACCGGGGAGTGTTAGGTTTATGGTGCGGGGAGGTTAGGTTTAGGCACCGGGGAGGGAGGGTGCTTTAATAATGGTGGGAGATAAGTGGTGGCCGCATTGTTCCCAGTTAAGGAGGCAGTTACATTGGGGAGGGGGGGGAGAGAGAGCACTGGGCTGGATGAGCTGGGGTGAGGGGGAGTGATATTTGAGAGGGACACTGGATTGGATTGGGGTACAGTGCAATGGGAGGCACTTTGCTGGATGAGAAAGGGAGGCAGATGGGGTTGGAGAAGGGGGGCACTGGGATGAAAGTGGGCACTGACTATGCTGGCTGGAGGGTTCTAGATGGCAGGCAATGAGATAGGGGCAGTAAGCTGTTTAGGGAGGGACCAGGGGAGAATATGGACTGGGTGGGTAGGAGACACTGAGATGGGGGTCAGTGAGATGGTGGGGGACATTGGAATGGGGAGAGAAGGGGCACTGGGCTGGACATGGGGGAGACACTGGGATGGGAGGGCAGTAAGATGGGGTAGCACTGGGCTGGGGGGAGAACGGAGAATGGGCTGGGAGGATTAGAACACTGACCTGGTGTTCCAGAAGACAGCATGCTTGGCCCCGCACTTCAGCTCCAGCACCGTGACGCGTACAATCACAGCAGCCTCCATTCCTGAGCAAACCTGGGAGACCGGACCTTGTTCACAGGGCACTCGGGAGGCAGAGTCACAAGAAGGGTTAGGCTGTGGCTGCTGTCCTTTTCAGAGCTGGGCGCCGCGCTTCGCACTGTAAGTAGCGGGCGCCCAGTGTACTAGACAGATTGAGGTGAGCGGCTGCGTAAAGACGTCCCAACGTCATGACGCGGCCGCACATAACACCGGGCAAGCCTGCACATTGTCAGCTCACAGGAGCTGGCTAAATAGCATTACATTAATGCCCCCATCGTGTTCCTCACACAGAGGCGCCGGCCGCGTGATGACGACATGACGTGGCCGTGCATAGTGAAACAGATGAGCATGGAGGCGGTGCTTTAGTGTCGGGTATGTCTTCGCTCGGCCGGACCGGCCCGTTTGGCCATCGGCCCTTCTGGCATTTGCCAGAAGTGCCCGATGGCCAGTCCGGCCCTGCTGGGAACCAATGAAACCATGCCAAACTTTTCTATTGTATAGTCTATTTCTGTAAGGGTATATATATGTGTGTTCTGACCCCAATCTGGAGTCTTCATGCTGATGCTGTTGATGGAGGTTTCTTGTTGATGCCGGAATCTGGTCCCAGAGCGCGTGTGTATGTATAACTGTACCTTGGGTTTGTATAATTTCTTTGCGCTAAATTGTATTTATATCACAGCATGTAACTATCTGTACTTTGCTTGAATAATAACCTTTGTGCGTTGGAACACATTTTCTCAAAGTCTGAAGGGATTTATTTACTGTATGACTGCGTACGCAAATAGCGGCAATTTTAGAAGGTATGGGCAGGTTTTTAGAAGGTATAGGCAGGAGCGTATAGAGGTTTAAATTCAGTATCCTTACTAGTGTATAGGGACAGCGGGCCATTCCACAAGAGGAAGGTAAGCAGGAGATATCTGTGACACTAGTGTATGGGGACAGCGGGCCATTCCGCAAGAGGAAAGTAAGAAGGAGATGTCTGTGATACTAGTGTATGGGTACAGCGCACCATTCTGGGAGAGAAAGGTAAGTAGGAGATATCTGTGATACTAGTGTATGGGGAGAGTGGGCCATTGCGGGAGAAAACGGTAAGTAGGAGATATCTGTGACACTAGTGTATGGGGATAGTCGGCCATTCCGCAAGAGGAAGGTAAGCAGGAGATATCTGAGATACTAGTGTATGGGGACAACGGGCCATTCCGGGAGAGAAAGATGAGCAGGAGATATCTGTGATACTAGTGTATAGGGACAGCGCGCCATTCCGCAAGATGAAGGTAAGTACGAGATATCTGTAACACTAGTGTATGGAGACCGTGGGCCATTCCGCAAGAGGAAGGTATGTAGGAGATATCTGTGACACTAGTGTATGGGGACAGTGGGCCATTCCGCAAGAGGAAGGTAAGTAGGAGATATCTGTGACACTAGTGTATGGGGACAATGGGCCATTCCGCAAGAGGAAAGTAAGCAGGAGATGACTGTGATATCTCCTGCTTTACCTTCTTGATGAATGGCCCGATAACTTAATTTTTACAACTGCAGGTGAAAATGTGCATTTTCCCCTGCTTTTGTGAAAATTAAGTGTTGATGAATAGGATCCTGTGACTTGATATAAAGGATAGATATTTCTTGATATATGGCAGAAAGCATTGAATAACTTTAGGATGGTTGTAGGAAAGGTGAGTTGTTCTGCCATTCAGTGAAAGAATACACAATACTCTTTAACCTCCTCTAAAACATATCAAAATATTATTGGTGAGCATAGTCCCACGATTAGCTGTATCTATTCTAATAGTCTGGCAGGATGCATGTGCATACAGAAACACAATAGAAAGCTTGGAATTTATATTAAATTGGCTAGGGTAGCCACGTCTTATGTGGGTAATAGGTTTCTCTGTTTCTGTTGAGCTGTATTGAATAACTGCAACATTCCTGGTCTGTTCAGTGCTGAATGTCATACGCAGCATGTACATTTATGCAGCATGTGTATGTGTAGGCAATTATTACTCTTGCTGTCTGCTCTGCACCTGTGCTCTATGGCATTAAAGTAAGAAAGATCTCATTTCCGTCAGATCAAAATTCACTAAACATAAGTGTTTTGTACAGGGAGTGACTCTACAGCAAGTGCTGAAGTGCTGTGATATTGACGTAATGCAAGAATTACAAGCAAGTAAAAACCAAGGCTAGAAATATAGTTACAATACATACAGCAATAAAACCAACATTATTACAAAGATGCAGACGCCCATAATTATACTTTGCATTGTTAACAACCGCAAGTCTTAAGTTGGGTACACACAGAACGATATACTTTATAAGCGATATCGTTCAGTGTTGTCCCCTCACCTGCCGGGCTCATTTTCGTTCCCGACATTGAGCAGACACACGATATCGTTCAGTGGCGCTACTGGCCCAGTCCCCGAACATGCAGGGCCTGACTATATCGTCAGGTTGGCCTGCATGTTCGGGCGACGGCAGACATTAATGGTCCACTGGAGCGCGCATCGTTAACAATGTCATGCATACACGTGGAACGATATTGAACAGTATTAACGATATCGTTAATATCGTTCACAATATCGTACCGTGTGTACGCACCATTACAGCTTAATTAGAAAATTAGTTGTAAGCAATTTAAAAAAAGATGCACACACTTTTTTGGTGTACCACCATTGTAATGCAGATGCCCTTACTAACAAGAAAGTGTTAACTGTATATACATTTCAATACAAAACCCCCTTTTTTTTAAAAAAAATATTCCTAAGAATGAGCCATGCAAAATATATTGCAAGACAAAGCAGGGTGTTTTGCACAATAACGTGGCCAGTATTCATAGCCATGCAATACAGAAGCATCCTAGTGACCGCCATACAATACAGACAGCCTCCTAGTGACTGATGGACAATACAGAGAACAACCAAGGGACCGATGAGCAATGCAGACACAATGCAGTCCTATTACTTCATGAATTTCTTTCATTTATTTTCTCCTTTAGGCTAACTGCAGACTCTCCCGTTTTCTCTAACCTGCCTTTATTTCACAATTAATTTGTCCTTTTTTCGTTCCCTGTTCACACCTCTTCCACAGGACTTTGTGTTGACTGCCAAAAAGTATCCTCTCTGTTACTGTCTCCACAGGAGTGACTAGGATCTTGTCCAGCTCACTTACAACACCATGCAGCTATAATGATGTGTCAATCAATGGCATCTTTATATCATTTATTAGTAATACCCTACTGTCCCGAAACTTTATGAAAATGGCTCAGATTGCTGCCAGGCAGCCCCTTGACCCCATGGGCATACTGGGAAAGCTTCCATTAAGTCTACATCCGATCTGCCCCAACTAAATATTGTATATTAATTTGAGTGAATCTTATACTCGTGACCAGTTGCGCCCCGGGGGCATCAAATGAAAGTTCAGTACAGTAAAAGCAAAGAGATGCAAGTGCATGCTGCCATTTGTAGTTCCCCAATCTTGAAAAAATATGTGTTGCTCCGACACAAATAAAGTCTTATGTCCCCTGTTATAACTTATAAATGAAATAGCAATGCCCCCATAATACATTAATACATTGAGATTTGGCTAAATTAGTTTTCAATGGATAGAATAGTCTTTGTGCTGAGGTTATTTTTCGAGTTTAGTACTTGTCACATTCCAACATCCACATTACTGATTTCTTATGCAGTGCCCATAAATATTATATTATACCTTGCTGTTTTAAGAAGGCTCTGGGGTATATTTATCACAAATGTTCATGCGAATGTAGTATCAACCTCTAGTGTCAGAGCCAGGCTCTGATTAGAGCCCATCCTGGCGTAGAGCTGTTACTCTACTTCCTGGTTTAGGCTCTCGGCGCGTACTGTGCATGCGCGGGCGTCACCCGGCACACGTGTCAGTGGGGGGTGACTGAGAGGATAAACTTTCTCCGAAAGAAACTCTGATACAGTATACCGCAGGCTACTATAAGCTAACGCCATCTTCAGGCTGCCGAGCTTGGAGGGGGAGTGTTGTATATGGAGTGTCTAGCAGTAGGAAGTAGGAGTGTAGGAGGATGTCTAGCAGTAAAAAGAAGTGTGGTAGATGGTGAGGCTGGCAACAGGTAGGGCTAGTATGGCGTGTGGGGGTGTCTGCCAGAATGAAGGGGAGGTAGTGTGCTGTTTGTCAGCAGTGATAGGGAGTGTGGTAGGGAATACTTCCCGACAGAGGGGATTCCGGCATCAGAATGCCGACGCCGGGATCCCGAATGCCGGGATCCTGAAGGCAAGTAGCAGGGTTAGGGGGAGGGTTAGGGTTACGACTTAGGATTAGGCACTAGGGGGAGCGTTAGGGTTAGGCACTAAGGGGTGAGGGTTAGTTTTAGGGTGTGGGGAGGGGGAGGTTAGGTTTAAGCACTAGGGGAGGGAGGGTTAGGGGTAGGGAGAGGTGTTAGTTTAGGGTTACTAACCAAGAGCCGTCAGGATTGTTAGATGGTTGGGATGCCGGCATCAGGATCTTAACCGCCAGGATCCTGAGTGCCGACATCCCGTACCCATACCTGTGGTAGATAGGTGTCTGGCAGCTGGGAAGGTGAGTGTGGAATTTGGAATGTCTGGAAACAGGGAGGGGGATTGTAGAATGTGGAATGTTTGGCAACAGCAAGGAAGAGTATGGCAGTTGAGGTGTCTGCAGCAGAGACGGTGTGTGTGTAGGTGGAGTGTCTGGAAGCAGGGATGGTGAGTGTGGTATATGGAGTGCCTGGCAACAGATGGCTAGTGTGGTAGATGAAGTGTCTGGTAGCAGGGATAGTGAGGTGGAGTGTCTGGCAACAAGGATGGTAAGTGTGATAGGTGTAGGTGTAGTATCTGGCAGCAGTGATAGCGAATGTGGTAGGTGGAGTGTCTGGCAGCAGGGATGTTGAATGTGGTAGGTGGAGTGTCTGGCAGCAGGGATGGTGAATGTGGTCGGTGGAGTGTCTGGCAGCAGGGATGGAGAGGTCAACTGCTTGGCAGAAGTGATGGTGAGTGTGGTAGGTGGAGTGTATGGCTGCAGGGATGGTGAAGTGGATGTCTGGCAGCAGGGATGGAATCGGTATAAAATACCAATACACTGACAGCGGCATCCCGGTGGTTCAAGTCCTATTTACCCCCTAACCCTCTTTTCCTGCACCCTTATACTAACCCTCCCTACCCCGCACCCTAACTATCCCAGTAAGTGCCTAAACCTAACCCTCCCCCCTTAGTGCCTAAACCCAATACCCCCCCACACACACACCCCGGTGGCGCCTGAACCTAACCCCACCTGCCCGGAGCCTAACCCTAACCTTCCCCCTACTGCAGCCTAACCCTAAGTCCCCCCCGGGCTGCCTAGACCTAACTCTCCCCCACCCCCGCAGCTGATACTTACCTTTCCTCGGTGTCCTTACGATCGGGATGCAAACATATGGCGTCTCTGTTTTGGTGGTCCTAACGCTACATGATAATAGCACCCACTTTGGGTCATACATTATATTTTCTTATGCTACATGATAATAGTACATACATTTATATATTTCTAAATTGAATTTGAGGTATGTTTATCCTTGTAGCGCCATGTTGGAGGATCCTGGTGTGCCTCCAGGTGAGTTAGCTCTCAATTTAGAAATGTATGTGCTATTATGTGCTATTTTGATATGTCTATTTCATTAATGCATAGTCTAGGGTGTGTTTGGGAATATCCTCTGTACAGAAGAGCTCCTGTTGCAGATAGCCATTAGTATTTATATCGTATACATCATATAGTGTGTATACCCGATCCATAGTTCCCGATCATCATTTATTGGATCGTTCCATCTGCTGTGCTGTATGTCAGGTGGGATGATACAATGAACTACGCAGTGCTGGTAAATGCAACTTGTAACGATACATTAAGCACCTACGCAGATAACAAACTGCGCACATTAAGCACCTACGCAGATATCAAACTGCACACATTAAGCTTGTTATCTGCGTAGGTGCTTAATGTGTGCAGCTTGTTATCTGCGTAGGTGTTTAAGATGAGACGCAAGTTGAATAAGGCTATATAAGAATCCTTAGTCTTTTGTAATTGGCTAGAATTTTGGTCAACTGTTGCTAGGTAGAGTAGTTTGGAGGGTTTGTTTTGGTTGGTTGGTTTCTGACCATGTGTGATATATTGGGAGTGGCTATATGTGGGCTTTATAAGGCTAGTGTACGCCCAGCAACTTCCTTTCTGGACGGTGTTTGTCCCTTGGTGCACCTTTGGACAGTAACTTGTGACATTTAATTTCCTTTCACCTTGTTTATGTGTTTCCTGTCAATTTTCTTTTTAACTTTTGCCTCCCTGTTTTTTTTTCCTTTTATCCTCTCCTCCCCTAATTGTTTATTGTGTTATCCCTCTCTCTTTCTTCATTCTTCACCCTCTTTTTACTAGGCCTCGCCCTAAACTCTCCCCCCCCTCTTCTGCTCTCCGTTTCATGTATCCCCCATGTTACCACCTCCTGCCTGGTGCCGCCTCAACCCCCAGCGCTGCCTCTTCACCCTGTGTCTCCCCCATCCTTGAGCTCGGCCACGCCCCCCACTGCGTATGTTTCCGGGCCTCCTTCCCCTGGGCGAGTGGTGCCCGTGTCCCCCGGAGCCACCGCTTACCTTGGCCCCCTCCTTATGTCCCCTACCTGTTGCTCTTTTGCTGCCGGCGGCCATGGGTTGCTCCCGCGGAGCTCCGCCGCCAGCGTCTGGGCCAGGATGCATCCCTCCTGCATATCCCCCACCGGGCGCGCCCCCCGCAGTGCTGTATAAGCTGCGGGGGTCCTGGCATTCCATGCTGCTGCCACGGCCCTCCCCTCTCCTGCCTGTGGGGTTGCACCAGCCATTTTGCTTTCTGGCCCCGCCCCCCCTACATTCAGTGTCACCCCTTTCTCTGCTCTGGGGGCTACTTTTGATGGTGGGGGGGTTTCATTTTTTCCAACACCCCCTTTTCCCATGGGATGCGGGGGTCGGCTGGTAGTGAATCTGCTGTCCCTCCTTTGCTGTTTATGCCGATACTTCTGTGTCTAGCAATAGTAGCTCTTCATCAGGGTCACCGGCACGCCCATGTAAGTTGTTGAACATGGTTGCGCGGTATTTAGTTACGAAGGCAGCTAAGCGTCACTCAGCTCCCATTGCTATGGTGGCACCGGTTCAGGATTGTGGTGCACTGTGCTAATAAAGGCATTGGACAGGGGTTTGTGTAAGCGAGTTAGGGAAAAGATTCATAATGGTAGTTTGTGGATGTTTTTCCCCTTATGGATGACATGTGGGAAAGAGGCCAAGAAACCTGGGGGACTGGTAAGGATTCTTGCCACAGTTGTCACCATTGGCTTAGTGGCGTCCTCGTTTTTCGGCCTGCTACCTCAAAACTCGGCTTATGGAGCACAGTAATGTTATTAAATATATTAATTTGGTGCATTGCGTGTTCATGAGATCCAGGGGTTTTGTTTGAAGTGATTATGACGAACAGTTTTGTTGGTAGCGGGATGGTCGGCTGGTTATGCCACTGGGCCGTAGAGCTGTTGAGGTAGGTTAGCAGTTACCCAGGAGGCTAAGGCGACTGTAGAGCTTTTCCAAGAGCAGAGTTGACACATGAGGTTTATTCTCCCTGTGGTATTAGATGAGGTGTCTAAGTGGTTGGGCTGGTATCCTTTGCGGGAAGATCACCAAGTTTGCTGGAGGATTTTTAGTGCGGGTTTATGGTTGCCTGTAGCTAGCGCATTGCATGTGGTCACCCCTCCCCTGGAATTTGTGTTCAACCATAGAGCTTCCACATGTGGCATGACAAAGTGTTTGCTGAAGTGGTTTTGGGCCGTATGCCGGGCCTTTTACCATTCCCCCCTTTGCCGGACCTGTGCATTCCCCCTCTCGGTGTCATGCTGCAGTAGGTCCAGAGTAGATATCATTTGATTCAGCATTTGTCGTGTCCTCATGGGGCTCTGTGAACGAGGCAATTCCTCACTTGCTTTGCCAGGTTCACTATCAGTTATTCTATGTGGTGCTCGCATTGATATAGGGCACGAGTTCTCGGGTTTGGCCCTCGGGATCCCGGGCAGTGCATGTTTTCCAGGTCTCCTCACAGAACTGCAATGGTAATAATTGGCTTCACCTGTGGAAATTTTTAAAACTTGTCAGTGAGTGATGTGTACACCTGTGTACCTTCGGGATGACCTGGGGGGCTTGACCTGTGTGGGGTCCTGGAGGCCGAGTTTGAGAGCCACTATTATAGGATTTTGGTCATGGGTCTTGCCTGCTGCCGTTGCATCATTTATCAACGAGTGCATCACTCAAAACTAGTGATAAATTCACTTTTTATGATAAATGGTTCTCCAGCCAATCAGCTACCAACTGTCATTTTTCTAACAGTTGACAGTTGGGAGCTGATTGGCTGAAGCACCATTTATCATAAAAAGTGAAATTTATCACTAGTTTTGAGTGATAAACTCGTTGATAAATGAGGCCCTACGTTTTATGGGTTTTGAATTGGACGGTCCATTTTTGTTGTCAGGTGCTTTCCCATGGGCTGTGCAATCCCGTGTGCACATATTTAAAAAGTTTAGTACAGACCATGCAGGAATGGCACATTATTTGGATGATTTTTGTTCGCCAGCCCATCAGATAGTGCATTTGTGGAGAGGTTTTGTTTTCTGTGAAGGCCCCTTTTATCGGGTGCTTGGCATTGCAGTTGCTTTGGACTAGGTGGAAGGCCCAATTTCCTGCCCGTCTTACTTTGAAATTGGAGTGGATACATTTGCTGGGTGCTGCC
Source organism: Taudactylus pleione (assembly GCA_031769625.1). Classification (NCBI taxonomy): domain Eukaryota; kingdom Metazoa; phylum Chordata; class Amphibia; order Anura; family Myobatrachidae; genus Taudactylus; species Taudactylus pleione. Next base: position 5,829,663 of record JAUIMM010000084.1, read on the forward strand.
GGTTTCCAGCCAATAAGGTGCAGAGGTTGCTAGTGCAGATTGTGTTGTTTGACTCCTCGGCGGGTTAAATTGCGTCAGGTGCAGTCAGTCCTCGGTTAATTTAATTTTGCTTGCCGGATAATACCGATGGGGTGAGTGTTTGCAGTAGGCTAGAGTGTGCTATTGCGGGGGTCTCCTACCCGCATTTCTGTGTCCGCCTTTGCAGGGAAATCCTGAATGACCTCAGGGTGTGGGCTTCGGTTTGGGGGATTTGAATTTTGGAGTAGATTTCGCTCTTGCAGTCAGTTGACAATGCTGAGTTACAGTTGTTCACCGAGGCTGCTGGGTCAACTGACTTCGGACCATTCTTTCAAGAGGACTGGTGCACTGCTCCATGGCCTGCGTCATGGATATCACGTGGATTCGGTCCAATCTGCTGTTATTGGAATTTTTCCAGTTATAGTGGCTGTGGATTTGTGGGATGATAAATTGTCTTACATGGAATAGAATTTTTGGTGTGGCAAGCTGAGAGTGGTGCACGCTATTAATATTCATCGTTCTCCTCTGGCGCTGCATCTGTTGAGGTTCTTGGTATTTAAGTGTTTGCAGGCGATTATTGTTTTAGGGCGCGACACATGCTGGTCATTGAGAATGGGATAGGGATTTCCTGCCCCGTTTTCACTTTGGTTTCGGATGTTGGCCCCTGAGGCTAATCCGATTGGGAAGACTTGTCCTTCTTCTGCCTGGCTGATTGTCGGCCTGGCTCGGAGATCCTTGGCTCTGTCTACTTTGCGTGGCAGCATGGCGTGACTGGGATACTTATCTGGTAGGTATCCTTCTGTTGGTAAGTCTTTAGATCAGCACTTGGTTGGGTTTGTGTGGGGTCATTATTAGAGGGGCCGATCTGAAACGGCCATGGCTTCCACCCTAGTGGGTATTGCTTTTTCTCTCGCTTTCATGGCGGCCACGACCCCACAGCTGTTGTGCTGTCTAAGGACCTTAAGGGTTGGTCTAATGGAAAGCCCCATGGTGGGTGATTCTCGCTGCCCAATTGATGTGGCACTGCTTCAGCGTCTGGTTGGGGTGATTTCGTTGATTACTTTTTCTGACTTTGAATCTGTTTTGTTCCAATTAGTATTTGTGCTGGTATACTTTGGCGCATTGCAGATTAGTGAGCTTTTTGCATCTAGTAAGTCGTTTGCTGATTCTGGGCTATTGTTTAAGCATGTGGTACTTCAGATCGGAGCTGTCCTGTGCAAAATCCCCCGGTCTGCAACTGATCATTTGGGTTGCAGGCGTTGGGTTACCATCAGGCCTCATCCTATTACTAAGATTTAAACTTGGCTGGTTTATATGCGGGTCTGCGCCCGTCAGCCGGCTCGCAATGGTTATTGCATGCTGACTCCTCCCCTTTGATTAAGTTCTAGTTTGCTGCTGTGTGTAAGCGCTGTTTGGGACAGTTGGGTGTGAATGTTGCACAATGTGGTACTTTTTCCGTATTAGTGCAGCTTCTTGCGCAGCGGCCAGCGGGTTGCCTCGATCTGCCATTCAAGATATTGGTAGCTGGAGGTCATCCACCTTTAAGTCATATGTGAGATGTGATAAGCTTTAAGTTGTGTTTTTCCTACCCAGAAACATTGTTTACCCGCCAGTTTTTGAATGGCTAGCATGTGAAGGGATTTTTAAACTTTTCCTCCAAAAGGCCGCAATTCAATTGGCTTATTATGCACGGCTCACGGCAGGTTTTTTAGATTTTCTCCTTCGCTTGGGTATTGCTACTAACATTCTCCTTCTATATTACCACTCTATAATTTTTCTTATATATGTTCTATTACTGCAGCGTTTTAGTTCTGTTTGTTCTTTTACAGCGTTGCCCGTGTCTTCTGAGCAAGTGTGGCTTGTGGGCCATTCATTTATTTATTGGGCTGAGGAGCATGGAATGGCAAGAAGGGCAGCCCTATCAGGTAGCCGTCAGATTCAGTGGTCTTGGGGTCCGAGTTATGCATCGGTCGGCTCTTTTGTACCTTCTGTTGTATCATGGAAGCGATTTGGGTGCCCGTCATAGTTAGCGATTCACCTTGGAGGCAATGTTATTGGACAGTCGGAGCTGAACTTGTGGATGAAGGCTGACTTGGCCACCCTACGGTCATGATGGCCAGAGGTGTGCTTGGTGTGGTCGGATATTGACCCTCACCATGTATGAATGGTATCTAGAGACCTTTTGGCCTTGGATACAGCTCGCTGGTAAGATTAATATAGCTGTTTCACATTTTGCCTCCGGGTCTGGTGGTTTGTTGGTGTGGCACCCAAGTTTGCGGATGGAACAGGCTCAAGTTTTCCGCTCTGATGGTGTGCATTTGTCAGAGTTATGGTAGGTGTATTTTTTGAGTGCTTTTTTCTTTTTGGATGTGGGCTAGTGTTTTGGTTTGGGTGGCGCCCTGCGGTTCTTTGAACCAGGCGTTGGCGGGAAGGTGCTACAAACCAGAGGCCACGTAAAGTGTAAGAAAACGCCGTGGAGCACATTTCCCTTGAAGGGTCATAGCATGGCCTACCTTTGGGGGAGGACTTTGGGCGTCCGTCTCTGCGGTCACGCTCATACTATGCAGTATTATAGGGGGTTGTGAGTCTTCACAGCTCAGCTTACAATGACCACAGGGCGGGGCGTTTCAGTCGCTCCCTAATATTGGTTAAGTTACGCTCAGCTTACAATGACCACAGGGGGGGCGTTTCAGTCACTCCCTAATATTGGTTAAGTAACATATGGCTGGAGCTGAGTGTTTGTAGCATCCTTCTTTGCCTCCCAAAAGTAAATTAAAAGCTCAGGGTCATACCTTCAATAAAAGCAAGTTATGACCATTTAACCAAAGCAGTCTGTGTCCGTGTCTTTATTTTAGTATAAGTTAACTGTAAGTTGTTATATTGTTTTTAATTGCAATAAAGTTATGGACGCCTTATGTGTGCAGCTTGTTATCTGCGTAGGTGCTTAATGTGTGCAGCTTCTTATCTGGGCTTAAGGCCCCCATACATCTGCGATGGATTTGGGCAATTCCCCAATGCACAGACATCAGGGTTGGTTGCATCGTTAAAATCCAACATGTTGGATCTCCCTGATTTGCCGATCCCGACCAAGATATGATCGTGAGCAGCAAATAAGAGATTTTTAAGAAGAAAAATTTCACGGATTCCCTGACGGATCTGCAACAAACATCGATGGCAATCAATCGCTGTTTCCAACCAGCAGATGGGGTCGGATCGAAGAATCAGGGAAATGGTAGTTGCTTGATTTTAGCAAATACTATTTTGTGTATTAATGTCCTCAGAGACATGGATGGAATCAATAGTGGGAGGGAATGCTGATCCTTGTAGTGCCATATTGGAGGTTCCTGGGGAGCCTCCAGGTGAGTTAGCTCTCAATTTAGAAATATATTAATGTATGTGCTATTATCATGTAGCATAAGAATACATAAATGTATGACCCAAAGTGGGTGCTATTATCATGTAGCGTTAAGACCACCAAAAGCAGGGATGCCTTGGCGTGGCTTGGTGGCTTGACCATATGTTTGCAAATATATGTATTAAGATCTCTGTTTGTATTTCTCTGTTTTTTCTTGTCTAGATTAACCCCTCCCTTACACACACCTGTGATAGGCTATTACATTTATTTGAGTACCTAGCATTTTGTGTATTAATATTATCTGGGCTTGCTCAGAGATTTTACACAATTTATGATACACAGACTGGCGTAATTCTAATCGTGTGAACACACGTAGCGATTTAAAAGAACAATTTGAACGATAACGATATCCAGGGGCGGATTGGCCATTAACTTTAGTGGGAAGATTCCCGGTGGGCCGATTGGTCTGTGGGGCCGCTTGTCACATGTGGCCCCGCCCCCTTAGCACATCACTGAACCGGCTTTCCTGCAGTTTCATGACAGGCAGGCCTGCCGGCTGCCTGTCATACAAAGTAGAGAGGCCCGCCTGGGTAGGAGCAGTCCTCTCATAAGACAACAGACCTGTAATGTCATGCACATCAGAGAGAGCATACCTCCCAACTTTTCATAACGGGAAGGAGGGACAGGGCGCGTGCCGAAAAAGGGGCATGGCTTCCGAGAAGGGGGCGGAGCCAGCTGAAAATGGGGCGGAGCCTCACACGTTTTTGTCACTATAGGGGGCGTGCCCAGCACTCCCAGAAATGCTGGGCAGCCCCTCAGGCTCTCCCTATGCTAGTGAACAGATGCCGTGCGATGCGCACGGCATCTGTTCACCTTCTGCACTCCCGCTGCTTTGCTAGGCAGAGCAGCGGGTGTGCTCTCCCCAACTTCCCCCACACTGCGGCCCGCAGGCGGGACAGTGGTGCAGTCCCAGAAAAACGGGATTGTCCCGCTGGAAGCAGGGCAGTTCGGAGGTATGGAGAGAGAGCGGGTCAGTGTCCAGCAATAAGGTACGCACTCCCAGGGCCTCCATCAGCTGCCTGCTGTATTTAATCTTGTTTTACTGTTCGTTACAATTCCCTGACAATCGGGCTGGCCGGGAGATGGCACAGCACAGCTGTTTGCACTTTCAGGCAGCACTGTCATTGCCACCTGCAGGACTTTTTTTTTGTATGACAGCCTGCATCCACAGTGACAGAGCTGGATGTTCAGCTCAAGGGCCGTTCCAATGCAGCCTCACATGGGCGCCACACCTTAGGGGCACAGTGCAGCTGTCGCCGGCACACAGGTTCTTTCTATGCCCTGCCTGTGTTTCACTAATAAAGCAATTATGGTCCTATAGAGCTCCCGTAGTCATGTGAGAACAGAGGGAGCAGAGCAATGCATTGCTTTCTTTCCAAGTGAAGGACACAGTCAGTGTCCAATTCTCCCAGCTAGCTGCCGGTGTAATCCTCTTTAAACCCTGCTCCTCAAAAATCCTGGCCCCTATCCTAGGGCAGTGAGAGCGGAACTCGTACTGCAGGGGTAGAGGCACCCGGCAACTAATGATGTTATTCCACTGTCAGTGCTCAGAGGAGCAGAAGAGAGGGAAAAGCTACTGAGGCCCCCATTTACTAACAAGTTTTATCATCAAAACGAGTGATACATTTCACTGTGTATGATAAATGGTGCTCCAGCCAATCAGCTCCCAACTGTTATTTTTCTGACAGTTGACTGATTGGCTGGAGCACCATTTATCATACACAGTGATATTTATCACTCCTTTCGGTGATAAAACTCGTTAGTAAATGAGGCACTGAGAGAGGAGGGAAGAAGCATTAGAAAAGCCCTACTGTACAGGAAGCACATTAAAGCTGGGGACCTTACCAGGGATTAAAAACGTGTGGGGGTATAGAGATGGTGGAGAGCACAGAGGCATTTTTTTATATAGTTACTAAGGCAAGGCACCCCCCCCGGGAGGGTTAGGTTTAGGCTACGGGAAGGGGGGGTTAGGGTCAGTCACCACCGGGGCAGAGGTTAGGTTTAGGCGCCTTCCTGAGAGGGTTAGGTTTAGGGTATGTGGAGGGGGGGTAAGGTTTAGGCACCCCTGGGGGGTGGTTAGGTTTAGGCAACCCTAAGGGAGGGTTTGGATGGGAGGAGTGTTAAGAATAGCCAACTTACCTTCCCCATCGGGATCTTCAGCAGCCGGCCTTCTGACGTCGGTATTTCATCCGCCGGGCTTCGGTCCAGCAGTGATTCATACTGATTCCGTTAGAGCCCAGTGTATGTTGTTCATGTATCGTCTCTGCAAATCTATTTTGTGGAACTGTGAATTTGTATTTTTGTGTGTTAGTATGTGTCCTCTAAATTCCATTCCTACAGTGCACATGTAAAGCCGGGTACACACTATACAATTATCTGGCTGATCAGCCAATAAACGGCTTCAAACACAGCTACAATGGACACAGTCGGGATCTGGTGTGCTGCGCGCTCTCGTTCCTGACCTTTCGTGAGTGGCCAGCCCAGGGACTGCGTGGATGTACGCAGTCTGCTGGGCTCGCAAGCCAGCCAGCCTGAGTAAGCTGAGGCTTACTCAGCTGGCCAGCCACCCAGTGCCGTCCACCATCGTGACTATCAAACACTGATGTTTGCAATGGTGATCCCAGCTTGTGACCTCAGTCGCAATTCTGGGATCGCAAATGCGGCAGGGGGTTATACACCTGCGTGTAGCTTTGCAATTGCGATCCTGAGTAGAGAGTGCACTTTTTTATAACTTGATAGGGTTAAATTTGGTTTTATCTGTCAGCCGATTAGGAGCAAGTAGATCATAACTGGTGGGAGGAGTTTGTACTACTTAGTCCAGTGTTAGGCAGGCCTCTGCCTCTTTTTTTCTTGTACTTTGTTCAGGCAAGTGCAAGAATAATTGTGTGCTGTTTAGCTCTTTTCTACTCCTTCTTCCTCTTCTTCCTACCTTTCTTGCTCATTTACCCTTTTCTTCTTGACTTTTCATTTTCCCTTTCCCTACTTTTCTTAATATGTCTATGCCCTAGCGGTCAGTCCCCGTTCCGGCACGGTACGCCAAGTTCCTAGGGGCATTCCCCCGCAGGGATGCCTCCTCATGTCCAGCCGGGAAGAGAGCTCATAGAGTGTCCTTTGGCCTCTCCCCGGCCACGGTTGCCCTCTCTTCTCCACCGGGTGCTCCATCTCCGGACCCAGCATCTGGAGCTGATGACGCAGTTCTGGGGTGGGGGAGACGCATGTGCACTCTGGCCTCCTCCTCCGACAGCAGCGGGAGTGTGGGTGTTGTGGTCCATAGGCGGTAGCGAGCCTGTAGTAGTGGGTGCCCAGGCACTCCAGGCGGGACTATGATATGGTGACGGGGTCCAGCAGAGATGTCGGCACCATTTTGAATATTGGTGGTGGCCATTTTGATTCCCCCATGATATCTGGAGGATCTCCTGATCCTCCTAGTCTGTATGGGGTTAGTTATTCACCAACTGCTCCTATACCGCATAGGGGTGGTGGGGTAGTGCAGGCACATGTTAGGTCTGCTGTACATCCAACATAGTACCGGGGATTGGGGGTCAACCCGTCCCCATGCCAGGCATCGCCAAAGTGCCCCCTCAGGCCAGTTTAGCTCCTTCTCCTGTGCCCATGGCTTCCCCGGACTTGCGGGTGCTGGAAGGCATAGTGGTCTCCCTCGTATGTGCACTGACCCCTTTATTGTAGAATGCAGATGGGGGAGGGGCATCCGCTGGTAGGTACCAGAGTTCCGCTGTGCAGACACAATTGGCACCCCTCGGTGCGCAATCGTCCACGATATGTGGTGACTGTGCCGCCCCCGTCTGCTTCTTCTCAGCTTTCAGCTCCTGTTCTCTCTCCGCCTGCTGACTGTCCTAGGCCTTCCACTGCTAGTCGCTCCGCATGGGGTGTAACTGGCAGGAATGTCTGCATGTCGTCTCCAGCCTCTCCCTCTTATGTTGCAGGTCCGTCCAGCGAATCCGTGTCTGGTATGGAGGCAGAGGCTCACAGGTCCCGTGGGACTCCACAGGTGGATAATTTGGTTGTTTCTGGTGAGTCGGATAGTGATTGGGTTTTAAACACAGAGTCTGGTTCCGCATCCTTGTCCAGCACTAGTCGTAGTCATCTGCGCGGTAAGGTTAAGATACCGCATCGCTGCCGCTCATCCAGGCAGTCGTGTCGCTGCCATAGGCGTCGCCAGTCCTCTAACAGTAGAGAGGAATCGAGCATTAGCCCAGGTGTCGTGGTCCATTGTGCAAATAAAGCGGTCCTTCGTGGTTTGTGTCCACATATGCGTGAGAAGATTAATAAGGTCAAATAAGTAGACATCTTTGCTCTTTCCTCCAGGGCTCGCAAGAGTCTGGCGACAGCAAAAATGAAGGGTGGCATTGGGGAAGATGCACATTGTTCATACATTAATTGGTTGACTGGTTTTTATGGTTTTGTGGTGTGCTATCTAAAAACACGTCCGGGTGGCTCCATGAATGTGATACAGTATCTGCACCTCATTCATGGTCTATTTCGCATGTCGCGTGGTGCAGTTTGGAGGCGGTATGACAAGGAATTCTGTCGCAAACAGTCGGGGGTTAAGATTCTTGATTTAGGCTCCTCATGCCAAGGGCCGTTGTTTTGCATTTAACAACAGTACTTGTACGGTGGGAGCCCAGTGTCATTTTCTACACAGTCTGCTTTGCGGAGCCCCCACCCAATCAAGGAATGCCCAAGGCTGCCCACCCCCTCTGCTGACTCCAGGCCTGACGGTGGTGGTAATGCTCCATAGAAGGTTTCGCCGAGGGGTTTCGGCTCCTGTTTGCAGTGACGTGGTTTTAGGCACCCCCAAAAATCTGCTTTCAGCTTATCTATGGCCAGGAATTTTGAAAGATAAAGTGGCTAGGGAGGTGCATTTAGGTCGCATGGCTGGCCCCTTTGATGTTCCTTCTTTGCGCAATCTGGTTCTCTCTCCGGTTGAATTAGCACCCAAGAAGTCTCCTGGGAAGTTTAGGTTGACCCAACATCTATCCTTTCCAGTTGAGGGGGGGAGTGAATGATGCCATTCCTGAGTCTATGACTCGGTTTTGTTATCAGTCATTTGAGGAAACCCTTAGTTTAGTGAAGTTGCAAGGACCAGGAGCTTTGTTGGGTAAGGTCGATGTGAAGTCCGCTTTCCGCCTTTTGCCTTTGCACCCCGACTCATTTCGGTTCATGGACTTTCGATTGGAGGATGGATTTTATATTGATAAATGCCTCCCCATGGGGTGCTCTGTGACATGTGCTTATTTTGAGGCCTTTAGTTCCTTTTTGCTCTGGTGCATTTGCACGGACATGGGCGAGTCCAGGGTGGCTCATTACCTCGATGACTTCCTGTGCGTAAGGGCCGGCTGGCTGGCCCGCTGCTCGGAGCTTATGTTTTTTCTGCAGGCTTTGTTTTAGGAATTTGGGGTCAGAAACTGCACCCGAAAAACAGAGGGCCCTTGTACTCGATTATAATACCTTGGCATTGAGATTGATACAGCAGCCTGCTGCTGTCGTTTGCCTGCATTTTCCTTCAGGATGCCATCATGCTTGCATTATTGCTGGGTAAGGTTACTTTGTGTCAAGGGCAATCATTATTGGGGGTTTTCAATTTTGCCTGCAGAGTTATACCCATGGGCCGTATCTTTTGTCGCAAGATGTAGAGAGCGACGACTAGCATACGCAAGCCTCATCATTTCATAAGGTTATCATCTGAACTTAGGAGGGACCTCCGGATTTGGGATGCCTTTTTAGAAGACTATAATGGTGTGAGTTTTTGTTTGGGCCCTCCATCGGCAAATGTACAGCTACAGCTCTTCACTGATGCAGCAGGGTCCACTGGTTTTAGAGCTTATTTGGAGGGTTCTTTGTCTGCTTCCCAGTGGTATTCTTCTTGGGTTGCGGGGGGTCTGACCAAGAATCTTCTGTTCTTGGAATTTTTTCCCATAGTTGTTGCTATTGAGTTGTGAGGTGATCGGCTTAGAAATCGACACATCATTTTTTGGTGTGATAACTTGGGGTAGTCCATGCCATTAACCGGCAGCGATCTACTTCATTAGCGATCCTCAGGCTCCTTGTGCAGCTGATTTTGTACTGTCTAGTGTGCAATATTCGCTTTGAGGTGTGACATGTCCCAAGTGTGGATAACTCCATTGCTGATGCACTATCTCGCTTTCAGTAGGGTAGATTTAGAGAGCTTGAACCTTCAGCGGCTACAATTGGTAATCTTTGCCCCTCTCATAGTTGGCAGAGTATTTGTCCAGATTGGAGGGGTGAGCGCAGCACTCAATAGCTCCTGGTACATGAGATCTTGCCAGTCTACGTGGAACAAGTGGGAGTCCTTTTTGTCACAGTTACGGTTAGAGGTAAGCACATTTACCAGATCTTTTTGTCTTTCATCTGGGGTCTCTATTCATCCGGTAAGTCCAGTGCAGTTGTGTCTCAAGTCATTTACGTTTTTCTTGCGCTTGCACGTCGTCTGGATTTTAAAAAGGGTTACTTGGTCCAGAGGGCCGTTAAAGACTGGGCTAGAATGGCTCCTGCTCAGGATGACCCCAGATGGCCAGTTACCATTTCATTGCTTGTTAAGTTTGTTTTTATTTTGTCTTGTGTTTGTGTTTATCATTACAAAACTGTCCTGTTCCGGTTCGCTTTTGCGATGACCTTTCATGGGGCTTTTTGCATTAGCGAGTTGGCAGCGGCCTCTCGTCGTGTACCCCATCCACTGCTTTTATCACACGTAATTATTTCTCGGTAGCTGCTCTGTAAGCTTCCGCAATCCAGAACGGATCAACTAGGTCGTGGTCATTGGGTGTCCTTAGCATCATGTGATGTGTGTATTTGCTCAGTGGCGTTGGCCAGAGAATGCATAGGCCTGAGACTCAAGGCCCTGGTGCTTGGTAAATGCATGGTGATGGTTCTACATTGACCATGTATCAATTCTGTGCCATGCTTCAGAGTTGCATTGAGTCCCTTGGTTTGCCGCACGGCATTTACAGTTCCCATTCCTTCAGGATCACGCCGGATGGTCAGTGTCGGAGCTTAAAGCTCTGGGGCGCTGGAAATCCAACGTTTATAAATGCTACGTCTGGTAATAGACATTTCATTTCTGCACTTTATACAATTTTTTGTATTGACTATTGTTTATTTAACTTGGATTTTTCTTTTTGCCGCTCGTCACTGTTATCGGTAGAGGCCCTGAGGGATTTTGCAGGATGGTGCAGATAAAATAAACAAAATAACCCCACACTGCATAAGAACTGTTACACAAGAATCCACTTTTTTAGTTGCTACTTGTGTAACAACCAGTTTAAGAATATCAATAATACCACTTTTACACCTTAACTCCGGGTCTGACCCAGAGTTGGAACAGGGTTCCAATCCGGATCAGACCCGTAATTTCCCCGGCGCCGATCCAGGATATTCCCGAGCAGGCGCCGTTCAATACCGGAGTCAGGTCTCCCCTTTTACACCAAGGAGCTACCCGGGTTAACCCTGCAATAACCCGGGTTTTTAGCTCCGGTGTAAAAGGGGTATTACTGTGAAGAGTTACAAATTGAACCTGTTGTTACTATGTGTATTTTTTAAAGAGATTACAGCTGTTATTGTTACTCATAGATAATAGCCTGTTAAGGGTTCTACAATAATAAGGATCTTGTGGTTATAAATACCAATAGGTTATTATTATCTTTTGAATGTATAATATAAAACAGCAAATAATCTCTGGGTATTTTTCCTGATCTATTTTTTATTAATGGTGAATGTATGCTTTTCCAAATTGCCTTGGCTCAGTAATAATTGCTAAATAGCTGGCAACATCCTTTCATTGAGGAAAGCTATCAATGAATGTTTTTTTCTTATATATAAAAACGTTGTGTTAGCGCTTTCCATCTCCACCCTTTTCTTTTCCCAAGAGTTAGTACATATGCGATTAGTAAGGTTGCGGTGACTGGCGGACTGTTCACCGCAACCTTAATACATCCAGCCCAGTCAGTGATCAGTACATGCACAGTACAGATCCTGCGCATGCGTCGATCATTAAACATCGGAGTTGTACGCAAACCTTCGGGTAGCATACAGCTCTCAATCAGACCCAATATATCTAGGTCCCAGCTTAGCAGAAGGTATTCTGTTATATAACCACACTCCACATGCAGAATTGGCGGGAAAATGGCCACAACCTGCACAAAGAAAAAGCAAACAGAGTATTTCCAGACAAATGCAGAGAGGAGAACTTAAATATGGTGCTCTCTGTCTGGGCAGTACGTATATGCGAAACACGTACGCTAATTGCAGAGCAGCACTCACAGCCAAAGGTGGCATTGGTAGCAGAGACTCCACAGGGACATGAAGGGCCCACCAAGGGAATTCAATGGCAGGGGCCTACAGGGGTGTGACCAGCCATTCGGTAGGTGTGTTCATCAACTAGAGGGGCGTGGTCATACCACAAAAGTATGTAATAATAAATATAACGTGCATCTCCATCAGTGTGATAAAAAATATTATGTCCCCTTTAATCAATATATATCTACAGTGTACAGTGCATCCGGAAAGTATTCACAACGCTTCACTTTTTCCACATTTTTCCAGTTATGTTACAGCCTTATTCCAAAACAGAATAAATCAATTTTTGTCCTCAAAATTCTACACACAATATTCCATAATGACAACGTGTAAAAACTTTTTTTGAGATTTTTGCAAATTTAATTAAAAAAAAACCCACTAAGAAATCACATGAACATAAGTATTCACGGCCTTTGCCATGAAGCTCAAAATTGAGCTCAGGTGCATCCTATTTCCACTGATCATCCTTGAGATGTTCCTACAGCTTAATTGGAGTCCACCTGTGGTAAATTCAGTTGATTGGACATGATTTTGAAAGGTACACACCTGTCTATATTAGGGGTGTGCATTGGCCACTTTTCGTGTTTTGGATCTGGATCTTTCGTCGTGTTTTGGATCTGGATTGGTTTTGCCAAAACCAACCTTCCGTGTTTTGGGTTCTGGGTTTTGTGTTTTGGATCTGTATTTTTTTTTTTTTTAAAAGCATAAAAACAGCTAAAATCACAGAATTTGTGGGTTTTTCTGCTCCTATGCTATTATTAACCTCAATAACATTAATTTCCACTCATTTCCAGTCTATTCTGAGCACCTCACACCTCACAATATTGTTTTTAGTCCAAAAGGTTGCACCGAGGTAGCTGGATGACTATGCTAAGCGACACGAGTGGGCGGCACAAACACCTGGCCCATCTAGGAGTGACACTGCAGTGGCAGACAGGATGGCAGTTTGAAAAACTAGGCCCCAAACAGTACATAATGCAAAGAAAAAAAAGAGGTGCAAGATGGAATTGTCCTTGGGCCCTCCCACCCACCCTTATGTTGTATAAACAGGACATGCACACTTTAACAAACCAATCATTTCAGCGCCAGGGTCTGCCACACGACTGTGGCTGAAATGATTGGTTCGTTTGGGCCCCCACAAAACAAACTGCCAATTAATTTGTCCCTGCACAAACTGGCTCTACAGAGGCAAGATGTCCTCCTCATCCTCCTTATCCACCGATTCCTCACCCTCTTCAGTGTTGTGTACATCCTCATCCTCACAGAGTATTCATTTGTCCCTGCTGGAATCCACCACCACAGGTCCCTCTGTACGTTCTGGAGGCTGGTCTCCCTGGAAGAGTTGATAATTAATTTTGATGAACATCATCTTCTCCACATTTTGTGGAAGCAACCTCCTATGCCTTTCACTGACAAGGTTCCCGGCTGCACTAAACACTCTTTCGGAGTACACACTGGAGGGGGGGCAACTCAGGTAAAATAGAGCCAGTTTGTACAGGGGCCTCCAAATTGCCTCTTTTTCCTGCCAGTACAGGTGCAGACTGACTGACATGCCTAATTGGATGCTGTCACCGATGTAATCCTCCACCATTCTGTCAATGGTGACAGTATCATATGCAGTGACAGTAGATATGTCAGAAATTGTTGCTAGGTCCTTCAGTACGGACCTGATGTCCAAACTTGGTCCTGCCTGCCCTGCATCACCGCCAGCGGGTTGCTTAGGATACCTAAGTTGTTTCCTGGCAGCCCCAGTTGCAGGAGAAAATGAAGAAGGAACTGTTGACGTGTCACGTTCTGCTTCAGCTGACAGTGTATTCACCAGCAGGTCTTTGCAACTCTGCAGGCTTGTTGGCCAGAAAGAGAGACACCACATAGGCTTTAAACCTAGGATCGAGCACGGTGGCCAAAATGTAGTGGTCTGATTTCAACAGATTGACCACCCTGAAATCTTGGCAAAGCGAATGAAGGGCTTCATCCACAAGTCCCACATGCCGAGCGGAATCGCTCTATCTTAGCTCCTCCTTCACTTTCTCCAGCTGCTTCTGCAAAAGCCTGATGAGGGGAATGACCTGACTCAAGCTGGCAGATTCTGAACTGACTTCACGTGTGGCAAGTTCGAAGGGTTGGAGAACCTTGCACAACACGGAAATCATTCTCCACTGTGCTTGAGTCAGGTGCATACCCCCTCCTATTTCATAGGTGGTTGTATAGGCTTGAATGGCCTTTTGCTGCTCCTCCATCCTCTGAAGCATATAGAGGGTTGAGTTCCACCGCGTCACAACCTCTTGCTTCAGGTGATGGCGGGCAGGTTCAAGAGTGTTTGCTGGCACTCCAGTCTTCAGCACGCAGTCGCTGAATCGCAAAAGTGGACAGAAATTTTTTGGGCCACCCAAAGTGTCTCCTGCACGCCCCTGTCATTTTTCAGAAAATTCTGCACCTCCAAATTTATTGTGTGAGCAAAACATGGGACGTGCTGGAATTTGCCCAGATGTAATGCCAACACAATATTGGTGGCGTTGTCAGATATCACAAATCCCCAGGAGAGTCTAAGTGGATTAAGCCACTGGGTGATGATTTCCCTCAGTTTCTCTTAGAGGTTGTCGGCAGTGTGCCTCTTACTGAAACCGGTGATACACAGCGTAGCCTGCCTTGGAACGAGCTGGCGTTTCTGAGCTGCTGCTACTGGTGATGCTGCTGTTGTTGTTGCGTAAGGTGATACATCTACCCAGTGGGCTGTCACAGTCACATAGTTCTTAGTCTGCCCTGTTCCACTTGTCCGTGGTTAAGTGGACATTAGGTACAACCACATTTTTTAGGACACTGAGGACACTTTTTCTGACGTCTCTGTACAGTCTCGGTATCGCCTGCCTAGTGAAGTGGAATCTAGATGGGATTTGGTACCGGGGACACACTACCTCCATCTATTGTCTAAATCCTACTGCACTAATGGCGGATACTGGATGCACATCTAACACCAACATAGCAGTCAAGGCCTCAGTTATCCGTTTTGCTTCAGGATGACTGCTGTCGTACTTCATCCTCCTCGCTAAGGACTGTTGGAGGGTCAATTGTTTAGTAAAAGTAGTGGTGTTCCTACTTCCTCTCTGGGATGATGAACGACTCCCAGCAGCAACAGCAGCAGCGACAGCAGTAGGCGTAGCAATGCAGAATCCTCCGGAGGAGTCCCGGATAGGAGAGTCAGTCATGCCAATGACATGGCCTGCAGGACTACTTCCGATCCTGACTAGGGAGGAAATTGATGAGGAGGGAGTTGATGGTGTGGTTTGCAGGCACTTGGATACAACAGAACAAAGGGATTTAGGTGTCCCTGGACTGCTTACGGTCTTAGCCAAAGTTTCTGAACTTGACAGTAACTTTTTATGAACGCGCTGCAGGTGACGTATAAGGGAGGATGTTCCTAGGTGGTTAACGTCCCTACCCCTACTTATTTCACCTTTACATATGGTACATATGGCAAGACAGCTGTTGTCCGGATTTGAATAGAAATATTGCCAGACCAAAGAGGTGGAATGTTTTATCCTCTGCCCAGGCATGACCGTGATGGGCTTTTTCATCCCATGGACAACAACTGACTGGGAGCCTGATTTAAACAAACCACATCACCATCAGAATCCTCCTCGCCAACTTCCTCCTAAGTGCCAGCTACACCATTATCCTCATCCTGTTGTACTTCAACAGTGACATCTTCAATTTGCATATCAGCAAGTGGACTGTGGGTGCTCCTTCCAGCACTTACAGAGGGCGTGCAAATGGTGGAAAGAGCCACCTCTTCCCGTCCAGTGTTGGGAAGGTCAGGCATCGCAACCGCCACCACACTGTACTCTCCTTGGGGATTTGTGATATCTTCTTAGAATGCACAGTTCTTTGCTGTGCTTTTGCCAGCTTAACTCGTTTGATTTTTGTAGCGGGAGGAGGGCTTCCATCGTCATGTGAAGCTGAACCACTAGTCATGAACATAGGGAAAGACCTTAGCTGTTCCTTGCCACTCCGTCTCGTAAATGGCATATTGGCAAGTTTATGTTTCTCCTCAGATGTTTTTTTTAAGGTCATTTTCCTGAACTTTGTCATTTGGGATTTTATATGCCCTCTACTATGACATTGGGCATCGACCTTGGCACACGACGTTGATGGCATTTTATCGTCTATGTCATGACTAGTGGCAGCAGCTTCAGCACTAGGAGGAAGTGGTTCTTTATCTTTCCCTATTTTATTTTTATTGGACAAAGTTTTGTCCTCCATTTATGTTATATTGATATATACGTGCGGCTAAGGTGCACACAAACAAAGAAAAGAAGAACTTGAAATTTTTTTGGAGTGCACTTTGGGGGTTACACCACCCTTTAACAGATTTATGACACAGGCGCACGCTTGGTGCTGCTCCTTTGTTGATGCACGTGCGGCTACAGCACACACAATTCGCAACACAGAAAAGAAGAATTATTTTTTTTTTTTTAAGTGCACTTTGGGGGTTACACCACCCTTTAAGAGATGAGCCAGCCGGCCCTTTACTTTTGACACAGGCGCACGCTTGGTGCTGCTCCTTTGTTGATGCACGTGCGGCTACTGCGCATACATTTCACACACAAACACAGAAAAAAAAGAATTGTTTATTTTTTGTGGAGCGCATTTTGGGGGTTACACCACCCTTTAGCAGACGAGCAAGCCGGCCCTTGATTTATGACACAGGCGCACACTTGGCGCTGCTCCTTTGTTGATGCATGTGCGGCTACAACACACACAATTCATAACACAGAAAAGAAGAATTTTTTTTTTTTTCAAGTGCACTTTGGGGGTTACACCACCCTTTAAGAGATTAGCCAGCTGGCCCTTTACTTATGACACAGGCGCACTCTTGGCGCTGCTCCTTTGTTGATGCACATGCAGCTACAGTGCACACAATTCACAAATACAGAAATAAATGTTTTTTTTGCACTTGGTGGAGCACCCCTGATGGTCAGATCACCCCCTGGACAACACTACAGCACCCCTTTAGGACTACAGCCTTTATGGGACACTGCACAACACAGCCCAGCCAGCCCCTATAGACTTTTGGAATGGACACAGCCCCTATGGACAACTGACTGCACAACACAGTCCAGCTAGCCCCTATGGACAACAGCAGCACAACACAGCCCAGCCAGCCCCTATGGACTTTGGACGAGTGGACACAGCCCCTATGGACAAAAGCTGCACAGCACAACCCAACACAGCCCAGCCAGCCCTAACTCCCACCCTCCCTCTTCACTGTCCACAGCCGGAGTGAGAAATGGCGCCGACGCGGGGACCTTTAATGGAATCCAAAACCCGCAAGATCCGGAAGGCGGGATGATGATGTTTTGCCTCGATTTCAGTTCCGAGTCAGGCGGGAAAACCCGAGCTGGACTCGGTTCCCGGCTCGGCTCGGGGGGGTTCGGATTTCAGAAATCTGAACCCGCTCATCCCTAGTCTATATAAGGTCCCACACTTTAAAGTGCATGTCAGAGCACAAACCAAGCATGAAGTCCAAGGAATTGCCTGTAGACCTCCGAGACAGGATTGTCTCGAGGCACAAAACTAGGTAAGGGTAGAGAGAGGTATCTGCTGCTTTGAAGGTCCTAATGAGCACAGTGGCCTCCATCATCCATAAATAGAATAAGTTCAGAACCACCAGGACTCTTCCTAGAGTTGGCCGGCTGTCTAAACTGAGCGATCGGTGGAGAAGGGCCCTAGTGACCAAGAACCCTATAGGCACTCTGTCAGAGCTACAGTATTCCTCTGAGGAGAGAGGAGAGCCTTCCAGAAGGACAACCATCTCTGCAGCAATCCACCAATCAGGCCTGTATGGTAGACTGGCCAGACGGAAGCCACTCCTTAGTAAAAAGCACATGGCAGCCCATCTGGAGTTTGCCAAAATGCACCTGAAGGACTCTCAGACCATGATGAGACAAATATTGAACTCTTTGGTGTGAATGCCAGGCATTATGTTTGGAGGAAACCAGGCACCACTCATCACCAGACCAATACCATCCCTACAGTGAAGCATGGTGGTGGCAGCATCATGCTGTGGGGATGTTTTTCAGTGGCAGGAACTGGGAGACTAGTCAGGATAGAGGGAAAGATGAATGCAGCAACGTACAGAGACATCCTGGATGAAAACCTGCTCCAGAGCGCTCTTGACCTCAGACTGGGGCGACGGTCCAAATTTTTAACAGGACAACGACCCTAAGCACACAGCCAAGATATCAAAGGAGTGGCTTCAGGACAACTCTGTGAATGTCCTTGAGTGGCCCAGCCAGAGCCCAGACTTGAATCCTATTGAACATCTCTGGAGAGATCTGAAAATGGCTGTGCATCGACGCTTCCCATCCAGCCTGATGGAGCTTGAGAGGTGCTGCAAAGAGAAATGGGCAAAACTGCCCAAAGATAGGTGTGCCAAGCTTGTGGCATCATATTCAAAAATACTTGAGGCTTTAATTGCTGCCAAAGGTGCATCAACAAAGTATTGAGTAAAGGTTGTGAATAGTTATGTACATGTGATTTCTTAGTTTTGTTTTTTATTAAATTTGCAAAAAATCTTTTTACACATTGTCATTATGTGGTATTGTGTGTAGAATTTTGAGGACAAAAGTGTATTTATTCCATTTTGGAATAAGGCTGTAAAATGGCGCCCGTGCCTATTTTCCGGAGGACATCTTTAGTGCGCATGTGCAGATCACGGGAAAATGGTTGCCGACATTTTCCCAGAGTTTTTGTTGCTCCGCAGTGCCGGAATCTGCGGAGAGGAAAGTATATTATTAAGTATGGGTGCAGGGTGTGCGGTGTGGGTGCACTGCACACCTTGCACCCATTATAAAGACGCCTATGACACCGATATATATAATTAAATTCTTGAGAAAAAATAAGATGGTATAATGCAATTATTCCAACCTCATACATTTCGCCAACATACAGTGGCGTCGCTCCACATGGTGTCACCCGGTGTGCGGAGGGATGCTGTGCGCGCAGCCTTGCTGGCGGGGGCTTGGCCATGCAAGAAGGGGCATGGCCTCGCGGCCCGAACCCCTGTGGTCCCGTGCTCTTACTCGGGGGGGGCGAGGAGGGGGAGGTCGGGTGCAGGAGGTGCATACTGATCTGTGTGCAGCGCCAGCTCCCTCACAGTGTCAGGAGCCGAGTGCTGCACTTAATACTACAGTGCAACACTCAGCTCCTGTCACTGAGGGGGGAGTCTGCACCTTGGTGTCACCCCTCAGCAGGTGACACCCAGGTGCGGCCCATACCCCCCTTGTGACGCCACATGGACTTGACTGAGTAGCATACTGTATTATTATCAATAAAGTTACAGTAAAATCCACAGGAGACTATTAAGTATCCTTCAGTGGTGTCACCTCTGATGGGCTTACCTCCTCTGACTCCAGTGATGCATAGCAACACAGCTAAAAGGCTAAATGGCGCATAAGATATAGCACCGATATAGAAATTGCAGCACATCAATCAATGAAGGGCTAGTTACATACAATCCTCATATGGTGGATGTCGTTTTATAGGAGTTATAAAGTGTCAGGATCTGTGTTTTGTTTGGGCTCTAGACTGGGAAACCTGGGTGAGACAGGTTGGGGCTGATTTGAACAAAGCTAGGTGGTCTAATGACGCTCTACCTCATTTAGAATATCACAAAAGCAAATTTTGGAGAATCAGAACTGGAACAGGAATGGAAATCATAATGAAGCACTAAGCTGAGAGTAACGGATATCATGCCCTACAATGGAATCAGGCACTCAAGTGTACAGGAGTAAGCTTTGCTGGTGAAGTAACTGCACACACTGGTGAGGGTAGGCACCATGCTGGAGATCGATGGTATTCACACACTGGTCTAGGTTGTGCACTCTGTAGGTTAAGACATACTTACCTACTCTCCCGGTTGATTGTGGGAGGCTCCCAAATTTTCAGGTAGCCTCCTGCACCCCTGGAAGAGTATCTGGATCTCCCACATCCCGGCCACTTCCTAATAAAGTGGGCAGGATGGGGAGATAATTGCTGGGAATCGCGGCTCCTCATGGAGGGGGAAGGGCTAAATGACGAGAAGCGGTGTCATTTAGACTCGCCCCCTCATTGCGGTCCTGATATTAAAAGTCAGGAAGTATGGGTTAAGATTGATAATGCACACACGTTTTGAACATGCACTCTGCAGACTGAATAATGCGCACAGGTGTAAAATGTGCACTCTGGCCCTGATTCAGAGCCGGACGCTCTGACAGAGCGCTTGCTCTGAATCAGGGCCGGCCTTCTTGTTTTTTAGAGCGGCCTCCTGGCCGCTCGCATAGCTGTGGGTGACCACCCACAGCTATAGCGAGCGGCCATGATGATGGTCGCGATGGTCAAGACCATCGCGACCATCGGGCTTGCGACGAGACCCTTGTGGTAAGGTCTCATTGCCGCAAGCCCCAGAGAGCTTTCGGCTCAAACAGAACAGTGGGGCTGCCCCCAGACGGTAGGCGTTCCCATGGGAACACCTCCATTTGGCCAGCCATGCCCCCGGCCCGCCCACCAAAGGGGGCGTGCTGTCACTTAACATCGACAGCACGCCCCCTTTGGCATGAGACCCGGAGCGACGTTTTGCCCGTCGCTATCCGGGTCTCGCGCATGCGCACGACGGAGCGGGCTGAATTAGGCCCTCTGTATGTTAGAAGTGGTAATGTACACATACAATCAATGTGCACTCTGCAGGATGAATGATAATGCACACAGGTGTAGGATATGCACACTGCAGGATGAATGACAATGCACGCAGGTGTAGAATGTGCACACTGCAGGATGAATGATAATGCACGCAGGTGTAGGATGTGCACACTGCAGGATGAATGATAATGCACGCAGGTGTAGGATATGCACACTGCAGGATGAATGATAATGCACGCAGGTATAGGATGTGCACACTGCAGGCTGAATGATAATGTACGCAGGTATAGGATGTGCACACTGCAGGATGAATGATAATGCACGCAGGAGGATGTGCACACTGCAGGCTGAATGATAATGCACGCAGGAGGATGTGCACACTGCAGGCTGAATGACAATGCACGCAGGTGTAGGATGTGCACATTGCAGGATGAATGACAATGCACGCAGGTGTAGGATGTGCACACTGCAGGATGAATGATAATGCACGCGGGTATAGGATGTGCACACTGCAGGCTGAATGACAATGCACGCAGGTGTAGGATGTGCACACTGCAGGATGAATGACAATGCACACAGGTGTAGGATGTGCACACTGCAGGATGCACGCAGGTGTAGGATGTGCACACTGCAGGATGAATGATAATGCACGCAGGAATAGGATGTGCACACTGCAGGATGAATGATAATGCACGCAGGTATAGGATGTGCACACTGCAGGATGAATGATAATGCATGCAGGAGGATGTGCACACTGCAGGCTGAATGATAATGCAAGTAGGTACTGTTTGAGGGAAGTATTCGCAGACTGGAATGGCACAGAACAGCAATGGTTAATTGCTCAGGCTCTGCAAGCTGGAAATGATTAGCAGTGTGGGAACTACACAGGATTGCAGGCAGAAACAAACCAAGAGAAACTGAAGCAGAGCACAGGAATTGATTAACTAAAAGTTTGGGGGTGCACATGGCCGGCCCTAGCCCAAATTTTTTGGTAAGCGAATATATCTTTTGGCGCCCCCAGGCATATTGTTGCGCACACCTGAAAAAATTAAGGGGCCATGGACTCATGGAAAAAGCCATACCCCATTTTTGTCACACTGGATGCATGCTCTCTCCAGTGAATAGATGCAGCGCGCATGCGCGCGGCAATTTATTCACTGCTTGCTCTAAGCAGCTAACGCCTTTTGTTTTTTTTTACGGAGTATACATATGGCTACTATGCAGGTGTATAGAAGTCACTCATTGTCGCACACACCAGTCAGACATTGTCTTGCATACCCACAGCAGTCATCTGTTGTCTCACATGCATACACACACACACACCAGTCAGACATTGTAACATACACATCAGTCATCCATTCTCTCTCCACACACCAGTCAGACATTGTCTCACACACATCAGTCATCCATTCTCTCTCTCTCACACACACACCATACCTACCGACTTTCTGGCTGCTCCTTCCGGGAGGGAGCAGCCAGATCGACAGGACGGGGGGGGGGGGGGGGGGGGCATGGCCGGGACAAGGGGGAGTGGCCAGGTGGGTGACAGTACTTGTGGGCGTGGCGGGGTCACGTGATTGCGTCAGATTGGCTCTGCCCCCGCTGCACAATGCCGATAAAATAGGCATTGTGAAGCAGGAGGCGGGGCCAAAATGACGCGAATCGCATCACCGCCCCGCCCCCCCTGCTGTGGGGGTTGCAGGGGTTATTGCGGGGGGAAAGGAGGGTCGGCGGAAGCCGGGAGAATTGCCTGTCTTCCCGGGAGCGGCACTCGATTTTCGGGAGTCTCCCGACCAAATCGGGAGGGTAGGCAAGTATGACACACACACTCACTACAGTCCCCCATTCTCTCTCACACACACACAGCAGTCACCCATTCTCTCACACACACAGCAGTCACCCATTCTCTCACACACACTGCAGTTCCTCATTCTCTCTCTCATACACACAGCAGTCACCCATTCACTCTCTCACACACACACTCACTCACATTGTTGCCTACCCCCCCGGAAAGGCAGGCAAGCCTCCCGGCGGCCGCCGGTCCCCCCCCCCCCGACATCCCCCGCATTTTACTCCTAAACCCCGCTGCGAGGGCGGCCAGTGACGCGATTCGCGTAATTTTGGCCCCGCCCCCTGCCTCACAATGCCTGTATTATCGGCATTGTGTAGCAGGGGCGGGGCCGAAATGACGCGATCGCGTGACCCCGCCCCCGTGACGCCTACAAACGTCAGGCATACCCATCCATACACGCCCCCCCGCTGCCCTGCCGATCTGGCTACTCCCTCCTGGAAGGAGCAGCCAGAAAGTCGGCAACTATGACTCACTACAGTCCTCCATTCTCTCTCACACACACACAGCAGTTCCCCATTCACTCTCTCACACACACACTCACTCACTACAGTCCTCCATTCTCTTTCACACACACACAGCAGTTCCCCATTCTCTCTCTCACGCACACAGCAGTCACCCATTCTCTCTCTCTCACACACAGGATTCTCTCTCTCACACACACACACTACAGTCACCCATTCTCTCACACACACTACAGTCACCCATTCTCTCACACACACTACAGTCACCCATTCTCTCACACACACTACAGTCACCCATTCTCTCACACACTACAGTCACCATTCTGATGACCCTTTGCCTCTGCACAAAGCTGACACTGTGCTTAATTTTCCAGCCAGGGGGCATTACCTCTCCTCAGCAGGTCTCCTCCTCAGTGTGCCCAAAGTAAATAAAGAGCCGCCCTGGCTGCACTACTCCTTCTCCGACTGCACCCACCTCAGTGTCCCTGGCGGCCTGGACAGGGCGGTGCTGCCGCCTCAGCCCACAGCAGGAATATGCCTGCCAATCCTTCTCAAATGTGGGCTGCAGCTCCCATGAGTCCCAAGGCATCGTCCAGCTCCCACAAGTCCCATCGCATCGTCCAGCCCCAGCCCTGTTTGCGCCTGCCTTGTGTTACATAATAAATTAGCATGGTCGTAGCCAAGGCGCCCGCTCTACTCAGCTGCGTACCATGCGTAATTATAGAACCGGCCCTGCCTCTACACCTACATACACAAAGTGTTACAGCATACCCCCTTACACATACACACTGTGACAGATACACCCCTTTCACACACAATGACTGACAGCATGCCCTCCCCCTACATACACAAAGTGTGACAGCACCTCTAGTCCTACATACACAAAACGTGACAACTCTTCCACATACATACACATAAAGTGAGACAGCACCCCCTCCCCCTAAACACAAAGTGCAACAGTACCCCCACCCCCTCTACACAAAGTGCAACAGTACCCCCACCCCCTCTACATAAAGTGTAACAGTACCCCCACCCCCTCTACACAAAGTGTAACAGTATCCCCACCCCCTCTACACAAAGTGTAACATTACCCTCACCCCCTCTACACTAAATGTGACATCACCCCCTCTACACAAAGTGTAACAGTACCCACACCCCCTCTACACAAAGTGTGACATCACCCCCTCTACACAAAGTGTAACAGTACTCCCATCCTCTCTACACAGAATGTGACATCAGCCCCCCCTACACAAAGTGTAACAGTACCCCCACCCCCTCTACACAAAGTGTAACAGTACCCACACCCCCTCTACACTAAATGTGACATCACCCCCCCTACACAAAGTGTAACAGTACCCACACCCCCTCTACACAAAGTGTAACAGTACCCACACCCCCTCTACACTAAATGTGACATCACCCCCTCTACACAAAGTGTAACAGTACCCCCACCCCCTCTACACAAAATGTGACATCACCCCCTCTACACAAAGTGTAACAGTACTCCCATCCTCTCTACACAGAATGTGACATCAGCCCCCCCTACACAAAGTGTAACAGTACCCCCACCCCCTCTACACAAAGTGTAACAGTACCCCCACCCTCTCTACACAAAATGTGACAGCACTCCCTCCCTTACATACACAAAGTGTGACAACACTCCCTTCCCTTACATACACAAATAGAGCCAGCATTCCCTAAAATAAACACACAAAATGTGACAGCAAACCCCTAGAACCACAAACACATAAAGTGTGTCAAACGTGCCCTCCTCCTGTCATGAAGGCATACCCCCACTCCCCGCTGTCTAAGGAACCATATCAGCCTGCTCCCATTCACAAAACTCCCTTACCTCAGGGGGACTCAGCAGCAACCCCTTCCCCCAGGGAGATGTATGGTCCCCAGCTTCAGCTGGAAACCCTCCGCCTGCTCAGCACCTACAGGGACTGTCAGGCAGCTGTGCATGCATCATCTCTCTCTGCCACATTCACGTCTGGAGGCCCGGGTGGGCGGTTCTGCTGCTCCAGCCCACAGGAAGATGGGCGGCAGAAAGATGGGTGTGCCTCCTATCTAAACGCAGGCAGCGGCTCCCGTCCCAGACTCCATCACCGCGCTCCCTCCCTACCCGTGCGATATGCCTGCAAATCAGCATCGGACAGCAGCCGCCCATTACAACCGCGGTGTAGCTGTGTCACATTGACACAGACTGCCCGCTATCTGCCTCCAGTCTCTGCTGCTGGCTATTGTTTAATTAAATAATAAATCAGCATGGTTGGGGCCGCGGCGCCCTTCACTATGTGGCGCCCTACTCGTCCGCGTACCATGCATAATTATAGAACCGGCCCTAGGGATGCACCAGACAGCAGATTCAGCAATCCAATCAGGAAGTGGAGCTGCTGATACTGGAACCAGTAACTGGTAAGATACAAGTTGTACTGGCAATGTGCAAATGCAACTGAGGGGCTTAAATAGGACGCTCTGATCATTCATTGGTGACTCTGGTCAGGTGGAAGCTAACCCTTCTGTGATTGGGAAGAAACCAGAGTCAGCTGATTAGTAAAACATGGCAGTGCTCATGTAGCACAGAACCCAGAAATAGCTACCACACCATCACCCAATAAATTAACATGGTGCTCCGTCAGTTGCAGCAGTTTCACTGAGATCATAAAATGGTGTGTACCGCCATGTTCTATTAGTAAAAGAAAATCTATTATGTTTAACATGTGTGACAATAAAGTACTTATTTGTACATATAGTTCTCTTTTTGGAGTTTGGAGAAGTAATAATTAAATGTTATACTACCTCAGGTGTGAGAGTAAACCAATCTGGAGTTTTAGAGCACTAATTAATATGTTGTTAAAGGGCCTGATTCAGAGTTGTACAATCTAAGTATTGCTGCTGCAACTTTGGACGCAGCAGCGATGCAAAAATATGCTAATGCGGAGGAGGTATCTAAGGACAAAAGATGCCTCCTGCCAGCATCGCAGATCCGAGTTCTGCATCCGAAAACGAAGCATTGGATGGTTGTGGTGGCCTAAGCTTACTTAGAATAACCGCCAGATCTGCTCAGCCAAGGCCAGGAACTAAGCAACAGAAGATGCAAACCCTGGCCTCAGCACGCCTGCAAAACGGGGCTACACGCCCACGTTTTGTAAAATGGTCAGCATTACCGCCTTGTCCTCAAGCGGCCATAGCTGCCTAGGGTGACACACCACCGATGGACCTTGTGCTTCTTTGGAGGTGTCACGTCTCAACCAGACTGTGTTGATCTGTATTGATGACCAAGAGGCAGAGGTGATCTGGTGACTGGACAGTAATCCAAATCCACCGGAATATCCCACACCAGCCATACTTAGGAAAGTAGCAGAACACTCAAAGATCACATAGTTACAAAAACCGAGGACTGATTAATTTGCTAAAACATTAAGGGCGGGATGCATGACGCATCGCAATTTGCATGCAATGCATCCTGACACTCTTTGCATGAATGCCGGTGTTATTTCGCCGGTATGCATGAACAAAAACACTCTCTCGGTAAGAGCTATCCTTTGCAAATGAGGGACTTCCAGGTTTATGACCCAGAAGTCCCTTTGGTGTCATTCTGCACATGTGCAGAATGACACACGTGCCGTGGCGGGAACGATCCCTCTCACATCACTCTGCAAAGAGAAGCCCATAGGCGTCTATTGGACAACTCCATCTAAAGATTCTGGTATATGGTGCATATGAGAAATGTGTTAAAAATCCCCTAAAACTGCATTTTCGGGGGGTTGACCACATTTCTGGCTATACAGTATAACTAACTCCTATGCTAGTATATTAATTATGACCCAAACCACATACAAACCACACTTTTGTGTACAAAAAAAAATGAATGTAGGATGAACAGTATTCTACTATAGTATTTCTAATTTTCTATACACATAATTTTTATGTACCCTGCTCTCCCTCCCTTTCTGCAGGTGGCAGACAAAGTCAAATGATATCAGGAAGGATTGGTAAGGTGGCACCAGCACCAGGGCCGTAACTAGAGGTGTGCGGCCAGTGCCGCCACACAGAGTACAGTGCTCTGTGGGCAGCACGATCGCCGCGCCCATTGCCCTTGTTCCTGGTTAGCAAGCTGCCTGAAAGGGCACCCTGCAGTCAGGATCACTTAGACGCTCCAGACAGGTACTATGCAGTGTGCACAGCTGATGTGGAGCATGATACAGGTAAAAAGGAAAGGAAAATAAGAAAAAGTCACGTAACGTCAAGGGAACCAGTGTAAAAAGTAGAGTCGCACTGACCTGCAGAGGAAAACCTGTGTCTGCTACTGTTTCTGTCTCAGCTTCTGGGCCTGATTTAGAGATAGACGCTAATGCGAAAATATGCTAAGGGTTCACCCGAGCTTTAAGACGCCCACTGCTGCTTTCTTACATGTGTACGATGCCTGTGTAAATAGCTGTAACATCGAGTGGCCATCTTGACCTTGTGACAGGTCTGAACTGCCGCAGACTCAGCAGCTCTCCTGACAAGCAGAGGCTCTCATGCTGCGTAGGAGATCGCAAGGGCTAATTTATGCACACACCCATGTAACAGCGTTTAAATGGTCAGACACACCTGTGTTTTTCTGACCACCCCCGTTACCTCCTACAAATGCTGTCAACATGCCACTCACTTTGCGATGGATCCCTGTAATCGCAATGCGATCACTGCGTGTGCGCAGTGCGGCTTATACGCATGGATGATGGGTAACAATCGTCCGGTCTGTGTATGTGATCGCCATTGCGTACATCTCTGAATCAGACCATCTGTTCATAATCCTGCCAAAAACAGGACGTTACAATATCAGAATCATTTGATATACTGTATATATATTTATCCCACAGACAGGAGTGACCATCTGGTTCCAAATCCTACAGGAGGGACTCATTTGCCCTTTAAACTCAATGTCCATGACTGACACAGGTGCAGTGTAAAGAGACAATGCATTCTGGTGCTGTAGGAATCCCTTTCTTCATAGTCTTTAAAATGTGCAGAATTTCACGGACAGAAATATATTTGCACAAGAATGTGTATTTTTATTACTTCCCAGGGGAAACAGGTGACATGTTCCTAGCATTGGGCTACATGTGGCTTATAAGTTATTAACTTACATTATGTTAAAAAAAAATGTATATACTGTGGAACTTATTTCATAGTTCTAGCTATCTATGGTCTGATGCAGAGTTTTTTGGGGGAAGAAAAATGCACTATAACAGGGAGAATGAAGCAGGGGACCTCTCCTATAGTGTCCAACCTACGTAGCCTGGGGAATGCCATTCTGAAAGTGCTTACCACAGAACTTTGGAATGAGTAGAGGCATGTAGTAAAATCCACAATATTTGAAGCTTATAGTATTTCTGCGTCTTCGAGTCACAATTTGTAGGAGTCTGCTACAATAAACATGTCATGTCTACTGATTGATGTTAATTATAGATAGTCTGCAGCCATACATTAATGTGGATGAAAAATTAATTGAATTATCTGTGCTCTTTGTATGTGTATAGCAGCTCAGTTAGGATAGAAATTGGACTTTGTATATGAACGAGCGCTAGTTAGTATACTGTATGTACATATATTTGCAATGCATGTATTTAAAATAAAAGACACAAAATATAGATTAAAGTAAAAGATGAATAGAATAAAAGCTTAAAAGACAATATTTTTCAAAGAAACTGTGCAAGTTTCTTATTTGTGTTTATAGCCCTTTTATGGGATTTGAATTTGAGTCCTGGTACAGTGTATCAGAATGATGTTATTATTTCTCAAAGCGTTATCACTGGAGAATCTAACTATCCTTAGAAAGCTGGCCCTAACTTACCTCCTGGCATCCGAAGCTATGTAGCGGGTTTCTCAATGGTGCTGCAGCTGCGATCTTCCCGACGTGAGCCTGGCTGGTGTTGTTCACTTGCAGCTATGGATGACATCACTCGGGGGTCTCTTCAGAGGCACAGGGAAGAACTCCTGTCTCCCACGCTTTTCATATCACACTGGATACTTTTTCAAGGATTAATGTGGAGATACTGTCCGAGACGGCCACTCATAAGAGCTGCCAAAAAACATTAAATGTCTACAAAAATGCTCTGCTGTGTACTATTGTTTTGTTCTTCATAATATTACTATAAATGTCAATCAGATGTCCGCATACAAAATCCCCTTTCAATTTCATTCTATTGACGTATTGGCTTGCCCGTGCAATGCCGGGTACTACAGCTAGTTTATTATATAACGAATATCATAGCATCTAGTACATCACTGCCTCTATAGCATCGGTCCTCTACAACAGTTCGAGTGTTTCCATGAAGAGAAATAATTGTGCTCTTGCCGGCCCAGGTTGACAACCACGAACAGTTAAATTAAATTTAAGCCCATGCTTAGACTAAGCCACATCTTTATCTAATCATAATCGATGTTATACATTTTGTACTTGCCTTTGCCACATTTTCAAAGAGATAACAAGTTTGGAAACACTAACACCTGTGTTCTGCTACGCAGATTATGGGAAGGTAATATCAGCAGGGAAAAAAACAACTTCTGACTGCCTGTTCCTCAAAGGAAGTTTTATAACTTAGGGCCTGATTCAGAGTTGGGTATAGAGAGAGATCTCTCTCTCAACTGATCATCTTGGTGAAACCATGCTGCACTGCAGGTGGGGCAGATTTAAAATGTTCAGAGAGATTTAGATTTGGGAGGGATGTGTCCAAACTGACATCTAAAGTGCAGTGTAATAATAAAGTTGTGCAATATTTGTGAGCTACATGCAAAAGCAGCCAGTATTTACACTACATGCAAAAAAAGTATGTATTTACACCCCTTGCATTGCAACATGGTTTGCCCAGGTACACAGTTAAATGCTTTCTCTCTCTCTATTCCCATCTCTGAATCAGGCCCTTAGTTCCAAATTTGTTAAGCAAAATAGTCTAGCTTTATTGTTTTGTCTTGTTTAAATTGAGTGTGTGTCAATAAAGCTGTTTTAAATAATAAGGGGCCTGATTCAGTACAGATTGCAATTGCAATAGCAATTATGGACGCAGTCTCACTGCAAAGATATGCTAATCCTCTGTGATCGCTATGCTGTCGCAGCACAACATAAGGACGTCCACCTTACCTTACACACATCCGTAATATTTAGCTACAGGGGCTAGTGGGGGCACTGTTACATTGGCTACTGGGGACACTTCTACAGGGGCTACTGGGGACACTTCTACAGGGGCATTACTATTGGGGGCATTACTACTGGGAGCAATTTTACAGGGGCACTACTACTGGGCATTATTACAGGGGCACTACTACTACTACTGGGAGCTAACTTCTAGGGGCATTACTACTGTGGGCACTTTCACAGGGGGCATTACTACTGGGGACACTAATACACGGAGCATTACTTTTGGGGGCACTACCACTGGGGCCACTACTAATGGGGACATTGCAGAAGGGGCACAACTACTAGGGGCACAGCAGAAGGGGTACCGCTGCTGTGGACATTATGTGTAAGTGCCACTATTGCTGTAGGCATTGTACAAGGGCCACTACTACTGTGGACATTGTATTAGGGGCACTACTACCGTGGACATTGTATTAGGGGCACTACTACTGTGGGCATTGTATTAGGGGCACTACTACTGTGGACATTGTATTAGGGGAACTACTACTGTGGGCATTGTATTAGGAGCATTACTACTGTGGGCATTGTGTATAAGGGGCACTACTGTGTGTCAGAACATAAATAAGGGACACTACTATGTGGTGTAATGTGAATCGGACACTATGTGCAGTGTTATGTGAATAAGATTGTGCTATAATGTGGTGTCGTTTGAAATGGGAACACTATTGTGTGATTACGCACCTTTCTTTTGAGACCTTTCCTTTAGCATGCCTCCCAACCATCCCTATTTTGGCGAGAAAGTGTTCCAGATGGGGGGGGAGGGTAAATGGTGAATAGATGACATGTGCATGCATGTGGCATCTATTGACTGGAGAAAGGGACTGGGAGCATGCTCAGCAGCTCCAAGAGCACTGGGCATGTACCCAGCATGATTGGGGCTTGTGATTTTGGCTATTCCCATGAGACCACACCCCTTTCCTTTGTCGGGTGCACGCACCTTCAGTATGTGCAAATTCAGCCAGGGGGCGCCAAAATGTATCTTCGCTTACCAAAAATTTTAGGCTCGGGCCAGGCCTGACCTCAACGCAGAGCTGCCATCAGAAATTGTGGAGCCCGGGACTGACAACATAGGCAGCGCCCCCTGCCTGCTCTCCCACCCCCACCCCCACCCACTACCTTATCCCTACAAAAAAAAATGTTGTCAAATATTCTTTGGCTGATCTTTCTGTCCTCTCCACTGCAATGGAATCTTCCCTCACTTGGAACTCTAGGTTGTGATATTCCGCTACGGTGCTCCACCCTATGTGACATCACACGTTGTGATATCACATATACAGTACGTGGAGCGCCGTGGATCTGCAGGAATAATTCACAGAAGGCCAATGTGCAGGGGGAAGGCTTGTGTTTAAGAAGTCCTCCCTGTGCATTGGCCCGATGTTGTTGCGCATACTGGCGCAGCTCTTCAGGCAGGGCTGGAATGGGATGGAAAACTAGCCCGGGAAATTTATGAAAGCAGCCCTAATGGTGGTGGAGCCTGTGCTGAGATGGGGTGACAGTGATCATATGGGGTGACAGCTGGGGCAGGGACAGTGCTGAGATGGGGTGACAGCTTGGGAGGGGACAGTGCTGAGATGGTGTGACAGCTTGGGAGGGGACAGTGCTGAGATGGGATGAGAGCTTGGGAGGGGACAGTGCTGAGATGACATGGAAGCTGGAGAGGGGACAGTGCTGAGAAGACGTGGAAGCTGGAGCGGGGACAGTTCTGAAAAGACGTGGAAGCTGGAGAGGGGACAGTACTGAGAAGATGTAGAAGCTGGGAAGGGGACAGTGCTGAGAAGGCAGGGAAGCTGGGGAGGGGACAGTGCTGAGATGGCGTGACAGATGGGGAGGGGACATTGCTCATATGGGGCGACAGCTGAGGAGGGGACAGTGCTGAGATGGCATGGGAGCTGAGGAGGAGACCATGCTGAGATAGTGCTCAGATGAGAGTTGAGGATGGGACAATGCTGCAATAGGATGACAACAGTGTTCAGATGAGAGCTGGGGAGTTGAAAGCTATTGAGGGGATAATGCTGACATGAGGTGAAAGGTGGGGAGGGGATAATGCTGACATGAGGTGAGAGCTGGAAAGGGGGCAGTGCTGCGACAGGATGACAACACTGTGTTGAGAAGAGGTGAGAGCTGGGGAGGGGATATCCCACCCTCCAACATGACCCCTTCCAACCAGTTCATATTGCTCTGCTCCTGGACTTCCCACCTAATTAATGATTGCAGACACCTGTGTTGAGCTAATTAATAGATGAGACAGGTGTTTCACCACAGGTGTCTGCAGTCATCAATTAAGAGAGAAATCCAGGAGCAGAGCATTTTGTACCGGGTGGAAGGGATCATGTTGGAGGGTCTGGGATATAGCTGACATGAGGTGAGAGCTGGGGAGGGGATATAGCTGACATGAGGTGAGAGCTGGGGAGGGGATATAGCTGACAAGAGGTGAGAGCTGGGGAGGGGATATAGCTGACATGAGGTGAGAGCTGGGGAGGGGATAGAGCTGAGATGAAAAAACTTGCTTGCTATGCTGCTGCTCCAGCTGGCAGAGAGAATTATTGGTGGCAGGAGCCAGGAACAGGCCCCCCTCTCTGTCCGGGCCCAGGACTACAGTCTGGCAGTCCCCCTTTGACGGCGGCCCTACCCCAACGCACCCAATAGATGGTTCACTTGCATGTGGTGGTTGCATTGTTGTGCCCAGCTACCTCCTAGAAATGCTAACATCCACAGAGAAACTTCTGAGATCCGTGCGTACATTCATTAGGGTGTATACGAGTATTTACTGTACTTCTCTTTAAATGAATAGACAAAGCAGTGGCTGATCATATTCATAAAACTTTACAAAGGAAAAAGCAATGTCTTGAATTACTGACAGTCTGCACAGTCATCACTGGATGCATTGTGAGGAAATTCAGAAAGAAAGAATGGCATTGAAATGTCCTTTTGAATTAAGTAATCTCCAGCCTCTATGGAAAACATGTGCAATGTTTGTAATCCAAGCTAAGATACATTAACATTAACTATGAACTTCCCTTCTCTTTATCGTAACTTAACAGTAGCAATTTAAAAAACAAAAAAAATAATGAAACTGCTATCATACCTTTCATCTGTAATGGTTTAGCAGCCATAGTATACAGAAAATACTAACATTTTTTTTCCTTTAAAAAGTAGCCAAGCGCTACGAAACGTGTTGGACATGACTGTTCCACAATGGGCAGCAAAGACACAGCCGATCAACATTGAGAACGGACTAGCGGGACGCTGCGTCTGACGTCATCACCAGCTGCTGCGGTCGCAAAATACACACTGCAGCAAACAACCAAGCCGGCCTTGGGAGGACTGCAGCGTCTGTCTGAAGAACCCGGACAAGGTAGGGTGAGAAGCATGGAAAGTTTACCCAAACATATGAACTGGTTGTAGCCCACCACAGATAATAAAAGAGTATAAACATTTACTGTGCTAGATTATTCTTTTTGTATTTACTTTTATTTTTTATGTTTATTCATTTATTTTATTCCATTATTTCTATTCATTCTCTGCTCATTTACTTTTATTATTTTAATCATTTTTACCCCATATTTGTTACATTCCAAAAATTAGCGCTCAGGGCTTTATTCAGAGGCGGCCGTACGGTCTACGACCGCACGGCCGCCTCGATGTTTGTCTAGTGCGCATGCGCATGAGGGAGCCAGCTCCTTCGTGCGCATGCGTGAGACCTGCTACGACCGGCAGCACCGGTTGTAGCGGGTCTCTTTCCAAAGGGGGCGAGCTGTCGATGTTGATTGACAGCTCGCCCCGTTTGGAAGGCGGGCCGGGGGGGTGGCAGCCCAAACGGAGGCATTCCCATGGGAACGCCTGCCATTTGGGGGAGGCCCCACTGACATCACTAGTGATGTCAGTGGAGAGCTTCCGGCTCTGACAGAGCCAGAAGCTCTCCGGGGCTTACGACAAGTGAGACCCTACCCTAGGGTCTCGTCGTAAGCCCCGATGGTCGCGATGGTCCTTGACCATCGCGACCATCACCCTAGCGGTCGTTAGAGCTGTGGGTGTTAACCCACAGCCTAACGACTGAAACAGAGGCGACCGGTCAGGATGCAAGCGGCCGCACAGTTTCTGAGAGACCGCTTGCATCCTCCAACCGCCTCTGAATGAGGGCCTCAATCTCTTCTCTATACTAATTTTGCCTAATATTGAGCAGCTTTTAATACACTGACAAAGCGCATATAACCTTCCTTGCCCTATGAAGTGATTGGTTTGTTTTGGCCTCCACAAAACAAGCTACCAATGGGCAGTTGATATTGCTGGCAATGATCTCTATGTACATACTGGCTCTATAGAGGCACAATGTTGTCACCATTATTATCCTCACCCAGTGTTTAAATCATCTTCACACAAAATTAATTCATCCCCACAGGAATCCACCATCACAGGTGCCTCTGGACTTTGATGTAATTTCCGTTAAAGGTTTTCTTCATGGAATTTGTGGTACATTTTGATGAACTTCATCTTTTCCACATTTTGAGGAAGTAGACTCCAATACCAATCACTGACAAGGTTCCTGGCTGTGCTGAAAACTCTTTCTGCATACACACTGGAGGTTGGGCAGCTTAAGTAAAGCAAAGACAGTTTGTGCAAGGGCATCCAAATTGTATTTTTTGCCTGCCAGTAGTCAAAGGGTCTGTCTGACATGCCTATTTGGACGTTGTCATTAAAATGATCTTCAACCATTCTTTGAATGGTGTCCGTATCAGATGGAGTCGCGGTAGAGGTGACCGAGGAATTTTAGGCAATTCTTTTAGACCTGACCAGATGTCAAAATGTTGTGTTGACTCATCTGCATCACCAGTGGGTCTCTTAGGAAAGCTAAGTATTTTCCTGGCAGTTGCCGGAGAAACTGAAGGAGGAGACATCGCCGTGTCACGTGCCGCTTGAGCTGACAACCTCCTCGCCAACAGCTCTTTGCATCTTCAAATCTATGGGCCTGATTCACTACGGATCGCTATTGTGATCAAAGCTGCGATTACACATGGAGCTCTGCTTTGAAAATATGTTAATGCAATCGCAAAGTTGTTTTATAGCCAGCATAGAGATGCTCACTACAGCTATCTCACATCCGTAATACATTGCAGTCCTGCGTATACATCGGTAACATCGAGTAATATCGGCCCCTCATGCACAATTACAGCAGCCCTGACCTTACTAAGAAATTGCTAACATCGTTGTACACAGTGAGTACTCAAGCTGCGTATGCCGTCGCAGTAGCTAATTTATGCATGCCCATGCAACTGCGTTCAAATGGACAGGAACGCCTGTGTTTCTCTAACCACTCCCACGGCACCACCCCCAAATGCTGACCTCCCGTCACTCACTCTGCGATGGCTTTCTTTCTACGTGAGCAAAGCTAACTCACGCACGTGAACTGCAGTGTTTAGGCATGCACAGTATGCACCATCTGATCTGCGTATGATGTTGCAGTTGCGATTTATGATGAATCAGGCCCTATGTCCATTGGAAAGAAAGACATGATGTACGACTTCAACCTAGAATCAAGCTTGGTCGCCAAAATGTATTGATCCAATTCTAAGAAGCTAATAACCCTTGGATCCTGGCGAAGCGAATAAAAGACTTGATCTACAAGTCCAGCATGCTTAGCAAAATCACTTTGTTAAAAATTCTAATTAGGGGAATCACTGAATGACTGAAGCTTGCAGTGTCTGAATTCACTTCACAATGGGACAACTTCAAAGGGTTTCAGCACCTTACACAACATGGAAAGTATTCTCCACTGCGCTGGAGTAAGGTACATCCTTCTTATGTCATGACTCGTTATGTAACTTTGGATTGCTTTTTGCTGTTCCTCCATCTGCTGAAGCATATAAAGGGTGGAATTGCACCTTGTTACTACCTCTTACTTCCGATGGTGGTAGGGCAAATTAAACTGTTATTGCAGGTGCTGTAATCTTCTACATGCAGCTGCTGAATGCCGAAAATGTCCCAAAATGTTTCAGGCCACACACAGCATCTCCTGCACGGCCCTGTCATTATTAAAAAAAAATCTGCACCACCAAATTGACTGTGTCAGCAAAACATGGGACATGTTCGAAATCACCCAGCTGTAATGCTCTCACAATATTTGTGGCGTTGTCACAAATCACAAATCCTGAGGAGAGGCCAAGGAAGGTAAACCATTTTGCAAGGACTTCCCTGAATTTTTCTATGAGGTTGACACTGGTATGCCTCTTAGTGAAGCCGTTGATGCAGACAGTAGCCTGCCTCTGAATGAGCTGGCATTTGTTAGATGCTGCTGCTGTTGGTGCTGCTGAAGGCAATACACTCACCCAGTGGGCTGTCACAGTCATGTAATCTTTAGTTTTCCCTGTTCCGCTGGTCCACAGAGTGTATCTGTGGTTAACTGGGCAGTGGGTACCATGGCATTTTGGAGCCCACTAATTAAGTTTTTTAAATGTCCATGTAAAGGCGGGGAATTCATTTTCTAGTGAAGTGGAATCTAGAGGGGATTTGGCAGCGGGGAACACAGGATCTAAAACCCACTACATTAATGGCAGATTTTGGATGCAGATCTAATACCAGCATAGCTGTTATGGCTTCAGTAATACACTATGCAATTGGGTGACAGCTGTCATACTTGCTTCCTCTATCAAAGGATTGTTTAACAGTCAATTGTTTTTTAAACTACTACTAGTAGTAGTCTTCTTAGTCCCCTTCTGAGATGAATAGCCACCCCCAGCAACAGCAGGCCTAGCGCTCAAGGAGTCTTCTGACTTGGAATCACTTGGAATCCTGGATAGGGGAGGACTCAATTAGCCTTATCAAATTGGATGCAGGACTACTTCTAATCATTTAGGATATTGATGATGAAGGTCATAGATGCAAGGGATGCAGCTGCCATGGGGCCCAGAACAGCTGCCATGGGGCCCATCTTCCTTGTCAAAGTTACAGGTGTTATATAAAAAATTTTATGATTAGGTGGTACATAGGGGGCCCTTACAAACTTTTGCTATGGGGCCTTCAAATATCTAGTTACGCCCCTGATGAAGGTGTTGGTGGTGGAGATTGCAGCTGCTTAGCACTAGCATGCACTGCAAATGACATAACAGGAAGGACATTCCTAGATGGTTTATGTCCCTACTTCTACTTACTGTGGCTTTACAAATGCTACAGATGGTAAGACAATTGTTGTCCAGATTTGGGTAAAAATGATTTCACACATAAGAGGTGTATATTTTCGTCTTATTCCCAGGCATGACAATGGCTTTCTTCTTATCACAGACAAGAACTGCTTCCACTGGTGCCTCACACAAAGAACTTCCTCATTACCAACATCCACATTAGCACCTGCATCAGCTATACAAATATCCCCCGCATCCGGTTGCACTTCTACCATAGCATCCTCAAAATCTAGGTCAGTAACTTCTTGACTTGTGCTGCTCATCCCCACATTGGCAGAGGGTGCAGAAGTCTTGTTTTCATCATTGATTTTCTGGTTTTCATTTTTTTGACACCTATTCCACACTCTGAGTGAGAAGGACTTGCATCATCATGATATGCAGAAGTAGATGTCTCACTGACAGCAGTTGCAGAACCACCACTCATAAATAAAGGCCTCAGCTTTTCCTTGCCACTGTGTGTGTTGAATGGCATGTTGGCAATTTAGTTTTTTTGCTATAAACGTTCTCTTTATTAGGTGTTTTTTTCTTTACCACTGCAAAATATAGATTTTCTGGACATCAGATCCCCTGACACTTTTTTAGATGACATTGAAGGACTAGTATTGGATTTGTCATGATGACTGGTGGCAGCAGCTGCAGCGCTAGTATTTGGGTGCTGCTTCTGCTCTTCTCTTGAATGATCGTTATCCATATCAATGAATACACAGACGTATAGAAACAATAGAAAAAAACACAGAAGTATAGAAACAATAGAAGAAAATATATTTTTTGTTTTAATTTAGCTTACTGATTTTTAATTTATAGCTCAGCTCACACTGGACCTCATTCAGAGGCGGTCGTTAGATGCAAGCGGTTGCGCTGAATCAGGGCGGCCGCTTGCATCCTGAACGACCGCCTCCTTGTCGATCACTAAGCTGTGGGTTACCACCCACAGCTTAATGACCGACCAGGTTGATGGTCGCAATGGTGATCACCATTGCGACCATCGGGGCTTACGACAAGACCCTAAGGTTGGGTCTTGGCACTCGTAAGCCCCAGGGAGTTTTCTGCTCTGTTTGAGCAGGAAACTCCCCACTGACATCACTGATGATGTCAGTGCGGCCGCCCACAAAATGGTAGGCGTTCGTTAAGGAACGCCTCCATTTTGCAAACCACCCCTCCGGCCCACCTACCAAACGGGACAAGCTGTCGATCAACATCGTCAGCTGCCCCTTTGGTAATGAGCTCCGGAGCGAGAGAGTTTCTCTTTCGCTCCGTGGCTTGCGCACGTTCAGTGCGGCCACTGCGCGTGCGCAGGACTAACCATCGAGTCGGTTACAAGCGCATCGGCACTTGCGACCGACTGTGAATGAGGTCCACTATGTGGAGACACAGTGCTTTATATGTATGTGAACAAACACACTTGGAGACAGCACACCCAGGTTGTATAAACACAAAAATGTTTTAAAACTTTTTATACAGATTTTTTACATTTTCTGTGAATCACATCTGTGGAGTCACACTGCTTATATCGCAGTGGAGTATGGCCTGCAGAGTCACAGATATAGCAGCAGCCACTGGACACAGGGACTGGATGGACACAGCACAGCAGCAGCCACTGGAGATGGAGGGGATGGACACAGCACAGCAGCCACTGGACACAGGGACTGGATGGACACAGCAGCAGCCACTGGACACAGGGACTGGAGTGGACACAGCACAGCAGCAGCCACTGGAGATGGAGAGGATGAACACAGCACAGCATCCACTGGACACAGGGACTGGATGGACACAGCAGCAGCCACTGGACACAGGGACTGGAGTGGACACAGCACAGCAGCAGCCACTGGAGATGGAGAGGATGAACACAGCACAGCATCCACTGGACACATTAGCACACAGCACAGACTGGAGTCAGTGTGAAATGGCGCCCGATTCACCATGGAAGAGACTTATATAGAAACCAAATCCGATGCTGGGATGATAAAGTTTTGCAGCAATTTGGAATCCAACCAAGGGCGGTATTCAAATAGTTTTGCATTGGCGAAAAAGTTCCCCCTACCCGACTTTTCGCCTACATTGCGTGTTTTGGTCGCAAAAACTTATCATGCGCATCCCCGCTTTTTGCCCTATTCAATTACTAACCAGGCGAAAACGGCAAGGGACGAATGCAGAACAAAAGTACTGTCAGAATGGGGGAAATCAGTCTGAACCCCCAAATAAGATGCACTGACATCGGGGATCAATGTAGAAGTGTACCAATAGTCCTAATAAAACTATTTGGGTTACTGAAGTTATCCTTGTTATTAGCGTTATTAGCGTTATCCTTGTTATTAGCGTCCTTGTAAAAGTGGTGAAGAATGGCATTAACCAGTATTTTTTGGTGAAAATAAATAGTCCAGTCAAATTTGGGGTACATGAAAATGGGTACTAGCATCTTTTTATGTCTCTACTGTAAAGTGAAGTTTTAAAAAATGTTAAAAACGCACCTGCTGCAAGCACCTGCTATCCTAAAAACACCTGACCCATCCTTGCAGACCCCTAAGAAGTCTATTTCGCTAGTTTTTATACTTGTCCCCCCACTTTGTACTTTTTCGCCCCCAAAATGAAAGTACTTTTTTGGGGTGTTCGTATGTTTTTTCTCCGGATTTTTTGACAGTTGTCCTTTGGGGGCTGTCCCGCGGGTTCTGAGTGGTTTCCCCACCTTTGCACCTCAAAATGAAAAAATTGCATTTCTTTTCTCCTGCTATTCTTAGGCAAATCTTTTTCTCTCCTATTACATTGCATTGACATTCCACGTAGGCGAAAACCATTTGAAATTGAATTTGGAGATAAGTTCCGACCATGGGAAAACCGCGATCAACGATACTTTTTTGCAGATAACGGCTTTTTGCTTCTAATTTAATACGACCCCAAGGTGGGAAACCCCAATCCTCACTCGGATTCACTTGGATCCATGAATTTCGGGTGGGCTCGGTTTTCTTGCCCGCACATCCTAAATTGGTATTCCTCTTGTATCATATATTCCACATATCACTTGACTTTAAGATCTTTGGGCAGGGTCATCTTTATCTTCTGTTTGATGTCACTGTATATTTTTCAAGCCCCTGGATCAAAATGAGTCTGTGGTGGAGCTGAGGTGACGCAGTGAATCTGATATAGAGTGACTGTGCATTGACCCTGCGACTTCCATCTAGCGATCTTTTTGTGATATGCGCCGCATACTATATCTCACATCTGGTAGACACTCACACTCGTCTAAGGGTTTTAAGTACTTTATTATGTTTTTTTTATTATGATAAAAGGTTAATACACCATTGGAGGTTTTGTTTCTAACTGTGATTAGTGATACTCCCAAGCTAAAAGGAAATATACCTTAAAGCATCATATGTTTGATAAGCTGCTGCCTAAAAAACTTATTGGTGTAAGTAAAGTCAGTGGTGCAGGCATTGGTGTATCTATAATGCGTCCAGGGGGCCCACCCCACACAGCCTGCACCCATGTTTAATACTTACCTTTCCGGAGTCCGCTGCAGTAGCAGCACAAATCACTGAGAAAATGGTGCTGCGGAGATTTGGGCATGCACAGTAGAGAAGTCACTGGTAACATGGTGCAGGTGCCATGTTCCCAGAGACCTGCGCATGCCAAGTAGGCTCTGGTAAAATGTTAAAGTCTACTGCACCGCACAGAGAAGGAGGGGACACGCACGGAGTCTGCACATGGGCCCCCTCCTCTCTTAAACCACCCCTCAGCACAGGGTAATCCCTTGTTATCTTTGATAATCCGCACATGTGGATCTCTTCCTTATGAAGAAACAGAGAGGAGGAACAGGCCAAAGTGTATCATTTAGATTCCTCTCACTTCATAAGGATGAAAGAACAGGAGTATCATTGATTTTTTTGGTTTGTTTTTAAACAGTGAATCACTGGACTTACAGTATGTTTGGTTTTGGATTGCATGTGATTAATTTATCTAATATCATGGTGCTGTCAGTATAATATAGAGCGTTTCATAATACACCAGTACTGTATAAATAAAAGAGAATAATATTAGGGGTGAAAATGCATATGGGTTGTGAAAATGAAGAGATGATAATTACTAGATCTGAGGGTATAATGAAGATGGATGTTGGGGAGCTGATCAGTTATAGGGAAGCTGTGGGGAATAATATTGCAGGATAGGGTTATAGGGTTATGCATTATAGGGATTTATTATCTATACCAAATAAGAACTGCCAAACAAATGAAAAATGATATATATATCCCTGTAACCAATTATCACAATATATTTAATAGCAAAGGTGTCTGGAGGGAGGCTTAGTACGTAGGTCACCTCTTAGTATGGCCCTGCACAGCGGTCACTTGGCAGAAGCGGAGGGGCAAATCAGGTGCTGTCTCAGTGCACCATTGGCATCTTGCCACACAACTATTTGATGTTTATAACGGTCCTCTTTTATGCCGTGTTCAACACATACTGTAGCTAGCAACATAGGGATTACTGATCAATATACACTTTTGTCCACACTGCTAATATTTGTCAACTCTTGCTATTCACAAGCACAATATGGTCAGGCAGTGTGACTCATGTACATAAGAGTCCTTTCCCAACCATTGTGCACATATGCATTACTGTATATATTTAGGAACATATCCATATAAAGGGCGCAGACCTGCACCTGGACAAATCAGGTGTTGTGATGTAAATGCTATTTTGTGGCTTGCATAGAGAACACTGCCTACTTTTCCATGTAACAGACACACTGCACAGCTTTATTTTATAGATGAGCTAGGATTCATCATCCGCACAAATAATAATATGCAGTGTTTATTGTTTTGTCAAGGTGTAAAATTGCACTGTCTGGCTGGATCTATTCCTTATTACTGTTACTCAAACACACATGGTTTTCAAAACTGAAAAGGCCAGGTCAAAGCCTGGCATCCTATGTATGACATCTGGATCTACTCCCTCATTAACTTTTACTTTTCCTTTTTCTTCCACAGCTATGCTTGTTTGACCTCCATTAAGCTAGTATATAACCAGGTCTGTCTGTACCGCAATAAAAGGCTTAATTTGTGCCCTAAGTAAAGCACTGCACAGAAGGTGTAGATTAGTGACTGTGCTTAGCACAGCATGTTACAGCATAAATGATATGCTTGGTCTACTGTGCTTTCCACAGGGCATGGTGGGGCAAGGACATGCAAATATCATATACTGTTTGTGAGATTAAACCAAATACTCAGCATCCGTTTAATGGTAACAGGATATTCTTTATAGTATAATGGTATGTGTAGTGCATACTTGCTAACTCTCATGGGGGGTCTGGTAGGTTCCCAAATTGGGGGTGGGGGGCTCTCCTGACAGAGGGCCTGATTCAGTAAGGAACGCAAGGATGCAACCCACGCAATCGGTCGATGGTTTTGCTCTGCATATGCGTATGCATCGCAGTGCACGTGCGCAAACCGGCCAGTGTGATGGAGTATTCGTATGCAGGCAATCCCCAGCCCCAGGCCTGACGACAGGGGGGGACTAAGGGGACACCCATACCGGGCCCCGAGGTCCAGAGGGGCACTGAGGTCCAGAAGGGAACCATAGCCACCGCCGCCCAGCCCCAGTTCCCTTGTAGCCTGGCCCAGGCAGTGCTGGGCTGTCTCCAGTGGCTCAGCTGCGGCCCAGGCCGGGTATGACCTTTACATCTGAGTGCAACGCGGTGGCTTGATATTATTAGTCACGTCGCCGCACGTCTTCCCTGCCTGGGTGGAAGTGGATGGATCCCTGGCCGGCCTACAGGTGGTAAGTAGTTGAGGCTGCTGTTAGGGCTGGGGACGGAAGAAGGTGCAGGGGGCAGAGGAAAGTGACGGGCTGGACGAAGAGGAATGTGATGGTGCCTGGTGACGGAGGAAGGTGAAGGAGGCTGGACGCAGAGGAAGGTGATGGGGGCTGGGGCAGAATTTGACAGGGGCTGGGAGCAGATGAAAGAGGCTGGGGCAGAGGAAGGTGATGGGGGCTGTGGCAGAAGGTGACAGGGGCTGGAAGCAGAGGAAAGTGAAGGGGGCAGAAGAAGATGAAGGAGGCTGTGGGCAGAAGCTAAAAGCTCCTTGAGCGTGTTGTTTACAAGCGCCTTACCACATTTATTTCCTCCCACTCCCTCCTTGACCCTTTTCAGTCTGGCTTCCGTTCTCTCCACTCCACTGAAACTGCCCTCACAAAAGTCAGCAATGACCTCCTTGCTGCTAAATCTAAGGACCACTACTCTCTGCTCATTCTCCTTGACCTTTCTGCTACTTTCGACACTGTGGACCACCCTCTCCTTCTGCAAATCCTTCACTCCCTTGGTCTATGTGACACTGCCTCTCCTGGCTATCCTCTTACCTCTCTGACCGATCCTTCTGTCTCCTCTCATGACTCCTCTTCTCCCCCACAGCTTCTTGCAGTAGGTGTTCTCCAAGGTTCTGTTCTTGGACTTCTCACTTTCTCACTCTATACATCCTCACTAGGTGAACTCATCAGCTCTTTTATCATCTCTATGCTGATGATACTCAGATCTGCCTTTCCTCCCCTGACCTCTCTCCCTCTCTCCTCACTCATGTCTCCAACTGTCTCTCTGCCATCTCTTCCTGGATGTCCCAGCGATTTCTTAAACTTAATATGTCTAAGACTGAGCTAATCATTTTCCCTCCCCCTACATAACCACACTTCCCACCATCTCTTTATCAATTGATGGTACAATTATCTCCTCTAGCCCCAAAGTGCGCTGTCTTGGAGTTATCCTAGACTCCTTCCTCTCCTTCAAACCACATACCCAGAATCTCTCACAGTCCTGTCATTTTCATCTTAAAAATATTTCCAAGATTAGACCCTTTCTCACCCAGGATGCCACTAAAACCCTCATACACTCATTGGTCATCTCCAGATTGGACTACTGTAACCTCCTCCTATCTGGCCTCCCCAAACCCCTCAAAATGCTCTGCATCTGCCTCCCCTCTCCTACAAGCTCTCCACTGGCTCTCCTTTCCTTTTATAACCCAATTTAAGGTTCTCACACTCACTTACAAAGCCCTCAGCCATTCCTCTCCCATTTACATCTCTGATCTCATCTCCCTTCACTCTCCTGTCCGCCCTCTTCGTTCAACAAATGCACACTGCCTCTCGTGCCAATTGAAAACTTCCTCCCACTCCCGCCTACAAGATTTTGCCCGCACTGCTCCCCACCTTTGGAACTCTCTCCCG
Organism: Taudactylus pleione; assembly: GCA_031769625.1. Taxonomy (NCBI): domain Eukaryota; kingdom Metazoa; phylum Chordata; class Amphibia; order Anura; family Myobatrachidae; genus Taudactylus; species Taudactylus pleione. Next base: position 5,873,986 of record JAUIMM010000084.1, read on the forward strand.
CTTCCCATCAGACTCTCCACCTCTCTTCAATCCTTCAAACGGGCTCTCAAGACCCACTATTTCATCAAAGCCTTCCAGCTCTCATCTTAACTTGTTGCTACATACTCCTTCCTCCCTGCCTACCCCATCTGTTTCACCCGTTTGTCTGTCCCTTCCCCTTAGAATGTAAGCTCCTCTTGTGCTTCTCCTTACTCTATGTTCATCTACTTCTTACTCTCTGCCAGGACACCTAACACTTTTTGCTTTGCATTGTTGCTTATCTGGGTGTTATGGTTGTGAATGTAGCAATGTATATTAATTATGGCCCTCATTCAGAGCCACTCACTATTTGCGGTCGTTCGTTCTAAAACAAGGGGTGGCTATTCAAATGAACCGTTCGCTGTTTGCGGTCTGTTCACGCCTCTATGTCTGAACAAGCGAGCAAAACTTGCGTCCGTTTTTTTGAAAAATACGCCCCCTGGCCGCTCGCATCCTACGTCATGTCAGCTATTTATTAGATTAATCGAGTACATCGAACAGGATATGAACTGCTCGCTATTCTTGTGGTTGGTTTTTTCAACCGCTATTTTGCGAGCAGTTCTGAGTTAAAAAAAACAAATGACGTGGTCATTGACGCTGCTGTATTAATTATGCACACCCATAAAACGCCCGTTTTGACCTTTAAGCACGCCTGCGTTCTGATCTCCACTCCCCGTTTTCAAGCACCTTCCCCTGTTACCACCCACATACGCCTTATTCTGTCACTCAAAATAGCAGGCACTCGCTATATTGCGTACAAACGATTTTCGGCCGCACTGACTGGTTCGCGCATGCGTACTAAAAACCGTACGCATGCGCAGATGTGCGAACATCGCTCGGAACGAGCGTGCTGCCGCTAGCGAGTGGCTCTGAATCAGGGCCTATGTCCTGTAATGTATTGTATTGTACTGTACTATAAGTCACTGTAAATCAATCTATTTGTTTATGTACTTTGTAAGGCGCTGCGGAACACTTGTGGCGCCATATAAATAAATGATAATAATAATAAAAGGGTTTGGAAGCAGAGGAAGGTGATGGAGGAAGGTGAAGGGGGCAGAGGAAGATGAAGGGGGCTGGGGGCAGAGGAAGGTGCTGGGGCAGAAAGTGACAGGGGCTGGAAGCAGAGGAAGGTGATGATGCCTGATGATGGAGGAAGGTGAAGGTTGCAGAGGAAGATGAAGGGGGCTGGGGGCAGAGGATGTGGTGAGAGGCTGAATTTGAGGAAGGTGCTAAGAGACTGATGACTGAGGATTTCTGGCGGCAGACACCATCCCTCCTACCACTGAGGCATGCACAGCACTGACATCAAGAATACCTTGCAAGAGATGGCAGACAAGAACTACAGCCTGCATCATTAGCAACAGAGACAGTATGGTAAGTCATTGTGTATTTTTACTTTATGTAAAGGCTGGCATATCTTTCAGTTAACATTATCATGCTTCACATATCACACATGCAGGGGAGGGATGTGCAGGATCGGGGGTGATGGCGAGAAGGTGGGGCCCCCAGAGACATCACTGTACTGGCCCCCGAGATTTCTGTTGCCGGCCCTGCGCAGTCCCAGGGACAAGTGATTGACAGGAAGTGCTGTTTGTGGGTGGTGACAGGGGAGTGTTCGGGCAATCGCAAGCGTGCCAGTGCATTTAGACGGCGTTTAGGGGCGTGTATAATTAAGCCCTTGCGGCGGCGAACGCAGCCTGAGATCTAGTTGCACACAGGAAGCCTCGCTATGTATGCGGGAGGGTCAGGTCAACCACTATTGTGCGTATGGGTCCGATGGGTTTTCGATGTTACCAATGTTTCTGCTGTCTTGCCAGGTATAGAGGATGCAAGTAAAGGAAAGTGGGTGATATTATGTAGTGCTGCGATTGCCGTGCGTATGCATTCATTAGCATATTGACACCGGGAGTGTGTGCCTGCATCCATGCGTTCCTTGCAGAATCAGGCCCAGAGTTAGCCTGTCTCCCGATGCTACCCATTTCCCACAGGGAGGTTGGATGACACGATTCCCATTGAATCATGTCATTCTAGCTCTGCCCTCCGCTGTAAATTGCAGAGAGCCATAGCTTTCAACAGTAGGGGTTGGGGGTACAATAATGACAATGTGGCACCTCGCTGCCTGCTCATTGGATAGGGTTGTCCCCTCTGTGCAATCCCTATTTAAATGCATTTGTTGGTCATGTGTATGTACTGTATGAGTTAGACATTGGTCTGTATGTACATAGTAGACAGTTTTGTCAGATGTTTACTGCTTTTATAAACCATGCAGAAAATTAATATTTTCACCATTTAATGATACAGTGCATACTATATATTCTGTTTTATGCAGCGCTACCTATATTCTCTTACACTATAAAATTATACAAACACTACAGGCTTAATTGAGGGGTGGACACAGAAGCTCCTGCAGCAGCGTCTATTAGCGGTCACCAGTTTGCGACTTTACACAAATGCTGCTACAAACTAAGGGGGTCATTCAGACCCACTCGCGAGCGGCTGTCCGCTCGCAAGTGGGTCGATGGTCCCCACTGCGCATGCGCACGAAGGAGGGAGCTCCGTCGTGCGCATGCGCGAGACCCGACGAGCGAAGGACTTTCCTTCGCTCGGAGTGTCTCATCAAAGGGGGCGTGCTGTCGATGGTGAGTGACAGCACGCCCCCTTTGGTGGGCGTGCCGGGGGCGTGCCTGCCAGACGGAGGCGTTCCCAAGGGAACGTCTGATAGAGCCAAAATCACTCCTGGCCTTGCGGTTGAAAAACCCAACCGCAGGCTTTTACTCGCATTTCCGATGGTCGCGATGGTCAAGACCATCGCGACCATCATTCTGCACGCTCGTATACGCTGTGGGTGGTGACCCACAGCTATACGAGCGTCCAGGAGGACGCTCCATATTAATGGAGGTGGGCCCTGATTCAGAGCGAGCGCTCTGGTCAGAGAGTCCGGCTCTGAATCAGGGCCTAAGTCCTTTCCTTGTATTCATCCATGCACCTGAATTTGCAAGGACTGAAACGCCCACTTGCAGTGTCTGCAGTTGGAATTATACCAGTTGGTGTGTCCTTAGACGCCACCATTGGTTGCACCAGTCCTATGGCAAGTGCAGTTTCTCCATCTGACTATGGCCTCCAATGTCTGTGTCTGTGCATGCAGCCGCTTTCACTGACACCCCCACGACATTCCTATAGTGGCAATTAAATGGACCATTTTTGCGTGCATTACTAGCCACCTCCCAGTCACTGCCCTGGATCACAACATTGCCTTTGGGAGTACACTGTGTAATGCATGCGCTGTATGAGTATCAAGGGACCTTTGTGCATACACTGTGTACAGTGGTGTAACTATAAATTTTGCTCATCCCTGTCAAAAAAGTTTCTGGCGCCCCCGTCCAAAAACAAACAAACAAACCCAAAGACATTGTTTTTCTGCACGCGCCTCTGGTGTGGTTTTTGTGATACAGTAATGTCCCTTACACATTATACCACACTGTAATGCCCTTATAACAAATTATGGCACACCATAATGCCCCTTATAACACATTATGCCACACAGTAATGCCCTTTATAACACATTATGCCACACTAAGTAATACCTCTAATAGCATATTGTTCCACACAGTAATGCCCCTTACACATTATGCCACACAGTAATGCCCCTTACATCCCACCAGTGGCATATCTATAATGGGTGTAGTGTGTGCGGGCTACACAGTCCCCCAGGTCCAGGGGGGCCCCGCACCACACACCCTGCACCCATATTATTTTAAACTTACCTGTCCATGGTCCCGCGGCGGGTGTCAGCACTGCTAACACCAGAAAATGGCCGCCGCAGCCATTTTTCCGGTGTTCTGCACATGCGCATTAGACTGTGGGCACACTCTAGGGCCCAGAGTTTACTGTGCATGCACAGAACACCAGAAAATGGCCGCTGCAGCAATTTTCCCAGCGTTCTGCGTATGCGCGGTAGACTCCGGGCACACTCTAGTTCCCGGAGTCTACTAATGCTCCGGTGGCTGGCCAGCCACATCAGTCGGCTGCCGACCACCGGGAAGAGAGGAGGGGGCCCTGCACGAGGAGTTCACATGGGCCCCTTCCTCTCTTGATGCCCCTGCATCCCAGCCTGAAAGATCTACCTCACCATCCCTCCTCTCCGCTCCTGCAAGTCTATCACCTCAGCTCAAGACAGGTTGCACAGTTTCAATGTCCGTGTAGAATCAGATTATTGGGAACATGGTTTATAACCTGTAAACTGTGTATATCAAGTTAGTGCCACTTATGCAGTGCCCCCTGTTGTAGTGCTCCTGTAGTTGTGCCTATAATGCAGTACTTCCTGTAGTAGTGCCTATAATGCAGTGCTTCCTGTAGTAGTGCCCCTTATGCAATGACCCCTGTAGTAGTGCCACTTATGTAATGCCCCCTATAGTAGTGCCAATTATGCAATGCCCCCTGTAGTAGTGCCTATTATGCAGTGCCCCCTGTAGTTGTGCACCTTATGCAGGGCCCCCTGTAGTTGTGTCCATATGCAGTGCCCCTATAGTTGTGCCCATATGCAGTGCCCCTGAAGTTGTTCCCATATGCAGTGCTCCTGTAGTTGTTCCCATATGCAATGCCCCCTTTAGTAGTACTCCTGTAGTTGTGACTATTATGCAGTTCTTCCTGTAGTAGAGCCCCTTTCACAATGCCCCCTGTAGTAGTGTCCATTATGCAATTATTATTATTATTATTATCCTTTATTTATATGGTGCTGCAAGTGTTTCGCAGCGCCTTACATAGTACATAAAACTAATTAGTGACCAAAAAAAAAAAAATCACTTACAGTACTGTGAATGACATTATATACATTGCTGCAATAGTGATTAAAACACTCACAATAAGCAGCAGGGAGTTGGCAGAGAAGTGTTAGGTGCCCTTATGAGGAGTAAGGAGTAGAAGAAAGTGTAAGGAGAAGCACATGAGGGAAGAGGTCCCTACTCGTGAGAGCTTACATTCTAAATTGGAGGGACAGACAGACAGGCGTGACACAGAAGGGGAATATAGGGAGGAGAGAGTATTATGTGGGTTAGGATGAGAGCTGGAAGGCCTCATAGTGGGTCTGAAGATATGAAGTGAGGTGGAGAATTTGATAGGGAGAGGGAGAGAGTTCCAAAGGTAGGGAGCAGCACGGGCAAAATCTTGGAGGCGGGAGTGGGAGGTAGTAATCAGTTGGCATGAGAGGCGGCATGAATTTGTTGAGCAAAGTGGATGGGCTGGAGTTTGAAGGGAGAGAAGGTCAGAAATGTATGTGGGGGAGGATTTAGTGAGGGTTTTGTAGGCGAGTGTAAGAACCTTGAATTCAGGAAGTGTCCTGAAAATAATCCTCCGCCATTCTTTGGATGGTAAACGTATTAGATGGAGTTACGGTAGAGGTGTCACTGGTGTTGGGTAATTCTTTTAGACCTGACCAGATGTCAAAATGTTGACTTGACTTATCTGCATTACCACTGGGTCTTTTGGAAAGATTAATTTTTTACTGGCTGCTGCTGGAGAAATCATCGTAGTGCCATGTGTCACTTCAGCTGCCAACTTGCTCACCAGGAGCGCTTTGGATCTTTTAAGATCTGGATCAGTTGTAAAGAAAGAGACAGCATACGACTTGAAGGGGAAGGGGAGCCAGTGTAGGGCTTGAAGGAGAGGGGAAGCCCTCTGTAGTAGTGCCCCTTATTCCATGACCCCTGTAGTAGTGCTCTTTATGCCATGCCCCCTGTAGTAGTGCCCCATTATGCAGTGCCTCCTGTAGTAGTGCCCATTATGCAGTGCCCCTGCAGTTGTGCCCATTATGCAGGGCCCCCTGCAGTTGTGCCCATATGCAGTGCCCCTGTAGTTGTGCCCATATGCAGTGCCCTTGCAGTTGTTCCCATGTGCAGAGCCCCTGTAGTTGTGCCCATCTGCAGTGGCGCCTGTAGTTGTGCCCTTTAAAGTAGGGATGTGTTCCCGGACCATTTTTGCCGGATTTGGATTTGGTTTTAATTCGTCGTTCGGCTTTGGATTTGGATATGCCAAACTGCAGTGACTGGCTTTGGATTTGGATTTTTTACAAAAATTTACAAAAAAGCTAAAATCACATAAATTTGGCTTTTTTTTCTTCCCAGAGTGTTATTAACCTCAAAAACATTAATTTCCAGTCATTTATAGTCAATTTAGACCACCTCACAGCTTATAATATTGTTTTCACCATTATAGGCCAAAGGTTGCAGGGAGCTTACTGGTTACCAAGCATCAGAGCAGCGGTAAAGACACCACAGTTTAAAGCACATCTATGACACATTGCCACACAGCAGTGGCAGAAATGAAAGGTAGCGCAAGATGGAATTGTCCTTGGGCACTCCCACCCATCCTTATGTTGGATATTAAATAGGACATGCACACTTTTACAAACCAAGCATTTCAGCAACAGGGACTGCCACTTTGTGGCTGAAGTGCTTGGTTTGTTTAGGCCCCCACAAAAAAAATCTACCCATCGGCTAAAGACAACAGGTCTACAGTGGCAAGATGTCACCATCATTCCCCTCCTCACCCTCATCAGTGTGTACATCATCCAATTCCTCACACAATTTCATCCCCGCTGGAATCCACCATTTCAGAAGTATCTGTACTGACGTGATTGGCGGGAAAGGTTTTCCTCATGAAATCTCCAGTTCATTTTAATGAACATTTTTTTTTTTACATTTTGTGGAAGTAGCCTTCTACATCATTCGCTCACAAGGTTCCCGGCTGTACTGAAAACTCTCTCCGAGTACACACTGGAGGGTGGGCAGCTTAAGTAATGCAAAGTCAGTAAATACAAGGGTCTACAAATTGCCTTTTTTTTCTCCAATATTCGAAGGGACTCTGTGACATGTCTACTTGTATGGTGTCCTGAAAATAATCCTCCGCCATTCTTTGGATGGTAAACGTATTAGATGGAGTTATGGTAGAGGTGTCACTGGTGTAGGGTAATTCTTTTAGACCTGACCAGATGTCAAAATGTTGACTTGACTTATCTGCATTGCCACTGGGTCTTTTGGAAAAGATACATTTTTTTCTGGCTGCTGCTGGAGAAATCATCGTAGTGCCATGTGTCACTTCAGCTGCCAACTTGCTCACCATGAGTGCTTTGGATCTTTTAAGATCTGAGTCAGTTGTAAAGAAAGAGACAGCATACGACTTAAACCTAGGATCAAGTATGGTTGCTAAAATATAATGATCAGATTTCAAAATCTTGGCCAACCGTGGATCCTGGCGAAGCGAATAAAGGACTTGATCTATCAGTCCAGCATACTTTGCGGAATCACTTTGTTTAATCTCCTCCTTCAATTTCTCCAGCTGATTTTCCAAAAGCCTAATCAGGGGAATCACCTTACTCAAGCTAGCAGTGTCAGCACTCACTTCACATGTGGCAACTTCAAATGGTACATTCCCCCTCCTCTCCCAATGTCATGGCTTGTCGTATAGCTATGGATGGCTTTTTGCTGCTCCTCCATCCGCTAAAGCATATAAAGGGTGGAGTTCCATCTAGTTACCACTTCTTGCTTCAGTTGATGGCAGGGCAAATTAAACTGCTCTTGCAGGTGCTGCAATCTCTGCTGAATGCCGAAAATGTCCCGAATTTTTTCGTGCCACAAGCATCTCCTGCACGCCCCTGTCATTTTTAAAAAACCCTGCACCACTAAGTTGATTGTGTGAGCAAAACAGGGAATGTGTTGGAATTCACCCAGCTGTAATGCTTGCACAATATTTGTAGCGTTGTCAGAAGTCACAAATCCTGAGGAGAGTCCAAGTGGGGTAAGCCATGTTTCTATGACATGCCTGCCTCTGAATGAGCTAGTGTTGTTTGTTAGATACTGCTTCTGCTGCTGAAGGCGATTCACCCAACCAGTAGGCCGTCACAGTCATGTAATCTTTAGTTTGCCCACTACCGCTTGTCCACATATCTGTGGTTAAGTGGACAGTGGGTACAATAGCATTTTGCAGGCCAATAATTAGGTTCTGTTTAACGTTCTGGTACAGCCGAGGAATGACTTTTCGGGTAAAATGAAACAGAGATAGAATTTGGTACCGGGGACACAGGACCTCAATTAACTGTGTAAATCTCACTGCATTAATTGCGGATATTGTATGCAGATCTAATACTAGCATAGCCGTCATCGCGTCAGTGATCAGCTGTGTGACAGGGTGAGAGCTGTCATACTTGCTTCCCTTTGCAAGAGATTCTTTAACAGTCAATTGTTTTTTGGCAAACTACTACTAGTAGTCTTCATGGTCCACTTCTAAGATGAAAATCCACCCCCAGCAGCAGCAGGCCTAGCACTCAAAGATTCAGTTTCTTCTGAGGTGTCCTGGAAAGTGGAGAAGTCACCGTGACTTAGCATTAACAAACAGGATGCTGGACTACCACTGATCATTCCTGAGGATACTGAGGATGAAGGTGTTGTCGGTGGAGATTGCAGGTGCTGGGATTTAGTAGAGAGAAGGCATCTAGATAATGCTGGATTGCTTGTTGTTATTTTTTTAGCAGTAGTTTCTGATGTTATCAAACTTGTCATGTGCTCGCTGCAGATGACGTAATAGCATGGAGGTTCCTAGATACTTAACATTCCTACCTCTACTAACTGTGGTCCCACAAAGGCTACAAATGGCTTGACAAATGTCAGGATTTGGGTAAAAATAATTCTACACAAAAGATGTGGATTTGTTGGTTCTATGCCCAGGCATGGCAATGGCCTTCTTATCTTGGCCAAGAGCTGCTTCCACTGGTGCCAGAGTTATACAAACAATATCCTCATCCTAAACATCCTCATTAGTGCCAGCGTCAGCTGCACATATATTCCCCCTCATCCACTTGCAATTCTACGATGGCATCCTCAATTTCTGTACCCTCAGCAATACTGCTCATCTCCACAAATACAGATGGAACAGAAACTGTGGAGGGCGGCTTCTCTGAAAGGTCAGGCTTACACATAGCAATACCACTCGTGGACCCACTTAGACTCTGACATTTATGTTTCTGAAAACACAGTTTGATCTACTGCCTTATTGGTTTTACATTTTTACACTTCTTCTATAGCCAGATTGAAAAGGTATTTTATTGTAATGAGAGGCACAAGATGCCTCACTGACAGTCACAGAAACACCACTCAGAAATAAAGGCCAATGCCTGAGCCTTTCCTTGCCACTAGATGTGGTGAATGGTATGTTGCCAATTTTCTGTTTTTCTGCACCAGTAGTAGTCTTTAGAGGTTTTTTAAAAGCCTCTACGCCCTTGAGCATCAGCTTTAGATGATAGTGATGGACTTCCAGCAGCTGCAGTGCTAGCATTTGCTTGCTGCTTCTGCTCTCCTCTTGGTTCGTTGCCATGATCCATATTGATTTATCACTGTGAACTGGAGTCACGGAGCTTGTATACTATACACACAGTGGCCTTATGCCAAGTAAAGTCACGAAGTTTGTATATAGTTATACACACAGTGGGCTTATGCCCAGTCACAGAGCTTGTATACACATTGTGGGCTTATGCCCAGTAAAGTCACGGAGCTTGTATACACACAGTGGGCTTAGCCCAGTCAGGGAGCTTGTATACTGTGATAGGATCACTGGTAAAGTGGTCTGTGGCAGGTACATTTGTCCCAGATTCCTGTCTTATGTGTTTTAAACCCCCAGGAGAAAGTCTGCAGTGTAACAGGCTTGAGTCTCGGCTTTTTGAAAAGCCGGTTTGGGACCTGGGGGTTGTGGGTGAGAGGAGAGGGAGGGCTCCACCCACGGCCACTCCAGGTTTTGGTTCTCGCAGCCTGGTAACAGGCTTGTTAGGGTTTCCACCTGAGAGTGGCCAATATACGCCTAGTGTGTTTAGGGCTGAGTGTCTCACCTGGGAGAGCAGGCAGGGAGTGTGCTCAGAGACACTTGAAAACCTAACTGTGAGTGTTGTGCTGTGCCTTTGTTGCTGGTGAGGGCATTAGGCCCTGCCAGGTTCTGGTAGTGAGGGAACCACCCATAAAGTTAGAGCCCGGCCAGGGCTAGGTTTTGTGTTTATGGTTTCTTTTGTTGTTTCTGTTTTGCACAATAAAGACTGGCGCCGACCAGCTTGTACTCGAATCCAGTCTGGCGTACTGTTTCCTGGCTGCTGTGTGTGTAAGGAAGGAGTCCCCTACCCAGGAGAGGGACCCCTTAATCTGACTGTGTCACAATATGGTGGAGAATGCGGGCAACCACACACACTGAAGTTGCAGTGAGAGGAAAACTTTCCGTTTAAAAAAGGGACAGACACCCAATTTGTGAGTGTGGAAATAACACTGTGTCCTTGGAGTCCCATAGAGGAGGCGTCAGCCAATGCTCAGAGAGGCAAGGTTCAGCTTCCAACCTACACCCCAGGACAAAATGGAGGACATTATTAAGGCCTTGCTCCAAGCTACAACAGCTCAGCAGGAATCTACCAGAGCTCAGCAGGAATCCACCAAGGTGCAACTGTTGGCCTTGGAGACAGCCCAGAGGCAACAACAGGTCGCCATCGAGGAAACCTGCCAGGCCATAAAAGAGGTGGTACAGCACCTGGTTGCCCGGCCCAGAGATGTTGCTACTGGTCCTCCCACAACCACTCACTCCGTACGAGCCAGTCACTTCCTCCAAAAGATGACTTCGGGCGATGATGTGTAGGCCTATCTCGCCGCATTTGAAAGAACGGCCGAAAGGGAGAGTTGGCCCAAGGAGCAGTGGGCAAGTCTGGTGGCACCTTTTTTGTCTGGGGAGCCACAAAAAGCATATTTCGACTTATGCCTGGCTGATGCCAAGGACTATAAAAAACTAAAACAGGAGATCCTAACTCGCTTGGGAGTCACCACCTTTGTTCGTGCCCAACGGGTCCACCGCTGGGAGTTCCATATGGACAAGCCTCCACATTCACAGATGCATGACCTCGTCCATCTGTCCTCAAAATGGCTACAGCCCGAGACGCTGACGGGACCACAGATCGTGGAAAGGGTCGTGATGGACCGGTACCTGCGATCATTACCTGTGACTCTGCGCAAGTGGGTGAGCCATGCAGACCCTAAGTCCGCGGACCAGTTGGTCAAGCTGGTGGAGAGGTACGTGGCGGCTGAGGAGCTGAGGAGTATGCCCCACCGAGCCCCAATGGTGCACCGGCGAACTCCCACAGACACTGGTAAGACTGTTCCAGGGGAGAAGGGTGCTGGGCGGTGGAATGTACCTAAGACTGAGGGTGTAGAACCTGGAGACAGGCCTGCCAGGCCAGGAAGGTTCATGCCCCGTAAACGACTAGACATTAATATGATTCAGTGTTTCCGATGTGGTGACTTCGGCCATATTGCCGCTAATTATGCACTTACAACTGAACCTATGCAATGTGATACTGCTCATGTCTACCGCAGGGCGTCTTTCTTTGCACAGACAGCCTGTGCGGCTGACCGGCAGGCTGAGACTGATAAGCACATGTGTGTACTCACTGTAGATGGCAACCGAGTAGAGGCACTGTTAGACTCTGGTAGCTTGGTGACACTTATGAAAGCTGAGCTGGTGAACCCCTTGAGGCATAAGGGGAAAACTGTTGGTGTGACCTGCATACATGGGGATACTCGATATTATGTTACTGCCGAGGTGAACATCGAGACACCATGTGGTTCGGCTATAGTTTCTGTGGGTTTGGTGCCTGGTCTGATGTGCGATGCAATATTGGGGAGAGACTTTGCTCACTTCTGGAAGTTGTGGGAAAGCCGTTTTGTTCCAGAAGTGAACAACCCCGATCCATTTGAGAAGGTTGTCGATGTAGTGGAAGAGGGAGTTTCTTCTGAGTCAGAGTTGTTCCCTTTTTCTACTATGATTGGCGAACTAGAGAATGCGGAGCGTGACGGTGGCCCGCCAACTGATGTGCCTCCCATTGAGGTGGGAAGTGTTGTTGGGCCAGTGGATCGTCTGCCTGATTTAGAGGTCAGAAGAGAGGTCTTTGCCGTGGAGCAGTTGAATTACCCTACTTTGGTAAAAGCCAGGGAGAATGTAAAAGTAGTTGATGGTAAACCCATAGACCCTGATAGTCCTTTGTCCTATCCCCACATGGCAATGTGTCAGGGTTTGTTATATCAGGTGACTAAGAAGGGGGAAGATATTGTGGAACAACTAATAGTTCCCAAAGCCTACAGAAGAACAGTGTTGGATCTGGCCCATGGTCATATAACAGCAGGCCATCTAGGGGTAGAGAAAATCACTGAGCGAATAATACAGAGGTTTTCCTGGCCCGGGCTTCATAAAGAGGTATCTGACTTTTGCGCATCCTGCCCTGAGTGTCAGTATCATGCTCCCAGAACACGTTTTAAGGGTCCACTAGTTCCATTGCCTATTATAGAGGTGCCGATAGTGAGAGAGCACCTGGAACAGGCTCAACAGGCACAGCAGAGGGTATACAACCGCAATGCTCGGTTACGCAGCTTTGCTTCTGGGGACAGAGTGTTAGTGTTGGTTCCCACTGTGGAAAATAAACTTTTGGCTAAATGGCAAGGGCCCTTTGAAATCTTAGAAAGAGTGGGACAGGTCAATTACAAAGTTTACCAGCTGGGGAAAAGAAAACCGGAACAGATATACCATATAAATCTGTTAAAGCCCTGGAAGGATAGAACGGTACTGTCGGCCATCCGAGCCCCTCCAGTAAGTCCAGGGCCCTTAGTTCCTGAAGTGACAGTGGCAAAAACCCTGTCGGCAATTCAACAACAAGAGGTCAAGGAGTTTCTGATCAGAAATAGGGTGCTGTTCTCTGACGTACCTGGGAAAACCTCTGTCGTTAAACATGACATCATCACTGACCCAGGGGTTAAAGTTAATCTAAAGCCCTATAGGTTACCAGTAGCACAAAGAGAATCGGTGTCGAAAGAAATTAAAAATATGCTAGTTAGGGGTTATTGAAGAATCACATAGTGAATGGTCAAGTTCCATTGGGTTGATTCCAAAGCCCGACGGGAGTGTGCGTTTCTGCAATGACTTCCGAAAGTTGAACAGTGTTTCAAAATTCGATGCCTACCCGATGCCACAGTGGAGAAGGAGGCGTTGGCCATAAAGTGGGCGTTAGAGGCTCTCAGGTACTACTTGGTTGGAAGAAAGTTCAAACTGATCACTGATCATGCCCCTCTGAAGTGGATGTCTGAAAATAAGGACAGTAATGCGAGAATTACGAGATGGTTCTTGGCGTTACAAACTTTTAAATTTTCAGTGGAACATAGGCCAGGAAGCCAGCTGGCCAATGCAGACGCGTTGTCACGCGTTCATTGTTTGGGGGCTTCAGTTGTTGCACCCCACAGGTCGAAACAAAGAGGGGGATATGTGATAGGATCACTGGTAAAGTGGTCTGTGGCAGGTACATTTGTCCCAGATTCCTGTCTTATGTGTTTTAAACCCCCAGGAGAAAGTCTGCAGTGTAGCAGGCTTGAATCTCGGCTTTTTGAAAAGCCGGTTTGGGACCTGGGGGTTGTGGGTGAGAGGAGAGGGAGGGCTCCACCCACGGCCACTCCAGGTTTTGGTTCTCGCAGCCTGGTAACAGGCTTGTTAGGGTTTCCACCTGAGAGTGGCCAATATAAGCCTAGTGTGTTTAGGGCTGAGTGTCTCACCTGGGAGAGCAGGCAGGGAGTGTGCTCAGAGACACTTGAAAACCTAACTGTGAGTGTTGTGCTGTGCCTTTGTTGCTGGTGAGGGCATTAGGCCCTGCCAGGCTCTGGTAGTGAGGGAACCACCCGTAAAGTTAGAGCCCGGCCAGGGCTAGGTTTTGTGTTTATGGTTTCTTTTGTTGTTTCTGTTTTGCACAATAAAGACTGGCGCCGACCAGCTTGTACTCGAATCCAGTCTGGCGTACTGTTTCCTGGCTGCTGTGTGTGTAAGGAAGGAGTCCCCTACCCAGGAGAGGGACCCCCTAATCTGACTGTGTCACAATACACACACTGACACTGTGGGCTCATGCCCAGTCAAGGAGCTTGTATACACACAGTGGGCTTAGCCCAGTCACGGAGCTTGTATACACACACTGACACTGTGGGCTTATGCCCAGTCATGGAGCTTGTGTACACACTGTGGGCTTTTGCCCAGTCACAGAGCTTGTTTACACACAGTGGGCTTATGCCCAATCACGGAGCTTGTATACACACAGTGGGTTTATGCCCAATCACGGAGCTTGTATACACACAGTGGGCTTATGCCCAGTCACGGAGCTTGTATACACACAGTGGGCTTATGCCCAGTCACGGAGCTTGTATACACACAGTGAGTTTATGCCCAGTCTCAGAGCTTGTATACACACAGTGGGCTTATGCCCAGTCACGGAGTTTGTATACACACAGTAGGTTTATGCCCAGTCACGGAGCTTGTATACACACTGACACTGTCGGCTTATGCCCAGTCATGGAGCTTGTATACACACAGTGGGCTTATGTCCAGTCACGGAGCTTGTATACAAACAGTGGGCTTATGCCCAGTCACGGAGCTTGTATACATACAGTGAGTTTATGCCCAGTCTCAGAGCTTGTATACACACAGTGGGCTTATGCCCAGTCACGGAGTTTGTATACAAACAGTAGGTTTATGCCCAGTCACGGAGCTTGTATACACACTGACACTGTCGGCTTATGCCCAGTCACGGAGCTTGTATACACACAGTGAGCTTATGCCCAGTCACCGAGCTTGTATACAAACAGTGGGCTTATGCCCAGTCACAGAGCTTTTATACACACAGTGGGCTAATGCCCAGTCACGGAGCTTGTATACACTGTGGGCTTATGCCCAGTAAAGTCACAGAGTTATATGCCCAGTCACAGAGCTTTTATATAGCCCAGTCACGGAGCACACACAGTGGGCTTATGCCCAGTAAAGTTACAGAGGTTATTTATTTATATGATATCACAGTCAGAGGGCTAATGCCCTTGAAAGTCCAGCGGCAATAAGTTGGAAGAACTAGGCTAGTATTTATTATTATTTATTTATTACCAGTTATTTATATAGTGCACACATATTCCGCAGCGCTTTACAGAGAATATTTGTCCATTCACATCCATCCCTGCCCCAGTGGAGCTTACAATCTAAATTCCCTATCACATGCACACACACTTACACATTAGGGTTAATTTTGTTATGACCCAATTAACCTACCAGTATATTTTTGGAGTGTGGAAGGAAACCGGAGCACCCGGAGGAAACCCACACAAGCACAGGGAGAATATACAAACTTCACAAATTTAGGGCCGTAGTGGGAATCGAACCCACAACCTCAATGCTGTGAGGCAGTAATGCTAACCATTACATCGTCTGTGCTGCCCAAGTAGTACTAATACTACTAACTACGTCCGTTCTCTGTCGCACTCTCTGTGAAATGGCACCCTGTCCCGGGCGCCGCACTTTTTATAGAGACCGAACGCCACCAGAGTAATCCGAAGCCGGCCGGGTGACGTTCGGCTTCGAGGTGGAATCCGAGTCAGACGGGAACACCTGAACTTGCATTCGGGTGGACTCGGATTCCACCCATTCGGAGCAGTTCGGATTCCACCCCTCCGTCGTGCGCATGCGCGAGACCCGAATAACGATGGCCAAGCCGTCGTTAAGGGTCTCGCACCAAAGGGGGCGTGCTGTCGATGGTGATTGACAGCACGCCCCCTTTGGTGGGCGTGCCGGGGGCGTTGCTGCCAGACGGAGGCGTTCCCATGGGAACGCCTACCGTCTGGGGCCGGTCCCACTGACATCACTAGTGATGTCAGTGGGAGTGCTTTTGGCTCTAATAGAGCCAAAAGCACTCCAGGGCTTGCGGCAGCGAGACCCTACCGCAGGGTCTCGTCGCAAGCCCGATGGTCGCGATGGTCAAGACCATCGCGACCATCATTTTGGCCACTCGCTATAGCTGTGGGTGGTCACCCACAGCTATGTGAGCAGCCAGGAGGCCGCTCCAAAAAGGAGCAGGGACGGCCCTGATTCAGAGCGAGCACTCTGTCAGAGCGTCCGGCTCTGAATCAGGGCCACTGTGTATTGCATGCGCCGTACGAGTGTTTAGGGCCTTTGTGCGTACACTGTGTATTGAATGCGCCGTACGAGTGTTTAGGGCCTTTGCACTTACACTGTGTATTGCATGCACCGTACGAGTGTTTAGGGCCTTTGTGCGTATACTGTGTATTCCATGCGCCGTACGAGTGTTTAGGACCTTTGTGCGTATACTGTGTATTGCATGCGCCGCACGAGTGTTTAGGGCCTTTGTGCATACACTGTGTATTGCATGTGCCATACGAGTGTTTAGGACCTTTGTGCGTACACTGTGTATTGCATGCGCCGTACGAGTGTTTAGGGTCTTTGCACGTACACTGTGTATTGCATGCGCCGTACGAGTGTTTAGGGCCTTTGTGCGTACACTGTGTATTGCATGCGCTGTACGAGTGTTTAGGGCAGTGATTTTCAACCTTTTTTAACTCGCGGCACACTACACAAGATTTTAAAATTGCCAAGGCACACTATCCGGCGATGCGGTGTGCGCGGACTATGAAAAAACACACTACATTAGTTCCCACAGGAGCAAAACACACTACATTGGCCCCCACAAGAATAAAAAACACACTACATTGGCCCCCACAAGAATAAAACAATCCCATTGGCTGGCCTAACAGAAAAAAAAAACCACATTGCTCCCCACAAAAAAACAACCATACCACATTGCACCCCAAAGATTTGCTCCCCGCAGAAAAAGAAACCTATGGCTGGCCCCACAGAAACAAAAAACAAAACAAAACACATTGTTCCCCACTAAATAGGCAAATATATGGCTGGATAACATATGGCTGGTTCTCACTAAAAAAAATGTGGTCACCCACAGCTATGCGAGCGGCCAAGAGGCCGCTCCAATTTTAGGTAGGAGGGCCCTGATTCAGAGCGAGCGCTCTTGTCAGAGCGTCCGGCTCTGAATCAGGCCCACTGTGTATTGAATGCGCCGTACGAGTGTTTAGGGCCTTTGCGCATGCACAGTTGCAAAAAAAAAAAAACGCTCAACTAATATTCCATCGACAGAAAAGCTCTGTATTATTCAAAACTCACTCAATTCTACTGCACCTGGTTTGCAGACATGCGAGCTCATCTAACCCTTTCTTACCGCAGTGGGTGGAGAACATAGCTAGGTTTTTCATGGGGATCATTAAAATTATATTTCATGTTAACAAATCTGCATTTAAATTGCTTTCTTTTGAAAATGGTACAGATCCTGTGCATGTGCAGGTCATTCACAATCGGTGTTGTGTGCAAACCCTCGGGTTTGCATGCAACACTGAATCGGACCCTTGGTGCGATGTGCTAGTTAAGAACTAACAGGGTCTAATTATTATAAAGAGATAAGGCCTACTGTAGATCCAGTGAAAAACAGTGTTTTCGCAGGAGATCAGGCTTATGTCTATTTAAGAAGTCACCCAGCCGGCGAAAGCTAGCCAGTTACTGCCTCTGGTGATAGTTTTCCTGTGCTATTTAGGAAGGATCACGGCATACATGTATCACTACTGCAATTCTCTTATTGCTGTCTCCATCTCAGTATGGCGATAACGTAAGATCTTATAATTGACAAATCATTTTTTTACTTCTAATTAATATATTTTCCACAAAAGTGAACTGGAAGTCCAAGTTGGAGCGTCCAGTACCACTCTTGGTGCATGAACCCGAGGGCACAGAAGGACCTAATGGTCTTCTTATCGCTGCCAGCCAGTATCGCCAGAAGCTTAGTACAGTTGGCTTGGTAAAGTATTATTGGTAAATTGCAGCTATCTATTTTGTTAAATAGACCCCTAACCTCAAAGTCAGTGTAATGGCAGAAATAAGAATTGCTATTTTTCACCATACATGTACTGAAGCTGAAGGATTATACACCAGAGTTGTTTTTTAAAGTGTTGTGGGTGAGCATGGTGTTACTGTTAGTGTTACTATTCACACCAGCTATGTACTGAATATGTCCATGGTACATCCGTATTCCTCTTTCTGTGTGGTATACCTGTATGATGTATATATACAATAAGCGTTGAAAAGTGTGAGGAGCAAGTTGGCATTGTTTTTGTCTGGGTTGTGTCTTAATTTCATGTTATGTCATTTGTGAGGCCAGGGTAATGCATGAGCAGCTACTGTTCGACATATAAGGAAATGAGCAAGACATGAAAATACCCCAAGTCACCAAACACAGTATAATCATCCTGAGTGTCCATAGTGAATGTCAAATGTTCCCATGCTTTATATGACATTCTGATAGCTGTCTTTACACCAGCATGGTACTGTGTAATGAGGCTGCAGTCAGAATATACTCAGTGAATATTATGCCTTGTAAAATGAGACAGATGATTACTCTCAGTTATAAAGCAATAGCTACATTAGTGAGACAGATACAAATCACAGAGGTAATCCTGCTAGCAATACCGTTACATTTATTATTATTACAGTTCAGCGGAGGCAAAGGAGCCTTTAAGACTTGACTGCAGCCATTAAAATACCTCTACTATTATAATTAAGATTCATTTTCATGAGAATTAGAAGCATTAAAGAGATGACAGCACAGAGTACTTGATTCAAATTCCTTTAACATAATATAATTTGCCAAGCTGGATCAACGCTACTGGCTCAAACGTCATTTGTCCTTTAGTGCTGACTTAGGGCGTGATTCAAAGATGGACGCTAATGCAATCGTATCTTAGATTTTGCACAGAGGGCCTGATTCAGAGCCGGACGCTATTTGCGGACGGTCATTCCAAAAAAGGGGCCGGGTATTTAAATTGAGCGCTCGCTCATTGCGGTTTGTTGACGCCTCTATGTCTGAGCGAGTGAACGAAAAATGCGCTCGCTATTTTGTAAAGACGCCCCTTTGCCGTTTGCATCACACGTCATCTCCGGTATTTATTTGATTAATCGGATACATCGAAAGGCATCTGAACTTCTCGCAGTGCTTGTGGTAGGTTTTTCCTACCGCAATCACTGCGAGCAGTTCAGGCTAAAAGACAACCAAGTGACGTGGTTACTAATTATGCACTCCCATGAAACGCCCTTTTTACCGTTAGGCACGCCTGCGTTCGGATCTCCACTCCCCCGCTTTCAAGCACCTTCCCCTGTTACCACCCACAAACGGTACATTCTGTCAATCAAATTAGCAGCTCCTCACTGTTTTGCGAGCGCTCGATTTCCGACCGCAATGACTGGTTTCCGCATGCACATGCACATTACGACCCATACGCATGCGCAGTTGTGCGAACATCGCTCACAGCGAACGAGCGGCCGCTTACGAGCGGCTCTGAATCAGGCCCAGAGCACGGCTGCGAAAATATGCTGATGTTTCCAAAGCTTACCAGAGTATAAGGACACCCACTGCTGCCATCTCATATTCATCCGACGCCATACAACAGCGTAAACATCGGGAACATCGACGCAGATTGGGCAACCATTCAGCATATGCAAGGGCGTATTAAGAGAGGGGGGGCCATGTGCATTCCCCGTCCGGGGCCCCCTCCTCTCTCTCCAGTGGCCACCAGCAGACTGAAGGCTGACCGTCGGCAGCCGCATCATCAGTAGACTCTGGGCACTAGTCTGTGCCCAGAGTCTACTGCGCATGCACAAAATGTCAAGAAAATGGTTGCGGCGGCTATTTTCCAGCGTGAGACCCCCGACGCGGAACCACGGAGAAGTAAGTATTAGAAAATATGGATGCAGGGTGAGCGGTGCGGGGCCCCCTGGACCCAGGGGCCCATGTGCACAGCACACTCTGGACCCATTATAGATACGCTCCTGAGCATATGCGGCACATGAGCTCTCAGGCTACGAAAGAGATTACAATAGGCAATTTATAAACGCTCATGAAACAGTGCTTAATTGGTCAAACACGCCTGCATTTGCCTAGCCACCCCCACATTACCTTCCCCAAACGCTGACAACCTGTCACTCAATTGCAAGTGAATCCTCTGTGCAGGCGTAATTGCAAAACAATTGCTGCACGTGTGCAGTGCGACTCCCACGCATGCACAATGGCAAACAATCGCTCGATCTGTGTAAATGTCGGCATTGTGTACATCTTCAAAT
The DNA here is from genome assembly GCA_031769625.1 of Taudactylus pleione. Lineage (NCBI taxonomy): Eukaryota > Metazoa > Chordata > Amphibia > Anura > Myobatrachidae > Taudactylus > Taudactylus pleione. The sequence continues at coordinate 5,894,059 of JAUIMM010000084.1, forward strand.
CAGGACCTTAAACAGTTGGTATGTATTATACAGAAATGCACATTAAAACTACAGAAAACCAAACACACCCGAACGTTGGGGTTCCGAGTCGAACGGAGTCCCAGCTTGGGTCACTTTGGGGTTTCCGAGTAGAACAGAGGGCCTCACTCAGGTCTTCTTGTCAAGTTTTGAACTCGGATCTAAAAAAACGGATTGTGTGTTTTGGATTGCATGTAAGTCTCTCCCTCCTGATATCAGGTGCTGTGAGATGGTCAAAATTGACTGGAAATTACTAGAAATTAATGTTATTGATGTTAATACTAAAGGAATTAAAACAGGTCCAAGTTACATGATTTTAGCTGTTTTTATACATTTTTAAAGAAATCCTGAACCAAAACTGAACCAAAACACTTCAGGGTGGTTTTGCCAGAATCAAAACATGAAGATAATTTAGAAACAAAACCAAAACACAGGGGTCTGCCCACATGTCTATTAAAATTGAGTTTACTATGAAATAGAAACAGAGCCGTAACTAGACTTTTTGGTGCCCTGTGCCAGAGAAAGCATTGGCGCCCCCCCATCCCCATTTTTAAATAGAGACATAAGATAGTGCACCTGAAAATGGGCCATTGCCTCATGGGGAAGGGCCAGGGAAGAGAGAGGGGAGGCCAGGAGATGCTGGGGATAAAGGAAGAGGAAGCTACAAGTGAGAATGATAATAAACAGGAAAATTGGCAGGCCCAAACAGCGCCCCCTGCCCCGTGGTGCCCTGTGCCATGGCAAACCAATTGCTTTTGCATGTGCAGTACAGTTTTCAAGCATGCGCAATGGCTAAAAATAGCTCAATCTGCGTAAATATCGACATTGCGTAAATGTCTGAATCAGGTCCACAGTGTGCTGTGCCGGGAATGGGATGGTCGGCCTTACTGAATTAACAGGCTCAGCTGTCAGCCAACAGCCCAGCCCTGCCCCTGGCTCCAATGCTTGGCTCTTACACATACATACATACAATCATACATGCAGTCATATTATGCTGGGGCCGGATTGCTCTTTGTGGAAGTGTGCAGCAGGGAAGCAGCCCAACAATCAGTACGTATATACATTCCCGGCCAGCCAATCACTGACAAGCAGCACTGGAGTGTGGCCAATAGTAGTAGGGCTGGAGTGTAGAAGAGGAGATACTGCACTCTCCTCCCTCCACACTTAGACATGGCTGCTGAGTCTGAGTGTGTCCACCCCACATTGTCCAGTGTCTACTGTTCTGGGATTGCCCTCGGCACAAGAATAAACTTGTGTTATACCCGAGATACATTGAAGACATCCTTATAATATAGAATGGTTTAGAAGAAGAATTTGCTCTATTTTTTGGATCTTCTGAAGGTAAATGAGTATAATTTACCCTTTACCTGGAAGATAAGTAAGGATGAAATTGAGTATTCAGACAGTCCTTAGTGGTGAAGATCAGAAGTCGGAACTTAATAAAAAAAAATGTGGACACTAATAGCTATGGGCCTCATTCAGCTTGGATCGCAGGTCTGCGTTCGCACGAACCAAATCAATGTTTGCAGTATGCGCATGCGTATGCACCGCAGTGCACGTGCACAAACCGTTCGCGATCGCAGGTGATATGCAGTGGCATGGAGAAATGATTGACAGCAAGTGCTCTTTGGGGGTGCAGAGGGGAAGGGGTCAAAGGAACACAGGCATGCCTGTGCATTTGAATGCCGTTACAGGGTCGTGCATAATTAAGTTCCAGCAACGGCATACGCAGCCAGAGCTCTACATTGCGACAGGAAGCTTTGCAGGTTGTGTGTCATGTCAAGCTCATCCACAACTCTGCGTATGGGTCCGATGTTACTCGATGTTACCGATGTTTTTGCTGACTTGCGGATGTACAGTAAGTAATGAGAAATGTGGGCGGCTTTATAAGCTAGTGGGCGTCTTGGTATAGTACTACGATCGCATTCATTTGCATATTTTCGCAACGTGCGGGTGTGTCCGATTGCAGACTTACGATCCAAGCTGAATGATGCCCTATGTACACTTTGACAGTGGAAACATTATGAAATGGAAAACATTCACAAGTTTGTAGGATACAGTATGTAGAAGTTGCAGCTCAGATAATACATTTAACCAACAATTGGAGATTTACTCTGCAGATTTCGTGATCTAACGTATCCTGATGAGATTATCAAGCGCACAGAAATTAAAGCAAAAGGCATGGAACGAAAAGAACTCCTAAAATATAAAAATAAAAAGGAAGACAAAGTTATATTTGCATCCCAGTATAATAATAAAGAATATGAGATTAGAAGAGCCTTTAACAAGCGCTGGAACATCTTGAAATCTAATCTAGTTATGAATGTAATTCTCCCAGAAAAAGAAAGGCAAAATAAACTTTAAAAGATTACTTAGCTGAAATCGGCGTGTGAAACCAGTAAACCTTGGATACATAACAACAAAGGGTTTATTAACATGTAACAGTTGTAATATATACAGGTATGCAAGTACTTTTATTAATTTTAAAACAACTAGAAATTTTAAGATGAAGGAATTTATGAACTGTTTGATGTCATGGGTATTATATCAATTAGAGCGTTTCTGTAATCTAAAATATATAAGGTAAAACAAAAAGGAATTTAAAGCTAAGGATATAGGTGTCACGACCAGGGTTTCTCGGCATGGTGGTCGGCGGGTGTTACCTGTGAGGATGCTGTGGCAGGGGAGTCTGGTGGTGGTGCTGGTGCCTAGCAGGGAGCATTGGCTGTGCGTGGACCTGTTTGGGCATATTGTCACTCTGTGCTGGGTAGGCCTGGCGGTGCTTCCGTTCCGCTCCGGCATGGGCGCGGCCATCTTGCATTCAGCCATGTGACCTAGTCGGCCAATCCTGGCGTGTCACATGCTCACTCTCTGACCAGTCATGGGTTAGCATTGGGTATTTAGGGGAGTTCAGAGCTCCCTTGCTTTGCCAGTGCAACGTGTTTCTCAGCGCAAGCTGAGAGAGAGTTCCTGAGCTTGTCCGCCTGCCTGTTGGATCTCTGCCTAAGCCTGCTTTACCTGACCTGCTCCATACCCTGCTGGAATACCCTGCCTCCTATTGCCTCTCCCTTGCCTGAGTACCTGTGTCAGCTGTACCCTGCACCCTGCCTCCTCTCACATTTCCTCTGGACATTATTCACCTCAGCCTGCAATTCACTTCAGTTTGCAAATCACCTCAGCCTGCAATTCATTTCAGCCTCACAAAACCTGGAATACTGGACTGCCTTCTGTTAACACTACCTGGACTTTTTCCCATTGCATCACTACAGTTCCCAAGTGCACTTTAGTGCTAAACCCGGACTTTCTGTTTTGCCACATTCATGTCTGTTAAACCCACTCATTAAAAGCTCCACGTTTATTTTTAAATCTGCTTCAGTGTCTGCTCCTTATACCACCCCGGGTCCACAACAGAACCAGAACCTCACAATAGGAGTATGTTAGACGAATTAAAAACAATTTAGAGAATCATTCAGTATCTAAACATATTTGTATAGTATCATAACTCAGATCCTACAGTATGTGCCTAAAGTTTAAGGCCATTGAACGGGTACAATTAGGGGAAAGGGGTTAAGATAGAGAATATAAACTCTCTCAATGGGAGATATTTTGGATATTCATCTTAAATACTATGGGGTATATTTACTAAGCATCGTGTTTGGTCAAGATGTCAATCACGGGTGTGTTTGGCCATTTTTTACAACTCGCAAATTTACTAAAGGCAAACTCTGGTGAGAAATCTTTAAACTCTCAGCAAAACATGGTGAAAACACAAATAGGAATAAATACACCAAACTCGCAGGTACTTCGTAAACCAAAAATAGAAGTTTTAAATAGACAACCTTCTGAGCTGCATGTTTAGCAGAAACATACACAGATCAGTGTGATCCATGTATGTTTCTGCCTCTAATTAAGGAAAACAAAGTGTAAAATTAAGAAAAACAAATGGCACGGGTTTCCCCCCCAAAAGAATAACCAGCCCCGTGCTCTGTGAGAGAGTCCTGGTTCTAAAAATACGGGGGACAATGTGTAGGGGTCCCTCATATTTTAGGCACCAGCAAACTGGAACCTGTAGTCCCACTGTAAAAAACAATAATAGACATTTATTATCACTATTATCCCTGCACCCATCTGCCAGGGGTGCAGGGAAGGGCCCCGGTCTTCAACCTAGGCCTGGGGTGCTCAGGAGAGGGGGACGCCGGATCACAGAGCTTAGTGCTAGTTCATAAAATACGAGGGATCCCAACACATTTTGTCCCCCCGTATTTTTAGAACCAGGACTGGCTGGTTATGCTTTTATTGGGGGGGACCCCATGCTGGTTTAAAAAAAAAAAGATACACACAAGCAGCCAGCACATATCTCACTGAAATGTGCAGGCTGCATTTTTGGGAGTACTGGGCTACAGGGAACACAGGGTACATGAGTAGGAAACACAATCACATACACCAGGAGTGGCCAACCCGCTGCTCTCGAGCCACATGCGGCTTTTTTGGTTTTGAGATGCGGCTCCCCCCACTAGAACTGTGAACGTAGGCCTCTGAATCAAACAGAGGCTAAAGAAGCCTCTGATCACTTCAGTGGCCAGCGTTCCCCGTAATGCAGTGTGCGGCTGACGTCATGACTCAGGGACTCTCACTGACATTCTGATTTTACCTTGCTGTTAATGGTACATCTGGATGAGCTTTTAATGGGTGCATATAGTTAAACAAAGTTGACTATTTTAGGATTTTCCTACAAGGAGAAGGTGTTCTGACCAGTGCCTATGGGTCTCCAGAAGGGAATCGGTATGAGATGGCGGCGGCTGAATAGCCGCTGGTTCAAATACCGACGCTAGAACCCCGAATGGTACAGAATCCCGACAGGGGCAGGTAAGTACCCTAACCCTCCGCTCTTTCCCCCTAACCCTCCTTTCTGGTCCCTAACCCTAACCTCCTGGGTGGGTGCCTAACCCTAACCTCCCCCCCGGTGGTGCCTAACCCTAACTGCCCCTTCCAGTAGCCTAATAATAACCCTCCCCAGGGGGTGCCTAACCCTAATCATCCCCCGGTGGTGCCTAATCCTATCCCCCCCATTCCTGGCTAACCGCGCATAATTACTGCAGCCCGGACGTTCAGACTTCTCATGTCCTTTGGGATATCAGCGTCATAATTATGCCGGGCGGCAGGATTCCGGCGGCGGGATTTCGACTGATGGCATATAAAGTGCATCCCCTCCAGAAGATAATACATAGATGTGTATTTTAACCAATACAGTACGCATATTAATTATCTTTCCTATTGCCTATTCCCTAAATTACTACACTAGAAGGCGCTTGTTTCTCACTATTTCTAGTATACAATCTTGTTGGGACTGTACAACAACGGTCTCCTAGGAGAACACACAGCTGTCACCAAAAATATGGGAGGTGTAAATAAGAAGGATCTCCTGAAAAGACATTTACATACACAGACTGCTATTGTGTGTAGCGCAATTCCAGTACCATTGTGTATATATATATATATATATATATATATATATATAGAACCGAGTAAATCCGAGCCTGCACATCCCTAATATATATACAGTCAGGTGCATAAATATTTGGACATTGACAGAATTTTCATATTTTGGCCTCTGTTCACCACCACAATGGCTTTGAAATGAAACAAACAAGATGTGCTTTAACTGCAGACTTTCAGATTTAATTTGAGGGTAATTACATCCAAATCGGGTGAACGGTGTAGGAATTACAACGGTTTCAATATGTGCCTCCCACTTTTTAAGGGGCCAAAAGTAATGGGACTATCAACTCAAAAGCTATTTCATGGACAGGTGTGGGCTATTCCCTTGTTATTTCATTATCAATTAAGCAGGTAAAAGGTCTGGAGTTGATTCTAGGTGTGACATTTGCATTTGGAATCAGTTGCTGTCGACTCTCAATATGAGATCCAAAGAGCTGTCACTATCAGTGAAGCAAGCCATCATTAGGCTGAAAAATCAAAACAAACCCATCAGAGAGATAGCAAAAACATTAGGTGTGGCCAAATCAACTGTTTGGAACATTCTTAAAAAGAAAGAACGCACCGGAGAGCTCAGCAACACCAAAAGACCCGGAAGACCACGGAAAACAACTGTGGTGGATGACAGAGGAATAATTTCCCTGGTGAAGAAAAACCCCTTCACAACAGTTGGCCAAATCAAGAACACTCTCCAGGAGGTAGGTGTATATGTGTCAAAGTCAACAATCAAGAGAAGACTTCACAAGAGTGAATATAGAGGGTTCACCACAAGATGTAAACCATTGGTGAGCCACAAAAACAGGAAGACCAGATTAGAGTTTGCCAAACAACATCTAAAAAAGCCATTACAGTCCTGGAACAACATCCTATGGACAGATGAGACAAAGATCAACTTGTACCAGAGTGATGGGAAGAGAAGATTATGGAGAAGGAAAGGAACTGCTCATGATCCAAAATATACCATCTCATCAGTGAAGCATGGTAGTGGTAGTGTCATGGCGTGGGCATGTATGGCTGCCAATGGAACTGGTTCCCTTGTATTTATTGATGATGTGACTGCTGACAAAAGCAGCAGAATGAATTCTGAAGTGTTTGGGGCAATATTATATGCTCATATTCAGTCAAATGCTTCAGAACTCATTGGACGGCGCTTCACAGTGCAGATGGACAATGACCCGAAGCATACTGCAAAAGCAACCAAAGAGTTTTTTAAGGCTAAAAAGTGGAATGTTATGCAATGGCCAAATCAATCCCCTGACCTGAATCCGATTGAGCATGCATTTCACTTGATGAAGACAAAACTGAAGGGAAAATGCCATTTGCAGTAGAGGCCTGGCAGAGCATCACCAGGGATGAAACCCAGCGTCTGGTGATGTCTATGCGTTCCAGACTTCAGGCTGTAATTGCCTGCAAAGGATTTGCAACAAAGTATTAAAAAGTGAAAGTTAGATTTAGGATTGTTTAGTTTGTCCCATTACTTTTGGCCCCTTAAAAAGTGGGAGGCACATATAGAAACCGTTGTAATTCCTACACTGTTCACCTGATTTGGATGTAATTACCCTCAAATTAAATCTGAAGGTCTGCAGTTAAAGCACATCTTGTCTGTTTCATTTCAAAGCCATTGTGGTGGTGAATAGAGGCCAAAATATGAAAATTCTGTCAATGTCCCAATATTTATGCACCTGACTATATATATATATATATATATATATGTATGTGTATATATATATATATATATATATATATATATATAGTTGCAATCCTCAGTCCGGCACTCCGTGAGTTGTAAAACTTAAATCAATATGTTCCATAGCGCTGCGGTGCCCTCCTTGTCCCTGAGGACGGGGGTTGTCCCCGAAACATGTTGGAATAAAGAAGGTTTTTTATATTCGTACAAGTCTGATGAGTGCCGCCTATTGCTGTGAGATATATATATATATATATATAATTTGGCTCTGCCTCTGGCATCCCCCACCAGAGGTCCTGCAAATTGTTACGGCCTGCACAGTCTCCCCCAGCTGGAGGTCCTGAAAATTGTCACCTTCTACCAGTGCCTCGAACAAGGGCTCTGAGCAACCTGTGTCATCCCCATCACAACATAGCACATAGGGGGCACCCGGCACCCGCAACTGCAGCAGTGCCCGGACAGTCTTGAAGATGCTCTGGACAGCTGTAATTATGGCAGGGTGTCTGCCTGTAGTGTCCATAGGACAACATTGCCGCAGCGATACTGGTTGCAGGGTGCTGCTCCAGGCACCCTGCTAGCCAGAAACTAGAACTGTGGGGACGCGATGGTGCCGCCCACATGGCCCTGCTCAGTCGCACACCCCTAGTTACGGCCCTGCCTCCCACACCACATTAACCCTCCCTCAGATTACATAAATCGTCACCTCCCGAAACATTCCCCAGCTCTCATGAATCGCCACCTCACAGACTTATCATCTGATATATCTTTCCATGACTAACAAAAGATGTGTCCAAGTTTGGGTATGTTGCAGTGCATCTGCATGAGATGTGCTACCCTTACATGAAAATGCCCCTGCTGTACTCAGTTTACCATTACCTACCCCAATTCTATATTTCCAGGGTAAAGGATGCAATATAAGATAAGCACAAATTTAGATACAGGAGGATTTTGGTATGCTTGTGCACTATATGTATGCCCCACAAATGGACATACGCCCAGTGTCAGACACAAGAATGAAGGGCCCACCAGGGGTCCATGCTTATGGGGTGTGGCCATTTACCACAGGGAGTGTGGCCAGCCACCACAGAGGGTTGGCCAACTATTAGAGAGGACATAGCCTGTAGAAAACAGATACTACAGTGCATGGTCCGGGCCTCTTTACAAATAGTGATAGTTCATGCAATGTAATATATCAGATTATGCAGTGAATGCTTTTGTAGTTCTGGGAATGCAGTATAATGTAACATATATATAATATGTATAATAATAAAGCACATATTAATAAAGCATTAGGTCTAGTAAAGACCAAATACATGTCATTGTATAAAAGTAAGCTTATCTAAGTTATTACCACTGGGATGATTTATTTATTTATTTTTTACAACTACATTGGACTGACCCGCAATCGACATATTTGTCGCAATTTGCGGGAGGTTCTCTCGCTGTCCTAATTGTGACAGTGAGAGAGCCCTTAATATGAACTATCCCGCTAAAATTGGGACAGTTGGAAGCTATGCACGAGACACACGTTAACATCCAATCAATTTTAATCCGATGACATAACAAAGAAGTAGTGTAAAGTATTGTGCTGTATTTAATGAGAATTCTGTAATATCAGAAATTGCTCTGATTATATTTGGAAATGATAGCATATAAATTTGTAAGAGGTATATAAAACAAGTATTTTTGAATATGTGGCTGCTTACAACAGTGCATTCATAAAAGGTAATGATTTGGGTTGTGGAACAGACTTTCCCAAATTCAGAAATTATTTGTGCAAAAGTCCATTTGTTTACATTATTTTTCAGCATTGAAATACATTTACCATTATTTACACTAGAAACTTAAGTGGTGCATCACAATAATAAATACCTAAAGCCTAGTTCTTATGATCAGTGACGTGCGGTGAGGTCAATGGCTGGAGAGGCACACATCGTGGTGGGTCTGAGTGCCGGGAACCTTTCTCACTCCCTACTCAGTGTAACTCTCCACTCACTATACAAAGCATCAGTGTCTATTGATTTTCCTACCTGCATCACAAACTGTGGGCCTGATTCAGAGCCGAACGCTCTGACCAGAGCGCTCGCTCTGAATCAGGGCCCTCCTCCCTAAAAATGGAGCGGCCTCTTGGACGCTCACATAGCTATAGCGAGCGTCCATGACGATTGTCGCGATGGTCAAGACCATCGCGACCATCGGGTTTGCAACGAGACCCTGTGGTACGGTCTCGCTGCCGCAAGCCCTGGAGTGATTTTGGCTCTATCAGAGCCAAAATCACTCCCACTGACATCACTGGTGATGTCAGTGGGGCCGGCCCCAGACGGTAGGCGTTCCCATGGGAATGCCTCCATCTGGCAGCCACGCCCCCGGCACACCCACCAAAGGGGGCGTGCTGTCACTTACCATCGACAGCACGCCCCCTTTGCTGCGAGACCCCGAGCTCGCCGGGTCTCGCGCATGCGCACGACGGAGCTCCCTCAGTCATGCGCATTTGGGCACCATCGACCCGCTTGCGAGTGTCCTTCGCTCGCGAGCGGGTCTGAATTAGGTCCAGTGTCTCTTCTCTTCATTCCCCTGCTGCTGCTGCTGACTGAGCACCGGTGGGTCTCTGAGCAGAGCACTTCCTGGTGTGGCCCCACCTCCAGCTCTGCAAGCAGTGTCTGAGATTTGAGGCTGAGCTCTTGTTGCTGCAATTCTAGGGAGCTCTGCAGATTTGGTCAGTTTACTGAACTAAAAAATTATTACAATAAACAAAGAAGATGTTTATAAGTTATAAATATCTTCTTTGTATTATTCTAATCATTTTTATATCAAAACTCTGGGGCATGATAGGGAGTATAATAGGGGAGGGAGTATGATAGGGGAGGCTCTGCCTCTCCTGCCTACCCTGACTGCACATCCCTGCTTACGATACACAAATAGGTAAAACTGTCCTGCATGATATGTAAGTGCTTTATAAAAAAAACTGTTACTAAGTAATAACTTTTTTACCTTTTTATGATCAATGACAGCCTATAGGAGCTCACTACAGGAGAAGGAGCCTTAAGCTGGGTACACACGACAAATCGCCTACATCATTCAGTGTGTACACTCAATATGCACGCTCCCACGGTCGCATGCGATGTTGTCAGGTTGTATGTGCCGCACATCAAACCCGATGACATCGTTAGCGACCGATGGTAAGTTAATGAAGGACGGAACTGTGATCGTTCTGTCATTCATTAACACATTTAAGTGTTGATAGGCAATCCTCATTCAAGGGCATTTGTTCTGATGTCGGAATAAATGCATGTCGTCTCATGCATTTAAAGTAAAGGTGCATACACATGGTCAAATGTGTCAGATGAACGATTGAACGATCTGAACGATTTGATGAACGATTTGACCAACTATTTGAACGATTTGAACTCCGAACGATTTTTGACTGCATTAAAATGAATGGAATCGTCCAAATCTGACTGCAAACACATCAGATGTCAGATATCGTTATCTGACAAGCAGGAACGCGCATCGTTCATCTGACAAACATGTCAGATATGTCAGATTTTCCTTCAGATATGAATGATTGAACCATTTGTAAAATCGTTATCGTTCAGATCTAAAGAAAAATCGGACCATGTGTATGCACCATTACTTTTATCAATTAGAAGTGCCAGTTGCTCATACGTGCTATAATATCTGAAGCACCCTGCTCAACAAATGAAGGGGAGTAATTTCTGCTCTAAGATTAAGTTTAATGGGCAATTGTAAAGTAATGTGCAGGAAAAGAGGGGTCTTTAATATGCTATAGAAATATACTGGAGAATTGTGTGTTGTATAAGCTGGACAATTGGAGGTCTGTATCATTAATATTATATTATATGTGCTGGATAATTGGGGTTGCTTGTATTACAAGTTGAACAATTGTTGTCAACTAATAGTTGGAGGCACAAAGAATATCCAAACACTTGGAGAAGTCACATTCATAAATGTTACTGAGATGTGCCCCAAAAATCTGCCTCCATATTTTATAGGAGAAAGACATTTGCACAATTCTCCAAGAAGAAAGTTTCCTTAAAAGCAATTGGTCCTTATGTTCATTTGACATTTTGAAATGAGACATAAAAGTAGCATCCCTGTAAGGTTATTCTGAAGACTTATGAGACCTTAAAGAGTGTCAAGATTCCCTTACCAATGTATCATTACTTACTACCCAGCTATATAAGAAAACAACAGCATCTACATACATAATGTAAGGGTTAAGAGGTCCAGACTAGAAGTATGGGAACCAGCCTGACCCAGGAAAAGATTTGGTGTTGATATGGAAGGAATGTTAAACTTCCTCTGGTAATGATTTAACTCCCGTCGGGAACAGACAGGCTTTGAATTTCTCTATGTCCCGGTTAATGCATCCTTTGGAAAACTGGAGGCGGGATACAGACATAAGACTGGCTCTATGATGGTTTTAGCAGGCAGAATAAAAAAGGTAAAAAAAAGGTAAATAATAAAAAAGTACAGAATTAAGGAATGAGGGTGACAGAAGAGACAACAAAGAGAAACACAGTACGAGTTGGGAGTAAAGGGATTTATTTATTATGGAAATGAGAAAGAAATAAAGGCTATGAGATGTTAACACTGCTACTGCCATCAATAGCTCCAATGGTAAGTTGCTAAACAGGCCTGACTTAGTGGTAATTTAACCACTTACTGCTCTGGGCCTGGATTATGAGTAGTATTTTTTGTTTAATTGTGTGAGACCTGATATTTATTCTTTGTGATAAGATGGTATAAATCATAAGCCTTATAGCTGTTAAAGGGGCTTCTATTTATAAAGACTCCTGTATAATTAATATTAGGGTGAAATAATAAGAGTCCTATTTATTAAGGTGAACAAGCCCATTACACATGCGGAAGCAGTAGTTTCTGCATGTTTTATGTAACAGGCCCATTCACCATTGTAGTGCCGGTAGGGCCACCATCCATTCATGAAGCTCCATAAGCTGTCAGCTTTTTTCCTCCGATGCATTGGCATCCGCCAACACAACTCAGTGAGTTGTGTTGGCGAGTTAGAAATCTGAGATGGTGAGTTAGAAACCTGAGATGGTCCAAACTAGAGATGTGTGGTTCGGTTTTATTCGGTTAAGTTTGCTCCTCAAAAACGGCATCATATTGGCTACCCAGCTCTCACCTTATTTGGATAGCCAATAAGAAAAAACCGAACTAATCTGAATTTTGTGCTCATTTTGCTAAAAAAAAAAAAATTAGTCAAAACCGAAACCGCTAATCACTAGTTCCAATGGTTTGTATCCCTTTAGTTCATGGACAGTAAAGGTGATGGTTGGTCCTAAGGAGATTTACAGGAGCAAACAAGAATTCCTGGAATGTTGTGGTAGCTTAGTGCAGAAGAAAAAGAGATGATTGTCATATTACAGTGCACTTCTGGATATTTCATTAACATTTACTAAATCATATATTGCAGTAAGATTTTATAATTAGAATACAGCAAAATAAAAATAAAATGATAGAATCTAAGGAGGTTAGGAAGAAACTGATTTAAATGATTTCAGAAATAGGTGTTGTCACTTATTTTATTTCTCTTTATTAACATTGGGTGTTCGAGGACAGCCCAGTGTTTGTACGTATTGGAACTTAAATTAAAATAGGCATTTCTGTAAATGTTTATGGCACAAGCCCCTGAGTGAAGGGAATGTGAGTTAAAGGCTGGCCCATAATGGAATGGAGTGTTTAGCAATCGTAATACCACAACTAATGGAGTTGTATTAGACAAAAAATATTTATACCTGAATGAATATCGTTGTAATAAACACCAGCGGAATTGCAAATTATCTGGAATGGGAGAAAGGTTAAGACATAATGTTAGCCACACACTGAAAAAAAAAGCTTATATAAGTGTAGGATCATTGTAAACACTATGGGTGGGAAGTACCCAGCATCACATATGCGATACAGTAAATAACGCCAATTATAGGGTACATACCGTTGATAATATCGCCGGTATGTACCTAGAAAATCGCAAAGGACAGCTCTCCCGGTAAGAGCTGTCCTTTGCGATAGAGGGACTTCCGGGTTTATGATACAGAAGCCCTCTGGCTAACTTCTGCGCATGCGCATATGAGAAATGCGGTCAAACCCCCGAAAACAGCAATTTGGGGGTTTTACCGCATTTCTTCCGTTAGTACATCCGTCCAAAAACATCACTGATTTTAAATATCAATATACATAGATGAAACTAATGTAGAAATGAGCTTTCTAGGATACATTTTTTGCATCACTAAAATAAAAAAACTCATTAAATGCAAATAAGTACGACAACAGGGTCTGCCATCAAAGACCCAATATAAATAAAGAGACATAGGGGGTACATTTACTAAAGTGAGAGTTTTTAAAAGTGAGCTTTAGAAGTGATGTTGCCCATAGCAACCAGATTCTACTTAACATTTAACTAGCACCTTCTAGAAGATAATAGCTAGAATCTGATTGGTTGCTGTGGGCAACATCACTTTTAAAACTCACTTCTAAAAGCTCTCACTTTAGTAAATTTACCCCCTACAATCAGTGACATCAGTTTAATTTCAATAAAATTTTTCTAAAAATGTATAAATGTTTTAACTTTTATTTTGCTATAGTTTAATTATAGAACCTTATAGAAATTGATGCTTTTACTATTTTTTTTATTATTATTATTATTATTATTATTATTATTATTATTATTATTATTATTGTTATAAAAAGTGTTCATGAAATTTACGTATATCCATAAAGGTACAGTACTTTAATATGACAATCATCTTTGCTTGTTCTGTATTGTGTACATTGATACAATATATCACTGATTACATATAATGGTAATTGATACATAACCAAAAGTAATTTGTGGGATTTTGCAAGCACAAGGACCATAGGGCATAGCGGAAAGCTTTTCTCTTTTATATACCATATACATCAATTCACATATTAATTTGTGTTAGCGCATTATATAAGCTATAAGAACCTGCTTGCTGGATAAAGGTAAGTACACTTTGGGTGTAGGGTGTGCGGTGCAGGGCTCCCCTGGACCTAGGGGCCCTTGTGCACCGCACATCCTGCACCCATTATAAATACGCCTATGCGCACACATTGGTTCATGTGTGTGCAGTAAGGGTTTTCAGTAGCAATATTTTGTGTAAATATGGGCACTGCGTCCATCTGTGAATCAGGTCCAGAGTACCCATATCGCTTTCTAATTGTGTTCTAAATTCTGAAAGTTTATCTGTATGTATTATTCAATTTTGGGATGAATACATTTTTTAGATTAATTATTGATTCTCCTGATTGAAGATTTAATTTCATAGTAGCATCTAAGAGTAATGGTACTTTAGTTTTCAATTGCACCTTCCGAACCTAAGGACGTTGAAGATATTTAACCATTTACCTGGCGTGGTTACATTGTTTGCGACCAGACATGGTTGAGACCGCTCGGCGGCTGCCAGACAATAATCTTCCAGCAGCCACCAATCGTATAGGGATGGCCCGGTCCATCTGCATCCTTGCACCCAAAGCTGCCAGGAGACGCGCAGGCTCGGGTGAAGGGTGCGTGATCTAATCGTAGGAAAAAAAGAAAAAAAATTGTTGCGGCGCTGTGCGCTCGGAAGTGTGGGCGATGTGAGCCCCTCAGCCCAGCTCATATCCAGGGGGTGATCAGGATGATTGCTCCCCCCAACAGGCAGAGGAGACATCAGCAGTATCCCTTTGCAGCATGTGCTGGGCTGCTCATCTGACAGGTAGGAGGGGGGCGGCGTCGGACCCGGGCCCCCATCGGGCCCCTCCAGCAAGCCTGAGCCCGGGTAATTAGTACCCACTCCCCCCCTTCTCGGCACCCCTGCTTGCACCCTGCCCCCAGTGTTTGCCATGCAGCCGATCACTGCTGATCGGGCAGCCCGGTAGGACCCCCACCCGGTGGCTGCAGGAGAAGCTGCCAGGGAAATGTAAATGAAGCAGCCTCAGCCCCCCTGTATATACCTGGCAGCTGCTCAGAGTAGCAGTTGCTGGGGAAATGCAATGTCGTGATGGTCCAATCATCAACAGTCCAATATACCATTGCGAATCCACTTCACATACTTTTCACTTGCACCGCCACCGCCAGCTGCCGCTACATACCCCCACCTATATATGTGCTGTATAAGTGACATAGCTTGTAATAAGTGACACAGCAGATTCATTTACCTCCTTCTATGTATCGCGTTCTGATATGTTCCAAGTTCCACAGCAAAAAGGAGAGGGGGGGGGAGGAGCAGGTGCACACTATAAGCACTAAGAATACAAATGATCAAAATATCTATAATAGACTGCAATAATTAACATGGTTTTAAATGTAAGGTTTCTTAGTACATGTTTGGCCAAAGATGTTTGCCCACCTACCACGTCACGGTGATCCTTATACAGGTGGGTCCCTAACATCTTTAATACTGACACACTAATTAATTTATCTAGGACTTACCTATCATAGAGCCCATTAGATGTGTGTACTGCAAATGCAAGGACCCATGCCAGTTAAAATCACCTGGGGCAGACAGGAAGAGTGCTAGCCCAAAGAAGGGGTCTCACCTTCAGAATGTGCCTTAAATACACACACACAGGAAATGGGAGGGGCTGGGCTGCACATCCTAATATTAAACATGATAATAGGTGCTACCATGCTGAGACCAGTAGTTCTACAGCAAAAAGGAGAGGGGGGGGGAGGGGAGCAGGTGCACACTATAAGCACTAAGAATACAAATGATCAAAATATCCATAATAGACTGCAATAATTAACATGGTTTTAAATGTAAGGTTTCTTAGTACATGTTTGGCCAAAGATGTTTGCCCACCTACAACGTCACGGTGAACCTTATACAGGTGCTTATAGTGTGCACCTGCTCCTCCCCCCCCCCTTTCCTTTTTGCTGTAGAACTAATTTAAGGTGGAATGAGATAATATCTGGTAGTTGTGGATTTGTTAAGAGAATACCTTGATCAAAGTATAAATATGAGTTTCATGGTAGATATGTCCAGTCATAAACATGTAGATGTTCATTATCATTTCAGCTGAGTTATCATTTCCATCAGATTCAGTATTTCATGTTATATTAGTCTTTTACTTTTGCCAGCATGACAGCCTCCATATCACAAAATAAGGGGTCAGATGAAGCATAAACAGAGAGATTCTTCCAGTAAGTGGACAGCAGTTGGGCACCAATATAGGAGCACTGTGGTCACACAGGTACATCACTCTGCACACAAGTTATGTGCTGCACATCTGCATTTTATTCCCAGGTCCTTAATGATAGTTACTTATACATTAGTCCAGTTAGTGCTCCATTCACTATGAACAAAGTAGGTCTCAGAAGTAGACAGTAATACAACAGTTTTATCTCCCTGACATTCTTCTCAAAGCAGACTATGGAGTCTATTCATAGAGCAGTGAAAAGCCATTTATCAGTGATAACAGCTGCTTTCTCCTATTCACAGAAGGGGTTACCGTAGAGAAATCGACGATTTCTCCAGTGGTACCCCAGCTCTGTGTCAGGATTGCTCTCCCCATACACTAGTATGGGGAGAGCAATTCATAGAAGCACGCAAAGCTCAGCTTTCCGTTTTGCTTCTACAAATGCATTCGTCACCTCAGGATAGCATTATAGAGCTTCCTGTATAGAGAAAAGCAGGAAAGACAGCTGTCTCTCTACCTTCTCTCTGCCATCCCCACCCCATCCTGCTACAGCAACCAATCAGAGGAGCCCAGGGCAGGGTCATCTCCTCCTGGCTGCCTGCTATAGTAAGGTGACCCGATATATGCATATGCCGGGTCACCAACTATTAATCACCGGTGCACCCCGGCACTGCCCCTGATATGTCAGGTGTGACCCGACATATGCATATGCTGGGTCACCACCTATTAACTAGAGATGAGCTGTAAAACCGAATCGCTCATCTCTACAGTGCCCGCTGCCCCCCCCACTCCTCCTCGCACTGCCCGTTGCCCCCCGCTCCCCCCACACACTGCCCGTTCCCCCTCTTTGCACTGCCTCACATGCCACAGCAGCACTGAAGTGAGGTGATATGCAGAAGGGGACAGCCTTACCAGAATCAGAGGAGCGCAGGAGAAGACAGCATCGCTGGAGCCCTGGATACCAGATCACATCGCAGGATAGGTAAGTATACATGAATTGCTACTTAAACAAGTTATATATCGCATCAAAATGATGCGATATATAGTGAAAAGTAACAATTCCAGGTGCAAATCTTCATGAATAGACCCCTATCTGAGGTATAAAGGTCTCTGAAGACTCTCCTTAGGACCTGATGCTAGCCATAGTCATTACTTTGATATATACAATTGTTTAGAAATTAAATTCGGTATAGAGGAATAAAGAAGCAAAGGAGGGAAGTATATATTGAAACTATAACACTGTGTATTAGCAACAGAGCCTTAGTTCTACTCCTACACCCAGACTGAACTATCCACACCCAAATCCAAACCAGATTGTGAATCCCACCCTGCCTGTAGGGAGTGTGTGGGGATGGGGGGGTGACCCCAGATGTCTGGGTGGTGTCACTTTAGAACTGTGATACTCCATTTAACTCCTTAGCAGACTGCTACAGGGTATGGGACAAAATGTTTCTGTATAATATAGGCAGGAAAACTGAACTAATTTAACACAGGAAGCTTGCAAGTAATCATGTCTGACTGCAGGGTATGTAGCAGATGTGCTGACATTGCACACATTTTCAGCATGAATATCTTAAGTAGTAAAAGAGAATGCATGACATGGTTGTGCAGGTAGGTGTAATACCTACTTATCTACTTCCCCTGTCAGAAGCAGGTAATCCTTGTGTGTTCTCTGTCAGACTTGCTCTTAGTATATGTAGTATAATGATAACAGAGAAACTGGAAACAGAATTGGGGTCAAGTGAGCCAGCAAAGCTACAGGATGGAAGGCTAGTGTTAGAGCTAGGACCATTTGTGAGCTAGGACCAGTTGTGAGCTAGGACCAGTGGTGAGCTAGGACCAGTTAGAGCTAGGACCAGTGGTGTGCTAGGACCAGTGGTGAGCTAGGACCAGTTAGAGCTAGGACCAGTGGTGAGCTAGGACCAGTTAGCTAAGACCATTGGTGAGCTAGGACCAGTGGTGAGCTAGGACCAGTTAGAGCTAAGACCAGTGGTGAGCTAGGACCAGTTAGAGCTAGGACCAGTGGTGTGTATATCATGTAGGAGCAGATGAGTCTAGGGACATAAAGTAAATAAGTGTTGTGGTGTACATTATATTATAGGATCAGTGAGGTAGGTGCTGTCTACAGTCTAGACATACAACTAGGTAATGTGTATAAACTATTGGAGTAGATGTGTTCGGTCACACAGGTAAGTGGTGTGAACATTACAGCACAGTAATCTAGTAATACCACCTGGTGGCATGTATGACATATAGGCCTGTATTCAATTTGAGGCAAAAGTCTGTTTCCGCAATACTTTTTCGCCAATGACGTCATTTTAGCCTGTTTTGACTTTCCACCGTATTCCATTTGGAATATTCCATAGGTGGAAAGTCAATGCAATGTAATAGGCGGAAAAGTTTCGCCTATGAATAGCAGGCAGAAAAAAGTGCAGAAATGGGGTTTTGGGGTGCAACGTTGTGGGAACCCCCGTGCAGCCTTCAGACAGTCCCCCAAAAGTAAACTGTGTAAAAAAAAGAAAAAAAAACACTTAAGGACACCCCAAAAAATCACTTTGAATTTGGGGGCGAAAAAAAAAATGTTGGGGGACAAAGATAAAAACTAGCGAACTTCACTCTGGAGGGGTCCCCAAGTATGCCCCATGTGTTTTTTTCATTGCAGGTGCTTGCGGCAGGTGGATTTTTCACGATTTTTTCAACTTCACTTTAGCAACTTTAAAATATGCTGGCCCCCATTTTCAAGTACCCCAAATTTGCTGGGCTGTTATTTTCCACAAAAAACCTCCTGAATACTATTCTGCACCACTTATAGAAAAATGCTATTTAGCAGCTATTGAGCACATTTAAAAACACCAAATACCTTCAGCAAGCCAAATCGGGGGTAACCATAGCTCACCCCCATGTCAGAGCATCTTTTGGGGGGTGTCAGGCTGATTTCCCCAAATCTCACAGTACTTTCCGCCTGTTCAAGTTTCTGTACTTTTAAATTGAATACGGGGAATATCGGGCACGTGCGCGATACTTTTCCGCCTACAAAACACGCAATGTAGGCGAAAAGTCCAGGAGGCGGAAAGTATCGCGGGTCCACTCAAATTGAATATGGCTCATAGGAGCAGATGGGTATAGGAACTATAGGGGGGGGGTACATTATAGGACTAGCAAAGCAAAATGCGATTCTAATAATATAACAAAGTGGTCGATCCAAAGAGCAAAGAAGGATGCCAGAAAGACAAGGGAAAGGAAGATAAGTGTTTTTTTCACAGAAGCCATAGAGCAAGATTGGCTGAGTTACATGCAATACAGACTGGCGGTACGTGTAACAGGACGCAAGATACCTCTGCTCAGTTATTGGTCACATCATTAAAGCTGCACTTCTCATTACATATTCTAGCCAATTACAGTTCACAATGCATGAAATACAACCAGGTCCAGATTAAGGGCCACATGGGCCTGGGACTGAAGATGATCAAAGGCCTATTGTGAGAAGTGGAGGAGCTGTGACCAGTGTCATGTGGGTGTGTATACCCCCTACACTATCAGCCCCAAAATATGTAAAAATAGATAAATTGTAACAGTTTATGAAGAAGATAGAAATACAGTCTTAATACTGGAATCGGTATGAATCACTGCCGGACCTAAGCCCGGTAGATGAAATACCTGAAATACCGATGCCAGAAGGCCGGCAGCTGAAGATCCCTACTAAGGTAAAGTAAC
This sequence comes from Taudactylus pleione, assembly GCA_031769625.1. Taxonomy (NCBI): domain Eukaryota; kingdom Metazoa; phylum Chordata; class Amphibia; order Anura; family Myobatrachidae; genus Taudactylus; species Taudactylus pleione. The sequence continues at coordinate 5,914,157 of JAUIMM010000084.1, forward strand.
ACCCCTAACCCTCCCCTTCCTCCCCCCCCACTAACCCTCCCTTAGGGGTGCCGAATCCTAACCTCCCCCCTAGTGCCTAACTCTAACCTCCCCCCATGGGTTCCTAAATCTAACCCCCATCCCCCGCACCCTATAACTAACCCTCCCGGGAGGGTGCCGTGCCTAAACCTACCCTCCCCCCGGTGGTGCCTGTACCTAACTCCCCCTTCCCCTAGCCTAAACCTAATCCTCCCAGGGGGGTGCCTAACCCTAAATCCCCCTGGGAGTCCCTAATTTTAACCCTCCCCCCAGCGGCTAAGCACTCTTGATGTCTGGCTTTCCTATGATCGGTATGCTGGGCGTCAGGATTTTGGCATGAGGCTAATGATAGGCGTCGGTATTTAGATGCCTATCATTAGTCCAATCCATTTCACAGTCGGGAAGCCGGCGGTCGGAATTTCGACTGCTGTCTTCCTGACTACATCCCTTTAATACCAATAATTTACGGCCTGCTGTGTGGTTACTTATCACCCTGCTATCATGATGATGGACCTACAGTATTTTTATGTGGAGGCCTGGAGCTGTAGTCCCATTGTCAATCTGTCCCTGAATGCAACTGTAACCGGTCACTGTGAATTGATAATGGCTATTATGGTAGCAGTGTTGTTTTGGTCCCATGGGCCTGCTGGACACTAAGGGCCTGATTCAGCAAGGATTGCAATTGCAAAGCTGCACATGTATGGTGTAGGTGTATGACACCTCCTGATGCATTTGCGATCCCAGCACTGCAACGGAGGTCGCAGTGCTGGGAACATCATCGCAACCATCAGTGGTCGATGGTCGCGATGGTGTACGATAATCGGGAATCTGTGTTCAGCAGTGCACTTGTGTGCACTGCTGAATTAGCACCTAAGATCTGTTTGAGGCGTGGTTATTAAATAACGAGACTGATGCTATAATTTATGTTTAATTATATTAAGTAAATTTTAACTCCATTTCCCTTCTATTTACTCCACTTCTGCATCTTCACACTACTGCATTCTTATTTTCCATTGGTCAAAGCCGTGCTGTAGCTCATTATCGGTCAGCTGTCTTAACAGCTCTGTCGTTTTCTTCTTTACCTCAGTAACTGATGCAAAACGGGTTCCCTTGAGCAGTAATGCCCCATACACATTATTCCACACTAAGTAATGCACCTTATAACACATTATGCAACACCGTAATGCCCTTATAAAACATTATGCCATACTGTAATGCCCCTATAACACATTATGCCACACTGTAATGCCCCTTACAATGCATTATTGCACACCATAATGCCCCTTACAACACATTATGCTACACAGTAATGCCCCTTACACATTATGCCACACAGTAATGCCCATTACATCCCACCCTGAAAGATGTACCTCACCAACCCTCCTCTATGCTCCAGCCAATCTGTCACTTCAGCTCAAGAGAGGTTGCACAGTGTCTATGTCCGTCTAGATCCAGATTATTGGGAACATAGGTCATAACCTGTAAACTCTTTGTGCATCAGGTTAGTGCCCATTATGCAGTGCCCCCTGTAGTAGTGCCCCTCATGCAGTGCCCCCTGTAGTTTTGCCCCTTACGCAATGCTTTCTGTAGTAGTGCCCCTTATGTAGTGCCCCTTACCCCTGCACAGTACTTACCTTACCTCGCTGGGCACCACTGGCTTATCACTATCAGGGCTGTAACTAACTGGATCCAGCAGGCACACAGGCTCCTCACATTGCGGGTGATGTCATGACAGTACCCGCACACTGCATCATTGGGAACGCTGGCCTCTGTAGTGAATGGCCTCTTTAGCCTCTGATCACTTCAGAGGCAAGTGTTCACAGTCACTACTGACATTTTGCAGTGGCGTATCAATGGTCCTTGTGCCACCCCCTTAATCTGGCCCCCGGCACCCTCAAGCCACTGCGGAGTCTGCGGGGGCCTTTATTGCGCCACTGTCCTTGAGTATGGATTTGACTTTAAGGGAAAGAAAGAAGTCACACTATGCTAGGTCTGGCAAGTATGGAGGGCAGGGCTGCCATCAGAAATTTTGGGGCCCGGTACTGACAAAATAAGCAGGCCCCCCTGGGGTGTAGGGCAGACTTGGGTGGAGTTGTGGATAATGTGGGTGGAGCTACTTTGGGGGTGGTTCATCAATTGGTGTGTAAATCAGGGATGGCTAGACATGGTGGAGAGGGGGCACAGGGTAGAAAAGACTGGATATTAATGGAGGGGCACAGGGCAGGAAAGGCTAAAAAAGTGGGGGCACTTAGCTGGGAAGTGGATTGGGGTGGCAAAGGGCAGGGAAGGCTGGTTTGGTCTGGGGGGGCAAGGGCAGGGAAGGCCGGCTGGACCAGGGGAGAGGCAGGACAGAGAAGGCTGGCAGGCTGGCTAGACATAAAGGTGCCGCAGGGAAGACTGGCTGGACTAGGACCGGGAAGACAGGCTGGTTGGCCAGACTAGAAGGGGGAGGGAGTGCAGGGAAGGCTGGCTGAACTGGGGGGGTAGGCAGGGAAGGATGGCTGGCTGCACTGGGGGGGATGGGCAGGGAAGGAAGGCTGGCAGGACTTCAGGGGTTTAGCAGGGAAGGATGGCTTGCTGGACTGGAGGGGTGAGAAGGGAAGGAATGCTGGCTGGATTGGGGGGTGGGCAGAGAATGAAAGCTGGCTGTACTGGTGGGTGGGCAGGGAAGGAAGGCTGACTGCACTGGGGGGTGGTCAGGGAAGGAAGGCTGGCTGCACTGGTTGGTGAGGGGAGGGAAGGAAGGCTGGCTGGACTGGGGGGGTAGGCATGGAAAGAAGAATGGCTGGGAAGGAGAGGGCATATCGAAGGCTGGCTGTACTCGAGTGGGGGCACAAGACAGGGTCAACACAAACATACAAGTACCTTAGAAAGGGGCCAGGGTAGTAGTGGCGAGTAATTCCCCCGGGTGGCAGGCGAAGAAAAAGAGCATCTGCGTTGCGGTATTAGAACTATGGAGCCAGCCGCAAGCCAATCACAGCTCGTGTAACGGCAGTCAATCAGGAGCAGCCGCTTCTGATTGGCTGCTGTTTCACAAGCTGTGATTGGCTCACGGCCAGCTGAATACTATTGAGCTGGCCGTAAGCCAATCACAGCTCGCGAAAGAGCAGCCATTCAGGAGCGGCTTCTCCTGATCGGCTGCTGTTCCGTGACCTGTGATTGGCTCGTGGCCGGCTCCATAGTAGTTCAAATGCTGCAGCACCGATGTTCTTCGTCACCACTGCCACCCGGCCCCCTCTCTCTCCGGGACAGGAGGCCCGGCAGTCCTCCCCTGATGGCGGCCCTCCTGCAAGCAGTTTCCTGGCTGAAAACTGTTACACAGAGAGAGCTGTGTGGGCTGGTGCGTTGTCCTGATGGAGGGTGGAACCATTTTTCCACAACTCTGGCCTCTTCCTCTTTCTTCTAAAGTTGCTAGAACATGTTTGTAGTAATGATGAGTCACTGTTGCGCCTTCTGGTGCCCAGTCTTCCAATTTAAAACACCTTTGATATCAAAGAAAACAATTAAAATTGCTTTGAATTTGGATTTGCTCTGACATGCTTCCTTCATTCTTGGTGATGATGGTGTTTCCAGTGCATGGACTGGTGTTTGTCTCAGGATTGTACAGGAAGATCCAGGTTTTATAACAGGTAATAACTTTATCTAAAAAATGTTCATCCACTTGAGTTTGTTCCGAAATGTCCGTACAAATTTGCTTTTCATTTTCTTTCTGCTCAACAGTGAGAAGCTTTGGAACCATCTTAACACAAACTTTTGTCATATTAAGATCTTGATGCAAAACTTGCCTAAATATATATATTAGTAGTTTTACTTTAGGGAAAATACTTTATTTTTTTAATAAAATAGAGCATTTTTTCCTTTAGTGACCCCACCTACTCCCCCAAAGCCAACATGTGAAGTTGATAGTGATAAGAGGATGGTGTGACAATACCAGGCAACAATTTCAACCTATAGTAGGCGAATGCTGGATAAGCGTGAGAATATGTAAGAATACTGGTGTTTTTTGCTGTATGGCTGTTGATGCCTTGTTGCTGGGCAGTTTTTTTGGTGCTGTCTGGTCAGCTGGTTGGTAGAGCCAATGATTTTGCTCGAGGGAGTAGTCAGATGATCAGTATATAGTGGCTTGTTTGCATGTAGACAGCCTCTTTTTCTGGATCTTTGAAACAGGATCAGGCTGCGTACCTTTTTCTCTTTGGCTATGTTCTTACTGTATATTCCCTATCTTATAGGTCTTTCCTTGTCTTCCCCTGTATATTTATTTTCATTAAGTGACATGATTTATACCACTACACCCCGCTTTATGCCTGCATAGTCCCCAACAGCACGCTTACTTCCGCTGCCGCCAGCGGGAGTGCCCTCTTTCACGGCCCACTGGCCACTCTGCAGTGGTCTTCATTCCCCCTCTGGGTTTTTATAGCAGGCGCGCGGTCCCCGGACCGTGCAGCACTGGCCATGCAGCAGTGGGGTAGTTCTGGAGCGCCGCTGTTGCGGCAGGCACGGCGGCCATTTTGAATCCCGGTGGCCATTTTGGGCGGTGCTCCGTTAGCACTGCTCCTAGGCAGCCAGGCTGCCATTCCCTGTATATACAGCTATCCCCTTGCAAGTAGGTACATTGCCCAAGGGATAGGGGCATGCCAGTGCCTGCATGCCGCTGCTTTGCAGGTGCCTCATCACCCGCCCCCATATACAGTTCTCTGTTTCATTCCACGCTGTGGGTTTCTGTGTCTGGCCCTTACAGACCAGGCACCAGCAAGCTCCAAATAGGCACCACAGTCACCTAGCCCCCCTCCCATTTACCCCCCCTTTTTTCTCCTCATTCTTTGGCTCCCCACCCCATCCTCGCCCCCCTCTCTGTCTTCCACTCTGTTACCTCTATCCCTCATTCACAATGGTCCATCCCCCCCTTTTTTTTGGGGGGGTTGCATTATTCCTCAGCTCACACCTCTATTTTACCTGGGTTTGCCCACTTCCCCATACCTCACTGCTCCCGAAGCGGTGCCTCCTTTTCTTTTTCCTCACCGGTCTCCTGTAGTTGCAGGTTGCCGTGGTAGCGGGTGGAGTTTTGGGAGAAGATTTGGTGGCTCGTGCAGCTGATGATGATCCTGTGTGCATCGAGGCGGCCCCGGTGGTCGAGCCGGCGGTTACTCCACGTGAAAACATTGTAGAGGAGGTTCTGGAACCACCTGGTTCTGGTGAGTATGATTGTGTCACAATTTTTGCTATGACTCCAGGTTTGTCTCTCATTTTCCATTTACCCAGTGCGCCCGCGTAAGATTGACAGGAGGGTTGCGCAGCGGTTAGACAGGGGGTCAGGCGATAATTCCAGGGAGGCTGATGATGCAGGTTATAGGGGTTAGGAAACAAGGATACTGTACATTGTGTGAAATTATCTTTTTCTGTGCACTTAAGGATCTGCAGAGGTAAACTTGCTGATTTTTCTCACTCATTATGGGATGTCTTAGGATGGAATCAGGCTACATAGGCGAGTGTCGCAATTTTTGTGAATATAATAATTTGGTTATAGGGCATGCTCAGCTTTGCCAGGGGCTTTTTGGCGAGCAGATTCCGGAGCATGGATAGTTTTATTAATACATCTGTTTTGTGATTGACATGTTTGTCTGGTCCAGAAATTTGGCATGGGGTGAGTTTGATGCCCAATGCGGGCGGAACCATGACGGTAGGGTGGTTATGCCTTATGGGAGTAAAAGATGTTTAGTTTTGTTTATAGGTGTCGCAGCAGCGTCGACCCCCCTTGGTCAAGGGGGCCGCCCTACATAACTTTTTCGAAATGTGGCTAAGCCTGGTTTAGGAGGTCGCGGAAGGCAGATGTTTAGCCTGTTATGATTCCCGATGCCCTCGGAGGTCGGGCTGTCATTTGCCCCTCCTACCGTCTCTGCGGAGGTGAGCTCCTGGCCAAGGATTGCCGACGTGAATAGGGGGGGTTAGCTCCCGACTTAGGGGTTAGCTCCAAGGGAGCTAGTTAAGGCTCAGTCAACATTTTGTTTGGCTGCTTTTCTCTGTGGTTATAGCTAACTTAGAAGGTAGAACTTTGTTGTGGTTGTAGGGTTTTTCATTCGTCTTTTGTTGGTCATTAGTATAGCCTCTCCTTGACAGGACACCCCTTAGTTTGCATTCTGTCAGGATTTTATAAATTCCTATTAATCTTTATACCCAAATGTCGCTATTTAGCATTGTAAGTCGCACAAGAAATAATTGTTTTCCAGACTTTGATTGTGGTTCCAAAGCACAAAAAGATATTATTCACATAAAAGCATATAGTTACACTCCTTGATCTACAATACAATTAGTGCAAAAGATTATACATATACAAGGTACAGTCGATACATACGCATGCGCTCTGGATCCAGATTTCCCGGCATCAAATGTGAAACCTCCGCCAACAGAAAGAAAATGATGACTGACTACCAGATATAGAGTGCTTGCCTATATACCCTTACAGAGAATGGCAATACAATAAAATGAGTTGGCATAATCCCATTGGTTCTTGCTCGTGGATCTTCCATTACGAGACAGCTCATAGGTCAGTTTATACTGTAGTAGTTCAGCCCTCCAATGGCTCTTTGTGTGTATCTTCCCGCCGAAAAAAAAGTCTAAACTGGCTAATAAACATTAAATTACAAAGTACATTTCAATGCCTGTCTCTCTACGATCTATAACTTGCAGACGCATGTTGCGATCTCCTTGCTGATGGAACCGGAGATCTGCAAATAAACAGTGGTTTAGAATAGCACCAAACACGGTCTGCTTATCATGTATTAAAATTTAAATACCAAATATATGTATTTCACAATAGAGTTGATAACGAATAAAACCTTTAATATTAACCTTAATGCTAGGGAACATTTCTGTGTAAGTATTCACTGTGTTGGTGTGAGGATATTAAGAAAAGACGCTAGTATGTGTTGTGCGTCTACGTGTTTGTGGAGTACACTATGGTATGTGCTTTGCTGGGTTGTTCATATTATATGTAGTAATAAATGTACGTATTTGTATAATGAGGACTTTTAACCTGGGGCAGTGTCAGACGCACGATGCTAATAATCATAACAGCACTGTACACGAGGTATCGTGTAGACAACGCAAAATGGCATCGTGCAGATAACGCAAAATGGCAACGTGCAGTTAACGCAAAATGGCATTGTGCAGATATTATTGTTACAATTTAGGTCTCAACCAACCATCCAGCTTCGACAGTCCACCCTTTGATAGCAAACAATACGCTATCACACTCTGGTCTTAAAGTTTTATTCAGGCATACACTATGAAATATTATTTAATGTTATATTATGGGATGGCACAATGTGGTCATTAAACCATCAATAATGTGTCTCTGGGAAGGACATAAAACTACCTTTAAACGCACACCGCGGATCTTGGGAGATCATGGGAAAGATGTGGGGATGCACCTAACCTATAAAGGAAGTCTTGAAGGGGATAGGGAGTTACATTATTTAGGATGTTAAAATAACATTCAATAATACATTTCATACATGGCTAAATCTATACATCATCAGAAGGTACATTTTAGTTCAGGGTTGTAATACAGTTCTTCCTTGACCTTGGTATCCATAATATCATTGCTCATCACCATCATCTCAGTTTCTCGGTTCGGCCTTGTGCATATTCCACACTTCAATACATTAAACCAGTTGTTTCACTAATCAACTGTGTAGCTGTATGTATGTCACCAGGTATCATGTTTCTTTTGTCACAGTGTTCATTATGCGTATGAAGATATGGAGTTGGTGTGTTTTTATGGATACCAAGCATTTCACCATTGTAAGGGTCATAACCTCTGGAAATATTCTTCACAGATAACATAAACCTTCGGAACTCGGAGAGAGCCACTTATACGCTTTCCTTCCACATATAAAATACATGTCATCTGGGAGTACATAAGGGATAGAATGTATCATTATTGTCGAACATAATTCTCTAACAAATAATCCTATTTCAGATTTTCCCATTTGACTAATACACATTTCTGGTTGTATAATCCTGGCACAGTATCCTTCTGGTACCCTACCAACCATTTACTTGGTGGAACTAAGTGTATATTTATACTGGAAGTGTCTTCCACCTAGTCTTATTGTGCAGAAAATTTAAAAATTTATAGGATCATTATCAGCTCTTAGTGAGAAGGTCATCATTTGGTTATTCCCAGTCACCTCTCAAATTCCTGGTTTGTTGGAGTTGGTGATGTTCAAACATAAAAGTGATCTATCTACTTGGTACTGGTGGAGCTTAAAATGAGGTGGTTTGGACATAAGAAATTTTCCATCCAGTGTATCCCCTCTTTGCAATTCTAAAACCTCAGAGACATTCAATGGGAATGGCACTAACCCTACATTATGCTGTCCTTGAGGCACGTGAGAGCACACCCAACAGTCAGTTTGGTTTAAAACTTTGCCCATCATGGTATGATAACCCTCTAAAGGATACCCACCCCAATACGGGTTATACCTAGGCTGGCACCATTGGGTGCATCTCTCATCAATTAAATCAATCAAAACTCACAAATACAATATTCCTCAGACAATAGACCTTCACACTGTCTCAGAGTTTCCAGGCTAACAGATCTCTTAGCAATTACTGTACTGCATTTGGTCAGATACTCCTCCAATTGGTTTAGCACTCCTTCTCCTAACTCCACTCCATCGATATCACCATCAGCTCCCCTCTCCGTCATCTGTCCTCCATTACAGAAACCAGAAATCCCGAAACAAACTAGGATGATGAAAACTCTGGAAGAAGAAACAAACGTAACCCCAGTACACCACTCCATTGCTGGAACAGTAATCTACAAATTTCTTTAGCTCAGGTGTCTCACTGCAACTCTTAACCCTCCTGGAACAGGCTCGCAATTGACAGGTCTATGTTATCTGCCTCGACTCCGCCTTGTAACTCCACCGGTTGGTTGACCTCCCTGCAGTGAGTGGAATGGACCCAGGTATCTCTCTCTGTGACTTTCAAGGATATTGTACTCATCAGCAATACTTCATACGGACCTTCCCACCAATCTGTCAGACAACCTGAACGTAAAAAATTTATGATCATAACAAATTCTCCAGGTTTGACATCATGACACTTTGTTTCAGGCATATCAGGTGACAACAACTTCAGTCTCTACTGCTGCTGTTTCAACTGTTTACTCATTGTTATAAGATACTTCACAGTAACCTTGTTGTTACTCTTCAAATCTTCCTGCGGGCTTACAATCAAATGAGGTTGTCTACCAAACAGTATATCAAAGGGGGACAGATTAAGAGGGGGTCTAGGAGGTGTCCTGATGCTATGAAGGACTAGCGGTAAGGCTTCTGGCCATCCCAGTCCAGTTTCTGCCATGATCTTACTTAATTTATTTTTTAATAGTACCGTTCATCCTCTCCACCTTGGCACTGGCCTGTGGTCGGTAGGGGGTGTGAAGTTTACTATTAACACCCGTCAACTTACACATGCTCTGGAAGACATCACCTGTGAAATGAGTACCCCTATCACTTTCAATAATTCTAGGGAAACCGTATCTGCATACAAACTCCTGAACAATCTTTTTAGCAGTAAATGCAGTGGTATTAGTGGCAGCTGGATATGCCTCAACCCAATTAGAAAACACATCTGTACACACTAATACAGACTTGAGGTTCCTGCAGGGTGGAAATTGGATGAAATCAATTTGTATTACCTGAAAAGGTCCGTCTGTCGGAGGAATGTGGGATGGCTCGGTTGGTATTGTTTTTCCAACGTTCTTCCTCAAGCATGTCAAGCAGGACATTGCCCTCTTTTCGGCTTGGGAAGAGAAACCTGGTGCACACCAATAAGCCCTGACCAACTTGCACATACCTTGCTTTCCCAGGTGAGCCAGACCCTGCGCTGCCTCAGCCAAGCTTAGGTAGTATGCCTTGGGTGCCCCCGGCTTACCTTGTCCATCTCTCCAGAGGCCAGAGGACTCTTGCCCACATCCCTTGGATCTCCAGACTGCCTTTTCCTGAGTGGAACACAAATTTTGCATCTCAATTAACTTCTACATATCAATCGTTTGAAAAACCATTATTTGATTAATTGGTATGTTCACTCTTAAACCTGCTGCCCATTTGGCAACTTCGTCTGCCCTGTTGTTGCCCAGTGACACCGGATCGTCCTCACATGTATGGCCTTTACACTTAATGACGGCCACTGCCTTAGGCATTTGGATCGCTGTCAATAGTCCTTTTATATGTTTTGAATGTGCGACTGGTGTGCCTGCTGTTGTCATAAAATTTCTTAGATGCCATAGAGCACCAAAATCATGTACTACCCCGAAGGCGTACCTAGGGTCAGTGTAGATATTAGCAGATTTACCTTTTGCTAATTCACACGCTCTTCTTAGTGCCACCAGCTCCGCCACTTGGGCCGAGTGAGGTGGACCAAGAGGTTCGGCTTCTATGATGTCTTCTTCATTTACAACAGCATAACCTGTACATAACTCTCCAGTGTCAGTTTGTCTATGACAACTCCCATCCGTGTAAAATGTCACATCTGCATTTTCTAAAGGTGTATCACGTATGTCAGGTCTTGCAGTAAAGGTTTGATTCAAATATTCCATACAATCATGTGCATCAATATACCTTCAGAACTCACCTTCCACCAGCGACTCACCTCTCTCCACCCTTTGTGCATCCTGAGGCACATATGGTAAATACGTTGCTGGGTTTAACGTACTGCACCGTTTAATGGTGATGTTTGCAGGTGCTATTAGAGCTAGTTTCCATTTTGTGAACCTAGCTGAGGAAACCTGTCTGGTTTGGGCAGAATTCAGCAAAGCAGATACAGCATGTGGTGTATAAACAATCATACCATGGCCTAATACTACATCCTCACTCTTACTGACCAATTGTCACGCTTGGCGCTGGGGGAGTGGAAACTCTGGGTCTGGGTTGCGGGAGGAAACGAAGGCGAGGGGCCTGGATATATGTTCTCCTCATCCACAGCTCTCGAGTGTTGACGAGACCTGGGCAATGGTGCGGAGTCTAACCCACAGGATGGTGTTCGCCAATCGGGATTTGGGCTTAGCTGCACCCTGTGAGCAGGTCGCGGTCCTTTGACCAGGTACCCGAGCTCAGTGGGAATTGGAGACACAAATAACCGTTGCCCTAATAAGAGATACCTAAGGTTTAAGGCACTGTGGAGTGATCCACAAACAACGTAAAGAAGTCTGGCAATACTGTAGCACAAAGTTCACTAGTGACACGTTTAACACACAGGCAGATATGGTAATTCACTGTTGTATGAAGTTCACTAGAGGCTCGTTAGCACACAGGCAGCTGGTAATTACCTGTTGCACCTGGTTCACTAGAGACTTATTTAGCACACAGGCAGATGGTAATACACTGTTGCATAAGGTTCACTAGAGACACGTTTTAGCACACAGGCAGATGGTAATTCACTATTGCACAAGGTTCACTAGAGACACGTTTAGCACACAGGCAGATGATAATACACTGTTGCAAGAAGTTCACTAGAGACACGTTTAGCACACAGGCAGATGGTAACTCACTGTTGCACAGGGATCACAGTAGCGTCTTGGCACACAGGCAGAGATGGAACACACTGTAGAGAAAATAGAATGCCAGGAACCTGGACCGGAACTCAACTAGGGACTAGGAGACAACCGTTGTTCAGGCAGTTTGCAGAAAGGTGGAAGCAGGCTATATACCCCACAGAACCCTTTGAAAGGAAGCCGGCGAGGAGGTAAGGCTGCACTGATCCCCGGCAGAGCCCTGACACCAATAGAGCAGTTGCTGCTACACTTCTTAAACACGTTGGGAGTGATCTTGCCACAGTGTCCAAATGTGCACTGTAGTATGCTACGGGTCTATTGGCATCACCTTGTTTTTGTGTGAGGACACCTGCTGTGCAACCATCAGCTTCTGTACAATACAAATCAAAAGGTTTTTCATAATCAGGTATTCCCAATGCAGGTGCTCTTGTCAGACTATCCTTAAGGTTAAGGAAAGCCTGCTCTGTTTCCTCTGTGTCTACGACACGATCGGGCTTTGAGGAAGAGACTAAGGGCCTGATTCAGACCCACTCGCGAGCAGCTGTCCGCTCGCAAGTGGTTCGATGGTGTGCACTGAGCATGCGCACGACGGAGGGAGCTCCGTCGTGCACATGCGCGAGACGCGACGAGCGAAGGACTTTCCTTCGCTCATTGTGTCTGATCAAAGGGGGCGTGCTGTCAATGTTGATTGACAGCACGCCCCCTTTGGTGGGCGTGCCGGGGGCATGCCTCCCAGATGGGGGCGTTCCCAAGGGAACGCCTACCGTCAGAAGCCGGCCCACTGACATCACTAGTGATGTCAGTGGGAGTGATTTTGGCTCTGATAGAGCCAAAATCACTCCAGGGCTTGTGGTCGAAAAACCCAACCACAGGCTTCTGGTCACACTGGCGATGGTCGCGATGGTCAAGACCATCGCGACCATCATCCTGCACGCTCGTATGTGCTGTGGGTGGTGACCCACAGCTATACGAGCGTCCAGGAGGACGCTCCATTTTTATGGAGGACGGCCCTCATTCAGAGCGAGCGCTCTGCTCAGAGCGTCCAGCTCTGAATGAGGGCCTAAGTCCTGTAATGGTAAAGCCAAAATAGAAAAACCTGGGATCCACATTCTGCAGTATCCGCACATTCCCAAGAAGGTACGGATTTGCTATTGGTTCTGCGGCGGTGTCATGGTCTGTATGGCCTGGATTCTGTCAGTAGTCAGATGTCATAATCCCTGGGTTAGACAATGTCCCAAGTATTTAACCCTGGACTGGCATGGCTGTAATTTGTCCTTATCAACCTTGTGTCCTGTCTGTGAGAGATGAAGCAACAATAGTTTAGTATCATTTAAACATGACATAAACAAATCAGAACACAACAATAAATCATCTACATATTGTATTAGAACAGATCTATTGGCAGGTTGAAAAGATTGTAAACAGACGTGTAAGGCCCGGGAGAAGTCTATGAAGCCCTGGGATAATCGTGTCCATGTGTATTGTACCCCTCTGTATGTAAATACAAATAGGTACTGACAGTCAGGATGAAGAGGGACAGAGAAGAAGGCAGAACAGAGGTCAATGACAGTAAAATGGGTTGCAGTTGGCGGGATCTGCATGAGAATGACAGCTGGATTTGGCACTATGGGAAATTGGCTCTCAACTACCTTATTATCCCCTCTAAGGTCCTGTACTAACCTATAGCCCCTCCCCCCAGCCTTCTTCTGTGGAAAAATGGGACTATTGGCTACACTTGCTGTACGGACTAAAATTCCCTGTTGCAATAACCGCTCAATTATGCGATAAACCCCTATCTCTACTTCTGGTTTTAACGGGTACTGGGGAATATTTGGAGCTTGCCTACCACTTTTTAGATTTACCATTACGGGAGCTACATTTGCCATCAATCCAGGGTCCTGTCCATCTTTGGTCCAAAGTGAACCTGGTATTTGAGATAACATCTGCTCTACCTGAGATGGATTTTTATCTGAAACAGTAGAGTGAAACATTAACCTTTGGGGAGTATCCAATATATCCTTCATCTCATGCGCAACTCTCTCTGGGATATCTAGAAATATACCATCAGGGGTACAATAAATGACACATCCCATTTTACATAACAAATCCCTTCCCAGTAGGTTAGTAGGGGCCGCTGCTGACAGGAGAAAGGAATGCCTGGTATGCAGTGGACCGATAGTAACCTCTGCAGATTTGGTTAAAGAATAATGTTGCACTTTACCCGTTACACCCATTGCTGGTAATGTTTTGCTGGTCACCTGTAAATTGAATGAAGAATATAACACTGATCTGGTCACCCCTGTGTCTACAAGAAAAGAATGTTTGGTGCCAGCTACATCAACTATCATTACAGGTTCTTCTCTAGTATCCCCAGTTAACCTGACTGGCTGTAGACTACAGGTGTGACCTGACCCCTAGAACTGACTATCTTCTTCCAGCAAAGCATTCACTGCTACAATGTGAGCAGGTGACGGCTGGAATTGTCCTGACTCTGGTGAGTGTCCCTTCTGTGGGTATCTAGGTGTTCCCTGGTTTGGGGTTTCCCACTGTCTAGCTTTACAAAACCTACTTATGTGGCCCTCCTTGTTACATCTATAACACCTTTGTGGTTGACATGTATTGAAAGGTTGTTGTTGTGTGGGTTGGGGAGTGTGAAAAGATTGTGGTTGTGTATGGGGATAAGGGTTTGGAGGTTGTATGGGATGAGGGTATTGTGGCTGTGTGTGATAAGAGTGCTGCGGTGTTATTTGCATTCCTTCCAGAGCTTGAATACTAACAGCCATTAGTTTCTCGCTCTGCATTTCTCTCTTCCTAAGGATGTTTTTATCATGTTCAATTGCAGATTCCCTGAGTGTGTCTACCGTAACTCCCCTCCAACCAGGAAGTGAGGTCTGAACACGGGCCTTTAGAGTGTCTTTAAGACCATCCATAAGCACTGTGATTGTCATTTCCCTGTGGTGTGTGAAGTCTTTTATATCTTCTATACCTATGTATTGGGTAATAGTCTGCAGTGCTCTGGTGAAATAATCTGCTGCAAACTCACTCTCTTTCTGTTTAATCATAAAAATCTTACTCCAGTTAACTACTACTGGGAAATATACGGTCAACTTGGTGACAATGCGGGCTATGTTGTTCTGATTACCTTCATCAGTTATGGAACAATCTCCATCCAATACACAGGCCGTGATAAACTTTTTTACGTCGGTATTGTGTGGAAGACATGCCCGTAATACCACTCGCCAATCTTTGTTGGCTCATGAGCTTTACCTAAATCCTTTACAAATCTCTGGCACTTTGCTAATTCTTTCCTAGGGTCAGGGAAATATGTCATTATGGAATGTAACTTTGCTCTTGTCCATGGACAATGCATTGCTACATTCCTTGCAGCCACTACACTATGTGCGTCCGGATTCCCAATGGGAACAGTTATTGTCCGGATGCGATGGATGCCTGCCACACTGCTTCCTTTGGCCTGATTACCTGGTTGAGGGTTCAGCCTACTACTACTATGTATGGTATTAACAACCTCCGCTACTGTTACAGCGGGTGTTAATATATTCCTGTACTGGTGGGGCTACCTCCATTTCTGGTACTAGCGGTGCAGCTACCTATGCTTGCTGTGATGGTACATTTAACATTTGGGCAACATGGGAAAGAGCTGACATTACAACAGGTTCATCATCTGCATCATAAACATGTTCCTTGTAGTTACTTAGGAGAGGGTACAAGTTACTTGTTAAATATTTATGATTTTTTAGATCGACTGTACCTTCACCCCTATCCGCATAGAGCGGTGGTGGTGCGTGTGCGCTACTAACATTACCTTCGGCAACGCTACTTTGCCGTGCATGCGCGCTACTTTGATGCACACACACAAAGCTATTTAGCATTGCGTGCATGCTTCCTTGCGTCGTGCGCGCGACGCTAGTTTGCGTCACGTGCACACAGCTAAGCCACATGTTCCCCTCGTGCTGCCACAACTTCAAGCAATCGTTTAACTTTATCCTTTTCTTTAGAGATTTCACTAAACATATACTCTCTCTAACATTATTCAGAACCTCAAAATCAAAGCTACCAATCTTAGGAAAAGGTGTTCTACATTTCTTGGTCATCTTGACCCATATGTCACAGTACGCTGTAGCGTATGCATCATACTTTTTAAACATAACATACCTGGCCGATCCAAGCGGTCCTTCCACCAGCAGCACATCATCGACCATTACTAGAGATTGCCTCGCACCATCTGAGAAAACACTTAGCAATTTCTAGAGAATTTCGATTGGTGAACAGTTTTCAGAGAGCTATGTCCACGCACTCCCTCCCATTATGCACAGTTGGCCCGCCGGGCATTACAGTCAGCTTGCACAACGAGGAGCAGAATAACCACCTATTGTAAATGACTCTACTTGCGGCGAATTCAAACCAAGTTTCAGCCACTCGCTTCTTTCCGCTATGCACCACTTTCCCACTAGGCGATATGGTCCGTGTGCATAAACGAGGAGTAAAATAACCGCCTAGCAAATTATTTTACTTGTGATGAATTTAACTCCAAGCTTCACCACTCGCTTCCTACTTTGAGTTTACTCCCAGTTGGTAGCAGTTCCAATAACTCCTTGACCATCGCGACCATCATCATGGCCTCTCGCATAAGCTGTGGGTGGTAACCCACAGCTATGCGAGCGGCCAAGAGGCAGCAACAAATAAAAAAACCACATGCCCTGATTCAGAGCGAGCGGCTCTGAATCAGGCCCATAGAGCGCTTGCCTATATACCCTTACAGAGAAAGGCAATACAATAAAACGAGTTGGCATAATACCATTGGTTCTTGCTCGTGGATCTTCCATTACGAGACAGCCCATAGGTCAGTTTGTACTGTAGTAGTTCAGCCCTCTAACGGCTCTTTGTGTGTATCTTTCCACCGAAAAACAAGTCTAAACTGGCTAATAAACATTACATTACAGAGTACATTTCAATGCCTATCTCTCTATGATCCATAACTTGCAGACACATGTTGCGATCTCCTTGCTGATGGAACCGGAGATCTGCAAATAAACAGTGGTTTAGAATTGCACCAAACACGGTCTGCTTATCATGTATTAAACCTTAAATCCCAAATATATGTATTTCACAATAGAGTTGATAACGAATAAAACCTTTAATATTAACCTTAATGCTAGGGAACCTTTCTGTGTAAGTATTCACTGTGTTGATGTGGGGATATTAAGAAAAGACGCTAGTATGCGTTGTGCGTCTATGTGTTTGTGGAATACACCATGGTACGTGCTTTGCTGGGTTGTTCGTATTATATGTAGTAATAAACGTATGGATTTGTATAATGAGTACTTTTAACCTGGGGCAGTGGCAGAAGCACGATGCTAATAATCATAACAGCGCTGTACACAAGGTATCGTGTACACAATGCAAAATGGCATCTTGCAGATAATGCAAAATGGCATCGTGCATATAACGCAAAATGGCGTCGTGCAGATATTATTGTTACACTTTAGGTCTCAGCCAACCATCCGGCTTCGACAATTTATTACTGAGGTTTGCGGCCAAGGTTGGGGCAGAGGGGTTGCAGGGGTGGATGGAGGTGCTTTTCCTCTTTTCCCCTTGCAGGATCTCTGTATTTCTCCGGTGGGGTGGTTCCCACGCAGGTTGCAGGTTAGTCTCGGTTTGTGCAGCATTCATTCCTATACATGGTGGTATCCTATACATTGTGGAGTTCCGTTAATTATGCCATCCCCGTAGGTCCTTCAGAGCAGTTTGTACATTTTGATGAGTTTTTGGTTTTATTTGATATCTTTGGTTATTTTGACTTTCTGGTTACGTTTATTCTGGGTCGGTTTTTCATTTGTTGTTTTGCACTCAGAGGCCCTGCAATGCATGGGGTTTCAGTGGGTTTCCGGTGAATTAGCAAATATATGTTTGCCTTTGGGCTGTGTGGTTTCCGGCACCTATTTCGAGAAATCCATGTCCGTTTGCATTGGTGAGTTCATGCTGGTACTGAATAGGTCGGTGTAGCACATCATCTGGTCTGATTTCTCTTCATAGGTGCAGGAAGGAGTGACGCCTGTTCGGACCACCTCTTTTCTGTGCAGGCACCTTTTCCATGCTTTGGGGGTTTCCAGTTGCACATGACATGATTGTAGGTTTGTGTCCTGTTTTGTCTTTTGGAGATCGAGATAGTCGTGATAGCAGGTTATGGTTGTTTAGTAGGTTTTGTAGCGTAGTGGGAAATGGACCGCAAATCACACCAGGCATTTAGGGTTTTAGTCTCAGTGGAAAAACTGTAAAAACCAAGTGACTGGGTTTGTAAGCTGTTTGCTCAAATTGCAAGTTGCTTAGAGGTTGACACAGTTAGAGTGAGCATGGGTTAGTTATCTGATAGACTCCTTTAACTTTGCTTTCTATACAATTTACATGGGACAAGTTGTCTCCAGGAAGTAGGAGCAGGCCACCACCGGGGGGAGCCAGCCTCATCATCATGTTCTTTTGTCAGCGGAGAGTAATGGCGCACTCCATAGTTGGGCCAGGTTTCTTGTTCAGTAGCATTTTGTTGCTGCAACTGTTCACCAATGTGGCTGGCTGGCCGGGTTTTTTGGCTCTTAGTTTGAGGGAAATTTTTCTGCATGGGTCATTGGCCCCAGGTTTGGTACGATGCAGGTCTTACTAGTAATTTGCTGCTGTTGGAGCCGTTCCCTATTTTCATGGCAATATAACTCTGGTCAGTGCGACTGAGTTGTTGATTATTTAAATTCTAGTGCGACAGAATTGGGTTTAGCTCATGCCATCAACAACCGAAGCTCATTTTGTTTGCGTTTGCTTTAGTTTTGTGCGTTTAGGTATCGAATTTTAGAGTTCAAACATACAATTTTGCGCTGCGGTCTCTCGTTCCAATGATACTCCGGATGTAATCGTCTGCCTGGCAATTTTGGTGAGCTTATGGTGCTCAGCCATCTACAGAGGGTACGTTTTTCAATATTTGCTTTACTTCTTTGTTTGGAACCATTCGCAACAGGGTAGGTCCCAAGCCTCTGCGGTGGCGGCGCTAGCAGGGATCTCATTCTATTGTAAGCTTAAAGGTATTTATGAAAAAACCCAGTCATTTATTACATGTTGTCGTCTCCTTACGGCCCATTGACATGCAGCTTTTGATGACGTTGCTTGTGGTTATGGGTCAGGTAGCTTCTGACGGGTGCGAGGCCTCTCTTTTACATTTGAACTTTTCAGCTGCAATTTTTGGAGCGTTTAGTTTGAGAGAGTTGGTGGCTGCCAATAAGGCATCTTCATCATCAGGGCTTTTGTTTAAAGATATTGTTTTTAGGAGATCAGTGGTGCTTTGCAAGCTTTGTGGGCAGAAGAGACCAAACAGGTGGGGGTGGATAGTTTACTTTTCTCAACATCCAGAGGTTTATTTGCCCGGTACGCCTTGCGGTGCATTATAGATGTGGCGTCCTGCTAATAGAACACAAGGGTGGTTTACATGCCAATCTTACCCTTGGTCAAGGTTTGGTTGGGATAGGTGTTGTATGCTTCAGCTACTAGTACTCATTTCCTTCAAATTGGGACAGCTATTGGCGCAGCGATCGCAGGGTCATTTCCTGCAGAGTTTAGGGTGTGGAACGTCGGCTGCCTATGAGACATATACACGTTGCGACTAGAGCTAGTTGTGCACCTGGCACCAACCCGAAACGTTGTTTACCAACCAATCGACTAGCATTCAACAATTGGGGGGTGGTGAAGGGATTTTTTAATTTTTCCTCCCGGGAGCTTTGATTTGGCCCAATTTGGTTCACGGGTAGGTTTTTTAGTTTTCCTCTTCACTAGGGTTATTTGTTTCCCCTCTTATGCATCCCTGCTAGTTATTTGCTATGTGTCTTCTTAAAGTTGTGTCGGGATGGTTGGTTTTGGTGTGGTACTCATGGTATGGAACTTTGTTGCTCACTAGGATTGCAGCAGTAGACAGTTTGGTTTGAGAATGATGTGCGAGGTTTGGTGTAGAGTTTCGTGCTTGATTTTCTTGTGTCCTCGGTGGCTAAATAGGGTTTGCCTGACTAGGGGGTGTTGCCTGTTAGGAGCAACGATGTGTGGAGTGATCATTCGTGGTGAGAAGTTTTTGTTGGGATAAAGGCAGAATGGGAGGATTGTGTGATCTGTAATGGTGCCTAGTTTGATTTGGAGAGTGGTGTGTAAGCATGGTGCGTTAGACAGGGTGAGGAAGAAGGTGAATGTGTCAGAAGCCTGTCATGCTGTGTCACTGGGTGGCTTGGTTGTGAGTCATAGCTTTTAGTTGGTGATTTAACTCCGTATTTTCAATCCTGATGGAGGGCATCTTGATGACTTGGATCTGTTTGCTTATTAAGGATTTGTTGTTCTGGGCTAGGTCGTGTTGGGTGGCGGACCAGTTTCCTTTGGCGGGAGTACGCTGCAGCTCAGTGGATTTATGTGGCACAAGATACATTTGGGGGGGCACTTGCCCTCTATGAACATGGCAAATTTGTCCTGCTCCGTGCGGGGGGACCCGGGCACTTTTGTACGGAAGCGTATCGTATTGGGAAGTGGGACCCTCGCAGCGTCACTGCGTCTAGAGGGGGGATGTTTCAGTCATTCCTCGAGTATTTGAGTGAAGTAAAAGCTAGAACTGAGCCTGCAGCGTCTTTGCCACCCTGGTTAGGTTAATTAATTAATTAATTATAAAGGCTGTGACCTTTTAGCCAAGCTCTTGTTGTCTGTGTCGTTATTTATTAGTTTAAGTTAAGTAAGCTACACAATGTTATTAAGGGTTAGAAGCAATAAACTAATGTATATCTTATAGTAGGCGAAGGCTGTATAAGCATGAGAATATGTAAGAATACTGCTGTTTTTTGCTGTATGGCTATTGATGACAGCCTTGTTGTTGGGCAGTTTTTTGGTGCTGTCTGGTCAGCTGGTTGGTAGAGCCAATGATTTTGCTTGAGGGCGTGGTCAGATGATCAGTATATAGTGGCTTGTTTGCATGTAGACAGTCTCTTTTTCTGGATCTTTGAAACCCACCATCCCACCCATTACTGGTTTTGGTTGTGTCACACTAACCTTTTTTTCCCCCTATTTAGGGGAGGCGCAGCATGGCGGGAGTACGCTGCAGCTCAGTGCTTTATGTGGAGCAAGATACAGTTGTGGGGGTACTTGCCCTCGATGAACCTGGCAAATTTGTCCTGCTCCGTGCGGGGGGACCCAGGCACTTTTGTATGGAAGCGTATTTGATTGGCCCAGGAGAGAAGTGGGACTATCGCAGCGTTAGTGTGTCTAGAGGGGGGACGTGTCATTCGTTCCTCGAGTATTTGAGTGAAGTAAAAGCTAGAACTGAGCCTGCAGCATCTCTTTGCCACCCTGGTTAGGTTAATTAATTAATTAATTATAAATAAAAGCTGTGACCTTTTAGCCAAGCTCTTGTCTGTGTCGTTATTTATTAGTTTAAGTTAAGTAAGCTACACAAGGTTATTAAGGGTTAGAAGCAATAAACCAATGTATATCTTATTGCTATCACCAGGTTGGTGGCTTCTTATATAAGAACTCTCTCTAGCAAAAACACTTATTTGTCACCAGATTTAAGGCTTTTTTCCCCTATCATAAATAGACATGTGCTGGCCAAGGGCTATGGACTGTATGTGAACCTATACAATATTCTAGGCAATGTTTGGCTAACAGTGTATAGTATTTGCTACTTCCATCTCTCTTTTTTTTTTCTCACGTTAATTACTGAATCTTTAGTTGGCTATTGTAATACTCTGTGTCTGTTACTCTAAGCCAAAGATCACTCTGTTAAGGAACACGTTACTATGACAGTCTTTGCCTCTTTCACCTATATCTGTGGTTCCCAAACTTTCTTGAATCACAACGTCATAAAGTATCACCATTTTTTTTTTCACTGCCCCCTAGGCCAAAAGTTTCTTATGGTGGGATGTACTAAGCATCACATTGCCGATGCAGTACATCCTGCCCCTTGTCGGGTACAATTCAGCATTAATAACGATGTTATGTACCTAGAAATGTGCAAAGGGCAGCTCTCCCGATAAGAGCTGTACTTTGTGATAGAGGGACTTCCGGGTTTATGACCCAGAAATCCCTCCGCGCATGCGTCATATGAAGCGCACCACAAGGTACACTGGGAGGGATCCCTCTCAGTGCAGAACGTGAAAAGAAGCCCGTAAGCTTCTATTTGGCAACGCACTCTAAAGAAGGTGTTGTCCACCGGGTCGAAGCTTCGGAATGTATCGCATCCAAATACAGTAGTTTTCGAATCTTTGCCGCATTTTCCTTTTAGTATATCCCGCCCTTATTTAGAAATTCTACACTTATTATAAAATGAAGTAAATTGTGCGTCTATGTCATCCTTAGGATGAGTTACATGGTGGTGGACAGGATTGTGCTTCTGTTTGTCCACATATTTTATGATAGGCAAAACCAGAGCTGATGTCTGACAATCACATGGACCAGGGCTGTAACTTAGATTGTGCGAGCATTGCCATCGCACAGGACTCAGGGCCATGGGGGTGGCACCGTCACTACCCCACATGGCCCCTGCATCTGGCTTGCACCCTACACCCAGTATCGCTGCTGCAGTGCCATCCTGTACAGTCGCTAGGAGCATTCTTAGGATGCTCTCGGCAGTGCTGTACTTCACGCTGTTGGTGGCCGCACCCCCTCAGCGCAATGTCATGATGTCATGCATTCTGGGTGTGTAGCCGGCCAGGGCACACTGCCAACCTGTCACGGCGCTGTATGGACCATACATTGGGTCCTGGGAAACCAACCAATAGCAACCCTGCAAGTGCCCCATGACACCTGGTTTGGGAACCACTAACCTATAAGAATAAAACAGCATTTGGTAACAGAAGGCCTACAGAGTGAGTGTTTGTGTTATTTCAGTATTAATGTAGAAGTGCAGAAAGAACGTTTTGGGGTGAAATAAAGAAGCTGTTTTGGGGTGAAATAAAGAAGCTGTTTTGGGGTGAAATAGAGAAGCTGTATGCTTGTAGTCTATGTAGGAATTGCAGAGTAAGCTGATAGGAAAGTACAGCCCAATCATGATAGGAAGTGATGGAGAACTGGCAGATGGTTCTTTTGGAAAAACTTGTAATTGCAGCGCTTGGCTGGCAGCAGACTGGATGACCTGTCACCCCTAGGACACAAAAGGTGGGAACAGTGATACAAGATCTCTCGTCACTGGGCAGCTATTGGGAATTCTATAGAACAATTGAGTTCACATCTGGGTCAGTAAACAGCTGTATTAGGGCGAAATGAGTTACATCATTAAGAAAGGTCAGTTATAGACACAGTAACAAGGGTGTGGCATTTTTTTATAGACAAGAGGGAGCAATGTATCTTTCCCTCCTATCAGCGGCTGCAATAGTATCATAGAAAAGAGGCAGGAATGTGGCACAAAGAGGTGGGCTTCAGTCCCACTGCTCTAAATAAACTGTAGTCATAACTAGCATGGTAAGGAATGAGAAAAAATGTAATTACGTGCTAAAGGCAGATGGGGGTTGGGGAATATGAGTGTCACTCATGATTTAGGGTGTCACTGTGGAAGAATGCACCTATGTGTAACAGCTGCTTGTCATGTAATTCTGCATTATTTTCTGACCTCACAACATTTAAACCAATCAAAACCCAGCAACCTGGTCTGAGGCAGGAAATTCTCACGATGCAGCTGAGCGGTTTATAAGTAGAAATGGGGTCACATACCTCAGTCTTGGAAATATGTGACATTGTTACAGAGCGTGGGGGGGACTGCGATTCAACTCTGCATGGGTTATGGAAGTGTCCCTGAAGCAACAGGGGGAGTAATAAGCAACTTATAGGGAAAAACAGTAAGAGAGTGGGAAGGAAATTAATACAAGCTAACTGAAAGTTTAGAATTAAGTAGAAAAATATATGATTACAAATCACAGATAACAGCTCAAAGCTTTTCTATACACAGGAAGTGGATTAATATATATCTCTCATACAACCAGGGGAAAAACTGCAGTTGGGGTTCAGGCCACACACAGGAACAGGAGATTTGTCCAGCACAGCTATAACACTGGGAAACAGTCAATCTGTTGCCAGGGATTTAAGAGTCGATTTCGATTAATTTTGTGCTCCTGATCATGAATATGCCATGCTTATTTTTCAATTGGCTCTAGTTTTTGAGGTATGCATAGGTCTTTAATATTTATGAAAAATTAAATGAAACAATGTTAAAAAGATATTTTTTTTATTTTGATTACATTTTATTCGTAAAATGTTATAAAAAGACACAGGATAATTACATACATAAGTGTTAGGAAGCTATGAGAACTATATATGTGCGCCGACCCCCGTGTTTTGATTTTGGATCTGGATCTCCCCTGGTTTTTGTATCTGGATTGGTTTTGCCAAAACCTCACCTCCGTGTTTTGTTTCATGTTTTGGTTATGGATCTGGATTTTTTTCTTAAAAAATCAAAAAAACTGCTAAAATCACATAAAATTTGCCTTTTTTGTTCGTACAGTATTAATAACCTCAATAACATTTATTTCCACTCGTTTCCAGTCAATTTTGGTTACCTCACAGCTCACAATAATTATTTTTTTCCATCTAGTTAAAGGGCCAAAAGGTTGCATCCAGCTTGCTGGCTCAAAACTGATTGATATAATTATTAATAGAGTTGAAAACTGTGCAAAGATGATGGTTGGGATACCCTTGAGGATTGAAGGCATGGGCCTTCATAGAGGACAAGAAAGTTGATGGCCTTGCATTATCATGATGACTGCTAGCGGCAGCTACAACATGTGATTCTTGGCCTTGCTCTCCTGTCATGTGA
Source organism: Taudactylus pleione (assembly GCA_031769625.1). Classification (NCBI taxonomy): domain Eukaryota; kingdom Metazoa; phylum Chordata; class Amphibia; order Anura; family Myobatrachidae; genus Taudactylus; species Taudactylus pleione. The sequence continues at coordinate 5,938,561 of JAUIMM010000084.1, forward strand.
CAGCCCTCCATATTTTCTGTGGTCTTGAAGCAGTTTCACAAGCACCAATAGTGTAGCCAAGGTGCAATTACAAAATTCACAGGTGTAGTCGTGCGCACACAGAAAAAAAATATACAAAAGACACTATTTTTTTTGGGGGGGGGTCCAGAACTTGGGCCCAGAGCACAGATTGGTAACGACTGGAGTCGAGCAGCACTAGGTTGCGTTGCTGTATCTTGTGTGGCGAAGCCTAATACGCACACACACAAAGAAAATTAATAGACAAAAGACACTGTTTTTTTCGGGGGGGGGGTTCGGGTCCAGAACTTGGGCCCAGAGCACAGATTGATGACAACTGGAGTCGGGCAGCACTAGGTTGCGTTGCCGACTTGCTAGATCTTGTGCGGCTAAACACTGACAGACACAGACAATTATTAGAAAAAAAAACAATTGATTTTTATTTTTTTTCAGCTCCAGAACTTGGGCCCAGAGCACAGATTGATCACGACTATAATCGGGCAGCACTAGGTTGCAACTTCCGTTTCTGGCTGGATCTTGTGCGGTACTGCGGTTAATCCTAACACGCACACACACACATAAACAGAACAATATAAAATACACTTTGATTTATATTTTTTTTAGCACGACTGGAGTCGGGCAGCACTAGCTTGCTACTTGCATTGCTAGCTGGATCTTGTGCGGTACTGCGATTAAGCCTAACACACATGCACACACACAGAAAAATCTAAAAGACACTTTGATTGATTTTTTTTTTTTTTTAGTACGACTGGAGTCGGGCAACACTAGCTTGCAACTTGCGTTGCTGGCTGGATCTTGTGCGGTACTGCGGTTAAGCCTAACACGTATGCACACACACACACATGGTCCCTTATATACTACATTGATCATAGAGACGAAAGCTTGCGAACCATGAGATTTCGTCTCTATGGTTTTGCCTCAATTTGAGAGATCCGAGTAAGGTGGGAACATCCGAGCCGGCTTGGATCCGACTTGGATCTGCTAAATTCGGGTGGGTTCGGATCTCTGGAAACCAAACCCGCTCATCTCTAATGAGAACTGTTTTTTGTAGGATTTTCTTTTGTATTCTAGTTGCGGGCAGTCCCTCTGCAGACTCCAACAGTAATCGGCCATCATGTGACCATCCCACCTTCCTTGATATCTTTCTTCCACCTGAATACCTTGGTGGAACCACCCTGTTCTTCGCTTAAATCTCCTAGATTGGACGGGAACTGATCTAAATGGCTGTACAAAAAATGTACTTTAATACTCATGTACTTCAATACTACTTTCTCAAAACATTTTAGCATGTTGTGGACTAATTCATGATAGCTGTCTGCCTTGTGATTGCCTAAAAATGTTTGAATGACAGACCCATAACTCAGCCATGCTTCAGATTCGGTTTCAGTCATAGATGTGTTAAATTTTGGATCCCTCACCAGAGTCCGTATCTGTGGGCCATCAAAAAATTCTTGCCTTTAATTTTTCAATACTAAGAGATGGAAATGTTCGACAAATATACATGAAACAATCGACTGACTTGTCCGATGCTTTCATAAATTGTTTCATTAACATATATAAATATATATATATATATATATATATATATAAATATATAGTTTGATATGGAGAAGCGGCAGTATGATTTTTTCCCTGTCAATTAAGGTCTCATGAATGATGTTGGCTTCTCCTACAATTTTAATTCCTCTTGGAGGCCATACAGTTTGCTGCCAGTGCTTTTGTTTTGAACAACTATCCCATAAGCATATGTGACAAGGATACTTAGTATATCCAGTTTACTGACCAAGAAAGTTTACCATTTTTAAATCGACACAAACAGACCACTGATGCTGAGAATAAGCAATTTTTTCTAAGACTAACTTGATATTTTTACACTGTTCTTTAAGTTTTCTTAAATGACTGATAGGATATGATGCAAATTTATGCCTATTGTGCAGTAATATGCATTTTAAGCTCCTTTTAGAACTATCCAGAAAGAGCCACCAGTCTTCTGCTCGATATTCTGGTAAGCCCATTGTTTTGTTTGCATGCTTGTATATGCATTCATATGGACACTGATGCATGGGTTTCAACTGCTAAGCTCTTTATTCAGCCATTTGCAAACTGTACACCAGACTACACCCACTTCCCAGCATTCCCCATGGTCCTAGGGACCATCACTGAAGATCCAGGCTTTCACATACTGTTAGGGAGTGTCTACAAACATTAGACATATCTAATGCAACAACATCACATCCTCTTTACTTTAAAGATAAGCCCTGTATCCTTCAGTGTAACAATTTAATAATGTAATATGTTAAGAATATCATATAACATGTTTCAATAAGTCTCTCAGGTCTGTGAATTTCTCTTTTGGATCTTTCATACACAGTCTGTGTTTCATCAACCATGTTGGACCTTTCTTGAATCATGGTTTGTTCACCGTTATCCAGATTATCATACATGTCAGATGAAGGATATTCTTCAGTCATGTTGTCTTTATGTTGGATAGGTTGAGATCTTAAATCCACCCGATTTCTTCTTACTTCTGTTCCATGCTCTGTGTGTATAGTATAAGATCTTGATGCTACTTGTGCTTGCACAGTACTTTTCTGCATCCAAATGCCTTTCTCACAGTCTCTGAGACGGACTTGGTCACCCGACCTAAGATCAGACAGGCTTTTTGCTCGTCTATCATGGCCAGTTTTTGTTTCACCTGTTGTCATTCCTTACTCAGTCTGACTAATGTTGAACTATGCGTTTTAAGCAGTTCATCATGTATTGGAAGACTTGCTCTAATTCTCCTTCCCAGCAACATGGAGAGAATCCATTCTGCAGAGGTGTACTGCGGTAGATTAAGAGACTTTTGTAGAATTCTTCTTTACCTTACTTCACTTTTTTCATGAGATTCTTTACAGTTTTTACTGAACTTTCCACCAATCCATTTGACCGTGGATAGTGAGGACTTGACGTAGTATGGGCAAATTCCCAATCATCAGCAAATTGTTTAAATTCAGCACAGGAAAACTGAGGACCATTGTCAGTAAACACCTCCATAGGAACACCATGCCTTGCAAAGATTGACTTCATGCAATTGATTACAGCTTTACTAGTAATTGTATGTAATGTCTTCACCTCAGGATAATTAGAATAATAATCAGTCACGACAATATACGTCTTCCCATTACAATCAAACAAATCTGCGCCTACCTTCTGGTATGGTCTCTATGGCACTGCATGAGGACTCAGCGGTTTGACTTGTTGCTTTGGTCTATACATAAGACATAACTCACATGTAGCTGTTGTCGGTGCTATGTCTTGGTTCATTCTTGGCCAATACATCACTTCACATGCCCTCCGCTGATATTTTTCTTCTCCTAAGTGGCCTTCATGTATCTTGCACAGCATAGTTTTTCTTAGTCGTGCAGGTATGACAAACCTATTGCTTTTGTAAATGATGTCATTGACAACAGTAAAGTCACTACGGTACATCCAATAATCATGAATTGACAGCGGACAAGCATTTTTTTCTGCTGGCCATCCTTTCAGAATGATGTCTTTCAGCACTTTCATTGTGTTATCTGCCTCTGTTTCTTTTCTAATCTGTTCTTGTCTTGCAAGAGACATAGGGAGAGAAGCTACAATCAAATCCACATATGCTTCTATCTCTTTGTCCATCAGACTTCCGGAACCTTCACTTTTGTCCACAGCACGAGAAAGTGTGTCAGCACTGTACATGTATTTACCAGGACAGTACAGCAATTGTATATCATACTTCTGTAGTCTTATAAGCATTCGTTGAATTCTCATGGGACAGTCATGCAATGATTTAGTCATGATAGCTACCAATGGCTTGTGGTCAGTTTCTACTGTAAACGCTTGACCATACACAAATTGATGAAATCTCTCACATGCATAAGTGATTGCTAGAAGTTCTTTTTCTATCTGAGCATACCTTGTTTCAGCACTCATCAATGCTCTAGATGCATAGATTACAGGCTGCCATGTATCTTCATGTTCTTGCAACAATACAGATCCTAGGCCAAATTGAGAAGCATCTGCTGAAATTCTTATTCTTTTTGCAGGATCAAAGAATCTTAGTACCAGTTGCTCTGTAATGGTCTGCTTCAATTTTTAGCCAACTTTCTTCTTGTTCATGTGACCACATCCACTCATTAAGTTTGTCCAATAACCATCTAAGAGGAGCTGATTGTTCTGAAAGTTGAGAAATAAATTTTCCTAAGTAAGTAATCATTCCTAGGAATCTTCTGACGTCATCTTTGTTGTTAGGATGTTCCTTATTCACTATGGCTGATATTTTCCTTGGGTCAGGCTTCACACCTTGATCTGAGACTACGTCACCCATAAAGGTAAGTGATTTCACTCCAAATTCACATTTGTCCTTGTTTAGCTTTAGATTCACTTTTCTGGTAAGTTCCATCACTTGTCTCAATCTAGAATCATGTTCTTCCTTTGTAGATCCCCAGATAATGTCATCCATCATTGTTTCAACACCTGGAATATGTTCAAAATCATGTGTATTCTTTTGTGGTATACTTCTGGAGCAGACAGTATCCCATATGGTAGTCGAAGAAATCTGTATCGACCTTCTGGTGTGTTAAATGTACACAGCTTTGAGCTAGTTTCATCTAGCTTCATTTGCCAGAATCCTGAAGATGCGTCCAATTTACTGAACCATTTTGCTCCCGCAAATTGCGACATGATTTCATCTCTGGTTGGTAATTTGAAATGTTCTCTTTTAATAGCTTTGTTTAAATCTCTTGGATCTAGACATATTCTGAGTTGTCCATTTTTCTTTTCCACAATTACTAAGGAGCTCACCCATTCAGTAGGCTCATCAACTTTTTCTATCACACCCAAAGCTTCCATGCAGTTTAACTCTTTTTGTAGATTTTCTCTCAGTGCAAATGGCACTTTTCTACAGGGGTGTATCACTGGAGTAACTTGCGTGTTTATATTTATCTTATGCTCACCAGGCAGACAACCTAAGCCTTCAAATACGTCACTGTATTCTGTAAACACTGATTTGCCCTTATCTTCTACTTGTGATGTCACCATAAAAACTTTCTTTATCAAGTTAAGTTTCTCACAGGAACTTAGGACTTCATTCAGAAGTCCAAGCGGCCGCACGGTCGTACGCAGCCGATGTTCGCTGATCTGCGCATGCGTACAGTTCGCAATGCGCGTGCGCAAACTAGCGGCTACGATCAGAAATTTCTCTCTCCTTGAACACCGCTAGGTCGGTAGTTTGAGTGACAGATTGCAGCGTTTGTGGGTGGTAACATGGGAAGGTGCTTGAAAACGGGGGAGTGGAGATCCGAACGCAGGCGTACCTCATTATGCGAACGGCGTTTTAAGGGAGTGCATAATTAACAAAGTAGTGCCATGGCACACGTGACAGGGGAGGTTTTACACTGACATGATCGTAGAGCTTAAGAGAGGGTCAGGTCAACCTTTAGCTCTACGACCAGTTCCGATGGCATACGATGCTCGCGATTAATCCTTATGTAGCCGGAGATGACGTGTTATCCGTACGAGAAGTGGGCATATTTTTAGCGATCCGACCGCATCCACCCCTTGGTCGGCCAGCTAATGATCCGACCTTAGGGACGCAACATGTGTGTGCATCATTTGCATATCCGGCCCCTTTTTCTATACGCCGTGCGGCCGCTTCGACCGACTCTGAATGAGGTCCTTAGTCCTAAGATCGGTTGCACATCTCTATCCACAATCAGTAGAGAGGTTTTAAACTTGTGTCCCCTGTATTTCAGTGTCACTAGGCATGTACCTTTTACAGGAATTTTCTCACCAGTATAGCCTGCAACTTTCACATTGGCTGGATGAATTTTAGGTTTTACTTTAAAAGTCTTAGGGGTAAATTTACTAAAGTGAGAGTTTTAGAAGTGAGTTTTAAAAGTGATGTTGCCCATAGCAACCAATCAGATTCTACTTAACATTTAACTAGCACCTTCTAGAAGATAATAGCTAGAATCTGATTGGTTGCTATAGGCAACATCTCTTTTAAAACTCACTTCTAAAAACTCTCACTTTAGTAAATTTACCCCTTATAGTCTTGAAAAGATATTAGATGAACCTGTGCGCCTTATAATATATTAAGCCTTTGTTTAAATCTTTTCCAGTTTTCAGACAAGGTACCAGACATTTGCATGCCTGTTGGAGGAGACAGCTTATCCATTGCTACTCACAGTTTGATGTGACAAGAGCACAAGGCAGAGTTTTCACACACTGAGTATCACAGCTTTTCAGATTTTTGCAGGATCATCTCACACTCTAAGCACTAGCAGAGTCCATTTTACACTTCTTCTGACACCATGTTTTGTTTGCATGCTTATATATGCATTCATATGGACACTGATGCATGGGTTTCAACTGCTAAGCTCTTTATTCAGCCATTTGCAAACTATATACATACTGTACACCAGACTACACCCACTTCCCAGCACTCCCCATGGTCCTAGGGACCGTCACTGAAGATCCAGGCTGTTATGTTCTGTGTTGTTTGTGGACCCGGGGTGGTAGCAGGAGCGATCACAGAAGCGGGTTTGAATATAAAACTAGGTTTTTTAATACGTGCTTGAGTAGACATAAAATATGGCAGTAAATAAAAGTCCAGGTATACATAAACGTGCACTAGAGTTCCTTGGTGGGAGTAATGGGTTAAGGTCCAAGTAGAAACAATTAGAACTGCCCAGGTGCGCAGGTAGTGAGACTGGAATAATCAACCAGGTATGCAGGTAGTGATGCAGGAAATAATAAGCCTGGTATGCAGGTAGTGAACTAAGGCAAATGAGCGGGATGTCAGCAGGCTCAGGCACTCAGGTATGGGCAAGGGTGGTGGAGGAAGCGGGGTAGTCCAGTGGGAGCTAGGAGCTGACAGGCAGACTGGCAGACAGCGATTTCACAGGAACAGGATAAGCACAGAGAACTCCCTCTCAGCTAGGCTGAGATGCACGTTGCACTGGCAAAGAAGGAAGGCACTGAACCTTCCTAAACTGGCCAGAGGGAACGTGACTCACCAGGATTGGCCAGCCGCATCACATGGCCAGAAGGCAAAATGGCGGAGACGCCGCCAGGCCTTACAGCGCAGAGTGACAACAGGCCCGCACAACAACGCGCAGCCAAAGCCCCCCACCAGACACCAGCTCCACCACCAGACAGCCCACAATGACCTCACAGGTAACACCCGCCTAGCGCCATGCTGAAATACCCTGGCTGTGACACAGACTTTCACATACAGTTAGGGAGTGTCTACAAACATTAGGCATATCTAATGCAATAACATCACACCCATCATCTGGAGAAGTACCGGAATATTGTTGCAATACACAAGATTGTTATCTTGGCTAAAGAACGGTAGTATGGCTTGTTCTCTATTTTGATATGACGTTATAGTAACATCCGGCTCGAGACAGTGCTTTTCTTGAAGTCTGGATGCTAAAAGCTCAGCTCTTTTTTCGATAAATTCAAGTCACGAATTAAATCGTTTAGTTCCTTTTGAGAAAATTTGTTTGGAGTAGAGGAACTTTCTTAAAACTAACTTTCATCTGTGTTGTCACTTGCACTGTACGAAATTAACATTTCCACATCATCACATTCAACTTCACATAAAGCACTGAATGATGGTGCAGGTAAATCTTCGCTATGTGGTATCGGTTGTTTTTCAGAATTCATACTTGGGTATTCCCATTTGCATTTCTTAAATCGATTCATACCCTTCACATTTACAGCCCAAAAGTAACAGTCACTCAACTGATCTTCTCGCTAACACCACATCTTAGGTATGCCGAAATGAAATCCTTTTCGATCACCTTTAGTCCAATTGCGGAGTGATTCCACACAGGTTTTTACAAACTTTTTACAAATCTTGTCTTGCTGGCTTATGTGATGTCCAAAATAAGCCTGATATGCTTGTTTTACGAATATTTTTTCTTTCTTTTGCAACACTATATTTGCCACAAATATAACAAAAAACATTAGGGTTGTTAGTACACCGTCTCCGAGGAGATCTCATTTTTACGACGAAAATGTTTTGTTTCACACATTCAGTGCTAACTCCCAACAAAGGCCGAGGATGTACTGAACAAAACAAACCCAAACAGCGGGAAATTGGTTGTGGTGGGACAGAGTGAGGGCCGAACAAAGGAACAGGAGTTATGCTAACAGAGTCACTTTTGTCCTCTCCATTGCTCCTCACTGTGTGCTGGGAGGAGGCGTGGCTGTGGTCTGAGGATGTCCCAGCAGGCTCAGCAGTGCACTGCCACGCCTCCTCCCAGCTTTAGTGAGATTTGAATGTGTTATGTGTCTCAAACGTGACTACCAGCTACGTTATCACAAATAAAACAAATTATTGTTATTGTTGAAAGAGGGTAGTTGTTAAAAAAGCAAAATTAAATTGATTCTGTTAAGTAAAGCAGGCCTAGACTAGTAAGGTACTTCAAATGGAGAAAATAATTGAATTTTATAATATTTTATTAATTTGAAAAATGGAGAGAATTCAGCTACTGTGAGTACTCTCAAACCAATCTTAAATCCTTGGAAAGAAAAACAATATATTCTTTTGTTCCCCAGTGTAATTCATAAAGGGTATGGAAAGGAGCTATACTAGGGGTGAGCGGGTTCGGATTTCTGAAATCCGAACCCCCCCCCGAGCCCCCCCGATCCGAGGCCGATCCGAGTCAGGCTCAACTTTTCCCGCCTGACTCAGATCTGAAATCGAGGCAAAACGTCATCATCCCGCCTTCCGGGTCTCGTGGGTTTTGGATTCTATATAAGGTACCCGCATCGGCGCCATTTTCTCACTCGGCTGTGGAGGGAGGGTGGGAGTTAGGGCTGGCTGGGCTGTGTAGTGTAGTGTAGTGTTGTGCTGTGCTGTTGTTATCCATAGGGGCTGTGTCCACTCCTCCAAAGTCCATAGGGGCTGGCTGTGTTGTGCTGTGCTGCTGTTGTCCATAGGGGCTGTGTCCACTCCTCCAAAGTCCATAGGGGCTGGCTGTGTTGTGCTGTGCTGCTGTTGTCCATAGGGGCTGTGTCCACTCCTCCAAAGTCCATAGGGGCTGGCTGGACTGTGTTGTGCAGTCAGTTGTCCATAGGGCCTGTGTCTACTCCAAAGTCCTGTGCAGTGTCCCAGTCCTAAAGGGGTGCTGTAGTGTTGTCCAGGGGGTGCTCTGTCCATCAGGGGTGCTCCCCCCAAGTGCAAAAAAAATAAATATTTTTTCTGTGTTTGTGAATTGCGTGCGCAGTGGCCGCATGTGCATCAACAAAGTAGTGCCAAGCGTGCCCCTGTGTCATAAGTAAAGGGCCAGCTGGCTTGTCCGTTAAAGGGTGCTGTAACCCCCAAAGTGCATTCCAAAAAAAATAAAAATATATTTTTTTGTGTTTGTGAATTGTGTGTGCAGTAGCCGCACGTGCATCAACTAAGTAGCACCAAGTGTGCGCCTGTGTCATAAGTAAAGGGCCGGCTGGCTTGACCGTTAAAGGGTGCTGTAACCCCCAAAGTGCACTCCAAACAAAATTAAAAAAAATTTCTGTGTTTGTGAATTGTGTGCACTGTAAGTGCATCCTCAAAGCAGCAGCGCCAAGCGTGTGTCTGTCTGTTAAAGGGTGGTGTAACCCCCAAAGTGCACTCCAACAAAAATAAAAAATTTCTTCTGTGTTTGTGAATTGTCTGCACTGTATGTGCATCCTCAAAGCAGAAGTGCCAAGCATGCGTCTGTCTGTTAAAGGGTGGTGTAACCCCCAAAGTGCACTCCAACAAAAATAAAACATTTTCTTCTGCTTGTGAATTGTCTGCACTGTACGTGCATCCTCAAAGCAGCAGCGCCAAGCGTGTGTCTGTCTGTTAAAGGGTGGTGTAACCCTCAAAGTGCGCTCCATAAAGAATAAAAAAAAAAAAATTTCTGTCTTTGTGAATTGTGTGGGCTATAGCCGCAGCTGCATCCTCAAAGCAGCAGCGCCAAGTGTGCATCTGTCTGTTAAAGGGTGGTGTAACCCCCAAAGTGCACTCCAACAAAAATAAAATATTTTCTTCTGTTTGTGAATTGTGTGCACTGTAAGCGCATCCTCAAAGCAGCAGCGCCAAGCGTGCGTCTGTCTGTTAAAGGGTGGTGTAACCCCCAAAGTGCACTCCAACAAAAATAAAATATTTTCTTCTGTGTTTGTGAATTGTGTGCACTGTACGTGCATCCTCAAAGCAGCAGCACCAAGCGTGCATCTGTCTGTTAAAGGGTGGTGTAACCCTCAAAGTGCGCACCACAAAGAATAAAAAATTCATTTTTTTCTGTCTTTGTGAATTGTGTGCACTGTAGCTGTACGTGCATCAACAAAGGAGCAGCGCCAATCGTGCGCCTGTGTCCTATAAGTAAAGAGCCGGCTGGCTCATTTCTTAAAGGGTGGTGTAACCCACAAAGTGCACTAGTCTCCAACAAAAATAAAAAATTATTTTCTGTTTTTGTGTGCGCCTTAGCCGCACGTATATATTAATATAACATAAATGGAGGACCAAACTTTCTCCGATAAAAATAAAATAGGGAAAGATCAAGAACCACTTCCTCCTAGTGCTGAAGCTGCTGCCACTAGTCATGACATAGACGATAACATGCCATCAACATCGTCTGCCAAGGCCGATGCCCAATGTTATAGTAGAGGGCACATACAATCCCAAATGACAAAGTTCAGGAAAATTACCTTAAAAAAAACATTTAAATCATCTGTGGAGAAACGTAAACTTGCCAATATGCCTTTTACGACACAGAGTGGCAAGGAACTGCTAAGGTCTTTCCCTATGTTCATGACTAGTGGTTCAGCTTCACATGATGATGGAAGCCCTCCTCCCGCTAAAAAAATCAAACAAGTTAAGCTGGCAAAAGCACAGCGAAGAACTGTGCGTTCTAAGAAGATATTACAAATCCCCAAGGAGAGTCCAAGTGTGGTGGCGGTTGCGATGCCTGACCTTCCCAGCACTGGACGCACAGCACACCCCCTGCAAGTGCTGATAGGAGCACCCACAGTCCACTTGCTGATATGCAAATTGAAGATGTCACTGTTGAAGTACAACAGGATGAGGATACTGGTGTAGCTGGCGCTGAGGAGGAAGTTGGCGAGGAGGATTCTGATGGTGATGTGGTTTGTTTAAATCAGGCTCCGGGGGAGACAGTTGTTGTCCGTGGGATGAAAAAGTCCATCACGGTCATGCCTGGGCAGAAGACCAAACATTCCACCTCTTTGGTCTGGCAATATTTCTATCCAAATCCGGACAACAACTGTCTTGCCATATGTACCATATGTAAAGGTCAAATAAGTAGGGGTAGGGATGTTAGCCACCTAGGAACATCCTCCCTTATACGGCACCTGCAGCGTGTTCATAAAAAGTTACTGTCAAGTTCAGAAACTTTGGCTAAGACCGTAAGCAGTCCAGGGACACCTAAATCCCATCGTCCTGTTGTATCCAAGCGCCTGCAAACCACACCGTCAACTCCCTCCTCGTCAATTTCCTGCTTAGTCAGGATTGGAAGTAAACCTGCAGGCCATGTCTGACTCTCCTATCCCGGATTCCTCCGGAGGATCCTGCATTGCTACGCCTACTGCTGCTGCTGCTGTTGCTGCTGGGAGTCGTTCATCATCCCACAGAGGAAGTAGGAACACCACTACTTTTACTAAACAATTGACCCTCCAACAGTCCTTAGCGAGGAGGATGAAGTACGACAGCAGTCATCCTGAAGCCAAACGTATAACTGAGGCCTTGACTGCTATGCTGGTGTTAGACGTGCGTCCGGTATCCACCATTAGTGCAGTGGGATTTAGACAATTGATGGAGGTAGTGTGTACCCGGTTCCAAATCCCGTCTAGGTATCGCCTGCCTAGTGATTCCACTTCACTAGGCAGGCGATACCGAGACTGTACAGAAACATCAGAAAAAGTGTCCTCAGTGTCCTGAAAAATGCGGTTGTACCCAATGTCCACTTAACCATGGACATGTTTACAAGTGGAACATGGCAGACTAAGGACTATATGACTGTGACAGCCCACTGGGTAGATGTATCACCTTACGCAGCAACAACAGCAGCGTCACCAGTAGCAGCATCTCAGAAACGCCAGCTCGTTCCAAGGCAGGCTACGCTGTGTATCACCGGTTTCAGTAAGAGGCACACCGCCGACAACCTCTTAGAGAAACTGAGGGAAATCATCGCCCCCTGTGGCTTACCCGACTTAGACTCTCCTGGGGATTTGTGATATCTGACAACGCCACCAATATTGTGCAGGCATTACATCTGGGCAAAGTCCACCACATCCCATGTTTTGCTCACACAATAAACTTGGTGATACAGAATTTTCTGAAAAGCAATAGGGGCGTGCAAGAGATGCTTTGGGTGGCCCAAAAAATTTCTGTCCACTTTCGCCATTCAGCGACTGCGTGCCGAAGACTGGAGCGCCAGCAAACACTCTTGAACCTGCCCCGCCATCACCTGAAGCAAGAGGTTGTGACGCGGTGGAACTCAACCCTTTATATGCTTCAGAGGATGGAGGAGCAGCAAAAGGCCATTCAAGCCTATACATCCACCTATGACATAGGCAAAGGAGGGGGTATGCACCTGACTCAAGCACAGTGGAGAATGATTTCCGTGTTGTGCAAGGTTCTCCAGCCCTTCGAACTTGCCACACGTGAAGTCAGTTCAGACACTGCCAGCTTGAGTCAGGTCATTCCCCTCATCAGGCTTTTGCAGAAGCAGATGGAGAAAGTAAAGGAGGAGCTAAGATGGAGCGATTCAACTCGGCATGTGGGACTTGTAGATGAAGCCCTTCATTCGCTTTGCCAGGATTCCAGGGTGGTCAATCTGTTGAAATCAGACCACTACATTTTGGCCACCGTGCTCGATCCTAGGTTTAAAGCCTATGTGGTGTCTCTCTTTCCGACCGACACAAGCCTGCAGAGGTGCAAAGACCTGCTGGTGAAAACACTGTCAACTGAAGTGGAACGTGACACGTCAACAGCTCCTTCTTCATTTTCTCCTGCAACTGGGGCTGCCAGGAAAAAACTTAGGTATCCTAAGTAGCCCGCTGGCAGTGATGCAGGGCAGGCAGGACCCAGTTAGGACATCTGGTCCAGACTGAAGGACCTGGCAACAATTTTTGACATGTCTACTGTCACTGCATATAATACTGTCACCATTGACAGAATGGTGGTGGATTACATCAGTGACAGCATCCAAGTAGGCATGTCAGACAGTCCGTACCTGTACTGGCAGGAAATAGAGGCAATTTAGAGGCCCCTGTACAAACTGGCTCTATTTTACATGAGTTGCCCCCCCTCCAGTGTGTACTCCGAAAGAGTGTTTAGTGCAGCTGGGAACCTTTTCAGCGAAAGATGTAGGAGGTTGCTTCCACAAAATGTGGAGAAGATGATGTTCATAAAAATGAATTATCAACTCTTCCAGGGAGACCAGCCTCCAGAACGTACAGAGGGACCTGTGGTGGTGGATTCCAGCGGGGACGAATTAATACTCTGTGAGAATGAGGATGTACACAACACTGAAGAGGGTGAGGAATCGGTGGATGAGGAGGATGAGGATGACATCTTGCCTCCGTAGAGCCAGTTTGTGCAGGGACAGATTAATTGCCAGCTTGTTTTGTGGGGGCCCAAACAAACCAATCATTTCAGCCACAGTCGTGTGGCAGACCCTGGCGCTGAAATGATTGGTTTGTTAAAGTGTGCATGTCCTGTTTATACAACATAAGGGTGGGTGGGAGGGCCCAAGGACAATTCCATCTTGCACCTCTTTTTTTTCTTTGCATTATGTACTGTTTGGGGCCTAGTTTTTCAAACTGCCATCCTGTCTGTCACTGCAGTGTCACTCCTAGATGGGCCACGTGTTTGTGCCGCCCACTCGTGTCTCTTCGCATAGTCATCCAGCTACCTAGGTGCAACCTTTTGGACATAAAAACACTATTGTGAGGTGTGAGGTGTTCAGAATAGACTGGAAATGAGTGGAAATTAAGGTTATTGAGGTTAATAATAGCATAGGAGCAGAAAAACTCACAAATTCTGTGATTTTAGCTGTTTTTATGCTTTTTTTTTTCAAAAAAATACAGATCCAAAACACAAAACCCAGAACCCAAAACACGGAAGGGTGGTTTTGGCAAAACCAATCCAGATCCAAAACACGAAGAAAGATCCAGATCCAAAACCAAAACACAAAACACGAAAAGTGGCCGGTGCACACCTCTAAGCTATACTGCTTTGTTCCACTATATAGTATAGAAACCAAAGTGCAGGAGTACTTTTAGCACTAAAATCTTACAAAGCGCTATAGAAAATATATTTAACAGTCTATCTCTGGAATAAGAGCCTGCTATGATACCACGGTATTGTTGGTAGGTACCTGCTCTTATACAATAACAGCACTATATAAATAATCAATGGACAAAATGAAGGCCTTCAACAATACACAGAAACAGGAACACCGATTCCAAACCACTCCGTGTCGTACACAAGCAGATTAGTATAAATTCAGTATTACTCTTTTCTGTGCATGTTATTGTGCTTTTGGAGCAGTGCCACTATATCCTTTGTACCTTAAGGAGAATATTTATTAAAGTCATTTTAAAAACTTTAATTTTAATGTAATCATACCCAGGATGTATGTAGAGATACTGCAGAAGATATCAGAAAACTGGTGTGGGACTATCTGGTCTCTGAACTGGATGAGAAAACATGAGGGCTGAAGGAAAAGATCAGTACACCCTTTTCTCCTAACCAAATACAAAGACCAATATAATGGTGTAGCAGAAACCATCATACATTTACATTACATGATTTGACATATTATAAGACACTAGCATGTGATTGGCAGAATGCAAATTTCACACCATGAGAACAAATGTGTTGTAAAACATACAGTATATTGGAAGTCTTTGTGTATGTGAGGCAGGGGGTGGTGCGATCTACTGAGGAAGGAGGTGACCTGGAGCCGCAAGGTCTTGATCTGGCGGGATGGTGATCTTTTTTAAGACCTTCTTCCACCAGCAAGAGGGAAGGGGAGTTTCTTGTCGAGGCAGGCAGGCATATGCCGTGGGAGCTGTGAGGGGAGGGGGCTCACTACCGATGTCTAGTTGACTTGCGCTGGGCACACGGCTCTAGCTTGGTCTATAATAGATAATGTTAACCCTCTGTAAAATAGAAATATATAGACATATGTATGGCTATAATCTACCATATATTTGGTACACTGCTGAATAGAAGAATACACCATAGAGATGGCGTATGATTTGCACTATTTAAAGTGTCTAGGTCTAGGGACACACTGGGCGGAATTCAATTCTCTCCAGCCCCTATCGCACCCGACGGAGCTATTCTATTCTTGCTTCTGTCGTGCGCAATCAGCTGCCAAGTGCTACATTTCAGCTCGCAGCCCCTGGGGGATGAGAGCTGAAATGTGCGAAAAGTGACATGTTTGGGCGCCCAAACATCACTTTTCGCGATCGCGCCCAGCACTTTGGTCGGGTTTAGCTGCTTTACGCGGCTAAACCTGACCTCTATGGGCGCGATCAACGTGAAATTCTGGCACAATTGAATAGCGGCCTGCGATCTCCTGTCACTTTAGACGGGAGATGCGGGCCGCAAAATCAATTGAATTCCGCCCTATGAGTTTCCATATTCTTTTTAATATTTCTTTTATGTTCGAGTACAAATTAATTTGATCAATTTGATTGATTCAAAAGTAATGTGTTTGTTGATGTGCTGGGCCAGCCCTCTGATGAAGTTCTCATGACAAAATGCATAGAGATGTGGCCTATTCACATTATTCTGTCCTGGGGAGAGAGATATATATACAGTACATACACTAGTAAAGGGACCTGGCATTAGCCATGTGACCACAGTCTCCCCCCTTCTAGTCCCGCCTTGTCACTGCTCTATCCAATCCTGTGATCCTACCTACACACATGACCGGATAGTCCACTGTATGCTCCGAACCATCTCTGCTGCCTGTATACATAACTGAGGGCCTCATTCAGATCCACACGTAAATGCCATCACAGCTGAGATATCTTACGCATAGCAATTGCGAAAATATGCTAATGACTCAACCACCGTCCAGTGCTTAGAGATGCCCACTGAAATCATGTCTCATCTCCCTCACACACACACAAAACTGGAAACATTGAACATAGATCAGAAGACCATCAGCTTTCTGAGTAAGTCTAAGGTGCTGCAGATACAGTGGGTCTTTAGACACTCCAAGGGCTCTCCTGCTTCAAGCAA
Organism: Taudactylus pleione; assembly: GCA_031769625.1. NCBI lineage: Eukaryota > Metazoa > Chordata > Amphibia > Anura > Myobatrachidae > Taudactylus > Taudactylus pleione. The sequence continues at coordinate 5,954,855 of JAUIMM010000084.1, forward strand.
AGATGCAGAGCTACTTTATGCACACCCTGATAATAGTGTTTGTGAGTGAATCTGCTGTGTGTGTGATCTCAAAACAATCCCTGAACATACGCTGTGTGACTTTCATGCATGCACAATGGCTAACAATCACTCAACCTACGCAAATACAGGCATTGTGTGTGGACCTAAATCAGGCCCAGAGTACGGCTGTGCTGAAATGGTGCACTACAGTACATACTAGCTCCTGGTTAAGTCTATACGGCTGGTGTGTCTACCAAACTTTTTTTTGCTGGTGTCTACTATTTAATAACTGTGTACAGCATGAAATAGTATAGACATATTATCAGGGCCAGGCACCCAGACACCATTTATGCCATAGAACGCTACATGACTGACAAGTTAATAAGTGAAGCTGCAGAGGGTTTTAATATACAAATATGCATACAGTAGCTGCAACCATAATGGGTTTCATTGAACATAAAGGCTCAGAGAATTAGGCAACTTGGAAGTTTGCAGTGGAAAAGTAACTTAAGCGTGAGAGACTATGGAAAGTTACAATTAACTAAGGTGACAGTCCAAACCACTATGATATAGGTAAGGCCATGGGAACAATAGGCTTAAGTGTTGAACAACATGTTTATTCTATCATACATGGAAAATGTCAGCACCTGACATAAGGACAGCACTGTAGGCAGCATATGAGGATAAGGGTCTCATGAGAAGAATTAATCTGAGGCAAATACTGTATAATATTAAACTGAGTGAATACACAATTATGAATGACTACATTGATAAGCCGATGTCCATATCTTAGCAATCAATTTCTATAGGAGTTCAAGTCAATGATGAGGAGATCGTCATGGCGATGCTACATAACAGCTAAATTTGATTTTCTAGTGGTAGCTCTAGAAGCTAATACAGCCAAGCTATCTACAGAGATCATTAGGACCTAATTGCTACAGTTCCAAGAATGTGTGCCCGTGGAATTAAGTACTGAGAATACTACATTACACACTAAGATGCAAAGCCAAGAAAATTCAAGTACAAGGGCTATGCATGTCATAAGACAGGCCATAAAGCATTTGAATCCAAACTAAAAAATGAGAATGCTACACAGAAAAAGATGTGTAATAGCAAGAGTTAGTTAGCTTTATGTGTCACAGACAGATGCAGAAAAGATTGCTGGTATATTGACTCAGGTGCCACAAGATATTTCAGTTGCAATCAAGAGTGGTTCACTACATTGAACACATGTGATCCTATCACACTTAGAGAAATAGGAGGTAAAGTACTTACAGCTACAATAGTTGGAACAGAAACAATCCTCTGCATTAGTCAAGGTTATTCCTGTAACCATCCCATTCAATAATTTTTGGATGCTATTATATCCAAGGTGACCAAACCTTCTATACCAGAGGGCCTGATTCAGAGCCGGACGCTATTTGCAGACGGTCGTTCTGAAAAAGGGGCTGGATATTTAAATTAAGCGCTCGCTCTTTGCGGTCTGTTGACACCTCTATGTCTGAACAAGCGAACGAAACATGCGCTCGCTATTTTGTAAAGACGCCCCCTGGCCGCTCGCATCATACGTCATCTCCGCTATTTATTAGATTAATCGAGTACATCGAAAGGCGTATGAACTGCTCACTATTCTTGTGGTAGCATTTTCCTACCGTAATCATACGAGCAGTTCAGGCTAAAAGACAACCAAGTGACGTGGTCGATGATGCTGCTTTGTTAATTATGCACACCCTTAAAACACCCATTTTAACCGTTTGGCACGCCTGCGTTCGGATCTCCACTCCCCGTTTTCAAACCTTCCCCTGTTACCACCCACAAACGCCTCATCCTGTCACTCAAATTAGCAGGCATTCGCTATTTTGCAAGCACACGATTTCCGACCACACTGACAGGTTGGCGCATGCGCATTACAACCCATACGCATGCGCAGATGTGCAAACATCGCTCGGAACGAACGAGCGGCCGCTTACGAGCGGCTCTGAATCAGGCCCAGAGTTCCATATACTGTGACTCATGTGTCATTATTGCAAAACACTGCGGTGTGTTAAGAAATTTAAAGGATGTCAAGGGCTACCTGTCCATTTTCTGTTCCAAACAATGCACTTTCCTTTTGAGAAATGGACTATGTGACCTCTTTGCTTTAGGACACTGATGGCAATGAGATTTGTTCCCATCTCTGGTACATAAAGCACATATTGGATTTCTGTGACTTTAATTTTAGTCCCTATTTTCATGCAGGTTGTGACTGTTCCAACTTTCATAGCTGTAAGCACTTCATTGCCAATTCCTGTGATTATTATGGGATCACATGTGGCTATTGTACTGAACCACTCTTCATTGCAGCTAAAAAGTCTGCTAGCACCTAAATTGATATACCAACAATAATTTCTGCTGCTGTCTGTGACACTCAAAGCTCATCTTTGCCATTGCAATTCTTATTCAGCATAGCATTCAAATGCTTTGTGACATATTTTGTAACATGTATACCACCTGTACTTGAATTTTCTGTGCTTCTCACTCTGGGGGGTAAATTTACTAAGAATAGAGTTTGGTCGAGTTTTTCTTTTTTTAAACTCTCTTTGCTTCACCGAAACTCGGGTGAGTTTATCCTTTAACAACTTGCAAATTTACTAAGAAGTGAGTTTAGCTGAAAGTGAGTTTTCTGATGGAGAAGCAGATCGGGATTTCTCCCCCTATTTGTGAGTTTAGATGAGATTACACACCTGAGATTGCAGTGTTTTCTCTCTGCCAAACTCACCCGAACAAGCAGCCTGCACAGATCAGTGAGATATGTGTAAGCTGCTTGTGTGTTGTACTTGTAAAAAACGGGTTAAAATATATTTTAAATAATGACATAGGGTCCTCCCCCAAAAGCCTAACCAGCCCCGGACTTGTCAGCCAGTCCTGGTACCTAAAATTACGGGGAACAAAATGAGTAAGGTTCCACCGTAATTTAGGTACCAGCACCAGGCTGCAGGGCCAGTCCTGGTTTTAATTATAAGGGGAAACAATGCGTAAGGGTCCCCCTATAATTAAATCCAGCACCAGACCCAAAATTTCTGGGGTGTAATGCCACAGCCCAGAGACTCTATTACCGGGTCTCCAGGGCCAAAGAATTCTCACCCCAAGTCACTCAGACCATGTTAGGGATCTCAGGGGAGGTGGGGTCCCCCCTCTCCCAAAACCCCAGGCTTGGTCTGAAGCCTGGGGCTCTTCCCTGCACCCGTGGGCTGTGAGTACGGGGGTAATAAAGTGGAAATTCAAAGTAAACTATTGTATTTTACAGTGGAACTACAGGTGCCAGCATGCCTACCCTTTGGCACTTGTGGAACTACAAGTGCCAGCAGGCGCTTGACACCCATACCTCCACTGTAAAATAAATAGTTAAATAAAGACAGTACACACACACCGTATACAGTAAAATTTTAATACACACATACCTCACTCACACATACTTACCTGCTGCCAGATATTCCCATGAAGAAATCCATGAGGAATGACCTGCAAAAAAGATCCTATACTCATCTCCATCCTCGCGCTGGTCTCCGTAGCATCCAAAGGGGTCTTTGCAAAAAAACAGACCGAGTACCCGATCCATATACTTACCATTAGCGGTGTATGTGTGTGAGTCCACATACACCGCTAACCGGCTCCCGACTGTTCAGTTAGAACTGTCAGGAGCCGCCAGCCAATCAATGCCCGCTAACTGTAGTGTGGCCGCTGATTGGCTCCGGCTCCTGGCTCACTGAACGGCTCCTGGGCTGTTCGGTGAGTCAGGAGCCAGAGCCAATCAGCGGCTGCTCTACAGTTAGCGGCTGCTGATTGGCTTTCAGCTCCTTACACACTGACCAGGCCACATGGGAACTGTTAGGAGATGGAGCCAATCAGGGGCCGCTAACTATAGAGCAGCTGCTGATTGGCTTGCGACTCCAGACAGTTCTCGATGAACAGACGAGAGCCGGTTAGCGGTTAGCACCATGGATGATCCAAGCACACTCAAATCAAACATCACTTTATCCATGAGCTTGTAGAGAATGGATCTTTTGCTGTGGTCCTAATAGCAAGTGAGAAGTATCCTGCTGATATGCTCACAAAAGGTTTTACATAACTGTCATTAATCTTATTTCTAAATAGATACAGGGTGGAATATCCTTAAAAAAGTTGATATGTTATTACTTGTTTAACCCTCATTTTATTTTAGGTTGCTGCAAGGAACCAATAATTATGTTTCTGTAACATGGATAGAGTTTGCAGCGATGGGGGGGGTGTATATGGAGCATGTAGTTGGTACGTACCAACTGATCTATTGAACTCCTGATCATTATCAGACATTTAAGCCCTTTTCCTCCCCACCCTCTCCTATACCCTATATTACCACCCCCCCCGTGTCTATCCTGTGTATGTGCATCTATATGTTTGTTAGTACCGTTTCTCCACAGCTATGTTGTGACACATTTTAGAGTCATCCCCCATTTTCATCAAACCAACCAACAATTATTTTTTGTTAACATTCGACCTGCATCTGTATTAATATCTACAGCCTCTTATTGGAACACCACTTTGTAGCCACGCAGAGGGTACAAGCATTCGTTGAAGTTCAGGACCTATTGAACAACACGGGTTGGTTGGTAGGTTGATTGGTTGGTTGGTTGGTTGGTTAATTAATTTATTTTGTGCATGCTCTCAATCAATACAGAGGGTATTTTTTTCAAAGTTCGATTTTAAATTCGATTTGATGTTCGGTTTAGTTCACCTCAAATCAAATCGAATGTACAAATCCCTCATCAAATCCCACATTTACTAAAATTCGATTTTAGAAACGTTTTCTAAATCAAATTCGATTTGGTTCAATTTTGAACAGTGATTTGATGTTCGATTTTGCATGCACAGGTACAATTCGAACACCAAATCCCACGTCGGCACGTTCGCTATGTGTTCCTCACAAATCTGATAATTAATTGTTTATGTTTATATGTGTTTGTATGTAGACCGCATGCTTAATAGCGGGTGTTGAAGATATAATAACCCCGCACTCGGAGCACAGCAGACTGGTGGTTGGGGTTGTATCAGTTAATAGTGAACTGAAATAGCAACATTGTTGTCAATATACTCCCTTATACTGGTTACAACCACACTACTAATATGTATATGTAGAGGTTGGATGATAAAACAACCTCCTTATAACATTAGAAGGAGTACCAATACCTCCATGTAGACTGCATGCTAAATAAGCGGGTGTTGAAGACGCAATAACCCCGCACTCTGAGTATAGCAGACTGGTAGTTTGGGGTTGTAACAGTTAACAGTGAATTGAAATAACAACATTGTTGTCAATATACTTCTTCATACTGGTTACAACCACACTACTAATATGTTTTTGTAGAGGTTGGATGATATAACAACCTCCTTAAAGCATTAGAAGGAGTACAAATACCTCCAATATTGATACAGTATCATGTGAGAATTCATTAGGGGACTGGAATATAATAGAATCATTGAACAAAACCAGACCATTTATATGCTATTTATTGATGAAAATATTGATCAACAATGCTATGCATTAGGTCTGGGAATTAATATTTGATTACCCAGTGAATGAGGTGGTACTGATATTATCAATATATGTAGTGATATATTATTGATATACTGTACAGTAATAAGCTATCATCTCTATATATTTTGAGAGGTTTCAATTGGTCTATCTCTTCACATTAAACACATTTTCCAGCATAATAATAAAGATTAATAAAAGAGGACACACAGCAAAGAAAATATATTTTATTGCACATTTCTATTTCTATACACACTGTCTACTTTTCTATCATTTTAAAACCAATATTTTGCTGAATACTATTCCCCTTTGGGATTAGGCAAACTATATCTATTAATGAATATCCAATAAAGTATATGATTGTTATATAAAGAAATCTAAAATATGTGCGCCGCACTATAGACAAACCTTTTTTCTCTTCCATTTCTGTTTTTGCGAAATCGAATATTAGCAAATAAGGGATTTGTGTGTTGGTCTATGTAAAAGATCCTATGTTTTTCCCATGTTCGATTTTGAGTGAAATTCGATTTTATGTTTGATTTAGATTACACATTCGATTTGGCCTTTAGTAAATCTCCAAATGCAAAATCGAATGAAAATCGAATGTCAAATCACACTTAAATCAAAATCGAACATTAATAAATATACCCCATACCATGTATACACAATTGTAGGTGAGCGCTTAGATCTATATATTTTTAGAGGATCCAAGTGAAAACTTTGCACTTACGTATAAATCCAGCAATTCGAGTGCTATCTCCAGCAGTTCCATTAGTCACCATCCAGCCAAAACGTTTAGAAACAAATTCAAAGAAAAGCACACTCAGGAGATATTCTTGGATATATGTAAACTCCTAATGGAATCGTCAAGTGCTTTGAATGGCTTGTTCTGTATGCAACTCCAATGCAGTAAATATTTGTATTTGGAAACCTGGTGCTTGCGTTCTTCTTTGTTTTGTTGTATGTTTAGTGACATTCTGCAGCACTTTACAGAGAATATTTCAGTTATTTACTGTACATTAGATTGTAAGCTTCACTGGTGAAAGGTACTGTATTTCTTTTGCATTTACAACTAGAGTTTACTTTATTGTAAGGAGCCAATTAAGCTACCAGTTTTTTTTTGGAGTGTGGGTTGCAAACCCTACTCGACCATTGGGAAAACGTATAAACTCCACAAAGATAGTGGGGATAGTCAGGAATTGAACTGATGATCTCAGTGCTGTGAGGCAGTAATACTAACTATTACAACACCAACCATGCTCCTCGTGTGTGTATATATGTACAGTATGTATGTAGGTATGTATGCAGGGCTGTCTTAATAGCAGTGTGGGCCCTGGGCAAAGCAATGCACTGGGGCCCCTACCCACCTATTCTATTCTAGCCTGGTAGTATTTATTGCACTTTTTTTTTTTTTCTAGTGGGAGTGGAGAATGTAACATCCATTCCCAAATCCAATGCCCAGTCAGAGACCCTGTCACGGAAAACAGCCTGGCTCTTATTACCTGCCAAGTCGGGAGGCAGTGGCTCGCCTGGCTGAGGAGTCCTGACCCACTTGAATCCTGAGGACTCGGAGGCGGCGACGGACAGGAGGGATCCTCCGGCAACAGAGAGATTCAGTCCGGCAACAGACAGAGCAGCTACGTGGCAGGCGGCTGAGCGGCACACTCGAAGGAGCCAGCAGCAGCTGGCCTGGGCGGAGCTGCTGCGGCTCGCGCAGCAAGGCAACCAATCAGCAATCATCTCTCAGAGAGACTATGTCTGACTGGCGCTGGCGGAAGTCGTGGACAGGACAGTGTAATAACGGCGGTGAGCAGGGGATGTAAAACCAGCCCGGGAAGTTTATGAATGAAGCCCTAATGGGGTGGGGTCTGTCAAAAGGGGCGGGAAACCCCCACTCCTTAAAGTCCCTGATTTTGAGTCGGAGGCAGTAGCAGCCTTCCTTGCTTCTTTTGATGTAGCTTTATCTGCGACTATATGCTAATGCAGCTAAATTGCTCTTCTTTGGTGTACAGGCATGTGTCAGTATGTGTAAGGACTGAGATAGTCACTGTAAGTGTCTACAGATAAAGTGCCGGCCGCAAGACTATTTTACTGCATAGAGCAGTACTAACAGCCTCGTGGCCGGCACTTTAGTTGGAGATTGCCGGTGCTCGCGACTACACACCAAGGTCAAGTTGCGAGAACCGGCACTCTCCGACAGGAAAAAATAAAAGACATTGATACAATGATTGCCCTCACAGGGAAAACAACAAACAACACAAACATTGATTCCCCCCATGCCCTCAGCACCGCCCTAAGCCCTTGTAAACTCATAACCATCCTCTGCTCCTCAGCCCCTTAGCACCATCCTCTGCCCCTCAGCACCATCTTCAGCCTCTCATCACCTTCCGCAGCCCCGCGTCTCTTAGCATCACCATTCCCCATCCTCATCATTCCCCAGCCCCTATCTCTCTCAGCCTCTCCATTCCCCATCCTCACCATTCCGCAGCCCCTATCTCTCTCAGCCTCTCCATTCCCCATCCTCACCATTCCCCAGCCCCTATCTCTCTCAGCCTCTTCATTCCCCATCCTCACCATTCCCCAGATTCCCCTCGCACCCCTTTGTTGACACTAGTCAGACAGGCAGATTTATTAGATAAAGTTTACTCACTGACTGTCACACTACTGTTAGAATTGATGGGCCGGCGCTGGCTCCTGCTCCTCCATGACTTCTGTGTACACTGTGGGCTGCCGGCTGCCGCTGCTGCTGCTGTGCGTGCAGGGAAGGCTGCACTGCAGACGTAGAGGGTGATGGAGGTGGGCCGCGGATGGACTGGAGGTGGAGCCATTAGTGGTGACTGACCTCTCAGCAAAGGCTTATGGAAGAAGCTGCTGCGGGTGGGCTTGCGCAGCAGCTCCCCAGTCGGCCATTTTTCTTCAGCTATAGTACGCTGCTCAATCGGAGCTAAGCTCTGATCGCAGCGGTGGCCAGCCAGGCCAGCAGAGAAGTGCAGTGGGGAATGAAGGGCGGCCCACAGGGACCGGCAGCCCAATCCGCCCCTGGTGGTGAGTACTCGTCAACTGCGGGGGGGGGATGGTGGTATCGCTCATCACGGAGGGGGAGGCTGGCGGATCGGGACACAGTGCTTAAAACAAAACATTTACAAACTGGCCACGGCAGCAGGGGCCAGTTGAAGCTAGGGGCCCTAGGGCAAGTGCCCAATAAGCCCAAAGAGACGGGTCTGTATGTATGCATGTATGTGCAGAATAGATATATGCCTGCGCTGGGTATTACCCATGTTGGTCATGGTACCAGCTGTGTGGCAATATTAGTGCCATATATGTGTGTAAAACAGAAAGACTTTTGTTATTGACACTAAGAATAATATATTGCAAATAAAAGCATGGGGAGTTTGTTCTTATTTTGAACAAAATATTTAAACTTGCAGCCCCATCTTCAAGGACCCCAAATCTCTACATGTTCCTACACTAGCATATATACCTAACACACCATTTAATTGCAGTTAAATGCACTCACCTCTTAGAAACAGAGGGTATCATCTATACAGGGGATGGCTTGTGATCCACACCCGGCTAGGCCTTTTATAGCCTTGATTGGAAGCAGCCATTATAGCACTAGGCAAATTTTTTAAATAAAGCAAAATGGAAATATAACCACACTTGACTTTACCCATAATGTACATGGTACAAGATACTTAGCAATATTAATATTAAATCCACGTACGTATACAAAACTGTAAAGCTGCATACACACGGTACGATATCTATGAACGATAACGATATGGTTCAACGATGCATCATTCATATTGTTCATTTTTATGCAGTGAACAACCAACGATGCGCTTTCCTTCATGAACGATAATGATATCTATGATCGCCCGAACATGCAGGCCAACTATCTTCAACTTTGCTTGTGCAGAGATGTGGCAGGATGGCTTCACTGAAAGATATCCTTCAGGTCATTGGTGTGAAAATAAAAGTATATATATATATATATATATATATATATATATATATGGAAATAACGGCGGCACTCACAGGACTTGTGTAAAGAAGACTCACGACTCAGGAAGGTCAAAGTTCAACGTTTCAGTCTGGCGACTTTTATCAAGAACTACAAACAAAAGATACAGTGCATACCTTTATTCCCAGTGACATCCCATAGTGACAATGTACACCTTCTCACCACGCTGCTGCTGGCGTCATCAACATGAGACAGAGCGCTTGCGCAATGATGCAATCGCGCACAGCGTGGTTACCATGGTAAGTAACCAGGACGACTACATGTAAATACACAGAACAGGCTCTGCAACGAAAGCGTGCTACAATCCCCCCCGCTTGCGCACTGGGGAGCGAGCACGCTGTCGTTGTGACAAGGCAGACGCATAGCAATACTGTGTGATGATTCCTGGTGAGGTGGCAAAGCAAGCGGTGACATACAAATTAAACAACAATGCGAATACAGAAACAACAATATGATACATGCGGGTAATAACAACACAATTTCAATGTAATAAAGAGTCATATTATCGATCTTGCTACATGAGCAAGCATGTACCATGTAACATACATGATAACAACAGGTAAGTGGCATATGTCTTGGGTAATATTGAAAATCAGAACCCACAGGTCAAACATGTTATCCAACTCTTAAACGAGTGTGAAGCCAAGCAATGCATGTATACAAATATGTGTATATGAATAATCAATATATGAACTTGTGAGGATGGAATGACCTCCACATGACCAAAACTGAACAAATGAAACCTTTAGGCTTAAAATGGAATGGTTCTGACCCTGCCAAGCAGGAAAAAATGTGACATATAAAGCTGATATGAAACAAATGGCAGGTCATAAGGCTCTGAAAGGTCCACCATGTAATATAGACTGGTGGATCCTAAAGGGGATTCCGCAGTGCACATAAATAATAAATAATCAAAACACTGCCCAGCTGGATGTATCTGACAAAAGTCCATCCACTGTGTGGAATAAGGAAAAGTGACGGCAAATGGTCTTAATGAACAACTCTCTCTTTCCTGTTTTTTTTGAGGGTTTCCTCACATCACTGCCACATAATGCAGTTACACTTATACTCACGGGGTAGTTGTTACCCACATCTTCAGGCTTCATTATTGCTTTGTCTAATTTATATGTTTGTAATTTTCATGTTGTATTTTCAATGCCAGGTGGTATTGTTTTGTTTGGAGCTATCTGCTGTGTGGTGATTTGCTGTTGTCTCGGTTTTAGACATATGCAGGATGATCACACTTGGATTTATCATTCTTCTGCTACAGCCATACTGCACTGGATATGCCTTATACCGTCTGATCTTTGAAGCTAAGCAGTGTAGGCCAGGCCAGTACTTGAATGGGAGACCATCTAGGAATACCTGGTGCTGTAACATGGAGTTATCCTTATCTGATGTTCATCCGGTTGCATTTGCCGTCACTTTTCCTTATTCCACACAGTGGATGGACTTTTGTCAGATACATCCAGCTGGGCAGTGTTTTGATTATTTATTATTTATGTGCACTGCGGAATCCCCTTTAGGATCCACCAGTCTATATTACATGGTGGACCTTTCAGAGCCTTATGACCTGCCATTTGTTTCATATCAGCTTTATATGTCACATTTTTTCCTGCTTGGCAGGGTCAGAACCATTCCATTTTAAGCCTAAAGGTTTCATTTGTTCAGTTTTGGTCATGTGGAGGTCATTCCATCCTCACAAGTTCATATATTGATTATTCATATACACATATTTGTATACATGCATTGCTTGGCTTCACACTCGTTTAAGAGTTGGATAACATGTTTGACCTGTGGGTTCTGATTTTCAATATTACCCAAGACATATGCCACTTACCTGTTGTTATCATGTATGTTACATGGTACATGCTTGCTCATGTAGCAAGATCGTTAATATGACTCTTTATTACATTGAAATTGTGTTGTTATTACCCGCATGTATCATATTGTTGTTTCTGTATTCGCATTGTTGTTTAATTTGTATGTCACCGCTTGCTTTGCCACCTCACCAGGAATCATTACACAGTATTGCTATGCGTCTGCCTTGTCACAGCGACAGCGTGCTCGCTCCCCAGTGCGCAAGCGGGGGGGATTGTAGCACGCTTTCGTTGCAGAGCCTGTTCTGTGTATTTACATGTAGTCGTCCTGGTTACTTACCATGGTAACCACGCTGTGCGCGATTGCATCATTGCGCAAGCGCTCTGTCTCATGTTGATGACGCCAGCAGCAGCGTGGTGAGCAGGTGTACATTGTCACTATGGGATGTCACTGGGTATAAAGGTATGCACTGTATCTTTTGTTTGTAGTTCTTGATAAAAGTCGCCAGACTGAAACGTTGAACTTTGACCTTCCTGAGTCGTGAGTCTTCTTTACACAAGTCCTGTGAGTGCCGCCGTTATTTCCATACATGTTTGGCAGTTTTTCCATTGGAGGGCACCCGGGCAAGTATCACCTTTTTTTTGTGGAGTGCCGGCCATCTTTTGCAGTATATATATATATATATATATATATATATATATATGTACAGTATATATATATATATTAGAGTCTTACATTCATATTCTTGGAGCTTAGAGACAAATCGGCCGCTCGGTCGTACGCATCCGATGTTTCCAAACCACGCATGCGTACGGTTAGTTGTGCGCATGTGCGTACGAGACCTTGCAATCCAAAATGCTGTTGAGCATACGGCTTACGAGCAGGAAGTGGCTTCCGAGAGTTGATTGACATGAAAGGCCGTTTGTGGGTGTTTTTTTGTTAATTTTTGGAGTAATTTGCACAAGCGGCCGCAACCATCAGAAGAGAATTAACATACAGCGACAGACAACGACTGACAACGATCGACTCGATCGCTAGCTGCTATCACTCGTTAGCTAGAGGAGGTGCTTTGTTCATGTATGTGCGTCACTTTGTTTGCGATCACCCGGCCATGCGATTGTTTTTTTTTTCTGATTCTCGATCGTTAGGCGTACGACCGCGTGGCCGCTTACGACCGACTCTGAATGAGGGCCAAAGTTTTTAGATAGATAGATAGATAGATAGATAGATAGATAGATAGATAGATAGATAGATAGACAGACACATCAAAATCCATTGCAGGTCACTTATCTGTCACCAATCTTTTCATTCCTGCCCCTTTTGGTTTTGCTACGTCAGCAAGAAAGATAAACTGAACCAAACCCCCTCCCTCTTATAAATTGCATCCAGATGTTCCCACTACCCCCCAACGCTGGGAACCTAGGACAGATGTGGGAGGGGAGCAGTGCAGAGACGGTACAGATGTAGCCCACAGAGCGTGTGAGGTCTGCACAGGAACAGCAGAGAGCCTGCACTCATCATACCTAGGAACTAATATATGCAAATATAACAGAGAGGTATTAACAGGATACATTTGTATGCTAGAAAATATTCCAATGTGTGGTTGTTTCTGTATCAATTTCCTCTGCTGAGAGTTACTTCCAAGCCACCACTAATCCTGTGGAAAATAGTAGCTGATTGGGATAAGCTTACTCCTTTTAGGTTATGACATTTTTTCTCCAGCATTATTTATTTATGAAAGGACATCCTTTCCAGAGGTTTGCTGTAACCCCATTATCACAATTATTGAACATTTGGTAACAATGAGCTATTTTCCCTGCAGTGATTACATTGCATTCCACATTTAACGCAGCTGAGCTGGACGTAACAGCTCTGAAAGCATACAATAGTCTATGAGATAAACACAGGTGTTAATTAAGTTTTAGCAGAAACAAAGCCTTCTCAGACCAAAGTCACTAAATACAGGCAAGAGGATCATGGAGAAAACAGGGTGTTTCACTCACTATTGGCCCCACAGTTTTTCTTATAAGTTTTAAATGTAATTTAGTGAAATTTGACACAGACATACCTTGGTCTATGAGAAACATGAGGAAGTCTTAAGGGGCCTATCCATTAGACAACTTTTTGAACAATCCGACCAATACTAGGTGGTTTTGGTCGGATTGATCAGAAAGTCGTCTAATGGACAGCTGGCAAGGACCAGCAACGCACGTGCACGCTGGGTCTTTGCCGACCCCAACTATCTGTCGAACATGCTGGTCAACCTGACGATGATCGTAAGGTTCCACATGTTCACAGATAGTAGGTCGGTCTCCTGCACTGAATGACGTTCAGTGAACGCTGTTCAGTGCGGGAACCGCACCCGGCGACCTGAAGGACTGAACGCTAGATGTTCAGTTTTTCAGGTCGCCTAATGGATAGGCCCCTTTAAGCTGGCCATACACCAGACTAACTTTCCTCCAACCATCCAACTAGTTGGTTGGTTGGAATGAAAATCCGGGAATGTATGGGAGCAAAAGGCATAAGCAATTTGCTCCCAAACACCATAAAACACGAAAAAGGTTGTTCAAGCAAGTTGGTTAAATCTGTTTGACTTAAACAACTTGTCCGAGCAACAGCTATCATCCGTTTTCCGGTGTTCGGGAGCAAATTGCTGATTGTCATTTGCTCCCATGCATTACCGGATTTTCATTCCAACCAACCACCTAGTTGGATGGTTGGAGGAAAGCTGGTCTGGTGTATGGCCAGCTTTAGCAAGTGTTGAAAGTGTTCGCCATTACAATCCAGGCCAGCTGTTCACACGTGCACAAAAAGAAGGCCAGCTGTTCATCACCCTAGTCAGCAGCGCAGTCCAAAATTCAAATAGGGGAGGCACACCAACTGCCAGTGAGGATGGCAGTTGATGTGGTTCACTTATTTGAATTTGAATTTTGCATTACACTATTTCTTGTCCAGTCGAAAAAAGCATGCCACAGACAATTTATTGAGCAGTTTGGAAGTCAGAAACCACGGGCAAAATTCAACATTCAGTATCTGGTGAAAAAACTTTGGGGCCAATAGCGTGTGAAACACCCTGTATTAGGCATACCTCTCAACATTCTGTGTGTAGCCTTGCGGGAAATGTAATAATTGTGAGCCATGCCCCCCATTTTTGCCACAGCGCTCCAGGAGTTTTTGGGCATGCTGTGCCCCCAGTCCCTTTCCAGACTCAGACTGGGCTTCTGGGGATTCGGTGAAATCCCCGGTGGGCCCCACTGATTTGTAGCCACGCCCTCTATTGCGAGTGGGTGTGGCCTACGGTGCCATTTATATAGCAGACTACAGTGCAGCTGCTTGCCATGCAGTCATCAAGGCTGTGACTGACCAGGTCAGCAGCTACACGCAGAGAGGACCGGGATACAGTGCACTGAGTGCAGTCAGACTCACCACTGCAGTACACGACTGGGTAATAAATCTCAGTAGTCTCTGCAGAGGGGTCAGAGGAGCATGTGCTGAGCTATGATTGGAGGAGCTCATCACATGCTCCTCTGACCCGGAGAGTAGCAGCAGCGCAGCCTCATGTGTGTGACCCATTGAGAGGCTGTGATGGTTGCTCTGCAGGCTGCCCGAGGATGCTTTTGGTGAGTACCACTGTGTGGGCAATACAGTGTGGTATAATGTGTAGGGACTACGGTGTGGCATAATATGGTGGGCACTACAGGTGGCATAATATGTTGGAACTACAGTGTAGCATATTGTGCGGGCACTACAGTGTAGCATAGTGTGTGGGCATTACAGGTGGCATAATGTGTGGGATAATGCACAATAGTGTGGTATAATGTGGGGGCACTACACTGTGGCATAATGTGTGAGTACAACAGTGTCATCATGTGTGGGTACTACAGTGTAGCATAATGTGTGGGCACTACAGCTGGCACAATGTGTTGACAGTACAGTGTAGACTAATGTGTGGGCACTACAAGTGGCATAATGTGTGAGCATTACAGGTGGCATAGTGTGTGGTCACTACAGGTAGCATAATGTGTGGGTACTACAGTGTAGCATTATGTGTGGGCACTACATTGTGGCATAATGTGTGAATACTACAGTGTGATATAATGTGAATGCACTATAGTGTGTCATACTGTTTGGGCACTACACTGTGACATGTGTGGAAGCTACAGTGTGACATAATGGGTGGGCACTACAGTGTGGCATAATGTGGAGTGCACTACAGTGTGGCATAATGTGTGGGCACTACAGTGTGGCTTAATGTGTGGGCACTACAGTGTGGTATAATCTGTGGGCACTACAGTGCAGTATAATGTGGGGGCACTGTACTGTGGCATAATGTGGGGGCAATACAGTGTGGCACAATGTGGGGACACTAGAGTGTGGTATAATGTGTGGGGCACTATAGTGTGGCATAATGCACAATAGTGTGGTATAATGTGGGGGCACTACAGTGTGGCACAATAAGGGGGGCACTACAGTGTGGCATAATGTTAGTACATGTGTAGTGATCTCATTTACCCATAACTGACCAGCATTGCAAGGGTTACTGGGTGACTCACCACAACCTCTCTGACTCCTCCATGTTTACCACTACCTATCTGCACTACCTCCTTGACCCCTCCATACTCACCACTACCTATCTGCACTATTCACTTGACCTTTCCATTCCAAAACAATATCTCTCTGCTGTTTTTGTACTGGCCCCTCCATACCAAACACTGCACTGCCTACATGACCCCTCCATGCCCACCACAACCTCCCTTGCCCACATAACTGACTACCATGCACAGAAGATCACTGACCTCTCCCACTAATATATGTATATATTAGTTATTGGCCACACTCCCTCCAGTGACTGGCCACACCCTTTTGTGTGCCTCTATTATTGCATTCCCCTGTGGGTCCTTCATGCTCCAGTCCGGCATTATCCCTCTCTCAACCGAATAGATGCCATGTGCATGCGTATGGCATCTATTCACTGCTTGCCCTGCTAAGCACCACATCCACCACCAAGGGACAGTTGGGAGGTCTGTATAAGGAAATATTTCCAGGCAACAGGACAACCCTCCCTCCCCCCCTTGCGTTTGAATACACACTAAACCTTGGTGCGTCAGGAGTAGGATTACCATCAGAAAATTAAGACATAGCAAAACCTTATGGAATAAAGTATACTTAAACAATAGCTGAAGTGATGCTAGATGCCATTTCCTATGTTTATATTAGATATGGACAAAGCTTAATGCTTTGTTCATCATTAAACAAATGTAATTAAAATAAGGAAACACTGAGACACTATGGGGGGGATTCAGGGCCTGATTCAGACCCGGTCGCAAGCGCTGAGCGCTCGCAACCGGGTCGATGGTGGCCCACAGCACATGCACACGAAGGAGCCGGCTCCGTCGTGCGCATGCGCGAGACCCGGCTAGCGACGGGCACTCCGTCGCTCCGGGTCTCGCTCCAAAGGGGGCGAGCTGTCGATGTTGAGTGACAGCTCGCCCCCTTTGGTGGGCGGGCCGGGGGGGGGTGGCTGCCCAAACAGAGGCGTTCCCATGAGAACGCCTGCCGTTTGGGGGCGGCCCCACGCTAGCTGTGTAGCTGTGTGGAAGGTGCTATATGCTAGCTGTGTAGCTGTGTGGAAGGTGCTGTACACTAGCTGTGTAGATGTGTGGAAGGTGGTGTACACTAGCTGTGTAGTTGTGTGTAAGGTTGTGTATGCTAGCTGTGTAGCTGTGTGGAAGGTGCTGTACGCTAGCTGTGTAGTTGTGTGGAAGGTGGTATAAGTGTGCAACTGATAATGATGATGACTATGATGACTATAATGATGATGACTATGAATCCAAACATGCATATATGGGCGTTCTGGCCACAGAGACGGATATATCACTCTACAAATGGATAAAAATATGCAACTATTTTCTAGCATGCAATGCGGGACCACTTATGAACAAGTCGCATCCAATTTGGCATCAGCTCCATTGTTCCAACATCTGCTTCTCATACATCTGCTTAGGGGACTAGCCTGTTGCCCACATCTGTGCCACTTGATGGCCGATGTATGTTTTCTTGAACACCATGTACTGTAGGAACACTGTGTAGTTTTCAGTTTAGTCTTTGCCGGTGACTTGGGTATTAATAATAGAGGCAGGTTGAGTCTGCAATTTGCTTGCACAGTGCTCAGTGATTCCTCATTGAGACTTACAGTATAGTAATTAAAGCAGGGCTCGACAAATTTTTGTAAAAACTAGGAACCAGCTTAAAAGTTTAGGAGCCAGACCATCGTCCATGACCAAAACATATGAAAGTTATAGCACAGGGGGCAGGGAGGAGGACTGTACTGTATAATCACATGCGGACAGAGAGGGAGGACTATGTATGCACAGGGGGACAGGGAGGGGGGACTGTATATGCACAGGTGGACAGAGAGGGAGGACTGTATATGCACATGCGGACAGAGAGGGGGAACTGTATATGCACAGAGGGGGCAGGGAGGAAGGACTGTATATGCACAGGGGGGGCAGGGAAGGAGGACTGTATATGCACAGGGGTACAGGGAGGGGGGACTGTATATGCACAGGGAGTAGGGAGGGAGGACTATATATGCACAGGGGGCAGGGACGGGGTACTGTATATGCACAAGGGGACAGGGAGGGAGGACTGTATATGCACAAGGAGCAGGGAGGGAGGACTGTATATGCACAGGGGGGCAGGGAGGGGGGACTGTATATGCACAGGGGGGGCAGAGAGGGAGGACTGTATATGCACAGGGGGGGCAGGGAGGGAGGACTGTATATGCACAGGGGGACAGGGAGGGGGGACTGTATATACACAGGGGGACAGGGAGGGGGGACTGTATATGCACAGGAGGGCAGGGAGGGGGGACTGTATATGCACAGGGGGACAGGGAAGGGGGACTGTATATGCACAGGGGACAGGAAGGGAGGACTGTACATACACAGGGGGACAGTAAGGAGGCACAGTGTATGTACAGTAAGTAATAGGCCCGGGAAATACATATATATGTAACCTTTTTCCTCCTGCTGTGGCTGCTCCCAGTCACTCTCCCTCGGCTCCGCTCCATCCTCCGGCTCCTTGTAGTCCTAGCTGAAGTCTATGCGCTGCGGCCTCTGTTGTTCTACTGGTCGGCTGTCTCCCCTGCCGGCAGACGGCAGGGTCCATTAGCTGCAGGGGTACTAGGCTCAATTGGTCTGGCAGGCATCGAACACCATGTGCGCGGCGGCAGTAAATCATCAAGTGACATCACACATCACAATGAGGGGATGGAGCTGATCCTTCCTTTCTGCCAGGCAGGCTCCATTGTGACTGTAATGCCTGACACTGCCGTTGATCGCAGCCCCGAGATGCCGCCTCCTTCTTAATGCCCACAGTCACTGACTGGCCAGCATACTATTATGAGTCACTCAGACTCGTTATTAGTTCTGCTAATGGCAATTAGCTTATTTTTTACAGTACCTGGCTTTTGTAAAATCAGGTCGCCAGGTTTAAAATTTTAGTCGCCATGGCGACCTGGCCCCCGGGATTTGTTGAGCCCTGAATTAAAGACATTTTATAACTAAATTAATATAATAATAAATAGGTTTTATATACTTGAAATATATTATGCACAGTGACAGGTTTTGCAATTAATATATGAAGCATAACTTTTCATAAACTTTGAAAGACAGGACTTGACTGTAAATGTATGATCTGCCTGTGTGCCATGTAGGAGGGATGCCCATTTCATTTTGATTTATTAGGGTGTTTGAACAATCTTTAACATTGACTGGTCTCTTCTACATAAAGTAATCCTAGCCCGTCAGATTCTAATGTAAACATATGTAGCTTGCTGAGCTATTCCTCATGACTGAAATTCCTCACCCCCTTTACTAATTATGTTATTTCTCTCTGTACTCTGTCCAACTCCACATTGTCCTTTTTATGACCTTGTGCCAAAAAGATATCACGCATTCAGGAGGATTTCAAATGAAAAGTACATTTAGAAAGAACACGGTAGAGTCCCATTTCTGATTGTTTTGGGCTATGTTCGCATACTGTAGGTAGTTAAAAAAAATTAAAGTTGATAATAAAGTAACAAGGATTAAAAACAACTTCAAACAGAAGATGACTTATATGTATGGTAAAAGAATTATGCTTTTTCCTTCTCTTTCACTTAAAATAGTATTTCCAGTTACTCGTTAATTTTATCACCGACCTTCTCCCTCCCCTGAGAGGAGCTCAGGATACTGCAGGAGTAAATAGTTTTCAGAGGCTCATCAGCAGGTATCAGTAGTAGAGAACCGGTTTACCACGTACAGCCAATGAGGTGTGACTGAGCGGAGCAATAATAAGCTGCAAGCACAAAGCTATTGTTTATTTATGCCATTTTAGTTTGTTTTCTTCATACTTGTCTACTCTACCACAGGGTCCGGGAGAATCCTGGATTTCGGGCTTACTGGGAGAGCAGATCACACTCCCACATCACACCCACTACACAGTGAAGTGTACAGGACAATGGGGTTATGACACAATAGCAAATAGTGTTGTCATAGCTCCACCCTCTCAATGTGGTGTTGTAATTCGTGGCACTGCTCCACAGGGGGCAAGATCATATGACATCATTCGCCCTGCCCACTAGAGCAGCCACTTGCATCTCCAATCTGTGAACTCATCTGTAGGTGAAATATAAAAACTAGGTATGTATTGTCTAAAACTGTCCAGTAACCATAGAAATCAATCATCATTTGGCTTTCATCATTATAATGTAAAGTTGTCAAAGAAAACAAACGTCTGATTGGTTGCCATGGTTTACTGCATATCTGGACCTTGTTATGAAATAACCCCAGTACATCTGTGGACTTTTTCTGTTGCAAATTGCTACAACAGACTAGGTCCATCCATATTTCTCATCATCAAATTACATTTCAACAAGTTTTATATATTTTAGTTCAATTCCACAACTAAATAAGCATATCCATTTCAACTAACATATGTTTTTCATTAGCCCATTCACAAATTACATTCCAATTCCTCTGGAGATCATAAATGCCCTGTCCTGACTTTGTTATAGTATTAGGTTGTCTGTAAAAACATAATTTAGGTTTTTTCATAGTAGCTTTAAACTCATTGATACTGTATATGATCAAATTAAAAAGATGTGTGAGGGACCTGTGCATGATTAGTAGACAGGGTGTGGAAGTCACTGTCACAGAGCAAATGATGAGATTAATGTCTGAGGGGTGTGTGAGTGAGGTTGAATATATGTTAGAATATTTCCAGTTATAACTCAGAGAGGATGGGGTTGCAAATATATAATGATGGGAATAATAGTGTAATAATATTCTGCAAATATTCAAGTGATCAGAAAAGAGTACATGATTTATTCACTGTTTCAGGTGGGTTCAGACTAAAATATCCCAGATGGGTGGATTCCCAAAAATGATACTTAAACAAGCAAATTAAATATAAAATTGTAATTTTATTATAATACTTAGCTACAGTACAATCGTCGATTAATTCAGTAGATACAGCAATCACATCAGCAAATCCAGGAGCCCTTCTCTCAGCATCTAGAGACTGGATTATGGCCCTGATTCAGAGCCACTCGTAAGCGGCAGCTCATTCGCTCCGAGCGATGTTTGCCCAACTGCGCATGCGTATGGATCGTTATACGCATGCGCGAACCAGTCAGTGCAGCCGAAATTCATGTGCTCGCAAAATAGCGAATGCCTGCCAGGAGTAGGCGTATGTGGGTGGTAACAGGGGAAGGTGCTTGAAAACGGGGAGTGGAGATCCGATCGCAGGCGTGCTTAAAGGTCGCGATGGTCTTTGGGGCTGCCGCAAGCCCAGGAGTGATTTTGGCTCTATCAGAGCCAAAATCACTCCCACTGACATCATTACTGATGTCAGTGGGGCCGGACTCAGACGGTAGGCGTTCCCATGGGAACGCCTCCGTCTGGCAGTCACGCCCCCGGCACGCCCACCAAAGGGGGCGTGCTGTCAATCAACATTGACAGCACGCCCCCTTTGGTGCGAGACCCGGAGCGACGGAGAGCCCGTCGCTATCCGGGTCTCGCGCATGCGCACGACGGAGCTCCCTCCGTCGTGCGCATGCGCAGTGGGGCAACATCGACCCGTTTGCGAGCGTCCTTTGCTCGCGAACGGGTCTGAATGACCCCCTTTGTCACAATCTGTATATGATGCAAAACCGAATGAGATTACTGAACAGCAAAATGGCTTGAAAACTTCATTTTGGTCACTCCTGATACATTCACATAACTAAAGCAAAATAGAGCTTGATTCAGATTTGTAAGCAAACGTGATATTTAATGTACAAATCCAATGGTTCTGGGTCTGCACAGATGTAAGCCACGTTCTGCGCATGTGCAGAATGGGTACTGCATAATCACTCACAATCCTCCCCATGATTGACAACTTGTGGCATTTGGGGGGCGGAGCCGGGTGCCACACCCAGGTCCATGGTACTAAAGAGGGGCACGTCAACCCCATTTTATAGGCATTCCCCCCATGATTGACAAGCTGTGGCATTTGGGGGGCAGAGCGGGGGCTGCACCCAGGTCCATTGTACTAAAGAGGGGCACGTCAACCCCGTTTTATAGACATGCTAGGCCCAGGGGCTGCATCATCAGACCAGACTTCCTGTACCTGGCAGAGGAGTTCTGACGGCCAGGCTGAGTAAGCTTCCGCTGACACAAACTGCCCGAGGGCAGGACCATCATGGAACCAGAGTGACCTCCACTGGGATCAGTGGATGGCCTTCATTGACACTTTCGGCCTCAGACTGATTACCCCTCCATGCAAAACAAAGGGGTCAACCCAACCCAGTGCGGGTAAGGACTCTCACCACCTTTTGGACTTCCTGTTGCCTTCACCTGAGGTGGGCCAATTCCCTCTACCTCAGGGCTTACTGTAGTGTTCACCTAAGAAACATGCACTACTGCCTCAAGGATTCCTATGCTTTCACCAACCCCACTTCTGGCAGGCATCAGGCTCTTGGGTATTCATCTGGCTAGTTGCAGTCAGCTTTAGCTCTTTTGCAAAGTCCGCTGTTAGCTTAGGGCTTCTGGCATCGTCTGGGCCGCTTCTGGCTCCTTCTTCCCTCTTCTCCCACTGCTCAGTTGGACTGCTGCCTCGCACCTCATACTGATATAAGCCAGCAAAAAGGGGTGGGGTGAAGACATGGTGAGCCACAATTGGTTTGGTTTACTGAAGGTTGCCTGGTGATTGTCAGGGCCTGAATTCCTGCATATGCAGACCCGTTGTCATTCTTCATGTGGGGCAACTGTGATAGGGATCCACTGCCAGTCTCCAAGCCTGTGGGTCAAGCGGGGTGACGCGGCATTGGCGGTATGAAAACCTCCAGACCCCAGCTTACTATGCTGCTTGGGGCTCCTGAGAGACCCCATTACATGATTCCCTGGCATGGACTGGATCCAGAGGGATCTGAGCCTGCCGACAAACCTGTGAGTCACACCAGGTTCCACTGCATCAGTGGCCTGGATCCCTTTGGATCCAGGGGCAACGTCCTGCTTGGGGTCCTGGACCCACTATATTCCCCCTCATTTTCCTGAGTAGTTCCTACTACTACTGGGTGGTACTAGATGAAGTCATGATCCAGGGGTTACCCTCCTGTGTGCCCAATATTGGATCTCTGGGAGTGTTTCAAAGTGTGGGCCCAGGGCCCGGGTTTGTCATTGCCACTATTGCTGGTGGTGTGTTGCACTCTGTGGGGATGGCCCTTCCTTGGTTACTTCAACTTTTGGGCTTTTATTTCTTCGGAGTATCCTCTGCTAGATACTGCTTTGAAAATGGTCACATCTCAGCCTGCTGCGATGGAGCCTCCTGATGCATTTGGGACCCCACATCCTTTGACCTAGTACATGGGTTCTGTGAGGAGATTCACCTCTGGACTATGGATGGTATTCCTAATGGTTGCTGAGCTTAGTCCCAGGCCTTTGGTCATGCACCATGACCCTCTGGCCATTGTGCAATGGCTCTGCGTTGCTTGATGGTCCTGGATGCTGGTTCTGTTGGAAACACTCCTCTGCTAACTGGTGTGCAGTTGCTGAGATGGTATGTAAGCTCCTGCACCCACCTGGCGGTGGGTCAGATCAGGGATTTCTACCTCTTTCCGCTCTTCTTCATCTTCAGTCTGTGGGGCTTCTACTGGGAATTGGGACAAGGCGTCCGCATTTTAGTTGTGTTTGCCAGGTCTGTATACCACTCTGTAGCAGACCTTCGCCAACCAGGTGACCCAGTGATGCTCCACTGCCCCTAAATTGGCTGTCTATATGTGCACTAATGGGTTGTTGTCAGTCACCACCTTGACTTCAGTACTCGTAAAGGAGTTGGGATGCCGGTGGTCATAATACCATCAGAGGCATTCCCAACAGTCAGAATCCCGACTCAAGCAGGTCAGTGTCCTAACCCTAACCATCCCCCTAAACCTAACACACCTTTCCCGAAGCCTAACCCTAATCCTCCACCCCGCAGTCTAACCCTAAGTCTCCCCCTAGTGCCTAACTCTAACCCCTAAATCTTACCCTCCCCCTAACCCTAATACTTACCGTTGGGATGCTGGCGTTCGGGATTTTGGAGCCGGGATTCTGACTGTTGTCGGGTTTCTGGCACCAGTATTCTGAGAGCCGGAATCCTGACCATCAGTATGGTGACTACATTCCTCGTAAAGTACTCATGAACTTCTCCGTTACTGCCCTTACCATGGCCAACAATTCCAGTTGAACAGAACTGTAAATCTCTGCATTATTTTCGGTGTCCCTGAGGCTTTGACTGCCATAGGCTACATCTAGCCGGTCCAGGTGCTCTTCCAGGCCGCCACCATTTTTCCAGTAATTTTTGCTGCTCTGCAGTGCCGGCCCAGCACTACAGAGCAGCACTCTGGAGACTACAGACAGTATAAGACTATATGGGTGCAGGGTGTGCGGTGTGGACTTCCCATGACCCAGGAGCCTGTGTGCCCTGCACACCCTGCACCTATTATAGATACACCCCTGCTGACGATGTGCAATAGCATAAACATCGGTACTATTGGTACACATGGGGCATTTATGCAGCATATAAGTTAAGCCTGACCAGCCGCCGCAAACACTGCAGCTCTCCTGACACAAAGAGCTCTCATACTCCGAAGGTGATCGTAATGGCTAATTTTTGCACACCCATAAAACAACGTTTAAACGGTCAGACACGCCGACATTTGCCTAGCCACCCCCCGTTACCTTTCCCAAATGGTGACATCCTGTCACTCAGTTTGTGAATGGATCCTCTGTGCGGGCGTAATCACAAAATAATTGATATACGTGCGCAGTGCGGCTGATACGCATGCGCAATGGCAAACAATCGCTCGATCTGTGCAAAAATCAGCATTGCGTCCATCTCAGATTCAGGCCCTCTATGTACTAATGTACACAGAGACGGAGTTCTCTTTTTCGAGATATACTATATCATATATAATATTTATTTATTACATACATTGAAGTTTTGCTCAAAAACAGCAGAGGTAATGGAGGATTGGGGTCAAGGCTCCAAATAGTTTTCCCGATCAGTTTAGATTTTCCCATTAGACCTTCTGTGGTTTATGGGACAGCTGTGAGTCAGCCCTTACTAAAAATGAATGTAACAATTCTGGCTGTTACAGAAGATGAATAACAGGGCCTGATTTAGCAAGGAATGCAGTTGCTTATATGCATGCAATCGTCCGATTGTTATATTCTACACGTGTGTATGCATCTCAGTGCGCGAACTAGCCATTGCGATCGCAGAGGCTATGCAGACCCATGGCAGAGTTATTGACAGAAAGTGCCATTTGTGGGTGGTGACGGGGGTGGCCAGGCGAACACAGGCGTGCCAGTGCATTGGGACAGCATTGCAAGGGCGTGCATAAATTATCCACTGCGATACCATACACAGCCTGAGGCCTCATAGCGTGCGGTGAAGTAAGCAATTCCTGAGTGAGGTCTGACCTGCCTTACCTGTGCGTATGTGTCCGATGTTACTCGATGTTACTGATTGTTTCTCTATGTTGTCAAAGTATACGGATGTGAGTAAGGGGAAGTGGGCGTCCTTATGTTAGGCTGCAATTGCAATGCGAATGCAAACATTTACATATCACCGCTGATATTAGCAACTGTGTTGCGTGCCTATAAGCAGAATAGCGATCCATGCTGAATCAGGCCCACAGTCATTGATATTGTGTCAGTAGAGCAATGGCCACATCAGCTTTTATATTTTATAATTGAGAAAATACTGCATTGATATTTTTACTTTTATAGCATTGAAATGCATGCTTACTAAACATATATTTATTCTGTTTGAGCTTCATTGCATATGACGCCAACCTGCCAGGCTCAGATGGTGCTTCAGGAGTTAAAATATTGCTTCAGTTAGTAAGAACCTTCTCAGGGGGGATTTTGTGAGTTCTTTTATTTGCAAGTAGAATGTCCTAGTTTAGTGTTGAGTGTAAAGATGACGAATGATTGGTCTCCAGCCACTATAGTGCTCTATATGAAACGTCATGACAGGCAGGATTCTGTTACCTCTGCAGAAGACATTATCAATGAAAGATCACTAAAAGCATTACTGCAGCCACAGAAAGGAAATGGCACAAATTGTGCACCAGCAGGTGGGTTACATATATAGTAGAGAGACAGGAAATGTCTGAAATTTGACTGTCCCACCCAACCATAATACAATTCCTTCATGTCTGGGTCAAGTGATTTACAGTAGATGCACCCAATTTGTTCACGTCACCAAATTTCTACTTAGAGTACTGTTTTTTTTATAGCAATCAAGGCTCTCCCTTGAGGTGAGGTGACAACATTGACTTAGGTGGCCCAATCCTAAGGTCAACAAAGTCAAGGTTTTACAGTGCCTTCCAGACCACAGTCTACTATATCTCCCCATTAGCCTGCCAGCCCTCATGTTCCAGAAACATTGCAAGAGAAAGTGCAGTGAGGTTATAGCCAACTAGGTTTGGCCATACGTGGGTTAACCATTGATGGTACCATAAAATGTTAACCTTGGTAGTGTGAATGAATCGACAGGGGAATCCATTGATGGTTTTGGCAATCGATGATCATCCCTGCTCTATTACTCACCTGGCAGTGGGCCAGTCAGAGGTGTGGACGGGACTTTGCGAGTCACGTCAGGGGCAAGGCTAGGCTCTGTGTTCTCACACTAGGGAGAAAGAATAAAATACTTTGTGGGGCTTTATGCCATCAATGATGGAGAATCTTTGGATCTCCACCATCGATGGCATTGCCATCAATGTCAAAACCATTGGGCCAGTCAGAGGTGTGGAGAGGACTTTGCAAGTCATGTCAGGGGCATGGCTAGGCTCTGTGTCTCGTGCCAGGGAGAAAGAATAAAATAATTTGCAGGGCTCTATGCCATCTATGAGTGAGAACCTTTGGATGTCCACCATCAATGGCATTACCATCAATTTCAAAACCATTAGCAGTTAACTATCAATGTTTGTTAACCATCAATTATCAAGGGCCATCCCTATAGTCAACTGCCTTCATCAGAAATTATGAGCCCCATTGCCTAATGGATAGCCTCTCCCCAAATGCCTGGTGGACTCCGAGGTGAGATGTTGAGCCCTGATACCCAGAGCAGGTGCATGCTATGAGAAATGTAGTGTGCTTGTCCAGAAGCAGTATGTGGACCAAGACAGGCATGCGCTGTGATATTGGCATTGCTACTTAAGCATTTTACATTTGTAGTCAGTACAACCGGAAACATGATGAATTGCCATAATAGTTACAGTTGTACTGCCGCTGCTAGCTAAATGCTTTCACACTTGCCGACATTTTGATTGTTAAATCTCCCTCCCATCAGACTGCTCCAAATGTCCCCAAGATCTCACCGCATTCCCTCACCTTCCATATGATGCTCAGACCCCCACACATGTTAAAATAAACTAAAATAAACTAAATTAAAGAGTAGTTGAAAAATATATATTTTTTAAAAATCTATTTTAAAATATAAAAATATTTAAGAAAACCTCTCAAAATTAGAAAGGAATAAAACAATTTTAAAGTGAGAAAAAGCTCTAATGGTTTAGTCACACAAAATTATGATAACCTGCCATACTTAGGTTATCATGTGGCGTTGAACATGGTTGTTCATCCACGGCACTTCTGACCGGTAGCCATCAGCCAAGGGATGAGGCACAGATATGGAGAGGGGACTGAGGCACAGATATGGAGAGGGGACTGAGGCACATATATGGAGAGGGAACTGAGGCACAGATATGGAGAGGGGACTGAGGCACAGATATGGAGAGGGGACTGAGGCACAGATATGGTGCCCTGCGCATGTGTCCTGATGGTTACCGTACAATGTTGCAGTTCCACTGGCACCATTGGCCATGTACCATCGGGACAGTCTGAGCAACCATAGGGTTGCTTTAATGTCCAATGGTGTGGCTGATGTCCACTCGATGGTGCAATATTCAATGCATTACAGCGGATTACAGCTGCAGCAGTTGGGCATCTCAGTAGGAAGCCCTTCAACTGCGGCTGTAGCATAAATTCGCATTAGCTGCTGCGACAAATGTCTGTCAGCAAAAAGAGTAAGGAATATCTTGATTCCAAACTTTGATAAGTACAGTAATGTGAGTTGAAAATTACCTCTGCTACAATGCAGTGATACAAACAATATTCATATTTTCCAGTTCGGACAGTCTGGGACCATATTACCTGATGACTGGTGCTCATCACACAGCAAGCTCTACTCAGTCACTAGAAAAATAAAGAAACAGTGCCGAAATGACAGCAGGACGACTGGGCCCTCACACACAGGGTCTCATTCAGACCCGGTCACAAGCGCCGATGCGCAAGCGCCGGGATAAACTCTCTCGCTCTGGAGTTCTCTACAAAAGGGGCGGCTGTCGATGTTGATCGACAGCTCACCCCGTTTTGTAGGCGGTCCGGGGGGGTGGTTTCCAAAACGGAGGCGTTCCTTACGGAACACCTACCGTTTTGTGGACGGCCACACTGACATCATCAGTGATGTCAGTGGGGAGTTTCCTACTCGATCAGAGCAGGAAGCTCCCTGGGGCTTGCGGTTGCTGAGACCCAACCTTAGGGTCTCGACGCAAGCCCCAATGGTCGCGATGGTTTTCACCATCGCGACCATCAACCTGGTCGGTCACTTAGCTGTGGGTGGTAACCCACAGCTTAGCTAGCGACCAGGAGGCTGCACTAAAAAAAAAAGGAAGTGGCCGTCCTCATTCAGAACGAGCGCTCGCTTCTTGCGAACGCCTCTGAATGAGGGCCACAGACTTTTGCACCAACCCTCCAGCCTGTTTCCCCTGCCCCCGCGTCAAGCTATTTTCAGGGTGGCATCTACTAATGATGCTGCAAAGCTGTCACTTCTGTTCTGTACCACCCTTGGATGAGCCAAGCTATCTCTGCCCATTGCCCAGACCTGTGGGTGTCCACCCACAGTTTGTGTGAGTGCGTAACGCCTGCATTTGTGCAGCCACCCCCCCTACCCGCATACAAAATGGGGCGAGCTGTCACTCACCATCGACAGCCCCGCAGCAACTAAAGCTTAGTCGCTTGTCGGGGTTCGCGCATGCGCACGCCGGACGCATCGCATGCGCAGTGTACTAACATTGAGCCACTTGCAAGCGCTGTGCACTTGCGAGCGGCTCTGAATTAGACCCTATATGTGAGTTCCTGATTCATGCCCTTACATATTTTTTTGTTTTCCCTCCTTATATTCAACTTTTTAAAGCTTTAAACATTACAGACATTAAAACATTAAGGCCCGTATTCAATTACGGACTTTTCGCCGTCATTGCTGGTTTTAGGTGCGAAAAAAGTATCGTGCCCGTCCCCGCATATCCTCGTATTCAATTCCAAATCGGTGAAAACTGGACCCGGCGAAACTCAAACAGGCGAAAAGTCCTGTCGTTTTTTGGGGAAATCAGCCTGACACCCCCCAAAATATGCTCTGACATGGGAGTTCACTATGGGCAGGGGCGCCGAGAGGGGGGGGAGCGGGTACTGATTACCCGGGCCCGGCCATGTCAGGGGGCCCGGTCCGCAGCACAACAGTAACTCGCAGGGTTCTCTCACTTTACACCAGACTCCGGAAGGTGGGAGGGGACTAAGAGGAACAACACGAAGGAGGGATGGATGATCCCAGGCTCAGAGACAGAGTGGTGTCAGCAGTGTCAGTGTGATGGAGAAAGGGAAGAGCCTAGGAGTGCTCCGCTGACTGCAGTAACTGTGAGTGCCTTTGACACATCCTCTAGTGTATTAGATATATATTTTATATATTCTATACATATATATATATTAGGGGTGAGCGGGTTCGGATATCTGAAATCCGAACCCCCCCGAGCCCCCCCGATCCGAGTCAGGCTCGACTTTTCCCGCCTGACTCGGATCTGAAATTGAGGCAAAACGTCATCATCCCGCCTTCTGAGTCTCGCGGGTTTTGGATCCTATATAAAAGGTACCCGCGTCGGCACCATTTTCTCACTCGGCTGTGGACAGTGAAGAGGGAGGGTGGGAGTTAGGGCTGGCTGGGCTGTGTAGTGTAGTGTAGTGCAGTGTAGTGTTGTGCTGTGCTGCGCTGTGCTGCTGTTGTCCATAAGGGCTGTGTCCACTCCTCCAAAGTCCATAGGAGCTGGCTGTGTTGTGCTGTGCTGCTGTTGTCCATAAAGGCTGTGTCCACTCCTCTAAAGTCCATAGGGGCTGGTTGTGTTGTGCTGTGCTGCTGTTGTCCATAAGGGCTGTGTCCACTCCTCCAAAGTCCATAGGGGCTGGCTGTGTTGTGCTGTGCTGCTGTTGTCCATAGGGGCTGTGTCCACTCCTCCAAAGTCCATAGGGGCTGTGTTGTGCTGTGCTGCTGTTGTCCATAGGGGCTGTGTCCACTACTCCAAAGTCCATAGGGGCTGGCTGGACTGTGTTGTGCAGTCAGTTGTCCACTCCAAAGTCCTGTGCAGAGTCCCAGTCCTAAAGGGGTGCTGTAGTGTTGTCCAGGGGGTGCTCTGTCCATCAGGGGTGCTCCCCCCAAGTGCAAAAAAAATAAAATATTTTCTGTGTTTGTGAATTGTGTGCGCAGTAGCCGCACGTGCATCAACAAAGTAGTGCCAAGCGTGCGCCTGTGTCCCATAAATAAAGGGGCGGCTGGATTGACCGCTAAAGGGTGCTGTAACCCCCAAAGGGCACTCCAAACAAAATAAAAAAATATATTTTTTTGTGTTTGTGAATTGTGTGCGCAGTAGCCACACATGCATCAACAAAGTAGTGCCAAGCGTGCACCTGTGTCCCATAAATAAAGGGCCGGCTGGATTGACCGCTAAAGGGTGCTGTAACCCCCAAAGGGCACTCCAAACAAAATAAAAAAAAAAATTCTGTGTTTGTGAATTGTGTGCACTGTGGCTGCATGTGCATCAACAAAGGAGCAGCGCCAAGCGTGCGCCTGTGTCCCATAAGTAAAGGGCCGGCTGGCTCATTTCTTAAAGGGTGGTGTAACCTACAAAGTGCACTACTCTCCAGCAAAAATAAAAAAATATTTTCTGCATTTGTGTGCGCCTTAGCCGCACGTATATATCAATATAACATAAATGGAGGACCAAACTTTCTCCGATAAAAATAAAATAGGGAAAGATCAAGAACCACTTCCTCCTAGTGCTGTTGCTGCTGCTGGGAGTTGTTCATCATCCCAGAGAGGAAGTAGGACCACCACTACTTTTACTAAACAATTGACCCTCCAACAGTCCCTAGCGAGGAGGATGAAGTACGACAGCAGTCATCCTGAAGCAAAACGTATAACTGAGGCCTTGACTGCTATGTTGGTGTTAGACGTGCGTCCGGTATCCGCCATTAGTGCAGTGGGATTTAGACAATTGATAGAGGTAGTGTGTCCCCGGTTCCAAATCCCGTCTAGATTCCACCTGCATCCTCAAAGCAGCAGCGACAAGCGTGCGTCTGTCTGTTAAAGGGTGGTGTAACCCTCAAAGTGCGCTCCACAAACAATAAAAAATTCTTTTTTTTCTGTCTTTGTGAATTGTGTGCACTGTAGCTGCACGTGCATCAACAAAGGAGCAGCGCCAAGCGTGCGCCTGTGTCCAATAAGTCTGTTAAAGGGTGGTGTAACCCCCAAAGTGCTCCAAAAAATAAAAAAACTTTTTTTTTCTGTGTTTGTGACTTGTGTGCGATGTAGCCGCACGTGCATCAACACAGTAGCAGCGCCAAGCGTGCGCCTGTGTCATAAGTCAAGGGCCGGTTTGGACATCTGGTCCGGACTGAAGGACGTGCCAACAATTTCTAACAAGTCTACTGTCACTGCATATGATACTGTCCTCGAAGCAGCAGCGACAAGCGTGCGTCTGTCTGTTAAAGGGTGGTGTTACCCCCAAAGTGCGCTCCAACAAAATAAAATAATCTTCTTTTTTTCTGTGTTTGTGTGTGAAATGTATGCACAGTAGCCGCACCTGCATCCTCAAAGCAGCAGCGACAAGCGTGCGTCTGTCTGTTAAAGGGTGGTGTAACCCTCAAAGTGCGCTCCACAAAAAATAAAAAATTCTTCTGTTTTTTTCTGTCTTTGTGAATTGTGTGGGCTGCAGCCGCACCAGCATCCTCAAAGCAGCAGCGACAAGCATGCGTCTGTCTGTTAAAGGGTGGTGTTACCCCCAAAGTGCGCTCCAACAAAATAAAATAATCTTATTTTTTTTTGCGTTTGTGTGTGAAATGTATGCGCAGTAGCCACACCTGCATCCTCAAAGCAGCAGCGACAAGCGTGCGTCTGTCTGTTAAAGGGTGGTGTAACCCTCAAAGTGCGCTCCACAAAAAAAAAAATCTTTTTTTTCTGTCTTTGTGATTTGTGTGGGCTGTAGCTGCACCTGCATCCTCAAAGCAGCAGTGACAAGCATGCGTCTGTCTGTTAAAGGATTTCATAGGTGACAGCATCCAAGTAGGCATGCCAGACAGTCCGTACCTGTACTGGCAGGAAAAAGAGGCAATTTGGAGGTCCCTGTACAAACTGGCTCTATTTTACCTGAGTTGCCCCCCCTCCAGTGTGTACTCCGAAAGAGTGTTTAGTGCAGCCAGGAACCTTGTCAGCGAAAGGCGTAGGAGGTTGCTTCCACAAAATGTGGAGAAGATGATGTTCATAAAATGAATTATCAATTCTTCCAGGGAGACCAGCCTCCAGAACGTACAGAGGGACCTGTGGTTGTGGATTCCAGCGGGGAAGAATTAATACTCTGTGAGGATGAGGATGTACACAACACTGAAGAGGGTGAGGAATCGGTGGATGAGGAGGATGAGGATGACATCTTGCCTCCGTAGAGCCAGTTTGTGCAGGGACAGATTAATTGCCAGCTTGTTTTGTGGGGGCCCAAACGAACCAATCATTTCAGCCACAGTCGTGTGGCAGACCCTGGCGCTGAAATGATTGGTTTGTTAAAGTGTGCATGTCCTGTTTATACAACATAAGGGTGGGTGGGAGGGCCCAAGGACAATTCCATCTTGCACCTCTTTTTTTTCTTTGAATTATGTACTGTTTGGAGCCTAGTTTTTCAAACTGCCATCCTGTCTGCCACTGCAGTGTCACTCCTAGATGGACCACGTGTTTGTGCCGCCCACTCGTATCTCTTAGCATAGTCATCCAGCTACCTCGGTGCAACCTTTTGGACATTAAAACACTATTGTGAGGTGTGAGGTGTTCAGAATAGACTGGAAATGAGTGGAAATTAAGGTTATTGAGGTTAATAATAGCATAGGAGCAGAAAAACACACAAATTCTGTGATTTTAGCTGTTTTATGCTTTTTTTAAAAAAAAATACAGATCCAAAACACAAAACTCAGAACCCAAAACGCGGAAGGGTGGTTTTGGCAAAACCAATCCAGATCCAAAACACGAAGAAAGATCCAGGTCCAAAACCAAAACACGAAAAGTGGCCGGTGCACACCCCTAATATATATATATATAT
This sequence comes from Taudactylus pleione, assembly GCA_031769625.1. Taxonomy (NCBI): domain Eukaryota; kingdom Metazoa; phylum Chordata; class Amphibia; order Anura; family Myobatrachidae; genus Taudactylus; species Taudactylus pleione. Next base: position 5,988,233 of record JAUIMM010000084.1, read on the forward strand.
ATATATATATATATATATATAATATATTGTGACACAGTTAGGTTAGGGGGTCCCTCTCCTGGGTAGAGGACTCCTTCCTTACACACACACACACACAGCAGCAGGGAAACAGCACACCAGTCTGGATGCAAGTACAAGCTGGTCGGCGCCAGTCTTTATTGTACAATGACAGAAATATAAAGAAAACATAAATATAAATCCTAGCCCTGTCGGGGCACTAACTTCACAGGTAGTTCCCTCACTACCAGAACGTGGCAGGGCCTAATGCCCTCGCCAGCAACAAAGCACAGCACAGTACTCACAAATAGGTTTTTCAAGTGTCTCTGAGCAAACTCCCTGCCTGCTCTCCCAGGTGAGACAATCAGCCCTCAACACACTAGGCTTACATTGGCCACTCTCAGGTGGGAACCCAATCAAGCCTGTTACCAGGCTGCGAGAACCAAAACCTGGAGTGGCCGTGGGTGGAGCCCTCCTCTCCTCTCACCCACAACCCCCAGGACCCAAACCGGCTTTTCAAAAAGCCGAAACTCAAGCCTGCTACACTGCAGACTTTCTCCTGGGGGTTTAAAACACAAAAGACAGGAATATGGGACAAATGTACCTGCCACAGACCACTTTACCAGTGATCCTATCACATATCCCCCCCCTTTGTTTCGACCTGTGGGGCGGAACAACTGAAGCCCCCAAACAATGAACGCATGACAACGAGTCAGCATTGGCCAGCTGGCTTCCTGGCCTGTGTTCCACTGAAAATTTTAAAGTTTGTAACGCCAAGAACCATCTTGTAATTCTCGCATTACTGTCCTTATTTTCAGACATCCACTTCAGAGGGGCATGGTCAGTGATCAATTTGAACTTTCTTCCGACCAAGTAGTACCTGAGAGCCTCTAACGCCCACTTTATGGCCAACGCCTCCTTCTCCACTGGGGCATAGTTTCTCTCATGTGCATTCAACTTTCTGCTAAGATAGAAAATAGGGTGTTCCTCACCCTCCTTGTTCTGGGACAGGACCGCTCCTATACCTACTTCTGATGCATCGGTTTGTACTATGAATTCCCTTTCAAAATTAGGAGTCATCAGGACTGGTTGGGAACACAATGCTACTTTCAACTCCTGAAAAGCTTTCTCTGCCTCAGGACTCCATTCTACCATGACTTTTTGTTTGCCTTTGGTCAGGTCAGTCAGTGGGACTGCCATGGTGGCAAAGTTGGGTATAAACCTCCTGTAGTACCCCATAATTCCCAAGAAGGCTCTCACCTGCTTCTTATTCAGAGGCCGTGGCCAGTTTTGTATGGCATCAACTTTATTGAGCTGAGGCTTTATCAGGCCTCTGCCAATGGTGTATCCCAGATATTTTACTTCCTCCATGCCTAGACAACACTTTTTTGGGTTGGCTGCCAAACCTGCCTTATAGATGGAGTCCAACACTGCTTGTACCCTGGGTAAGTGAGACTGCCAATCAGGACTATGAACAACCACGTCATCCAGATACGCAGCCGCATACCGTCTATGGGGCCTTAGAATCCTGTCCATCATTCTTTGGAAGGTAGCAGGTGCCCCATGTAGCCCGAAGGGCAACATCTTGTACTGAAACAAGCTCTCTGGCGCTGAAAAAGCTGTCTTTTGTTTGGCGCTCTCGGTTAACGGTACTTGCCAATACCCTTTGGTTAGGTCAAGAGTGGTTAAATACCTTGCCGTTCCTAGTCTCTCAATCAGTTCATCCACTCTTGGCATCGGGTAGGCATCGAATTTTGAAACACTGTTCAACTTTCGAAAGTCATTGCAGAAACGCACACTCCCGTCGGGCTTTGGAATCAACACAATGGGACTTAACCATTCACTGTGTGATTCTTCAATAACCCCTAACTCTAGCATATTTTTAATTTTTTTCGACACCGATTCTCTTTGTGCTTCTGGTAATCTATAGGGCTTTAGATTAACTTTAACCCCTGGGTCAGTGATGATGTCATGTTTAATGACCGAGGTTTTCCCAGGTACGTCAGAGAACAGCACCCTATTTCTAATCAGAAACTCCTTGACCTCTTGTTGTTGAATTGCCGACAGGGTTTTTGCCACTGTCACTTCGGGAATAAAGGGCCCTGGACTTACTGGAGGGTCTCGGACGGCCGACAGTACCGTTCTATCTTTCCAGGGCTTTAACAGATTTATATGGTATATCTGTTCCGGCTTTCTTTTCCCCGGCAGGTAAACTTTGTAATTGACCTGCCCCACTCTTTCTAAGATTTCAAAGGGCCCTTGCCATTTAGCCAAAAGTTTATTTTCCACAGTGGGAACCAATACTAACACTCTGTCCCCAGGAGCAAAGCTGCGTAACCGAGCATTGCGGTTGTATACCCTCTGCTGTGCCTGTTGAGCCTGTTCCAGGTGCTCTCTCACTATCGGCACTACCGCAGCAATTCTCTCCTGCATTTGAGAAACATACTCAATCACCGTTTTGTAAGGACTAGACTGCCCCTCCCATGTCTCTTTGGCAATGTCTAGTAACCCCCTTGGGTGTCTCCCATACAACAAGTCGAAGGGTGAAAACCCAGTGGAGGACTGGGGAACTTCTCTTATGGCCAACAATAAATACGGCAATAAGTAGTCCCAATCCCTACCATCCTTGTCGACCACTTTCCTAAGCATGTGTTTTAACGTCTTGTTAAACCTCTCGACCAGTCCATCGGTTTGGGGGTGATAAACCGAAGTTCTTAACTGTTCAATTTTGAACAGGCGGCATAACTCTTTCATGACTTTGGACATAAACGGTGTACCCTGGTCAGTTAGTATCTCCTTAGGTATACCCAGCCTGCTAAAGACATGAACTAGCTCTCTGGCAATGGTCTTGGTTGACGTATTGTGCAACGGGATTGCTTCCGGGTACCTGGTAGCGTAATCCATTATGACCAGAATATACTGGTGTCCCCTGGCAGACTTCATTAAGGGTCCAACCAAATCCATCGCTATTCTTTCAAACGGCACCTCTATGATAGGCAATGGAACTAGTGGACCCTTAAAATGTGGCCTGGGAGCATGATACTGACACTCAGGGCAGGATGCACAAAAGTCAGATACCTCTTTATGAAGCCCGGGCCAGAAAAACCTCTGCATTATTCGCTCAGTGGTTTTCTCTACCCCTAGATGGCCTGCCGTTATATGACCATGGGCCAGATCCAACACTGTTCTTCTGTAGGCTTTGGGAACTATTAGTTGTTCCACAACATCTTCCCCCTTCTTAGTCACCAGATATAACAAATCCTGACACATTTCCATTTGGGGATAGGACAAAGGACTATCAGGGTCTACGGGTTTACCATCAACTACTTTTACATTCTCCCTGGCTTTTACCAAAGTAGGGTCATTCAACTGCTCCACGGCAAAGACCTCTCTTCTGGCCTCTAAATCAGGCAGATGATCACCTGGCCCAACAACACTTCCCACCTCAATGGGAGGCACATCAGTTGGCGGGCCACCATCACGTTCCGCATTCTCTAGTTCGCCAACCATAGTAGAAAAAGGGAATAACTCTGACTCAGAAGAAACTCCCTCCTCCACTACATCGACAACCTTCTCAAATGGATCGGGGTTGTTCACCTCTGGAACAAAACGGCTTTCCCACAACTTCCAGAAGTGAGCAAAGTGTCTGCCCAATATTGCATCGTACACCAGACCATGCACCAAACCCACAGAGACTATAGCAGAGCCACATGGTGTCTCGATGTTCACCTCGGCCGTAACATAATATCGAGTATCCCCATGTATGCAGGTCACACCAACAGTTTTCCCTGTATGCCTCAAGGGGTTCACCAGCTCAGCTTTTATAAGTGTCACCAAGCTATCAGAGTCTAACAGTGCTTCTACTCGGTTGCCATCTACAGTGAGTACACACATGTGCTTATCAGTCTCAGCCTGCCGGTCAGCCGTACAGGCTATCTGTGCAAAGAAAGACCCCCTGCGGTAGACATGAGCAGTATCACATTGCATAGGTTCAGTTGTAAGTGAACAATTAGCGGCAATATGGCCGAAGCCACCACATCGGAAACACTGAGTCATATTAATGTCTAGTCGTTTACGGGGCAAGAACCTTCCCGGCCTGGCAGGCCTGTCTCCAGGTTCTACACCCTCAGTCTTAGGTACATTCCACTGCCCAGCACTCTTCTCCCCTGGAACAGTCTTACCAGTGTCTCTGGGAGTTCGCCGGTGCGCCATCGGGGCTCGGTGGGGCATACTCATCAGCTCCTCAGCCGCCACGTACGTCTCCACCAGCTCGACCAACTGGTCCGCGGACTTAGGGTCTGCATGGCTCACCCACTTGTGCAGAGTCACAGGTAATGATCGCAGGTACCGGTCCATCACGACCCTTTCCACGATCTGTGGTCCTGTCAGCGTCTCGGGCTGTAGCCATTTTGAGGACAGATGGACGAGGTCATGCATCTGTGAACGTGGAGGCTTGTCCTTATGGAACTCCCAGCGGTGGACCCGTTGGGCACGAACAACGGTGGTGACTCCCAAGCGAGTTAGGATCTCCTGTTTTAGTTTTTTATAGTCCTTGGCATCAGCCAGGCATAAGTCGAAATATGCTTTTTGTGGCTCCCCAGACAAAAAAGGTGCCACCAGACTTGCCCACTGCTCCTTGGGCCAACTCTCCCTCTCGGCCGTTCTTTCAAATGCGGCGAGATAGGCCTCCACATCATCGCCCGAAGTCATCTTTTGGAGGAAGTGACTGGCTCGTACGGAGTGAGTGGTGGTGGGAGGACCAGTATTAACATCTCTGGGCCGGGCGACCAGGGGCCTGATTCAGACCCACTCATGAGCGGCTGTCCGCTCGCAAGTGGGTCGATGTTCTGGACTGAGCATGCGCACGACGGAGTGAGCTCCGTCGTGCGCATGCGCCAGACGCGACGAGCGAAGGAAAGTCCTTCGCTCATTGTGTCTGATCAAAGGGGGCGTGCTGTCGATGTTGATTGACAGCACGCCCCCTTTGGTAGGCGTGCCGGGGGCGTGCCTCCCTGACGGGGGCGTTCCCACGGGAACGCCTCCCGTCAGAAGCCGGCCCACTGACATCACTAGTGATGTCAGTGGGAGTGATTTTGGCTCTGATAGAGCCAAAATCACTCTGGAGCTTGCGGTTGAAAACCTCAACCGCAGGCTCCGGCTCGCAGTTTCGATGGTCGCGATGGTCAAGACCATCGCGGCCATCAAACTGCATGCTCGTATAGCCTGTGGGTGGTGACCCACAGCTATACGAGTGTCCAGGAGGACGCTCCATAATTATGGAGGACGCCCCTCATTCAGAGCGTGCGCTCTGCTCAGAGCGTACGGCTCTGAATGAGGGCCTATGTATTCTAACCTTCCATGTATGCTTACCTCCCTTGCCTCCCTTCCTGAGATAGATAAGGAATAATGAGGAATAGGGGGTGATTTATGTACTCCCAACACTAACCTTGGAGAACAATGAATATCTGTTATTTTCTGATAATTGTACATGTTACAATATGAGATAATTTTGCTTGTAAATCTGCCTATAAAGATCTGTGTACTTTTGAAATACACTTAGAGGAATCTGAATACAGACTTGCTTGGTTCCAGTCTTTTTCCTCTCAACCAGCGCTGGTTTAAGAAAGGGATATTTCAACAAGGGTCTGACACACATAAACAGCTCTGCCCAGTGCTAGGCAGTTGAAGATTCTGATACAAATCTATCAGTATCAAATGAATCACATAAAAAAATAGTATAATAAAATCTCAATAATGTCTTATTACTCCGTATGATTAAGCAATTTGGGGTTCCTTGCAGCTTTGATAGGAATTTCTATAAGCATGATCTGAAATGTTTCATTCATTATTCACATTTCTACCCTATATTTCCGAGGTCATCTATCACTGAGCCAACATGGTCAGGATAGTCTAATATAATTTACATAGAATAACATTAGATTAACGTAGGCATATTTAAATATATGCACATTTAAAGCAAACACAGTCAAACTGCACGCTCGTATACCCACAGCTATACGAGCGTCCAGGAGGACGCTCCATTTTCATGGAGGCCGGCCCTCATTCAGAGCGTGCGCTCTGCTCAGAGCTTACGGCTCTGAATGAGGGCCCAGGTGCTGTACCACCTCTCTTATGGCCTTGCTGTTTTCCGCTAAGGCCTGGCGGGTTTCCTCGACGGCGACCTGTTGTTGCCTCTGGGCTGTCTCCAAGGCCAACAGTTGCACCCTGGTGGATTCCTGCTGAGCCCAGGTAGCTTTCTGCTGAAGTTTGTTTGTCTCCTGCTGAGCTGCTGTAGCTTGGAGCAAGGCTTTAATAATGTCCTCCATTTTGTCCTGGGGTGTAAGTTGGAAGCTGAACCTTGCCTCTCTGAGCATTGGCTGACGCCTCCTCTATGGGACTCCAAGGACACAGTTTTATTTCCACACTCACCAATTGGGTGTCTGTCCCTTTAATTTTTAAACGGAAAGTTTTCCTCTCACTGCAACTTCAGTGTGTGTGGTTGCCCGCATTCTCCACCATATTGTGACACAGTTAGGTTAGGGGGTCCCTCTCCTGGGTAGAGGACTCCTTCCTTACACACACACACAGCAGCAGGGAAGCAGCACACCAGTCTGGATGCAAGTACAAGCTGGTCGGCGCCAGTATTTATTGTACAATGACAGAAATATAAAGAAAACATAAATATAAATCCTAGCCCTGTCGGGGCACTAACTTCACAGGTAGTTCCCTCACTACCAGAACCTGGCAGGGCCTAACGCCTTCACCAGCAACAAAGCACAGCACAGTACTCACAAATAGGTTTTTCAAGTGTCTCTGAGCAAACTCCCTGCCTGCTCTCCCAGGTGAGACAATCAGCCCTCAACACACTAGGCTTATATTGGCCACTCTCAGGTGGGAACCCAATCAAGCCTGTTACCAGGCTGCGAGAACCAAAACCTGGGGTGGCCTTGGGTGGAGCCCTCCCTCTTCTCTGACCCACAACCCCCAGGTCCCAAACCGGCTTTTCAAAAAGCCGAAACTCAAGCCTGCTACACTGCAGACTTTCTCCTGGGGGTTTAAAACACAAAAGACAGGAATCTGGGACAAATGTACCTGCCACAGACCACTTTACCAGTGATCCTATCACAATATATATATATATATAACTTTATATATATATATATATAATTTTATATATAGAGTAGTAGAAGTCCGGCACTCCAAATCATCAGAAAAAACAGCTAGCCCAGGTGCCCATCCTTAGGAATACTCATGGACAGCAGAAGAAAATATGAACGGCACTCCGGGACTGGTTAAAAATCACAGTATACCTTGAAAGTAGTTGTCAACGTTTCAGAGCCTATGTGCTCTTTTATCAAGACAATATTGTCTTGATAAAAGAGCACATAGGCTCTGAAACGTTGACAACTACTTTCAAGGTATACTGTGATTTTTAACCAGTCCCGGAGTGCCGTTCATATTTTCTTCTGCTATAATTTTATATATATATATATATATATATATATATATATATCATACATATTATAGGTACATTTAAATATGTGTGTTATATATATATATATATATATATATATATATAGATATGTATATGTGTGTGCAAATATAGGTATGTATTAGCGTTTGTATATAGGTGCGTGTTTTATATATATATATGTGTGTTTGTGTGTATATACAGTATATATATATGTATATATATATATATATATATATATTACATATATATATAGACACCACTGTATAGAACCGGCACTCAAAGGTCCAAATGGTAACCTGATGCCCTGGTGCCTACCCCAGCCATAAGTGTAAAAACACTCGACCCTCGCAAGAAAGATACGGGTGGCAGTGGCGTCACACGGTGGGTGCAGGGGGTGCGGCCCACACCCGGGTGTCACCCGACGAGGGGTGACAGCAAGCGCAGGCTCCCCCTCAGTGACAGGAGCCGGGTGCTGCACTTAAGCTTTAAGTGCAGAGCTCGGCTCCTGTCAGTGAGGGAGCCAGCACTGCCCATGCCCGCACGTCCTGCACCACCCCATTGATACATAATGTATCATACATTTTGTTTACCGTGGCCACGGGCCGGGTTCGCGCCGCGAGGCAACGCCCCTCCCGAAGGTCCGACCTGCGAGGCCAGGACCCCAACACACCCCCTCCCGAAGGCCACGCCCCCATTTCGGCGGGTGCCGCGCACATGGCGTCCTTCCCCGCACCGGGTGTCACCGCGGGGAGGGACGCCACTGACGTGCGGCACTCTAGGACTTAGAAAAAATTGCCATACGTATATTGAAAAAAGGGCCGGTGGAGCTCTGAAACGTTGGTGTTCAAATATAAGCAATATTTTCTAAGTCCCGGGGTCCTGGGGGATGTGCTATGCAACCAATCCAATGACGGCTGAGATGCACAGCATAATGATAGCATCCGGTAGTGTTCCCGCTAGGCTGTTTTAGTGGGGCTACCTGATTTTAAAAGGACAAAATGCACCCTGGACTTTTAACGGCGCCCCGCTAAAACAGCCTGCACTGTGCCTTCCTCACCAGCAGGCCGCAGTGTCCCACTGGTGGGAAAAGTGGCAGTGACCGATCACCGCCGGGTTAATAGAAGCCATGCTCGTGCGCACAGCATATTTATACCATAAGGGAATTCTGTACCGGGGCCCAGAATTTCTCTTGGCAGCCTTGACTATGGGTACCCCCGATTAGCCCTGCTGAAGTTATTTGGGGGTCTTTCAATGGTCTCAATAGGTGCTATTTAGCGTCTTTGGGACAGGGGTGAAGAATAGCATTTAGCCATTTTTGGGGGGAAAAATAAGTAGTTCCATCAAAATTGGGGTACATGAAAATGGGTGCAAGCATATTTTTAAGTTGCTAAAGTCCAGCATTAAAAAGCGCCAAAAACGCACCTTCAGCAAACACCTGAAATCAAAAATACACCTCCCCCATACTTGCAGACCCCCCCTCAAAGGCTATTTTGCTAGTTTTTCAATTTGTACCTCACTTTCATTTTTTTCGCCCATTTTGTCAAAGTGCTTTTTCTGGGGTGTCCATTGTGGGGTTTTTTGCATTTTTTGATGGAGTTAGCATAAGGGGGGGTGTTCAAAGGGTGCAGGATTGTTCCCGCAATATTGCACCCCAAAACCTCAATTCTGCACTTTTTTGCGCTGGGTATTCATAGGCTAAACTTTTTTCGACTATTACATTGCATTGCCTTATTGCGCCAGCGAAAAGACACTACAATTGAATACGGGGTTAAGTTGAAACCGGCGAAAATTACATCATCGGCAAAAAAGTATCGCGGAAATGGACTTTTCGCTTCTAATTGAATACGGCCCTATAATGAATGAAAACACAGTGCAAAAATAATCTGTATATATAATATGTGTGTGTATATGATATATATATATATATATATATATATATATATATATGTATATATATATATTAGGGGTGTGCACCGGCCACTTTTCGTGTTTTGTGTTTTGGTTTTGGATCTGGATCTTTCTTCGTGTTTTGGATCTGGATTGGTTTTGCCAAAACCACCCTTCCGTGTTTTGGGTTCTGGGTTTTGTGTTTTGGATCTGTATTTTTTTTTAAAAAAGCATAAAAACAGCTAAAATCACAGAATTTGTAGGTTTTTCTGCTCCTATGCTATTATTAACCTCAATAACCTTAATTTCCACTCATTTCCAGTCTATTCTGAACACCTCACACCTCACAATAGTGTTTTTATGTCCAAAACGTTGCACCGAGGTAGCTGGATGACTATGCTAAGCGACACGAGTGGGCGGCACAAACACGTGACCCATCTAGGCGTGAAACTGCAGTGGCAGACAGGATGGCAGTTTGAAAAACTAGGCCCCAAACTGTACATAATGCAAAGAAAAAAAAGAGGTGCAAGATGGAATTGTCCTTGGGCCCTCCCACCCACCCTTATGTTGTATAAACAGGACATGCACACTTTAACAAACCAATCATTTCAGCGCCAGGGTCTGCCACACAACTGTGGCTGAAATGATTGGTTCGTTTGGGCCCCCACAAAACAAGCTGGCAATTAATGTGTCCCTGCACAAACTGGCTCTATGGAGGCAAGATGTCATCCTCATCCTCCTCATCCACCGATTCCTCACCCTCTTCAGTGTGTACATCCTCATCCTCACAAAGTATTAACTCGTCCCCACTTGAATCCACCACCACAGGTCCCTCTGTACCTTCTGGAGGCTGGTCTCCCTGGAAGAGCTGATAATTCATTTTGATGAACATCATCTTCTCCACATTCTGTGGAAGCAACCTCCTACGCCTTTCGCTGACAAGGTTCCCGGCTGCACTAAACACTCTTTCGGAGTACACACTGGAGGGGGGGCAACTCAGGTAAAATAGAGCCAGTTTGTACAGGGGCCTCCAAATTGCCTCTTTTTCCTGCCATTACAGGTATGGACTGTCTGCCATGCCTACTTGGATGCTGTCACCGATGTAATCCTCCACCATTCTGTCAATGGTGACAGTATCATATGCAGTGACAGTAGACATGTCAGAAATTGTTGCCAGGTCCTTCAGTCCGGACCAGATGTCCAAACTTGGTCCTGCCTGCCCTGCATCACCGCCAGCGGGTTGCTTAGGATACCTAAGTTTTTTCCTGGCAGCCCCAGTTGCAGGAGAAAATGAAGAAGGAGCCGTTGACGTGTCACGTTCCGCTTCAGCTGACAGTGTGTTCACCAGCAGGTCTTTGCACCTCTGCAGGCTTGTGTCGGCCGGAAAGAGAGACACCACATAGGCTTTAAACCTAGGATCGAGCACGGTGGCCAAAACGTAGTGGTCTGATTTCAACAGATTGACCACCCTGGAATCCTGGCAAAGCGAATGAAGGGCTTCATCCACAAGTCCCACATGCCGAGCGGAATCGCTCCGTCTTAGCTCCTCCTTCACTTTCTCCAGCTGCTTCTGCAAAAGCCTGATGAGGGGAATGACCTGACTCAAGCTGGCAGTGTCTGAACTGACTTCACGTGTGGCAAGTTCGAAGGGCTGGAGAACCTTGCACAACACGGAAATCATTCTCCACTGCGCTTGAGTCAGGTGCATACCCCCTCCTTTGCCTATGTCATAGGTGGATGTATAGGCTTGTATGGCCTTTTGCTGCTCCTCCATCCTCTGAAGCATATAGAGGGTTGAGTTCCACCGCGTCACAACCTCTTGCTTCAGGTGATGGCGGGGCAGGTTCAAGAGTGTTTGCTGGCGCTCCAGTCTTCGGCACGCAGTCGCTGAATGGCGAAAGTGGCCAGAAATTTTTCGGGCCACCCAAAGCGTCTCCTGCACGCCCCTGTCGCTTTTCAGAAAATTCTGCACCACCAAGTTTATTGTGTGAGCAAAACATGGGACGTGCTGGAATTTGCCCAGATGTAATGCCCGCACAATATTGGTGGCGTTGTCAGATATCACAAATCCCCAGGAGAGTCTAAGTGGGGTAAGCCACTGGGCGATGATTTCCCTCAGTTTCTCTAAGAGGTTGTCGGCGGTGTGCCTCTTACTGAAACCGGTGATACACAGCGTAGCCTGCCTTGTAACGAGCTGGCATTTCTGAGATGCTGCTACTGGTGACGCTGCTGCTGTTGCTGCGTAAGGTGATACATCTACCCAGTGGGCTGTCACAGTCATATAGTCCTTAGTCTGCCCTGTTCCACTTGTCCACATGTCCGTGGTTAAGTGGACATTGTGTACAACGGCATTTTTCAGGACACTGAGGACACTTTTTCTGACGTTTCTGTACAGTCTCGGTATCGCCTGCCTAGTGAAGTGGAATCTAGACGGGATTTGGAACCGGGGACACACTACCTCCATCAATTGTCTAAATCCCACTGCACTAATGGCGGATACCGGACGCACGTCTAACACCAACATAGCAGTCAAGGCCTCAGTTATACGTTTTGCTTCAGGATGACTGCTGTCGTACTTCATCCTCCTCGCTAAGGACTGTTGGAGGGTCAATTGTTTAGTAAAAGTAGTGGTGTTCCTACTTCCTCTCTGGGATGATGAACGACTCCCAGCAGCAGCAACAGCAGCAGCGGCAGCAGTAGGCGTAGCAATGCAGGATCCTCCGGAGGAATCCCGGATAGGAGAGTCAGTCATGCCAGTGACATGGCCTGCAGGACTACTTCCGATCCTAACTAAGGAGGAAATTGACGAGGAGGGAGTTGACGGTGTGGTTTGCAGGCGCTTGGATACAACAGGACAACGGGATTTAGGTGTCTCTGGACTGCTTACGGTCTTAGCCAAAGTTTCTGAACTTGACAGTAACTTTTTATGAACGCGCTGCAGGTGCCGTATAAGGGAGGATGTTCCTAGGTGGTTGACGTCCCTACCCCTACTTATTTCACCTTTACATATGGTACATATGGCAAGACAGTTGTTGTCCGGATTTGGATAGAAATATTGCCAGACCAAAGAGGTGGAATGTTTGGTCTTCTGCCCAGGCATGACCGTGATGGGCTTTTTCATCCCACGGACAACAACTGTCTCCCCCGGAGCCTGATTTAAACAAACCACATCACCATCAGAATCCTCCTCGCCAACTTCCTCCTCAGCGCCAGCTACACCAGTATCCTCATCCTGTTGTACTTCAACAGTGACATCTTCAATTTGCATATCAGCAAGTGGACTGTGGGTGCTCCTTTCAGCACTTGCAGGGGGCGTGCAAATGGTGGAAAGAGCCACCTCTTCCCGTCCAGTGCTGGGAAGGTCAGGCATCGCAACCACCACCACACTTGGACTCTCCTTGGGGATTTGTGATATCTTCTTAGAAAGCACAGTTCTTCGCTGTGCTTTTGCCAGCTTAACTCTTTTGATTTTTTTAGTGGGAGGAGGGCTTCCATCGTCATGTGAAGCTGAACCACTAGTCATGAACATACTAGGGATCGACCTTAGCCGTTCCTTGCCACTCCGTGTCGTAAATGGCATATTGGCAAGTTTACGTTTCTCTTCAGCTGATTTAAATGTCTTTTTCAAGGTCATTTTCCTGAACTTTGCCATTTGGGATTGTATGTGCCCTCTACTATGACATTGGGCATCGGCCTTGGCAGACGACGTTGATGGCATGTTATCGTCTATGTCATGACTAGTGGCAGCAGCTTCAGCACTAGGAGGAAGTGGTTCTTGATCTTTCTCTATTTTATTTTTATCGGAGAAAGTTTGGTCCTCCATTTATGTTATATCGATTTGATATATACGTGCGGCTAAACACAGAAAATAATTTTTTTTTGGGTTTGGACTGGAGTGTACTTTGTGGGTTACAGCACCCTTTAACGGTCAAGCCAGCCGGCCCTTTACTTATGACACAGGCGCACGCTTGGCACTACTTTGTTGATGCACGTGCGGCTACTGCGCACACAATTCACAAACACAGAAAATAATTTTTTTTTGGTTTGGACTGGAGTGTACTTTCGGGGGTTACAGCACCCTTTAACGGTCAAGCCAGCCGGCCCTTTACTTATGACACAGGCGCACGCTTGGCACTACTTTGTTGATGCACGTGCGGCTACTGCGCACACAATTCACAAACACAGAAAATAATTTTTTTTTTGGTTTGGACTGGAGTGTACTTTCGGGGGTTACAGCACCCTTAACGGTCAAGCCAGCCGGCCCTTTACTTATGACACAGGCGCACGCTTGGCACTACTTTGTTGATGCACGTGCGGCTACTGCGCACACAATTCACAAACACAGAAAATAATTTTTTTTTGGTTTGGACTGGAGTGTACTTTCGGGGGTTACAGCACCCTTTAACGGTCAAGCCAGCCGGCCCTTTACTTATGACACAGGCGCACGCTTGGCACTACTTTGTTGATGCACGTGCGGCTACTGCGCACACAATTCACAAACACAGAAAATAATTTTTTTTTTGGTTTGGACTGGAGTGTACTTTGGGGGTTACAGCACCCTTTAACGGTCAAGCCAGCCGGCCCTTTACTTATGACACAGGCGCACGCTTGGCACTACTTTGTTGATGCACGTGCGGCTACTGCGCACACAATTCACAAACACAGAAAATAATTTTTTTTTTGGTTTGGACTGGAGTGTACTTTCGGGGGTTACAGCACCCTTAACGGTCAAGCCAGCCGGCCCTTTACTTATGACACAGGCGCACGCTTGGCACTACTTTGTTGATGCACGTGCGGCTACTGCGCACACAATTCACAAACACAGAAAATAATTTTTTTTTGGTTTGGACTGGAGTGTACTTTCGGGGGTTACAGCACCCTTTAACGGTCAAGCCAGCCGGCCCTTTACTTATGACACAGGCGCACGCTTGGCACTACTTTGTTGATGCACGTGCGGCTACTGCGCACACAATTCACAAACACAGAAAATAATTTTTTTTTTGGTTTGGACTGGAGTGTACTTTCGGGGGTTACAGCACCCTTAACGGTCAAGCCAGCCGGCCCTTTACTTATGACACAGGCGCACGCTTGGCACTACTTTGTTGATGCACGTGCGGCTACTGCGCACACAATTCACAAACACAGAAAATAATTTTTTTTTGGTTTGGACTGGAGTGTACTTTCGGGGGTTACAGCACCCTTTAACGGTCAAGCCAGCCGGCCCTTTACTTATGACACAGGCGCACGCTTGGCACTACTTTGTTGATGCACGTGCGGCTACTGCGCACACAATTCACAAACACAGAAAATAATTTTTTTTTTGGTTTGGACTGGAGTGTACTTTGGGGGTTACAGCACCCTTTAACGGTCAAGCCAGCCGGCCCTTTACTTATGACACAGGCGCACGCTTGGCACTACTTTGTTGATGCACGTGCGGCTACTGCGCACACAATTCACAAACACAGAAAATAATTTTTTTTTTGGTTTGGACTGGAGTGTACTTTCGGGGGTTACAGCACCCTTAACGGTCAAGCCAGCCGGCCCTTTACTTATGACACAGGTGCACGCTTGGCACTACTTTGTTGATGCACGTGCGGCTACTGCGCACACAATTCACAAACACAGAAAATAATTTTTTTTTTGGTTTGGACTGGAGTGTACTTTCGGGGGTTACAGCACCCTTAACGGTCAAGCCAGCCGGCCCTTTACTTATGACACAGGCGCACGCTTGGCACTACTTTGTTGATGCACGTGCGGCTACTGCGCACACAATTCACAAACACAGAAAATAATTTTTTTTTGGTTTGGACTGGAGTGTACTTTCGGGGGTTACAGCACCCTTAACGGTCAAGCCAGCCGGCCCTTTACTTATGACACAGGCGCACGCTTGGCACTACTTTGTTGATGCACGTGCGGCTACTGCGCACACAATTCACAAACACAGAAAATAATTTTTTTTTTGGTTTGGACTGGAGTGTACTTTCGGGGGTTACAGCACCCTTAACGGTCAAGCCAGCCGGCCCTTTACTTATGACACAGGCGCACGCTTGGCACTACTTTGTTGATGCACGTGCGGCTACTGCGCACACAATTCACAAACACAGAAAATAATTTTTTTTTGGTTTGGACTGGAGTGTACTTTCGGGGGTTACAGCACCCTTTAACGGTCAAGCCAGCCGGCCCTTTACTTATGACACAGGCGCACGCTTGGCACTACTTTGTTGATGCACGTGCGGCTACTGCGCACACAATTCACAAACACAGAAAATAATTTTTTTTTTGGTTTGGACTGGAGTGTACTTTCGGGGGTTACAGCACCCTTAACGGTCAAGCCAGCCGGCCCTTTACTTATGACACAGGCGCACGCTTGGCACTACTGTGTTGATGCACGTGCGGCTACTGCGCACACAATTCACAAACACAGAAAATAATTTTTTTTTTGGTTTGGACTGGAGTGTACTTTCGGGGGTTACAGCACCCTTAACGGTCAAGCCAGCCGGCCCTTTACTTATGACACAGGCGCACGCTTGGCACTACTTTGTTGATGCACGTGCGGCTACTGCGCACACAATTCACAAACACAGAAAATAATTTTTTTTTTGGTTTGGACTGGAGTGTACTTTCGGGGGTTACAGCACCCTTAACGGTCAAGCCAGCCGGCCCTTTACTTATGACACAGGCGCACGCTTGGCACTACTTTGTTGATGCACGTGCGGCTACTGCGCACACAATTCACAAACAGAAAATAATTTTTTTTTGGTTTGGACTGGAGTGTACTTTCGGGGGTTACAGCACCCTTTAACGGTCAAGCCAGCCGGCCCTTTACTTATGACACAGGCGCACGCTTGGCACTACTTTGTTGATGCACGTGCGGCTACTGCGCACACAATTCACAAACACAGAAAATATATTATATTTTTAGCACTTGGGGGGAGCACCCCTGATGGACAGAGCACCCCCTGGACAACACTACAGCACCTCTTTAGGACTGGGACACTGCACAGGACTTTGGAGTGGACACAGCCCCTATGGAGAACTGACTGCACAACACAGTCCAGCCAGCCCCTATGGACTTTGAAGTAGTGGACACAGCCCCTATTAACAACAGCAGCACAGCACAACACAGCCAGCCCCTATGGACTTTGAAGTAGTGGACAACAGCAGCACTACACTACACTACACTACACAGCCCTAACTCCCACCCTCCCTCTTCACTGTCCACAGCCGAGTGAGAAAATGGCGCCGACGTGGGTACCTTATATAGGATCCAAAACCCGCGAGACTCGGAAGGCGGGAAGATGACGTTTTGCCTCGATTTCAGAATCCGAGTCAGGCGGGAAAAGTCGAGCCTGACTCGGATCGGACTCGGATCGGGGGGGCTCGGGGGGGTTCGGATTTCAGAAATCCGAACCCGCTCACCCCTAATATATATATATATATATATCTCAATGGGAATGATCCATTTCCTATATATATATTGATATTGTAAAAACTGTGCATATATCCATACGTACACAAGTCTACCAACACTTATACATACACATGATAAAATCATATATTTGAAATAAGTGACATGTCATTCTGTTAGCATTTAGGCAATATCAATTTATGCCTTTATATCTATATACTATATAGAAATATATTCAAACCATGATTTTCAGGCAAATACCAATGGGTATCCATCAAGAACAGCAGCTTCATGACAAGTAGGAGAGTTGTTAGACTCCCTGGAGAGAATGTTTTCTGCTACTTCTTAATTATTTCTTACTATGAGAACTAAATGTACAAATATCTGACCAACCTATTACACTACATTTCTCACGGCCTCTGTACATATCTACTTATGTTATGCTATGTGGACATACACGTACTCCATTCAACACAGCACTATAATCAATGTTTGAAATAATACTGACAGAGTGGCATTTGGTTTAAATAATTATTTATTGCAATATATTAAATAAATAATAATATATAGATATCCAGGATACTACTGCTATATATTTCAGAAAAATATTTAAAACAGACCTGTATTGATACCATAATCTATTGTAATGACACTTTTTCTTACATATCACACTTTAATTTCGAACCAAACCCCCCCCCCCCCCCCCCGGAGCGGGTCGATGTTTGGCCACTGCGCGTGCGCATACTGGAGCCGGCTCCGACGTGCGTGTGCGCGAGACCTGGCTACCGACGGGTGCTCCGTCGCGCTCTGGGTCTCGCACCAAAAGGGGGCGGCTGTCGATTTTGATTGACAGCTCGCACCGTTTTGGAGGCGCGCAGGGGGGTGGCTGGCCAAACGGCAGGCGTTCCCGATGGAACGCCTGCCGTTTGGGGGCGGCCCCACTGACATCACGAGTGATGTCAGTGGTGAGCTTCTGGCTCTATTAAGAGCCAGAAGCTCACTGGGGCTTGCGGGAACGAGACCCTACCACAAGGGTCTCGTCGCAAGCCCCGATGGCCGCTCGGAATAGCTGTGGGTGACCAGGAGGCCGCACACAAAAAAAAAATGCCCTGATTCAGAGCGAGCGCTCTTTCAGAGCGTCCGGCTCTGAATCAGGCCCTGAGTTCACAAAGTCAACTGGAACCTCATACAAAATCAGATATAAAATGATGTGTGACACTAGGCGAGTATTCTACCTAATCACCTGTCCATGCAGCCTACAATATGTAGGTAGGACTGCCAGGAAACTCCTAAGAAATATTAAAAAGAAAGTCGACACTCATAGTGTCTCTGACAATTTTAATAAGGTACATAATGGCGAACCAAGCGGAGTTATTTTCACAGCTATTAAGAAAGTAGAAACAGCATGGAGAGGAAGGAACCATATGACATCCATTGCACAAGAACAAACCAAATGGATTTATAAATTGAAAACCCTACTACCTAAGGGCCTCCACATTGACTTTGAATTCTCAGAATTCCTGAAAGATTAATATATCAGACCCCTATGAGAGAGAGCAGGACAGAAAACGGTACCTACATACATACCACACTGGCCACGCCCAACCACTTCCGAACTTGGAAGCTAAGCAGGGACGGGCCAGACAAGTACTGAGGAGGGAGACTACTCAGGAATCTCTGGTTATGTAGCACATCACATGAACATCCATACTCTCTCTCTTCAATATCTGGGGTTGTTATGAATCCCACTGCCTGCTCCATGTGAGACCCCTAGAACTCGGCTAGTGAGAACTTCACCAATAACAACCACACGTTGTTCCCTTAGAACTATGATACGTTCACTGGTACTTAGGACCTCATTCAGAGCCGCTCGCTATTTGCGGTCGTTCGTTCAAAAACAAGGGGTGGCTATTCAAATGAACCGTTCGCTCATTGCGGTCTGTTCACGCCTCTAAGTCTAAACGAGCGAACAAAACTTGCGGTCGAAATTTTGAAAAATACGCCCCCTTGCCGCTCGCACCATACGTCATGTCTGCTATTTATTAGATTAATCGAGTACATCGAACAGCGTATGAACTGCTCGCTATTCTTGTGGTTGGTTTTTCCTACCACTATATTGCGAGCAGTTCTGACTATAAAACAACCAGGTGACGTGGTCAATGACGCTGCTGTTTTAATTATGCACACCCTTAAAATGCCTGTTTTGACCTTTAAGCACGCCTGCGTTCTGAATTCCACTCCCTGTTTTCAAGCACCTTCCCCTGTTACCACCCACATACGCCTCATCCTGTCACTCAAAGTAGCAGGCATTCGCTATATAGCGAACAAACAATTTTTGGCCGCACTGACTGGTTCGCGCATGCGTATTACAAACCATACGCATGCGCAGTTGTGCGAACATCGCTCAGTGCGAACGAGCGGCCGCTTACGAGCGGCTCTGAATCAGGCCCTTAGGCAGCCACCTGGACTTACTCTCGGGGTAGTAAAGGCTCACACGGAGGTACAAGGGAATTCAAGAGATGAAGTGTACAGTTAGAGCTGATAGAGGTAATGGTTCTGATGAGTTGGCAATTGCATCGATGATATGGCAATGATACCGATGGTGTGGCAAGTGTGCCAAAGGTGCGGCAATTGTGCCAATGTTGCGGTGATGGTGCCGATGGTGCAGAATAGCCATAGATAAGCAGTCTAGGGTTAGCAAATGGCTTTTGCGATGGTGCCGATGTTGTGGCAATTGACGTAGATAAACAGTCTAGGGTATGAAAATGGCTTTGAGAGCCGATGGTGTGGCAAGTGTGCCGATGTTGCGGCAATGGTGTCGATGTTGCAGCACAGGAGCTGCTTGGAGCAGCTAAGAAGCCGAATGAAGAATGTTGGTAGCATGGGAGCTACTTAGTGTGGCTAGGAAGCCGTATGGTGAATGTTGGCAGCACGGGAGCAATTAGATGCAGCTAGGAAGCTGTTTGGAGATTGGTGGCAGCACGGGAGCTGCTTGGTGTCAGCTGGGAAGCCGAATGGAAGCAATATCATGGAGAGAACAAAAGCTGCCCATGCAGCTAAGCTGATGAAATCCACAGACACGTTGTAGTCAGCACAGGTGCAATAGTTCAGTACCTGTGGTTGAGACATCACTTCCTGAGGCGTGCTGATCATCTAGAAACAGGAGCAACAGGAGTAACCCCGTCCTGCCTGGGAAAGCTGTCAGAAGGGTCAAGTCGTGACTGCGACTTGTAACAGGGGTCGATGATTAAAAGAACCATACCATCAAGAACATCTGGGGCCAAGGATCAGAAGAGCCATACCATCAAGAACATCTGGGCCCAAGGATCAGAAGAGCCATAACATCAAGAATATCTGGGGCAGAAGAGCCATAGCTTCAAGAGTAACAGACGTCTAATGAATCAATATGGAATGAACGCATATTCCCCAGATATACACTGGTAATAAACCATGACACCATTGTATAACCTACAGAATCACTATAGAGGGACAATATCAATTACTATCTTTAGGCTCCAATCAAAACATACAGTCACAAAAACTAGGAATAGGATAATCGACATATCCCACAATTCTCATGAGATATAGATCCACTTCTGACACCTTGCCCTATCCTCATGCTACAGACTCAATTAATTCAACATACAGTCAATTTTCTTATCTCTCAGGTGTTGGCTGAGACAGGATCGGTTTAAAATTAGATCGGGACGATGCCAATTAGCGAATGGCAATGAGACGCCATTTTGCGACTGGCCGCCTAGTGCCATTTTAGTGAAAACTCGCCCTTATAAGTACATACGGCGATGCTATTATTTAGCATCGTGCGATTCCCATGCAATAGAAAGAAGTTAAAAGTCCTCACCATGTAAATACAGACAGTCATTAAAACATATAAAATTATTAACCCTGCAAATCACGTACCATAGTGTGCTCCACAAAACACATAGTCGCACAGCGCTAACTAGCGTCTTTTCTCAATTCCCCAATACTTACACACTGCACACTTACATAAAAGGTTCCCTAGCATTAAAGTGTAATATTCAAGGTTTATGCAGTAATTATTAATGTTGTGTAATAAAGGTTATTTGATATCTAAGGTTTAGTACATGGTAAGCAGACCGTGTTGGGTGTTGTACTGATCCACTGTGTCTCAACAGATTTCCGGTATCATCGGTGAGAAGATTGCAATATGCGTCTGCAAACTATGGACTATAGAAAGTTAAAACATTAAAATTTACTCTGTAATGGTATCAGCTTATATTAGCATGCAGCGGGAAAAAGGACACAAAGGGTTGTTGGAGGCTGTTTGTGTCCATTCGAATTGACCTATGAACTATCCTGTAACAGAAGCACCTTTAAGAAGAACCAATGGAATCATGTCAAACTTGTCTATTGTATTGCCTATCCCTGTACAGAGTATATATGTGTGCTCTCTGAACCCAGTCTTGAGTCTTCTTACTGTGCTGTTGACGGAGGTTTCTATTGCTGATGCCAGTATCTGGGTCCAGAGTGTGTGCGCATGTAACAACTGTATCTTGGGTCTGTATGACCAGTCGCACTATAGCGCAAAAGTCATAATACGTGTTGTGTAGTTGTCACATTATTGTGTATGCGACTAGTCGCACAATAGCGTATACGTACTTCCGGTATTGCTGCCACATATTTTGAACAAAGCCGTTGAGTGTGCATTGATAGACAGCATTGTTGTAAGCATCTTGATCAGTGTTGCCATAGTCTGGGAAAACGTGTATTTTTCTGCGCAGGAAAAGGGTGTGTAACAGTGAGTATTTGTTGGTAGGGACAACAGTTCCCTAGTTAAGGGACCCTTAAGGACTAGGCGCAAGGGTCGACCTAGTAGCTCGGTAGTAGATACCATTCTATACACATAAGCAGGTGTAGTTGTTGTCTTTCTTGTAGGTTCGGCTCCCAGTGTGATTACAGTATTCAGTGATCAGTTAGGGTCATTTGAGCATTGTAATTGAACCGCACAGTTTTGGCTAAATTGTGATTGTGAACTGGGTAGAGGGTGGACGAAATCACTGAAAAGGGTAGGTGTTATTGGAATACCTACATGCTAGCAGTTGAAAGGTAGTCAAAAAGGGATTAGGTGCGTGGAAGCAGCCTGGTTATTTTTCCATAGGTGTGTGGGCGCATCCTGTTAATATCGTCCGCAGGTAAGGGAAAGTATCTTGACTGTCTTTCACCAGTTTAAATCTCTATTGAAAAGCTTAGGGTTCTCCCAGATGGGGGCCAAGCAAACAGTAGAGATGTTAGTTGATGTGCTGCTGTTGGAAGCGCCGCTTGGGTCGGCACGCCATATTATGCATACTAGGTACGGTGCTTATGCAATTAGGTACTGTGATGTATGGTTTAAAATGACGCTGAAGAGTGTTAGACCATTTCCCAGAATTGGCAGCTTTGATAAGGAGGTATGAAACAATGTCCGAGATAGCATCTGTATGGTGCGCTCTCGAATGAAAAAGGTAAAATATAACGAGTGTTTCAAATTATGGCAGCGTGAGGGGGATACGTGGCTTAAAGGTGTACACGTGATGCAAACTAGCGTCGCGAGCATGTTACCAGGGAGTACACACGCAGCGCTAAACTGCGGTAAGTCCGCGCCGACAGATAGCGCGCACGTGCAGCAAGGTAGCGTTGCGGAAAGTATTGGCAGTGGTTCACGTGCACCACCTCCGCCATATGCTGATGGGGGTGCAGATACAGTTGTTGAAAAAACCCATAAAAATGTAACAAGTGACTTGTACCCTCTCTAAGTAATCGTAAAGAAAATGTTTATGATGCGGATGATGAGCCTATTGTTATGTCTGCCATTTCCCATGCTGTACACATGTTAGATGCTCCACCACAACAAGCACAAGTGGTGCCATCTTCATCAGTGATAGTACAGGAAGTGTTAACATCTACTGCACCCGTAGAGGAAGTTGTTAACCATATACGTAGCAGTAGTAGACTAAGGCCCTCATTCAGAGCCGCTCGTTAACAGCAGTACGCTCGTTGCGTTCCGATGTTGACTAACCGCGCATGTGTCGGTGTAACACTGCACATGTGCGTACGGCAGATTGCGAGCTTTTTTTGACTCGTTCCTAAAATAGCGTACAGGAAGTGACATGTCAAATGTGATTGACAGAACAGGGCATTTTAGGGTGTTGACGGGGGTGGAGATGGAAAAACGCAGGCGTGGCGAGGCGTTTTTGGGGCGTACATACATTAGCAGATGCGAGCGTAAAATGTGTTCGGACCGACTCATACGTCACTGGATGATCCTCTTTCACTTCAAAATGCTCGCACAGCTTAGGGTCTGGATTACTCGACCACATTGGCGATGGCCTTCTCCTCCGTCCCGGGACTCCACGATGTTGTTGCGATTAATCGCGGGCGGGCAGAAAAGCAATTAGTGTTGGATTGAGAACCGGCTTGGTATGTGTTTTGAAATTTTTTTGGGGGGATAGCACAAAACCGTACGCAGGTGGAACTCAGCGCTGCTAATGTCAGGATGACACAATCAATTTGCGTACATTTGTGGGGGTTTATTTTGCCCTCAATTTGGTGGTTAGGGCCTATTGTAACAATAATGTCATCATGTTTTAATTTTCGCACCATTTTATTTGTGCCTCTTGAATTTGCCTCGTTATATGAATTTTTAAACGTTCCTTAAAGAGCCCATTTTTTTTTTATTTTTTTTTGTGTCAGTTTTTGCCTTTTGGTCCAGGATTAAATGTAACCCATTTGTACAATAATTTCACAATCCAATGTCAGATTTTTTGTTTCAATTTATTGCTCAAAAAAAAAAATAATAAATTAAATATTGGGGACATCTTTTTTGGCTAAAGATATGTTCCAAAATCAAACAAATTGGCCCAACATAACTGTTGACATAAACATACAACAAAAAAATAATAACATTTCACAAGAAAGGAGAGGGAAGTTTTGACCAGAAAGGAATATGAGCCAAGCACAGAAGGATTGTGGGAAAAGTCACCATTGCTGTCACCGTTTTTTCACCCGTTTGGATGGGGGAGGGAGGGCGCCAGACCGGGTCCGGGATGTCATCGGGCTGGCCTGTCCAGAGGCAGATGTTGTGGCCTCTGGACTAGGCACAGGGCTAGGCACATTTGGAGGATTGGCTGATGTTGTGCCAGAGGTGGAGGATCCTGATGTTCCGGCAGGAAGGGAGGTCGGCTCCACCATGTGCTGGCGAACGAGCTGCTCCAGGGCAATGGCGATGCGGATGTTGGCCCTGGTATTTTCCGCCAGGGCCTGACCAATGGTCACGTTGGCCGCAGCATTTTGCTCCAGGGCCTCAGCCACCCGTACCAGACTGGCGTCCATCCTCTGCAGAATCTCCGTATGGAAATCCGATTTGAAATTGAGTTCTGTGAGGGACACTGCCTGCGAGGGGGATTGCCCTGGACTGGCTTCTGCAGGGTCCTCAGCCGGATGTACTGGTTCCTCCCCTGCAGAGCCAGCAGAAATTCGGCGGCTCTGCAGGGGAGGAACCAGTACATCTCTGGAGCAGACTCATCCGCCTGTGTCTCTGTTAGGAAAAAAGAGAAAAGACTCACATTAAAATCTACATATTGGCCCAATAACATTTCTGAGTTGATGACATCAAAAGATGTACCTGGGCCAACATGAGGAGCCGCAAAGTCTGGCATGTCCGTATCCATGTTGGACACGCCAAACACCTCCACAGGCTGCACACACCCCTGTGCCAGCTCTTCTAAATCCGTCAACTCCAATGACACAGGGGTGGGACCCCCACCTGTCCCCCTTGCATGCCTAGCCCTGTCCGCGAGTTTTTGCTTTAGGCGATATTTGAAGTCGCCCCATCTGTGGGAAAAAATGGAAGCCATTATCCTTTGGTTTAAAATGGTGTTTGTTTTTAGGGGGGGCAAGGGTTTACATACCGCCGTTTGACATCCCGGGCTAGACGGACATAATCACCCACCCTATTGACAGCAACGGCTACCTCTTCCCACATTCTCCACTTCTGGCTTAGACTCATATTCCTGTCTGCCTGTGGCAGGATGTCCACACACTTCTGGATCAAAACCTCCATCTCCTTTCTTGTGAAATGTGGCTGCCTTTTTTTTTTGGCCGCTTTGGCCGGAATACTGGGCCCAGCAGCCTCTTCCATGTCATCCTCCTCACCTATTTGTGTAAATTTTCAGAATTCACAAAATCACAACTTGCCCAATCTTATGTTTCAAATTAATCATTGATACAAAATGCATGAAAGACTTACCGCCTGACTCTTGGGCATTGTTTCCCTGGTCTGTCGCCATGTCTGAGGTCCAAACAAGAAATACACCAGAATTTGAATGTGTTTTCGTGACGTATTTATACATGCGTCCTTATTTTGCGGCCGCATCATTGATTGTGCGTCCCTATGATCCCTCCTTAATTTGTGCGGGAAACGAAACACTATTTATGGCTTGGTGTGTCTCTAGTCGAGGTGGCGTTTTTGGATTGTTGGAGGTTACCTTGGCTGGAGTTTATTGATTGCGTAGAAAGGAGTTGGCGGTTGGAGATTCTTTTGTTGGTTAGATTTGCGTTTTTATTTTCCGTTCTCTTTGTTGGTTTATATTTTTGGGACCTCGTTTCTTGATTTGGTAAGTTTTGTGAAGTCTAACTTTTGATCAATTGTTGTTTCATTGTGTTTTTTTTTTTTTATAAATTTTGGATCCATAATTTCTTCTATTTTAGTTTTTGATTATTTTCGAACCAAAAGACCTTTTGATTTGGACTCATATATTTGCTCTTGGTAAGTCCATTTTTTATCTTGTATTTGCGAACTAATTAGCGCATTTTTACTACTTACTCTTGTGACTTGTATTTGCGAACTAATTAGCGCATTTTTACTACTTACTCTTGTGACTTGTATTTGCGAACTAATTAGCGCATTTTTACTACTTACTCTTGTGACTTGTATTTGCGAACTAATTAGCGCATTTTTACTACTTACTCTTGTGACTTGTATTTGCGAACTAATTAGCGCATTTTTACTACTTACTCTTGTGAGTTGTATTTGCGAACTAATTAGCGCATTTTTACTACTTACTCTTGTGACTTGTATTTGCGAACTAATTTGCGCATTTTTAAATGCTTAATAATCATTTTATCTTTTTTGAGGTTTCCCTTTCGCTTTTTGTGCAAACATTTCAACCCATTTTGATGTACTGTGTGAAATGTCGTTTTGCTGTTTTGCAAAATGTGTGTTTCGCATATTTTAAGTTTGGTCTAGCACAAAAATTCGAAACAAAAATGCACAGAGTGAAATGTGTCAAATAATTTTTGTGTTTAATTTCAGTTTGGACGTATCATGACAATACCCCGGCATGTAAGCAGCAATGGATGGTATCATCAAGCTAAGTTGTTTTAATTTACTTTTGGGGTGGGTTAAAAGCCTTACATTGAAATCTTTGAATTTCAGGTAGATCTGGGGCGGATTGTTCTGGCCATGCTCCCGGAAGCCGACCAACCTCAATCTCGTCCCAGGCGTAGGCATCGTAGGCATGCAAGGCCCCAGATATTTCGAACACGTGTCACCCTTTTTGGAATGCCCGATGATGAGGTTTTAAGACGCTACCGTCTACCTCCCAAAATCATCATAGACACTCTCTCATTAATAGAAAGTGATCTTGAGCTGCAAATTGACAGTCCAACAGCAATACCACCACTTACGCAATTTATGGCGGTGTTACATTTCTGTGCCTCAGGATCGTTTCAAACAACGGTGGGAATAGTGGCGGGCATCTCCCAATCCTCCTTTTCCCGGATCCTGAGGGCAGTGATGGAGGCACTTTTCAAGCACCTCCATCATTTTATTCAAATGCCTTTGGATATGGGTGCCCTTAGTGTGGCCAAGGCCAATTTTTACCAAATAGCTGGCTTCCTACACATCATAGGGGCTGTGGATGGTACTCACATACCACTTCAGCCTCCAGCATGGCTGGAGGCCATATTTCGAAACAGGAAACACTATCACTCCCTGAATGTAATGGTGGTATGTGATGCCTCCCTCCAGATCCTGTCCCTGAATGCTAAATTACCCGGAAGTGCACATGACTCCTTCGTCATCCGGCAATCAGGGATATGGCACAAATTAAACAACCTACAAGCTGGTGATGCGTGGCTTCTGGGTAAGTGGAGACCTTTAGTACATAACAATGTTAAGCTTGATACACAGTGTTCCTGATGTTGTCTATTCTTTTTCACAGGAGACAGTGGATATCCTTGCATGTCCTGGCTGCTCACTCCTTATTTGGCTCCCACACCAGGCCCACAAAGTGCGTATAATTCCGCACTTACAGCCACCAGGCAAGTGGTGGAGCGCTGTATCGGCCTTTTAAAAGGCCGATTCCGATGCCTCTACCGCTCTGGTGGCGAGCTCATGTATTTGCCGGATATGGTGTCGAAAATTGTGGTCCTGTGTGGGATATTTCACAACATCGCCATAAGGAGTGGTGTCCCAATGCAGCCAGAGGATGCCTTACCTGAGGATGGCCCCCCCGAGGTTGGTCGGAGGTCAGTGTGTGGAGGGGCCATACGCGATGATGTGGTGGCCAGATTTTTTAGGTAAGTTTTTACAAAACAACAGTGTTTATACCTAATGTGTTTGGGTTTGTTTGCGAACCTCTAATTTTTTGCTGTTTTTTTCACCATCTTCTGTTTTTTCACATAATCTTTGGCACTCCAACGCTCACTACTTCCTGCTACCCTTACCAAACCTGGATCTGGACATTTTGGGAATATATTATGGAACCCATATCGCAACGCCATGTTTGTGGAATCATGTTGGCATGGTCCTTCGTCAACCAGTTCTTGATTTGTTGTTTTTGGTCTGTTTTTGTTTGGTATGTGTTGTATTTGAGATTATCACTGTGTGTTTTTTTTGTGAGTGACCACTTTGATTTATCAGTTATGTTGTAAATAAATGTTTGTAGAGTGAAATGTTCTTCCTTTTTTTGGACGTTACCAGCAAGTGTAACCAGGTTCACACACGGTACATTTGACTAAGGGGTAATCCAGTACTGTCGCCAGTTGAGCTAAAATGAAATATGTTTTCAGGTTCAAAACCCACACCAAAAAGAAGCCTGTACAATCATTTGGCTTTGTAAGATTGGCCTAAGCAGCTTGCACACCAACTAGGAACCTGTAAAATGTAGAAATATCTAATTGCCACTACACCCAAAAAGGGAAATGACATTGTGACTGTTATGTGTTTCTTGTGGCTGTTTTACATACAAATACAAAACACAATCTTACTTTAAAAAAATGTAAATCCTTGCAGGAACAGTCTACTTATGTCAGGGTAAACAATCTTTGGGTTTCAAAAAACGAATTAGCCGGAACGTATGTTTGAAAAATACAATTTAATTGGAAAAAAAACAACCAAAAAAATAACTATTGGCGAAGGATGCCAGACAGACGGTCAAGGGCTACGAGCACCCCAATTATATGTTGGCGCATCTGGGCCACACAGTCTTGGACTTCTTGACGACGCCTCTGTTCCTCTGTGGGTGAGAAAAGTGTGTGGATTAATACAACAATAGGGAAACCACATTAGAAATTTTAAAATACAACGAAATCACTCCCAAAAAAAAACAAAACCAAAACAAAAAAATTTGGAGGCTGCAAAAAATACAAGGCCTATGTACAAATTCCCCCAGGTGTGATATGTGTATGTTGAAATCAGCAGGAACAGGTAAAGGTAATCTGCTAAATCCACAAAAGTCGACCCAAAAACCCTGAATAAAGGAACGACACATGATTACATACAAACAGTTTGTGCTTTAAAAAAAGGCGAAAGAAAAACATACCGGTTGACAAAACGGCAGCTCCGGAAGTCCCACCATCGTCCTCCTCGGAGGACCCTCCATTCCCCAAAGATCGGGGCGGGGTTATTACGGACTCCGGGGAGGGGGTAATTGGAAGAGGGGTGGTTGGAGGAGAGGGGGAAGTGGGACGGAGGGGAAGGAGGCCCGACATTTCCGGGCGAGGGTCTTGGAAGGCTGGGGAGGAGTGGGGAATAGGGGAATTATTGGGGGTGGAGTGTTGGCTGGGGGTTGGGGAGAGTGGGCGTGACCGCCGTCTGGCCGGACGGTGACGGCGTAGTCTTGGCTGTCCCCCTAACAGATGTCAAACAAATTGTGGTTAGTTTCAGCACAAATCCTGGCCAAAAAACAATTTAAAATCACCCCCCACCAACAAAAAACATGCAAATATGAGTAGAATGAATAATTATGAAATAGAGGGAAAACATGGCCAGGCAAATATGAGCAGAATGAATAATTATGAAATAGAGGGAAAACATGGCCATGCAAATATGAGTAGAATGAATAATTATGAAATAGAGGGAAAACATGGCCATGCAAATATGAGTAGAATGAATAATTATGAAATAGAGGGAAAACATGGCCATGCAAATATGAGTAGAATGAATAATTATGAAATAGAGGGAAAACATGGCCAGGCAAATATGAGTAGAATGAATAATTATGAAATAGAGGGAAAACATGGCCAGGCAAATATGAGTAGAATGAATAATTATGAAATAGAGGGAAAACATGGCCATGCAAATATGAGGAGAATGAATAATTATGAAATAGAGGGAAAACATGGCCAGGCAAATATGAGGAGAATGAATAATTATGAAATAGAGGGAAAACATGGGCAGGCAAATATGAGTAGAATGAATAATTATGAAATAGAGGGAAAACATGGCCATGCAAATATGAGTAGAATGAATAATTATGAAATAGAGGGAAAACATGGCCATGCAAATATGAGTAGAATGAATAATTATGAAATAGAGGGAAAACATGGCCATGCAAATATGAGTAGAATGAATAATTATGAAATAGAGGGAAAACATGGCCATGCAAATATGAGTAGAATGAATAATTATGAACTAGAGGGAAAACATGGCCATGCAAATATGAGTAGAATGAATAATTATGAAATAGAGGGAAAACATGGCCATGCAAATATGAGTAGAATGAATAATTATGAAATAGAGGGAAAACATGGCCATGCAAATATGAGTAGAATGAATAATTATGAACTAGAGGGAAAACATGGCCATGCAAATATGAGTAGAATGAATAATTATGAAATAGAGGGAAAACATGGCCATGCAAATATGAGGAGAATGAATAATTATGAAATAGAGGGAAAACATGGCCATGCAAATATGAGTAGAATGAATAAATAGGACAGACATGAAAACATGCACACGCAGTTTGGGCCACAAAGACAAACATGAAAAACAAAATACATAAAACTTACTTTCTGAAATCTGCATGCGAAAGCATGCCAGCAAGCGGGGCGTTCGCCGTTGCAGGTCCGACCACCTGCGCTCCAGCTGGCCGATGTTGCGGCGTGAGCCGAAGGAGCGCAGGCGGGCCCGTGCCTCCGCATATGCGGAACGCTTCTGCCGGTTGCTGATGGGTGGAGGCTGGCTGGTGATACGCCTATCTATCACCTCCGTTAGCACCAGCAGCTCGCGCTTGGTGAATGCGGAGGCTCTCATGATGGCAATGGTGTTTTTCCTAAAATTCATTTTTGATAAAGTGGCCAAAAAATTTCTGATTGGCTAATGTATTTGGGAAATTAACAGGAGCAATTCTATTGGTTAGTGTATGAGTCATGTGTTCGACAGGGCCAGAAATCTCTGAAGAGTTATGATAGGCTTGATGCAGTGACATGCGTAAGCAAATTTAAATAAAGAAATGAACCCCGGGAAATATGCGGGGATCCAAAGCAATAGAACAATTGTTTAATTGTGGGTAACATGTTTATTGAGCAATAAAAGCGAATGTTTAAGCCGTACGTATTCTGCGGGAAAACACAAACACGGACAAGAGTAAAGTTTCTTGCATTGTGTTGAAAAAAAAAAAAACAATTAAGCTAATTGATACATTGATTGGCATGATACGATTGATGGAGGTAGGCAGAATAAAGGAGCAGGTAATCGACATCTGACAAGGCCACTTCCGGTTCCCTTCAAGCCATTTTGGGGATGTACTCTCGCTATTTTGCACGCTCGTTAGTTTGAGGAGGGGTCGTCTGAGTTTGGAGAGGATTTTTAGATGCGTTCGAAAATACGAGCGAGCCCTTGAATTTAAATATTTTTGTACGTACGCCTAACGTACGTTCGCCCGCTTGCGAGTGGGTCTGAATCAGGCCCTAAATCCCCAGCCAGGTAACAAGATCAAAAGTAGCAGTGCGGCCGGTCTGCATCCCATCCGAACAGTAACTGTTCCGAATGGGAATGCGGATGCGAACGGTGTAGTGCCCACAAGGGAGGTAGCAATGCATTGTCCTTGGACAAGAGCGGAGCTAAATTCCATAATGAATGATTTCCTCGATCCTAAAAAGGAATTAGCCAAATGCCAAAGATTTTTGAAAAATTTGGGTAGTGCTCACGAACCAACCAATAAAGATTGGCAAGTGATGTTAAGGACTTGTCTTCCATGCAACACCGACGTGACAAAGTTTATCACAGATTGTGTATTGGAAGGAGATGTTCCCTTAACAGACGAAATTAACCAAGGTAACATTTCCCGCATTATAACTCAATTGGGTGTATATTTTCCAGTAGTAGTTAACTGGAGCAAAATTTTCACCATAAAACAAAAAGAGTGAATCTGCAGAGGATTATTGTAAACGAGCTCTGCAGGCTATCACCTAGTACAATGTGTTAGAAGATATTAAAGATAGCACTCATCACAGGGGAATAATCATCATTGTACTTATGGATGGTCTAAAAGAGAACCTAAAGACCCGAGTTCAGATCTCATAACCTGGCTGGAGGGGAGTCACTGTAGACACCCTCATAGAATCCGCTATTGAACACGATAAGAACATCGTTAAAAAGAGAGAGACCCAGAGCGAGAAACTAATGGCTGTTAGTATTCAAGCTCTAGAAGGAATGACTATAACATCACAGCCAACAGACACACATGCACCTGCACAGCTACACGTTCTCACTAATCGTGCACCACCTCAAACACAACCCTACCCCACTTATCACACACAGCCACAGAACCCATACTATCCACAACCACCATATAACCCTCAGTATCCTTATCCACACCCACCATCTTTCCCTTCCACTCAACCAACACAGCAATCCTTTCACCCACCCCACTCATGAAGGTGCTTTAACTGCAACCAACTGGGACATGTAAGTAGGGATATACACAGAGTACAGGAAACCCACAACAGTCACCAGCTTCAATTGTGGCCGTAAATGCTGTATTGGAGAGTGAGAGTCAATGCTAGGGGTCAGGTCATACCTGTAGTCTACAGATAGTCAGGTTAACTGGAAGTACTAGGGAAGAACCGGTAATGATGGTTGATGTAGCTGGTACTAAATATCCTTTTCTTATAGACACAGGGGCGACCAGGTCAGTGATAAAATCTCCCGCTAACTTAATGGTAACCGGCGAGACGGTACCAGCAATGGGTGTAACAGGTAAAGTGCAACATTATCCTTTAACAAAATCCACAGAGGTCACTATCGGGCCATTGCATATCAGGCATTCTTGCCTCCTGGCAGCAGCGGCTCCTACTAACCTACTCGGAAGGGATTTGTTATGTAAGATGGGATGTGTCATATATTGTACCCCTGATGGTATATTTCTAGATATCCCAGAGAGAGTTGCGCAAGAGGTGAGGGATATGTTGGACACTCCCCAAAGGATAATGTATCACTCTTCTGGTTTAAGTAAAAAATCATCTCAGGTAGATCAAATGTTATCCCAAATTCCAGATTCACTTTGGACCAAGGATGGCCAAGACACTGGATTAATGGCAAACGTAAGTCCCGTAATGGTAAATCTAAAAAGCGGTAGGCAAGCTCCTAAAATTCCCTAGTACCCATTAAATCAGGAGGTAGAATTAGGGGTTTATCCCATAGTTGAGCGATTGTTACAGCAGGGAATTTTAGTTCATACAGCTAGTGTAGCTAACAGTCCCATCTTTCCTGTGAAGAAAAGTGGTGGGAGGGGTTGTAGGCTGGTACAAGACCTTAGACGGGTTAAGGTGGTAGAGAGCCAATTTCCCGTAGTGCCAAATCCAGCTGTCATTCTCATGCAGATCCCATCAAATGCAACCCATTTCACTGTCACTGACCTCTGTTCTGCTTTCTTCTCCGTACCTCTTCATCCTGACTGTCAGTACATATTCGCCTTCACATACAAGGGTTTACAATACACATGGACACGATTGCCCCAGGGTTTCATAGACAGCCCCAGTATCTTCTCCCAGGCCTTACACAACTGTTTACAATCTTTTCAACCTGCCAATGGATCTGTTCTAATACAATATGTGGATGATTTATTGTTATGTTCTGATTAGTTTATGTCATGTTTAAATGATACTAAACTTTTGTTGCTTCATCTCTCGCAAACAGGACACACAGTTGTTAAGGGCAAACTACAGCCATGCCAGTCCAGGGTAAAATATTTGGGACACTGCCTAACTCAAGGGTTACGACATCTCACAAATGACAGAATCCAGGTCATACAGAACATGACACTGCCGCAGAACCAACAGCAAATTTGTACCTTCTTGGGAATGTGTGGATATTGCAGAATGTGGATTCCAGGTTTTTCTATTTTGGCCTTGCCATTACAGGACTTAAGGCCTGATTCAGAGCCGGACGCTATTTGCGCTCGCTCGCTCAGAAAAAGGGGCCAGCTATTTAAATTGAGCGCTCGCTCTTTGCGGTCTGTTGACGCCCCTATGTCTGAGCGAGCGAATGAAACATGCGCTCGCTATTTTGAAAAGACGCCCCCTGGCCGCTCGCATCATATGACATCTCCGCTATTTATTAGATTAATCGAGCACATCGAAAGGCATCTGAACTGCTCGCAGTGCTTGTGGTTGGATTTTCCTACCGCAATCATGCGAACAGTTCAGGCTAAGAGACAACCAAGTGACGTGGTCGATGACGCTGCTTTGTTAATTATGCACACCCTTAAAATGCCCGTTTTGACCGTTTGGCACGCCTGCGTTCGGATCTCAACTCCCCATTTTCAAGCACCTTCCCCTGTTACCACCCACAAACGCCTCATCCTGTCACTCAAATTAGCAGGCACTCGCTATTTTGCGAACACACGATTTCTGACCACACTGACTAGTTGGCGCATGCGCATTATGACCCATACGAATGCGCAAATGTGCAAACATTGCTAGGAGCGAACGAGCGGCCGCTTACGAGCAGCTCTGAATCAGGCCCTTAGTCTCTTCCTCAAAGCCCAATCGTGTCATACATACAGAAGAATCAGAGCAGGCTTTCCTTAATCTTAAGGATAGTCTGACAAGAGCACCTGCATTGGGAATACCTGATTATGAAAAACCTTTTGATTTGTATTGTACGTAAGTTGATGTTTGTGCAGCAGGTGTCCTCACACAAAAACATGGTGATGCCAGTAGGCCCATAGCATACCATAGTGCACAATTGGACACTGTGGTAAGATCACACCTAACGTGTTTAAGAAGTGTAGCAGCAACTGCTCTATTGGTCAGTAAGAGTGAGGATGTGGTACTAGGATATGATATGATTGTCTATACTCCCCATGCTGTATCTGCTTTGCTAAACTCTGCCCAAACCAGACATGTCTCCTCAGCTATATTCACAAAATGGGAACTAGCCTTAATAGCACCTGCAAACATCACCATCAAAAGGTGCAGTACATTAAATCCAGCGACGTATTTACCATATGTGCAACATGATGCACAAAGGGTGGAGAGAGGTTAGCCGCTGGCAACAGGTGAGTTCTGCAGGTATATTGATGCACATGATTGTATGGAATATCTGAATCAAACCTTTACTGCAACACCTGACATACGGGATACACCTTTAGAAAATGTAGATGTGACATTTTACATGGATGGGAGTTGTCATAGACAAACCTACACTGGAGAGTTATGTACAGGTTATGCTGTGGTAAATGACGAAGACGTTATAGAAGCCGAATCTTTAGGCCCACCACACTCGGCCCAAGTGGCGGAACTGGTGGCACTAAAGAGACCGTGTGAATTAGCAGAAGGTAAATCTGCTAATATCTACACAGACTAGGTACGCCTTCGGGGTAGTACACGATTTCGGTGCCTTATGGCATCTGAGAAAGTTTATGACAGGCAGCAGGCACACCAATTGCACATTCCAAACATATAAAAGGACTATTAACAGCAACCCAATTGCCAAAGGCAGTGGCAGTAATTAAGTGTAAAGCCCATACATGAGAGGATGAGCCGGTGTCACTGGGCAACAACAGAGCAGACAAAGCTGCAAAATGGGCAGCAGGGTTAAAAATAAATGTACCAATTGAACAATTCATGACTTTTCAAACAATTGACATGCTGAAATTAATTGAGATGCAAAATTTGTGTTCCATTCAGGAAAAGGCAGTCTGGAAGTCCAAGGGATGTGGGCAAGAGCCCTCTGGATTCTGGAGAGACGGACAAGGTAAGCCAGTGGCTCCCAAGGCATACTACCCAAGTCTGGCTGAGGCAGTGCACAGTCTGACTCACTTGGGAAAGCAAGGTATGTGCAAATTGGTGAGAGCATACTGGTGCGCACCGGGTTTTTCTTTTCAAGTGGAAAAGAGAGCAATGTCCTGTCTGACCTGCTTGAGGAAAAACATTGGGAAAACGATCCCTACCGAACCATCCCACATTCCTCCGACTGAAGGACCTTTCCAGGTAATACAAATTGATTTCATCCAATTACCACCCTGCAGGAATCTCAAGTATGTATTAGTGTGCACTGATGTGTTTTCCAATTGGGTTGAGGCCTACCCAGCTGCCACTAACACTGCTACGTTTACTGCCAAGAAAATTGTTCAGGAGTTTGTGTGCAGAAACGGTATCCCTAAAATTATCGAGAGTGATAGGGGTACTCATTTCACAGGTGATGTTTTTCAAAATATGTGTAAACTGATGGGTATTTATAGTCAACTTCATACCCCCTACTGACCGCAATCCAGTGCCAAGGTGGAAAGGATAAACGGGACTATTGAAAATATATTAAGTAAGATCATAGCAGAGACTGGACTAGGATGGCCAGAAGCATTGGCCCTACATAGCATAAGGATCACTCCTAGACCCCCTCTAAATCTGTCCCCCTTTGAAATACTGTTTGGTAGACAACCTCATTTGATTTTAAGCCCGCAGGAAGATTTGAAAGGTAACAACAAGGTAACTGTAAGGTATCTTATAACAATGAGTAAACAGTTAAAACAGCAACAGCAGAAATTGAAATTGTTGTCCCATGGTATGCCTGAAACAAACTGTCATGATGTTGAACCTGGAGAATATGTTATGATCAGAGATTTCTTGCATTCAGGTTGTTTGACTGATCATTGGGAAGGTCCGCATCAGGTGTTGCTGACGAGTACCACATCTTTGAAGGTGGCCGAGAGAGATACCTGGGTCCATTCCACTCACTGCAAGAAGGTCAACCAACCGATGGAGAAACAAGGCGGAGACAAGACAGATAACGTGAACCTGTCGATTGCGAGCTTGTTCTGGAAGAGTTAAAAGGTTGCAGTGAGATATCTGAACAAAAGAAATTTGCAGGCCCTTGCTACGGCAATGGACTGGTCTGCTGTGTTCATTTTTGTATTCTCTTCCAGAGTTTCCATCATCCTGGTTTGTTCGGGGATTTCTGGTTTCTGTGATGGGGGACCGATAGAGGAGATGGGAGCTAATGGCAGTATTGATGGAGTGGAGTCGAGAGGAGGAGTGCTATGCCATTCAGGGGAGTGTCTGACCAATGTTAGTACTGTAATTGTTAAGAGATCTGCTATTTCGGATACTCAGAGACAGTGTGAAGGTCTATCGTCTGAGGATTATTGTATATGTGAGTTCTGTGGGTCCGTAATTGATGAGAACTGCATCCAAAGGTGTCAACCTAAGTATAATCAGTATTGGGGTGGGTATCCTTTAGAGGACTATCACACCATGGTGAGCAAAATTTTAAACCAAACTGACTGTTGGGTGTGCTCTCACGTGCCCCAAGGACAGCATAATGTAGGATTAGTGCCATTCCCATTAAATGTCTCTGAAATTTTAGAATCACAGAGAGGGCATGCACTAGATGGAAAATTTCTTACTACCAAACCACCCCATTTTAAACTCCACCAGTACCAAGTAGATAAATCACTTCTATGTTTAAACATCACCAACTCCAATGAACCAGGAAGTTGGGAGGAGACTGGGAATAATCAGACGAAGACCTTCTCACTAAGAGCTGACCGTGAGCCTATGAATTATGAACTGTTACACACAATTAGGTCGAGTGGAAGACACTTCCGGTATAAATATACACTGAGTCCCACGAAAGAAATGATTGGTAGGGTACCAGAAGGGTATTGTGCCAAGATATTACAACCCGAAACATGTATGAGTCAAATGGGAGAACCTGAAGTAGGATTACTTTCCAGGGAAATGTGTACAACGATAATGATGTTTACTATTCCTTATGTTCTCCCCGATGATGTATATTTTATATGTGGAAGGAAAGCGTATAAGTGGCTTTCTCTAAGTTCCGAAGGTTTGTGTTATTTGGGAAGAGTAATCCCAGAAATTATGACCCTTACACATGGTGAAAAACTTGGTATTCATAAAGACACACCATCACCATATCTTCACACACAGTATGAACACAGAGACAAAAGAAATATGATACCTGGTGATGTGCATAAAGCCACTCAGTTAATTTGTGAGACAACTGGCTTTCAAGTTTTGGTAGCATTAGATCCCACCAGGATCGCTCAGGGTACACTAAATTTTAGATATATCCAGGACCTTGCTAAATTAATAGATAATATCACCGATATGTATGATGACACATTCAGGTATACAGGTAGTGATGCAACATAGACTAGTGTTAAATTATTTAACAGCTGTAACTGGAGGGTATTGCGTAACTTTGGCCACCCAATTTGGAGTAAAGTGTTGCACTTACATTACAAATGATACCAGTGACCCCAAGGAGGTGATAGACCGGAAGATGGATGAAATTCTGCAGTTAAAATGGGAATTTCGAAAGAACCATAATGCTTCAGTGGCTGAAGTAGAGGAGAAGGTAGAGGAATGGGTTTCATGGTTGAACCCAGTGAAATGGTTCTCAAGTCTAGGAGAGTGGGTCCAGGAAATGATTGCGAGTATAGGTAAACTCCTGATCTTCATACTGGTTTTCATCATAGTAATTGGCTTATGTGTCAGGTGTGTTCCTACTGTGTTGAAATGTGGAAAATGTAAAGATAAGGTGAATCAAAGGAATGAAATTATGATGGTGGTCAGTAGTAACAATATGAATACTGAGGTAAATGTAGGACTGCATTACAACCCTGAACTGGGAAATACCATCATATAATGTATAATATTTAGACATGCATAAAATGTGTTATTAAAATGTTATTTTTAAATAATGTAAGTCCCTATTAAAGTCCCTATTCCCCCTCAAGACTTCCTTTATAGGATTGGTGCATCCCCACATCTTTCCCATGATCTCGCAAGATCCGCGGTGTGTGTATAGGGGTAGTTTTATGTCCCCTCCTAGAGACACATTATTGATGGATTAAGAACCACCTTGTGCATAATATAACATTGAATAATATGTCATAATGTAAGCCTAAATTAATTTTAAAATCAGAGTATGATAGCATGTTGTTTGCTATCAAAGGGTGGACTGTCGAAGCCAGATAACTGGCTGAGACAGGATCGGTTTAAAATTAGACGTGACGACGCCATTTTGCGAATGGCAATGAGACACCATTATGCGACTGGCCGCCCAGCGCCATTTTAGTGAAAACTCGCCCTCATAAGTACCTACGGCGATGCTATTATTTAGCGTTGTGCGATTCCCACACAATAGAAAGAAGTTAAAAGTCCTCACCATGTAAATACAGACAGTCATTAAAACATATAAAATGATTAACCCTGCAAAACACGTACCATGGTGTACTCCACAAAACACAGTCGCACAGCGCTAACTAGCGTCCTTTCTCAATTCCCCAATACTTACACACTGCACACTTACATAAAAGGTTCCCTAGCATTAAAGTGTAATATTCAAGGTTTATGCAGTAATTATTAATGTTGTGTAATAATGGTTATTTGATATCTAAGGTTTAGTACATGGTAAGCAGACCGTGTTGGGTGTTGTACTGATCCACTGTGTCTCAACAGATTTCCGGTATCATCGGTGAGAAGATCGCCACATGCGTCTGCAAACTATGGACTATAGAGAGTTAAAACATTAAAATGTACTCTGTAATGTTATCAGCTTATATTAGCATGCAGCGGGAAAAAAGACACAAAGGGTTGTTGGAGGCTGTTTGTGTCCATTCAAATTGACCTATGAACTATCCTGTAACAGAAGCACCTTTAAGAAGAACCAATGGAATCATGTCAAACTTGTCTATTGTATTGCCTATCCCTGTACAGAGTATATATGTGTGCTCTCTGAACCCAGTCTTGAGTCTTCTTGCTGTGCTGTTGACGGAGGTTTCTATTGCTGATGCCGGTATCTGGGTCCAGAGCACGTGCGTATGTAACAACTGTACCTTGGGTCTGTATGATTTATTTGTGCTAATTGTCTTTAGATCACAGCGTGTAACCATCTGTTTTTATATTGAATAATAACTTTGTGCTTTGGAACCACATTCAAAGTCTGAAAGCATTTATTTACTGTGCAACTCATTCTCTAAATTGCGACAATTTTAGAAGGTATAGGCAGGATTTTAGCAGGTATTGAGAGGATGGCATAGAGGTTTTAATTAGGCATCTATACAGGTGAAATCCACCTTTCAACAATAATATGTATAACTGTAGTTGCTACATGTACCAGAATACAGACTTCCTTTGAATTACGACTAACTACTAAAATATTTTCAAAATATAGGGGGAGCCCAAACAGCACTTAAATAGACTGACAGATACACCATATAATGAGCCCTGATGAAGCCTGGCACAGTACAGCGAGTGAAACGCGTTGGCCACACCCCTTTTGCAGAGCGATACCTGGAACCAGCTGTCCGGTGGTGAGACAGACATGCATGCTCACCACCAGCTCTCAAGTAACCACAACAGCCGAAGACTGTCACCTTCCTGGGCGCTGCCCCATGGGATCCAGACAATGCGGATCCTCAACATCTAGAAGAAGTTCCTGGATATCAAGCAAATGGAGGCACACTCTCACTTTCCACTCAAAGACCCGGACACCCGGCACCCGACAACAAGAGGCATGGAGGTAGGAGGTGCGCACACCTAAACCTG
Source organism: Taudactylus pleione (assembly GCA_031769625.1). NCBI lineage: Eukaryota > Metazoa > Chordata > Amphibia > Anura > Myobatrachidae > Taudactylus > Taudactylus pleione. Next base: position 6,028,318 of record JAUIMM010000084.1, read on the forward strand.
TCCCCCAGACATTAACTAGAATTTGATGTCAGACATTATATTCTGCATGAAGATACCATATAATCTTTACAGTGCGTACACACAGACAGATATATCATTACGATATGAACGATAACGATATTGTTTAATGATATATCGTTCATATTGTTCATTTTTATTCAGTGAACGACCAACGATGCGCGTTCCCGCATGAACGATAACGATATCTATGATCCTCCATACATGCAGGCCAATCTGTACGATATCGTCAACTTTGCATGTCTTTCAAATATATCTTTCATGTCGTTGGTGGTTCAGATCGTTCCGTGTGTATGCACCTTTAGACTGTTTAATTACTCCTCGCAAAAAGAGCAGCCAGTTTATGGACCTGGACTGTGAACATTTCAGTAACTATATTACAATGTTGCCATACATGCAACATCATTTCACTTCTAAACATAGAGTGGTTTAGCATTTTCATTCCTGAAACATATGCAATTTTTGCACCATTTGTGATTTTATTGTGATTTATTTGTGTGGCTTTTTTTAGGATTTATATGATTTCTCATGTTTTTATATTTATTACATGCTCAAAGTATCTTATGCATTTTGTATACACATATTTATGCTACAGAGCCATTTTAATTAGCATTAGTTTATTCCATTCTTAGAAATAAATCTGTTTAACCTTTTGTTCAGACTACACCTCTATGCCACACAGGCACATACTAAATATTGCACACCTCCTTCAACCATACCTCATCATATACCATAAACATAGATCGCATTCATACGCATCTGCGCCATTCTAGATTCAATTTCACATCTGATATATGTAATAAAATTAGGCCTTTTAAAGGACCCTCCTTGAGTAAAAAAACTATTAGGCACAAATGTATTCTATGCTACACATTATGGATGTTATTTTATATCAGTTTAGAAAGTGAAAACTAAGATCTGATTGGTTGTTGTGGGTTACAGCACATTTGTCCCTTTTTAGCTTTCAATATTGCATACACAGTTCTGTAGCAGAATGCAGACATGTCCTGGACTGGCAGCAAATGCCCCCAGCGCACATGACAGTATGATGTCACAGAATAATTACCTGGAGCAGGATGATGGGTACCCTGCACATTCAGGCACCATGCAACCTGGAAAAGGGTGCTGTTGGGGCATTGACCATGCCAACCTCTTGGCCTTGTGCCCTGGGTGGCAGCATCGGTTGCACACCCCTTATTATGGTCCTGTGCAATCACGGAAGAGGACCATGGTCTTTTTTGTAAAAGCAGACCAGCCTGACAATGCATACTTACCCTCCCATGCCCCTGGTCTGACAAAGTGGCCTGGGAAGGTGGGTATATGGTGTCAGCCTCCATGATGCCATGTTCTGTCCATGAGAATCATTGTTATTTGTAAACAAAACAAAAAAAACGTTTTTCTGCACTGTCATTATGTGGAATGTTAAGACTGTAACATCTCAGAAACTGGATGCCTGTGGCCCAGATTCAGACCACCAAGACTTTTTGGTGGCTCTCACCTCCCCAAACAACCTAAATAGTTGTTTGGGGGAGCCCATAATTATGACATGAATGCATATCAGTGTATGTACTGTGACACAGTTAGGTTAGGGGGTCCCTCTCCTGGGTAGAGGACTCCTTCCTTTCACACACAGCAGCTGGGAAGCAACACACCAGACTGGATGCAAGTACAAGCTGGTCGGCGCCAGTCTTTATTGTGCAATGTCAGAAATAACACAAAGAAAACATAAACGTAAATCCTAGCCCTGTCGGGGCACTAACTTCACAGGTAGTTCCCTCACTACCAGAACCTGGCAGGGCCTAATGCTCTCACCAGCAACAAAAGCACAGCACAACACTTACAGTTAGGTTTTCAAGTGTCTCTGAGCAAACTCCCTGTCTGCTCTCCCAGGTGAGACACTCAGCCCTAAACACACTAGGCTTATATTGGCCACTCTTAGGTGGAAAACTAACAAGCCTGTTACCAGGCTGCGAGAACCAAAACCTGGAGTGGCCATGGGTGGAGCCCTCCTTCTCCTCTCACCCACAACCCCCAGGTCCCAAACCGGCTTTTCAAAAAACCGAAACTCAAGCCTGCTACACTGCAGACTTTCTCCTGGGGGTTTAAAACACAAAAGACAGGAATCTGGGACAAATGTACCTGCCACAGACCACTTTACAAGTGATCCTATCACATATTCCCCCCCCTTTGTTTCGACCTATGGGGCGGAACAACTGAAGCCCCCAAACAATTAACGCGTGACAACGCGTCTGCTCTAAACAACAGGCCCCCTGGCCTGTGTTCCACCCAAAATTTTAAAGTTTGTAACGCCCACGTTATGGCCAACGCCTCCTTCTCCACTGTGGCACCGGGTAGGCATCGAATTTTGAAACACTGTTCAACTTTCGGAAGTCATTGCAGAAACGCACACTCCCGTCGGGCTTTGGAATCAACACAATGGGACTTGACCATTCACTATGTGATACTTCAAAACCCCTAACTCTAGCATATTTTTAATTTCTTTTGACACCGATGCTCTTGGTGCTTCTGGTAACCTATAGGGCTTTAGATTAACTTTAACCCCTGGGTCAGTGATGATGTCATGTTTAACGACCGAGGTTTTCCCAGGTACGTCAGAGAACAGCACCCTATTTCTAACCAGAAACTCCTTGACCTCTCGTTGTTGAATTGCCGACAGGGTTTTTGCCACTGTCACTTCGGGAACTAAGGGCCCTGGACTTACTGGGGGGGCTCGGACGGCCGACAGTACCGTTCTATCTTTCCAGGGCTTTAACAGATTTATATGGTATATCTGTTCCGGCTTTCTTTTCCCCGGCTGGTAAACTTTGTAATTGACCTGTCCCACTCTTTCTAAGATTTCAAAGGGCCCTTGCCATTTAGCCAAAAGTTTATTTTCCACAGTGGGAACCAACACTAACACTCTGTCCCCAGGAGCAAAGCTGCGTAACCGAGCATTGCGGTTGTATACCCTCTGCTGTGCCTGTTGAACCTGTTTCAGGTGTTCTCTCACTATCGGCACCTCTATAATAGGCAATGGAACTATTGGACCCTTAAAATGTGGTCTGGGAGCATGATACTGACACTCAGGGCAGGATGCGCAGAAGTCAGATACCTCTTTATGAAGCCCGGGCCAGAAAAACCTCTGCATTATTCGCTCAGTGGTTTTCTCTACCCCTAGATGGCCTGCCGTTATATGACCATGGGCCAGATCAAACACTGTTCTTCTGTAGGCTTTGGGAACTATTAGTTGTTCCACAATATCTTCCCCCTTCTTAGTCACCTGATATAACGAATCCTGACACATTACCATGTGGGGATAGGACAAAGGACTATCAGGGTCTACGGGTTTACCATCAACTACTTTTACATTCTCCCTGGCTTTTACCAAAGTAGGGTCATTCAACTGCTCCACGGCAAAGACCTCTTTTCTGACCTCTAAATCAGGCAGATGATCCACTGGCCCAACAACACTTCCCACCTCAATGGGAGGCACATCAGTTGGCGGGCCACCGTCACGCTCCGCATTCTCTAGTTCGCCCACCATAGTAGGAAAAGGGAATAACTCTGACTCAGAAGAAACTCCCTCCTCCACTATATCGACAACCTTCTCAAGTGGACCGGGGTTGCTCACTTCTGGAACAAAACGGCTTTCCCACAATTTCCAGAAGTGAGCAAAGTCTCTCCCCAATATTGCATCGTACATCAGACCAGGCACCAAACCCACAGAAACTATAGCAGAGCCACATGGTGTCTCGATATTCACCTCGGCAGTAACATAATATTGATTATCCCCATGTATGCAGGTCACATCAACAGTTTTCCCCTTATGCCTCGAGGGGTTCACCAGCTCAGCTTTTATAAGTGTCACCAAGCTACCAGAGTCTAACAGTGCCCCTACTCGGTTGCCATCTACAGTGAGTACACACATGTGCTTATCAGTCTCAGCCTGCTGGTCAGCCGTACAGGCTGTCTGTGCAAAGAAAGACCCCCTGCGGTAGACATGAGCAGTATCACATTGCATAGGTTCAGTTGTAAGTGAACAATTAGCGGAAATATGGCCGAAGTCACCACACCGGAAACACTGAATCATATTAATGTCTGGTCGTTTACGGGGCAAGAACCTTCCTGGCCTGGCAGGCCTGTCTCCAGGTTCTACACCCTCAGTCTTAGGTACATCCCACCGCCCAGCACCCTTCTCCCCTGGAACAGTCTTACCAGTGTCTCTGGGAGTTCGCTGGTGCGCCATCGGGGCTCGGTGGGGCATACTCATCAGCTCCTCAGCCGCCACATACCTCTCCACTAGCTCGACCAACTGGTCCACGGTCTTAGGGTCTGCATGGCTCACCCACTTGCGCAGAGTCGCGGGTAATGATTGCAGGTACCGGTCCATCACGACCCTTTCCACGATCTGTGGTCCCGTCAGCGTCTCGGGCTGTAGCCATTTTGAGGACAGATGGACGAGGTCATGCATCTGTGAACGTGGAGGCTTGTCCATATGGAACTCCCAGCGGTGGACCCGTTGGGCACGAACAAAGGTGGTGACTCCCAAGCGAGTTAGGATCTCCTGTTTTAGTTTTTTATAGTCCTTGGCATCAGCCAGGCATAAGTCGAAATATGCTTTTTGTGGCTCCCCAGACAAAAAAGGTGCCATAAGACTTGCCCACTGCTCCTGGGGCCAACTCTCCCTTTCGGCCGTTCTTTCAAATGCAGCAAGATAGGCCTCCACATCATCGCCCGAAGTCATCTTTTGGAGGAAGTGACTGGCTCGTACGGAGTGAGTGGACCAGTATTAACATCTCTGGGCTGGGTGACCAGGTGCTGTACCACCTCTTTTATGGCCTGGCTGTTTTCCGCTAAGGCCTGGCGGGTTTCCTCGATGGCGACCTGTTGTTGCCTCTGGGCTGTCTCCAAGGCCAACAGTTGCACCCTGGTGGATTCCTGCTGAGCCCTGGTAGATTCCTGCTGAAGTTTGTTTGTCTCCTGCTGAGATCCTGTAGCTTCCTGCTGAGTCCTGGTAGATTCCTGCTGAGCTGCTGTAGCTTGGAGCAAGGTCTTAATAATGTCCTCCATTTTGTCCTGGGGTGTAGGTTGGAAGCTGAACCTTGCCTCTCTGAGCATGGGCTGACGCCTCCTCTATGGGACTCCAAGGACACAGTGTTATTTCCACACTCACAAATTGGGTGTCTGTCCCTTTAATTTTTAAATGGAAAGTTTTCCTCTCGCTGCAACTTCAGTGTGTGTGGGTGCCCACATTCTCCACCATATTGTGACACAGTTAGGTTAGGGGGTCCCTCTCCTGGGTAGAGGACTCCTTCCTTTCACACACAGCAGCTGGGAAACAGTACACCAGACTGGATGCAAGTACAAGCTGGTCGGCGCCAGTCTTTATTGTGCAATGTCAGAAATAACACAAAGAAAACATAAACGTAAATCCTAGCCCTGTCGGGGCACTAACTTCACAGGTAGTTCCCTCACTACCAGAACCTGGCAGGGTCTAATGCTCTCACCAGCAACAAAAGCACAGCACAACACTTACAGTTAGGTTTTCAAGTGTCTCTGAGCAAACTCCCTGTCTGCTCTCCCAGGTGAGACACTCAGCCCTAAACACACTAGGCTTATATTGGCCACTCTCAGGTGGAAAACTAACAAGCCTGTTACCAGTCTGCGAGAACCAAAACCTGGAGTGGCCGTGGGTGGAGCCCTCCCTCTCCTCTCACCCACAACGCCCTCCCAAACCGGCTTTTCAAAAAACCGAAACTCAAGCCTGCTACACTGCAGACTTTCTCCTGGGGGTTTAAAACACAAAAGACAGGAATCTGGGACAAATGTACCTGCCACAGACCACTTTACCAGTGATCCTATCACAGTACATATTCGGACACCAATGCTCCTTAGAATAAACTAGGCACATTCCACATGAAAATTCCAATACTTGGTCACTCTTAGCAGACGTATGTGACAGGCTGGAAACCATTTTGTACTGGCCTTCAAAATGTTAAAAATACAAACCAGACACATTTGCCTGCTATGAATACAAATGCTCCAGTAGTTCCCAGAGCAGAAAACATAAACACACTTTACAGAGACCGTCTAGTTGTACGATTACATTCAGCCACTAATCAGGCAGCAGACAGGAAGTTATTAAACAAGAATGCATAATGGAAATCTATCATTAAAAATGAAAAGAGGCTCATTATTCTTAGACAACAGTAATTAAATGTTTGTGTGGATAAGGAGTCTTGAATTAAAGTTGCCTACAAACTACACTAGGTTACACTGTAAGAAGGACAATATGGGTTCTTTTTTATGCATTGTGCCATTCAACATTTAACAGCTTATTGTTGGAGTCGTGCGCACTGCGCTGTCTCCACTGGGCAACCGGGTCTCTGTGCCGAAGTTGCATCATACTGTGACCTCCAACCTGGCCAACCTGAATGTGCTCTGTGTGTCCACGGGTCTTCTCCATAGTGGAAGGACATGCTCCTGGGTGTCTCCTCAATGGAGGCTGTGTACACTGTAGAAGAGACCCAGCTGAGTACCAGTGTGTCGCCACCAGTGGCATAACTAAGGGGGGTGCCCTGGGCACCGTAGGACCGGCAGTGCGGGGAGGGGCGCCACGCCAGCCACGGTCCGGCCCTCCCTAGTTAGGCAGTGTAGCGCCGACCGCAGTGTGTGCGGTCAGCGCTACACATTTACACAGGACCGGCGGTAGGCTTCCCTGCACCCAGCACCGATCCTGCACAGCCGAACCTCTTCCCTCCCCCTGAGCGCTTACCCAATAGCGCCAGGAGGAGGGTGGGAGGTGGGCTCAGGCTGTGCTAACACACACATCGCCACCAGCGCTGGCGGCGATGTGTGTGTTAACCCGAGCCAATGACAGTCAGACGACTCTCATTGGCTGCTGCTGCTGCTACTGTACACACATCACCGCTGAGCGACAGCGATGTATGTGTGAATCAGCAGCCAGTGAGAGTCAGACAGACTCTCATTGACTGCTGCAGCACCCACTGCAAGAGCTCTGCCTTCCGGCTCATGCAGTGGGTAATGGGAGAGACGTCATGACGTCTCTCCCATAATGCTGAGCGCACCAGCCCGGGAGGACTGATGTGTGGCGGGAGCAGTGACCAGAGCCGGAGCGTGGATTCAGGTAAGTATATTATTTTTAATTTTTTTTGTAACTTGTGTGTCTGCCCCATTTTTAAGTGACCACGCCCATTCTTCGCTATTTGCCCTGGGCTCCAAATACCCTAGCTACGCCACTTGTCGCCACCACTGTATGTGGTGCATATGCCACTGCCATCACTGTGTATACATATGCAGCTGTGTGCTCCTCCATACAGCACACCACCCACATAACCCCACACGTTCCTGCTGGAATTGTAAAAGCTGCTGTATTGTGTTATCCTGCCACTTATTCTACCTCGTAATTAAACTACAACCTCATGAATTTATTCATCATGTGGATTAACCTCTATTCACACACCACTGGCACCTATATCAACAGCTTTTGGATCTGCTAATACTGATATGCATCTGTGTCCTTGCTTACTACTGATCACAATTAGCAAACATGGCATTTTGGTAATCAGATTACTTTAGAATGTCCGTGTTTCACCCACTCCTGTCTATTCAGATGCAAGCAGGCATAAGTTGCAGAACCACACAAATATCATTGGGGGCAAGTGTGTGCTCTGGGCATGTACAGAGTCATTTAATGCAAGTTATGGTACGTAAACTGGGGTAGCACTCACTCAACATCAGGCCCTACAATAGCAAACACTCCAGATTTTAAAATATTAGATAATATAATTAACTTGAAGTTCAATTACATGTTCTGATCCAAAAATTGCATATTTAATTATATTTCTGGGACCCTATGTTGTAGACTTGAACTAGGACACTGTATATGCTACATTTCAGATATGCTGGGTAAACTAGGAACTGATGTGAGGCTATAGAATCAGAAGCCACCAGCCAACCAGCATCTGTATCTGAAAGATCAAATCAAAATTATTTTCTAGCCAAGTAAAAGTAATTAGTTACAGGGATAGTAATTGTAGTAATGCATATAACACCTGGGAAGGAAAGGTCATTTTTATTGAATTAATTTGCCAGATAGACATCAATGGAAGAGTTCACCATCTGCCAATCTTTTCTCTCATCTTTTACTTAACTGCGATAATATTTAATTTAATATAATAATCCCATGTCAGTAATAGTAATTACCAGATATTTTAACCAAACCAGTGCATATTGTGAAGGCACTTGTCATACAGGTGTTGGGATAGTTTTGAGTATACTTTATGTATCACAGGTGATGTTGAGGCATGAGTTTAAGCCAATACTCAAGCTGTACAGTATGTAGGGTGGAAACCAATGAGGTATATAGATTGTGTAGGAAAAGTAAGGCCGGCTACACACTTGGCCGATATCGGCATGATTTGCCGTATCGGTATGACAAATCATGCATATCGGCTAGTGTGTATGCACTATTGCGCACTCTCGCGGGTCGTATGCGATGTCTTCCGGTTGAATATATCACATGCGTTTACGTGCCAATTGTGTAGTGTGTACGGCCAACCGGTCAACCGGATGACCAGAATATATGTCGGTCCGATTTGGCCAATTTTGACGTCATATGTTGCCAGTGATCATTGTAGTGTGTATGGGATCAGCGATAAATCATATACGATCAAATGATACAATACTGTGTATCGTTAGGTCGTACGCGATATTGGACAGTGTGTATACTCAATATCATATGGTCTGGCCTCAAGGGAAATTGGTTGTAAAATCTGTCCAATTACATATAGTAGCACTTTTTCAACTAGACCTTTGAATTCAGCTTTTGAATTATTCCTAATGCTAGCTGTCTAAAGATTGGCCACTAGGGTAAAAACAACAGTTAAACAGGGCAGCACCTGTGGCTGCTATCTCTGTATCATTCAAAGGGGAGAGAATACTTCCAGCAATTACTCTTATAACTAGGCAGCAGTAAATCATTTTAACCCATTTCAATACCTTTGGTTTAAATCCCATTTTAGTCATTATATACTATAGACAATTCCATTAAATTGTGTTTACAGCATTCGAATACTAGAATAAGTTTGAGGATAGATAAGCACCCTGTTTGATATGTAATTTCATTAGACAGCTAAGAGTTAAAATCTGGGGAGGGGTGCGGTTAGGTATTGGTCACTTGAGAAGTATAAGCCTATTATAGGCTTCAAGGGGAGGGCTTAAAGGACCCATATAAATAGCCTCTTTCCAGTTTATTCAACCAGGCTGCCTAAGTGTCATAAACGTATTTTATCTGTCTGTCTTCCTCTTGTTTTCATTCTCATTTAACAGTCTATCATCTCTTCCCTTTCTTTCCACCCTTTCTGTCCCCTTTTATTTTCTCCTTTCCTGCCTTCCTTGTTTTCTGATTGCCCCTCTCCCTTCCTTTCAGCACCCAGTCCCCCTTTCTCTGCTTTCCCCTGCCAGTGCCATCACCATTTCCCCAGCCCCTGCCAGTGCCAGCATGCCCTGGCCTCACCATTCAGCTCCCCCCCCCCCCCGCCCCGTCGCTTGATAGAGGTTGCTAGGCCACTCACCTCCTCGGCTTCACTCCCAGCCAGGTGTGGGCTGTGGCTTGCTGCAGGCCCTGATGCCGCGCCATCTCGCATCCCTGCTGCCAACTCCCGAGTGCCAGGCACTCTCGCGGCTTCCCCTGTTGTCATGGCCGTCTGGCTCTCTGGCTGCACTGTGAGCAGCCCAGGCAGCCCTCACTCCCCAGCCCCTCTTCCACAGCACTAGGCCACACCCTGCATCGGTGGTTGGCCCCGCCCACAGGGTCACAGCGTCCATTTTGAATGTTAACCAGGCATCACATGGCACCCAGCACTGCACCGCCAGCCCCCTCCATGCCCCCACTACTTCAGGAGCAGGGGGGTCCCTTCCTGCACAGTCCTCACCACTGCTTTTCAGCCCCAGGGACTCCCCCCTTAGTGTATGTGTCCTCTGGGAGGTCCCACATCACTGGGGCCGCAAGCGCACCACCTCCCAACTTCTCCCCACTGTTTCCCCCACACCCATGGGTGGGGATTACACTCCCTTGCCTTTGGGGGCATTTAGCGTGCAGCAGATAAATCCTGTCCCGTTCAACTCTATAATTTCACAACAGCCTGGCTTGTCCCCTAATATCCCTGCCACTGGGCCACCACACACACTCCCATTGCAATTTTCTGCCCCTTTACCGTTCCCCCCCCCCGTATCACCAGCCACAGCTCCCCACCCTGTTTAAGTACGTTTCACCCACCGCGTTCCTTGGCTATAACCCCTTTTTACCTGGGGTCGGTGCCTTACTACCAGGCATATTAACTGTCTCTCCCCCGGCCACAAGCCCCCATAGCTCCCAAACCCCTCACATGCATCAACCTCCTCTTTCCCTTCCTTTCCCCCTGCCCCTGCTGCCGCCAGTACCTTCTCCCCTTCCCCCGCTGGCCACAGCATCCCCTGCTCCACCTCCTGCTGAGGGACTTTCCTGCTCCACTTGACTCACCGGTTATTTTTTCGAGCCTCCAGGTCGCACTTGCAGAGCATTCCAGGCCCATTGTCGAGGTCACTCAGATGGAAGGTGCGGTACTGACGTTGAGTCAAGTCGTGGTGGTCGCCCCGCGCAGTGAGGGACTGTTGGCGGACAAACAGGAGGCAGTGGTAGTCCTTCAGCATCCGGAACCAGTAAGTATGGTGTTATCCCACCACGCAGCAAACATTCCCCATCCACTGATGATTCTAGCGATTCTTCCAGTTCATCTGAAATGTCGTGCAAGCTCATGCGTTACTTAGCGCACAAAATTAAGGGAAAGCGGGGGAGCCCTAAGAGGTCTAGCACAGTGTCAGTAACTAAAGTGCCAGATGCAGCGGGAGATAAGGTTCACTGCGCGAATATGGCCATCCTTAGCGGATTGAGATCTAAAGTTAGAGAGCGGATCATGAAGGGTCAATTTGTGGATATGTTTGCGATTACAGCCAACGCAAAAAGGCTTTGGATCAGGCTAAGTCTGCTGGGTAGTTGCGGAGGAAGCCCGTCGTTCATACCAAAATTGGGTGGTGCGTATGTATGTTTTTGCAGCGTGCTACCTTGAGTCCAGACCTGGGGAGTACATGAATGTCCTGAAGTATATGCACTTGGTAAACGGCATGCACTCATCAGCTAAGGGTACCGACATTTTGGAAAAAGCATGAAGGGTAAGCAGTATTTCAGTTCGGGTTCAAGGATGTAGGGATTTGGCTTGAGGTCAACCAACAGCCTCATGTGCCTGTGGACCCCCCAGTTGCGCGTAAGCAGCCCTTTCTGGCCCGCCCCAGAGGTGCGGGCATCGTCCAAGGCAAATGATATGCGTTTAATAATGCACAGTGTAATAAAGGGGTGGGCTTTTGGTACAGAAACATCTGCATGCTCTGTGGGAGCGGTCACCCAGCCAAAGAATGTGGGCGAGCCAGCGGTGCAGGGACGGATCGAGGAGATAGGCGCAACGAACAGCGAGGAGGTGTTAAGTAAAGCACCTTCGCCGGTTGACTTAAAGGTTTTGAAGAGATGGTTGGGTCATTATCCTCTTAGGGAGGTAGCAGCCTTTTTGTTATGTGGTTTTAGTGAGGGCTTTTGTTTACCTTTGATGCAAGAGATCTCAGTGGTATCTAAGGAATCTTAAGTCGGCAGCGATCATCCAGAAGTCGTTAGAGCTAAGTTTGAGGCGAAAGTTAGGTTGGGACACATGTGTGGCCCTTTTTCTTCCTCCCCTTTGGAAGGTTTATGCGTATCGCCTTTAGGGGGTCATGCCAAAAAAGGAACTGGGTAAATTTAGGCTGTTACAGCATCTCTCTTACCCAGATGGAGGGTCGGTTAAGACACGTTAGATCTGTCAGACTACCGTGTCGTTTACCAATCTTTTGAACAGGCCCTGGAAATAGTGCAAGGTTTCAGAAGGAGGGCTTTATTAGCTAAGATGGATATCGAATCCGCTTTTCGGCTGTTGCCCCTTCACCCCGAGTCATTTAAATATATGGGGTTTAAAGTAGCGGGGCGCTATTACGTTGACAGATGTCTGTTCTATCTCTTGTTCATTCTTCGAGTGCTTTAGTTCCTTTTGGTAGTGGTGCGTCCAGGCGGGTACAGGACATACTGGTGTGCCCTACTACCTGGACAATTTTCTGTTAGTGGGGCTAGCAGATACCCAGGTTTACTAGGATTTACTTTTGTCCTTGCAGGCCTTGTTCGCCGTTATGGGAGTCCCGGTTGCTTGTGACAAGACAGAGGGTCCAGTTACGCGCTTGTCTTATTTAGGTATAGAAATTGTTACCTTGGTAGGATTATGTCGCTTGCCTATGGAGAAGGTGCGGCGTTTGGGGGAGTTGCTGGAAGCATTTGTTTTAGCGCAAAAGGTCTCGCTGAAGCAATTGCAGTCACTGTTAGGTCTCCTTACTTTCGCCTGTAGAGTCATACCTATGGGTCGGGTTTTCTGTAGGCAGCTGGAAAGAGCCACGGCAGGAGTTAGGAAGCCTCACCACCTCATCCGCATATCGCAAGATCTGAGAGAGGATCTGTGCGTTTGGATGATGTTTCTGAGCGAATTCAATGGCGTACTGATATGGCTCCCAGCCCCGGTAGCCAATTCTGAACTTCAACTGTTTAAGGATGCTTTCGGTTCCTTCGGTTTTCGTGCTTTTTTGTAAGGGGAGTGGTGCGTGTAGCCAGGGCCGGATTAAGGTCTGTGGGGGCCCCTGGGCAACAAACATGTGGGGACCCCTATGAAATGTGACAAACGGGGTATGCGCAATGGGGACCTTATGCAGAGCCCCCAGTAGTGTCAGTGCCCACAGTAGTAGTGCCCCTTATGCAGTGCCCCCTATGCAATACTCCCATTAGTAGTGCCCCCTGTAGTAATGCCCTCTGTATAAATGCCCCCAGTAGTAATACCCCTGTAGTTGTGCCCCAAATAGTAATGCCCCCCAGTAGTAATTGGGCGTGTGCCCAATAGTAATGCCCTAGTAGTAATGCCCCCTGTATAAATCCCCCAGTAGAAATACCCATGTAATTGTGCCCCCAATAGTAATGCCCCCAGTTGTCATTCCCCCTTTAGTAGAGCCCTCTGTAGAAATGCCCCCAGTAGTAATGCCCCCAGTAGTCATTCCCCCTTTAGTAGAGCCCTCTGTAGAAATGCCCCCAGTAGTAATGCCACTCTATTAGTGCCCCAATACTAATGCTCCTTCTCTAGTAGAGCCCCCAATAGAGATGCCCCCTGATTAATGCCCCCAGCAGTAATGCTTCCCCCCTGAGTAATGTTCCCAGTAGTAATTCCCCCCCCCAGTAATGCCCCCAGTAGTAATGCCTCCCCCCTCCCCGAGTAATGCCCCAGTAGTAATGCTCCACCCTGAATAATGCCCCCAGTAGTAATGCCTCCCCCATCCCCGAGTAATGCCCCAGTAGTAATGCTCCCCCCTGAATAATGCCCCCAGTAGTAATGCCTCCCCCCTCCCCAAACAATGCCCCAGTAGTAATGCTCCCCCCTGAATAATGCCCCCAGTAGTAATGCCTCCCCTCTCCCCGAGTAATGCCCCAGTAGTAATGCTCCCCCCTGAATAATGCCCCCCAACAATAATGCCCCCAGTAGTAATGCCTCCCCCCTCCCCGAGTAATGCCCCAGGTGTAAGGCTCCCCCCCGAGTAATGTCCCCTTTAGTAATGCCCCCCGCAGGCCGCTTGCATTAAAAAAATAAATAAATAAAGCTCATACTTACCTTAACCTAAGCCCCGCGTCCGCTGCAGTCCGCTCGGCTGCTCCTCCACACTATGGCAGAGACGTCATGACGTCTCTGCCATGGTGCTCTGCGTGAGCCGGAAGCTGGAGCTCATGTGAGCTCAAGCCTCCGACTCCAGCTGCCGCTGCGGGGAGGGAGCTGTAAACAGCGGGCGCCCGGTAAAAGGAGCCTCCCTGCGGCGCCGGGGTTAGGTTGGCCGGAGGAGGCGGAACTGGTTCCGCCTCCTCCGGTCCACTTTAACCCCCGATGGGTGTGCGGGCCCTTAACATGTGGGGGCCCAGGGACGATCGCCCCTGTCGCCCCCCCCCCCCCCCCGTTAATCCGGCCCTGCGCGTAGCCTTGGCCGGAGTCTTAGAGAGTTCTGGGCCTAACCAAAAACATCCTGCTTCTGGAGATTTTCCCGATTGTAGTGGCGGTTGAGCTGTGGGCTAACAGGCTTTGCAATAGGCGAATCCTGTTTTGGTGCGATAACTTGGGTGTGGTTCAGGCTGTCAATAATCAAATGGCGGAATCGCCTTTCTCCTTGAGGTTGTTGAGGCAAAATACATAGGTCCAAGACAGATCAGCTGGCCAGGAGGTGATGGATTTCTATTCCGGCACATGCAGATGGCTTGATGTGTTAGTGTATGTGTTAGTGTTTGATAAAGATATATACAGTATTTTTATATATATATATATATATATATATATATATATATTAGGGGTGAGCGGGTTCGGATTTCTGAAATCCGAACCCCCCCGAGCTCCCCCCGATCCAAGGGCGATCCGAGTCAGGCTCGACTTTTCCCGCCTGACTCGGATCTGAAATCGAGGCAAAACGTCATCATCCCGCCTTCCGGGTCTCGCGGGTTTTGGAACCTATATAAGGTACCCACGTCGGCGCCATTTTCTCACTCGGATGTGGACAGTGAAGAGGGAGGGTGGGAGTTAGGGCTGGCTGGGCTGTGTAGTGTAGTGCAGTGTAGTGTTGTGCTGTGCTGCGCTGTGCTGCTGTTGTCCATAGGGGCTGTGTCCACTACTTCAAAGTCCATAGGGGCTGGCTGGACTGTGTTGTGCAGTCAGTTGTCCATAGGGGCTGTGTCCACTCCAAAGTCTTGTGCAGTGTCCCAGTCCTAAAGGGGTGCTGTAGTGTTGTCCAGGGGGTGCTCTGTCCGTCAGGTGTGCTCCCCCCAAGTGCTAAAAAAAAAAATATTTTTTCTGTGTTTGTGAATTGTGTGCACTGTGGCTGCACGTGCATCAACAAAGGAGCAGCGCCAAGCGTGCGTCTTTGTCCCATAAGTAAAAGGCCGGCTGGCTTGTCCGTTAAGGGGTGCTGTAACCCCCAAAGGGCACTCCAAACAAAATAAAAAAATATTTTTTTTTGTGTTTGTGAATTGTGTGCGCAGTAGCCGCACGTGCATCAACAAAGTAGTGCCAAGCGTGCGCCTGTGTCCCATAAATAAAGGGCCAGCTGGATTGACCGCTAAAGGGTGCTGTAACCCCCAAAGGGCACTCCAAACAAAATAAAAAAAAAATGTCTGTGTTTGTGAATTGTGTGCACTGTGGCTGCACGTGCATCAACAAAGGAGCAGCGCCAAGCATGCGCCTGTGTCCCATAAGTAAAAGGCCGACTGGCTTGTCCGTTAAAGGGTGCTGTAACCCCCAAAGAGCACTCCAAACAAAATAAAAAAATATATTTTTTTGTGTTTGTGAATTGTGTGCGCAGTAGCCGCACGTGCATCAACAAAGTAGTGCCAAGCGTGCGCCTGTGTCATAAGTAAAGGGCCGGCTGGCTTGACCGTTAAAGGGTGCTGTAACCCCCAAAGTACACTCCAAACAAAATAAAAAAATATTTTCTGTGTTTGTGAATTGTGTGCGCAGTAGCCACACGTGCATCAACAAACTAGTGCGAAGCGTGCGCCTGTGTCCCATAAATAAAGGGCCGGCTGGATTGACCGCTAAAGGGTGCTGTAACCCCCAAAGGGCACTCCAAACAAAATAAAAAAAAAATTTCTGTGTTTGTGAATTGTGTGCACTGTGGCTGCACGTGCATCAACGAAGGAGCAGCGCCAAGCGTGCGCCTGTGTCCCATAAGTAAAGGGCCGGCTGGCTCATTTCTTAAAGGGTGGTGTAACCCACAAAGTGCACTAGTCTCCAACAAAAATAAAAAATTATTTTCTGTGTTTGTGTGCGCCTTAGCCGCACGTATATATCAATATAACATAAATGGAGGACCAAACTTTCTCCGATAAAAATAAAATAGGGAAAGATCAAGAACCACTTCCTCCTAGTACTGCTGCCACTAGTCATGACATAGACGATAACATGCCATCAACGTCGTCTGCCAAGGCCGATGCCCAATGTCATAGTAGAGGGCACATACAATCCCAAATGACAAAGTTCAGGAAAATGACCTTGAAAAAAACATTTAAATCATCTGAAGAGAAACGTAAACTTGCCAATATGCCATTTACGACACGGAGTGGCAAGGAACGGCTAATGTCTTTCCCTATGTTCATGACTAGTGGTTCAGCTTCACATGACGATGGAAGCCCTCCTCCCGCTTAAAAAATCAAACGAGTTAAGCTGGCAAAAGCACAGTGAAGAACTGTGCGTTCTAAGAAGATATCACAAATCCCCAAGGAGAGTCCAAGTGTGGTGGCGGTTGCGATGCCTGACCTTCCCAGCACTGGACGGGAAGAGGTGGCTCTTTCCACCATTTGCACGCCCCCTGCAAGTGCTGAAAGGAGCACCCACAGTCCACTTGCTGATATGCAAATTGAAGATGTCACTGTTGAAGTACAACAGGATGAGGATACTGGTGTAGCTGGCACTGAGGAGGAAGTTGGCGAAGAGGATTCTGATGGTGATGTGGTTTGTTTAAATCAGGCTCCGGGGGAGACAGTTGTTGGGATGAAAAAGCCCATCACGTCATGCCTGGGCAGAAGACCAAACATTCCACCTCTTTGGTCTGGCAATATTTCTATCCAAATCCGGACAACAACTGTCTTGCCATATGTACCATATGTAAAAGTGAAATAAGTAGGGGTAGGGACGTTAACCACCTAGGAACATCCTCCCTTATACGGCACCTGCAGCGCGTTCATAAAAAGTTACTGTCAAGTTCAGAAACTTTGGCTAAGACCGTAAGCAGTCCAGGGACACCTAAATCCCTTTTTCCTGTTTTATCCAAGGAATCGGTGGATGAGGAGGATGAGGACGACATCTTGCCTCCGTAGAGCCAGTTTGTGCAGGGACACATTAATTGCCAGCTTGTTTTGTGGGGGCCCAAACGAACCAATCATTTCAGCCACAGTCGTGTGGCAGACCCTGGCGCTGAAATGATTGGTTTGTTAAAGTGTGCATGTCCTATTTATACAACATAAGGGTGGGTGGGAGGGCCCAAGGACAATTCCATCTTGCACCTCTTTTTTTTCTTTGCAGTATGTACTGTTTGGGGCCTAGTTTTTCAAACTGCCATCCTGTCTGCCACTGCAGTGTCACTCCTAGATGGGCCACGTGTTTGTGCCGCCCACTCGTGTCGCTTAGCATAGTCATCCAGCAACCTCGGTGCAATCTTTTGGCCATAAAAACAATATTGTGAGGTGTGAGGTGTTCAGAATAGACCTTGTAATCCTGCGTATACATCTGTAACATCGAGTAACATCGGCCCCTCACGCAGAATTACAGCAGCCCTGACTTGTCTCAGGACTTGCAACTCTTGTCGCACGCATTGAGTACTCAAGCTGCATATGCCATCATAGTGGATAATTTATGCATGCCCAGGAAGCGGCATTAAAATGGACAGGCATGCCTGAGTTTCTCTGACCACTCCCTCGTCACCACCCCAAATGCTGATGTCCCGTCACTCAGTTTGCGATGGCTTTGTATATTCATACATGATCACAGTGCGATCGTAATACTGGCCGGCGCAAGCACACTGCGGTGCATCAGACAATCTGCATATGCTGTTGCAGTTGCCATGAATCAGGCCCAATATTCAATATGAGGAACATGTCCAGTATAAAACTCAGGGGAGATGAGCTTTATACTGTACATTTATTGTGCTGATCCCTAATCTCTGGTGTATTTACAAAAACAAACCCCAGATCTCTGACAGCTTTACTATACAGACCACAGATCTCTGGCGGCTTAATAATGTGGCCCATTAGTCTCCGCTGTTGCCAGTGACAACCCAGATGAATGACTTTGCACGCCAGTCTGTATAGGCCCTATGCAAATGTCTTTCCCAAGCATAAAACTGACATTTCAATGGTCGCAAAAAAAAAAAACTTCAATATTATGTAAAGTCAAGCAATGCAGATTTTCATTTATAAATAGAGAAAGTCTGGCTCACTCATCTGAAAAGCACACTGAGCCCACATACAGTATATTAAACCTATTACATAATTCTATGAGCAATAACCACAAGACGACAATGTTTAGCAGCAACTAACCATCTATCACTGTTGCTAAGGACAATAAATAGAAAACAGCTTAGAAAACACACAATCAAGTGTTAGTCTGCACAAAAGGTCATTCATAGATATAACTGAGTGTTTAATGAAGATCCTCCAATGCATCATATAACTGTAAAAGTTATATAACAATGTTTATGCCGAACAGCAATCCAAGAACAGCAATTAAAGCATCAACTAGAGAGTGAGTCAGTAGGTAATTAACCCTTTGCATGTGCTACATGTTTCCATCATTACTATATCAGCCCCATTAACTCGTTGTGTAGTGTTATCATACAGACTCCTCCCAATGACTGCTATTGATGTGGTCAGCACTATCAAACCTCAGTTGGCAAACCCCAGGGCCGCAACTAGGGGGGGCTAGAGGTGCACATGCACCGGGTGCCGGAATGCAGGGGGTGAAAAAGGGCTGACTCACGGTGGCTTGGGGGCTGCAAATTCAGAAAACGGCCATCCAAAAATGGCCACCGCCAAGGAGGAGACAGATGCTAGAGGTCCTTACTGGACCTCTAGTGTCTGTCTCCTCCTTGGTGGTGGCCATTTTTGGATGCCCATTTTCAGCAGATTCCGTGCAGACAAGCCATCCGCATGGACTCTGCTGACAACAGCCATCCAAAAATGGCCGCCGCCGAGGAGGAGACAGACACTAGAGGTCCTACTGGACCTTTAGTGTCTGTTACAGAGGCGTCACTAGTGTTGGTGTCACCCGGTGCTATAAAACATGGTGACACCCCCCCCACCAAAAAAAATAAATAAATTGATGCGCAGTTCCGCAAACTCTCCCCAAATACCAGTCCAGCAGACACATTTACACAATGCCCCCAGTAGTGGTGCCCCGTATGTAGTGCCCACAGTAGTGGTGCCCCTTATGCAGAGCCCCTATGCAATGGCCCCTAATAGTGCCCCCAGCGGTAGTGGTAATGCCCCTTATAGTAGTGCCCTCTATAGTATTAGTGCCCCCTATAGTAGTGACCCCAGTATTTATGCCCTCAGTAGAAATGGCCCTAGTAGTAATGCCCCCATTAGTAGTGCCCCTAGTAGTAATGCCTTCAGTAGTAATGCCCCCTGTAGTAGTGCCATCAAAAGTAATGCTCCCTGTAGTAGTGCCCCCATTAGTAATGCCCCCTAATAGTGCCCACAATGGCAGTGGTAATGCCCCCTATAATATTACCCCCAGAAGTAATGCCCCCTATTGTATTGCATAGAGTGTAACAGTGATTGCCAGATAATGCAGAGAGCATCGTAGTAACCCCCAGATAATGCAGAGAGCATTGTAGTAACCGCCAGATAATACAGAGAGCGTCGTTGTAACCGCCAGATAATACAGAGCGTCGTACTAACCGCCAGATAATACAAAGAGCGTCGTAGTAACCATCAGATAATACAGAGCGTCGTAGTAACCGCCAGATAATGCAGAGAGCGTCGTAGTAACCACCAGATAATGCAGAGTGTCGTAGTAACCATCAGATAATACAGAGAGCGTCGTAGTAACCGCCAGATAATGCAGAGAGCGTCGTAGTAACCGCCAGATAATGCAGAGTGTCGTAGTAACCGCCAGATAATGCAGAGACCATAATTGACCCACATATAACACATAACATGAATACACCCCTTATACACACAGAAACACAATGAGTATACCCACGCACATACATTAATACACCATCCCCAGCATAGACACTCTCTCCTCACTGAATTAGTTACTTCCCATTACACCTACTGTATACATTAGACCATAGTCACTGTGCTGGCTGCTGCTGCTGCACTGCATGCTGTCTCCCAGCTCCTTCTCATCCTCTCTGACTGGGAGGTCAGAGGGTCACGCTGGGAAGAAGCAGGGACAGTGTACAAACTACTTGTCAGTATTCAAGTGTACTCAACAGTATTTGAATACACTTGTAAACTGGCAAATGTTTTGTAGACTGTCCCTGCTTGTTCCCAGCGCTACGATCTGTCAGACAGGGAGCTGACTCACTGAAGAGAGGAGGAGCAGGAGCTCAGCTGCCATGATCCACCCCGGAGGAGGGGGAGTGAACAAAGGGAGTTGGGAAGAAGAATTTGGGAGAGGGCAGACATCTTTGGGAAGCTTCAGAGCTGGAAGCAGAAATGTAGCCCTTGTGCTCCCCTGGCAGGGGGAGATTGGCGGGGTCGTGGTGACTGCCACGATGCCCATCTAACGCCAAAGGAGAAATAGGTCTAGAGTGAGACCACTGAGATAAAGTCTGTGAGAGACCACAGAGAAAGAGCTGGAAGGTTGCAGTGTGAGCAGCCCAGTGAAGTGTTCAGCACCCATGAGAGGGGTAAGAGACGCAAGTATATGTGTTGAAGAGATGGGGAAGAGGAATTTCCCAGGAGCTTTTACTGTTAAGGTACCAGAGGAGTCCCTTATGCATAAAAGCCACCCAGCAGCCATTAAAGGGGGGGTCACTGTGGTAGCAGTGTGGCTATAGGAGCCATTCCTGTAGGATAGGGATGGGCAGCAGCTGAGCGTCTGATAGCTGCAATAGAAAAGTCTGTATATTGCTGTCCCATGTGAAAGAGAAGGGGAGCAGAGAGAGGCAGACTGTGTATGAGACACTCTGTATATTGTCTTAGAAGAGACAAAGGAGAGGCAGAGTGCAAAAGAAGTTATGTGAGATGTGTGTGAAGCTGTGGAACTACAGGCACCAGCCAGCATAGGGCCAGGTGGACCTGCATGTATGAAGTGAACTACAGGCACCAGCCAGCAAAGGGCTAGGTGGACCTGAAGTATGAAGTGGAGAACTACAGGCACCAGCCAGCAAAGGGCTAGGTGGACCTGCACGTATGAAGTGGAGAACTACAGGCACCAGCCAGCGAAGGGCTAGGTGGACCTGCACATATGAAGTGGAGAACTACAGGCACCAGCCAGCAAAGGGCTAGGTGGACCTGCACGTATGAAGTGGAGAACTACAGGCACCAGCCAGCGAAGGGCTAGGTGGACCTGCACATATGAAGTGGAGAACTACAGGCACCAGCCAGCAAAGGGCCAGGTGGACCTGTGTGGGTAAAATGCAAAGCATTCATTGTGACTATGCTTAAAGACTGTGCTGGTGAAGAAGAGTGTGATGTAATGTAACCATATCCATAAGATTGTCATATACCATCTGACATGCCAAGTATATGAGCTGGAGGGAGAGGAGAAGCTGCTGTAACCATATTCTTGTCCTGTAAAGTCATGTGCAGGAGGAGAGAAATAAATTGGTTTATTTTTATAAGAGAAGGTCTGGCGCCCAAGTTATTCAATAGAACTGTTGCTGCATGTGTCTATCTATACCTGTATCTATATGTGTGACTGTTATAAAGCCTGCATGGGCAGGGACCCCCTTCTCAGGTATTGGCCACACCCTGGAGAGCTAGCCTGAGGCAATAGGAGGTGTATCACTCCAAATGCACCTATGTACCACACCGCACACTGAAGGGGGGACTGTATGAAGAGCACAGCCGCACTTACTGTATAGTAGACTGCCGCTGGCTGTCTCAGTGTGACAGGCGCAGCGGCAGCCGGCAGAAGTAAAAACTGTCTCAGCAGCTGCTGCAGGGAGAGCGCCTCTCCAGTCTGGCGTCTCCCTGCAGTGCAGGCTCTGCTGAGCGAGGTGCGGGGATGAGTCGGATTTTGGTGTCACCCCCTTGGAGGGTGACACTCGGTGCGGCCCGCACCCCCCTTGTGACGCTACTGGTCTGTTAGGCCAGTGCAAGTGCCGGGAGAAGATGCTGAAAGCTGCATCTTCTCCCGTGAAATCCCCTGGCAACGAGCATGAAACCCCATGGCAACGAGCATGAAACCCCCTGGAAAGGAGCATGAAACTTCCTGGCAAGGAGCATGTAAGCCCAGGCAAGAAGCATGTAACCCCTTAGCAATGAGCATGAAACCCCCTAGCAACGAGCATAAAACCCCCTGGCAACAAGCATGAAACCCCCTGGCAACGAGCATGAAACCCCCTGGCAATGAGCATGGAACCCTGGTAATGAGCATAACACCCCTGACAATGAGCAGGTAATTTTAAAGTAATTAGAAGCCTTACTGTGGGGCATAAAATGGTGTCAGGCAAATATGTAAGTGGCACTTTGGTAATAGGCATTACAATGTGTGGCATAATGTGTAATGGGCATTATGGTGTGTGGAATAATGGAAGTCACTATACCAGGGACGTCTGAGTAGTGCACTGCCTTATGGAGGAGCAATGACAAAATCCAGGTACGGGAAGGGAGGGGGCGCAAAATTGCTGCCTTGCACCGGGTGACAGATATCCTAGTTTCGGCCCTGCAAACCCTAACATAACTTTGGAATTTCTGTTTGGTTCATAAACTTCATATATGAACAAAGGTGCCCTGTGTGCCCCCCATCCATTCAGACACTAATCTATACTTGCCTACTCTCCCAAAAATAGGGTGGCGCTCCCAGCCGCGCGCAAGAGAGGGCCAGTCTCCTGGATTGAACGCTGTATTCGTACCAAGTCACACCCACTTATTGAGTGAAAGTGGGCAGTCCGAAGGGGGACGATGACGCTATTTGCGCTGAAATTCATAATCTTATTCCTTCCCCCTGCATTACAATACAGCGGTAATCTCTGCATTGTATAGCAATGGGTGGTGACGCAATGATGCGATCATGCCACCATGCCCCCACACCACCCACTTATGCAGCCACCATGCCCCCTGCTGCAACGACCTGGCTGCCCCCTACTGGAGGTGGCAGCCAGAAAGTCGGTAAGTATGCACTAATCATTTATTTATTTTTTGTATAATCTGTTTTTATTCAGGCAAAATCAGCATAACACATATATGGCCAACAATGGCCTACACAGACACAAAATGAGTAACAATACAGAAACAATGAGTAAGCATACATAAAAACATGAAAAAAAATAGAAAGACAAAAATCTTGCCGTACCTTCACAATATTGTTGAGTGAAATAAAAACAAACATAACTAATAGAACAGTATATATAAAAAATAAAAAAATAAAAGAAATGTAGTAGATAAATGATAAAAAATAGGGTAAGAAAAGACAAAAAGAATAGGGAGAGATAAGTAGTAGGGAAAAAAGTCATCCATATCATATAAGTCACTATGTCACAGGGGATGGAGAGGTGATATGTGTGCTATACTCAGAAGTCTCTTTAAAATTCAACCAACCATACCAAGTTGCTGTAAAGTCAGAGGATGGCGATTTTAAAGAGGAGGAGAGATCTTCCATAGTCATATAGTGATCTATTCTCTGGAACCACAAGACATAGGAAGGCAAGTCGGAGATCTCCAAAAACAGGGTACAGTAGCCCAGTAGATGACGTAGCAAGGGATTTTTGTAAATGGAGATAGATATGTCCGTTAAATTTAGCAGCCAAAACTCAGGCATACTATGTCTGGGAGACCAGGGATTAACCCTTTTAATTGACGAACTTTCCCACAGAAGTCAGCCAGTACTGGGCATGGCCACCAGATATGGAAAGGGAAAATAATACCTGACCACAATGCCAGCACAGGGCAGATACATTTGGAAACATCCGGTGAATGTATTACCTAGCTAAAATCTTGTATTGAGTCTCCAAAACATGTAGTGAAGACGAACTAGCAAAAGTAAAACTGAATATTTGGGACCACTGTTCCTCTGTTAGTTCCTTCCCAATTCACCATGCCAAGCAGAAACATAGGAAGACATAGAGGGATTGGAACACTCAAGGCACAACTTATACATTAAAGAAATAAGATGTCTAGGCGGATCTTCCGTCAAACATAGAGCTTCAAACCTAGTTGGGGTCCTTCGAGGGCTACCAGTAATAAGACAGTTAATGTAGTGTCTAATCTGGAGAAAGACCCAGAATGAACGAGGTGGAAGATGGTAAAGTTGCTGGAGATCCAGAAAGGACTGCAAACCACTAGTTGTAACCAAATGCGATTGGCGTGAGACACCCACTGAGGACCAACTAGATAGGCTAGTGGCCTAGAAACTTGGGGGAAATCAGGATTACCCAACAAAGGAGTAGGCAATGAGGCACCTGGGCTAAACAAAGGAGAGCCTACATTTTTTCCAACAACGAAGTTTAGGCCCTAGCGTCGGGTGAGTCAGACATGGATACTAGGCAATCCAAGGGACAATATGGGATGGTATAGCGACTGCGTGACCCACTAAAAGCGGCCATCGTTGAGATGTAGTCTGACATCTCAACGATCCTAGCCAGGTAGACCAAATAATAATAAATGAGGATGCTGAAGACTACCTCTTGTGCGACTTTGAGTCAATACAGCCTGCAACAGTCGAGGTCGACCTGACCTCCATATAAAACGCCCCACTAGACCTTGTAATTCCTTGAAAAAGGAGGCTGGGATTGCAATGGGGAGAGCTTGCATCAAGTATAAGACCTTAGGTAAGATAGACATCTTAACCGTATTAATCCTACCTAACCAGGATAATTTCAGTAGAGACCATTTTTGAAAATCTATCTTAAACTTTTTAAGAAGAGGGGAGAAATTGAGTTGAAACAAGTTATTATTAGAGGGAGATAAAAGAGCACCTAAATATTTGAGGTGAGATGAGGTCCAGAGAAAAGGAAATGAGCCTTTGAGACCTGCCACCATATCATCAGAAGACGATATATTCATAGCAACAGACTTGGAGTAGTTAATCTTAAAATTAGAGACCTCACTAAACCATTAAACTCATGCATGAGGGCAGGGAGAGAGGTCACCGGTGCAGAGATGGTAGCAAGGGGTGGTACAACTGTCAAACCGTAACGCAGGTGTCCTAAGGTGAGCTCAGGGAGGACAGAAACCTCCTGTGGAGCAGAAGGGAAAAAGCAAATAGCGACAATTTATAATCATGATCACCAATCTGCATGTCCTTAATATCACTGTTACACCGAATAGCCCTCGCCAGTGCTTCCATGAAAAGCATAAATATAAGGGGAGACAATGGGCATTCCTGACGCGTGGCATTGTGAATTGAAAAGGGGTCTGAAAGGGCCCCATTAACTCCCACCCTAACAGAAGGAAAACGATAAAGGGACAAAATACGATGAATACAGTGAGAGCCTAATCCCATATAACAAAACAGACCCTCCATGAACTGCCAATCAATCCTGTCAAAGGCCTTCTCTGCATCTGTTGATAATAGTATAACAGGAGACTTCTAAGATCATTGATATCATCCATCACGTTAGAGGCGCTGGCCTCTAACGTGATGGATGATATCAATGATCTTAGAAATATTATCCTTGGCTTCCCTAACCCAAACAAATCCTACTTGATCTCCATGGATCAAGCCAGGAAGAAGGGAAATCAACCTGTTTGCCAACATTTTAGCATACAATTTTAAATCATTATTCAATAAAGAGATGGACCTATAGCTTGAACATTGGCCAGGGTATTTTCCCTCTTTGGGGATTATGGAAATATGGGCCTCAAGAGTCTGGGGAGATAAGCTCACCTTGTCGTATACTCCATTGCAAGCCTTCAAAAAAAGTTGCATAAGTATGGAGCGTAATGTCTTATAATAGCTCAAGGGAAAGCCATCCGGACCGAGACTTTTTCCAATTGGTGTATTTGACAGAGCCAAATCCAACTCTTTATCAGTAAAGGGACGATCAAGGGAGGTCAGATCATCTTCCGCAATTTGCGGGAAACTGACTGAAGAGAGATAATTTCTGACCGCCTCCTGAGGTGATAAGAGACTACCAAGGGGTTGTTCTTTTCGTAAACTATAAAAATTCATATAATAATTTTGAAAGGCGGCTGCAATTTGTGGAAACGTGTGAACAGTATTCCCCCCAGAGTCCCGAACAGAAGAAACATAAGATTGTAGCCTCTTAGCTCTTAGCGCTCTGGCAAGCATTGTGCAAGGTTTGTTACCCCATTGATAAAAATTTTTGTCTACATTTCTGTAGATCTAATTTAGTTCTATCCTGGAGAAGCTTGTTAAGAGCCAGTCTAGCTTCAGTGAAGTCACGCAGTACAGACGCATCTAAAGAAGACTTATAGGATGTTTCGAGAGATTTTATATGGGGAAAAAATTGTTGTCGCTGGGCCATTTTTTCCTTTTTTAATTGGAAGCCCAGCTGAATACAGTTTCCTCTAATCACGCATTTATGCGCCTCCAAAACCGCCACAGCAGACATATCTGGAACATCATTAATAGCAATATATTCAGTAATGGCCTTAAGAAGGTAAGCTTTAGTATGAGGGTCACTAAGTAAAAGCTCATTAAAATGCAATGTCCATGGTCTGGGAGGCGCATTAGGGAGGCATACAGTGGCAAAAACTGGAGCATGGTCAGACCATGTAATTTGGCCTATATGACTAAGGGGAAATTGTTGAAGGCTCCTATGGTCCATAATAAAATAATACATGAGTATATTGAATGCGGGGTAGAATAGAATGTGTAGTCCTTGACCGTTGGGTGCTGAGTCCTCCATAGATCTAACAATTGATATTAAAAAAAAAGTTGACGCACTCTGCGATGCTACTGTAGAGGGGGCTCGGGATGATCTCGAGGAGCAATCTAAAACAGGGTCCAAAGACCAATTGAAGTCCCCACCTAGCACTAAGCACCCCTCTCTCAGTGGCTCCAGAAGTCTTTAAACCTTGCTAAAAAATTGCCTCTGTTTTTGATTAGGGGAATACATGTTCACAATAGTACACAATTGGTTGCATAACTTGCATTTTTATACCTGACATCTACCTTTCACTAAAGAAAGCCTACAAGAAAGAAGTACAGCTACTCCCAGGGACTTACTCTGAGAGTTATTGCTACAGAACACATGGGGGGTAATAATAGTTTCCAAGCCTAGGGACAGCTAGCTGCTTAAAGTGCATTTCCTGCACAAAGGCCACATCTACTCTTTCTAAGCTAAGTTCTCGCAACAAGGTGGAACGCTTCTCAGGGATATTAAGGCCCTTCACATTAAAGCAGCATAATTTTTTATCTACTGGATTAAGGGAGACCATGGGGGTAATTGCAGAAAGGGTGAAATATGTATGGAAAAGCACAACAGTATATGGACCCAATAAAGAATGTCAAGAGGAAAGAGGACATAGCGAATGGGAAGGATATAGATGGGAAAGTAGAAAAAAATAGGAAAAAAAAGGAAGAAAGTGAAAAAAATAAATAAAACACAAAATTGTAAGAAACAAAAATTAAAGACATTTGTATTTTATTTTATTACCAGTAATTTATATAGCTCACACGTATTCCGTAGCACTTTACAGAGAATATATGGCCATTCACATCAGTCCCTGCCCCAGTGGAGCTTACAATCTATCTTCCCTACCACATACACACAGCCATACGCACTAGGTTTAATTTTTGTTAGGAGCCAATTAACCTACCAGTATATTTTTGGAGTGGGGGAGGAATCCGGAGAACACCCACTCAAGCACAGGGAGAATATAAAAACTCCACACAGTTAGGGCCGTGGTGGGAATCCAACACCTGACCTCAGTGCTGTGAGCCAGTAATGCTATGCATTACACCATCTGTACTGCCCCAGATATAAAATATAACAGGTAAACGGTGGCATCAGAGAATCATCTAAATAATGAGAACATCAATACCAACTACATCGTTAACATAAATGTATGAGGCATATTTATGAAATCATTTTTAAAGAATCTGTTGTGTGTATGAAAAAAAAAAGTAAATCCATGCGCAAAAAGAAAAAACGGAAATAACAATAAATGTAAAACAGCAAATTATTGGACAGAGACAGTTAGGAGAATCTATGGTTAGCAAATAATCAGCAAGATAAAATAACCACAAAGAGTAGAAAAAGTATACGCATCTGGACAGGATCCTTGTCCAAGCCCAAGATGGAAACAGAGAGTCATGTCAAGATATTATAGTCCATTAAGTGACGGAAGCCATCCTTTCAGGACATAGAGAGGACGGTTTACGTTTCTGCCCCTTCACCGGTGTCCAAGAGCTTGTGTGTTGGGGGGATTAGGAGGATCTAGATGAGAATATAGCTGGGTACAATCCTGAAGAGGTGGTATAGGAATAGAAAAATAGAAAGCGTGCTACAGAACTTGTCCAGATCATCAGACGTCTGTAAAAATGATTTGACAGCCATCCTGAGAAACTTACGAAACTTGTACATTCAAAGGAAAACCCCAACGAAAAAGGTTATTTTTCTGTTTGAGAATGTCAGTGAGAGGCTTAAGGAGGTGTCTCTGTTGGAGGGTGTTCCAAGAGAGGTCAGGAAAAATGTGAACTTTGGTGCCATTGAACAATACCATCCAATTTGTGTGCTTTGCTGAGGATCTCTTCTTTAATATGGTTGTAATGGAGATGACAGCTACTGTCTCTGGGGGCTTCAGAATAGAGACCCTTTGGGCGAAGGGCCTGGTGAGCACAGTCAAAGAGAATCATATTATCTGCATCTGTGAGTTTGTTAAATACTTTGGTAAGCGCATCAATATTACCCGGACCTTGAACATCCTCAGGAATCCCCCGGATACATAAATTGTTGCATTGACCTCTATTGTCTTGGTCATCCAACCTCCGCTGCATTGCTCTCATCTCCTGTGCATGTATAGAAACAGCATCTCGAAGTTGTCTTTGGAAAGAATCCACTTCCTCCAGGTGGGTTTCCATATGACACCCGATGGGTGACATGAGAAATGTTCACTTGAAGGGCAGAGATTTCCGCTTTGACTGTGGCCCCAATTTTCATGTCAAGATCCAAAAAATCCTGCTTCATGGGAAGAGAGCGGAAATGAGCAAGGACGTCAGCCATAGTGGTGTCTGCCACACTTCCCGAGCTAGTATGAGGTGGTGATGCCTTAAGGCCAGTATTATCAGATGACAGAGATGAGTCAGAACATGCATTGTCTCCAAAGCGGTATACGGGTGAGTCAGGGGATCATGGCCAGACAGTAGCACATAAGTCAGCCCATATAAACCAGCATACGTATCCACATAAAAATGTGGAGGTTTGACTAGTAATATTGGGCAGTATAAAATATCAGAACAACTAGCCCGAGGCTGCTATGTAGTAGGAGAAAGAGGCTTTGCAAAATAGAAAAATATGGAGTTACAAATGTGACCACAGGGTCGACCTCCAAGCCCCAGACACTGAAACTTCCTGGAAACCGGGAGTGGACAGCATTGGAACACAGAGTACTCTGCAGCCTGTCTCTCACTTCTGGCTTCCTCCTCTCCACTGGCAGCCATGGCGCTTTCCTGCATGGGACCTTGCCTGATGGGAGACACTGGCTTTGCTGCTTGAGGGCACTGATGAGCTGCTCTAGACCTGGGGTTGGGATACCGCTGAGTGGTTGGTAATGAGCAGACCAGCCAGAGGGACATTCGCTCCCCCTCCAGCTTTTACACAGCAGAGAGGGATATCGGTGGCCATCTTGGGGGCTAGATCTTCCAATTACCTGCATCCAGTTGATGCCTGTTTGCTTCCCTGTACTCTAGGCAAGTGCATAAAAACTCTCCCTTGGAGTTAATCCTCACACATCCCTCACAATCTTATCTTTATAAGAGGACATATCCCCCCACTAACTAGCTGGACAGCTCCAACATGTGACATATGGTAAGGGGGATGCCATGATATTAGATTGAGGAGTCCTCTATGCTCTTCCCTTTTCGAGCACCGCAATACTTCTTAGTACTTATTTTTCTTTTTTGATTTTTTGCTTTTGTATCCATATACCACAGGGAGCAACATTTTTTCACACCGCTGTGTTACTGTACACCTCACAAGATATGGATACATTTATTATGCTGTCAACTCCAGCAAAAACCTAAGCCTAACAGAAAGGGGGACACTACTATATCTGCTACACCAACCCTCAGTGAGGCTACAGCAGCACTGATTCCTGTAACTGATACAGATTTACCACCCTTAGCCATTACGTCCCATCTATCGGTATCTCCCACGTCTCCTTTGATATATGAGGATATGCTATGCAATGGCTCCTATACTACAACAAGTAGCTAAGTTTGCTGAAGCCATTAAATATATTAAATCACACTTAGCCTGTACAACCTACAAGTGGTGACTAATAAGACAACAATAGGTGAACGTGAGCAAGTTATATGCAAACTACAAGAACAAGTAAAATTCTTGCATCAACTTAGTACCAACTGCTAAATTAAATGGACGATCTGGAAAATCTTTCTCGCAGAAACAACCTGGGAATAGTCGGTTTACCAGAAAACTTGAAAGGTCCAGATTTTACAAAATATTTACATACGGATCTATTGCAACTCTTGGGTGTAGCTGACGATATACCAGACTTTGCCATTCAACGAGCATGTCACATTGGTCCTTTCTATAGACTCTAACCGACCCCACACTGTGATATTCCCATGCCTTATTTATGCATACGTAGTTCATCTCTGGTCTGCTGCTTTCAAATTAAATCAGAATGACTGGAAGAACCACCGCTTATTGATATTCCAAAACTATTCCTTGGAAGGTTTACGTGCACGCGAGGACATGGCACCTATCTGTTCTATTATTACTTATTTATTAACAGTTTCTTATATAGCGCAGCAAATTCCGTTGCGCTTTAAAATTTGAATCAACATTAACATTATACTGGGTTGTAAAATACATACATACATACATAAAAGACATACATAAGGGTAAGAGGGTCCTGCTCACAAGTTTACAATCTATAGGGAAATAGGTGTTGATACACAAGGATAGGTGCTACATATTGCAAATTGGTCCAGCCCGATTGCAGATGTTCTTGGTGGGCTGTATAATCCAATCACACTGGAAAGTTGGCCTAGGGTTAGGAGGATGTTAAATTGAAGAAAGAAAAGATGTGATTGGTGATTACTATAAGAAGAGAGTTAGATAGGGAGCTATAAAAGGTTATGTGGGCGGTCCTGTAATCTGATAAGCTTGTCTGAAGAGGTGGGTTTTCAGAGAGTGTGTGTGAGGCGAGTGTAGGCAAGTCTCTCCAGTACCTTGGAGGGGCAAGGTAGCTGGGAGATAGGATGGTAATTTGAGAGAGAGTTAGGGTCAGAATTTAGTTTTTTCAAAATGGGAGTGATCACTGCATGCATGAACAGTGATGGAAAGATACCAGTAGAGAAAGAGAGATTACAGATTTTAATTAAGTTTGGAATGAGCACAGAAGACAGAGCTTTACTGATTTGTGAGGGTATAGGATCAAGAGGAGAGGTAGAAGAGTAGGAGGATGAGAAGAGTGTAGCTAGTAGTGTAGCTACACTAGTTCAAGCACACAGAAAGTTCGCCCTCCTCTTCCCGGCAAAAGTGCGGATCTTTCAAGGCAAACACTTCAAGGATTTCACTATTGCGGAAGATGCTCGTGGAATAAAAAGCAAACACTGAGTGAAAGTCCACTGGCCCCTGTCTGATAAGTATTCCGACTATGAAACATTCTCCCCACTGAGGCCCTGATTCAGAGATGGACGCTCTGAAAGAGTGCTCGCTCTGAATCTGGGCGTTTTGGAGGGTTTTTTGTGCAGCCTCCTGGCCGCTAGCATAGCTGTGGGTGACCACCCACAGCTATAGCGAGCGGCCAGGTTGATGGTCGCGATGGTCAAGACCATCACGACCATCAGGCTTGCGACAAGACCCTTGTGGTAGGGTCTCATGGCCGCAAGCCCCAGAGAGCTTCTGGCTCTAATAGAGCCGGAAGCTCTCCCACTGAAATCACTGGCGATGTCAGTGGGGCCGTCCCCAAATGGCAGAAGTTCCTTCGGGAATGCCTCCGTTTGGCCAGCCATCCCCCTTGCCCGCCTACCAAATGGGGCGAG
Organism: Taudactylus pleione; assembly: GCA_031769625.1. Lineage (NCBI taxonomy): Eukaryota > Metazoa > Chordata > Amphibia > Anura > Myobatrachidae > Taudactylus > Taudactylus pleione. The sequence goes on from JAUIMM010000084.1 coordinate 6,060,351, forward strand.
CTGTCAATCACCATCGACAGCTTGCCCCCTTTGGTGCGAGACCCGGAGCGACGGAGCACCCGTAGCTAGCCGTGTCTTGCGCATGCTCACAATGTAGCCGGCTCCGTCGTGCGCATGCCCAGTGGGCAAACATTGACCCAGTTGCGAGCACCCAGCGCTTGCGACTGGGTCTGAATGAGGCCCTGAGTCTTTATATTGAACTTTATCTTCTTTCATTTCCATATAATATTACGTTAATGGTTCTTATTCAAGGCTATTTTCTCTTATCACTCCAGTATATGTTGTGGACCTGATTCTCAAGTATAGATTCTTTTATAGTTCTCATGGTGATGATACTTCCCACTTGACTTAGTTGATCTTTATCCAGTTTCACAAAGCTGGTTCCTCCAAGTGTCTAGCAAAACGTTATTGCAATATCTCTGAGTGAGGTTTATTTTCTTTACTCTGTTAGTTTTATTTCCTTAAGCCTTATTGTTCTAGTGTGTATTGGTAACATATTAATATATTCTTTTTAGGTCTCCTCGCCTATGGCAGTTACCTCCGAGCAGTACAGCTCCATAGTTCTATTCGATGCGCTATGTGTCCTTGTTTGCATGCATGTCTGAAGGAATTGTCTTTCTCCGTTGTACAACTATTTTCTTTTTCTTTTCCTACTGTCCTAGCTTCTATCTTTTTTGCTTCCCTTATCTGCCCCCCAATAGCCCCACTCCTTTCTACCTACCTCTCCATGTAATAACATGTATATTTCCATTTTACCACTTAAATGTTATAATGCGAAGGAGTTACCCTATGCTGGATGGGATTTGTGCCCTAAATCAAAAGTTACTTATTTACCATGTGTAACCTCCATTTATGTTCTTGGAGTGTCCAGGGAATAAATTCTCCAGCTAAGATAAGAAAATGATTTCATATCTAAATCTGTTGATATTTCCTTCCTACAGGAAACACATTTAAAAGATTCTGAATTTACTAAATTATCTATGCTTAAGCAGCAAATGGCGGCCTTAGCCTCTTATAACTCCAAATCACGAGGTGTAGCTATTTTAATTCGAAGAGGGATTCCATTACATATTCTTGGACAGAGATCTGATCCGGAAGGGCGATATGTATTGTTATATGTTGAATGATATGGCACTCGGTATCTACTTTGCAATGTATACGCCCCGACTGTATACAAAAAAATCCTTTTTCACCTCACTAGCCATTATACTTTATACGTATGTAGGTGTACCCCTGGTGCTGGGGTGTGACTGCAATATCATAGCTTCCCATCACATGGATAAACAATCTACTTCCTTTCCTATATATAACCAACGTAACGTGGGTATTCAATACCTTCTAGATCGTTTACACCTTACAGATATCTGGAGATTACATCATCCTTTAGATAAAGAATTAACTTTTTATTCACCACCCCACAAAACCTTTTCTAGGATACATTATATTTTTCTGACCTCCACAATAGTATCATCCTCGGCGATTGAAGCACTTAGCTTTACAGACTATGCTCTGGTCTGGCTTACCATAAACCTGGGTAGCCCTGTAGGTGATTTTAAACTTTGGCTCTTTCCTACTGACCTGATCTCTTCTACTAAATTTAAGAATATGCTGCAGGACCGCATATGATTTTATTATTATTATTATCATCTATTTGTATGTCACCACAAGTGTCCAACAGTACCTTACAAAGTATATAAACAAATAGGTTGACCAGTGACTCACAGTACAATACAATACAGGATGAGGACAAGGATAATATACATTGCTACTTTAGTGACCATAACACCCAGATAAGCAACAGAGCATAAGCAACCAAGTTTTAGGTGCCCTAGTGGGGAGTAAGAAGTAGATGAAAGTAAAGTAAGGAGAAGCACAAGAGGGTAGAGGACCCTGCTCATAAGAGCTTACATTCTAAAGGGGAGGGGCAGACAAACAGGTGTGACACAGAAGGGTAGACAAGGAGGAAGGAGCATGTAGCAGCATGTTAGGATGAGAGCTGGAGGGCTTTGATGTCCTCAAATCCCCAGCGTCTCTTCACCACCTTCAAGTCCCTCCTCCGCCCACCTCCTCCCTGCCTCCCCTCCTCGCTCTCTGCCCTTGACTTTGCTACCTACTTTACATCTAAAATTGACTCCATATGTCAGGACATCATATCCCACCAGTTCCCCTGCTCTCCACCTCCTGCTTTCACGGATCTCCCCTCCCCATCCATTTTACCAACTCTAACATTCTTCTCCTCTGTATCTGGAGAGGAAGTCATGTCCCTCATCCAGCCCTCGCCCCCTTTCCACCTCCCCCCTTGCCCCTATCCCTTCACGTCTCCTCCGCTACCTCTCTCCTTCTGCCTGCACCCACCTCCTTAATCTCTCCCTATCATCAGGCACTGTCCCTCCTGCATTCAAACATGCTCTTGTCTCCCCCATTCTTAAAAAACCTACCCTTGATCCTAACCCATCTCTCTCCTCCCTTTTGCCTCCAAGCTCCTTGAGCGTGTTGTTTACAACTGCCTTACCACCTTTCTTTCCTCCCACTCCCTCCTTGACCCTTTTCAGTCTGGCTTCCATTCTCTCCACTCCACTGATACTGCCTTCACAAAAGTCCACTACTCTCTACTCATTCTCCTTGACCTCTCTGCTGCTTTTGACACTGTGGACCACCCTCTCCTTCTGCAAATCCTTCACTCCCTTGATCTATGTGACACTGCCCTCTCCTTGCTATACTCCTACCTTTCTGACCGATCCTTCTCTGTCTCCTCTCATGACTCCTCTTCCCCCCCACAGCCTTGCAGTGGGTGTTCCCAAGGTTCTGATCTTGGACCTCTCCTTTTCTCACTATTCGTCCTCACTAGGTGAACTCATCAGCTCTTTTGACCTCCAATATCATCTCTATGCTGATGATACTCAGATCTACCTTTCCTATCCTGACCTCTCCCCCTCTCTAATCACTCGTATCTCCAACTGTCTCTCTGCCATCTCTTCCTGGATGCCCCAGCAATTTCTTAAACTTAATATGTCTAAGACTGAGCTGATAATTTTCCCATCCCCCAACATAACCACACTTCCCACCATTTCTTTATCAATTGATGGCACAACTATCTCCTCTAGCCCCAAAGTGTGCTGTCTTGGAGTTATCCTGGCTCCTCCCTCTCCTTCAAACCACTTATACAGAATCTCTCGCAATCCTGTTGTTTTCAGCTTAAAAATATTTCCAAGAGACCCTTTCTCACCCAGGATGCCACTAAAACCCTCATACACTCATTGGTCATCTCCAGATTGGACTACTGTAACCTCCTCCTATCTGGACTCCCCAACTCCCTTCTCTACCCTCTCCAGTCTGTCCTCAGTGCTGCTGCTCGGCTCATTTTCCTCTCAAAATGCTCTGCATCTGTCTCCCCTCTTTTACAAGCTCTCCACTGGCTCCCCTTCCCTTTCAGAACCCAATTTAAGGTTCTAACACTCACTTACAAAGCCCTTACCCATTCCTCTCCCATTTACATCTCGGACCTCATCTCCCTTCACTCTCCTGTCCGCCCTCTTTATTCAACAAATGCACGCCACCTCTCATGCTAATTGATTACTTCCTCCCACTCCCACCTCCAAGATTTTGCCTGCACTGCTCCCCATCTTTGGAACTCTCTCCCTCTTCCCATCAGACTCTCCACCTCTCTACAATCTTTCAAACGGGCTCTCAAAACCCACTATTTCATCAAAGCCTTCCAGCTCTCATCTTAACTTGCTGCTACATACAGTACTCCTTCCTCCCTGCCTACCCATCTGTCACACCTGTTTGTCTGCCCCTCCCCTTTAGAATGTAAGCTTTTACGAGCAGGGCCCTCTACCCTCTTGTGCTTCTCCATTCTTCACTTTCATCTACTTCTTACTCCCCACTAGGGCACCTAACACTTGGTTGCTTTGCTCTGTTGCTTATCTGGGTATTATGGTTGCAAATATAGCAATGTATATTATCCACATCCTGTATTGTATTGTACTGTAAGTCATCGGTCAACCTATTTATTTATGTACTTTGTAAGGTGCTGCGGAACACTTGTGGCACCATATAAATAATAATAATAATAATAATAATAATAAGTAGTGGGTCTTGAGAGCCCATTTGAAGAAATGTAGAGAGGTGAAGAGTCTGAATGGAAGACGGAGAATGTTACAAAGGTGGGGAGCAGCGCGGGCAAAATCTTGGAGGCGGGAGAGGGAGGAAGTAATCATTTGGCATGAGAGGCGGCGTGCATTTGTTGAATGAAGAGGGCGGACAGGAGAATGAAGGGAGATGAGGTCAGAGATGTAAATGGGAAAGGAATGGGTCAGGGCTTTGTAAGCTAGTGTGAGCACCTTGAATTGGGTTCTGAAAGGGAAGGGGAGCCAGTGGAGGGCTTGTAGATATGCCTTCTCTAATTCACAACATGCTGATAATCCCTCTCTATACTGGCAAGCAGCTAAAACTGTTCTTCGAAGCAATATTATTTCTTTCACTTCCCAGCATAATAAGCACCAATCAGAGATGCTCCTCTCAGTTCAAACTGCTTTTACTTAGACTACCAAAATCTCTGTACATCTCCTACTAATTCCATGAGGACAAAGTTTGAGGAACTTACTGAATAATATTTGATGCTCTGATGCAACAGGATGGTGACCACAATTTTAATAATAACTTAAGTATGCATTTCACATCCATGACAACAAATAATAGTTGACTCCTCTCCAACCCCCTCAAGGGGGACTGCACAATGTCTGCTATTTTAGCACTAACTGACCATACTGGCACTCTGCGATATTAAAGTCCAGACATTCTTGACATTCATTACAACTTTTACTCAACTTTGTATTATCAAGACCATATCGACCAAAGTAATAAACTCTTTTTCTGGCAAAATATCACCCCCCCACAACTTACCATCGAACAAATTACTTATCTTACTAAACAAAGTTACAGTAGCAATTAAGGGCCTCAAACTTGGTACATCCCTTGGCCTGGATGGCCTCTCAGGAGAATTTCAATCCTCTTTAGTCATCCCTCTAAGTGACTTTTATAATTTTTTCTTTGCTGGTAATCCCCTCCTGAAACACTTCAATGATGCGATAATTACGGTACTCCCCAAACCTGGTAGAGGCCCTAAAATATCACTACTAAATGTAGACTACAAATTATTTACAAAAATTTTGGTGGAGCAATTCAAGTTGGTGGTCCCTTTTATAGTTAACCATAATCAGACGGGCTTTATATGGGGCAAAAGTTCAGTTTGTAACATAAATAAAGTATTAAAGGTTATACAACATTTAGATGATATATATTAAGACAATCTCCATTTACTCTTATCGTGGAGAAAGGATTTCATATGGTAGTGTGGGACCATCTATTTGTATCATTAAGCCGGTTTGGTCTTTCCCCTCAAATTCATCAACTTATTCTTTCCCTATTCAGTGGGGTACACGCCAGAGATGCCCTCTCTCCCCATTATTATTTGCAGTAGTCCCTTAGAACCCTTAGTCATCTCCCTTAGAACTAATTCTTTGTTCTGTGGAATATTTATTAATGATATTGAACTAAAGCCCTTGTTATTCACAGATGATATGCTTTTATTTATTTAGTGCCCCGAAACTTCTGTCCCAGCTATTTTAGAAGCGATCTCTCACTTTAGTACTTTTGCTGGCTATAAGACTAACCTTTCCAAATCAGAAGTTCTACCTTTAATGTGTCCAGACTTACACCACAATACTTTCTTCACAATTTTACCTTGCCACTTCCCAACTTAAATATTTAGGCATCTACATCACTCCCCTATAAAACATATTTACAAAGCTAAGGTACTGGATAAATTACTTCAATCTACACAACAGTGGATATCTCTACCTTTGTCATTGCTAGGCAGATTAGTGGTCATTAAAAGTCTTTTCTTTCCATCGTTAGCCTCCAAATGCTCTCTCTCTTTTTGTCTTCATCTGATGCAGCCATATGCACAAATGCTTTTCAGAAATGTATTTGGAATTGTAAAAAACCAAGAATAGACAGAGAAGGGTTGCATCAGCCCAAACATTTTCCAAAGCGGTAGTTGACCAGTGAATTTCTGATTGGTGCATAAATCAGATGCATTTTACTAACCCGGCACTGGTGGAAGCCCTATTTTCATCTTACTCACCTGCAGCACTTTTGCACCTGCCGCATACAACATTTCCAGTAGCAATACCCTCTAATGTTCTATTTAAAGATACACATACAGCATGGAACACCATTCTAACCCTTTATACTCCATATACCTGTAACTGTCGCTACTCCATAAACCTACCTCTATGGGGCAACCCAGATATCCCACCCTCTCTTACCATCTCTCATTACAGTCATGGCGGACAAAGGAAATAGCGGCAATCAGGGACATCTTTGACCCTGGTGGTAAACTTTACTATTTTCAACAACTTTGTGATTTATATGCCGATCCCTCTGCACCTATGGCTCCACCTCCAATTTGTCCCAATAACTGCTGGCCAGAGTGATCAGGCAGCCTGCGTCACGCCCCACCCAGCTCAGCAGTCAGAGTGCAGCCACGGCTCTGCAGACAGTGTGGCCTGATCACTGTAGCAACAGTCATCAGGCACTTCAATGACACTAATCATGTGGTGCTGGCTGTGGATCCACCCCCAAAGTGTCTTGATCATTGTTGGGCAGCCCATCTTTAGCATCACCTGGTAGCTGCAGTGTAGCCCATGCTCTGCCCCCAGTATTTTGATCACTGCTGGCCACAGTGATTGGACAGCCCAGCCACAGCATCACCAGGAAGCTGCAGTGCAGCTGTGGCCCACAGGAGTCGTGGCTCTGCCCCTAGTATCCCGATCACTGCTATATACATATGCATATAGATATCCCAACAATGAACAAGGTGCACTCACCAGGAACTTTTCATAGACGTGAAATCACATTTATTGCTCACATTAAATCATTGTGATGTCATAGGTTTATGTTTTGGTTACCGAATGTAACCTTCATCAGGACAGATCCCAAAAGCCACAAAAACAGAACCATGCTGCATAGTGTACTGAGCCACCATTTATACCCCTCATTAATTGTTAATCTCTCCCCCATAAAATGGTTGGAGGATCAGAATGTGTTAACAACCGATATATCTCATGTTTTTGTGCAAAACAAATATACCCCTTACCTCTCCATCAACCCCAGAGGCTAACCAATAGCTATTCAAAAAGGTAAAAATCCATCTACAAACAGTAAAATATGTAATTGTGGCACTTCCAGTTTGCGTTCCACCACAACTGGAAGTCACCAGCCGATGCTTTCCACTTGACGGAAGTGATTTAATATGGCTATCCGAATCCCCTGAGGAGGCTCAACAGGACCAACTAAGCTAGGTCACATAATACTCCCTACCTCTGGAACTCTCTCCCTCTTCCTATCAGACTCTCCACCTCTCTAAAAAATTTTAAACGGGCTCTCAAGACCTACTACTTTATCAAAGCCTTCCAGCTCTCATTCTAACCCGCTGCTAATACCCCATCTGTGTCACACCTGTTTGTCTGACCCGCCCCTTTAAAATGTAAACTATAAAGCACTGTAGGTTACAGGGAGGCTCAAAAACACTATCTTACTATGTTAAAAATATATATAACAGTATATATAACACACCAATGTAAAACCACACAACAAAAATACAAAAAAACCTCCATAGCGATATCCCAGGGTCAAAAAATACCAATGTCAAAATACAGATACTACTATCCATAAGAAAAAATAACAATGTCCTAATCGGAAAAAAATAATCCCCCAAAAAAAATAATCAAAAAAAAATCAAACAGAAAAAATGCAACTGCCAGGAGACAGACAACCTAAAAATGCAGAATCCATGTTGTCATTAATGTACAAAGATGTTCAAGTGTTCAAGTGATTATATTCATTCAATCCTCTTGGGGACACCATGTCTAGCATGTGAATCCACTTGGTTTCCCTTTTCAAAAGAATCAGACCTCAGTCATCCCCTCTTTTTAATGGTGGTGCCCAATCAATCATCATGTATTTGAAAGTTGTGACCTGATGGCCCATACGCAAAAAATGTGATGCTAATGGTTTATCTGTATCTCCTTTCTCAAATTCCAATCTTATATCAGATCTATGTTGTGTCATGATTTCACGAAAGGTTCTTGGGGTCTTGCCCACATACATCAGGCCATAGGGGCATTGTATAAAATAGATAATATGATCCATTTGGCACGTCAAGTGGTACTGTAGAGAAATCCTCTATCCCGGTGTGTGGATGTGGGAAAGAGTGACCCACCATAAGTGCACTACAAGTAGTACATCCCAAACAGCAAAGGCACCACTTGTTGGTTGTTAACCAGTTTCATACTGGTTCTATAGAGCAAGATTTTCAAGTTAGGGCCACGATGGACAATCAATAAGGGTGGTGGGTCAAACCCCAAGAGTGGCCAATGTCTTCTAAAGGGGTGTTGGGTTGTGCATAGATTCGTATCGCAATTTACACCAAGGATCATCCTATCTGGATTCTGCGGCCCACCACATGTCTTTATAGCTCCCTGGAACATTTTTCTTCAGCTGGTGAGGCAGCTGTCAAAATATTGGCTTCTGTAACCTCTTGCCAAAAATCTTCTCTGGTTTCTTCCAGTCGTATTTTGGTATGGTCCAATTCCGAATTATTTCTCAAAACACGTAGGAACTGGGAGACTGGTAGGTTGTTTTTTAACATCAGGATGGTGACTTGTGAGTATAAGGAGGGTGTTCAGATACATTAATTCGGGTCCACCTTTTGATTTTTTTATTTCGTTACTTCAAATTGTACATGAATATAACCACTTTCTGTATGCAGATGTGTTTTTTGTGCAACTGTTGTGGACAGCAATGGGGTCCAATTTTGACCCCGCATATGCAAACATTTTTATGGATCACTATGAGAATGAGCACATCATGCTACACTTTTGGGACTTTGGGATAGAATTGTTTATTTCAAACATTTTATTGATGACATTTTTGATATCTGGCATGGCGATGAGGATTTCTTTCTCAAGATGTTGGAAACTTTGAATAGTTTAAGCAGTCCAATATGCTTTATGGCCTCAGTTGACAGTGTGCAGATGAATTTCTTGGACATTATGCTTTTAATGCATCGGAACATCCATGCTATTACATTTGGCAAGTTATGAGACAAACATGGACCTTTAAATGTGTGAGAAGGTCCGAGTTTGTCTCACACAAAAAACTCAAACCCTATTACATCTCGCCCCATATGTTACTGACTCCAACTGGAGAAGCTACATCCTGTACCTGCTGCAAACTGTTTAACCTTATGTTATTCTGGACCTTCTTTCTACTGGTTAATCAACTAATCCCTGGATAAGTTATCTATTGTGTGGACTAACCTCCATCACACACAGTGTTCCCACAAGTTTCAGATTACATGGTCACTGAAAATGTAAAGTTTTTATTTTGCAATAAATATAAGTTCCTCCATCTTTCTGTACATTGTACATTGTGGTTAATGTCAGAATTTAAACTTTTGACATCAGTCTGATGACAACATTAGACATTTTTCTGGATTGGAGGAGGTTTCCTTGCTCTTCAAAGGCCAATCCATGCCAATTTCAAATTGGGGACCCTACTAAGTGGCATATTGAGTATGATAGCCAAGCAGCTGAAATACCAATGACAGAAGTCTGATCCTGAGAGATTCTGACAGGGGCACATAAGTATACCCCTACCCCTCTTCCCTCCCTAACCCTCCCTTTGTGGTGCCTAACCCTAACCTCCCTGGGGGGAGCCTAACCATAACCCCCCTCTGTGCACCCTAAACCTAACCCTCTCCAGGGGTTGCTTAGCTCTAACCTCCCCCCAATGGTGCCTAAGCTTAACCCACCTCCCCACAGCCTAACCTTAACCCTCCTGGGGTGTGCCTAACCCTAAGTGCCCCCAGGGGTGCCTAAACCTGATCCCTCATGGCTGAGCTAAAACAGGCCGGCTTACCTTCATTCAAGAAGCCGTCTGTCGAGATTCTGGCATCGGGATCTAGACAGGCGTCAGGATTTTGACGCCTATCTTTAGTCCCAAGTCAGGATTTAGATGCTGGGATTTAGACAGATGGCTTCCCGGCCATCGATATTTCAAGTACATCCCTAAGTGGCACACTCTGAATCAGAGGGGATACCATGGTGTGACATACTATAGATTGGTGGCCCTACAATGTGGCATGCTATGAATTAGGGGCAGTATTGTGTGGTATGCTATAAATTGGGCACCTTTGTGGGCATGTGGCTGGGTCTGATGGGCATTGAAGGGCCATGTACGGTGGTCTGATGGCGTGTGGAGATGTCTAAGGGACATTAAAGGAGCCTGTGTGATGGTCTATACAAGTTTTCATATATTTTGGTTGGGAACATTAAAAGATGTGAATATAGGGTCAAAACCTCATATAGGCTAGCACACTCCCCTATAAAATAAATGGTCTAGTTTTATTTTCCCTTCTTATTTTGGAGTTTGAATAACTGGGTGCAGTAAATCACTTTGATATTAATCTGTGCCTCTTACTGGCACAATTCCCAACCTATTGAAGGTGGAGAGAGAGACTTTTGTGCACGTCCAAAAAGGGGTGTGGCTCACAGTGTGGGGCATGGCTTTGTGATATGGGGTGTGTCTGCGTGGCATGTTTTTTATCACGCTGGGCTGCTCCCAGGCCTTCCCTTTAGTTTTTAGATGCCACACGCATCCATTCACTACTGGTGAGAAGATCTCCCAAAGTGTCCCCCCACCACGGGACACTGAGACCCATGGATGGGAAAGTGTCCAAAGAGCGTTACTGTCACGCCAAATTTGGGATTTTTGAGTGGTCTGCACTAGACAGCTTAATAACTTGTAGAAATCTCTAGATGAGAAGTTACCATGCAGATGATAAACAAATATTTCTGTATTTGATATCTTACATAGATAAATGTAACATTGAAGATGTATGATACATCTCAATGTTACATCTTACAGTATATACTTTACTTATACAATGTTTGTTATAGTTTAATACAGACTGTTCTCGCTATCTCTGTTCCAATGGGCTACCTTCCAGGTTATTAGTAAGTTATTAGGATATTACATGATCTCATTATCCAAACACACAACATGTTATGTTATTCTTACATAACCAGTGAGTTTCTAGGAAACAAAATAGTGCTGTATTATCATTGTCATACAAAGAAATAATGGCACAGCATCACCTGTTAATTTACAATTTACAAAGTACTGTACATAGCAAAATATATAATATGTACAAAGCTAAAATATTATATTACTATCTCATTTTACAGCTAATGTAATATTGACATCTGTACGCCTGTAACCAAATGCTATTCTGCTAAACACTGACACCATGTGGAAAAGTTCATAACTTAAAAAGTATCTGTACAACATTCTGCAACCCAGGCATAATAATAATAATAATAATAATAATAATAATAATAATAATAATAATAAGCATGTGTACAACATTCTGTATCCCAGGCATGATAATAATAATAAGCAAGTGTCCAGTATTGTGTATACAAGGCATGATAGTAATAATAATAAGCATGTGTGCAAAATTCTGTATCCCAGGCATGATAATGATAATAATAATAATAATAATAATAATAATAATAATAATAATAATAATAATAATAATAATAATAATAATAAGCAAGTGTATAACATTCTGTATACCAGGCATAATAATAATAATAATAATAATAATAATAATAATAATAAGCAAGTGTATAACATTCTGTATACCAGGCATGATAATAATAATAATAATAATAATAATAATAAGCATCTGTCATATATTCTGTATCCAAGGTATGATAGTAATAATAATAAGCATGTGTACAACATTCTGTATCCCAGGCATGATAATAATAATATAATAACAATAAGCATGTGTATAACATCCTGAATCCCAGGCATGATAATAATAATAATAATAATAATAATAATAATAATAATAATAATAATAATAATAATAATCCATACTTGCCGACAATCAGCTCATCGGCTAACAGCGGTGGGCGTGTCCGGCAGCTGTGACACACTGGGGGCGGGGCAGTGCGATTGCGTCATTGTGGCCCCACCCCCTCTTCGCCTCCGGCACTGTGAAGCAGGGGGCGGGGCCACAATGACGCGATTCAGCGTCACCAGCCCCCGCGCTGCGGGGATTTCTAGTGAATTCTGGGGAGGTTGGGAGGGTTGGTGAATGTTGGGAGGCTTGCCTGCATTTCTTGGGGGCCGGGAGGCTCCTGGACAAATCGGAAGGGTAGGGAGGCCTGTAATAAGCATGTGTATAACATTCTGCATCCCAGGCATGATAACAATAATAATAAGCATGTGTATAACATTCTGTATCCCAGGCATGATAATAATAATAATAATAATAAGCATGTGTATAACATTCTGTATCCCAGGCATGATAATAATAATAATAATAATAATAATAATAATAATAAGCATGAGTATAACAATCTGTATCCCAGGCATGATAATAATAATAATAATAATAATAATAATAATAAGCATGTGTATAACATTCTGTATCCCAGGCATGATAATAATAATAATAATAATAATAATAAGCATGAGTATAACATTCTGTATCCCAGGCATGATAATAATAATAATAAGAAGAAGAAGAAGAAGAAGAAGAAGAAGCATGTGTATAACATTCTGTATCCCAGGCATGATAATAATAAATAATAATAATAATAATAATAATAATAAGCATGAGTATAACATTCTGTATCCCAGGCATGATAATAATAATAATAATAATAATAATAATAATAATAATAATAATAAACATGTGTATAACATCCTGTATCCCAGGCATGATAATACTAATAATAATAATAATAATAATAATAATAATAAGCATGAGTATAACATTCTGTATCCCAGGCATGATAATAATAATAATAATAATAATAATAATAATAATAATAATAATAATAAGCATGTGTATAACATTCTGTATCCCAGGCATGATAATAATAATAATAATAATAATAATAATAATAATAATAATAATAATAATAATAAGCATGAGTATAACATTCTGTATCCCAGGCATGATAATAATAATAATAATAATAATAATAATAATAATAATAATAATAATAATAAGCATGTGTCCAATATTCTGTATCCAAGGCATGATAGTAATAATAATAAGCATGTGTACAACATTCTGTATCCCAGGCATAATAATAATAATAATAATAATAATAATAATAATAATAATAATAATAATAATAATAAGCATGAGTATAACATTCTGTATCCCAGGCATGATAATAATAATAATAATAATAATAATAATAATAATAATAATAATAATAAGCATGTGTATAACATTCTGTATCCCAGGCATGATAATAATAATAAGCATGTGTCCAATATTCTGTATCCAAGGCATGATAGTAATAATAATAAGCATGTGTACAACATTCTGTATCCCAGGCATGATAATAATAATAATAATAATAATAATCATCATGTGTATAACATTCTGTATCCCAGGCATGATAATAATAATAATAATAATAATAATAATAATCATCATATGTATAACATTCTGTATCCCAGGCATGATAATAATAATAAGCATGTGTCCAATATTCTGTATCCCAGGCATGATAGTAATAATAATAAGCATGTGTATAACATTTTGTATCCCAGGCATGATAATAATAACAAGCATGTGTCCAATATTCTGTATCCAAGGTATGATAGTAATAATAATAAGCATGTGTATAACATTCTGTATCCCAGGCATGATAATAATAAGCATGTGTATAACATTCTGTATCCCAGGCATGATAATAATAAGCATGTGTATAACATTCTGTATCCCAGGCATGATAATAATAATAATAATAATAATAATAATAATAATAATAAGCATGTGTATAACATTTTGTATCCCAGGCATGATAATAATAATAAGCATGTGTCCAATATTCTGTATCCAAGGTATGATAGTAATAATAATAAGCATGTGTATAACATTCTGTATCCCAGGCATGATAATAATAAGCATGTGTATAACATTCTGTATCCCAGGCATGATAATAATAATAATAATAATAATAAGCATGTGTATATGTATAAGCATGTATAATAATAATAATAATAATAATAATAATAATAATAATAAGCATTGTAAAGCCACCCCCCGGCCACACCTACAAAACGGGGCGAGCTGTTGATCAACATCGACAGCCGTCCCTTTTGTAGTGAGCCACGGAGCAAGTGCTTTTTGCGCTCGCTCCGGGGCTCGCACATGCACAGTGCACATGCCGCGTGTGCGCACTGGGCCACCATCGACCCGCTTGCGAGCACTATGCGCTTGCAAGCGGGTCTGAATCAGGCCCACTATGCAAGGTGTACACACTACATAGGGCAAGTGTTCACTGAATCTCCACCTATCTCCTGTCCATCATTCTGTGGATCACTCCAGATTGGCTCCTGCATCTATATCCTGCTGGCGCTAACGCTGCTCCGATGCCGGTGATAGAGTTTTCGTGTTTCCGGTTCTGGCTTTGTCTCCTGTCTTCCAGTCGAGCCCCAGTTTTCCTACCTTCAGTAGTATATTGTTGTTCTGCCGTTAGTGTCATCCAGGCGGCACAGTCCTGCATATTATTTACCTGCCGGTTGTGTCATCTAGGCGGAACGGTACGCAAGTCTGTCAAAAGTCTTTCCCTGTCCGCTATGGCCGATAGTCGCCCCTTTCTGCGCATGCATCGCAGTGCACGTGCGCAAGCCAGTCACTGCAATCGGGAATCATTCACTCATAGTACACAGACTGAGCGCTAATTTGAGTGACAGTGCTGTTTGAGGGTGGTGTCAGGGGATGGTCTATGAAAACGGGGGTGTGGATGTGTGAACGCAGGCGTGCCTGTGTGTTCTAACGGCGTTTCATGGGCGTGCATAATTAGCATGGAGGCGTCAGTGTACAAGTCACCTGGTTGTATTTCAGCCTGCTGTGATCACAGTGCTTGCGCGGGGTAGGGTCTCCCTGAAGCGCTACAATCAGCTCCGATGGCTCTCGGTGTTACTGATGTTGCATACACTTCCTGGAGACGACGTGTGCTAAGAAAGAAAAGTGGGTGTCATTACACCGGCGTGCGATCACTCTGCCATCTCTCTCTAAGACATAGAGGGCGTCCTTAAGCCTGGCCGTGTGATCGCGGAATTTGCATACCCGGCCCCTGACGGCTGCGAAAGTGCGCTGTGTTGTGTCCGGGTCTGAATCGCCCCCTAAGTTCTCAAAATGTACAGTTATTAACATATTAATGGATATAGGCTGTGTCTATCCTTATCAACAACATAGCACAAAAATAGGCAAAATTATACCACTGATTCTCAGAATCTGGTTTCAATGTCTCTGTTACACAGTTGAAAGTTTATTAAAATACCTATTTATGGGGATTTGAAATGTAGCAACTAGCAAGCTGGAAATAATAAAACCTTTTCCTCCCTCCCTGAAGTATGACGGTTTTCTAAGTTGTAACTCTTCTTGTGGTTTATTTATGAAACTGTAGCTATGGAGCTGGAACACAAAGCACATACTTTCTTATGTGTTTTTAGTATTTTACAGGCCTCTCCTTCACAAAGTTGATCCAGAATACGGTTTACTTACAACAGATAGTATTACCAATGACCATTTTGAATGGATTTCAGGTCAGTATGAAACACAACCAGCCGCAGAAGAGACACATCCTGTATGAATCCATAATACTGTATGTGAATGTGTATTCAAATGCTCTCTGCCAGAATATGCATTTTTTTCCCTTGTTCAGACAGAGGCCCTGATTCAGATCCGCTCGCAGCCGCTGGCCACTCGCTAGGTCTGTGGGCGTTTTTTTTTTCTCCGGCCATTCGCAAAGCTGTGGGAGACCACTCACAGCTTGTGCGAGCGGCCAGGAGACCATCGCGATTATCGCGACCATCGGCCTTGCGACGAAAACCTGCGGTTGGGTCTAGGCTGCCGCAAGGCCGAGTGGACTCCCTGCTCTAATAGAGCAGGGAGTCCACTACTGACATCAGTAGTGATGTCAGTTTGCCTGCCCAACAAACGCCAGGTGTTCCTAAGGGAACGCCTGCATTTGTCCAGCCACCCCCCCCCCCACCAGCCCACAAAACGGGGCGAGCTGTCACTCACCATTGACAGCTGCCCCGTTTTGTTGCGAAGCCCGTAGCAGGGCTCACGTACTCGTACGCTGGTTGCGACGCATGCGCAGTGCGCAAACATCGGGCCACTTGCGAGCGCACAGCGCTCGCGAAGGGCTCTGAATGAGCTCCAGAGTCCCTGTTTCCAAATATCTCATGGGCACATAAAGGGACTAAGGGCCTTATTCAGAGCCGGACGCTATTTGCGCTCGCTCGTTCAGAAAAAGGGGCTGGCTATTTAAATGAACCGTCCGCTCTTTGCGGTCTGTTCACGCCTCTATGTCTAAACGAGCGAACAAAACATGCGAACGTAATTTTGAAAAAAACGCCCCCTGGCCGCTCGCATCATACGTCATGTCCGCTACTTATTAGATTAATCGAGTACATCGAAAGGCGTCTGAACTGCTCGCTATTCTTGTGGTTGGTTTTTCCTACCACAATCATGCGAGCAGTTCTGACTATAAAACAACCAAGTGACGTGGTCGATGACGCTGCTTTGTTAATTATGCACACCCATAAAACGCCCGTTTTGACCTTTAAGCACGCCTGCGTTCGGATCTCCACTCCCCGTTTTCAAGCACCTTCCCCTGTTACCACCCACATACGCCTCATTCTGTCACTCAAAATAGCAGGCATTCGCTATTTAGCGAGCACACAATTTTCGGCCACACTGTTTCGCGCATGCGTATTAAAATCCGTATGCATGCGCAGTTGTGCGAACATCGGTATTAACGAACGAGCGGCCGCTTACGAGCGGCTCTGAATCAGGCCCTAAGCTGTGATAATACCATACAGAAATAGAACAAGAATTCTTCATTGCTTACATTACTATTTATATCGCTTGTGCTTCTATAATTGTTGCTCATTTTAATTTTTCACATACCAACCATGAAAACAGATTGTTCATTTTATTTTTTTTTTAATCTCCCAGCAGTTGATATATGAAATGTCTGAAGAGATGATTTGTGAGCTCTTTGCAGTCCTGCTGGTGAAAGG
The DNA here is from genome assembly GCA_031769625.1 of Taudactylus pleione. Classification (NCBI taxonomy): domain Eukaryota; kingdom Metazoa; phylum Chordata; class Amphibia; order Anura; family Myobatrachidae; genus Taudactylus; species Taudactylus pleione. The sequence goes on from JAUIMM010000084.1 coordinate 6,077,553, forward strand.
GCCCCAGAGAACTCCGTTACTTTCAATGTATTTTTGTATATGGTAATGAACCGTTTGGTCGCCTCTTTCCCACAATAAACAAAAACACTGAAGAAGTTGATAGTTTCCATTTCCCTTATTTGTTTTTATTGCCTTCTCTACTGCAGTTCCCTAAAGTAATGGCCAACATGTGGGAAAAACTGCACAGCATATATTGTGTGGTTGTTCTAAATAGTAATGAAGTAAACAGTTATTGTAATACTCCACTAAGGCAGGCTATATAAACTGTATCCATTGTTCCTTCTATGTGATGGCAATATCCATGAACTGTATGTCACAGACCCAGGTTAACGACATAGGGGCTGGTGCTGGGCCCAGTGTACACCCATTTGCAAATTTATACTGTAATCACGTTACTAATTACAACAGAAAAGGTGCTGAGAATTATGACAGTCGACAGCACCAGCTTGGCACTTCTGATTAGCCAATTGTGAATTGAGCTCCTGAAAGTAATAAATGCTTTCTTCACTGATCATACATATTATAAACTTGTATTATATTATTTTGTGGATATGATAGATATTAGCGGTGGTGCACTCAGGGGGGGTTCTGGGTACCTGGAACCCCGCACCCTTCCCCATTGCCAGTCAGAAACCCCTTCACTAAACTGACAATGCCTAGGGCATGCTACACACAGATGAGGGGAATCCAGGCCCACTGGATCTGCACCAGGGATTCTGCGCAATGCTGCCACCAAAGACTGACGGCAGTATGAGGCAAGAAGGAGGTGGGGGGAGGGCTCTGCCCTGGCTGTTGGAGTGGATCGGCCCTGGCAGTGACATATTTGGGGCAGTATGGAAACAAAACAATTTTGTTGCTAGGAGTTGACATCATCTTTCAAAACAGAGTGTGGCTGCAGGGATCTCAGTCTGTGAGAAAGAGCACACAGTCCAAGGGACCCATAAGAGAGAGCCCCCTGCAAGAAAGAGTGTGCCACAAAGTTGGAGCCCCTTGGGGAAGTGAGCAGAGACAGTGGCTGCCAGCTGTCCAGTGCTGGGGGTGTAGGGAGAGGCAGGATCTGCACTGGGGCAGCATCCAGGGAGACAGACAGGCTTCATGTATAGGTGATACATATACAGTATAATCTGTGCCTTTATATGTAATTTGTTTTTGTTTTTTATCTAGTATTTTTTATTGAAAATATATTCCAATTGAACAATACAATATAACAATAAGACAAACAAACAAAAAAACACAATAATTATCACACATCAAAATCGTAAAGCATATCCATCCACCGAATATAGAACATCTAATATAAATAACATATTCGCAAACTGCAGAGCATAGCAGAGAAAAGAAAAACATTTACAGCTTAAATAAACATATTATATAAGTATGTGAAAAAAGAGAATAATATACTCAGTATAGAATATATGAAAATCATTTTGTTTTTATTAATATACTCATATCTGAAGTGGATGATGCCCAGAACTACCCAAAATGATAGACCCCCCACACACACACTTGCATGAATTATGCCCACTTTGGTAGCATGATGTATAATCCCCCCTCCAGAAATCCTGGGTTTATTAGGGATCATAAATATAGAGCAAAACCTGGAACATATTTTAGGGCCTATTTCTAGGGGCAGACAACTTGCTTGAAAATAATGACAAGTATGAAAATGAAACTTTGTATTTCATTTATTTATTTTACTGTTTTCACCCAAATAAAAAGTTAATGATTAATCAGCACATAATAAAAGTGATAAATTGTCTCTGGTCAGTATAGACGTAAGAGTGGCTAATGATCTACATGTATAGGAGCCAATGCAGAGTCGGTAGCAAAGTGGGTGAAAATGACTCAAAAGAAAAGTGCTGGGAAAAATAGTGTATTTCCGTATATATACAGAGCTGTATTTAGCTACAAATGTGTGCACCCCTGCAGGCCTGCATTGGCAGCACATGCACCTGGCTTACTAGAAGTCATCATCAGAAATGTGTATTTGCAATAATAGGCACTTATCACCCTTTCCACCTTCGCTTCTCTGGTTGGAAAGTTTGATGTGTGCAGGTCTGCTTGGCCGCATATGCGTGTTTGCTTTCTGAGCATGTACAGTGCAAATTTACACATGATACACGTATAACACAAACTGACAAACTACTCAGTGGTGTCACCGCGGGAGGGACGCCACTGCCTATAGATGATCCAGTAATGAAAGAAAAAACCAGCTTGCACCTACGTTCACTCTGTCTTCAAGCCATTAGCTCAAATGTTAGGCCTCATTCGGTGTCTAAGGCCGGCCATACATGGTAAGATTTTTTAGACGATGTGCACGATTTCGATCGATCGCAACGATCAATCGTGCACATCGTGTGTGGTTTGGCATGCTGTACGATGGCGATGCGCGTCCCCGCCATCGTACATCGGCATCGTAGATCTTATGGAAAAACAATTAGATCTGCGATACGTCATGCTGTTAAATAGGTGTACGAAGCATCTTCTAAGATGCATCGTTTACCATTCACAGCAGCATGCGATGCATCGGGCTGAATTTGAAAACGTACCAAGGTGTTGTACGTTTTCAAATCACTCCGCGTATGGCCCGAATTAACCCCATTTGGCTGTTATATTAAAGTGCGCAGTACAAAACACACAAAAAAAATTCTGGAAAATAAATACTGCACGTTTTATAAAAGTGAAAAATATAAAAAGTGAAGAGAACATAACTGAGAAATATGAAACAGATGGTTAGTGGTTCTAGGTTTTATGATGTCTGGATTGTTAACAGGTCAGAACAGATGTCAAACTGGTCATAATAGACAAATCAAATACTGTATGCTGCTGCATAATCAAAGGAATAGTCATGTTCTGGTAGGTAGAGACAGCGTAGGACGGAATGCCTCATCATTAACTTGTCACAGTGTGCCGGACACCGGGCATTACTTACCAGGTCCAGCAGCACTGGGGTCTGGATCAGTGGTGGAGTCCCCGGTGCCCGCTGCTAGTGTTTTGCCTCCGGTGCCTCCCCGCCGGATTGATGTGCACTGAGTGCAGATGGCCATGGCTCCCCCTAGGGGTGCGCGTGCTGACCTGCAGGACAATTTAAAGGGACAAGCACACCTCCTAGTGAGGTCATAGGAGGTGCCCAATTCAACCTTCCCCTATATAAGGGAGACTCAGGGTTCACTCCTGTGCCAGAGTTAGACTCAATTACTTACTCCAGCATTCATACCCCAGTGATTCCGTCTGCTCGTTCTGACCCTTGGCTTGTTTGTGACCTGACTCCGTCATCTTCCTGGGACTGCACTTGGTGTTCAGGTTTTGACCTTTGCTCCGTTCCCGACACGATATTGCCTGATCTCTGGTACCATCTTGTCCGTTTGGTTCTGATACAGCTTGTTGACCACATAGAGTAGACCAGCATCTGTACTAGGGAACCTAGTCTGAGGGCCGCAACCTGCGTGTTGGACGCAACTAAGTCAAAACCTCCTTGTGGGGATCCCTGGTGAATACCGCTGGCACATTAGACTCCGCGCCTCAGTTTTGGGTCTCGTCAATCCCGAAGTACGGGCCAGCATCTATTGTCTATCCGTGAGTTGCAACAAAAATACAGTCATATACTGAAGAACATTGTATCCAGGACCTATAATCATCAGCTAGTCACATTTCCAGGTTTTTAAAGGTATGTACAGAAAGAATATGGCTTCCAGATGAATTTGTGTCCAACATCTTAGTTTATGGCAGATGCCCTTTTTGTACTACCCTGGCTAGAATGTAAGAGCTCAGCATATGCTTTCTGTCACTAAAATCAGTTGTTGTACAATAGATTATGTCAGTGTGGGCAGAGAACCTGGTGTGTCGACACCAAAGGATGATGCCAAGACCTTGAAAAAAACATATTGTATACCACTATCACTCTTTAAGGAGTTGCCTCTGCCTTGGATATAGGCCCTCATTCAGAGCCGCACGCTCTGAGCAGAGCGCACGCTCTGAATGAGGGCCGGGCTCCATTTTCATGGAGCGTCCTCCTGGACGCTCGTATAGCTGTGGGTCACCACCCACAGGCTATACGAGCGTGCTTTTTGATGGGCGCGATGGTCGAGACCATCGCGACCATCGAAATTGCGAGCCGGAGCCTGCGGTTGAGGTTTTCAACCGCAAGCTCCGGAGTGATTTTGGCTCTATCAGAGCCAAAATCACTCCCACTGACATCACTAGTGATGTCAGTGGGCCGGCTTCTGACGGGAGGCGTTCCCGTGGGAACGCCCCCGTCAGGGAGGCACGCCCCCGGCACGCCCACCAAAGGGGGCGTGCTGTCAATCAACATTGACAGCACGCCCCCTTTGATCGGACACAATGAGCGAAGGACTTTCCTTCGCTCGTCGCGTCTGGCGCATGCGCACGACGGAGCTCCCTCCGTCGTGCGCATGCTCAGTGCATAACATCGACCCACTTGCGAGCGGACAGCCGCTCGCGAGTGGGTCTGAATCAGGCCCATAGTCAGCAGGTCAACATTCTAAGACCCAGATTTATCAACGAGTGATATTCTTGTTATCACTCATTACTAATCTTGAATGGTGCTCCAACCAATCATCTCCCAACTGTTATGTGTTTGAAGAATGACAGTAGCAGATTGGATGGAGCACCATTTAAGATTAGTAAGGAATGATAACAAGAATATCACTCGTTGATAAATCTGGGCCTTAATGTCTTCACCATAATGTCAACATGGTCAAAATGTCAATTAGTGTTAGGCTGCAATTAGGGTTAGGCTAATTTATGAGCGTCGACATCCTCACTGTCAACATTCATAATGTTGACTTATTTGACAGGTCGACATTTTGTCAGTCGACATTCTGAATTTCAACATGTTAAATGTCAACATTCTGAACTTATCAACATCCTGAATATCGACTTTCAGACCATGTCAACGTGATGGTGTTGACATAATGAATGTTAACATTCTGATTGTTGACATTAGATACCACACCCCTTTGCCTCATAGCATAGGATTTGAAGGGGGTCATTTAAGGAAAGCCCTCTATAACCTGGGGGTTAAGAAGGTGCTTCACCTTTGACCTGAAGTCTCTCTTCAGACCAATATACATTAAATTCTTAGGAGTCTGGATGTAACAGTGGTGAATTATCATCTGTAGGTCTGAAAAGAATCATTACAATTTAGAGATATTTAAAGGTGGAAGGTAATCAGAAGGTCACCATAGTTGGACTTAAAACTCTGGTCACTATTTCACGTCCAATGAAGCATGGAGGTAATTTGTGAGATTGTAGCTTCAGAGACAGACTCATAGTTTACAAGCTAATATGATCACCAACGTGGTAAGTGGGTGCTGGTCATCATTTGACAGATAACATGCATTTTGATGTGAATTTGTGATCAGTGTAGGGAAGAAATGATTTGTCATCAGATCCCAAGAGGTGGTGTTGAGTGCTAGGAGACCAGTAGAGGTAATTACAGTATGTCTGTAAATGACTTAAGAAGTTAAGATGCACTCTGAAGACAATGAAGACGATAGAGGTGCCTGTGGAGTGCAGTAAATGGATAATCAAAGAAAATTCCACCCAGTGGATAAATAATGGCCAATCTGTCTGGTGGTCAAAAAGAAAAATAAATCTATAATCTTCAGGTCCTGGTTGATTCTGCCCATCAAACAATTGGGGGTATATTTCCTAAGAATCGAGTTTGGTCGAGTTAGCATTATCTGGAGAAATGGGCCCATTTTTTTCAACTCTGAAATTTCCGGGTGTGGTTTAACAGATAGACAGTAAAAAGGTTGACAGTGTCTAGATAGACAGTCGACTGGGACATAAGGTCAACAGGGACAAAAGGTCGACACACTAAATGTTGACATGTAATAAGGTCAACAGGTACAAATGGTCGACGTGATCAACACAGAAATAGTTCACACAAAAATGGTTGATACATGTTTTGTTTTTTTTTGTCTAGCCCTAATCTTCACCCTAACGCTAACCCTCCCTCCTGGTGCCTAAACCTAACCATCGGGGTAGGTGCCTGACCCTAACTGTCCCTTCTAGTGCCTAACTCTAACCCTCTGGTAAGTGCCTAACCCTCCCTCCTGGTGCATAGCCCTAACCGTCGAGGTAAGTGTCTAACCCTAACCCTCTGGTAAGTGCATAACTCTAACCCTAAATTCTTTTTAAAAAATCACGTGTTGACCATTTTTGTGTCAACCTTTTGACCCTGCCAACCATTTGTACCTGATGACCTTCTTACATGTCGATATTTAGTGTGTCGACCTTTTCTCCCAGTTGACCTATTGACTGTCTAACATCTGTTGTCTATCTAGACATTGTCAACCTTTTTACTGTCTATCTATAGTCTGGAACCCAAAATTTACTATTGCCAAACTCGGGAGAGAATTCTCCTTTGCTACAGGAAAAGTCGGGAGAGTTAGCAAACTCTCTTCAATTCGCCATCGGTCAAACTCGTGTAACTTTTCACTTGTAAAGATGGGATTTGTGAATTTACCAATAATCGAGTTTCTAAACAGTCACGAGAATGGACAAAACTCGTGTCCAAATTCGGGAAATCAATTTATCTGCCCGTGAGCTGCGAGTAGGGTTGGACATCGAACATCAATGGTAGTGGTTTTACCATTCGATGGTGGCCTTCCGATGTTTGTCACCATCAAATGATAATAATTTGATGGTGTTCCGATGGTGTCTTGTTTTCTAACTATGCTTCCCCTGGCCCCTTCCTGGCTGCTGTGTGCTGTGTCAGCATCAAGGAATCTTCATGTTGAGTTCGTTGGAGGCTGCCTCTCACTGCCTCAGAGACGTGACCCTCAGTCCCTCCCTCCCCTCTCCTCTCTAGGCTGCTGCTAGGCAACTGGGCATATTGCTGGCTCTGATTGGCTCTCAATGTCTCAGAGAGCCAATCAGTGTGCACCAATTAACCTGCAGTAGCAGCAGCAGAAGTCACTCACACAGCAGCACAGACACACACACAATCTCTCACACACAAGTCCTGGGTTCTGCACTGTCAGTGTCTCTCTGTCCTCACCTAGCTCAGCTGGATGTAATGTAACACACTGACTGGACTGACTCACTTCAGCAGTGAGTAGCTTCCCCCGTCACCTGTGCTGGGCATGCTGGACTGGAGCCGGACTGTCACTGTGTAAATCTGTATACCCGCCATCCAGTCCCCGCAGCACAGTGTGGCAGCAGCACTGCTACATAGAGAATCCAGTCAGTGACAATATGTATGTTTTTGCTCCGCATTGGCCCTCGCCCCTGATCCCACCTCTTGCCAACCGCGCTGCCAGGGAATTTTGCACATACACTTATCAAATAAATAGTTTTTACCATCGAATTCTTTTGATGCGATGGTTAGTTACCATTTGATGCGATGGTTAGCAATCATTTGATGGTGGGCTTCTGATGTCCATCCCTACCTGCGAGTTCAGCAGAAACATACAAAGATCAGTGAAAAAATAAATGCCCAAAGCATAACCAGCACCGGATTCCTGAGCCAGTTCTGGTTCTAAAAGTAATGGGGAAAAAATTAGTAGGGTTCCCCCGTATTTTATGAACCAGCACTGGGCTCCCAGAGCCAGTCCTGGTTTTGAAAATGTTGAAAAAATGGAGCGTGGTTCCCCCTATTTTGAAAATCAGCACTGTACTCAAATCTAGCCAGGGTGTAATGCCACAGCCAGGGGACCCTTTCACTGGGTCTCCTTGGCCAAAGCATTAACACCCCCAAGCCAGATAGCCAAGCCGGGGATCTCGGGGGAGGTGGTGCCCCCACAATAAATGGGTCCCCCCTCTCCTGAACACTTCAAGCTTACGCTGAAGCCCGGTGCTCTTCCCTGCACCTTTGGCCGGTGGGTGTAGTGGTAATATTGTGAAAATTAGAATGATACTTTTGTTTTTACAGTAGAACTACAGGTGCCAGCATGGCTGCCCTTTGGTACTTGTGAAACTACAAGTGCCAGCATGCGGCCGGCACAGGTACCCCCACTGTAAAAAAAATAGTAAAAAGCCAAAAACAGTATACACACTCAATATAATTTAAAAGTTTATTACATACCTAACACACTTACACATACTTACCTTCTGCCCAGGGGTGTAGGGAGGGCGGTTCCACCCTGCAGTCAGACTCTGGAGCAGCTGTCAAGTAGCTGACAGCCTGTGCCGCGTCCGCAGCAGCAACATCAGCGTCTGTCCTGTCTTCCTGCTCTAGTGAGAAACTCCTGGTCACTAGAGGAGCTTGTGCTGAGCCCTGATTGGTGGAGCTCAGCACATGTTCATCTGACCCCAGCAGGGGGCGGGGCTACAGCAACATGTTAAGGAAGAAGCAGCAGGGTCCACAACATTAAGGTAAGAGAAGTTATACCCCAGTAGTTATGTCTATCACCCTCCCTGCCTGTATGTACTGTATGCATGTATGTGTAACCTTTCCTGCCTGTATGTGTGACCCTCCCTGTCTGTATGTGTGTATGTGTGACCCTTCCTGCCTTTATGTATGTATGTATGTATGTATGTATGTATGTATGTATGTGTGACTCTTCCTGCCTGTATGTACTTGTATGTTTGTATGTGTGACCCTTCCTGCCTTTATGTACTGTATGTGTGTATGTGTGACCCTACCTGCCTGTATGTACTGTATGTGTGTATGTGTGACCCTCCCTGCCTGTATGTGCTGTATGCGTGTATGTGTGACCCTTCCTGCCTGTATTTACTATATGTGTGTATGTGTGACCAGGGGGATTGGGAAATTAAACTGGCCCTGGAAAAATGTGTCAAAGTGGCCCTATGTGCGCCAAAAAAGTGGATGTGGCCTTGTGGAAAGAGGTGTGGCCTAATGTAAAAAGCCATGCCAGCAAGCCACTCCCCCTGTTTCAGTCATGCTGGGGCCATGCCCACCGCTCCAGGAGCTTAGCCACAGCTTAGCGAGCGGCCAGGAGGCCGGGTTTTAAAAAAAACAACGGACGCTCTGAATCAGGGCCATTGAACCATCAAAAATCAAAGGTTTCATTTTCTCAGTCAAGCCAAAAAAATTCCGTATTTCTGAATATTTGGATATGGGAGATTCAACCTGTATTATTATTATTATTATTATTATTATTTAATGGGTAAACACCAGTTTAACACATGATCACACTGCATGGCTTCGTCTGGATTTTGAAAATACTTAGAGGCATATTTATTAATTATAGGGCATTAGACCAAGTAATTATACTATCTTATTGACACCTACGGTATTACAACAATAAGAAATGAAGAATCGCTAATGCAATCACTTTACTTCCAGGTTTGGGATCTGGTGGGGCTACAGCACATCATGTGCCAATGTAGAGTGCCCTCTTCTGGACATTTTTGCGAAGGGTAGTTTATACAATGGCTAATGCCATCTGAAAGCCAAGCTCCGGAAAGCTTTGCATTGTGGAGCTTGGGAAATTTGGCATTTTGCAGTCAATGGGCGGAATTCAATTGTTTTAGCACGCCTGATCTCCTGTCTAAAGTGACGGGAGATCGCAGGTCGTTATTCAATTGATGCCGATTATCGCGCTGATTGCGCCCATAGAGGTCGGATTTAGCCACGTAAAACGGTACCCTCAACCAAAGTGCTGGCCGATCGCGAAAGTGCCGTTTGGGTGCCCAAACGGGTCACTTTTCACCCATTTCAGCTGGCACCCCCCTGGTTTTGCAAGCTGAAATGGTACGCTGGCAGCTTTATCGTACCCGACAAGGGCAACAATTGAATAGCTCCGTCGGGCGCAAAGGGGACTAGAAACAATTGAATTCTGCCCAATAATGTAAGATCAGAGATATCTGCTGTGGCCCCCTGTACAGGTTGTAGTATCCTTTGTGGATGTTCATAATGTTGACACCATTGTCAACATGGTCTGAATTCATGATATCGACATTGTCACAGTGTTTACCTTTTGACATAATGTCGTCATGTACACAATGTGGACATCACAGTGAGAATGTCAACAGTACTATTTTACCCTAACCGCAGCCTATCCCTAACCACAGCATAACCCAAACACTTATACAGTATTTATGTTCGTATTGTAGATATGTATAATGTCTACATTTTGAACATGTCAACATTTTGTCATTGTCGATATGTTGAATGTTGACAAAGTAGCTATATACCCCTGTAAATACATCCAGGTTTCTTATACCCCTTACTCAGATAACATTCATAAAAGTACTCAAAAGTAGTCATAAACTAGGGCGATCTGTAGGAGACAAATACGGAACAACATGACGTGCCACAATTATATGATATACCCGGAAAGCAGTTTCTCTGCTAATCACTAGGAATTTAGCAATGTAAAGCTGTGTTTAAAAGATGTAAGTAGCTGACTGGCTTTATACATTAAACAACGTTCATCAAGTAAAAATGTTAAACTAAAAGTCCCCACTGATACTTCACAAGCTATAATTCTTGTCTCTAATGAGAAACAGCACGGTGCACAAATACTCTTGTTTGGAAAGTAACTTTCAGAAAAAAACAGACACCGTTCATTAACCCCTTTTTTTGCATAGTCTTTTCTCACTCCTGTGCTGAGCCTATTTGGGAATTTTTTTGAGGCTGGTTACATTCCAACATCAATATAAGTAATTTTTTTATGCAGTACTCTCACACATTATAGCTTGCTTTTTTGTTTGTTTGTTTTTTAAAGAAGAATTTTCAGAAAATAGCATTAGTTTGCTTATTCATCTCCATACAGCAAAGGAAATCTACAGTGTAAACTATGGGTCTATTCAATTCATCTGTAACTTAAAGTGGCAACCGGTAATTACAACTATATATTTGCCCCATATCAATGCAATATATTGTAGTGTTATGTAGCCATTCAGTTATACTTACCTGACTGGCGACGACCTCCGATTAGCGGCCCCTCTGCAATCCCAGCATACAGCGCTGAGTGTGGAGTAACGTATGTCTAGTAAGTGTTCTTCAACTGCGCATTCATACATCGGCAGTACCTTGCACTCCAGCGTCCACCCACATCACAGAGAGGATGCTGGACACAATGAGGTCGAGCCACAGAGCAGGGAACTTCACTGCTCCTCTCCCATTAGCGAGGTAAGCTCCAGATGGCAACATAAAATTGAGACGCAAAATGGAAACAATAAGTTTCCGTTCTTCTGCGAATCGCTCTCCCCAAACTATTGTATGGGGAAGCGATTCTAAAGGGGGGCATCCACTACACAATTTTAGCAAGCGATTGAACGATAACGACGTTGTTATCGTTCAATCGTTTAAAAATTGTTTATAAATCGTGCAGCGTTTGGTCGTTAATGATCAACGATGCGCGCTCCCGCTGTTCGTTTGATCGTCTCTTCAGTCGACTGAACATGCATGTCAATTTCACTTGATCTATTAAAGATAGTTTGCAAATCGTTTAGACTGAAAGATAAAATTTCAAGGGAAAAAATCAAAGGAAAATCGTTTAGATTGGACAGGGAGTAGATCGTCTAGTGGATGTGCCCCTTAACACTAATCAAGAGCACCACTGGAGAAATCTCAGACTTCTCCACAGTATATCCGTTCTTGAATATGACTTCATGAGACAAGGCTTTTCACTGCTGCATGAATAGACCCCATTATTTTATCGCTTCATCTTTCCCACGTCTTCCCCATAGTATCTCTTGCTCTCATCTCTGTTTTTGCGGAGACTGTCAGATTTCTTTAAACTTCTCGTCAGCGCCGTATCAGGATGGCAGTGCGCCCTGTGCTGCACTGCCGCCCCTCTTGCTCCCCCCCTCCTCCCTCTGAGCGCTTACCTTTTCCTCTGGGAGGTGGGTAGAGGGTGGAGATCTTCGCCGGCGTTGCTGGTGCGCCACGCTGCACTGCAGGAGGTCTCTTCCTGCAGACCTCCGGAGCCGGGCACTTCATGGTCGGTGCCGCTAGAGGATTCTGCCCTGTGCGGAGGCACCGGCCACCACCCTCCCTACGGCCCTGCTTCTTGTTGTGTCTGAACTCTGCCACGATCTCTTCTTGCTGTTGTTAGATGCATTTGGCTGTACAAATGACCCACTATTAATTTTCATCTAGCAATAAAATGGAGTTCTCTCATGTGAGACAGAGGGCCTGATTCAGAACCGGACGCTCTGAACGAGCACCCGCTGTGAATCAGAGCGTGTTTTTTTTTTTGCGAGGCGGCCTCTTGGACGCTCGCATAGCTGTGGGTTACCACCCACAGCTTATGCGAGTGTCCATGATGATGGTCGCGATGGTCAAGACCATCGCGACCATCTGGCTTGCGACGAGACCCTTGCGGTAGGGTCTCGTTGCCGCAAGCCCTGGAGTGATTTTGGCTCTGTCATGGGAACGCCTCCGTCTGGGCAGCCATGCCCCCAGCACACCCACCAAAGGGGGCGTGCTGTCAATCACCATCGACAGCACGCCCCCTTTGGTGTGAGACCCATGACGGCTACCCCTTTGTTATTCGGGTCTCACGCATGTGCATGACGGAAGTGCCTCCGTCGTGCGCATGCGCATGTGGAAAACATCGACCCGCTTGCGAGCGCTCAGCGCTCGCGAGCGGGTCTGAATGAGACCCAGAGTACAAAGCATTACCGCAATAGTGCATCAGAACTTTCCCGGCATCACTGGACATGCCCTTAAAGAGTGCAAATTTTCTTTGGCCAAGTCTTTGTTACTTTTCAGCAGGGCACACACTGGAGCGATATCAGCCCAATATGTAATTTCAGGCCGATCGTACAGTGTATAGGGCCAATCTCAGTCATTGACGATATCTTCCAGTCGGCTGTGCTGCACGGCTAACCAGACGATATTGAATGCGGCACCGTGCAAGCTAATGAAGGGTGGCATGAGGGATCATTCCATTCTTCATTAAATCTCTCTGATGTGTACTGCGGATACAATATGTCGGCCGCCATATCTTCCGGGTACATATCGCTCCAGTGTGTACCCAGCATTACTTTCTGTATTCTCTTTTGGGTTAGTGCAGGGGCCTTTCCCCGTGGCCCACCGATGGTTACTGTAGTGCAGACCGCAGTGGGTGCAGTCTGCACTACACACAGAAACAAGCAGACCGCCGCCGGCAGTGTGTTTGCTTTGGCAGCCAGCCAATGAGAGTCAGACAGACTCTCAGTGGCTGCTGCGCCCACTGCAGGAGCCAGACTGGAGCTCAATCATGAGCTCCATCTTCCGACTCCCAGAGTGGATGATGGGAGAGACGTCATGACGTCTCTCCCATAAGGCAGAGGGGGCTGGCCTGTTAGGACAGAGGAGTGGACGGCAACGGGAGCAGGAGCCGGAGCGGGGATTCAGGCATTTTCTTTTTCTTTTTAGGTTTGTATCTTTGGCTTCAGTGCTGGGGGCACTGCATTGGGGGGGGACTACTACTGGGGGCACTGTATCAGGGGGGACCACTACTGGGGGGGTCTACTACTGGCACCACTACTGGGGGCACTGTGTAGGGGGACACTACTGTGGTCACTATATAAAGGGCACTACTGGGGGCATTGCATAGGGGGGACTACTACTGGGGGCACTGCATGGGGGGAGACTAGTACTGGGGGTGCTATATAAAAGGCATTACTAGGGGCACTGCATAAGGGCGACCACTACTGGAGGCACTGCATAGGGGGGGACTACTACTGGAGGCACTATATAAAGGGCACTACTTGGGGCACTGCATAGGGGGGACCACTACTGGCGGCACTGCATTGGGGGGGACTACTACTGGGGGCACTGCATAGGGGGGACCACTACTGGGGCACTGTATAAGAGGCACTGCATAGGGGGATCACTACTGGGAGCCCGCATAAGGGGGCCACTGCTGGGGGCACAGTATAGGGGCACTACTGAGGGCACTACAGAGGGGGCAGTTATGGGATATAATTAAAACTGTAGAAGGGGGCAGTTATGGGTCATAATTGTGTGAGGAGGGGGCAGAGTCTAAATACCGCAGTATAGCTTAGTGGCCCTCGGCTTCATCAAATTTTTTCATGTGGCCGACGCTGCCTTAAAAGTTGAAGACCCCTGGGTTTGTGAGACTGACCTTTGTTAAATCTGTAATTGCACGTATGAACATCCTTATTGGGAATTGGAATAACTGATTATATAATATCCCGATGATCCATCTATGCTCATGTAGGATTACAATCACATTCGTTCTGTGTGCTTATACTTGTGTTGAGACTTGTTTACTAGACAAATAAGGGTACAGCTTGATCTCTCTCAGTTTCAGAGATATTGTTACTTTTACTACTATTACTACTACTGGTACTTTCCATGGCCAGTCCTACATTCAGAGACAAAGTTGCTGTTCCGCTGAATTTTTGATCGAGTAGTAATTTAAACAGGTGTCCTACTTGTACAGTCTGAGCTATTGTGCTGATGGTTCTTTGTCCAGAGAGACGAGACATTGTCCTAAATCTTCATCATTGGTGAAACAGTAGGTAAGAGTCCAGGAGACTACTGCAGAACCTTTCTGCTAAACCCACGAAGACTCACCATATTAGGGGGCCTATTCATCATCTGGTGCAGTATCGCCCTTGATTAAAGCTGGGCACACACTAAACGATGCCGAGCAATGCGACACACGACCCCCCAGCCGATGGACCGACATATATCGGGCGGTCTGTACACACTGGACGATCCGGTGTCCGACCGCCCGATATGCCGGCACATTGCCGCTTTTCATTGCATGAGGTCGTCAGCGGCATTGCCTGATTGTACTGCATGTACAAGCAATGTGACTGACGACCGCACAGGAGCGGGCACTGCACCATGTAGTGCATACACACTGCACAATTTGAACGATTTTTCGTTCCGATGCGTCGGAATCAGCCAAATTGTTAACAACATTGTGTAGTGTATAGGGGTCTTAAGTATTCACCTTGCAGCGGGGAATACTTATTAAAGGGGCAATTCATCATTACTCCGGTGCGGGGAAAAGCAGCTGCTCCTGCGATTAATGGCGCTGCTACAGGAGTAGCAGCGTTATTTACCTGTCCCCATTGCCGGCTTCTACGTATGCGTGAGCCAGGTTACGCATGCACAAAGCTGCCCAGGAGTCAGTGAGGAGGCCGTGGAGGGATCCACTCGGATCCTTTTTTTGCATCCCCAGAACTCCTTCCCATAGGAATCAGTGGGGCTACGAGAACAAGCACTATCTGAAGTTGGCGTTTGTTCTTGCAGGCAAACTGAAAGTTTTCGGAGTTTGCTGAATATCAGGTGGTCTTGTTGGACCCATGATGATGAATGGACCATTACTTTAAATAAGCAGAAACTAACTTTTCTACATGGTTAAGGGGCCATTTAATGTATGATGAATAATAGGCCCCTAGGAGAGACACTCTTATTCTTTACAATTAGATGTTGCCCTCTGACCAACCTACAGTAGAGTTAATTTGCTTTCCTGATTCATTTATGGACATTAGTTACAAAAGCGTCATTACGTAAGCAATATTTCTGGCTGGGTCTTACACCTTTAATCAAATGTCGGGGTTATTTATCAAACCATGGAGAGAGATAAAATTGTGAGAGATAAAGTACTAACCAATCAGCTTCTAACTTACATTTTACAGGCTGTGTTTGAAAAATGACAGGAGCTAGTTGTACTTTATTTCTCACAACATTGTGCATATTCTCTTAAAACCATATATCAAGCATACAAACTTGTACTAAAATAAGGTAATATATCACACCAAGGGTACAAATAGGAACATTAGCCCCAATATCTTTTATCCAATGCACAGATACTTTGTGGTAAAAACAAACTAATTTATTGACAAAGATAATACAAATTGCAGGTAGCAAACGTACAACATAGTACAATAATATCCCTTATCTGTCCAATCAAGAAGTCCAGGTAATAGTTCCGTCCCAATGCGTTTCATCTATAGGTCAGACTTCATCAAGGTGGATTTCTTATTTGCTATTGGGGATGAAGTGTGACTGATGCTTTAGAATTCATTTTGTGTATTATTACTATTATTATTATTAAATAGCCTATCCGCAGAGTACTAAATCATTTTGTTTTTAATGACAGAGGAATTTAAACTGTATGAAATTTTTCACCACCTCTGACACTTCAGCACTATATACATATCTATTTTCTTTCCCATTTACAAGGACTATCCTTTACAGGTCCAGAATTGGCTATTTGCTAATTACCATGGGCATAGCTACAGTGGGTGCAGAGAGTGGCATTGCTATGGGGCCCAGAGACTTAGGTGTATCAATTTCCCAGAATTTCCTGCTAAGTACTTGGTTCTGACCCATTGCTAGGTCTGAAATGGGGTGACTTTCCATTTTCAGTGATTGATGTGTGTAGATGATGTTATAATAGTAAAGTGGGGTAGTATAATGGGAACTGGGTACTGTAAGCACAATATGAACTGGAAACACATAAGGCATATTAGCAGGGACACTGTAATGTGGCATACTATAAACTGGGGGCACTGTGATGTTGTATAAAAATAAATTAGGGGCACTGAAATATTTCACTGTATGAACTGTGGGCACTACAGTGTTGCATAATGTGAAATGGAGGCTTTACAATGTGTCATAACATTAACTGGGCTTATAATGTTGCATACCAACTGGAGGCATTACACTGTAGCTTTATGAACTGAGGACACTTCACAGGCATAATATGTACTGGGGACACTGCATGGCATAATGTGAATTGGGGGCACTGCGTGGGATAATAATATGTATTAGCAGCACTACAATGTGGCATATTGTGAAATATGGTGGATACAATGAAATAGGGCACTACTGTGGACATAAAATTAACTAGCACAATACTTTGGGGCACAGCATTATCTAGGATACTACTGTGGGAAATCTGTAACTAGGGCATTACTATGGGGCATAAAATGAACAACTGTTGCACATAAAGGTTTCTCTCTACAAGCATTAGGGTGGGGACCCTTTCAAAATGTTGCTATGGGGCCCACAAAGTTCTGGCTATACCATTGCTCATAACTGAACTTATACAGTCCTTCTGCCTAAAACTCCTGTGTACTTTCATCCATTTGTTTCCAAAGCCAGTTACACAATGGAAGGGACTTCTCAGCGTGACATGTATCTTCCTCTGTCTGTGACTATGACAGCGGGGGAAACACTCACCTTCATCTCAATCCCTGCATTCAGCCATGGGTCATATGGAACCCTTAGCCGTGTACACTGAGGGCTTGGGAATGTATACAAAAAGGATTTTGTGTGACAAATCTGTTATTTACACCGATTTTGTGGCTATTATTAAGGGATGAAATAGGAATCCTCCTTATTATCCCATTCTATGACTAGACAAGCTATATTCAGGGCCGGCTCTAGGGCCGTTCGACCAGTGCGGCTGAACAGGGGTGCCACACCATAGAGGCACAATCTTCTTAACTGTCTCCATTTCAGCGGGACAGTCCCGTTTTTCGGGCACTATCCCACTGTTCCACCTGCAGACTGAAATGTCCCAGTGGCGGTCGGGAGGTTGGGGACATGCACCGCAGCAGCTCTGCTTTGCTAATAAGAGAGCAGCGGTGCTGGTGAAGCTGAATGGATGCTGCGCGCATGCTCATGTTGTCCATTCTGTGCAGGGAAATGGCTGGGGGCTGTCCAGCTGCTGACGGAGTGCTGGGTTCGCCCCCAGCATGACATAAAATGGAAAGCATGCCATACGGGCACGCCCCCAAAATGGCATAATCTAGGGGTGTGGTCTATGGAAATTAGGCCACGACCCCTATTCGGATTCGCATGGTTTTCCACGCACTGGGTGGTGGAGGCGCCAAGCAATAATCGCACAGGGCTCTACTGCACCTTGAGCTGACCCTGGATATATTAAGCAGTATTTACACAGCATCTTTTTGGGACACATTATCCACCGTATCCCCAGCATATTAACCCTCTGATAGACAATATTTTCAATCTACTAATGGACCTGATTTTTCAGTTTATGCCTGTTACCATTACACCCACTGTAGTCTCTTAAACGACTTTCTACATATTTCATCACGTTGGGCACCTTATACCAAATATAATATTATCATGATATAGAAATGTGTATTCTCTATTAACACACTACCAGAGATTAGTAGTACATGCTTTCTCTCCATTATAAGACTACTGATAGCAAACTACAGACCCCATCTGCCTGATTTAGCTTACCATGTGGCCACACAAACCTATTTGTTACACGCTATACCGTTACCACAATAATAGGGCCAGCATCCGCATTATCTAACGGGATACGTTCAATATTCCGGCACATGGTCAGAATGTCGGCACCAGAATCCTGACTGTCAGAATCCTGGCACTGGCATCCTGTCGGAATCCCGAAGATAAGTTACTGGGGTTAGGGGGAGGTTACAGTTATGCTCTAGGGGGGAGGTTATGTTTAGGCATCAGGAACGGAGGGTTAGGGTAGGGAGAGGGTTAGGATACTAACCGAAAGGGGTCCGTATTCTAAACCTGTTGGGATTTTGAACGCTGGCATCCCATACCCAACCCTATGTAACACTCTGATAAATTGTAAAAATGATCATTTGGGAGTTTCATGTATACTAACTGGTGGAGGTGTATGACACATCAATATCAGATTTCATCCTGATTTGGGAGCTCTATGAATACCTTCCTCATAGTACACATTGTGGGGAATTGGAACCACCTAGTACACAGCTCAATCTGTGACACCTCGTGGTTCTCATTATTTCTCTATTATTAATTATAAACCATTTTGGGGAACTTGAACTAATTACAACACAGCTTATTCAGTGCTTATTCACACGTTTCAACATCCTGACAATTTGCTATCAATATAGAACAAGTCAGTGTTTTTTAAAATTTAAATTTTATTATATATTGCAAATGATAGTTTTATATATACATATATATATATACAGTTAGGTCCATAAATATTGGGACATTGACAGAATTTTCACCTCTATTCACCACCACAATGGCTTTGAAATGAATGATTTAACTGCAGACTTTCAGATTTAATTTGAGGGTAATTACATCCAAATCAGGTGAACGGTGTAGGAATTACAACGGTTTCTATATGTGCCTCCCACTTTTTAAGGGGCCAAAATTAATGGGACAAACTAAACAATCCTAAATCTAACTTTCACTTTTTAATACTTTGTTGCAAATCCTTTGCAGGCAATTACAGCCTGAAGTCTGGAACGCATAGACATCACCAGACGCTGGGTTTCATTCCTGGTGATGCTCTGCCAGGCCTCTACTGCAAATGTCTTCAGTTCCTGCTTGTTCTTGGGGCATTTTCCCTTCAGTTTTGTCTTCATCAAGTGAAATGCATGCTCAATCGGATTCAGGTCCCTGACTTGGCCTTTGCATAACATTCCACTTTTTAGCCTTAAAAAACTCTTTGGTTGCTTTTGCAGTATGCTTCGGGTCATTGTCCATCTGCACTGTGAAGCGCCGTCCAATGACTTCTGAAGCATTTGACTGAATATGAGCATATAATATTGCCCGAAACACTTCAGAATTCATTCTGCTGCTTTTGTCAGAAGTCACATCATCAATAAATACAAGGTAACCAGTTCCATTGGCAGCCATACATGCCCACGCCATGACACTACCACCACCATGCTTCACTGATGAGGTGGTATGTTTTGGATCATGAGCAGTTCCTTTCCTTCTCCGTACTCTTCTCTTCCCATCACTCTGGTACAAGTTGATCTTTGTCTAGGATGTTGTTCCAGAACTGTAATGGCTTTTTTAGATTTTGTTTGGCAAACTCTAATCTGGTTTGCATCTTATGGTGAACCCTCTATATTCACTCTTGTGAAGTCTTCTCTTGATTGTTGACTTTGACACATATACATCTACCTCCTGGAGAGTGTTCTTGATTTGGCCAACTGTTGTGAAGGGGTTTTTCTTCACCAGGGAAATAATTCTTCTGTCATCCACCACAGTTGTTTTCCGTGGTCTTCCGGGTCTTTTGGTGCTGCTGAGCTCTCCAGTGCGTTCTTTCATTTTAAGAATGATCCAAACAGTTGATTTGGCCACACCTAATGTTTTTGCTATCTCTCTGATGGGTTTGTTTTGATTTTTCAGCCTAATGATGGCTTGCTTCACTGACAGTGACAGCTCTTTGGATCTCATATTGAGAGTCGACATCAACTGATTCCAAATGCAAATGTCACACCTAGAATCAACTCCAGACCTTTTACCTGCTTAATTGATAATGAAATAACGAGGGAATAGCCCACACCTGTCCATGAAATAGCTTTTGAGTTGATAGTCCCATTACTTTTGGCCCCTTAAAAAGTGGGAGGCACATATTGAAACTGTTGTAATTCCTACACCATTCACCCGATTTGGATGTAATTACCCTCAAATTAAATCTGAAAGTCTGCAGTTAAAGCACATCTTGTTTGTTTCATTTCAAAACCATTGTGGTGGTGAATAGAGGCCAAAATCTGAAAATTCTGTCAATGTCCCAATATTTATGGACCTGACTGTATGTATGTGTGTGTATATATGTGTATATATATATATATATATATTTTTTTTTTTTTATTATTTATTTTTTTTAAAATTTATTAGGCAACAATGCTGTCTTCGGTTGTGGTGGGGCTATCTCCAGTTGTGGTGGAACTGTCTCCAGCCAAGGTTGACGGCTCACACCAGGTGGTTGCGGCTGACGGCCCACAGCAGGTGGTTGTGGCTGACGGCCCCCAGGATACCCTGTCATTGTGATCAGCTGGTAAAGCATGTTGGGACTTGTAGTTTCGCAACGGCTGGGGAGCCACAGGTTGGGCAGGCCTAGTTTAAGGAGTATATTTACAAACCAATGATAACCCCTTTTTTTCCTGAAAAATGGGTTATGACATTTTAGACAATTTAGTTAATTGGTTTCCGTTGAGAAATTATAAATTTCTCATGCAGTCCTGTCCAGTGCCGGATTAAGGGGGGGCACAGGGTGTGAGTACCCTCTGGCCCCCTCTCTAAACATCCCCCGCCTGTCGCCAATTGCCTTTTATTAATAAAACAACAATAAGGGAAGAGGAGGGTGTTGTAGATGCTGCGCTGCCATTACACTGGCACAGACAGTACAGCAGGGGAGGTCCGTCCCTGCAGCTCCATCACTCACTCTAGAGAGCTGAGGACATCCCATCAGTCTAAGCTGCATCAAGTGTCAGGGGAGCTGAGCCCCAATTGGAGAAACTCATCACATGCTCCTCTGACCCCTGTGGTGCTCAGCATCATGGGACTGAGCAGTGTCTGACTGTGCAGCGGAGATCGGGACTGGGTACAATAATCAGCCAATCACTGAGTAAGTATAAGTAAATGTGACACTTTTTTGTGTTATAATAATAATTTTATATAGCGCTTTTCTCCCGTAGGACTCAAAGTCGTTTTACAGACATCAGAAAACATGGTACATTGTACAAGGATTTGGTGTTGCAAAAAAATAGAAAATCACACAGAGATAATTAAAATCAACCGAAACCTACTGTAGAGGGCACAACAGTATGTATATATGTTTATGTGTGTGTGTATAAATATCTGTAAGTGTGTGTGTATATGTGTGTGTGTGTGTGTGTGTGTGTAGGACAGTGATTTTCAACCTTTTTCAACTCGAGGCTCACCACGCAAGATATGGCGTGCGCGACCTATGAAAAAACATACATCTTGGCTCCCACACCCATTGGTCCCCACAGGAATAAAACACACTACAGTGGCCTCCACAGAATAAACAAAAACCATCATATTGATCCCCACAGAAAAAAAAAAAACTTGCCACATTGCTCCTTGCTCCCCACAAAACCTTGGCTGGCCCCCACAAAAAAAACAAAACAACACATTGGTCTCTCTAAAAAAAACCCTTGGCTGTCCCCCACAGAGAAATATCATGCACATTGATCAACTAAAAAACCTTGTCCCTCACATACTGCAGAGCTGTCAGCAGCGGGCAGGCGGGCGTCTAGGCAGGCATGCAGGCGGGTGGTAGAGAGAGTAGGCTGGCTGGCTGGCGGAGTGGGTGGCTAACGCGGCGTGCATGACCTGTGATGTCACACCGCTGCGTCTAGACAGGTGACAGCCCGGGCGCACCTGAGCCTCCCAGAGGAGGAGCTCAGCGGCTGCCTGGGCCGCAGTACTTTATAATGTGCCCGGCGCAGCGGCGAACTTCACAACCGCCAACGCCACACTAGTGTGCCGCGGCACAGCAGTTGAAAACCGCTGGTGTAGGAGTTCTTCCCTCACTGTAGGAATGCAGGTAGGACCTGCATTTCTGCCTCATAAAGTTGCGGGGGGGAAGAGGCGCAGGCACAGCCAGGGAGGCCGTGCTGACAAGAGGGGGAGGGCCTTCCTGTCTTAAGTGCCCCAGGCCCCCCAAAGGCTTAATCTGGCCCTGTCAGTACCGAAGCTTACCACATATCCATAGGTAGAAAATGGAGATTGCAGTCTTAAGTCACGATGTGGTTCATTAATTGTACCAAATTCAAACTTGATATCATTGGGGGCATGGATGTATCTATAATGGTGCTGGATGTGTGATGCACACGGGCTCATGAGTCCAAGGGGGCCTACACCAACACCTTGCACCAAAACATTATTCTTACAGTGTCCAGCATCAGCACTGCAGAAATTGCCAGGAAAATCTGACCACCAAATACGTCATTTTCTCCAAATAGCAGAAATATGGGTAAATGGGACCAGTATGTTGTGTGTTGTATTGATGGGAAAGAGGTTTCTGGACTTGCAGGTGAGTTACAAGGTTTTTTCTTACCAACTTTTACAAACTTGTATATGCACACTTCTAATCACTATAGAGACCATGTAATGTACCCCAAATACTATTTTTCCATCATTTATAAAATTAGCAAAAATCATTTGGCACCGGTTACCTGCAATGCTCAGTGTATGGCCATGTATAGCTTTCTATACTGTCCTACTTATTTGCCACTTTTATCGGGAGGGGGTTCAAGATTTCCCCACCCTTACATGTATTTCACACTGCAGAATTAATGCACGAAATCTGCAACTTGCTGTTTCAAATAGAGAATCGGGAGTACTCTTCAGGAACTATCATACGGAATGTGCGTAATGTTATCCCACTAGCATAGGGCCCGGAACCTGAGGTTTATCGGCTATTTAAGGTTGCAAATGAAACTTCACCTAGAACCAATGCTATGTCTTGGTGCAAAGTCCAGTTAGCTCATACAGCCAAACCAGAATTATATTTAAAAACTGGAACATATCATCCATCTAATTTAGATGAATTTAAAGGGCAGACTAGATGGGCCAAGAGGTGGGGAATACATATTTGGTGTGGAACCATTTTTCAATGCTGTTTTCATCTCTCCATGACAGTCACAACTGCAATAAAAGCAACAACCACAGAGTGGCACTGTTGCAGCACAGCACATGCATCTCATTGTTTTCACAGATGAGAGTTCAACTGAAACATTGCTTCAGCTTTCAAAAGGTCATATGAGACGGTTTTCCATGACACAACCATCCCCCTTCTATGTCAGCTATACCTGTCCTTTTAATATGTTACTCATTAAGTTAGGATCCCCCCTTCTGACAAAACCATTGCACCAGTCGCTTTTTCATTAACGGAAACTGCAAACAATCCTAACTTTATTTATATGGTTCTTATATTCTAAATTAATTTTTTTTGTCATATCTATTTATTACCAGTTATTTATATAGCGCACACATATTCCGCAGCGCTTTACAGAGAATTTTTGGCCATTCACATCTGTCCCTGCCCTAGTGGAGCTTACACTCTATATTCCCTTTCACATGCGCACACACATACACACTAGGGTTAATTTTTGTGTTGGGCGCCAATTAACCTACCAGTATATTTTTGGATTGTGGGAGGAAACCGGAGTGACCGAAGGAAACCCACGCAAGCACATATCATAGTATAACACATGTAACAAGTAATTTTTGTCATATAATACTCACTAAAACATCTGAGACATTAGAGAATGAAAGAGCAAGAGATTGATATGATTTTTTTTTTATCGCATCTTTGTTTTTCTCAGGAAAACTATTTATTCTGTTAAAAATTAAGTACAACACTTTCTGACTTATCTGCAGATTTCATGTTGTTAAACTGATTTTTTTTAGATCTTCCATTAAAGAATATTTTAGAGTACATCCAGACCGACATGATTTTTTTTTCCATTACAAATTTTCCATATACAACATTCAAGAACCTGGAAAGTGACGCAGCTCTCATTTTCCACGCCTGCGACCATGACAAATTGCCGCAGGCATATGAGCACCTATTCTGCAGCCTATTGAAGCCTCAGGCACATCTAATTATAGATAAAAGAGTCTCCGCACGCAGCCCTGTACTCCCTATAACTGTCATTAGCGGCAGACCACAGGGTTAATACATTTAAAACAATTCGATAAACTGAGGTTAGTATTTGAGGCTCAGGAGAAAGAAGTGAGTGGTTATGAGATGATGTCCTGGGGCTTCTCGGCATAGAATAGGCCCCAGCGCTGGTCTCCTAGATTACAGCGATGAAGCTTTTCTTTCCAACCATCAATAATGTAGTTGTAATCCTCTTCAGAAAAACTCTAGAGTAAGTAAAGAGATAAAGTGAGTAATCAACCACAAGGTTGTTCTAGATTAGAAAGAATTCCATTTGCATTTCTCTAGGCTTTTACCTCCAGGAATTCCTGTTTTATCTCTTGTGTCCGTTTAAGTTCCTTGTTCAAAACTTCTACAAATTGTGCTGTTCGATCCTGAGCTTGAACTTTCACAAATCCAACTTTCTCTAAGAACTGTGGGGAGATTAAATAGACTGTCATTCTTAATACAGCTTTGACATACCCATATAGACACTTGATAGCTATAGCAGTATAAAGCCGGGTACAGTGCTTGACAAATCCCACGGGCCAGGTCGCCATGGCTACCAAATTTTGCTGCCTGGCTACCAGATTTTGCAGTGAGGGAGGAAGCAGATTCTCATCAGCTACCGCGGAGATTCGTGCCTATAGTATTGTTGCGTTCATTTCATGCACATGAGTGCATGTGCTGAGAGTCGTCTGCGGTGACTGCTGTGCCTGTGTCCGTCCCGGCCTGCTCTGACTCCTCCTCTCCTTCCTGGCCTGCTCTGACTCCTCCTCTCCATCCTAGCCTGCTCTGACCCATGCTGTCTGTCTCAGTCTACGCAGATCCTCCTGTACGTCCGTGTTGTCTACTATCTCTGGCATGTGCAGGGATTGTGGAGCAGTTTCAGAGGGATAGTGGTGTGACCACGAGGGGAGGGGGGTTCTGTTGTACTTTCTGGCACAATTGTTTATATGAAATGTGGTCCGTTATTACTGGAGGGTGGGTGGTGGAGCAGAGGAACTGTGCAGAGCAGTGTTACTGTATCCATTCAACTGTGACCATTTTGTGGACTAGTATAGTGTGTATAACAGTTACATAACACACTGATCTGTGCTCCTCACTCACTCCTGTAATTTTTTGGGGGGACAGTGATCTGGCTTCTACACTTTCATCCTGGCTCCTAGATTTTAGCAAAATTTGTCAAGCCCTGCATAAGACAATGTGCAAACGACCTGATGGTCGTCCCGATTTTCCTTGAACTCCCAGACAATCGATATAGTGCATACACACTGTGTAATCTTCCAAACAATATATTGTACTTAGGTCTTTAAATCGTTAAGAAATAACAATAACATGTCGCCTGGTTGTCTGGTAGTGCGTACACACTGCACGATTTGCGTAAAAATCATTAACGGTATCTGCAGATTGAGCAGCAAATCGTATGGCAGATCTGAAGACGTGACGGACGACCCCGCGGGAGCGTGCATAGGGCTGATTTATTACTGAACGCAACTGCGATTGCAATATCGATTACGCACGCAGTTCAACTGTGATAGTATGCTAATGATTGCAATCACAATGCCATACACAGCACAACATAAGGACGCCTACTTTACCTTACACACATCCGTAATGTTTAGCAAGACTCACGCACACTTGCAGAAGGTCTGACCTTACTCAGAAATTGCTAACTACATCGCACGCTATGTGTCCTCAGGCTGCGTAGGGCATTGCAGTGGCCAAATTATGCATGCCCCTGCAATGGCGTTCAAACACACTGGCATGCCTGCGTTTCACCTACCACCCCCCGTCACCTCCCACAAACTGCACTTCCTGTCAATCACTCTGCGAAGGGTCTGCGTGGTCACTGCGATCGCAGTCCCAATCGCAGTGGCTGGTTTGCGCACTGCAATAAATATGCATTACGCAACAATTAGCTGATTCCATGCGTAATCGCAGTTGCATTGTTTTGAACGATATGTTATTCCGATCCGTCAGAAATCGACATAATCGTTTAAAAAATTGTCTAGTGTGAACCCAGCTTTAGACTTCTACTTGCACAAACCCTGCAAAACTATGATAAATGCAGCAGAAATGTAGCCGATGAAGCATTTCTCCTTTACCTTCCTAAAACATCATTGGCAGAGAGTAATGATGTCCCCACTTCTACATTCATCTGTATAAAAACCTAAGCAAGCAAGTAGAGAGTGGCAACTCCGATGTCTGCTGACGTGAAATGATGGACACTGTTATCTGCTATGAATGAAGTGTCAGTTATGCCAGGCTTTACAGTCAGAGAGTTCAATTATCCGCGATTTGTGGCACATCATGGATTATTATGGGAAAGCAACAGCTGGATTGAGTGTCCCGTGCAGCTCTGCTAGCGTCTGCCTTTTTTTTTTAGCCGAAAAAATGCGTCTATGTTGCAATGTGATGCGACTAGGAAATACCAGGAGACTGCTGATTAATTTGATATGTGACACTTATATATCTGTCTGCGACTGAGACTGTAATCTGAGCTTGGCATGGAAAAAAGCTGCGGCCGCTGCATCATAGCACTTTGTATGCTGATTGAGAGACTCAGTCTCACACAGATATACAAGTGTCACTTATCAAATGAATCAGCCTCCTGGTGCGCCCTAATAGCATAGTATTGCGACTTAGTCACATTTTCAGCAAAAAAGATGCTCAGCGCTAGCAGAGTCTCAAGGTTATGCATTTGGACACCCCTGCACCGATTGGGATGAGACCAACGAAAGGTGGTCCAGTTGGATCCTGACTAGGTTTTAGGGGGTAAGGGTCTCGGTCAAGCCTCCAGTTGGTTAAGATTGGACAGAACTTTGAGCCGGCGAGCCTGTTCTGGGCCTTTGCTCTGGATGGATTTGGATGAAAACATCACAGAGGGGTGGTAATTGGTCTGGGATGCCTAATTGGGGTCCCAGAAGGCCCTCACGGCGTAGTGCGCCGGACAGAGGTTTGACCCAGGGAATCCTGTTCTGGGCCTTCCACTGGATGGGTTTGGACGACATCACATAATAAAACTTAACAACTTGAAGATACATCCCTGCACCGAATGGGATGAAACCAACGCAGGGTGGTCCAGTTAGATCCTGGCCAGGTTTTAGGGGGATTAGGGTCCCGGTTGGACCTCCTGTTGCTGTATATGCTGGGAAGAACTGTGACCCGGGGAGCCTGTACTGGGCCTTTCACTGGTTGTATTTGGATTAAAACTACAGAGGGATGGCAATTGGTCTGGGATACCTAATGGAGTGGTTGGAGTCCCGGTCGGATCTCATGGCAGAGTGCGCCGGGCAGAACTTTCCTCATGGATGTGTTGGAAGAGCTGCTAATTATATTTAAAATGTTGACAGTTACATCCAACTCATTGATAACTTAATAACTTGAAGATTTAAGCCCGGGCAACGCAGGGTACTACAACTAGTTGCCTATATACACATAGTACATATACATGACAAGAAATTAAAGTGCCATAAATGTCACATTCTCTATCATACCATGGGAACTCCTGCACGCAGCTATTACAGGGGTCACTCAGACGCCATTACAGCCTGACACACAATCTATGAACAGTCACGTACAGTACCTGGCCATACTCCTCAGGTGTATACAGAATATATCCTCTCTGTTGCACATACTCCTGAAACACTGGAGACCAAGGGCGTTCTCCACAGCAATAATCTGTGATTAGGAGTTTCCCTCCTGGTTTCAGCCAGGACTGTCAAAGAAACAGAAAAATGTTTTGTTTTTTTTTAACAAGCAAAAATAAGAGCAAATTTAATGGAAACAAAATGCAACCACTGTGATACACTGTTTAAAATTATTGAGGAAAAAAAATTATTTATTCCATGTCTTACATAGAACCTCCTGAAGAGGGCACCTTTGTCATTGATGTGCAGGATGGTGTCTCTGCTGTACACCACATCAAATGATGCTTCGGGGAAGATCCGCCGTGTGGCATCTCCAATTTCAAACTGTACCTGTGGAGGGAAGCAGATGTTGTGTTTATTGTAATAGAAGACTGGACTGATGCATGTAGTAGCACATGTGTTTCTAAGGAGTGGAAACGGGGAGGTTTGAGTAGTTAATACATACTAGATTTCTCCAGATGAAAGCTCCTGACCAGGCGGTCTTGTATCACTCACCGTAGGAGTTTTCTCCTGGATAGCTCTCTCCATGGCAATCTCAACCATGTTCGATGACAGATCCATCCCCAGGACTTCTACTCCATACGTCTATGATAGGAAAAGGCACAGGTGTATATGAGTCAACAGAAATGTAATATATCAGGCCAGCTGCCAGTAGCAAAGGAGAGCAGTCTGCATTTAGCTGCGTGCCAAGTACTCCACTGAGGCTCCGAGACTAAACTTTAGGCTCATATTTATCTATTTTCATTCATACGATTATACTATTTTTTCTTTTTAGAAGACATCTAAAAGTGGGCAGCCTTTCTCACAGTACGGCCAAAATAAACTGCATAACCCCACTTCTATGTAAGCTACTGGAATTTGTTTTAACAACTATGAAAGATGCAAAGCAGTCAATTTCACACTGTGCAACTGGAACCTAGGCTTTCTAGTAATCATTACACATAGCAGTTATGGCAAGTGGTAGCAGCGTGATATGGTCACCTAGGCTTACTATTAATCATTACACATAGCAGTTATAGCAAGTGGTAGCAGCGTGACATGGTCACCTAGGGTTACTACCAATCATTACACATAGCAGTTATGGCAAGTGGTAGCAGCGTGACATGGTCACCTAGGGTTACTATTAATCATTACACATAGCATTTATGGCAAGTGGTACCGTGTTTCTTTTTTTTTTTTTGGCTCCAAAAAACACCATAGGGCTTATTTTCGGGGTAGGTCTTATTTTAACTAACATTGACAGCCCCTTATGCAGGCCCCCCTGTAGCAGTGCCCCTTATGCAGGCCCCCCCTGTAGCAGTGCCCCTTATGCAGGCCCCCCCTGTAGCAGTGCCCCTTATGCAGCCTCCCTTGTGTAGCAGTGCCCCTTATGCAGGCCCCCCCCTGTAGCAGTCCCCCTTATGCAGCCTCCCTTGTGTAGCAGTGCCCCTTATGCAGGCCCCCCCCCTGTAGCAGTGTCCTTTATGCAGGCCCCCTTATTGCAGTGCAAGTACGGTACTTACCTGAGTCACCGCCGTCCGGGATGTCCCTTTCACTTGCGCGCTGACTGGATCTAATATGATCCAGCAGGCGCAGCCGCACAGGATCCTCAGCGCGCGGGTGACGTCATGACGTCACCCGCGCACTGCATGACTGGGAACGCTGGTCTCTGCAGCGTTCCCAGCTCAAAAAGAAAAAAAGGTAGGTCTTATTTTCGGGGTAGGGCTTATTTTAGACCGGGCTTCACAAGTAAGGGTAGGGCTTATTTTCAGGGTAGGTCTTATTATCGGGGAAACACGGTAGTAGCGTGACATGGTCACCTAGGGTTACTATTAATCATTACACATAGGAGTTATGGCAAGTGGTAGCAGCATGATATGGTCACCTAGGCTTACTATTAGTCATTACACATAGCAGTTATGGCAAGTGGTAGCAGCGTGACACGGTCACCTAGGCTTACTATTAATCATTACACATAGCAGTTATGGCAAGTGGTAGCAGCGTGATATGGTCACCTAGGGTTACTACCAATCATTACACATAGCAGTTATGG
This sequence comes from Taudactylus pleione, assembly GCA_031769625.1. Lineage (NCBI taxonomy): Eukaryota > Metazoa > Chordata > Amphibia > Anura > Myobatrachidae > Taudactylus > Taudactylus pleione. Next base: position 6,107,543 of record JAUIMM010000084.1, read on the forward strand.
CAAGTGGTAGCAGCGTGACATGGTCACCTAGGCTTACTATTAATCATTACACATAGCACTTATGGCAAGTGGTAGTAACCCTAGGTGACCATGTCACGCTGCTACCACTTGCCATAAGTGCTATGTGTAATGATTAATAGTAACCCTAAGTGACCATGTCACGCTGCTACCAATCATTACACATAGGAGTTATGGCAAGTGGTAGCAGCGTGACATGGTCACCTAGGGTTACTATTAATCATTACACATAGCAGTTATAGCAAGTGGTAGCAGCGTGACATGGTCACCTAGGCTTACTATCAATCATTACACATAGCAGTTATGGCAAGTGGTAGCAGCGTGACATGGTCACCTAGGCTTACTATCAATCATTACACATAGCAGTTATGGCAAGTGGTAGCAGCGTGCTGAAACCAGTAGCTTCATATATTACATAGATATACTACTTGTGATAATGTTTTTAGTATCTCAGACCCAGAGAGATGTTGGTGCTACAAGCTTTGACTCCCATAAACCATAAAATATATATAACCTGCTGGCTGTTATAAATCCAGAGCCAGCCTAGGCATAGATAAAGTAGGCAAATGCCTAGATGCATGCATTCCAAGCCTTGGGCCAGCTCAGCGTGACAACGGGCAGCGACGGGACCAGGACCGCGCTGGCGCACTACTCTGGCTGCCCTACCACGATTGGAGCTCTCTGCTTATCTTTGATTGGGCGGTAGCTCATACAGCCGGCAGCAGCGGGAAGCAGAGACAGTGGGGGCAAGGTTGGAAAACTGCTAGCCCCATGACCTTGCCCTCCACCTGAAGGTCCTTTAGCCCACTTGGTTCTATTATCAAACATATCTAAAGAGTCCAGGCAGGCTGAGGTGATGAGGTTACAGTTATATTGTACGGGTGAATGCTGTGCAGGGGGTGGTGGAGGTTGGGGTGTAATAATGTAAGGCATAATATGTAAGGGGCTTTACTGTGTGGCATTATGCGTATAAGGGCATTACTAATGTGTGGCATTATGTGTATAAGAGCATTACTAATGTGTGGCATTATGTGTATAAGAGCATTACTAGTGTGTGGCATTATGTGTATAAGAGCATTACTAATGTGTGGCATTATGTGTATGAGGGCATTAGTAATGTGTGGCATAATGTGTAAGGGGCATTAATGTGTGGCATTATGTGTCTAAGGGGTGCTACTACTGTGTGGCATTATGTGTACAAGGTGCACTACTGTGTGGCGTAACATGTGGGTGTGGTGTAATGTGAATAAGGAGTAATACCGGGTGGTGTAATGTGAATAAGAAGTAATACTGGGTGGTGTAATGTGAACAAGGAGTAATACGGTGTGGTGTAATGTGAATAAGGAGTAATACTGTGTGGTGTAATGTGAATAAGGAGTAAAACTGTGTGGTGTAATGTGAATAAGGAGTAATACTGTGTGGTGTAATGTGAATAAGGAGTAATACTGTGTGGTGTAATGTGAATAAGGAGCAATACTGTGTGGTGTAATGTGAATAAGGAGTAATACTGTGTGGTGTAATGTGAATAAGGAGCAATACTGTGTGGTGTAATGTGAATAAGGAGTAATACTGTGTGGTGTAATGTGAATAAGGAGTAATACTGTGTGGTGTAATGTGAATAAGGAGTAATACTGTGTGGTGTAATGTGAATAAGGAGCAATATGGTGTGGTGTAATATGAATAAAGAGTAGTACAGTGTGGTGTAATGTGAATAAGGAGTAATACTGTGTGGTGTAATGTGAATAAGGAGTAATACAGTGTGGTGTAATATGAATAAGGAGTAGAACTGTGTGGTGTAATGTGAATAAGGAGTAATACGGTGTGGTGTAATGTGAATATGGAGTAATACTGTGTGGTGTAATGTGAATAAGGAGCAATATGGTGTGGTGTAATATGAATAAAGAGTAGTACAGTGTGGTGTAATGTAAATAACGGACACTACTGTGTGACGTAACATGAACAAGGAACACTACTGTGAGGCTAATGTGTATTAAGGTATAGGGTTACTACTGTGTGGTATAACGTGAAAAAGGGACACTACGTGTCGTGTAATGTGAATCAGGGACACTACAGTGTGACATAACGTATAAGGGACATTATCCTGTGATGTAATGTGAATAAGGTAGCACTACTTTGTGGCATAATTTGAATTGGGGGTACTATTGTATGGCCACGCCCCTTTTTGGAGTGCGCATCTTCGGCACGCGCTGTTCCTATTTAAATATGGATGGATGGGGGCACCAAAATGTCTAGTTACAGCTCTGTGGATGAAGATTGCTATGGGTGAGGGGTGATGGATGTTGCTGTGATCTGTGCTGTTAGGTGATGGGTGCGGAGAGGGGTGTTAGGTCAGAGGGGCGGAACTAGCAGCGGTGCTAGGGGGTACCAGAAAAAATCTTGCCTAGGGCATCAAATTGGTAAGGGCCGGCTCTGTATAAACCAATCTTACTTTCTCTCTTTTATAACTTTTCATGTAACATGTAGGCATGTTCAAAATGGATGACACTTTCTCTCGCATATACTTTTCAGTTTTGATACTGGAGAATTTCATTCTTCTGGTAAGAGTCAATCCTGGGTTGTTATGCTGACCATTAAATATAACAATGTGGTTGTACCTTGGCCATGTAGAAGTCTCCTCCACCAATGCCACAGCCCACATCTATGACACGCTGGCCAGGAACCAGGTTCAGCATAGAGATAAACTCCTGAGAGAGAGATTGAATAGAATAAATGATGTCCACTGTACCCTTACTGTACAACCCAACAAATCTGCCCTCACATTCCTCTTCCACATAGACCTTACCTTAGTGGTTTCCAGTCCCCCTGTGCTCACAAAGCCCTCCCCAAATATCTTCTCATATCTAAGGATTCCTCTGCGGGAATACTGCTGGTTATCCAGGAACTGCTGAAATGTCACATAACCATTGTGGCCAGTAGGAGCCCGAGGGACCATCTGCAGCATCCAGCAGACCTGGTTTTGATTCCTCTTTATCTGTACACAAGATATGAAGGCAGGCATTATACAATGAAAGAATGCATTGTGAGGTGGAAGAGAAATGAATGAGGAATAAAATAGTATAAAGCTAAAACAGAAACATAAGCAGTAACATACAGGGGGGAAGATTTCCTGACACACCTATTTGTTACCAATAATGTTTAAAATACAATTATAGAATCACACAGGCGATATAGTTCAACCCGCACACAGTTTGAGCCATGATACCTGCAGACCTACAGTAGTAACAATAAATAAATGGAATAAAAATCCTATAACCTAGACGTACCCCTTGTTAAACATCTCTAAATAGGAGTGATCCCAATTTTAATAATAGTAAATATTTGTGTCCCATTTAAAACATAGCAATTACATATGTCCCGTTTTAAAGATAGCAAGTAGTTGTACACTGTTAGTAATAGCAAGTACTTATGTCCCATTATAATAATAGCCGGTAGAAGTGCCCACTCGTGTGATAGTAGCAGTGGAAGAGCCTTCTTAAAAGAAAATAGCTTTCTGAATAAAAGTGTCCTCATAATTAATAAACCTAAAATATTTTCCCATCCTGTCTCTCTATAGTCCTATTGGTATGTTAAAATCATACACATATGAGCAGGTATCCCGCACTAGGCTATGTCTACGTTTGCCATTTGTTTGCTTGTTTAGTTTAGCTGACCCCACATTTCAGTGAATCTAAAACATTCAAATTTAAACAGCAATTGTACAAAATATGTTTTGATGGTGATTCCCTATTGTTCAGTAAGTGGGGACATTGCTTAATATAGAAAAGCAGATGTCATGAAAAGCATTGTGATTCTGAATAACAAGACTGGTACAATTTTTACTATATATATATATATATATATATATATATATATATATATATATATATATATGACCAAGGTGCCCATTTATCATTCTATATTTGCGGCTTAAACTGGTGTTTTCGGGGGTTATCCACAAAAATTAAGTTTCCCCCAGATGTATCAGAGGGACCACAGGAGATACCTCTGGCAATGCCTCCATTCCCGCCAGCAGCCGCAGCCCACATAGGTTTCTATGGGGGAGGCAATGTTGCCATATTTACCAAATTACCAAGTTTGGCCCCCATAGCTACTACCATCTAAAGATGGCGGGAGCCCATTGTAGGCTATGGGCTACACATCGTGGATTCAGCCTACAGAGTCCAGAAATGGGCGCTATGCAGGTGCGGTCAGCAGGACCATGTATGCGCGGTAGCCCTGGCAGCACTTGGAGCACATCACAGGGACGGGCTCTTTTCGGAGCCCCTGTCCCTGCAGGTGCTCTATAATACATCCCGACGATGTAATCTGCAATCATACTTGCCGACATTCAGCTCCCTCCTTACGGGAGGGAGCTGAATGTTTGTATACAGCGGGGAGCGTAGCCGGGCAATGATGAAGTATTGGGGGCAGGGCGGGGGAGTGACCACGCAATTGCGCCATCGTGGCCCTGCTACCTCTTTACAATGCCGAAATTAATGTTGCGGGAGTATCTATCGTTACTGCGGGGGGGGGACCGGACGGGTCGGGCTTGCCTGCCTTTCCGGGGGACCGGGAGCGGCACAAGATATTTGGGAGGCTCCCGGCCTAATTGGGAGGGTAGGCAAGCCTGTCTGCAATGCGATCATGGGTGCTGATATCGCGTCCAGATCGCATTGTCAATGCAATTAAAGATAAATGGGCCCCCAAGTGATCATTACTGATCTGATTGTTTAGTGTCTGTGTTGCAAAGTCAGACTGCTGTGTGGTGCCACCTTACAGCAGCAGGGTGGAGTGGAGTCACAGGCCTGCCATACACGGTAAGATTTTTTATACGATGTGCACGATTTCGATCGATCGCAACGATCAATCGCGCATATCGTGTGTGGTTTGGCATGCTGTACGACGGCGATGCGTGTCCCTGCCGTCGTACATCGGCATTGTAGATCTTATGGAAAAACCATACGATCTGCGATCCGTCATGCTTTTAAACAGGTGTACGAAGCATCTTGTAAGATGCATCGTTTATTATTCACCACAGCATGCGATGCATCGGGCTGAATTTGAAAACGTACCGATGTGTCGTACGTTTTCAAATCGCCCCGTGTATGGCCCACATTAGATACAAGTATAAGATAATCTCACCTTTATATATGTCTGCACCAATTTTGACATCACAATCTCAAAACCACTGTCTCCAGAGAGTGAGGTGACGGATGTCAGCAGGTGGTTATACTGAGCAGGGCTACGATAAACTGAGGGGTTAAATCTCCTTCTACAGTCACCTGAAATAAAATGACCAGTTTTCACACACATACAACACAGTTTCCATTCACTCATATTTATAAACAATCAGAATCATTGTAAAATAGATCTGTAGTCCCTATATAACTCTACATAAGTATCTAGGAACAGTAGGGAGCAACCGGTGGATCACAAGATGTTCTCTTGTGATCCACAGATCCTCAGACCAGATATAATTTTCTTTTTGACCTGTCCATGTATGATGTCAAGGTGCCAGAAAAGTGAATTACCACAGCCCAAGCAGCAGAGTAACCCATTACCTGAGAATGAGGCCACACCAGTATTACCAGCCATGTGTGTGATATCCTGCTGTCTGACCTGTCTCCAGCTGCTCTCTCATAGTGCGCAGTACTACTCTACACTATACAGGGGTATTCTCTAATCACATTTAGGGACCAGTATTACCAGCCATGTGTGTGATATCCTGCTGTCTGACCTATCTCTAGCTGCTCTCTCATAGTGCACAGTACTACTCTACACTATACAGGGGTATTCTCTAATCACATTTAGGGACCAGTATTACCAGCCATGTGTGTGATATCCTGCTGTCTGACCTGTCTCCAGCTGCTCTCTCATAGTGCACAGTACTACTCTACACTATACAGGGGTATTCTCTAATCACATTTAGGGAGCAGTATTACCAGCCATGTGTGTGATATCCTGCTGTCTGACCTATCTCTAGCTGCTCTCTCATAGTACGCAGTACTACTCTACACTATACAGGGGTATTCTCTAATCACATTTAGGGACCAGTATTACCAGCCATGTGTGTGATATCCTGCTGTCTGACCTATCTCTAGCTGCTCTCTCATAGTACGCAGTACTACTCTACACTATACAGGGGTATTCTCTAATCACATTTAGGGAGCAGTGTTACCAGCCATATGTGTGATGTCCTGCTGTCTGACCTGTCTCTAGCTGCTCTCTCATAGTACGCAGTACTACTCTACACTATACAGGGGTATTCTCTAATCACATTTAGGGAGCAGTGTTACCAGCCATGTGTGTGATATCCTGCTGTCTGACCTATCTCTAGCTGCTCTCTCATAGTGCACAGTACTACTCTACACTATGAGGGGTATTCTCTAATCACATTTAGGGACCAGTATTACCAGCCATGTGTGTGATATCCTGCTGTCTGACCTGTCTCTAGCTGCTCTCTCATAGTACGCAGTACTACTCTACACTATACAGGGGTATTCTCTAATCACATTTAGGGAGCAGTGTTACCAGCCATGTGTGTGATATCCTGCTGTCTGACCTATCTCTAGCTGCTCTCTCATAGTGCGCAGTACTACTCTACACTATACAGGGGTATTCTCTAATCACATTTAGGGAGCAGTGTTACCAGCCATGTGTGTGATATCCTGCTGTCTGACCTATCTCTAGCTGCTCTCTCATAGTGCACAGTACTACTCTACACTATGAGGGGTATTCTCTAATCACATTTAGGGACCAGTATTACCAGCCATATGTGTGATATCCTGCTGTCTGACCTATCTCTAGCTGCTCTCTCATAGTACGCAGTACTACTCTACACTATACAGGGGTATTCTCTAATCACATTTAGGGAGCAGTGTTACCAGCCATGTGTGTGATATCCTGCTGTCTGACCTATCTCTAGCTGCTCTCTCATAGTACGCAGTACTACTCTACACTATACAGGGGTATTCTCTAATCACATTTAGGGGTATATTTACTAAAGTGAGGGTTTTTAGAAGTGGAGATGTTGCCCATAGCAACCAATCAGATTTTACTTAACATGTAACTAGCACCTTCTAGAAGATAATGGCTAGAATCTGAGTGGTTGCTATAGGCAACATTTTATACTAAAAACTCTCACTTTAGTAAATTTACCCCTAACAGTGCTATAATCAGGTGTATTTTTTAATGCATTAATGATCCAGTGCTTAATTCTCCTATGTTGCACATAATTGCTGTAGATCACCAAAAACCCTAAATAAATAGATTTGCATAAAATGATATATCATGCACTTGTCAATGAGGAAATGTCGAGTCACAATGATCTTCACTTCCAATTGACAATGCATCACTAAGCAGTCTGTGCTACAGTTTTCTTTTTTACCAAGGCAACAGCAGTCGTGGATCACTTATTATTAAAAATATGTTTAACAAATTGTTTGCATGGATGAGTAATGTAGAAGTGAAGCTGGCCACACATTATCACATTATCATTATCACATTATCTTTCCAACCAGCCAACTGACAACGTATATCTGGTAATACATGTGAGCAAAATATCAACCAACCATTTGCTCCCAAACGCCAGAAAACAGACGAAAACAATTCTCCAGACAAGTTGATTAAATTTGTTTGTTTTAACCAACTTGTCTCAATTACCCTTTTCTGGCATTTGGGAGCAAACAGCAGATTGTCGTTTGCTTACATACATTAGGTCATATACAGAAATGTCCTTTTTGTTCCAAAAAAAAAACCCCAGTTCTACATCAGATGAGTGTGAGGTCCTTAATATGCATCATTTATATTTTGGTCTTGGTATTTGGACTAGCTGGAGTAGGTCAGAAAGAGACATTAAACGGTCAGCGTGTACACTGGGGGTATCCTTCTAGGCGGGAAGCCAGACAAACAGAGCTCTGTAGAGGCAGGGTCTACAAAAACAAATAGGAGCCTGGAATGTCCAAAGTACACTGGAGTCTGGAGTTACACAAGGCAGACAGGAATGTTGCAGCTGTGCTGGTTACACAAGGCAGACATGAACACTGCCGCTGTGATAGAGACAGGAATTACACAAGTCAGACAAAAGCTTCGCCAGTCAGACAAGGTAGGTTATTATTCTAGCTTGAAGCAACAGGGTGTGTTTCCATAGAAAGCAGGTCAGGGGGAAATAGCATGCAGAATAACTAATTCCGACTCAAATGTTTATTGTCAACAATAGAAAAATGTGAAAATTCATTAACAAAAAAAACCAAAAAAACCTTCCAACTAGATTAAATAAAATCGTTCCATCTGCTTTCCGCTTTGTTGGCAAGGCTGAAGCCAAGAGGGTGGCTTTTGTCACATTTAGTGGACTTGCATCATTTTACTGATTACTCAACCTTGAAATATTGCAAACGAATATAGTATTCAGCTTTTGGACTGCTCTCTGTGGCCTGCCCATGTCACACCTCATTAATAGTGCAATAAATTAGCCCTTCATCATTTCCAGGGGGCCTGGAGTCCAGTGGTGACATCTTGGAAAGACCCGTCGTCACCTCCTTCTACATGCTGGGTATACACTTTTAAATGGCAGATCGGTCAGTAGACACACTTACCAATCGGCCATTCAATATGTCTGGCTTGACATCACAACTGGACGGGCGGGCATTAAAATTTGCCCGCCCAGTTGTAATGTCAGTCACCAGAAGTCCCTGCTGCCAGTGTAGAAAACGGTTGGTGGTCCATACACACAGCCAGACGTACCAATATATCTGCATGATATATCAGCATAGGCTGTGCCTCAGGGCTGACCTGATATGTCTGTGAACTATGTCGTTCAGACATATCGGATGTACACACTAGCCCATGCACTCGCCATATAGCGTTTGTCGGTCGAAAGAACGATATATTGTCGAAGCCGGATGGTTGGCTGAGACCAAAGTTGTAAAATTGATATCTGCACAACGCCATTTTGCATCGTCTACACGATACCTTCGTGTATGGCGCTATGTTATGATTATTAGCATTGTGCGTCTGCCACTGCACAATGTTAAAAGTCCTCACAATACCAATACGTACATTTACTAATACATATAATATGAACAATCCCACAAAGTACATTTCATGTTGTACACCACAAACACGAAGACGCACAACGCATACTAGCGTCTTTACTCAATATTCCCACACACACATGTATACTCTTAATAAAAGGTTCCCTAGCATTAAGGTTAATATTAGAGGTTTTATTCGCTATCAATTATGTTGTGAATATGAATGTATTTGATATCTAAGGTTTAGTACATAGTAGACAGGCCATGTTTGGTACCATTCCAAATCACTGTGTATTTGCAGATCTCCGGTTCCATCGGCAAGGAGATCGCAACATGCGTCTGCAAGTTATGGATTATAGAGCGTTACGAATTAGGATGTATACTTCTGTAATGTATTGTCTAAGCCAGTTTAAACTTCTTCTTCGGCGGGAAAGATACACAAAGAGCCATTGGAGGGCCCATACCCCTGGTGACACTGGACAAAATGACCTATGACCTGCATCGTACCAGAAGAACCAAGAGCAAGAACCAATGGAATTATGCCAGCTCGTTTCTATAGTATTGTCCACTCTCTGTAAGATATATAAATTAGCGCTCTCGGTCCTATAGTCAGTCATCTTCTTTCTTTGACGGAGGCTTCACGTTTGATGCCGGGAACCTGGATCCAGAGTGCTAGCGTATGTATCGGCTGTACCTTTGTATTTAATTGTCTTTTAAGCTAATTGTGTTAGATCAAAGCGTGTAACTCTCTTTTTGTTGCAATAAGAACTTTTTGTGCTTTGGAACAATCCAAGTCTGGAAAGCAATTATTTCTGTTTAGCGATTTAGAGGTATTCATAATATTGACACAGGTGTGCCCATCTTAAGTAAGATGTGGTTTATAGATAAAATGGAAAACGTTGCTAACGGCATACATGACAAGGGACCCAACTTACGTTGGAACCACGGTTTGCTTACTACCCTCACTAATTCCAATTTGCCTTATTTGTACCCCCAATGAACTTTATCTTATCAATACTTTTACTGTTTCAGAAAACGTTTCATTTTTACAAATTAAATAATTTTATTTCATGTAAATTTGACATATTACTATATGCCGCCACCAGTCTGTATAATGCTGCTGGTCCCATGGGCCACTCTCGCAACAGGGCCCCTATGCAAAGAATACAACTAGAACACCTCAAGTAAAAAAAATTTTTGGCAGAAGCGTTTTCATCGTGGATTTCAGCTAGTAATATATAAATAATAACCTACAATTTACTGTAACAGAAGGAAAAGGAAGTCATTTCAGTGATTACTCGCAGGCCTGGAAGTTAGACCAGGCAGCAGATTATTTATAAACAAATTTAATCAAAAACAGAACTGAAGGAACTTGAATTGTGAGAATACACAAAATGATTCAAAAAGGGTAAATTATTAATTTATTAAGTGAAAATATGTGCACACCTTGGGCCTGATTCAGAATTGGGAATAGAGTAAGAAATAGCAAATAACTGTGTACCTGGACAAACCATGTGGCAATGCAAGGGGTGCAAATCAAATACGGGAAGAAGTCGGGAAGCCGATGGACGCAATCCCAACCGCCGGCTTCCCGACTGTCTAAACCTGGCAAGGTATAAATGACAGAGGAGACTTAGGTGTAGGCAGCTGGGAAGGGGGGGTTAGGTTTAGGCACTGGGGGGGGGGGGGGGGTTAGGGTTAGGCACACCTAAGGGAGGGTTGGGGGGGGGGGAAGATTAGGGTTACTTACCTTTAGCAGCAGTGGGGATTTTCACCCCTGCCGAGAATGCGCTGTTGGCATTTGACAAATCCTTATGATCTTCATATAAAATGTTAAAGGGTAAAAAGACCAGAGAACTACCTATAACTCAATGGGTTCTATTTATTAACATTATTTTTACTAAAATAAAGTGAAAAAGGGTGTTTTCACACCCTTTTCACATTATTTTAGTTTCACCTAATGTTGCTACAGGCCAATTGGAGTAGAATTCTTAAAATTCGACTCCAACCCCTAAGTTACACTTATTTTTAGTAAGCAGATCACATTTCCCATAATTGTAATGGGAAATGTGATCTGACCAAAGTTACTAAAAATAAATTGTAAAAAAATCCCGGGCAAAGCACTGTGATAATAACCCCACCTAGAGGTGGCGTTATCCAGGGTGTCCCCCCGGTTACCGGACTCCTGCCCTGCTCTAACGGGGAGAGCAGCGCCCCGAAGCCGGCCCCAGTAATCAGCTGTGTGGTCTAAACAGACCACACTCTGATACAGTGTAAAAAAAAAGTAGTAAAAAAAAAAATTTACTTACCTGACTCCAGGGACTGGTGGTCGGGGCTCCGATGATGCCTCCCCTCCGGTCAGCTGGTCTCCCATGCTGCACTGCGGCCCGGTCATCAGGGGATCGGGTCCAAGTGCAGTATGGGATATCACCTGACCGGAGGGCATGGAAGACATCACCGGAGCCAGGATCATGCAATGCGAATTCAGTCGGTAATATCACACTACAATCTGCATTACAAATGCGGATTGTAGTAAATAGAGCCCTATATAACACCCTTAGTTGTTCATCATGGCTAAAACAATGCACTGTTTATAGTTAGGTGCAAATGTTTCTCAGTGGGATCACTTCCAGTCATGGCAACTATGCTCAACTACAGGGAGAGTAAACAAACTTTGTTTTGTTTTATGAAGCGCACATCAGGGCACACATTCTGTCCAAATCGATTTTTACACTATATTTTAGAGATAGGTTATGCGACACCTCCCAGACAACAAAATGTGGCTGTGCATTTAATATTCAATATTTCTTTCTAGGTCAAAAAGGTTTTCCCATGAGTAAATTTTGCAGGCAATGGGCCTGATGCAGAGTGAGTATAAAGCCAGTGGGGAGTATTGCATAGTGGGAGCACGCATATGCATCCATACAAATGTCCATGATTCAGCCACTTACACCAGAACATGCCCATAGTGGGAGCACGCATATGCATCCATACAGATGTCCGTGATTCAGCCACTTACACCAGCACATGCCCATAGTGGGAGCACACATATGCATCCATCCAGATGTCTGTGATTCAGCCACTTACACCTGCACATGCCCATAGTGGGAGCACACATATGCATCCATACAATTGTCCATGATTCAGCCACTTACACCAGCACATGCCCATAGTGGGAGCACGCATATGCATCCATACAAATGTCCGTGATTCAGCCACTTACACCAGCACATGCCCATAGTGGGAGCACACATATGCATCCATACAAATGTCCGTGATTCAGCCACTTACACCAGCACATGCCCATAGTGGGAGCACGCATATGCATCCATAAAATTGTCCATGATTCAGCCACTTACACCTGCACATGCCCATAGTGGGAGCACACATATGCATCCATACAATTGTCCATGATTCAGCCACTTACACCAGCACATGCACATAGTGGGAGCACACATATGCATCCATACAAATGTCTGTGATTCAGCCACTTACACCAGCACATGCCCATAGTGGGAGCACACATATGCATCCATACAGATGTCCGTATTCAGCCACTTACACCTGCACATGCCTATAGTGGGAGCACACATATGCATCCGTACAGATGTCCATGATTCAGCCACTTGCACCTGCACATGCCCATAGTGGGAGCACACATATGCATCCATACAAATGTCCGTGATTCAGCCACTTACATCAGCACATGCCCATAGTGGGAGCACACATATGCATCCATACAGATGTCCATGATTCAGCCTGTCGATGCTGAATAATTGGCTGAGACAAGTTCAGTTTAAAATGTAATCGCGGCGACGCCATCTTGCGACTGGCCGAAAGACGCCATCTTGAAAATGAGATCGCAAGACGCCATTTTGCGAATGGGCGCCTAAGCGCCATTTTAGATAAACTCACATTTTAGTACATGTGGCGATGATACTATTAGCACCATGCGATTGCATTTTTTACCATTTTTCATACACACATTAATACGCACAATTGCGCTGTTAACTAGTCGCATATTAGCGAATGCATATGACTTTGTATGAAACAGCTGTTTTATTAGCTTTTATGCGCACGCATCTTCCCCAAGTTAACTAGCGTCCTTATATCAAACCCTCAATACCCACACATTACATATTCACGCATAAGGTTCAATAAGCTTTAAAGTGAATGATTTAAGTTGGTTCAGTTAGTTTAAATGCTGAGAAATAAAGGTATTCGATAACTAAGGTATTATACATGCTAAACAAGTCATGTTTGGTATTGTACTGATGCGTACTCTTTTTACAGTATTCCGGTGTTATCGGTGGGGAGGTCGCATCATGCAAACTCAAGTTATGGATCGCAGAGCCTACAAGCAACAAAATGTATATTTCATGAACAACTGTTAGAATGTTGAAGAGGAAGATCCCCAGCTGTTAGAGGCAGGGAGAGTCTATTTGAACCAGCCTGTTAAATGTGTTGTAACAGATGCTTCTCCCCTGGGAACCAATGACATCAGCAACAAACTTCCCTATTGTCCTGTTTATTCTGGGGGGGTATAAATATGTGTGCACGAACGCTGGTTCTCAGTCTTCATGCTGAACGCTGTATGACTAGGGGTCTCTTGCGGATGCCTATCTCCGGGTCCGGAAGCGCCTGCGTATGTATACTGTACTAGGGTCTGTATAATTTTCCTTTTGCGCCTAAATTGTGTCTAGATCAATTGCGTGTAACTGTCTGAACTTTTACCTGAATAACACTTGTGCTTTGGAACCACAGATTCCACTTCTAAGTCTTTATTTATGGTATGACTGCGTACGCAAATTAGCGTCATCCTTAGAAGGTATAGACAGGATATTAGAAGGTATAGGAAGGTGTGTATAGAGGTTCTGATCCAGTATCGTTAAGCCACTTACACCTGCACATGCCCATAGTGGGAGCACGCATATGCATCCATACAGATGTCCATGATTCAGCCACTTACACCTGAAACTCCGGTGCTAACCTATCCTGACCCAAAGCAGCAGTAAGGAATCCCGCGATATGGGAATCGGTAGAGACTGACATATGAGTGCTCCTTTATCTACAAATATCACCTGGTAAACTTCTCCTCCGGTGAAGCAGGTGATTCCAGCTACAAGACACCTACCGTGATCCGGTGTTTGCCCGCAGTATGGAGTGTGTGCACGCGGCTGCCTCGGTGAGGCGGACGCTCCGGACGTGGTGCTGCTGGTACTCGCAGAGATTGGGCTCCGTGGTGGATCGGGACCTCGAGGCGGTTGCGGATGGTGCGAGTGGTTTCTGGCAGGTGGAGACCCCTAGTCGTGGGAGCGCCACCGAGGGCTGAGACCCCTGAAGGGGATATTGAGACCTCTGGCGGGCAGGTTTGGATGATCCCAGGCACCTTAAAGCTGGAGTGCAGAATCTCTACAAACTCTGTGCCTGATTCATACCCGCTAGCGAGCACTGAGCGCTCGCAAGCGGGTCGATGTTGGCCCAGTGCGCACGAGGGAGCCGGCTCCGTCGTGTGCATGCGTGAGACCCGGATAGCGATGGCCAAGCCGTCGCTCCGGGTCTCGCTACAAAGGGGGCGTGCTGTCGATGGTGAGTGACAGCGTGCCCCCTTTGGTGGGCGTGCCGGGGGCGTGGCTGCCCAGACGGAGGCGTTCCCATGGGAACGCCTACTGTCTGGGGCCGGCCCCACTGACATCACTTGCTCTGATAGAGCTGAAAGCACTCCAGGGCTTGCGGCAGACGAGACCCTACCACAAGGGTCTCGTCGCAAGCCCGATGGTCACGATGGTCTTGACCATCACGACCATCTTTTTGGCTGCTTGCTATAGCTGTGGGTGGTCACCCACAGCTATACGAGCGGCCAGGAGGCCGCTCAAAAAAAAAACAGAGGGCGACGGCCCTGATTCAGAGCAAGCGCTATGTCAGAGCGTCCGGCTCTGAATCAGGGCCTCTATGTGAGAAAGGTAAACACTGACATGTGCTATGCAGACATTCTGAATATAGGGGATATATAAGAGCTATATAACAAGTCATATTCTAGGCCTTATATTAGGCCATTTGTGGGCTGCAAGCTATATTCAGAAATATTGTCAATATATTAAGAGGTTATGTGTAAACAAGATAAAGGGGATTGAAGGAACTGCATATGAAATCACATAATTCTCAGAATATATAACTGCACTGTTGGAAGAAGGAGAGAAGGGAAGACATTACATATGAAGTAGGTGTATGGAAAAATATTGAATAGCTCCAATACCAAGTAAACAACAGAAATTGAAGGCTGTGGGAGCCCGGATGATGGGGACATCAAGAGCAGGGGGGGTTAGCCCCTCTCAATCCAGAGCCACAGTTCATAAAATAAGCCAGATGGATGAAACAATGCTGCCAGGTTCGGCATCAACATCACCTGAACACATAGATAGGAGCCCACATTTATCCTATGAAGACATTGTGCAAGCAATAAGGGACACAGTAACCCCTATACTTAAAGAACAGGCAAATGAACATTCAGCCTTATTGCACCAAACATTGAATGAAATAAAAGAACAGTTGCAGCAATATTTCTCATAGAGTTGCTTTGGTAGAAGTGAAAAAAGTAGTTGCAACAATACAAAAATCGGAAAAACAAATGTGGTTTAAATTAGAAGATATGGAAAATAGATCCAGGAAGAACAATCTGAGATTAACAGGACTCTCAGAGAATATTAAAGGCCTAGAATTAGAACAATTTACAAGGAAGAAACTGCCAGAAAATCTTAAGATACAAGAAGAATGTAAGCAGATGGTAGTAGAACACAGATTGGGCCCTTGGAGAGGATTAAAGAGTGAAGAAAGACCACGAACAGTGTTATTTAGATGTTTGAACTATCAGCATAAAGAAGCTATTTGGACTGCCTCGCGCAAGGATCGGGACATAATTTGGGAAGAAGGGAAATTGCGTTTGTTTCAAGATTTTTCGGGCTGAGCTAGGAAAAGCAAGGAAAGCCTTTACTACCCAATGTACTTGAATTTGTATTTGAACGGGGGAAAAAATTTGCTTTGATATACCCTGCCCGCCTTTGAATATATGAGGGGAATACATGGAAAGAATCTACCTTAGTTATTGAGGCAGAGTTATACATTAATAAGATGGGACATTAGGGAAGGAAGCAAATGAAGTATTTATAAAGTGTTGATATTGATTTTGGGCTTCTCTCTTGCTTTATCCCCCTCTTTTTTTTTTTTTTATATCTCCCCTCTTCCGGATTCAGGGGTATACTCGTCTTCATCCCCTCTATATACAGTAGAGGGAAGAGAGAAGTAAGTTAAAAGGAATATAAGATTTAAAATACAGTATTGTTGCTAAAAGGAAAATAAATAGAATAAAATAAATAAATGGATTATTAAAGGTTAGGTAGGCTAGGCGCAATAGAGGTTTTTAGGATTAAAGATAAGTAGATGAAAAAAGGAGTGTTTTTGTTGTGAAGTCAGATTTAAATTAAAACCAGAGATCTGTAATGGACTCTGGATTTGGAGTATGATGGAAGAAAGATGTATAGATGAAGCTGGTTGTAAAAGAGCTGTAGATGTTAATGCTCAAAAACTTAATTTCTTAAAAGGAAAAATGATGGTAGAAATAAACATCAAAAAATTAATTAAGAATTAATTCAATTAGAATTGGGTCATGGAATTTGGAGGGATACATTCGCCAATAAAAAGGAAAAAAATATTGATGTACCTAAATAAACAGAAGTTGAATGTGGTCATGTTACAAGAGATGCATTTGATACCCTCAGAAATAGATAAATTGAATATGTTGGGGTGGTCTGTGGTAGCCTGGGCACCTTTTAATTCTAAGGCAAGAGGTGTAGGAATTTTAATACAGAAGAATATACAAGTGGAGATATTAACATCTATTGTTGACCCAGATGGGAGATATTTGTTAGTAGAAATCAATATGTTGGGAAATAGATGTGTACTATACAATGTATATGCGCCAAATTTGACATCAAAGTTATTTTCTCAGAGGTTAATAGAGAAATTATCCCCCATATATGTCACATCCGTTAGTAGTAGGAGGAGATTTTAACTCAATTATAAATGGATATTTAGATAATTATTCAAGAGCGAGAAAGAAGAGAGGGATATCTAAATGGGGAGTCCCAATGGTTGCACAACACCTGTTTCTAACAGATGTCTGGAGGACACAACATCCAACGGAGAAAGATTATACGTGCATCTCAAAGGCACATGGGACTATGTCACGCATAGATTACATCTTTACCACAGATATATTAGTCCCTAATTTAATAGAGTCTGGGATAGAACCAATTTGGTTATCAGACCATGCATTAATTTGGGTACAATTTATGATGAAAAGGAATACGGGCCCATTTAGGCAATGGAGGTTTCCGACAAATTTATCAACATCAGTGCATTTTAAGAGACAAATAGAATTATTGTGGGATGAGTTCGACGAAAACAATGAACAAAGTAAAAATGAAGATATTTTAAGTTTTTGGCAAGCCTCGAAAGTAGTACTGAGGGGACAGATAATCAGTTATGTAGCTAAAAGACGTAATGAATTGACAAAGTTATATAAACAGACCCAAATAAATCTAACAGAGTCTTTTCAGAAATATAAAATAAATCCTTCTTTTCATACTCTGAAAATATATAGGGAAGTGAAATAATACATTTTGAAGAACTAATAGCAAAAATGGGAGAACAATATACATTTAAGAACAGATATAAATTCCACTCATTTGGAAATAAATCAGGTAGATTACTGTCCAAATTATTGAAAGAATCAAAATCTGCAACTAATATTTCAAAATTATGTAAATCAGACGGATCTTACACAAAAGATAGCAAAGAGATAGTGGAAGTTCTTAGATCATTTTATGAGGAACTATACACAGAGAGATTAGTAGAAGAGAAAATAAAAAAATCTTTTTGGGAAAAAATAAAATTGCCTAAAATAGAGGTAGAAGAGGCAAGGCAACTTTATGCCCAATAACAAGTGTAGACGTTAAAGAAGTGATAGCAAGATTAAAATTATTGAAGTCACCAGGACCTGATGGAATGTCAGGTGAGTATTATAAAATATTAGGTCCAAAGATAGAAGGAGTATTGGTAGAAGTGTTCAATAAAATTATCGAAGCAAAAAAGATACCCAAATATTTCAATGATGCAGTGATTAAAGTTATTCCTAAAATGGGGAAGAATTTGGAAGCTCCAGAATCATATAGACCGATCTTATTATTAAATATAGATTATAAATTAATGACAAAAATTTGGACAGAATGACTAAAACTAATACTTCCAAATATTATTGAAGAAGATCAAACTGGGTTTATAAAAGGAAGACATTCTGTAAGTAATGTGAGGAAGATAGTAGCAGCAGGACAGTGGATAGAGGATATAGAAGAGAGAGAGCCTCATATGGTGCTTACAGTAGATGCAGATAAAGCATTTGATTTAATAGTATGGGAACATCTATTTGAAACATTGGGAACATTTGGGTTTCCAGGGGAGTTTATTACAATTTTGAAGACATTGTATGAAGTACCGGTATCCAGGATAATATGTAATGGATATGTGTCAGAAACAGTACAAATACAAAGGGGGACAAGTCAAGGATGCCCACTATCACCATTATTGTTTGCTATAGCTATTGAACCTCTACCTGTAGCATTACGTAGGGCAAAAGAAGTTCAAGGAATAAAAATCAAACAAATAGAGGTAAAGATAGCCTTTTTGCAGATGAGTTATTATTATTTGTCTCCAACCCAAAGAGTACAATACCTGCTATTCTGGATATTATAGGACAGTTTGGGAGATTCTCAGCGTTTAAGATTAATTCCCTAAAATCTGAACTTCTCCCATTGAATTCAGGAAAATTAGATCGGGAAACTAGGGAAATTATGACTACATTTAAAGGGATTTCCAATAAAATTAAATACCTTGGGATTAATTTAACATACCCATTAAGAGATATGTATAAAGCTAATTATATCCCGATAATAAAGAAGATAGAAACTCAGATGAACAACTGGAAATCACTTCCATTATCAATTAAGGGACGAATAGCGGTAGTGAAGAGTTATTTCCAAAACTATCATATTTAATTCAAATGCTCCCAGTATGCTTGACAATGAGAGATATCAAGATGTGTACTAAAGCTTTTTCAATATTTATATGGAAGTTGAAAAAACCACGTATATCTACGGCAAAGATGAGGTTAAAGAGACAGGAAAGAGGACTAGCAGTCCCAGACATATTAGCTTTTAGCCGAGCAGTACACTGCCAGTATATAACAGATTGGGTTCTAGATAAATCAAGCTATACAAATGTAGAAATTGAACAAGCATTAGTAAGTCTATATACACTTAATGCATTATTACATGCCCCAAAGAAATGATTACCTGTTCAATATAACACAAATGTATTATTTCGAGATACATATTCAGTATGGTGAGCAATAAATAAAGCAGTGCAGGAAAATCCCGAATTCTCAAAATTTGTAGAGATAAAAGAAAACCCAAATTTTACATCAGTGCTACAAAATAATAAAGTTGTACAATGGAGAGAGAGAAGGGAATTACAAAGCTGAGAGATGTTTTTGATCCAGGAGGGACTTTGTATTCCTTCTGCTAATATAGGAGTATTTAAGATAAAATGGATATATGAAATATTAATAAAAACTAATATTGATAAAGTATGGGAGCCAACAATAATTAAGTGGGCGAAAGATGGATTGAGATTGGAACAAATAGACATTACTGGAAATATGGGAAGTATAATGAAAAATTTACAGTCAGCAAAACTCCAAGAGATACATTTGCGTATAATACATAGAAATTTTATGACACAAGGCCAACGCAGGTATATAGTCCTGGGAGAAACGGGAGAATGTCCTAAATGTAAGCATATCAATGCATCATTTCTGCATAATTTCTGGCAATGCCCCAAAATTAAAAATGTTTGGAATAAGTTGACATGGCCTTCAATATTCTATTTAAAAACAAAGAATAAACTAGATCTCAAGCTATCGATTTGTGCAAATTTTGAAAATGGAGGGTTAGAGCAAACAGAAAGATACTTAATACCTATATTGACAGTAATAGTGACAATAGCAAAAAAAAGTGATCCTTAGCAAATGGTTTGAAAAGTCGTCCCCTATGATTGAACAAGTTATTCTAGATATAATGCAGACAATTTACTTAGAGAGACAATCTACATGTATAGATCTAGGAAAATGTTATAAAAAATGGGGCCCATACATTAGTACCCTGAAAATACCCAGACAGAAACAAATAATGAACTTTTTTGAGTCTACCAATTGATACTTAATTCACAGAATTTAAAAAGAGGTTAAGTTAAAACATTGAAAGAAGAGGATGGTAGCGTAGAATGAGAGGAATGTAGAGAGAGAGGAGAAGGTGAGTAAGGGAAGGTTGGATGTGGAGATATAAGAAAGTAAGGAGGATAATGGTAAAGAATTAGAAGGAGAATAGGTATGGATTAAAAGATCA
This sequence comes from Taudactylus pleione, assembly GCA_031769625.1. Taxonomy (NCBI): domain Eukaryota; kingdom Metazoa; phylum Chordata; class Amphibia; order Anura; family Myobatrachidae; genus Taudactylus; species Taudactylus pleione. Next base: position 6,128,109 of record JAUIMM010000084.1, read on the forward strand.
TAATACTATTTTTCCTCAGGAATAGTAATATTTAAGAAGGGAAGGATGAATTGGAACGGATAGGATGTAAATGAAATTGTATGTAAAATATAAATTGAAAATGTTTTCTATGATAAATAAGTGGAATATTCTAATGTAAACAATAAAAAGATTTAATCAGACATAGACTATGGGCCATATTCAATTGCCGGCGAAAAGTCCATTGCCGGACTTTTCGCCGACATTGTAGGTTTTCTGAGCGTAAAAGTATCGCGCTCGCCCCCATGTATCCCCGTATTCAAATGCAATTCCGCAAAACGGGATCCGGTGAAATCAGAATGAGCAAAAAGTGCTGTCATTTTTGGGGAAATCAGCCTGACACACCCCAAAAGATGCTGTGACATGGTTCACTATGGGTACCCCCGAATAGCCCTGCTGAAGGTATTTGGGGTGTTGAAATGGTGTCAATAGCTGTTATTTTGCACCTTTGAAAAAGTGGTGAAGAATAGCATTTAGCAAGTTTTTTGGGGGAAAAATTAGTAGTCTGATCAATTTGGGGTACATGAAAATGGGTGCTAGCTTATTTTAAAGTGGCTAATATGAACTTTTAAAAAATGTGAAAATCCACCTGCCGTAACCACCTGGAATAAAAAAAAACACCTGGTGTATATTTGGGGACCCCCAGAGTCTATTTCGCTAGTTTTAAACTTTGTCCCCCAACTTTGTTATTTTTCGCTCCCAAAACAAAAGTACGCCCTGCTCCAGGCCCGCGAATAATGTTATATATATCAAAATTGACAGTTTACCTTTGGGGAACTGTCCAAGGGGTGCTGGGTGGTTTCTGGAAGTTTGTACCCCAAAACCCCAATTCTGCACTTTTATTCAACACATATTCATAGGTGATACTTTTTCGCGGGGTTCTAACCATTGACTTTCCGCACCGGCAAAAAGTCAGAAGAATTGAATACGGCGATAAGTTCAGATTGGCGAAATGACGTGATCATCGAAAAAGTATCGCCGGCAATTGAATATGGCCCTATGTGTATTTATGCAATTTTATTATTGCATATATGAGTCAGGAAAGTATTGGAGAGCTTTTTGTAGTTCAATTGATGCCTAATAGCAATGCGTTTTTGCACATAAAATAAAGTTTACAACATGAGTGTAAAAGGGGTGCGTCTGTGACGTGTGCTGGCATAAATCACTGCAATGTTGCTAACTAGAACCCATCTCAAGCTCTGCATATTGGTGTAAATACACTATTTTTGCAACATAACTTATTCTCATTTTGTGTCCAACTCTGCATCAGTTCCAATAGCTGATTTATGAGCATGTTTGTGTGTATGACCATCACAGTGTGGCAGTTATTATTCAGTTATTTATCTTTGTTTTTTTCATAACTTTCTGAATTACACGCTTCTGTATAATACATCCATACTTCTATTATTACACTGACCTGACTGGTAGAAGCACGACTCCCTAAAAAAGAGATAAGCACCAGGTTTAAGCCATCCAATCATCTTTTTCGTAAGAGCCACTAACTCAGCGTCCGTCAGGTACATGAAGAGCCAGTTAGAGAATATAAAATCAAAACTGGGGATAAGAAAGAGCAGACATCATTGTGTTTGTGTCTTTTATCACGTACCTTACACTACTTTATTTGGCACTTTTTCATTTGTGTGTCTTCTCGCAACATTGGAACATGTTACTAGAAGTGATATAACACAGAATGCTTTAATAGAGCAACGCACCTATGACTGGGTAGGTCCAAATTAGTGACATCAGCTTGCAGGAAAGTGATGTTATCATGATGACTATTGTCTTGACGGTTCTTGTCAATAAAATTCTGCATGAAGTCCACCGCAGTCACTTGCTTGGCTAACTTAGCAAGACTTCCAGTATATCGGCTGAAAGGAAGAGTGGAGCAAGTTAAATCCTTTGTAGAAAGTATACAATGTCATGAGCATAAACAAACAAGAATGTATCCTCAACTCAGAAGATACTTCACATTATGCTGAGGTAAGTGGTGATGCTGCTGTAAGTTACAAGTCTTGTTACTGGAATGAATAGCCAACACTTGTTCATTCTGTTATTGGCCCGCCATTGCAGTCCAGGTTTTAAGAATATCCATGCTTGACTCCAGATGGTAAAATCAAATTAACTGAGGTATTAATTACTCAAGTATGGATATCCTTAATACCTGCACTGTAATGGCGGCGTTTGGGAACCTCTGCTTTAATCTATAATGGTCTCTTTGGTTTTAGGGGCCAAGCAAAATTCTCACTGGGAAAAGTGACTCAATTTTCTTTCATTCAGTGTTGCTTCCACTTTTGTAAACTAAGGGCCTGATTCAGATTTGGGAATAGAGTGATATAGCAAGTAACTGTGCCCATTGGTAAGACCATGCTGCACTGCAGGTGGGGCAGATGTACCATGTGCAGTTAGATTTGGGAGGGATGTGTCCAACCTGAAATCTAAACAGCAGTGTAAAAATAAAGCTGTCTAGCATTTATAGGCTACATGCAAAAGCAGCCAGCATTTACCCTATATGCAAAAAAAGTATGTATTGCACACCTTGCATTGCAGCATGGCTTGTCCAGGTGCACAGTTACTGGCTCTATCTCACTCTGGGCCGGATTCAGACCCGGTCGCAAGAGCTGAGTGCTCGCAACTGGGTCAATGGTGGCCCACAGAGCATACGCACGACGGAGCCGGCTGCATCGTGCGCATGCGCGAGACCCGGCTAGCGACGGGCAATCCGTCGCTCCGGGTCTCGCACCAAAGGGGGCGAGCTGGCGATGTTGAGTGAGGTGTTCCCATGAGAACGCCTGCCATTTGGGGGCGGCCCCACTGACATCACTTGTGATGTCAGTGGAGAGCTTCCGGCTCTGTTAGAGCCGAAAGCTCTCTGGGGCTTGCGATGAACGAGACCCTACCACAAGGGTCTCGTCGCAAGCCTGGTGGTCGCGATGGTCTTGACCATCGCGACCATCATCATGGCCGCTCGCTATATCTGTGGGTGGTCACCCACAGCTATGCGAGTGGCCAAGAGGCCGCTCCGAAAAAAAAAAAAACGTCCCTGATTCAGAGCGACCGGGTCTGAATCAGGCCCTCTATTCCCAAATCTGAATCAGGCCCTAAGATTCACCAGTCATATGAGTCTAGAAAGATTCTAAACTGCACTCTCTATTGGGTCTATTTTATCCAGACTGTCCTGGGTATCTCTCTATGGCAGGGATGGGGAACCTCAGGCCCGGGGGCCATATAAGGCCCCCGGAATCATTTGGTCTGGCCCTCTGAGCTTTTCTCCGCTAGCCTCATCTGGCTAGAAGGGTGCCTAAAATGGCACCCTGCAGCCAGAATTTATGCAGCAGTGCTGCCTGTAGCGTCCTTAGAATGCTTTAGACAGTCACACAGCTGCCCTTTCAGCTCCCCGGAGCATCCTCAGGATGCTCTGGGCATTGCTGTAATCACCAGTGATTGTGGCGCCGCCCCTTGTAACATCATGCAGAGAGTGGGCATGCCCTGCTCCAGGCCCGCGAATAATGTTATATATATCAAAATGGCCCTCGGCAGAAAAAAGGTTCCCCACTCCTGCTCTATGGACTCTCCTTTATCCAGATCTCCCTGACAATCTATGGGCTCTCATTTATCCAGACTGCGTAAGCTGTGGGGGCCAAACTCTGGAATGCACTTATTAAATAAGAAAACCCCCATAGAAACGGGGTTGTCGCTACTGTCGGAAATGGAGGGACCACAGCAGATACTGCTCAGCCCCTCCATAATACATCTGGGGGATACTACATATTTGTAGTCATCCCCAAAACTGGGTGTTTTCAGGGAATCTGCTGCAAATATTTAAGGATAAATGGGCCCTTAAGAGAGTTGTCTTCCCATGAACATATGAACCAGGCTATCAATTCTCTAGGCACAATTGCTAGGATTCAGCTGACAGGACAGTTGTTGCAATGGCTGTAGAACACTTAGCAGTGTACAGTAAAGTATGCAAACATAACATTTGTCTGTTCATAATTACATATACTCATATACATAACTGAACGTGCAGAATTTCTTACCCTATCCCAGCCCCAAGCTCCAGCACATTTAATCCATCTAAGCAAGGCAACAGTGAAATGATTTCTGGGGTCTCTTCTGTGGATAAGAGCTCAGCATTTGTGTCCAGCATCATCTCCTGCACTGTAGCATCACGTGAGTGCTCTTCCCAAAACCGGGTCATAGTCTGTCTCACCTCTAATAGGAAAGAGAATGTACATTGTTACCGAGTCATACGCTCTGTCCACACGTTACATAGGGTCTGATTCAGAGACTGTCGCAATTCCGATGTTTTCGCAAATGGGTGATGTTTTTCAACAGCGCATGCATCAGACGCACTGCGCATGTGCCACGAAGATCTTGTGACGGCGGTCACAGAGAGGATTATTCACAAAGTGATTGACTGTCAGACAAGTGATTGACCACTTGTGGGTAGTAACAGGTGGGTGGCAACTCAAACGCAGGCGTGAGAAGAGACTTGCAGCTGTACATGCTGCGTGAGTGGTCGATGAGCATCAATGGTATCGATGTTTGCGCAGAAGAGCGACAGTGGATGGATATGAGAAAGCAGCAGTGGGCGTCTTTATGCCGGCTGAGCTTGCGCAAGCATTAGCATATTTTAGTAGCTGCGTTCCGTGCAAATTCACAGCTGTGATCGCAATTTTGATTGATACTGAATCAGGCCCAATGTACAGTAGGAGACTTGCGCAATGTGCTCCTGCGTGCATCTCCAATTATTACAGTACTGTACACATAGCTTTATTTTTTTAAATACACAATATTTTAGTACCATAACCTTGCACTTAATTGAAACTCCACCAAAATATTACTCATGCATTATATGATCTAAATTGTTACTACCAGCACTAGGTGTAATCTGTCAGGACTGGTGGCACTATAGCAGAGACAGACGCAGCGATTAGCACTGGGCTGCATTCCCTGGGAGTAACGGCACTGGAAAAACAAGCACAGTGCTGATAGCACTAATGCTCTTCCCACACCCATGTACAGGTGGGTGTGAGCTAATAAAAGTGTTAAAAATAGAATAAAAGTTATTTACTGCTGGTGGACTACAGGCCCCAGCATGCCTGGCACAAGTCCTAGTTGGACATTGAGGTGGGCATGACATATTATTTTTACTACGTTATTTCTTAACAGGTAATACAAGATCCGTGCTGGTGAACATCCTGCACTTCCTAAGAGGGTTATTAGCTGCTTCCTCTACTCTGAATTGGCCGTAAAGTTACTGAACACGCTATTACTGTTCTCAGGCTACAACAGCCCGTCCCATCACTCCCTCGTTCCGCCACACTCAGCGCACAGAGGTGTGATGCAGTCTGAGACGTACTCCCTTCTACTGCAAATACACAGGAGCAAAGGATGCATATTGTGGGAAAAAAACACAAGAGATATGCATTTATGTTCAACTCTGCCTGAGATCCAGTATGTTCTCCCTATGCTTGTATGGGTGTCCTCCAGGTGCTCTGCTTTCCTCCAAAAAGACATACCTATAGGTTGACTGACTTCTGACAAAATGGACTACTGTGTGTTTATGTAATAGAGACATTAAGTTGTAACCTTCAATGGGGCAGGGCCTGAGGTAAATGATGAAATATTCTGCATAACATGATAGTACTGTGTAAGTAAAGGCGCACATCCACTAGGCGATATTAATGAGCGATTGCACGTTTACGACATTGTAATCGTGCAATCGCTCATTAATCGTGCACTATAATTTCGGAAGCGACCAGCGATGTGCGCTCCCGCTAGTCGTTTCCGACATTAATCATCGCCCGAACATTGCGGTCAATCTGCCAATAACGACAGATTGGCCATGTTTGGGGATGAGGGTGTCTGCACTGAACGACATATCGTTCAGTGTAGGCACTGCAAGGCTTGGGGAACAACGGTACGATTACGATGTTGTAATAGTACTGTCTTTCCCTAGTCGCCTAGTGGATAACAGGCGAACGGTTTATTCCCTAGTGCTTAAGGATAACAATGAACGGTTTAAAGCAGCATCCCAGTTGTCGTTACATTTTGGCTTATCTAGTTCTTACTTTTCCTGGGAAACCTCTGTTTCTGTAGTAATCCACCAGAGAAAACGATCATTGTTCACCATTTTAAAAAGGATGTTGAGTTGGACAGCTCCATACCAGTCTGCACTACCACACTCCTATTGCTGCTGTGTGAGACAAACTACGGAGGAAAAAAGGCCTTATGGTTCAGCCTGGATTCCCAAAGAGGGAATCAGTGGGTAGGATGATATTTTTTTCTTTAGCCCATCCAGAAATGCAGCTTTAAATGCAAATAAAACTACTGCCATATGTACTAACACAGGAAAAGTATTTGCACTTGGTAGTCTTTGCAGTTCAAGTGCACTTCTTAACTTTTTCGATGCAGATAACCGGAACTCCTCATCCACTTGTACCCCAAGTCATTCTCCTCGCCCGTAGCAACGAAGCAGTTTTTTCTTGTTTGTTTTTTAAAGTACTGTACCTGCTCCTCACGGTTACTGAGTACAAGTAGGTAGACACGCAAGGGACGGTGGAGGGGGACACGGTATGAGAAGGGGGGTGCTAGGAACTCATGTTATTGCTGACAGATGGGGGAGCCTTCATTTAAAATTAAGACAGTGAAAGACAGTGATAATAGCTAGCCACACATGGAATCCTGATTTTTGCGATTTGAGAAGGTGGATTAATGTCACCACAAAGTATTGATTATGGTGTATATTTAAAACAAAAACACATTCGCTTTTAGTTCACTTTCTTTAAAATGCATTAAGAAAAGACAACACTTTTTGGACATTTAGGTTAAATTTTATTTGACGTGTTATAAGAAGAAAAAAAAAAGAGTAATTTTTCTGAAAACGCAATTTTGAAAAGAAGAAAGCTAGGTATAACTTGTGGGGGTAACTGCATAAAAAAGTGAAGCAGCAAAGGGGTTACAGACAGAGGGGCCCATTCATCATTGTATATTTGCAGCTTAATCCCAGGAAACACGCGGTTTCGGGGATTAACTGCAAATATTACGTTTCCCCCAGATGTATGAAGGAGAGACCACAGCAGATATCTTTCATTGCTGCAGGCAACTGCATCCCTCATAGGTTCCTATGGGGGATGCGATGCTGCCATATTTACCAACATCCGTAAAGCGATGCATTCCGGCAGGGTAGTGTGACCTACTAGGGTAGTGCGACCAGTGCCATGGCACAGGGCACCGCAGGGCAGGGGGTGCTGTTTCGGCCTGTCAGTTTTCCTGTTTATTATCATTCTTACTTGTAGCTTCCTCTTCTTTTATCCCCAGTATCTCCTGGCCTCCCCTCTCTCTTCCCCATGAGGCCATGGCCCTTTTTCAGGTGCAGAATCTTATGTCCCTATTTAAAAAAAATTAAGGGGGGGGGGGGGCACACCAATGCTCTCTCTGGCACAGGGCACCAAAAAATCTAGTTACGGCTCTGCACTCCGGATATTGGATGTGAAGATGGTGTTAGCCTCTGTAGCCTATGAGATACACATCAAGTAATTACCCGGGAGAGGGTTCCTCTGGATGAAAGTAGACGTAATACTATAGCAGTCCTGCACTATCACAATTATGCATAATGGAAATACAACTGCACAGCACTGTAACTCTCACATACTGGACAGCAGACAGGACAGTGGTGATGCTGAGAACTGTTTAAAGTAAGAACTATGGCAATAACTAGGACAACTATGATACCCTCCAGCTGCTATGGTACTACATATCCCAGCATTCCCTTACACAGTTTTGTGATTAAGTCAAATAGGACCACATGCATCAGTAAAAGGGTAGGGCAAAGAATACAGAGTCAAGTAACAACGCAATTATACCGTGACAATGACGTCCCACACCCCACACACATCCCAGCAATGATCACTCACCATCTGCCATGGCTGCGGCTGCTACTGCAGGGCAATGTGTGACGTCAGAAGATGAAGACTCTTTTTCCATAAATTTACAGGTAAAATATATATCTACTTTATTATCTTGAACACAGGCTAAAAATATATTATATACACTATATATTATCTAATATAACAGTTTATATTAAAATATACTAGAAAAATAAAATTATAGAACTCCCTGGTCTCCCCTGGCTTTAATTCTCTATGACAGTGTGTATGGCCATTCTAGTGCGGCTGAAGCTTCTGCTGTATCTATTATATTTCCTGCCCCGAGGCGTCATTCAGACGACTGTCCGACGTGCAATGCGAAGAGCACTATATAATATTAGGTATATATAATGTACAAACACCGGAGCCACCCGACAAACAGCAAGCGTGACGTCACGGCCAACAGCGAGCAGCCTGACACTACTACCGGCAGATTACCTGACCACGCCCTACTTTGCGCTGATTGACTACAAGGTTCTCAGAAGGCGGCGAGAAGCCAATGAGAAACAATCGGGTGGAGCTGTCAGTACGGAGAGGGCGTGGTTTAGGCCAGTAAGTGTAATGCTGTTGGTGGTAGAGGAGGAGCTGCTGCTGGGGGAGTGGGTCGGATGGGAGATACGAGCTTGGCTATGAGCCAGGGATGGGGCCCCTGTTTGTTAGTAAAAGAACCTGTGTTCATGAGTCAGCACAATGCTTGGATTTCATCATACACATTATACAGACAGCTTCATGGATCCATTTTATATGTCCGAGATTATAATGACATGTACATGGTGGTGAGATTCATTTAACAGTGACTGTTCCACCTCATGCTCATTTCATTTTTCTGAAGGTTACTTGCAGGGTTTGGGGACCTGTGAGCCAGTGGGAGAGAGTTTTAAATGTGTCCTGCTGTTGTTGAACTACAAGTACCAGCATGCTAAAGAAAAACATTGTTTGCTGAGACCATGGGGGCCCATTTATCAAAGTGCATTTGAGGTAAATTCCCCGAAAACACCTGTTTTCGGGGGTTTACCTCAAATACTTAGTATCCCCCGAATGTATGAAGGAGGGACCGCAGCAGGTATCTCCGATACCTGCTGCGATCCCTCCATTGCTGCCGGCAGCCGCCTCCCCCATAGGTTCCTATGGGGGATGCGATGCTGCCAAATGTATCAATATCAGGAATGCGAAGCATTCCCGATATTGGCCCCAGCAGCTAACGCTATCTAAAGATAGCGTTAGCCGCTGTTTCCTATGGACACTTACCGCATATCAGCCGGCGGAGGGATCTGCCAGATCCCTCCGCCGGCAATGGGCGCCGCTCATGTGCAGTCCGCGGGACTGCGCATGCGCAGAAGCCCCGACTGCCCTCCGGAGACATCGCAGGGACGGGCTCTTTTAGGAGCCCGTCTCCCTGCATGTCCCGGATAATACATCCGGCAGATAGGATCACATTTTGCAATGCGATCAGGGGCGGTACTGCATGCCCTGATCGCATTGCAAAATGCGATCATTAATAAATGGGCCCCCATAAGAGCTGCTGGAGAATCAAGGTTGTCAGAGCCTGCTGTATGTACATGTGTTATCAGAGACACAGCCCAGCAGAACAATCACAGCAGCTAGCTTCCCACATTCTGTGACTCTTCTGTCAACTTGCATTACTGCAACTAAGCAGTGTGATTGCATCAGAAAATGCCAGATCACAGTGACATGTAGCCTCAAGCACAATAATATTCGTAGAGAAAGGAAGTTTTTTTTCTCCCTCGGCAGGCTGATATACAGTAAAGTGTGCAATCCTACAGGCTCTTTTTGGATTACACGACTTGTCATTAGTAACTTGACCACAGTTGCCGGATACACACTTGTGTGACCGGCAATCGTGCCAATGTCCAAATCTGAATAAAATCGCTCCAGTGTGTACCCCTGACATGTAGGGCTAAATGTAATAGCTTGTGAACTTCCGAAGCTGCGGGGAGTATACAAGTCTCCCCGTATTTTTTAAGTGACTTTCAAAATATGGGGAGACTTCCATGCTCCCTGCAGCTTCAGAAGCTCGCAAGCTATTACCTTTAGCACGTAGTTTGAACTTTGCCCAATTTACACAGCTGAGGTTTTCTAGTTCAATTCCTAATCATCTAATAACATTTCTGACTTATACCCCAGGAGGTGACTTCTATATCCACATCATCATGTTATTGAGCAAAGTTCATGACTTTCCAGTAGTCATATCTATAAGAAACAGTATGTAACAAGTTATATATACAGAGAAAAGCTAATTAGCAGAACAGGTTTTCCCATTCAAATGTCTGTTTAAGCAGGTTTTGTAATCTTCCATATTCCATTATCTCTATCCCTAGATTTATTTAATATGCTTCTGTACTGGCAGGGGCGTATCTACCCATTGGCCAGGATGGCACTCGCCAGGGGCGCCGGCCAAAGGGGGGGCGCCATCTGGCAGTGCCACCAGCAGCCAATGGTTGGACTACCCCAGGGGCTTGAACTAGTCCCCCAGGCTCCAAACGTAGGGCAGACCACAGTGAGAGTGGCCTGCCCTACACAGTTACAAACACACAGCCGCCAGCGGACTACTACTGGGGGCACTGTATAGGGGGGACTACTACTGGAGGGAATGCATAAGGATGACTACTACTGGGGGCTCTGCATAGGGTAGATTACTACTAGGGGCACTGCATAGAGGGGACTACTACTGGGGGCACTGCATAGAGGGGACTACTACTAGAGGCAATGCATAAGGGGCACTGCATAGAGGGGACTACTACTGGGGGCACTGCATAGAGAGGACTACTACTGGGGGCACTGCATACAGGGGACTACTACTTAGGGCACTGCATAGGGTGGACTACTACTGGGGGCACTGCATAGAGGGTACTACTACTGGGGGCTCTGCATAGAGGGGACAACTACTAGGGGTACTGCATAGGGGGGACTTCCTGAAATTATGGGCAGGGGGGCGCCAGTCCATTACCTTACCAGGGGCGCTCGGATCCCTAGTTACACCCCTGTGTACTGGTTCCCACCACCTCTGCATGCAGAGAGGTGTCCGTACTGCAATATCTAGGAATGAGCTACAGAAACAAGTTATGGCCTATGGTTTGCGTACAATAGATTAGAGATTGCACAGGAGCGTAAAATGTCACATACTACACCTTACAAACCTTTCAACTCAGACAGGCCCACCTATGAGAAATATAACTCCCCCCTCCTCATGACAAATTTAAATCTTGGGCCCATCTCCTTGGAAGATATTCGAAAAATTTAATATCTTATTAGTAATACCATGAAGCGGTCAATTCAGTTTGCCTTGAGGGGTGCTAGTTGCTGTAACAGAGTGGAAACACCGCCAACAGAACCTCATCTCGCCCCCCCCCACCGCTGCCCAATATCACCCTGGACTTGCAGATTTTTGTACGCAGACCTATGGGACTGCGAACTAAAATCTGCGAGTCCAAACGTACTGGAAGTGTGGCATATATCCGCAGTTACTTGTGCCACTAGGGAACTTGCGTCTAATTGCATTGACCCCTAAGTTTACTGCATTTATTTTATGTTTTGGGTTGCTGTGATTATGCACGCAGGTTGGCTGCGAAAATTTGTTAATGACTGCAATCACAAAGCTATTATAGAGGCGACCAAAGCCAGCATAGTGATGCCCACTACAGCTTTCGCACATGCCGTAATACTTTGCAAACCTGCGTATACATTGGGAACATCAGCCACTCACGCACAATTACAACAGGTCTGACCTTACTGAGAAATTGCTAATCTCATCGCACGCAGTGAGTAAACCAGCTGCGTATGCCGTCGCAGTGGCTAATTTATGCACGCCCCTGTAACGGAGTTCAAACGGACTGGCACGCCTGCGTTTCACCGACCACCTCTTCCTGTCAACACCCCCAAACATTGACTTCCTGTCAATCACTCTGCGATGGGTCTGTGTGGTCTCTGCGATCTCAGTGTGATCGCAGTGGTGCCTTCACGCACTGCGATGCATGCAACAATCGGTCGTCTACGTGCGTAATCGCAATTTTGATCTATAATGAATCAGGCCCTAAGTTGTGTTTTTCTAGCAGGTGGGTGGAAAGCTTTGAACTGAATTTAGTTACTACAGGTCAGCTGTACACATTTTATTATAACTTACTGTATGTAAAAAAAACACATTTACAGGTACTATAGTAAGTAGCAGAACTGTATATTAGAGGTGGGGTGGTGCAGAGATCTCACCTGAGAAATTACCATACTGCACAGCGCATTAACAGCTGCCACAGCAGGACAATGTAGTCATGATGCATGGGGCTTCAAGTATTCAGGAGTAGCACAAATGATTTCTTCTGGGCCCCAACAATTACAGTTATAGTAATATATGCAGTGACACTGCCCCCCCCTGCCCACCCCCTGACATGTGCCCCCACCTATGAGCAGCAAAGAACTCCGCATTTGCAAGTGACTCCCTGACTGCCAAATACTATCGTATAGAAACGGTATGCATTTGCATACAATACATGCCTTGATTTGTAATGCATTCTACCATTAAACATTGTCAAAATTAATGTCGTTGATTGTCACTGGATAAGACAAATGCAATTGGTCGTATATAAGGGTAGGCAAAATAGGCAGCTGTTTAAGGAAAAAATTATCAGCAAGGGGGGCGCAATGATCAATCTACTAATATATATATTCCGAAAAATTTATTCAATTATACATATAAACACATTGCATCAATAAAAACAGGAAAAATATAAAAGCCTCGCTTTCATCAATAATTGGTGATAAACTTTTTCATATAATTTATAGAACAGTCCATCCAACGGGTGTCTCCGCTCCAAATAGGTATTTATTAAAGCAATTTATTGGTATCCACTTGGGTGATATTAATAATAAGTGCCAGAGTGCCAGGTATTGCAATTTAATGATTACCGGTAAAGTGTCTCTGTGTTGCAGTCATAAATATCACTTACAAACCTGATTAACAGGTATATGCATAAAGGTGAGAGCGCAGGGACATTTCCAATCAAATATGCTGCGCTATGCTTCAACCCTAATAGATGTTATCCCTTGAGCCGGGGGCGGGGGAGAACGCTAGCCGCTGGTGACGTTTGGCTTAGCGCGATGCTCAACCCTCTAATGAAACTGTCTTTGTATGCTATGCTCAAACCTCTGATGAAACCATTGTCATGTTGGGATAACTGCAAGGACTTTTTGAATGCCAGCTCCATTTTCCACTCCTTAAGGTGACTGCTTGCTGTTGCATTAACTACAAACCGGAGCTGTCAGCTGAATTAGTACAAAGTGTCTCCCCTCTCCTCCCCCCTAACCCTCCCTTGATGGTGCCTAATCTAAAACACCCAGGGTGCCTAAATCTAACCACCCGTTCCCGCACCCTAAACCTCCCAGGGGGTTGCCTAACCCGGGTTAGGTATGAAATTCCAGCTGTCGGCATGCCGCTGGTCAGAATACCGACATCGCCATCCCGACACCTATAGGAACGAACGGTAATGGTTTTCCTAACCCCTCCCTCGTGTCTGACCCCCATAGTGCCTAAGCCTAACCTCCCCCTCCCCGCACCCTAAACCAAACACCCCGTCCCAGGTGCCTAAACCTAAACTCCGCCCTAATGCCTAAACCTAATCTCCCCCTCCCTGCAACCTAATCCTAACACTCCCTCCCCGGAGCCTAAACCTTACCTCCCCCTACTAGAGCCTAAACCTAACCTCCTTTTCTTTGGGTGCTAACTCCTTGCTGTACCAAGGGTTTCCTTAATACACAACATATATATTTCTTAGTTTGGTAGACAAAATCATAGTTTAGGTGACTTTTACCCTTGTAAGAAGGTACTGGACACACACCCAAACATGAAATAGCAATGACAGTGGATGAAATTTACCTTTATACAAGGGATTAAGAAAAATATAAACAATACATTTGCAATGATGAAAATCTCACCTGAATGTGGGTATTGAAAAAAGTATGTACCAATATTATAAACACTGGGGTCCCTTGACCACTGGACCCTGGAACTTCTGGACGCTATCAAGGGGATGGAGATATGGCCCCAATGCTTATATCCTGGTATCTTTGCCAACAGTTCACACAGTCACAACCAACGCATTTTGACCTACATCAGGGTCTTCCATAAGGTATCCACACCCAACGCGTTTCAACCTACATCAGGGTCGTCCTCAAGGCATCACAGCTGATGCGTTTCGACCTACATCAGTGTCTTCCTCAAGGCATGTTCTTACAGGGGTAAGAGTACCTTAAACTATGATTTTGTCTACCAAACTAAGGAATATATATGTTGTGTATTAAGGAAACCCTTGGTACATCTAGGGGTTAGCGCCGAAAGAAAACCTCCATTAACATTTCCAGATATAAACAGTGGCTAGCACCCTCCGTCCCCCCCATCCCCAATGCATTGTGACAGCATTGGGATTTCCGGATGACTTGAGGTTGAGCATAGCGCTAAGCCAAATGTCACCAGCAGTTAGCACTCTCCAGCGGTTAACATAAAGTTAGAATAAGGAATAGTGGAAATTTTAATTTGAACATGAGTAGGCCATTATAGCAAAATGACTTCAATTTGCCCCTGCATCTAATCCTGGCCTCTTTGACCTCTAAGCAGCCCTTATAGATATACACGTGATCTTGCCGTAAGAGATATTTTATTAGTAAATCTCTGAGACAGAAACACATAGGGGTACCCATTATACTGGATAATGAAGATGGGGGTGCTATATTAGATGCATTATGGATAGAGGGTGACACTAAAGCAGGAGCCATAACTGGGGTGAAGATTTTTGACTGGAAAGTATGCAATGAGAAAAAAATCAGAATTTTACCTAACCCAGTACAAGAGCTCTTACATTGAGACCGTCTATGCCTTCACACTAGAGCAGTGGTTCTCAAACTCGGTCCTCAGGACCCCACACAGTTCACATTTTGCAGGTTACCCAGCAGGTGCACAGGTGTAATCATTACTCAATGACACATTTTAAAAGGTCCACAGGTGGAGCTAATTATTTCACTTGATTCAGTGTGGAGACATAGAAAACATGCACTGTTTGGGGTCCTGAGGACCGAATTTGAGAACCTGTGCACTAGAGGATCTATGCAGACTATGTAAAAAGAATAATAATAAAAAGATTAAGAGGGACAATCTTAATGAACACAGAGCTTTAAAATCACTAAAAAATTCTAAAACCATAACTAATAAGGCTGCCGACAAGGGGAGACGGACAGTGATTCAAGATAAGAAAGACTATATGTGTGATGCAGACAGCTTAACAATGACCCGGACCCCAACATATAGGTACTTACAAGAACTTAAGTGTCTACTTATGTTGGCCCTATTTGAGGGAGTGTTGGTGAGAGTAGAGTATAATTTTCTCTATAATCCTTTCCCTATCATCCCCACCTATTATCACCTTAAGATTCACAAGTCCCTTACTACACCCCCTGGCCGTCCCATAATTTCTTGTGTTGGGTGCCTAAACACTAAGCTGTCGGCACTTGATTATTCCTTCTTGCGACCTCACATGGTCTCGCTCTTCCTACATGAGACACTGCCCACTTTCTCCATCTTGTGGGCAATGTGAAGTGGCGGCAAGTCAACATACTTTTAACTTGCAATGTACAGTCATTGTACATGAACTTCCCCCATCTAGGGGGGGTGGGGTTGAAGCTAGCCACTACCTGTGTTTTGATGGGGGCTGGAGACGGGATGGGAGTTCATTTTGGAGTCAATAAAATGTATTTTATCACACAACTTTTTTTTAATTCACAGTTTTTTTTTTCTTACAATTGCACGATACCTCCATGAGCACCAGGTTTGCCCCCAGCTTTGCCAAAGTATAGATGGGTCTCTTTGAAGAGCAGTATATCTGGGGGAGCCCATATGGGGCAAACTTGTTGCTTTATGGGCGGTATATTGATGATCTGTTTATTATTTGGGATGGGGATTCTACCTCCATTTGTTCTTTAATTCAGTTTATTAATCCCAACACATTTGGGCTTAAGTTTGCACTCGACTCACATCAATTATCTTGATATCACTATCTTGATCAGGGACAATTACATTTGCACTAAGACATTTAAGAAGGATGTTGATGTAATAGCTATTTGAACTTTTCTAGCCGCCACTTTTACAAGTGGAAAGACATCATCCCTAAGAGACAATATTTGTGTTTAAAATGCAATTGCTCTGAAGATACAGTCTTTCTTGAACAAGCTAAGGATCTCACTATAGCATTGAGAGATCAAGGTTATCCATAGTATCTTTTGGATTATGCACTAAGGGAGTTTGTGATGAGGCATAGGAGTTTCCTCCTAGCCACAGACAAAAGATCACGCGGCAACGTAGAACAAGATGAATCACAAATTGTGCCTTCGTATCCAAGTATAATGTATGCTCTAGTCAGATTAAGAATATAGTCAAGAAGAATTTCTCTATACTCAAACTAGATACATTTCTCTCTCCCTGTCTTGATGAGGAACCAGCAGTAGTTTTTCGGAAAGCGAGAAACTTAAAGGATCATCTATCTCCAAGTTTCTTCACAGATACAATTGTCAGTACCCATTCTGAACAAGTGGCAACCGGGTGGCTATCTAAGCCTCTAGGATGTTACAAGTGTGGGAGAGCATCCTGTATTACATGTAAATTTGTTAAGCATAGGAGTACAGAGTTTGTTTCTTCAGCCTTGGGAACTAAATTCAGCATTGAAGCTTTTGTTAACTGACAGTCTTATATTATCTATCCTATAAACTGCATTTGCGGTAAACAATCTGTTGGGAAGACCACGAGGAGCCTCAATATGAGGTTCCTCGAACAAAGAAGAAATGTTGTGAAAGGGAATAATAAACTCAGCCTGTTGCGTTTTATAGCGCTGAATCATGACAGTAAAGTGGAGGTACTTACTATGCAAGGCATTGAACATGTCAATCCCAATCCCATGGGGGGTGATAGGTACACTCAGTTGTGCAAAAGGGAAGCCTATTGGATTTTTACCTTCACCTTTACCTGATACCAGATGTACTGGATGAAAACATTGAGTTGAATAGGTTTAAATACAATGTATATACTAGACTGATACCAAGCCCATTTGTTTTCATTTCCTGGTGGAGGAAAAAAAGAGAAAAAGGAATTACAATGTTTAATGTTTGCTACATTAAAGTTACGGTTGTAAACTATACTAGCTCATAACATTTCAGTCTCTTTGTTGATATAGACCTTTCTTAGATTATATATATTCTAGAAAAAAAAACAGTTGCGCACGATTAAATAAAATAGTACATTTTATATAAATAAAAGTATAAAACATACATTTAGACCAGGGGTGGGGAACCTTTTTTCTACCGAGGGCGATTTTGATATATATAACATTATTTTCGGGGCCCGGTGCTGGCCACGTCCCCTCCGTGTGATGTCACACAGGGACGGGGCCACAATTGCCGGTGATTACAGCAATGCCCGGAGCATCCAGAGGATGCTACGGGGAGCTGTAAGGGCAGCGGTGTGATCTTCTGAAGCGTCCTAAAGACGCTCCACGCGGCACTACTGCATAGATTCTGGTCGCAGGGCGCCATTCTAGGCACCCTGCTAGCCAGATGAGGCTAGCAGAAAAAAGCTCAGAGGGCCAGACCAAATGATTCCGGGGGTCTTATACGGCCCCCAGGCCTGAGGTTCCCCATCCCTGATTTAGACTATTGTATTTGTGGGATCGGTTCCCCTCATTGTACCCTTTGTGTTTATTGTTTCCCTTAATCTATTTTTTCTGTACCCCCATTGTTATTATATTCTTAAAAATCAATAAACATGAATGTTTAAAAAAACAAACAAAGAAACTTACATTTAAGTTAAAGCAAAACAGCTTATCACAAGCCTGATGAGACTGAAGGTGTCTGTGACTCCAAACACCGCCGCTGTGTCTGTTATGGTGCATACACACGATCAGATTTTTCCTTCAGATATGAACGATAACGATTTAAAAATCGTTCAGTCGTTCATATCTGAAGGAAAATCGTTCATATCTGACATGCCTGAACGACGGACGATCAACGATGCGCGTTCCCGTTTGTCAGATAACGATATCTGACATCTGATGGGTTTGCAGTCAGACTTGGACGATTCCATTCATTTTAATGCAGTCAAAAATCGTTCAATCGTTCAAATCGTTCAAAACTTTGGTAAAATCGTTCAAATCTTTCAAATCGTTTAATTGTTCAGTCGTTCATCTGACAAATCTGACAAGTCTGACAAATCTGACCGTGTGTACGCTCTTTTATGGTGCATACACACGATCAGATTTTTTCTTCAGATATGGACGATAACGATTTAAAATTCGTTCAGTCGTTCATATCTGATGGAAAATCGTTCATATCTGACATGCCTGAACGATGGACGATCAACGATGCGCGTTCCCGTTTGTCAGATAACGATATCTGACATCTGATGTGTTTGCAGTCAGACTTGGACGATTCCATTCATTTTAATGCAGTAAAAAATCGTTCAATCGTTCAAATCGTTCAAAACTTTGGTAAAATCGTTCAAATCGTTCAATTGTTCAATCGTTCATCTGACAAATCTGACAAGTCTGACAAATCTGACAGTGTGTATGCTCCATTAAGCTCTGAAACAGTAGATAAAGCTTTACAAAGAGCTGGCGGGGACTTCCGTTATAGTCGTCAGCGCATGAGTTCCACACCTCGCTGTGATGTCCGTCACAGCGTAATCCCATGAATCACCATCCCAGGCACTCCCAGATGCATTTCGTACTCAAAGACTTCGTCAGTGGGTGTGTTCAGGTGCCCTGTTCACTGCTTTATATCCCGCTGTCAATCATTAAATATAAAACACTGTTTCAATTTCAATCTAATTACTGACACTTTAGTTTCACAAACCTCGTTAGTGAATAAATCATATATATAATAATAAACTTTTACAATACCTTAGGACAGATCACATTGACATTTTAAAGGAGCACTCTTGCAGGTATATTATACTGTATAATAAATATAACTCATTTTAAACAATTAATACTCAAAAGTATAAGGTAAAAATTACAAACCTGCAATAGTACTCACTTTTAAAATTCTTCTTAGATATAGTAACAATGTGCAGAGAAAATATCCACCTGTGTTGAATCTAACCAGCATCTATGTTTTAATGAGGAGAAAAAAAAAAGTCAGAATAAAACAAGACACATAGGGGTATTCAATATGGGAGCAAAAAGTCCGTGCTGGACTTTTCGCTCCACATCGGAGATTTTCCTGGGATAAAGTATCGGGCTCACGCCCGCTTTATCCCCGTATTCAATATGAAACCTACGAAAAGGGAAGGTGCGAAGTGGGATCTGCGTAAAAAAACGAATTTTTCCTTGAATAAATTGTAAGACCCCCCTAAAGTTGTAAAAACATGGGGGATCACTATGGGTACCCCTGTTTTTGCCTGCAAATGAAAGTCGGGGATTTAAATAGCCGCAGCAGGCGTTTTTTCCCGACATTGAAGAAGTGTTGCAGAAGAGCACTTAGGTTATTTTTTTCGTTTTTTTAAGTGGTCCCATCAAATTTGGGGTACATGAAAATGGCTACTAGCATATTTTTATGTCCCTAAAGTAAGTTTTAAAAAATTCTGCAACTATGCACCTGCCGCTAATAGCCTATTCTAGAATACACCTGCCGCATACTTGCAGAATAGCCCTGAACCTATTTCCCTATTTTTAAACACTTTTTTCCCATTTTTTTTTTTTCACCCCAATTTTTAAATTAATTTTTTGGGGTGTCCCTATTTTATTTTTTTTACTTTTTTTGACACAGTTATTTTTAAAATGTCATTCCCAGGGGTGCAGGCTATTTTTTTTAAGCCTGCACCCCTAAACCCCAATTCTGCACTTTTTTCGCCACCTATTCAGTGGTGCAAAGTTATCCCCGTTTTTTTTCAAAGACTTTTCGAACCTGCGAAAAGTCTTTGACATTGAATACAGTGTAAAACCAAAACCAGCGAAAATAACGTCATTTTTTGCGAAATTATCGCAAAAAGAGACTTTTCGCTCCATATTGAATACCCCTCTTATTGCACTAATAAAGCATACAGTATAAGGGAGAGTTATACCAAGCAAAGGAATTATTAGTTCAACAATAATGCCTG
The DNA here is from genome assembly GCA_031769625.1 of Taudactylus pleione. Lineage (NCBI taxonomy): Eukaryota > Metazoa > Chordata > Amphibia > Anura > Myobatrachidae > Taudactylus > Taudactylus pleione. The sequence continues at coordinate 6,148,200 of JAUIMM010000084.1, forward strand.
TTTCACTCATACCTATACTAAATAATTCTGGTCCTCTTTGCTCTCTTCATTCTTTCCTGTTATTTTTATGTGATATGTTTCATCATCCTTCTGTCGTTCAGCCTTAATGCCATCATGCCACATATTTGCAATGCGTGCTTTCCTTCTGCCTTCCTCCCTTCTATTTTCCTTTTTTCTTTTGTTCTCCCTTTTTGTGGGGAGGTTGTTTTTTGTATTGATATTTTTTATTGTCAACTATGACAATACAATATACCATAGGTAAATCTGACTGTTTATATACACCTAGTTTTGGTTTCTGTTGGTATAGGTTATTATCAGATTATGTTCACACACTCTAAGGATGATAACTATTTATTTACTCTCTATATTTGAACCTTCATAATTAGTTTTTATGTGGTTCCATATATTCCTAAAGATAAAGACATGGTTACTTGTGGTTAATCTGATGTACTGACAGTGACATTTTGGATATATCTTGTACTTGATGGAGATGTTTATTGGGTTTTTAGAGAACTGCATATAGATATTAAATAAGCTGCTTTATATATTAATATATAAACTACTCTCGTATCCAGGTGGGATACGAGCAACAGACTTGTTAGAGATGTTTAGTGGGTTCTGAGAGAACTTTGTTTAGATCTATAGACACATAGATATATGCTAGTTTATACCAATTACGCATTTAGTCAGTTATCATATTATTTCCTATTTAGTTAGTTCTAATAGTTGTATATTACATTATTGTCATTTTTAGTGGTTATTATTATTATTATTATCATTATTATTATATACATTTTCATTTTATTTTGTCCAATAAGACATCCTTCCTAGAGATAGAATATTATAAATGCTATAAATGTAGAATATATTTATTAGATCATTTTTCTTATATGTATATATTTGAAATGAGAGTTTTCTTATTCCACATTTTCTTATATGAAGGGAAAGATTTTTCATTTTTATTTTTTATTACTATTTTTTAAGAAACCTTTTATTATTTCTTATGATTTTTATTTTTTATTTTTCCCTTTACATATATTTTTTCTGAATCATGTGTTAATGCACCAACTAAATATAAGTATATAAATTGTGCTAGAATTAGATCTATTGTATCTGCACTATTTAACATTGGATCACCAATATTTTCTAAACTAAGTCTCTCTAAATATCTGAGCAGGTGATTTTTCACAAATGGTTCTTTGCTGCGATATGTATTCGTTATATGTGTATGTTTTTTTAGAAAGATAAACTATTTATATTTGTACATGTGCCCATATTTAAAATGTATATGTCTGCTTTGTGGTATACTCTAAACTCAGTGCAGCTAACTGATTTAAAACCACACAGGTGTTTTCTATTGCAATCATTTGTCTACGTATTTAAGGAGGCTTTACCTCCAGGTTGCCACATCCCTCTGAAGAAATCCCAATAGGGAAGAAACGCGTTAGGGCTTCTCTGAGCTTATCCACATCACGCTGAACACCCCTCGGTATTTGAAGCTAACCGGGCTTTTACACTCCCCGCCTAAGGACGGAGTACAAGGATTGGGAGCTTCGCTATTGACACTAGACCTTTAGGCAGTGCTCTGGCACTGCAAAGTCTCTCTACAGCAAAGGGACAGAGTTCGAATGCTCTGCCACCAGCACCGGCTCCACCTAGTCATCACACTCCCTGCTAGTAGACGGAGACTTGGAGCGGCCACCTTCCAGCCAAACATTCTCCTGCAGGAGACAACTACCTAAAAACAAGAGACGCTCACGGCTCCCCATTCCGGCAGTTCCCTCCGTGGGAAGATGGAGGTAAGAGATTTGTTTTTCCTTTCTTACATACTGGTAGCCGTACCACATTGTCCGTCTGGTAATAATTACACCGCCGGCATCTCCATCACACGGCATAATTCCTTTAATTAAGGCTGGAATAATATAACCATTCTAGAAGGATTTAATCTTTCATTGATACATTTACTTGGAACATTGTGTCTAAATTGAGCTACCTATAATTGAATTTCAACAAACGTTCTCAATCTATTTACACTGTGGATTCATATATCTTTATTGACATTTTTTTGGATACATTCATTTGGAACATTGGGCCTCATTCAGACCCACTCGCAAGCGGCTGTCCGCTCGCAAGTGGGTCGATGGTGTGCACTGCGCATGCGCACGACGGAGGGAGCTCCGTCGTGCGCATGCGCCAGACGCGACGAGCGAAGGACTTTCCTTCGCTCGTTGTGTCTGATCAAAGGGGGCGTGCTGTCGATGTTGATTGGGAACGCCTACCGTCTGAAGCCGGCCCCACTGACATCACTAGTGATGTCAGTGGGAGTGATTTTGGCTCTGATAGAGCCAAAATCACTCCAGGGCTTGTGGTCGAAAAACCCGACCACAGGCTTCTGGTCGTACTGGCAATGGTCGCGATGGTCAAGACCATCGCGACCATCATCCTGCACGCTCGTATGTGCTGTGGGTGGTGACCCACAGCTATACGAGCGTCCAGGAGGACGCTCCATTTTTATGGAGGACGGCCCTCATTCAGAGCGAGCGCTCTGCTCAGAGCGTCCGGCTCTGAATGAGGGCCATTGTGTCTAAACGGAGCTACCTTTTTATACTGTGAATTTATATATCCATATTTACTATTTTTTTTGGAGTGCAAGGGGTAGATTTACTAAGAATCGAGTTTGGTCGAGATGACAATCGCGGGTGTTTTTAGGCATGTTTTTCATCTCGCAAATTTACTAAAGGCAAACTCGGGTTTGTTTGTGAGAGAGTTCATTCATCTCACTCTTCAAACTCGGGCGAGTTTGCAAACTCGAATCTTCTCACCATCGGCCAAACTCGGAAGTACTTTTCACCAAAAAAACACATCACGCAAATTTACCAAGAATCGAGATTACAATCTCGAGAGACATGCCTGCAAACTTGCTGCCAAATTGACATTTTAAACACTCACCTCCTGATCAGCGAGTTTTGCAGAAACATGCAGAAATCTTTTTTTTTTTCTTGCTAGTTTTTTTTATTTTGTTGAAAAAATTACGTGAGATCCCCCCCAAAACACTAACCAGCCCCGGACTTGTCAGCCTGTCCTGGTACCTAAAATTAACCAACTGGCGGACTTAGCCAATGAGCGGCTCCTCCACTTGAGTCCCAGCCAATGAACGGCCGCTAATGGAAGCTGCCGTGATTGGCTGGCGGCCATGAGACTGAACTCATTAGCAAGACTGTAACAGCATGCTGATACATTGAATTGGATCTCTACTGAGAACATTGCAGGACATAAGGGTGAGTATTGGCTTTTTCTTTCAGGTTTTTCACTCGGATACTTTACGTTGACAAGGGGACGTGAACATCTGGCAGCAGGTAAATCTGTGTGGGTATGTATGTGTATAATAAAACTTTAATTTCACGGTGTGTAGTGTTTTTTTACTCATTTCTTTACAGGTGAACTACAGGTGCCAGCAGGCCCTTAATGCCCGGCATGCTGGTACTTGTGGTTCTCCAAGTACCAGCATGCGGGGCAGGCTTACTGGCACCAGTAGTTTGACTGGAAAGACAATGTTTATTTTTCTAATTTTACACAACACCGACCTATCAACCCGCCACCCACCACCCAGGCCAGGGGTGCCCTGGAGAGGGGTACCCCTTGATTGGAGGGGTACTCAACTCCCCAGGGATCCCTGGCCTGGGCTGACTAGCGGTCAGGACTGATGCTGCGGCTGGGGGACCTGGTGAAAGGGCTTCCCTGGCTGTGGCATCAGCCCCCTGCTAGTAAGGGTCCAGGGCTGGTTTTAAATATAGGGGTACCCCTACACAATTTTTTTGCCCCTATAATTAAAACCAGCCCTGTCCCTGCTGCTGGTACCTAATTTATGGACGAACCCTATTCATTTTGTTCCCCGTAATTTTAGGTACCAGGACAGGCTGCCAAGTCCGGGGCTGGTTAGTGTTTTGGGGGGAAAGGGAAAATCACGTTATTTTTATAAAAAATAAACCAAGTTTTTTACAGGTACAACACAAGCAGCCAGCACATATCTCACTGATATGTGCAGGCTGCTAGCTCGGGCGAGATCTGCAGTGAGAAAACACTGCAATCTCGGGTCAGTAATCACATCTTCACTTGTAACTCGGGATAGAAATCTCGATTTGCTTCACCATTGGAAAACTCACTTTCAGCTAAACTCGCTTCTTAGTAAGTTTCCAAAACCAAAGAAAAAAAAAACAAGCCCGAGTTTAGGCGATGCAAATCGAGGTTAAAAAAAAACCTCGACCTATCTCGAATCTTAGTAAATTTACCCCCAAGTGTCCAAAGGAACTTTCAAAAATCAAAGAATTTTCCTTATTAATTTCCTTCTGTTGTGGATATCTTTTCTTATTTTATACTATATATTTTATCAATATTTGTAAATGTTTATGATGATCACGCTCATTTTTATAAATGTATGTTTATATGTTGTTTAGGACCACAAGGGTCAGTATACCATGTTATGCTAAATAAGCATTGTTTACTTGGGTTTTTTTTCCAATTTTTGGGCACATTTTAAATTATTTATACATCTATACCTCTACAGTGCTGTCTATATATCTTTTCATTTATTGTATTAATACAGTAGGCTTTCATAGATGTGGAGATCGCAGCACATGTAAAAATCATAAAGGAACGTCTAACAAAGTACTGGAATTTAAATCAACATATAATGGACAAGTTTTTTAAAATCAGAGAGTTTATTACTTGTAATAGCAAAAATTGCATTACCTTTTCCAATGTAAATGCAATCTCCAGTATATAGGGAGAACTTCACGCACCTTACGAGAAAGGTGGGGTGAACTCACTAGGAACATCAAAAAAAAATTTGAAAAATCTAATTTATCAAACCATTTTAAAGAAGTTCACACATGTTCCATTGACTCCATCTCACAAATAATTGTTATAAAAAAAATAGAAGGCAATTGGCGTAATGGAGCATACACATGATCAGATTTTCCTTCAGATCTGTACAATAACGATTTTAAAAATCGTTCAGTCGTTCATATCTGAAGGAAAATCTGACAAATCTGACATGTTTGTCAGATGATGATGAACGATGCGCGTTTCCATTTGTCAGATAACGATATCTGAAATCTGATCAGTGGTGTAAATTTATCCCAGATGCCTGGAGGCAAGTTATAATTTGGTCCCCCCTGCCCCGTTACAGCCACTGACACTGTAATATAGCATTTCTCAAGCAGATACACCTGCAGTTGCACACAGAATATAGGTATGCATGGAGGAGTGAGAAAGAGAGTTGTGGGTGAGGGGGGCATTGGACGTGTCACACTGACAAAAGAGGCTGCTGAGGAGAGGTGACACCAATGAGTAGGGACAGGCTATAGATAGATGGAGGCAGCAGCTGATGGTCTGACACAGAGCTCTCCACTAGTGTATGGTGGTTTCTCAGGTGCCAGGAAGAGGTGCCATGTATTGGGCGGCCATGACGGTACACTGCGGGTACATAGTTGCAGCCCTAAGTGGGGTGAATATATTGTAGGCAATGGAGGCGTTGCCCCTTCAGTGCTGGAGCCCGGCGGCAGGCGCCTCCATTGTCTCCCATAGTTCTTTCCCTGCATCTAATGTGTTTGCAGTCGGATTTGGACGATTCCATTCATTTTAATACGGGCAAAAATCGTTCAAATCGTTGGTCAAATTGTTGATAAATCGTTCAATCGTTCATCTGACATATCTGACCGTGTGTATGCACGATAAGAAGGACACGTGTATGTTTGGCCCAAACCGAAATGAAATATATTCATGATGCTAAGACCTTGGTCTATTATGGCCTAAATGCTGATTTTGAGGTAAAGTGTTTTTTTGTAAAATTGGATCTTCTGGGATTTTAAATCTGAAAATTGTATTTTGATAAAATGGAATATGATTTGTATGAAGTTTTTTAATCCATATTAATGAGTTTATGAATGAGTAATATTTTGTATTTTAATATGATCTTATATGTATTCTTATTAACTATTTTAATTATTCTATGTTGTTTATCTGGGAAATTTCTAGAGATAAGAGTATATTACTATAAGTCCACATTCTCCAAAATGGATGCGATTATGTCCCCCTTAGTATATACTTTACTATTCCCCTATTTATTATGTTAAAATGGTGAGGAGGACCATCCACTAGAGGCCGGTCTACCCCTGTGCAGTAGACAAGGTCCGCGACTACCGGCATTACCCTGGAACGCAAGCCTGATTCACAGAAAATGACATGACTTTCAATAGAGGCCGCATGTACACATTGTATTGTATTGTATTTATTTGTTATCATCAGCAAAACAAGTTTGACAGACGAAATTACGTTGCACAAAAACACGCTAAAAAACAGTGAAATAGCAATCCATGGTAGAGGTTATTACAGACAGTTACATAAAATAATGATGTTAAATTAACTAAGAGATACATTCATAGCATTCAGCATGTGCACAGCAGATGGAAGAAAACTAACCCTCAAGCGACTCGTACGTGCCCGTAGTACTCTGAACCGCTTTAAAGACGGAAGCTTATAAAAAAATTCATGAAATGGATGGCTTGGATCCAATATGATACTCTTGGTTCTCTTTAGAACCCTTAGCCCATAAACATCATGTATAGTTGGCAACTGCACGCCAATGATTTTGCTGGCAGTCCTAACAACCTGTTCCAGTGCACTCCTTTCACTCGCTGTACAGTTGCCATAGCAGACAATAATACCAAACATCCGAATGCTCTCAATTGAGCATCTGTAAAAGATTAACATGGTTACTTTACTAACTCCTGAAGCCCTCAAACGTCTTAGGAAAAACAAGCGCTGTTGCGCCTTTTTAATTAGGGACAGTGTGTTTAAAGACCATGTCAAATTTGACGCAACCTGGATACCCAAAAATTTAAAAGACTCAACTGTCTCAACATCCTTTGCTAATAGACACTGGCAATTTCTGCTCTAAACATCTCCTACGAAAATCAATTACCAGTTCTTTTGTCTTATCACCATTTAGGAGCAAGTGATTATCACCGCTCCAAGAAACCAATTTTTTTATCTTTTTTCTATAATGGGACTCATCATTCCTGCTAATTAAGCCAACGACTGCAATATCATCAGCAAATGTAATGATTTTCACAGAATCAGAAGTCGACACGCAATCATGGGTAAATAGCGAGTATAATAGAGGGCTGAGAACACAACCCTGGGGAACACCAGTCTTAATCAACACTTCCCCCAACACAGCACCTTCAATTCTAACTACTTGTGGTCTGTCAGTTAAAAATGTAAAATCCAATTACAAATAAACCCACTTAACCCCAAGTCAAACAACTTAGATGTTAGTGAGACGGGAATAACCGTATTAAAAGCAGAACTAAAATCGACAAAAAGTATCCAAACATAAGAATAACTCGCTTCCAAATGAGCGAATATAAAGTGAAGTACTGTAAGTACCGCATCATCAGTGCAACGATTTTTCCTATATGCAAACTGAAAAGGATCAAAATCTGCTGGGAAAGAAGATTGAATATGTCTTAATACCAGCCTTTCAAAGCATTTCATTATCAGTGAAGTTAGTGCAATTGGGCGATAATCATTAAGGCATTTTACTACCCCCTTTTTAGGAACTGGAACAATGTTTGCCATCTTAAAACATTTTGGCACTACACAATTAAAAAGGGACAAATTAAATAAGACCGTTAATATCCAACCTAACTGGTCTGCACATTCTTTGAGGACTTTACCACTAATCCCGTCCGGGCCGGCTGATTTACACAAATCGACCCGACGTAGACATTCAACCACATCATACTCCTCCAACATAAGAGGAGACTCCCCCACCCGGGTAATTTGGGGCATAACGGAAAGACTATTCTCTTGATCAAACCTAGAGTAAAACAGGTTCAAATCTTCAGCTAATAGATTATTATCATTGCTAATCACATCCTTTTTCAATTTACAACCAGTGATATCCTGGATCAACTGCCACAGGCTTCTCAGGTTCTTGTTATAACTTCTAGCTTCAATCTTTGCGGATTAACTAATTTTTGCCCTCCTAATACCTCTCCGCAACTCACTCCTGGCAGATTTCAACATTGCTAGGTCACCGGATTTAAATGCTCTATCACGAGCCTTGAGTAGAGATCGAACCTCCCTGTTCAACCAAGGCTTTACATTGGGAAATATTTTAATGCTTTTCGTTACTGTAACACTGTCCGTACAGCAACTGATGTAACCTAATACCAATGATGCTAGAGAGTCAATATCTATATCGCCATTCTCCCTACTCTCATCAATAAACAAATCCCAATTCATGAATTCCAACATATCCTGTAATCTAATCAGTGCATCCTCCGGCCATATAGTTACCAGACATCTGACTGGTCGCACTCTCCTAGCCAGTGACCTATAAACAGGTATAAGAAACAGGGACATATGATCGGATCTGCCAATGTGGGTGCAAACAACAGTTTCGTAAGCTTACTTAAGGTTTGTATACAGTCACCTGGTCCAAAGCATGAATGCCCCTGGTTGGAGCCGATACATTTTTATATAACTTAGGCAATACTTTCCTCAGGTCAGCTTTATTGAAATCACCTGCTATAATAAAAACTGCCTCAACATACACAGATTGTAGTTTTGCAATTTCCTCATAAAGAATTCCCAGGGCAATTGTCACATTAGCCTGAGGGGGAATATAAACAGCAATGATAATTGCCACCGAAACTTCTCTGGGCAAATAGAAGGGTCTGCATTTCATAGACAAATATTCAATATCCACTGAGCAATAATTACCAATACAGACAGCATCAATACACCAGGTACGCAGGACATACAAACACAGCCCCCCACCCCTGCTCCTCCCTGATGCAGAAGTTCTGTCTGCTCTAAACAGGACTCTAAATGCTTCATATACGAAAGAACCACTTGTAATTCATCCAGTTTGCTAGTCAGGGACTGGACATTTGCTAGAAATAAACTAGGCAAGGGGGGTTTGAGAAAACATAAATTGAGCCTGGCTCTAATACCAGCTCGTCTGTTTGATTCATCCCCATCTCAAGTCTTCCTGCTCAGACCTCGCTACCTGCCCGATATGGTCACTGGCACAAATTTGCATGAATGCCCTCTGCACAGGCATGGGGATAGTACCTCTGCCACTCATAGAGACTCATGTGAGCCCCTCCTGTCCCTAGGGTGGGACCTAATCTGACCCTACAACAGTAGATTGGTGTTGTCGGGGCATACTCGCAGATCTTTAGTATCCTCCATATGTATTATGGAGGGACAGTAGCAGATATCGGAATATCTCCGATATCTGCTGCAGTCCCTCCATTTCCAACAGCAGCCACAACCTCCCATAGGTTTCTACGATGGATGCAATGCTGTCAGATTTACCAAGCACATTCCGAAGCTTGGCTCCCACGGCTAACACCATCTGAGGTGGGCGTTGTGCTGCTGTAGCCTATGTGCTACACAGTGAGAGGGAGTCCGGCACAGGACTGAAAAGACACCCGCAAGGAGGTATTGATTTTGCTGCTGAAACAGGTTACGGCCTCCATGTCAATATCAGACGTAGCTGCAGCAACAGATGACAATGAGGCATGAGGATATCACTGGAAGAATGAACAAATGACAATGAGGTACATAGATACTGAGAAAGTTCCAGCATTTGTCTCCTGCCACAGTCACCATTATGCTGTATGCTATTGTTGCGGCTATTGAGCTAGACGCTAGAGTAGGAACTTTCTTTCCAACGATATACAGTACACAGAACTAACATTGCCAAATTGTCCACCCGGACATCTGACACCTGCACACCAGCTGGCTTATCACCAAGCGTGAAGCAGCTACAAGCTTGGCATCTTGGGGAACTAATTCTAAGCATCCAAAAGGACTCCTAATTAAGAGGTACTAGGAGTCCCAAATTGGATTAATTTCCAGATTGATGATTTCAAGGTATATGTTACCTATTCTGCACAGAAACGTAGCTCTGTCTACTATATGTGCGTTTACCACCAGTTAGCTAAACATGTACAACTTAATGGAGAGCACAATGCTATCTTATTCTTTACAAGGTACAGCCAATTACAACTTCCACTTTTTTATCATGTACTATTTTTATTTTTTACATTTATACTGATATTGTGGTTCTATTTGTATGTCTTTGAAATGCATACACTTCTTATTCTGTGTAAATATTTAATTGAAAACAACAGGTGTTTCTATTGAATTCTCCAGACAGTATTTTCTTTTTAACCTTTAATATTACCAGCTGAATGAAGAAGCTGGATACCAGGTACCAGGAAGCTGAAGGAAGAACCCAAACACAAGGAACAGCAGGAGCCAACAGAATCTAAGCAGCAAGCTAGGGCCGTCATTCAGAGCCGTACGCTCTGAGCAAAGCGCACGCTCTGAATGAGGGCCGTCCTCCATAACTATGGAGCGTCCTCCTGGACGCTCGTATAGCTGTGGGTCACCACCCACAGCCTATACGAGCGTGCAGTTTGATGGCCGCGATGGTCTTGACCATCGCGACCATCGAAACTGCGAGCCGGAGCCTGCGGTTGAGGTTTTCAACCGCATGGCCCAGAGTGATTTTGGCTCTATCAGAGCCAAAATCACTCCCACTGACATCACTAGTGATGTCAGTGGGCCGGCTTCTGACGGTAGGCGTTCCCTTAGGAACGCCCCCATCAGGGAGGCACGCCCCCGGCACGCCCACCAAAGGGGGCGTGCTGTCAATCAACATCGACAGCACGCCCCCTTTGATCAGACACAACGAGCGAAGGAAAGTCCTTCGCTCGTCGCGTCTGGCGCATGCGCACGACGGAGCTCCCTCCGTCGTGCGCATGCTCAGTGCAGAACATCGACCCACTTGCGAGCGGACAGCCGCTCGCGAGTGGGTCTGAATCAGGCCCTAAAACTGAAGCTCTGGCACCATGATAAGTACTTAGCTTACTAATGAGCTTTGTCATCTAAATGAGTCCTTAAAGTGCACCGGAAGTACGGCTCCTGACAGTTTATATGCATGGATGGTCATGTTTGGTCTGTGATGCATGGAATGTGTGATATTACACTTTTTGGCTTAATGAGATAAACTTCCTAATTGACCTAGGTGAATTATTAATCATAAATCATGATGACAAATGACTAATTCAGGAAAGGGAAGTATGCTACAATCTTGCACAATCCTAGTATGATGCAAAATTATGGGAATAAACTTTTGGTCCACGATTCTTCCTTTCTTTGTAAAAACAGATTAGGTTAATGCACAGGTTTTCAAACTCGGTCCTCAGGACCCCAAACAGTGCATGTTTTGCAGGTCTCCTCACATAATTACTAGTGAAATAGTTAGCTGCACCTGCGGAACTTTTAAAACGTGTCATTGAGTAATAAATACACCTGTGCACCTGCTGGGTGACCTGGAAAAAGTGAACTGTGTGGGGTCCTGAGGACCGAGTTTGAGAGCCACTGGGTTAAGGCTTAGAATTGCTCATACTTAAATTCCAGAAAGAGGTGGATACACCCTTAGCAATTGTTTTCCCAGTAATATTCTCTCACAGTTTGTATGTGGTATACATCAATTTGGGATATAGATCCTCATTTATCATACCTCTCAAGGACTGATAATGATTTTAGACAGCCGCCCATTAAATTACCTTGCACTTTGGCATTAGCATTTCCAACTAGAGTTTTAGAACTCACATTAATTTGCTTCAATAACCCATGGCTTCCATTTATGGTTGGATATCACATCATTCTGAATGAATAGGATTGAAATACCAATGACTCTTTGGCCGCCGGTTCAAATCCTGACTACGGCAGCCAGACAGGAGGACATCCCGACGCTGGCTGGTTAGTACCCTAGCCATCCCTTTTCCCCCCCGTAACCCTAACCCTCCCTTAGCGGTGCCTAACCCTAAAACTCCCGGGGGGGTGTCTAACCCTAACCCCCCCTTCCCGAACCCTAACTCTCCCAGGGGTTGCCTAACCCCCCTTTCCCCAAGCCTAACCCTAACCTTTCCCGGGGGTACCTAACCCTGTCCCCCCAGGGGTCCCAAAACCTAACCCCCACCATCCCTGGGCTAAGTAGTAATACTTACCCGGCTCTTGACGATCGGGATGGCGGGGTTTGGGCTTCCAACATCGAGATTAAGATAGGCGTCATTATTTTGATGCCTACCTTAAGTCCTGTGTCGGGCATGCATAGTTGGGATTTAGTCTATTAACTACATCCCATTCTGAGACTGGTAGCATGGACACAGCATCGGTTGAGTTTGACCTCACCATACTCTTGACCCTAGTTTTTGCACAGTGCTTGGTCTTTATCCTAGTTAAAACGTTTACATGCTATGAGATACGTATATGCTTACCCTGCTTACCCAAGCACACAGAGGAAAGAGGTTAATGGCCAGTAGCCATAATATATATAGCAATATAGTTGCTATAATAGATTGCTCCCTTACAAACTCACCGGTATGCAGTCATGAAGTCAACATTGACCAAGTTGACTTTCATAATGTCAACACCAGAATGTCAACAGTTATGATGACAGCATGGTCAAAATGTCATAAGAACAAAAGGTTGCTCACGCCAAGGGCTTCACCATAGAAAGATGGATAAAGTTAATCAGCCAGTAACAGAAGGAGTCTTTCAACCAGACATCTCAAAGTCAATACAGAGAAACGTGGGGACCAGATGCTGCGCACAACCTATTTCCTGAACTCTGTATATTCTAAATATATTCTAAAGTAGTAGAACCCAAAATGATGAGAGGGTACCAACTAAGAAACAAATGTTGCTTTTACTGATAAAAGTTTCACAATAATAGTCACTACAATTGTAATGCAATATAATATGGTGCCTGTAAACCATTGGTTATACACCAACAGATTAAACAAACAAATAAACACAATGGACAATGCTGCAATATGTCAAAATTGTCAGAAGGAAAAGTAAACAAATATAAACAAAAATAAACAAAATATAGACAAATGTAGACAAAATATAAATAGCAAATGTGCCGATCTATTTGTGAATAGGCACTGGTACTGGTCTCAACCTAAGATGCCGCCAACTGAATAGTCAATCTGATAGATGGTTAAAGTATAGTGTTTAGTCAGGGAGATCTAGCGGCGTCCCGCTAGTTCCAAAGGGGTACCTCGGTGGTATGCTGTAAGTCCTGTGGATGTCTGTACGTTGCCCGGGTTATTCTCCGTGTAGTGTGGGGGAGGCTGGCTGTGGCGAGCGCCGGGGATCACTCTGCGTCACGGGCGCCCTGAGTGCGGAGATCACGGACACTGTCCCTGTTGCCAGGGGGCAGGTCCGTGCACGTGCACCAGGTGCCGGACAGGGGAGAGGGGTGCCTACAATGTCTGTGATTTGTCGCTGTATTTGAAGGCTCAAGCAGCAGTACTAGAACAATTCAACTCCCAGAAGAAGACCTGACAGGTCGAAACGCGTTGGAGGAACACTGCAATCCCTATCTAACAGCGTCTCCAGTACCACATTTGCCGTCCAACTGTTTCAGCTTACCACTACCGGAACTTGAATCTACTAGCGAGCAACAGAAGCGCGCCATCACCGCCGACGAAGACCGCCGGGACCGGCAGCTTGGCATCCGGGTAAGTATCCTCTGGTGCAGAGTCGTCCGCGGCCCCCGGCTTGCGCAAGCCAGGACCGTAGGCACCCCTCTCCCCTGTCCGGCACCTGGTGCACGTGCACGGACCTGCCCCCTGGCAACAGGGACAGTGTCCGTGATCTCCGCACTCAGGGCGCCCGTGACGCAGAGTGATCCCCGGCGCTCGCCACAGCCAGCCTCCCCCACACTACACGGAGAATAACCCGGGCAACGTACAGACATCCACAGGACTTACAGCATACCACCGAGGTACCCCTTTGGAACTAGCGGGACGCCGCTAGATCTCCCTGACTAAACACTATACTTTAACCATCTATCAGATTGACTATTCAGTTGGCGGCATCTTAGGTTGAGACCAGTACCAGTGCCTATTCACAAATAGATCGGCACATTTGCTATTTATATTTTGTCTACATTTGTCTATATTTTGTTTATTTTTGTTTATATTTGTTTACTTTTCCTTCTGACAATTTTGACATATTGCAGCATTGTCCATTGTGTTTATTTGTTTGTTTAATCTGTTGGTGTATAACCAATGGTTTACAGGCACCATATTATATTGCATTACAATTGTAGTGACTATTATTGTGAAACTTTTATCAGTAAAAGCAACATTTGTTTCTTAGTTGGTACCCTCTCATCATTTTGGGTTCTACTACTTTAGAATATATTTAGAATATACAGAGTTCAGGAAATAGGTTGTGCGCAGCATCTGGTCCCCACGTTTCTCTGTATTTACCCACTGGATGAGGTCAGGCATCCCCCAGTGCAGCAGCATACCTGTGGCAAGCAGTACCATCTACACCACTTGCGCAGGACCTACAATCTCTCAAGAAAGATCTCAAAGTCAATGCCATTGTGAACTAGAAAAAGGTGTTTCCACTGCTACTGAAACCATCGGCTAGTAAATGTTCTCATGGGGTGTATTGATTGAAGAAATCAAGTATATGTGAAAAGAAAAGACTATATAGTGTACACTGTTTTATAAGGTAGAGGGTCGGTGAGATGTAATACACTCACCCTCTGATGGTGGTGGGTAGGTGTTGGACAGACTCACACTGTTGTCCTGTGGTGATTGTACAGGTCACAAAGTAGATTGTGTCCTACAGTAGTTCTACCCGATACCTAGAAATGGAAAACTATATAGTGTGCACAGGATTTAAAATCAGTCATTTTATCAAGTGTAGAACTCACCCTTTATTCCATTCGGTTTGGACAATCTGCACCTTTGTCCTAGGGTGGTTGCAATGGCAAGGGAGTGTCGTTAGGATGCTCTTTAAATTTCAGCTGACCCAAGAGGAGGATACATAATTGCTGACATAGGGCCTGATTCAGAACCCGGACTAACCAGCAATATTGGATGCAAGTGGACAATGGTTTTTCATCTGTACATGTGCAGGAGATGCACTGCGCATGTGTAGATTTGGTCCTGCAGACGTCGAGTGAGTGACAGGCCGCAGCTGTTTAGGGACAGGGAAGGGGACGTTTCACAAAACATTTGTGAGGCATGCTGAAGTCAGTGTCTGCATCGTCAGACTCACTGGCCTTGGCAGCTGTACATTCTGAACAACCTTAAGGTTACTCAGAATGTCCGATGTTCCACTGATGGTCACAATGGTGATCCAATGCTGTGCCTTCGGACACATGCAGCAGATCTGAGAAGGCACAGGTGGGGTCTCAATTCAAAAGACGACACCTGCATCATTTACATATCTTCTCTGATTGGCTGCACCGATCACTCCTGCATCCATCTCTGAATCAGGCCCATAGTGTGTACCACTTATACAGGTTGCTTTGGTTTTGGTATAACAATAGCACTCACCTTTGTATATGCACTCTGGACATTCATTTCCTAGCCCCAAGTCCATCGTTTTTTAGAAGCACAGATAAATGAAAATCCAAGATATATGCATGTATCATATATTAAATAAAATAAAATTCTGACAGAATATATGCTTTTCTTTAATGCAAAAATATATTTATTATAAAAAGTAAAACAAAAAGTCTGGCCAGGAAAAAAATATTATTTACAGTATATAACGATGCAGAACATCCAATAACCAGTAAAAGTCGACATTGTAATTATGTTGACATTTCATCAGTGTTAACATGCTGAATGTCTGCATAACAACCATGTCAGCTCCCTTATGTTGACATTAAGAATGTAATATATCGAAACCCAACTTATCTACCTAATTCACTGTAAGGTACCTCTTAAATAGCACATAACAAATTCACATAGAGATCCTTCTATCTTTACATATTTACAGATGAATTATACTGTATGTTGACTCAAATGTTCTTGCCACAATTTATTTCTTCTAAAACTTTACCAAATAGAAAAAGTATCACAGAAAGGAAGCTCAACCCCCTTTACGCAGCAGTTGTCACCATTTAAAAATTGAAAGAATGGCAACATGATATTGCACCCTATACTCAGAATCATATATTAGACCAAATATAACCAAAGTAAAAACAATCTAATGCAGGAAACGTTATTCTCGGCAATAAGAAATTCTGTACTGCCCAGATATATTAAAAGTCACATCCAGGGACTGTCCCTGTGATGCATAAAGTGATTGCTAATGTGATTACTTTACTTTGTGCTGCAGGACCCCTGGTGGCTTACTGCACATACACAGTCATTAGGCCACAAATGCACAAGTGACTATTTCCAGGGCCAGGCTTGGTAAATTCCACAATGCAGCAGCCCCCATAGAAACTAGTGAGGACTGCTGTTATGATCAGAAACAGAGGAACCCCTGTAATACATCCTGGAGATGCTCTAATTTTGCAGGTATCCACCGAAAATGGATGTTTTCAGATAATTTTGTTCTAAATTTGCTTAATAAATTTCCACCTAAAACTTTGTCTTGATAAAATGTCTGCAAAGCCATCCACATATTACAGGCAGATTTTTTCCTGTGGATAATGAAATATACATGCTGCTCTACAGCTAAACCTATGGTCCCCATGACTTTATCTACATCATCTGGGTTAGTGTGCTCCTTGGGGTCACAGGTAACCTTCCACAGTTTTTATGGCTTAACTTCATCTCCAGAGAAAACTTCCATGTGGTGTAGTTTTCTGAGCCTGTTCGTTTAATGAAGCTCATACTAGCCCCTGTACTGTACATTTTTCCTTTGTATGAATAAAGGGCTTTTTCTGTTACTCACAGCTTTCTTTTATTCCATGTTGCTGTAGCTGCTTGGGGCCATAACCTATTGACAGAACTTATGATGTGTGATGGAGGTAAGACCACATGGTAGATAACCATGTTGGGTGGTTTATTTTCCGGCAGAAAATAGGGTGCAGGTAACTGGGTTAATTGGTATGCAGCAGGTACACAATGCAGCCATACAGCATGCATGTCCAGGTGCAGCCAGAAATGTGTTGGTTTCATGTATGTGGTGTGCAGTGTAGTGTAGCACTCACCTGTATATACACATCCAACGGTGGCATTTGCTTATGTAATATACACTGTAGGTTGAGGATGGAGCAGAGAAGATGTGCGGAGAAGCCGAGCATGCACTTTAGTGCATTTCAGGACCGGGGATTTTAGGTTGCGTTGGCTGTGACGCGGCTCCAGCATTACAGAGCTGGAAGCATCATGGATGGGATACAGCGTGCACTCCATGTCCAACATCACCACTGATATAGTCACTGTTTCTATATCTGGTTTAGTAGCTGTGTTACTGGAAGAAGGTGCAGACCTTCAAAAAGCTTTCCTCCTTCCCTGCATTGTAATGCTGGGTACACACTGAGATATATCGGCTGTCCCATTGAACGTGCGATAACTCTATTGGTGTGCACAACAGATATATCCAGTGGAGAATTTTACCTATGGGCTGTGAGGCTGCAGCACCCCCAGTAAAATCCTCTATTGCACTGAGCCAGTGCAGTCCAAGACTGCATGGGCTACACTGTGACTGGAGGTGCTTCGTATTGAAAGCGCCACCAGCCAGTCACACACAGGACAGGCAACCCCAGGGGGAGGTGTCTCCTCCCCCTGGGATGCCAGTCTGGGCTGCCATAAGCAGGGAGCGGCTTCCAGTGGAAGCCGCTGCTCTGCCTTTCAGGCAGCTCTACAGGGATTTTCAGGGCTGCTAGCAATGCAGCCCCGATAAGCTGGTCGTGTTATGCGCATGTGTGGCACTACCGCCGCTCATGTGCAAGTCTCAGTGCCTGACATTCATTGTGCAGGCGTCGGGACCAGAAGCAGCGGCAGCCCCCCTAAGGCAAGAGGGCAGGAGCCGCAGCTGGATATATCTGTGAATAACGTAATTCGGATCAGGCTTGCAAGCACAGCCGATGCCAATATATCTGAAAGATATATCAGTCATCTACTGGTGTGTGCGGGCGACCTGCTGATCGCCCATACACTTGCTTCAGGGACCCAGTAGTGATTGATATTTCAATTGGACAGGCAATTTAAATGCCTGCCCAGTTCTGGCCGGCCCATTAACCTAGTGTGTACCCAGCTTAAGAAAGTTGCTAGAGAAGAGGGATCTGATGTACTGCTAGTAATTGCAGCTGACTCTAGATCAGATAAGTGCTGCAGATGCTCCAATAAGGAGCCTCCCGTAATTACAGTACATGAGGGTTATTTACTTACATTGTTGAAAGGTGAAAATTTGTACTAGTACCATAGAAAATGCAGACAATTTATTTTATTAACTAATCTGCACTAGATGGATGAATGCAACTTACCAATTGGCTAATGTGGATTTTGTGGAGATTTGCAGCATTGAGCAATATTAGTAAATAAATAACCCCCCTGAGTGTGACTGACCTCTCCTTTCCAGCAGACATTCCTTATACAACCAAGTAGAGGGTTGCAGAAGCATTGCACAGAAAATGGAGTATACAGGAAATTGACCCTTATCTGTCTACCAGTCTCGGGGTAACACGGGTTTTCATGTTTACAGGCTATACATTATAATTTGACCTGGCATAAAGCAATCTAGTTACATCCAGTGATCCTTATTTGGTAAGATTAGTTGTTTTTCCTTATAAATTGCTAGAATATACTGTATATCTTACATTATAACAGAGATCTGTAAACATTTTATTTGATATAGTGTAGTACAGTCACACAGCCTGCAAGTGTAGCTTCTGTCTATGGAAAGTGCTTCATTGGTAATTAGACCTGAAAATAGTATAGCAACAGGATCGGTTTCAGGCTAAGCAGAGAAAGATAAATGAATATACATCTTCATAATAATGTATTCTTTAACTAAACATCTGCAAAGTTTGCTCCTGGAACTGCAAATGTACAGCAACTAAGAGGAACAGATCAAATACATGTAGTAAAGTTCATTAAGTGGAAATAATGTTTCCTAGAATTTGTCTTTGCAGTATCATTATGAGCACTCCATATTCAAAGCCAAATGTGTGCAAAATAGTATAAAAATAATAATAATACTAATAACAGTAATAGTATTGTCTCTGTTCGAGCGCTGACCATGTGATATAGATGGAGTCTTTATTCCAGTTCTTGGTTGAAATTTGTGGTCTATGACAGGGTTAGAAGAAAAGGTAAAGTACTCATAGCGAAGGCCCATTTTATATAAACAGTATGAAACTTGCTATGTGTTGGTAGCTTGATCTTAAGAATATATTTCCTGATGAATATGAAGATCTCATTACCAGTATGGCTTAGTGACAACGTTCCTCTGTACAAGTTGAACTGGATTCAGTGGATTCTTATACACTTATGTGAAGTCTACACAATGGTCAATCTCTCAAAATGTTTTGTACAGTACATATTATTATTTACAACTCCTAATAGTAACCTGGAGTCATGTAGCATATGGAAGCATTAACACATTTCTACATCCAGGGGCGTATCTAGTTATTTAAAGGCCCCATGGCAAAAGTTTGTAAGGGTCCCTATGTACCACCCATTGGTGAAAAATGTATATAACACATGTAACTTAGAGAAGGAAGATGGGTCCCCCCTCCGCTCTGTGCCCCATGGCAGCTGGACCCCTTGCATCTTTGGTAGTTCCGCCCATATCTACATCTAGAGTCTCTGGAAAAGAAAGTCTTGCAAGGTCAAAGATTGCTGGCCAGTTCCTGTGTATTGGTCTGTTCTGTAGAGTCCTTCTCTGCTAGATGTTGGTAACAAAAGAAGAAGCTGGATCCAGTCTCCCTGAGCCGAGCTTTTATCTCCTGTGGCAAAGCATTGGAGGGCAGCACTTGCAGATTCCCACCACAGTGAAGGAATATGGAGTACCCCTCTGGGTCAGCGGGCTTGAATTTGAGGGCGCAGAGACGGGTAAGGTCAGCCACAGTTTGTGTTGGCTTTAGAAGGATGGTCTTGGTAGTGCAGCCATTGACTGGATCTTGATGGGCAACACGTAGAAAGTTCTGGAATTATAAGATAATGTTGAAAAGAGACCATCTAATCTTACATATTTCTCATGTACCAATAGGTCAGCATTTACAATCCATCATCCTTATTATCTGATTTTACTTCTCATCTTGCAATCCCTCACTTTTGTCGTTATCTGTTCCACTCAACATTCCACTAAACATGTTCCTTTTCCCTAAATATCCCAACACAACTTAATACCAATCTACCATGTCTCTCATTGAGTTATCATTCATTGGGCAATTGAATTGGCCATAAGTCCCCCTGCAATGGAAGTAAGTGCGGCTACATGCGGCCCCTGAACTAGCGGATTTTTCCTTGTACAAAAATTCAGGAGTTCCGGGGTGAGATCAGGCCGCAAGTGGGGCGAGTTGAGGTGCTGTTGGTGACGTTAGCACGCTGTTACAATGGAAACTCACCCCCCCTCGCGGGTAATGTACCCCTTCTATAGCAAAGTTAAATGCTCTTATTTCTCCAGTTTCTGTGTCTTCCATGCATTTGTCCTTTGTTTGTCAGCCATAACCAGCATATATATCGTATCTATCACACTCTGAGGCACATTCAGAAGTGGACGCTAAAACGATGCGATCACATGTTTGGACACAACTCTATGGGGCAGCACAAAAAAATCAATGAGTCAGGGGCTACCGTGATTGCTGCACATACTTACTCATAGGACGAGCTGGCTATTCCCCAATCGACCTCCATATGACCAAAATCTTAACTATCCATTATCCTGGGTGTGGAGCTGAACTGCATGTCCCATGATGCACAGTGAGATCTATTCGTATACTTGCCTACTTTTAAATTCTCCTCTCCAGGAGAAGCACAGAGAGGAAATGCAGCTTTGGGGGCGGGGTTGCCTGTTTAAATTTTGTATCATTTTATCCCCGTCCCTTCCCTACGGACCGGCGATTCCCTGTATATTGGTCCCCATGCTTCCCACTTCATAGGTTCACCCTCTCTTCCAGGGAGTGGGGGACTACCGAAAAATTCAGGAGTCTCCCACACCTTCTGGAAGAGTAGGTAAGTATATATGCCTAATCGCACCCTCATTTTTTATTTCCTCATTTTTGTAACCTCCATCTCCATTTCCCTTTTTTCCTATTTGTTATGTTTAGTTTTGTGGTGTAGTATACGTCTCTCAGATCATTATACATCACGACTTACCTTGTCTTCTGCATGCTGTATTTTATGCAGGAATGGCTTACCTGCAGGTCATTGAGCGATGGCAGACCTTGCTTCCTGCGATGCCACTCACTGAGTGATAGTCCAGCATCCTGGTGGTGAGTGTGTAGTGAGGACAAGACAGAGAGTGCAGCAGACACACTAGTCAGGTAATAACCTCCTGGTATGGACACAAGAAGGGGCACAAATAAAAGGAGTGAACAACTGACAAATATCATTGTAGTGGTGATGTATGAGAGAATGGCCAGTATACATTAGCTATCACTATTATCACTTATATAAAATGTTCTACACATCCATCAGTTACCTGTTTTCTGATCATCCTAAACATAATAATGTAATTACATCTTACAGTAACAAATGTTTCCTGTAACATGACTGAACTAGCTCCTATATTATATACAGGTGACATTCTTTGTACTATGTGTAATCATCTGAGTGGATTTTCTTAATCTATGGGAGTTTTTGCAGGAGAGATATGAGTTAAGTGTGTACTTTGTGACTATTTCGGTAACACAATGCCATACAAGCTCCTACCGTAGCACAATGTGTCCCAGGTAGGAGTTCTCGGAACTAGCTGTGATCCCAGAACAAACTCACATTTTCAGTACTGTAAATTATTTATTTTTTGCACCTCTTGTCCTCTCCTTCTCTGATGATTCCTTTGCACATTCATATAGGACAATTTAATTAGATGCAAGGTGGCGAGTTGCCAGTGTAATGGCGTGGAAGTGCCGCCAACGGCACCACAACTTGCCCCCATTGCTGCCCGGTCTCACCCTGGTCTCGTGGATTTTTGTACGCAGTTCTGTGCGTAGGTACCATAAGCGCGGTATATAGCTGCACTTACTCGTGTCGCGAGGGAACCCATAGTTAATTTAATTGACCCATAGACATAAAGCAGAAGCTAAATGTAGGAACCACTTTTAACCCCTTGGTGGTTTGGTCGCATCGTTTGCAACCACGCCAGGCTGTGTATTACCAGACATGGTTGTAAAAATGCGACCAGTCAGAATACACTGGGTGGCTGCAGCAATGTAATCTTCCAGCAGCCAATGGCAGAGGAACCTCCCAGCCCCTCTGCATCCCTGCACCCCCCCCCAGTGTCTGCCGTGCTGGCGATCAGTACTTATGGGGCAGCAGGACAGGACCCTCCCACGGGCAGCTGGAGAGATGAGCAGCCGCCAGGAAAATGTGAATGAAGCAGCCCTCAGCACCCCAGTGCATGCTTGCCGGATGCTCATAGGAGCACCCACCGGGAAAATGCAATGTCGCAATTTCACGATGGTCCGATCATCGATGGTCCGATATAGCAATGACCAATATGTAAAATCGATATTGATGTTATGTGTATCAAAATATATATATTTTTTTTCCTTAATAAAATTGTGTTGGATAAGTTCTAAATAGATGTTCTTGACCTAATTAAATTTCTGAGTGGTGTTTGGAAAAACAATATTAGCCAGTTAAATGGTAAGGGGGTGTTTATTTATACACGTATGTCATACAATACACAGCTGAGAGGTATTGAACTTCACTCTTTATTTCCCACCAACAAACACAATATACTTTCCTGCTTCCTTCTCTTCCATTATATTACAATGTTAGCAGACAGATCACTAATAGTGATTCATGTGGTGTAAGATTACAGCATAATAGCCGGTGACTGGTCTCCTTACCTTCTCCCATGAGTGCCTCCTGGGGCAGTAGTTCTGTAGTGTAGTATACGTCTGTCAGGAGCTGGGGCAGCTCACATAGCGCCAGCACATAACACAATATACTTTGCTGCTTCCTTCTCTTCCATTATATTACAATGTTAGCAGACAGATCACTAATAGTGATAAATGTGGTGTAAGATTACAGCATAATAGCCGGTGACTGGTCTCCTTACCTTCTCCCATGAGTGCCTCCTGGGGCAGTAGTTCTGTAGTGTAGTATACGTCTGTCAGGAGCTGGGGCAGCTCACATAGCGCCAGCACATAACACAATATACTTTGCTGCTTCCTTCTCTTCCATTATATTACAATGTTAGCAGACAGATCACTAATAGTGATAAATGTGATGTAAGATTACAGCACCATAGCCGGTGACTGGTCTCCTTACCTTCTCCCATGAGTGCCTCCTGGGGCAGTAGTTCTGTAGTGTAGTATACGTCTGTCAGGAGCTGGGGCAGCTCACATAGCGCCAGCACATAACACAATATACTTTGCTGCTTCCTTCTCTTCCATTATATTACAATGTTAGCAGACAGATCACTAATAGTGATAAATGTGGTGTAAGATTACAGCATAATAGCCGGTGACTGGTCTCCTTACCTTCTCCCATGAGTGCCTCCTGGGGCAGTAGTTCTGTAGTGTAGTATACGTCTGTCAGGAGCTGGGGCAGCTCACATAGCGCCAGCACATAACACAATATACTTTGCTGCTTCCTTCTCTTCCATTATATTACAATGTTAGCAGACAGATCACTAATAGTGATAAATGTGATGTAAGATTACAGCATAATAGCCGGTGACTGGTCTCCTTACCTTCTCCCATGAGTGCCTCCTGGGGCAGTAGTTCTGTAGTGTAGTATACGTCTGTCAGGAGCTGGGGCAGCTCACATAGCGCCAGCACATAACACAATATACTTTCCTGCTTCCTTCTCTTCCATTATATTACAATGTTAGCAGACAGATCACTAATAGTGATTCATGTGGTGTAAGATTACAGCATAATAGCCGGTGACTGGTCTCCTTACCTTCTCCCATGAGTGCCTCCTGGGGCAGTAGTTCTGTAGTGTAGTATACGTCTGTCAGGAGCTGGGGCAGCTCACATAGCGCCAGCACATAACACAATGCAGGCAGGAACTCATCAGCACCACACGCATCATCTGGAAGAGACAGGAGCACATGTATATGTATATGACATATGTATACATCTCACTCATACCTTATTGCGAGCAGATTAACATTTTTATAATCAATATAAAGTTCCTTTATTGTCATTTTTTCACAGGATAAGACATGACAAGATTTATTCTTTTTAAAGATATTTTTTTTTTATTAGAAAAACCTATTGAACCTAACCCTAAGTTACTGTAGATGCATTTTTTGCATAGAATAAAGCCAGAAGGAAAAATAGCCTATATTCTGGAGCATACAACTCGCGTATCAAGTGCCAGGTTATGTCAGGAATGCGTCACATACCCTTACACTCATGGTTTTCACCATTTCTTTTGCTCACAATATACAGTAAGCATTCGCTGATATGGAAAATCAAATGTCTTTAACACAGCAGGTACAACTCTCACATACAAAATAAATAAGATTGCTAAAACACACGTACAAAAACAATGTGTGCGTGTGAGTGTGAGCGTGTGTGCGTGCGTGAGTAGGCACAAGGAAGAAAGCACCTATCAGCTTCACAGATGAATTCACAATCAGAAGCAGTGATGTAGTGCTGGCGGCCATCAGCGTCATCATTATTGTTATCATCAGTGTTTGCCTTCAGGAATCTGCAGTTGATGTTACTGTTACAGGCATTTATGAGTCTTTGGGCTGTTCTGCATTTGTGCAGCTGGTATGCAGAGTCAATTTGTGTATTTTACTCTATGCTAACTGGCATAACTGCAACTCGGCATCAGGCCCATGGGTGTTCTCTCCTGTTTTGTTAGTTTTAGGAATCCAATGAGTAGGTCCCACCTTTCAGTCAATACAGTTTGTTTTTTTAAATTTCCTAAGCAAATGATGTGATCATGACGACCAAATTGTGCCTCAAATATTATTATAACAGCCCATTATTATTGTTATTCTCATGGCATGCTTATATATTGACTTGGGCTTCTTTTTGGAATATCCCAACCAAGGGCCGTATTCAATTAGTTTTGCACCCGCAAAAAAGTTTCGCCTGCCCGACTTTTCGCCGACATCGTGTGTTTTGGACGCGGAAACTTATTGTGCGCTTCCCTGCTATTCGCTGTGTGCAATTACAAATCACGTGAAAACGGCAAGTGGCAAATTCAGAACAGGTGGAAAGTGCTGTCAGAATTGGGGAAATCAGCCTGAACCCCCCAAAAAGATGCACTAACATCGGGGATCAATGTAGATGTGTCTGAATAGCCCTAATAAAGCTGTTTGGGGTACTTAAGTTGTTTCAATAGCTTCTTATTAGCGTCTTTGCACAAGTGGTGAAGAATGGCATTAACCAGTATTTTTTGGTGAAAATAAGTAGTCCTGTCAAATTTGGGGTACTTGAAATTGGGTGCAAGCATATTTGTATGTCTCTAAAGTGAACTTTTAAAAAATTTGAACCACCCTCATACATGCACCTGCAATCCCAAAAACACTTGGCCCCTCCTTACAGCACCCCAAGAAGTCTATTTCGCTAGTTTTTATGCTTGTCCCCCCACTTTGTACTTTTTCGCCCTCAAAATGAAAGTACTTTTTTGGAGAGTTTTTTTTACAGGATTTTTTGATACCTTTGGGGGGGCTGTCCCGAGGGTTCCGAGTGGGTTCCCCACGTTTGCACCTCAAAATAAAAATGTTGCACTTCTTTTCTCCTGCTATTCAGAGGCAAAATCTTTTTTGCCTATTACATTGCATTGACCCGGGTTAATGCACATGAACGCGCAGCAACCCAGGTTATTGTGCAGTGTGAAAGTGCCCAGTTGAAATAACTTGGGTTGAGTGACCCAGCATTTCAACTCGAGCAATAAGCAGGGTTGAACATGAGTTCAACCCAGCTCACAATGCAGTGTGAACGGGTAGCCCAGTTCGAGACAACCCGGGTGCCGTTCACTGCATAGGAAGAGCCGGCTCTTGGAGATCATCTCATCTCCAAGTGCTAGCTCAGCAGTGATGGCGGTGACGTCATCGCTCAGCAGTGATGCGGGGTCGGGCCGTTCATCTGAAAGGGATCTCAGCCGGGTCGCACCCGTGATGGACGCGTGTACAAATCTCAGGTGCGACCCGGCATTTGCGATGTGAAAGGGGTAATAAACAGGCTGAGGGCTAGTGCTCGTAGAGAAGGTTCAGGAACAAAACAACAACCTGAGGTAAAATACACTTGCAAGTGAAGATAATCAAATTCCAGAGAAATAGTCAGAAGTTAAAGGTAAAGCAGAACAAAGTTCAGGAGTTTATACAACATGACGTAACAGACTCTAAGATCTTAGAGGTTCACTTTCTACACCAATCACCTTACAAATGCCCACCTACCTGATATTTAAACAGAAGAACCTGAAAGAGGTCTCTTAATTGTATGTAAAAGTATATTTCTACCTTTACATTATACATTATAGTGCCTTTGTTCTTATCTTCTGCATACCAACTAGTATCCCTTATTTACTTTCTAAGTGAACAAGTTTATTACAATGAAACAACTTGTCCTGTCCACACACTGGTAATATCATTGGTACCTGTATGCCAAATATAGACTTTAAAGGACACCACATCTTTTCTCCCCTTATTATTCTTTTTCCTCCCAAACATACACTATGGGGCCTATTCATCAACACTAAAATAACGTTTTTAAGGACATTTTCCTTATATAACGTTATTTTGGTATTCATGTAGCCACTTAGCACAGGAGATATCACAGATATCTCC
The DNA here is from genome assembly GCA_031769625.1 of Taudactylus pleione. Taxonomy (NCBI): domain Eukaryota; kingdom Metazoa; phylum Chordata; class Amphibia; order Anura; family Myobatrachidae; genus Taudactylus; species Taudactylus pleione. The sequence goes on from JAUIMM010000084.1 coordinate 6,174,987, forward strand.
TTGCTAAGTTCCCCTGCGTTAATTTCCACACTCCCCATACATTAGTATGGGGATGTGGAAATTGTGGTATTCATCAAATTCCGAAAATTATACATTTTCGGAATTTGATGCAGTTACTATTCGCCACTGTGAGGTGGCGAATAGCAGGTGAAACTTACCTGTATCCGCGTGTGCAGGTCCCCCGACGAGTCCCTCCGGCGCTCTGCTCCGTCCTCAGGCTCCGGAGGCTGGTCGGACATGTGTGGTCCCCAGCAGAGCACAAGAAAGATTAGAAAAAGAAAAATGTTTTTTTTTTTTTCTAATCTGTCATGTGGTCTGCTGGGAAACCACATGACAGACCAGCAGGTCGGAGCCGGAGGCTGCTGCGCGGACAGGTAAGTCGAGGGGGAGGGGGGGAAGGTGAGCGGAGGGGGGAGGATCGGGGGGGGCACGAAACTTAACGCATCTGTAGGCAGTGCTGCGCATGCGCTGGTTTTACAGATGTAACAGCGCATGCGCAGCAGTGTTTCCAGATGCGATAAGGTAGTGTAGGCAGGGAAAAGTATCTATTTCCCGAAAAGCTGTCATCGCATAAAATGACAGCTTTTCGGAATAGATACTTTTGGAGAGGTGGAATGATGAATTCCACCTATAATTAGCTAGAACTCCATGAGAGTTCTAAAGCTAATTATCTCCAGAGAATTTTTAAGTTTAATGAATAGGCCCCTATATGTTATTACTAGCTGTTGTCTGCGGAAAATCGCTTCTGCCAACATTATGTTTATTTGAGGTATTCTAGTTGTATTACTTTGCATAGGGGCCCTGTTGCAGGAGTGGCCCATGTGACCAGCAGCGCTGTACAGAGTGGTGGCAGCAGCGCCTTCACCCACCACCATACTTGCCTACCCTCCCGATTTGGTCGGGAGCCTCCCGAAAATCGGGTGCCGCTCCCGACCTCCCGGGAAGGCAGGCAAGTCTCCCGGCAGCTGCCGACCCCTCCTGCCCCCCACCGCAATGACAGGAAAATCCCCGGCAGCGGGGGGCCTGTGACGCGATTCACGTCGAATCGCGTCATTTTGGCCCCGCCCCCTGCTTCACGCTGCCTGTAATATCGGCAGCGTGTAGCGGGGGCGTGGCCAAAATGACGCCCCCCTCTCCGCCCGCTAACTGTTGTAGTCTGGCTGGCCCCCCCCCAGTCAAGCCGATCTGGCTGCTCCCTCCCGGAAGGGGCAGCCAGATAGTCGGCAAGCATGCCCACCACTCATACCAATGTCACTGTGTGCCCTGTGCACAGACTGCTATGTAACCTATCCTGTTCACCCACCACTCACACCAATGTCACTGTGCCCTGTGCAGACTGCTATGTAGCCTATCCTACTCACCCACCACTCACACCAATGTCACTGTGTGCCCTGTGCACAGACTGCTATGTAACCTCTTCTACTCACACACCTCTCACACCAATGTCACTGTGTGCCCTGTGCACAGACTGCTATGTAGCCTATCCTACTCACCCACCACTCACACCAATGTCACTGTGTGCCCTGTGCACAGACTGCTATATAGCCTATCCTATTCATCCACCACTCACACCAATGTCACTGTGTGCCCTGTGCACAGACTGCTATGTAACCTCTCCTACTCACCCACCTCTCACACCAATGTCACTGTGTGCCCTGTGCACAGACTGCTATGTAGCCTATCCTACTCACCCACCACTCACACCAATGTCACTGTGTGCCCTGTGCACAGACCGCTATATAGCCTATCCTATTCATCCACTTCTCACACCAATGTCACTGTGTGCCCTGTGCACAGACTGCTATGTAGCCTATCCTATTCACCCACCACTCACACCAATGTCACTGTGTGCCCTGTGCACAGACTACTATGTAGCCTATCCTACTCACCCACCACTCACACCAATGTCACTGTGTGCCCTGTGCACAGACTGCTATGTAGCCTATCCTATTCTCCCACCACTCACTCCAATGTCACTATTGCCTGTGCACAGATTGATATGTAGCCTATCCTATTCACCCACCACTCACACCAATGTCACTGTGTGCCCCTGTGCACAGACTGCTATGTAGCCTATCCTATTCTCCCACCACTCACTCCAATGTCACTATGCCCTGTGCACAGATTGATATGTAGCCTATCCTATTCACCCACCACTCACACCAATGTCACTGTGTGCCCCTGTGCACAGACTGCTATGTAGCCTATCCTATTCACCCACCACTCATACCAATGTCACTGTGTCCTGTGCTCAGACTGCTATGTAGCCTATCCTATTCACCCACCACTCATACCAATGTCACTGTGTGCCCTGTGCACAGACTACTATGTAGCCTATCCTACTCACCCACCACTCACACCAATGTCACTGTGTGCCCTGTGCACAGACTGCTATGTAGCCTATCCTATTCACCCACCACTTACACCAATGTCTCTGTGTGCCCTGTGCACAGACTGCTATGTAGTCTATCCTATTCACCCACCACTCACACCAATGTCACTGTGTGCCCTGTGCACAGAGTGCTATGTAGCCTATCCTATTCACCCACCACTCACACCAATGTCACTGTGCCCTGTGCACAGAGTGCTATGTAGCCTATCCTATTCTCCCACCACTCACACCAATGTCACTGTGTGCCCTGTGCACAGAGTGCTATGTAGCCTATCCTATTCTCCCACCACTCACACCAATGTCACTGTGCCCTGTGCACAGATTGATATGTAGCCTATCCTACTCACCCACCACTCACACCAATGTCTCTGTGTACCCTGTGCACAGACTGCTATGTAGCCTATCCTATTCACCCACCACTCACACCAATGTCACTGTGTGCCCTGTGCACAGACTGCTATGTAGCAATCCTATTCACGTGATCGCAGGCCAAAGCACCTCTCCCCCCCACCCGTTACGGGCCATGCGCATGGTGTCACATCTGTCTCTTGCATGAATGAGGTCAATAAATTTTGTTTTTGTTATTGCTCAGCTTTAACGTGACGGATCGAGATGAAACAAAGGGCCCGATTCAGAGATGTAAACAAAGCCAATTTTTACACTGATCAAGCGATTGTTTGCCATTGCACATACATATCAGTCGCATTGCGCACGTGCGATTGCGCTCGCACTGAGGATCCATTTGCGAAGTGAGTGACAGGTAGTCAGCGTTTGGGGGAGATAACAGGGGGTGTCTAGACAAACGCAGGCACGTCTGACCATTTAAAACTGTTTCATGGGCGTGCATAAATTAGCCGACGTGCATAAATTAGCCATTGCAATCTTCTTAGTAGCATGAGAGCTGCAGTGTGAGTGGCTTGCCGCAAGGGTCAGACTTGCCGCATATGCTGCATGGCTGCCCGATCTGCATCAATGTTACAGATGTTTACGCAATTGTACGTCATCGAACGGATATGAGAAGGCAGCAGTGGGCGTCCCTATGCTCGGCTGTGTTTTGGGAGGCATTAGCAAATTTTAGCAACTACGATCCGTGAGAGAGTGCAGTTGTGATTGCATTACCACTCGTCTCTGAATTAGGCCCAAAGTGCAGGTAATTTCTAGAAGTTTTCATGAAAATTGGTTCAGTAGATTTTGCACTAACTTGGAACAAACAGACAAACACAACGTTCTTATAATATTAGTATAGACTGACCTGTCTAATACTCACATGATCTCTCATTAAAGTGGAGACCGTCCCCTATGACTTGATTGCCTTAGGAGCACACATAATACATCTGACTGCATCACCACTGGTTTGGGCCTGAGAAGAGTGGAGTGTCTTCACATTTGTGAAATACTCTTACCTTGTTGTGAGTCCATGCTCCTGTAAACACCGCGGCATACTTGTAGCAGAAGGCGCACTTTGTCACAAGGGGAGTATTTTTCCTGCATTCTCAATAATTTCTGTCGAATTTTCTCCAGATCTTGGAGCATGGGTGCTTTCAGCTTCACACCCAGAAGAGATGAACCACCCTTCTTTACCGCTTGCATGTTCTTCCCAAGTCTATCCAGCTCTCCACTTTCCTCCAGTCCTTTCTGAATTTCTAAAACCAGATGAGACCTCAACGGTTTCAAGAGAAGCCGGTGCAGTGATTTTTCTAGTACGCGTTCTGTAGTAAAAGACATAAGAAAGTTCAGCTTGTGCTGTGACCTCTGTCTCAGCTGCACCACAGATGTCTCTTCATATACTATTGCCGCAGTCGTGCCAGACAGCCCTCCTCCGCATGCCAGGTCCATGCGACTCGGCTTGCACTTAAGTGTTTTTTTCACTGAAATGTACGACAAAACCACTCACAAGACTACACTGGTTCATTTGCTATACGACACTTGTAGATCTGTTTCTGAATCTGTATACAATGTGCTACAATGCAGCTTTTTCTCACACCAAGTTCCGTTGTACAGACTCAGGGCCTGATTCAGCAAGGAACGCACGGATGCACGGGCACGCAATCTGCCGATTGTTGCGTACTGCGCATGCATATGCATCGTATTGCGCGTGCGCGAACTAGCTACTACAATGGGAACTGCATTTGCAGAGGCTACGCAGACCCAGAGCACAGTGATTGACAGGAAGTGTCGTTTTTGTGGGGGGTGACGGGGGGTGGTCGGGTGAACACAGGAGTGCCTGTGCATTTGGACGGCGTTTTAGGGGCGTGCATAATTAAGCCCTTGTGACGACGGACGAAGCCTGAGGTCTAGTTGCACGCAGGCAGTGGCAGCGGCCTCCGTGGTCAGGTCAACCATTTATTATGCTAATGTGTTTGATGGTTCTTGATGTTACCGATGTTTCCGCTGTCTTTCGTGGTGTAACAGGACGCACGTTAAGGGAAGTGGGTGGTATTGTGTAGTGCTGGGAGTAAGCTTGTTCTGTGTGCATATGCATTTATTAGCATATACTCGCAGCGGACGGGTGCATGCGTCTGCATGTGTGCGTTCCTTTCTGAATCAGGCCCTCAGTCGCACACAGATATACAAGTGTTGTGTATCAAATGAATCAGTGCAGTCTAGTGAAGCAGGTTTGTCACATCACATAGTGACAAGGACGCACATTTAAGTGCAAAAGATGCTACACCGCTTGGCGCAGCTCACTCATGCCAGGCGTCTCTCGCCGAATGGCGTATTGAGGCTAGTTGTATGAGGACACATCTGTATATACAAAGCATAAATAAATGCGGTGTGCTTAGTGGTTGGTTGCTTACTTTCCTGGCATTAATAACCTAACACTGTTTAGTCTACTATTTCCGACTCACAGCACTTCTATGGTTTCCCCCAGCCACATCGCTGTCATACGCAGTGATCAGTTGATAACACAAGGGCTGGATACAAGCTTTCCAATGAATATTGGACTGTCAATGATACAGCATTATAACCAATGATATTACTACACCCTATTTATAATAACCTAATATTTAAATAGAGTTATTAGTGAAAATTACATACAATAAGTCATAAATATATATATAACATACATCTGATGAGTAATTAAGTGAAAAGTTATAAATGGAGGGCAGTGATGTTGCTGCTCGTTGTATTACATTTTTAAATACCATGTGGCAACGTTGTGACACAAGCAGTACAAATGGATATATGAGGTATACCATGCCTCCTGTCACTGGTAACCTGGAGAGTAACATGTCGGTGGCCATAAACTCTATTCATATTCTTATAATGAAGGATGTTATAATACAGGGGATTTATAATACAAAAAGGTATGTTATACAGTATGTGATGTGCAGGAGAGCAACAGAACACAAATAACTCTTATGTACTCTATGCAAATTATAGGAAAGTTATAATCATAGCTGTTATGGTGGTGCTCTCACAGTGCGTATTAACGCAGGAGGGTGTGCAGCGAGTCCTTCCTCTGAGCAGCGCCACTCTGCCCAACCCCCACCCCTCCTCAGCCCCGCACGGAAGCAGCTAGATCCCCTTTCCGTAGATTGACCCTGATGTCATCAGCCAGTGTCCAACGTCATTCCATACCATCCAAGTGGGCATAGAGGGGGAACATAATCATGTGGCGAGCGGCCAACTTTCTTTTTGTGGTGGACTGTGTGGGCAGGAAACTGAACTTCCACCCTCAGTTCACGTCACTTCCAGGTACAGTATCTGAAGGGGAAATATACCTTTCCTCAGCCGCACCTCTTATCTTTTACGCCGGGCGGCAAGTGGCTCCCTCCTCCACCATAGCTCAGGTTTCCCAGTGATATTCCAGAAGATGCACATGTGCACAAGAGAGCAAAGTCTATTGCACAGTGCCATAGTCTTTGCTTTCACTGTGCGGCACCATCTTTCTGAAGATGTCACTTGGAAAATGGCGCAGCGGAGGAGGAGGGACTCGCTTGCCGGCTCAAGGTCAGTGTATTCGGGGTGCAGAGTGTGCCGTGCAGGGCTCCCCTGGATACAGGGGCTCGTGTGCACGGCACACTCTGCACCCATTATAAATACGCCTATGTCCTCTCACCTTCTTCATCAGATGTAAGTGTTTTCAGATGCATCTCAGCACGTTCCCTCAGCATATGCTTCAGATTATCCATAAAGTCTCTGACCTCCTTTAACAGACTCTTGTAGGTTTTTCCTTCCTCCTCTCCTTTATCCTTTATATCATTAGCTTTACCAGCTTCCACTTTTTGAATAAAAGCTTTCAGCTCCATCCCAAATTCTGTTGTCACATCTTTGCCCATTTCCTCTATGAAAATAATCATCTTTCGCTCTGGCGATAAAAGCGACAAAAAAGCTCCACTGACTGCCCGGAATGAGGAACGACCACTTTTCTTCTTCTTCCTTCTTGTAAGCTGAGGAGAGCACTTTCCACCATCCTCTGATGTGCCATCTTCGACACTGCTAATGGACCCACTATCCTGGTCTTCTACAGAAGTAACACCATTAAAATGATTCTCACTTCCATCTTTTAACTCTTGTGTCTTTTTCGCTGAGGTAGGAACATTGTAGTCATCCACATCTTTTGAGAGCAGTGGTGATAATTTTAGTCCAAAGTCTCGGCTGCCTTTGCTCAGGCTCTTTCTCAGACGTTGTCTAAGAGATGACTGAGGTTTTCTGTACTCTTGGTTTTCTATTATTTCTTGGGTTTGTCCAGACTCCGTCTGATCTGTTGCCTCCACTGGCACCATCTCATCTTCTTCTTTTACAGATTCCTCAGATGGTACAGGCGGAGGTGGGTTTAGAGGAGGGGAGAGGGAGCCTGAATTTTCTGTAGATACCCTGACCTTGATGCTTTTCTGGAAGTGAGAACGCTTGAGTGCTCCAGTATCTATGGATTTGAAGAGAGGGTTTAAAAAGAAGAGTGCCCCTTCTTTTCCACCTAAGGAAACCTCTTCAGGACTACGAGTTTTCAGTATAGGTAAAAGAGAAGGGCTGATTTTGTCTGGTAGGGCAGAGGGTAGTGGTGTCAGCAAAAGTGCAAGAGAGGGAGTACTAGCTGGGACTGAAGTAGTGTCTCGGGCGTTGAGGGAAGAATTCCAGAACTCTGAAGAGTGGGGAAGAGAGAAAAGCATTCAAATAATGAAAGTGAGCTTGCAGAAGTCATTATTCCCAAAAATATCCCATTCCCTCCTACAGATAGAGAGAGAAAAGGCATATAAAATTGTCCCTGCAAGTGAGTCTATGCATAAGTAAAAATAAAAAAACAAATGTATTTACCATGTCCTAAATGAGAAATGGCCTCCAGCTCTTTTCGTGAAGTAACTTTTTCTATAGCTGCAGGAAGTCTGAGCATATAAGGGAGGACATCTCTGTAACATAAAGACAGTAATTAATGCCATGAAAAATATGAAAGTAAGTAGTACTGAGATGATGAAGACACTACTGGAAAGCAAAATGAGAATTGAGAGTCCTCGACTGCAGTAATTTAAACATGACATAGATGAATGATTACGGAGACAAAGAGGTGATGAATGGAAACCATGGATTCTACTATAAGTGGAACCTTCTGTAGATGTTAGTGTTGCTACTCAACATAAATAAAATTAATTTGATAGTTATTGGAAAACTTTCCTTGGTTTTAGATAAAGAATAGAGCTGACATTAATCATTAGGGACTGAGCTCAAAATAATCACTAATACAGGGCTAGGCTCCTGACCATTCTCACCTCAGACCAACAATGGACTTGATTCTGCACCATAGATCACCAAGAGCTTCTGTCATTTATATATCACAGATCTGGACTTCTGATCTTAACCACCACAGCAATACTTCATCAACCTATCCATTCTGGGTAGTAAAAGAGGGTGGACAACCAGCGCATACAACACCTTTGATAGCAGATTATAAATGGGCTGATCATGTAGAATAGTCCTGCAATCAATATACAACCACTATGTAATGATGAAATAAATATCAAATAGGATATGATCAGTGTAATGAATTAATAAATATATAAATAAATGAATACACTGAGAGTATTGTGATTCTATAAACAATCATATATTTATTAGAATAGTATTATATAAAAACATAATGGTAAAACCAAATACAATTGTGGCCAATGTGCTATTTAAAAGGGGACTAATACCGGTATACAACATGAAATGACATATAGACAATACATATAAACAGTGTGTAACACAATGTGTGTACTGTGCAGAACAATACGCTGGAAAGCGTTTTACTTACTCCGCAATTGATATAGATGGTCCTGATCGGACTGAGCGCAATGTGACTAGTGTCACTATAAGTCAATAGTGTGTGGTCAGTGCCGCAGTAATGTTTAATCTGGCTCCGATACAATGTGGACAATATGTCCGCGTCTTCAACTCCTTTGATTAGGTATGTTATTACCTTGGTCTTCCGGTTATAGTCCCTCTCTGGATGCAGCCCTTGAGAGTCCCGTGGAGCTGGTCGTCTGCCGGCAGACTTCCTAGGATAGCCGCGGTGCGAACTGTGCAGCTTGTGCGGCTGGTGTCAGGATCGACTTCTCTGCAATCTACGCATTTCGCCTGTAAGGCTTCCTCAGGATAGCAGATGTCAGTCTACCCAGCTGGGGCTCTATTTCAGTCATCCTGGCTGTGAGGCAGCTGTGGCCATTTTAAGTAAGGGATGTTGCCCATATATTAGGTGGCTCCTTCCTTGCTGTTATTTCAGCCATTTTGGTGAAGGGAAACTTACTAAGTGGTTTGCCAGGGATGCACATATCTATGTGCTGGGTGTATGATCGATGAGGGACATAACATGACATTAACACACAAGGACACACAGACCACATATAACATGCCAAACTATTACATTAAAATAGAAATAGATAAATTAAAGTAAAATAAATAAAACGAAAATAGATTAAATATATATGGCTATTTGGTATTGAGGGGGATATAGTTCCCTGTATTGAACATATGTTGTGTCTAACTGATTCCAGTGGATGGATCTATATTAACACATTGGTCAATGTCAAAAAATGGTATTAAATATCTATACGATATCATAAAATGTGAATGTACCCCTATGGTTTTATAGGGGACCTTCCATAGTGTAAAATATGTAAGATGAGACAAGTGTATAATTATAGGTCAATGCCATGAATCTGAAATATGAATATATTGGTAAGTAGAGACAAAGAAGAGGATATCAATATAATATTACACAAAGGATGAATAAGTAGATGTATTGACTTAAGTATAATTAGTTTATAGGAACGGTGCAATCTCTATATCTATATTCAAGCCTTTTGGGTTCAACGTTCCGATTTCATATATTGTTTTGGTTTCTTCTTTGCTTAGTAGATTATCTATATTCCCTCGTCTCCATGGTGGTGTTATTTTCTTGAGACCAATAAATTGGAAATCCCTTGGGTTACTATTGTGTTTTTCTTTAACATGGATTGGAATGCTATGGTTCTCTTTTTTATTGTGGATGTTACAAAGATGCTGCTGTATACGAACATGCAATTTCCTCTTTGTTTTCCCCACATGCTGTAGGCCGCATGGACATGTGCCAGTGGTTTTTTATGCTGTTTTCTAGTAATATACTCTGTGCTGAATAGTTGGAGATAAATAGGAGATTTTCTGATTTATCTTTTGGTTTTTCTTTGTGCTTCAGGAGATCTTCTCTATTTATGCTATTGGCTTTCAGTTTCTCTTGTTCTAGGTGGTGTGGATTGTATTTTTTGTCCATAAAGTTATTGAGTAGTTCTTTTGATTGTACTTCGAAATCTTTTTTCTTAGAACAATTGCTTCATATTCTCCTCAGTTGTCCACTTGGGATATTGGATAACAATTTCTTGTGGTGATTGCTGGTGGCCTCCAAATAGCTGTTACAGTCAGTGGCTTTGATAAATGTTTTAGTTGACTGTGTCTGCACTGATTATGCTGGTGAACTCCAGATTCGCCGTGTTGTTGTTAATGGTCCGTATGAATTTTTCTAGATTCTCTCTTGGCCCTTTCCATATGATGATAACATCGTCGATGTATCTCGCCCATAATTTCAATTGTATTCCATATTGCTTGCTGCTCCATTTGTTTTCATCTTCCCATTGGGACAGCAACAGGTTGGCGTAAGATGGTGCAAATTTAGTTCCCATTGCCGTCCCTTTCCGTTGGACGTAGAAAGTGTCCCCTTACCAGAAAAAAATTATGATGAAGGATGAAGTTTATAGCTTCTATAATAAAATTAATTTGTAATTGTTCTAAGCCTGAATCTTTCTCTAGCCTCTTCTTCACATTGTCACAACCCATCTCATGCTCAATGCACATGTACAAGGCTTTGATGTCACATGTAGCTAGGAGGAGCTCTTCTTCCCTGGTGATATCTTTTAATAAACTGAGGATGTGCGTTGTGTCTCTAATGTATCGGAGTTGACATCTTACCACAGCTTGTAGAAATTTGTCCACATATCCAGACAAATTAGCTGTTAGTGATCCCACTCCTGCTATGATCGGTCTTCCAGGCAGATTCTTAGTGTCTTTATGCACTTTAGGCAGGTGATAATATACAGGGATAATGGGATCTTCTTGTTTAATGTATTGGTATTCCTGTGTTGTCAGGATCCCTATTTCCAGACCTTTCTTTAGTAATACTCCTAATTCTTTTTTATATTCTATAGTCAGATCTTTTTTGAGTGGTTCGTATGTGGATTTGTCCTGAAGTTGGTTCAAAGCTTCTTCATCATAGGATTCTCTGTCCATAAGGATGATTCCCCCGCCCTTGTCCGCCGGTTTGATAACCAGGTTTTTATCTTCTTTTATTGCATCAATAGCTTCTTTCTCTTTTTTGGTGATATTTCTTTTGTTTCTACTAATTTTGTTCATCATACTTTCTATGTCTTGTTCTACTAATTTTTGGAACGGTCTTATAAGCGGTCCTTTTAGATGTTGAGGGTAAAAAGTAGATTTTGGTCGTAGTTCCATGTGTTTGAAGGTGTTGATTCCTTCTTCTTGTATAGTATTTGTAGTTTTAGCCATCAATGGTTTGTGGTTGAAGAATTTTTTGAGAGTTAACTTATGTACAAATTTGTGTAAATCTATGAAGGCATTGAATTTATTCAATCTGTTAGCGGGTGCATATTTCAGGCCTTACTGTAGAATGCTTTTTTCTGTGTTATTCAGCTGATGTTGACTCAAGTTGAATATGCCTTTTGGTGTATGCTCTTCTTCGGTTCCCTTCTGCGGTTGTAGTTTTTTCTTTTTAATCTTTGTTCCTCCTCGCTTGAATTTGAACTGGTTCTTTTCTTTCTTTTCCCTTTGTTCTTCTGACCTTGTAAGTTTTTTGGAATGGCTCCTGTTCGTGAGTGTACTTCATTGTTACTGTGGATAAGATCCAAAAGGTGTCCATGTAATCTTCGGCCTCATCTGTTTCGACATATGATTGGTATTCTTTGTGTGATGAAAGGTTTTGGTTTTTTCCATTCAAGCGATTCATGAGTGTGTGTGCAGACAAACTTAATTCTTCCTCCACACTCTTCTTCCTTTGGTTGAAACTGTTAATGAGTTGTTGTTCGCTAGGATACTTGGATTCTTCTTCTATCCTTCTAGGTGATCTCTTTATGATGTGGTCTTTCTCCTGATATTGATATCTATTTTCCCTCGGGTAAATGGTAAACGTATGGTTCTTATTATTGGTCACTCTGGGGTGATCCATGTTGGGACGATGTCTTTCATCTTTAGTATGGGGAGGACGACACATAGATATGTGCATCCCTGGCAAACCACTTAGTAAGTTTCCCTTCACCAAAATGGCTGAAAAAACACCAAGGAAGGAGCCACCTAATATATGGGTAGCATCCCTTACTTAAAATGGCCACAGCTGCCTCACAGCCAGGATGACTTAAATAGTGCCCCAGCTGGGTAGGCTGACATCAGCTATCCTGAGGAAGCCTTACAGGCGAAACGCGTCGATTGCAGAGAAGTCGCTCCTGACACCAGCCGCACAGCTCACACCGCGGCTATCCTAGGAAGTCTGCCGGCAGACAACCAGCTCCACAGGACTCTCAAGGGCTGCATCCAGAGAGGGACTATACCCGGAAGACCAAGGTAATAACATACCTAATCAAAGGAGTTCAAGATGCGGACATATTGTCCACATTGTATCGGAGCCAGATTAAACATTACTGCGGCACTGACCACACACTATTGATTTATAGTGACACCAGTCACATTGCGCTCAGTCCGATCAGGACCATCTATATCAATTGCGGAGTAAGTAAAACGCTTTCCAGCGTATTGCTCTGCACAATACACACATTGTGTTACACACCGTTTATATGTATTGTCTATATGTCATTTCATGTTGTATACCGGTATTAGTCCCCTTTTAAATAGCACATTGGCCACAATTGTATTTGGTTTTACCATTATGTTTTTATAATACTATTCTAATAAATATATGATTGTTTATAGAATCACAATACTCTCTCAGTGTATTCATTTATTTATATATTTATTAATTCATTACACTGATCATATCCTATTTGATATTTATTTCATCATTACATAGTGGTTGTATATTGATTGCAGGACTATTCTACATGATTAGCCCATTTATAATCTGCTATCAAAGGTGTTATATGCGCTGGGTGTCCACCCTCTTTTACTGCTCTCATGTACATGTGTAGTGAGGACTTGTAGTACCCTCACCAATGCCCAGCTGCAATAACTTAAGCCAGACTATTGCGGATTAGCGCATCCCTTCCCCATACATTATACTATCCATTCTGGGACCTGGCCTTTAGCCTTATAATCAAAGCAGGGAAGAACTTGGCATCTGTCAGGGCATTCTGGTCCCAACCCCAGCCTTATTTTCACTGACTCCCAACCAGGGACGTCTTAAGAGAGGAGGGGGCCCGTGTGCACTCCTCATGCAGAGCCCCCTCCTCTCTCCTCGGTGGCCGGCAGCCGACTGATGTGGCTAGCCAGCCATCGGAGCCTTAGTATGCTCCAGGCACTAGAGTGTGCCCGGAGTCTACTGCGCTTGCGCAGAACACCAGAAAAATGGCCGCGGTGGCGATTTTCCGGTGTTCTGAGCAGCGCAGACACCCGACGTGGGACCACGGACAGGTAAGTCTAAAATACTATGGGTGCAGTGTGTGTGGTGCGGGGACCCCCGGGACCCGGGGGCCCGTGTGCCCCGCACACACTGCACCCATTATAGATACGCCACTGCTACCAACGTATCAAATCTAGGAAGGAACTCACTGTCGGAGATGTATCAAACTTTCTAATGAGGACAAACATTTTATAATGTACTTTATAATTGATAGCTAGAAGGTTTGATACATCTCCCCCCTCCTTTCAACTCATGTAGGTCACGGTTTTTATATGTGAGATGGAGACGTCAGACAGAGACTTGAGAAGTGTTGTGTTCTTGTAATTGGACTAATGGCAGAGAAATATTGAGGAAGAAAGACATTTTTTGTTGAGGGTCCTGCTCTCACATCTCAAATATATGCATCTCCCGGGGTGCTCATGAGGGTTGGTGCTCATGAGGGTTGGCGGGCCGATACTTACAGTTCGCATCCGCATCCGGAAGTGACGTCACTCGGGACTGCAGCGTTCTTTTGGCACCAAAACCAGGTGAATATGTGTATGAATATGGGAGCTGGGGAGACAGCTTCTGTATTTTCTGCGTTATGCTTCATGCATTTATGGTGTGTTGAACTTGTGTAGCATTGTCATTGCTGCATACGATCTATGTATGTGTGCATATACATATACACACACACACACATATACATACACATATACTTGGGAGTCGGATTCTGCACTGTAGCATTACGTGCAGCACTCGGCTCCTCACACATTGAGGGAGCCGGCACTACACACAGAGTGGACACCGGGGGCAGTCAGCACCTTTGGGACCCCCCCTGAAGGGGTTACTCGGGCAATGGGGCCCCTTTTTGTCGGCGCACTGCTTTGCCGCGCACACTACACCCCTCCCCGCACCGGTTATCACCGCGGGGAGGGACGCCAATGCTCCTTCCTACCTATGCACAATTACATCTTTCTGGCACCTTGATATAGTTTCCTTAATGATGGCTTTTTTTTTTTTTTTACAATTTTTATTTATATGTACGAGTATTTAAAACAATGATGCTGTGTCATCGTTAGTGTAAGATCGTCTGTTACAGTTTAGTTTTGTTATTCATTTGTCTGTCCATTTTTATGCTGTTTTCACATCGTACAGCGCCATATTCCTCCAATTGGTGACTTTTTGTCACGGAATCCTGCTTACCATGTCCTAATTAGTCTTCTTACTAAATTTGTGATGTTCTGATTGTTACATCAAGCTACAGATAGCTCTGAATAAGGGAAAGTTAATTATGGTCATACATAAATATATATTTATGTAAAAAGAACATATGTGTGTGTTATAATCACCTCTCATTGCTGTAGTAAGACACGAGTCTTATAAGATCTGGAAAGGTAAATGCTGAGTGTTCCAGAGAGAGACCTGCATAAAGAAAAAAACGTTACCATGCTAATTCATCAACATAAGCGCAACATGACTTTTGTGGGCTTGGTTAGGTGCTTGAACTGAATATCTTGTTCTTGGAGGATCAGAAGAGGATAGAGTCCAACTGACAATGCTAGCAAAGCATATAAGATATATAGTCTGTGCTCACTGATAGAGCTATGATATTGTAATGTCACTATCTCCTTTGTCCTATTGAGTACCTGTAGGTTGCACAGCACATTTGAAAACTGTCCCAAAAAAAAATTAAAATAAAGTAACAATCCACAAAATAATGAATAATAATATAAATATAACATTGACTTCAGCAAAGGCTAATGATAATGTAGACTAGGGGTAGGCAACCAGTGGCATTTAAGCTGCAGTGGAACTATACATCCCAGTATGCCCTGTCGGCATCGTTATGTATTGCCAGCTGTCGGGATGCCTACTGTCAAAATACTGACAGCGGCAACCCGTTCGTTGGTATCCCGACAGGGGTTGGGTTCATATACTTACTCTCCCCCTTCTCCCATTAATCCTAATCCTTCTTGTAGCCTAACCCTCCCCACCCCGCACCCTAACCCTCCCCGTTAGCTTCCCCCCCTTCATGCCTAACCCCAGTGGTGCCTGACCTTAAACCTCCCCCCCCATGGGTGCCTACCTCTAACTTCCCCCGGCTATACTACCTAAACCTAACCTGCCTCCCCTCCCCGGCTAGCACTAAGGGTGCCCCGGCTTACCTCCGGTCAGGCTGTCATCCTCCTGGATTCCGGCATCGGGATTAAGATAGGCGTTGGTATTTTGACGCCTATCTTAAGACCCTTGTCGGGCTTCTAGCATCGGGATTGAGACTGCCGACCTCGCGACCGCCGGTCTTATAACTACATCCCTGCCCTGGCACAGGTTTGCTCATAGAACATTCTAAATTGGTGTCAGGGCATGCTGGATGTGAAATTCCACACCCTGATGTAGAATATAGGACATACATGGGGGTTGATTCTGAGTCGCACGCAATCTGCCCGGAATTCCTATTTTCACGTAATTGAGTGATTTTCTTTTTTAACTGCACATGTGCAAAAATTTCTGAAAGCCCCCACAGCGCATGCGTTACACACAGTGTATGCACAAAGGTGCTCTTCCAATCAGGTCGAATGGCGTTCCTGGGCGATGACTGGACAGTGGATAGAAGTGCACTCAGTGGGTGCATTAATGCAAGCGGCTGCAATCCCATTGGGGACCACGGTCAGACAAAGAAACCTCTCTTGCCATAGGGCTGGTGAAAGTTTTGATGATGCAATCAATGGTTCCATACAAGGACGCACCAATCAGTATGACAATGGGCATATATGCTAAAGGTGGGTGTCTCAGTCCTTGCACATTCAGCCGCATGGATGTGTTTGTAGCAGCATTTGCATAAACTCACAGATGGGCAATCGCCAATAGACGCTCATGCGTGCGACTCAGACTCAGGCCCACAATGGCAAACATTTATGTCTATTTCACAAGATGCAGAGTTGATATATGACCAGTGGGTGGCAGTGGTGCATTTCCTGTATATGATAAGCTACATTCAGCCAGATGACACAGCTGGACTATGTAATTTAGATGATGCAAGGAAAGCATACTGGAATTGTGCATGTGCAACAGCACCCCCTAGTGCTGAAACCACTGAAAGTTTCCATTGCCCCCCTGGTGAGGAAAAAAAATAGCTTGATCATTTCTAAAATATTTTTACTGATACTTTATTGCATAGTCGGCCCTGGACATAGGCAACTAAGGCTCTTGCCTAGAGCAACCTAGCTCCAGAAGGAGTGCCCAGGGACAGGCTAGGCTGCCACACATCTGGATTAACAGAGCCCCTGTCCCTGCGAGTGCCCTTTAGTACATTCTGGCGCTATGATCGCATCTTGCAATGCAATTATAGGTGCTAATATCACATACAGATCGCATTGCAAATGCGATCATTAATAAATGGGCCCCTATATGAGGCATCTTGCCTATCAGGTGGTGTTTGAGGGTATATGGAAGTTATTGGCTATATAGATGTTTGTGGGGTCTATGGAGGCATATTAATATGACTGCTAGGTCTAATGTACATGATATTAATTTGTCAAATTGTATGCATTAAATATTTATAAGTTTAAAAAAAAAAATGATTTTATTTTTTAGCATTTACTTATATAGCACCAGCATAATATACATAGCACCTGCATACAGGATTCTGTTGTGGTTTATAATTGGGAAAAGATGACCACCCAGGTTTACAGGAGTGCCCATGGCTCTGGCATCATCCCTTCTGGGAGCACAGACCTAATTGCAGACTGAGTTGGGTGCAAGGCTCCCCCAGCTCTTACCCAGTGGAGAAGGGGTGGGAGTTCTCTTCCAGTGGAGAAGGGGTGGGAGCGCTGCACTTCACTACCCTACACAGCACTGTTACTGCTCCATAATGTACAGTCTGTGCAGAATACTGCTGATGGCGTCTGTGGGAGTCACTAGTGCCCTGCATAGAGTTTCTAACCTCATCACAAGCATCAGCAGTGCTGCAATGATATGAGCTATGTGAGGATGGATGTGAGTGAGGTGGGTAGTTTTGATACAGTATGTGAAAAGTGTGCATGTGCCTAACCACAGAAGACTAGAGCGGGGCCCTGCAAAGTAGAGGGACCAGCATAGCCAAGCCCACCTCACCGTTGGGCACCATAGCCGTCTCAGGACGCTGCTATGGTAGTAGTTCCTCAAATGTTCCCCACCATTCTCTCCCTGTCAGTTGTGATCACCATCCTCTTTTATAGTCATTGATATATGACAATATCAATAGAGATAAGTTACGAAAGTGACTGCAGAGCAAATGGGTCCCAGTCTGAAGATGGTGACTCGTCAGGGCTCATATAGGTGGTGGTCTCGGTCTCTGCCTCTCAGTAAAGCTCCACACTGATATGATCCATCTCCCGCGCTCCCGTTTCACCCTCACAGGCACAGCTGAGAAAATCAGTGAGCCTGGCACTGTCAGAGAGTAGGCTTCTCCTTTATTACAGCCTTTGGGAAGTGAGCTGAAGGGCAATTGAGCACCGAGATTAGGACAGAGGCCCTGATTCAGAGACAGAGGATTCGCTGACAGAGCGAATCCTCCTGGCCGCTCGCATAGCTGTGGGTGACCACCCACAGCTATAGCGAGTGGCCAGGAAGATGGTCGCGATGGTCAAGACCATCGCGACCATCGTGCTTGCGACTCAGACCCTTGTGGTAGGGTCTCGTTGCCGCAAGCCCCAGAGAGATTTCGGCTCTAACAGAGTCGGAATCTCTCCACTGACATCACTTGTGATGTCAGAGGGGCCGCCCCCAGACGGTAGTCGTTCTCATGGGAACGCCTCCGTCTGGGCAGCCACCCCCACCGGCCCGCCCACCAAAGGGGCATGCTGACACTCAACATCGACAGCACGCCCCCTTTGGTGCGAGAACCGGAGCGACGGCTTGCCCGTCGCTATCCGGGTCTCGTGCATGCGCACGACGGAGCCGGCTCCGTCGTGCGCATGCGCTCTGGGCCACCATCGACCCGGTTGCGAGCGCTTGTGACCGGGTCTGAATCAGACCCAGAGTACTGACATGAAGAAGATCAGCAATCAAAGTCGAATTTCCTGTATTAGAAAGTATCCCCCACAGGTAGGAGCAGGTTGGTCCCTGACCTCTCCTCCCCTCTATTTACACTCACTGGAAACTGCAATCTTCTCAGCCCTGAGTGCCCTGCAAACTTGGGGCTGTCATGTAAGATTGAAAAGCTGCCAATAAGGAAAGAGCACATGAAGCATGACCATCGGAAATACTGTGAGAACTTAGAGGAAAAATTAACCAGGGCACTTCTATGGGGCATAAAATTAGCAACCGCTGTATAGAGAGGCGTCTCCTAGTAACATTATGGTTGTTATGAGGCCCACAAACTTCCTGCTACACCCCTGTGTACAAACCAGGGTCCCAGATCAGGTTAATCCACCACTGTTGCTTATGGGTGTTCTTGAATAGGGTTTGTAGCCAATTTGGTCAAATTACTTATAAGACCACTACAAATAAGAAGAAAAATATTATTTTAAAAGTTTGACTTTAACTCCAAACTTAGGGCCTGATTTAGCACAGATCACAATTGTGATCACAGCTGGGTAATCGCACGCAATGCAGCTGCGAAAATATGCTAATGTCTGCCACCACTCAGCCAGTATAGAGACGCCCACTACTGCTTTCTCACATCCGAAATACCTCGCATCCTGCGTGTACATCGGTACCATCGAAGCACATCGGCCCCTCACGTACAATTACAGCAGCTCTGACCCGCCGCAGAAATTGCAAGTCGAGTTGCACACAGTAAGTACTCAAGCTAAGTAGGCAATCACAATGGCTAATTTATGCATGCTATGCAATGGCGTTCAAACGGACAGACACGCCTGCGTTTCTCCGACCACTCCCCCGTCACCACCCCCCAAACACTCACTATCTGTCACTCACTGTGCGATGGATTCCTGTCTGCGTGCATAATCGCAGTGTGATCGCGGCGCACGCACAGTACACAACAATCGGCCGATCTGCTTATGCGTTTGCAATAGAGATCCGTGCTGAATCAGGCCCTTAGATATTAAAGTTGTGAATATGATGTTATGTTGATCATCGGAACAAATTCTAATATAAAATGATTAACATACTGTATTTCCTTAACTTGATGTTACGAACACCAAATTCATAAACATTATTTGCATCTTTTGTTATTTTAAGCTAAATGGAAGTGTTATCCTATGTTTATATGATGTTGTTAAGGCTTTTATAAAATTATTTGTTTATAGTTATATTGATGTGCTTTGTGTACAATAGGCTGAAAAATATTGTGATGAGACTTGTGTCATCTTTATATATTTTATAACAGTTCAAAAAAATTACAATGTAATTACGTCATCTGTAACCTACTGAAATACTCATGGAATTACAGTACCTACATAGTTATTTTGGTAAAGGAAGATTGATCTGCAATAAGAAGATAAATTGGTTCCCAAAGCAGTGGGGAGTACTCATTATACGTTATTATATATGCAGGTAGTACCTATTATATGTTAGTATTATATACTGGTAGCAGGTGGTACTGTACTCGTTATACATTTTTATATACTAGTAGCAGGTAGTACCTATTATATGTTAGTATTATATACTGGTAGCAGGTGGTACTGTACTCGTTATACATTTTTATATACTAGTAGCAGGTAGTACCCATTATGTTATTATAGAGAAGTGATAACCAGGGATCATAAGTGGATTGTTAGCAGCTGACATGAAAGTGACACTGCCAATACCCCTTGAAAGAACAAATGAACAAAAAATATATGTCTGCGCTTATAACCACTAAAAATAAGAGCTGTTAATCACAATTCATTAGCAACATAATTTCTTAAAATAACAAACAAAATATAACTGCAGTTCCTAGCATATTGGATACAATGTTAGATCAATAATAACAAC
The DNA here is from genome assembly GCA_031769625.1 of Taudactylus pleione. Lineage (NCBI taxonomy): Eukaryota > Metazoa > Chordata > Amphibia > Anura > Myobatrachidae > Taudactylus > Taudactylus pleione. The sequence continues at coordinate 6,195,371 of JAUIMM010000084.1, forward strand.
ATGTAACAATCAGTGTACTGAATGGTATATTGAAATAATTATCCAAAAATAGTCCCAATCGGTAAAAATACCTTAAAAAGTGACTCGTGAACAATAATAAAATGTTCTGTAATTCAGAATATAAGAGTGTATGACCTTTCTCAGTAAAATACATAATGGTGTATTATTAGCCTTTCCTTAAATCCAGGTGATAATATCCGACAAATGGAACTTGTTTGCAATGTCACTCACCGCTCCCCTATAGTGAAATAACACAGATATCCCGGAATCCTGGCTTGCAATTAACCCTTGGTTTGTAATAGGGTGCGATGCAGCTCCTGTAGTAATGGAGTGGATAGTGTAGCGGCGTGGTGAGCCTCCGGCAATTGAGAGTATGCCGATGATTCCACGCGCTGTGCTCGCAGAATGAACACCAACAGATACTGGTTGCAGGTTGTACTTGGCGGTCAGAATCCCAACAGGGGTAACATACCGACACTTGTTGGTCGGTATGCTAACCCTCCTCCTCTCCCTACCCTAACCTTAACCCTCCCTTTTTGCTGCCGAACCCTAACCTACCCCCCTAGTGCCTGAACCTAACCTCCCTCTCCCCACACCCTAAACCTAACCCTCCCCCCTTAGTGCCTAACCATAACCTCTCCCTAGTGCCTAACCCTAACCATCCCCCCAACCCCGCTACTTACCTTCAGCATCCCAGCAGTTGGGATGCTGGCGCCAGGATTCTGACCGGCGTCGGTATTCTGGCGCCGATTATGTAAGCATCGGCATCCCATACTCATTATATGTTTTTATATCCTGGCAGCAGCAAGTACTCATTATATGTTATTATTATTATTATACTCGTAGCAAGTACCAATAATTATATACTGCTGGTAGGAGGGTAGTACACATTATACACTTGTAGCAGGTAGTACTCATTAAACGTTATTATATACTGCTGCTTAGTGCTTAAAGTGGTCCTAGAAAAGTAGTGAATTCACCCTCCCCCCTTGGAGCCTTGGAGCTTCTTAAATAAAGGGACAGCTGTAGTAATGCCCCTGTAGAAGTAATGCCGCCAATAGAAATGTACGCTGCAGTAATGCCCCCAGTGGTAGTGCCCCCCGGTGGTAATGCCCCCAGTGGTAATGTCCCCTGCAGTAATGCTCCCTGAAGAAGTAATGCCTCCAGTAATAGTGCCCCCTGTAATATTGTCGCACACACACAAACCCCCCCCCCCCCCACAATACTGACCTTAAGCCCCGTCTCTCCCATCTCCCATAGTGCACACTGCGGGAGCCGGAAGCCGGTGCTCAGGAGTGAACTCCCGCCTCCGGCTGCCGCTGGCGCTTTGGGGAAGGAGCTGGGAGCCCAGTGGTAACAAAATCTCAGCAGGCACCCAGCAGATGGAGCCTCCCTGTGGTGCCTCCCTGTGGTGGGCCGGAAGAGACGGAACTGGTTCCGTCTCCAAATAGAAGTGATGGAACGCAGTTTCACCCCATTCTGGCCCACTTTAACCCCTGCTGCTTATTCATTATTATATACTGCTGGTAGCAGGTAGTACTCATTATACATTTTATACTGGTAGTGGGTAGTGCGCATTATACATTATAATACACTGGTAACAGGTAATACTAATAATACATTATTATATACTGCTGGTATCAGGTAGTACTCATTATGCATTATTATACACTGGTAGGAGGAGGAGGTACTCATTATACATTATTATATACTGGTAGTGGGTAATACACATTATACACTGGTAACAGGTAGTACTAACTATACGTTATCATATACTGCTGGTAGCAGGCGGTACTCATTATACATTATATACTGATAGTGGGTAGTATACATTTTACGCTTCTATACTGTATACTGGCTTCAGGTAGTACTCATTATACATTATTATATACTAATAGTGGGTAGTACACATTATTATACACTGGTAACAGGTAGTACTAAATATACGTTATTATATACTGCTGGTAGCAGGTAGTACTCATTATACATTATTACATACTGATAGTGGGTAGTACACATAGTACGCTAATATACTGTATACTGGCTTCAGCAGGGTTTACCCATAATATGTTTGTAGCAGTTAGTACTCATTACTCTATATACAGATTACTGCTGGTTTGTACTATAACTTTACTTGACTATATTATATTATATGCTGGTCATTATTTTACTGTGGAACCTGCATTGTTATTGTGAAATTCAGTGTATTTCTGTATTCTCCCTTATTCATATAATAAGACTAATGCAAATTTGAATAAAGTCATAACAGCTCATTTACATACCTATATGTGTGGCTAGCAATGTGAATGACCTTGTCTAGTAGTTTTGATCTGACAATTTTGGAACCTTGCTTGGTAGCGTACCTGAAGGGCCATCATGTATGTATGACTGATGAATGAAGCTTGGTCCACAGTCATCTGATAAGCGCACACAGAGGACCAGCTGCTGCCGAGTGTTAGATCTTCTCACCAGGAATGTCTGCAAGATGAAATAGTTGAATGATTTAGATCTATGAGTCACAAGGCATACTGAGAAGGACGGAAAACCGTTTTTTACATGTGCTTCCAAAGGAATTATCAAATATAGGTGATGTCTATGAATAACACCAGATAGATATTAGCTAGATAGATATGTACCTTTGTACTTTAATCTGGGTTCCCTATATAGTCTAGAAATGAAGGCATATATTTAGTCTATCAGTAATGTCCACACACCTCATGCCTGATCTACTTTCTTCTGTAATCAAAACCTCACCACAAAGCCACAGCTGTACAACTCCACAAGTGTAAGCAATAACATCTCTTACAGAGACACTTCTCACAGAAAAGCAGTCTAATTACAACTGAAGGGGTGTAACTGGGCTGTAATGGGGCGCTCATGTAATGCCGGGTACACACTAGAGGATATGTCGTCCGTTCCGAGGAACGGACGACATATCGGGCACATCGGCCAGTGTGTACCAGCTATGTCGCTGAGGATGAGCACTCCCGCACGTCGTCAGTGACATGCAGATCCGACGGGCGATATCATCAATGGGAGGCCATGCTGCCAAATGCAGCATGGCCCCGGCTGTCACTCCCGGCATCGGCAAGTGTGTTTGCACTTGCCAATGTCGGCACCCCGCCAAGTTCTTCCACATGTGACATCGGCGCTGGCTACAGATCGCTAAGTGTGTACTCAGCTTTAAAGACCAGTCAGGATGTGTCAGCAGTACTGTGGGGTATGGAGAGTTGGACATAAGAGTAAATACACCTGTTTCCAGAAGAATCTTTTTTCACCAATTATAGACAAGTGCGCACTGAAGATGACAAGTACCAATCCAAGCATATAAAGGCAGTGCTCCGCAATATGCGTACAGCTCTGCATATGGGTGAGTACACTAATGCATTTCCCTGCATGCAATAGAGGAGCACATATGGTTCTGTCCAACTATACATCAGGCCCTATGGGTATAAATTGTAAAACATCATTCAGAGAGACGAGACAGAAAGCTGCCAATAGTATAATTTGTTAGTGATACAGGATATGTTGGCAGATATAATATAGATGAGTTATTGTCCATGCGCAAAACTTTTACTAGGTTATCATGGGTTCTGTGACCGGGGCCACCAAGAGCTGAATGTAGCCTAGGTACTGGGGGCATGTCCAAATCATGGAGGCATGGCCACGTCCCCTCTGAAATAAAATAACAAAAATACTATGCATACATTTGTCCCCTTCAGCAGCTGACCCAGGCCGGGCCCAGGGCCTAATGTGACTTTTTAGGCCTTCACCTTTGGCTCCTGCTTTATTTAATGCCCTGTATCAGTTTTTGTGTATATTACACCCCATTGGCCCCTAGTTGTTGTTGTTGTAATTCTGTCCTTTTCTATTTTTTCAGACTCCCTGTCTCTTATGTGTACAATATGGTTCATATAGTCTTAGTCAGAAGGGTCCGTGGTCCATCTTGATTAGGGTGGTATGATCAGTGAGCAATGAGTCCTGTAGTTACTAAGCCCTCCCCTTATACCCTTACTAAAGCTCTCTCTTTGGTACTTACCCCAGGTGGTTCCCTCTGCAGTATATGCAGGGCAGTGGCGGAGTTGACACTGAGGTGAAGCCAGACACTCTGGGTGAGAAGAAGCCTCTCCGAGATGCTGACTGAGGTCGGTGAACCTCTGAGAGAAGGGGAACGGGTGGTTTCTTGAGATGGGTAATCATACACAGGTTCCGTTGTGCTAGAAAGAGAGGCACAATGTACTACAATGATGGTAACTATATCATAATACTGTATAATACTACTGGGAATCCACACATGCACTGTACCTGACAATGCCACAAAGTATTAGGCATATGCTATATAACGGATATTCAGTACTTGTTATCAGTATCTACATGTTAAAAATAAACATTGGCCCTGGTTTAAGGATCAATACACAGTCAAAAAACCTTTACATTGAATATTATTGTTGAGTTGCAAAACACAAACTGTACTAAAATGAATATGCTTTATGCCTAAAAACACAAAGTGGAATGTAAAATAGTATATGTCACTACACTGATAAAAAAAAATAAAAAATGATTCCCTGTATAATAAAATGAAAGATGTGATTATCAGTACAATGCATACATATGCTCATTATAACAGGGCCGGATCCAGGGGTAGCTGAGGCCCTGTGCCGCCTGAGTGATGGAAGCCCCTGTAGTTGTGCGCGCTGCTCGAAAATGGGAGTGTGGCCTAATTACCATAGACCATGCCCCCTAAAATGATGTTATTTGGGGCGTGCCCACATGGCACGCCTCCCATGTAACATCAGGCTGGGGGGAGCCCAGCACTTCGTCACTTGCTGGGCTTCCCCCAGTACTGAATGGAAGCCGCGCACAGACTCGGAGGTCCGGCACAGCTGTAGCGGTGGGGGTACCCAACCTCCCGATTTGACCACCCGCGGCGACTAAGGTCCACAGGCGGAACAGCGGGACAGTGCTGTCCCTCTGAAATCGGGAATGGCTGGGAGGGGTGAGCCCTCTATGAGGTGGCGCCCCTGTTCAACAGCACTGGTCGAACACCCCAAGAGCCAGCCGTGCATTATAAGTGTATTGATCAGTACAGTGAAAATGTTTTGATAAAAATGTCACTGATAATGCTGAGTGTCAACACACCAATAATGATACTGCTCTATAATAATACTTTCAATACACCTATACCGGGCATATGTGTTGTATTTTATAGCTGTATAATCATATAGAGTATCAATGCACTGATCATGAACACGCTGCCCTGAACAATAATATAATCAATACACTATCCAGGTATGAGCATGAACAGATTCATATTTATGTTAGCATTATATGATCATGGGCTAAAAATGATGTAATTCAGCTGATAATAGATGTGGTCCGGGATAGTGGGAGCCACAAACAGACCTAAAGTGAGATATCCCTGTATTAGTGATTGCACATGCTGCCCCACTGGAAAATACTGCTTATTAATATATACTGATAAAGAGTTTGTGTCCTATGTAGCTGTATAATGGTGATGCGTATCAATACATTGCTAATAAACATGCTACCGCATTAATACTAAGCATTACTGTGCTGATAATTATTAATGCCCTGGTTAATGTTATCATTATCAAGCATAAATACATTGGCAATTAACATGCTACACTGTATTATAATAATACTCACTATTAGTATGTTGCACAATGAACATGTTGCCCTGAATAATAATTAGGGTATTAATTAATGGATTATCAACAGGCTATTTATTATTACTAAATATTAATACATTGATTATTAATTTGAACTCCAGTACAAAAATATGACTACAGTGATAATGAACATGCAAGACCTGTGTAATGGTACTATGCATCAATGCACTGGTATGGAGCATGTTTGTTCTATAATGATACGTAATTGTATAATTAATCAAAGTAACATCAGTAAGTTTATACTGGACAAACATTGACGCTAAGTACCAATACACTGATAATGTACATGCTGTTCCTGTGCAGGAGGTGGTTGCTGGGAGATGCTGCCTCCAGGGGGGTTAACACTCAAACGGGGGTCACACAGGCAGTCACATACACACACAATCACTTACATACAGTCACACAACATACTTACTGAAGAAGACTGGGTTCCAACGCTGGAGGGAGAAGACACCGCTTCGGAAGATGATTATTTACTGAGTAATTAAGCTAATTGGAAACTTCCAACAAGGGGCTTATTTATGAAGCAATGATAACCTCTTTCCCCGGCTGTATTTCCACAGTTTGCCATGTTCCTACAGTCTGCATATGAGGACTGCAGTGTCTGCTCACTTTAACAGGTGTCTTTAGATGGGGAACCTAGGAGCCGCAAAAAGGCTTTGCTTGACCCTTGTCGTTTCAAACTACTTTGCACATTTCACAGTGAGACTTCACAGGCAGCGCAAGGCTTCCTGTGACATAGGATGACCCTCACACAGATGCAGGGCTTTGACCGGAGCATCGAAATAGTGAATTGCAGTGCTGCTAAAATCTGTAATACCACAATAATACCTCTTTTCCACCAAAAACCCTGGTCCAACCTGGGTTTTTGGACATGGTTCCAATACAGGTCAGACCCCGATTAACTGCACCTTTGATCTGGGTTACTCCCAGGTCAGCCCTGTTCACACTGAACCCAGGTTTGCCCTGCTAAACCTGTGAGGTCATAAAAAGTGGGAGGTGACTGCTCCACAACCACCAATCAGTTAATTTTAGGCATGACACAGGACGGATAACCTGGATCACACCGTTTACACTGCACCATTACCCGGGGCCATCCTGGGTCCAACCCTGGTAGCTACCTGGGTTGGATTCCCGGGTCACTTGACCAGGATTATTTTTCAGGGACCCTTTTACACTGAGCTGCGACACGGGTAGACCCAGCAATAACCCAGGTTTTAGCTCTGGTGTAAAAGGGGTATAAGTGGCTACACATAATTTTTGGGGGGAGGGGGCATATTCAATTAGGGGTAGGGTTTACCACTCAGGGAAAAGCTCCAGTTTTCAGGCTCAGATCTATTCATTTATTTAGCATTTTCCACGTGTGGTAACCCCTGGGGTAATGCGCCGTAACCCATAGGTTCCGCATAAAATCCTGAGAACTATGGGTTTCCCTGTGTGTGAAATCCCAGAGGCTACATTTAATGCTGATTTTTCCACGCAGCTCCTGAGGCTCTGAGGAAAAATTAGCATTACGCACAGGGATGCAGGACCTAATTGAATAGGTGACGGTCTGAGCTGTCAATTAGTCACAGCTAATTGGATATGCTCCTTATGGGCCCCATACATCTGCGATGGATTGCCGCGGTCCCGCGATGCTGCAACACGGCATCGCAGGAATCCAACATGTTGGATTTCGGCGATTTGACGATCGCGATCAAAAAATTATCGCAATCGTCAAATCGGGGACATTTAACATGTGAAATGTCCGCGATCCGACAACAGATCGCAGAACATCGATGGTGGGCAATCGGAAGTATCCGATGAGCGTTCGGAAATTTCCGATCACATCCGTGCATCGCGCCGATCCATCGCAGATGTATGGGCACCTTAAGTCTACACAAACAGACCATCAAGTAATACAAGTAAATTTTTCCTGGACATAAGAATGAAGTAGAGCACAGGTTCTCAAACTCGGTCCTCAAGACCCCAAACAGTGCATGTTTTCCATGTCTCCTCACAGAATCGCACCTGTGGATCTTTTAAAATGTGTCAGTGAGTAATGAATACACCTGTGCACCTGCTGTGTGACCTGGCAAATGTGTGGGGTCCTGAGAACCGAGTTTGAGAACCACTGATGTAGAGTATCAATACACTGCTAATGAGCATGTGGCTCTGTGTGGTAGTACGTACTAAATATTAATGCACTGATAAGGAGCATCTCCATTATATAATGATTCGTACTTGTATAATCAGTAAATTGAATCAGAGCATACTGCCGAGTATCAATGCACTGATGATGAACATGCTACCCTGTATATTGGCACTATATAGTAACAGAATGAGAATGTGCCAGAATGATGCAGACACACACTCACACTCTCTCTCTCTCTCTCTCTCTCTCTCTCTCTCTCTCTCTCTCTCTCTCTCTCTCTCTCTATATATATATATATATATATACACATGTGCAGGGGATGAAATAAGAGGGTAATTACTGTACCTTGTGGTGCTGGGTACAGGAACACTGTCCATGCCAGGAATTCCAGTGTGTTTCCTCCTTTGTACAAGATGCTAGATCTGAATTTAGGGAAAGGATTATAGTGTCACGTTGCAGTTAAACCAGGAAAGATTATATTACTTCACCGCTGAACTTTGGCAAAACACTTAAACTGTTTTATAAGTAAACGGAAATGTATGCTGTAACGTTATATATACTGTTCTGTGGCTTTACTCTTCCCAGTGGAATATGTAACATAAAAATAAGTTTCTATAGTCTTTATGATCTGCATGATAATAAACCAGCTGTAAGTCATTTGCCTCCTTCTGTACTTATATTTTCTATTACCAAATGTCCAGCCAGTTAATTGTACAACAATACAGAATATGCTGGTGTACTATGAATATAGGATAATAAAATGAATATAATCTCACTTACCTTGTTCTCCCATGGGACACAGAATCCGGAATCTCTCTCACCCTTTTTTTCCCCACCCCTGTGGGTGTTCCCAGAGTGACTAACCTTCAGGGTGTTGCAAGGTATATACGCAGATCCTTCACTCATTATTTCCATGTGCCCCCTCCCCTTCTGAATGAGTCTCTCACGCTGCCTTTCCCCCTACTTGCCTGCTCTGCAAAGACATGTGAAATAAGTGAAGCTTCAGAGATTCCAGGAGGGGAACAATTGGGGACTAGCAGAGATCTAGAGCCCTATAACATATGCAATGTACCTCTATATAATCCACTGTGTACAATGATTTCCATACTTATTTTGCCTTTGCTTGTTTTACAAGTTTGTAAGAACACAATGAGGGTACGGATCCTCTGGAATGACATACTTCAGGATCTTGTTTAAACAAGTTCACACTCTAAGCACTGGTGGCCGAATAGCGTGACATTTTATAATGGGCTGCATTTGCTGAGACAGTACATGTGCAGAAATGTGTTGTACTTCAGTGTCACTGTATTCTTCATTATCTACTTAGTGCACAGACTGATACCCACAGGGCTGGTGGTAAACTCCAAAGCTGAGCTGCAGGTGCCATATTTGCTGAGATCAGCCGTAGCATCTATCCCATCGGCATTTTTATATATTTTAGGAGCACTGATGTATTGGGAACATCTTGTGAATACCTTGTACGCACATTTGTATTAATGAGGCCATTAGGTATGCCACATTCCCATAGGTAACATCAATTATCGTTTAAAATGTGTCTAATAATATAAACGGCAGAGTAAAAGGGCCCATACATCTGCGACTGATTGCCATAATTGCCCGTTCTGCCGACAGGGAAATTCAAGAGATTGAAAAATCTTGATTCCCCAATCCTGACCCAAAAATGGTTAGAATCGTCGAGTTTGGAATTTTTTACAAGTTAAATGTCCCGGATTCGCAGACGGATCGCCAATCATACATGGCCGGCAATTCGAGAGTCGCATTGGATTGGCAGAACAGGGCTGGTAGATGCATTGGGCCCCTTAAGAGAACATGTTGTTATAAGAGGTTCTGATGCAACTTTCAAGTACTGCCCACATGTAGAAAGACCAATGACTTATATCAGCAATCTTCATTTCATCCAATCAACAAGCTGCAAACTGGAAAGAGGATGAGCCATTTTGAGTAGATGGATTAACAGGAGAAATGGAGAAAGTAAGAACATGGGTGGGGGGGTTTATAAAACCTTCTAATGACGACCAGTGGAGGTGTTGCCCATAGCAACCAGATTCTAGCAGCTAGTTATTATTTCATAGAATATACCAGAAAAATGGTATCCAGTCATGATGTCAACAATCAGAATGTTCACATGGACGTTTCGTCGACATGTGGCATGCTGGCATACATTATGCCGATATGGTCATAATATCAACATAGTCATTGTGCATATCGTCACTCACAATGTTGACAGTACATTTTAGTGCTAGATTTAGGTTTATGGGTAGAGTTAGGGTAGCGTTAGTGTATGGTTAGGTTTAGGGTTATGGTAGGATACGGCAAGGTTAGTGTTAGGGTAGGATAGGGCAAGGTTAGTGTTAGGGTAGGGTTAACATAGGGATAGGGTTAGGGCTAGTGCAAGGATTATGGTAGGGTTAAGGTCTTTGGTACAGTTAGTGTAAGGGTAGTGTTAGGGTGGGGTTAATTTTGGGCTAGGTTTAGGATTATGGTAGGGTTAGTGTTAGGGTAAGGCTAGGTTTAGGCTGTGTTATGGTAGGGTTGGTGTTATGATAGTGTTAGGTTTAGGGTTATGGTAATGTTAGTGTTAGGGTAGGGTTAACGTAGGAGTAATGTGTTTTAGGGTCAGGATTATGGTAGGGTTAGTGTCTTTTGGGTTAGTGTTAGGGTAGAACTAGTGTTAGAGTATGGTTAGGATTAGCATAGATTTAGGGTAAGGCTAGGTTTAGGCTGGGTTATGGTAGGGTTAATGTTAGGTTAGGTTTAGGATTATGGTAGGGTTAGTGTTAGGGTAGAGATATCTTTAGGGCAGGGTTAGGATTAGCATAGGGTTAGTGTTACGTTAGGTTAAAGCTAGGTTTAGGATTATGGTAGGGTTAGTGCTAGAGTAGAGCTAATGTTAGGGTAGGGTTAGGATTAGCACAGGGTTAGGGTAAGGCTAGGTTTAGGCAGGGTTATGGTAGGTTAGGGTAAAGTTAAGATGGGGTTAGTGTAAGGTTAGGTTTAGGATTATGGTAGGGTTAGTGTTAGGGTAGAGTTTGGATTAGCATAGGGTTAGTGGTACGGTAGGATTAGGGTAAGGCTAGGTTTAGACTGAGTCATGGTATGACTAGTGTTAGGGTAGAGTTAGGGTAGGGTAAGGGCTTAAATAGTGACCATGTCAACATTGTGTTGGTTGAAATAATGTCCATGTCGACAACCTGGTTGGTTGCTATTGGCAATACCACTCCATTACCTTTAGAAGGTTTAATAAATCTCATAGTGAGAGATAGGGAGATCAGGAGATAATAGAGATCAGGAGATAATAGAGAACACAAAGAGCTAGTTGCAGATTGCGGATCGGCAGCCATCCAGTCATGAAGAGACACCAGTGGCATTTCGAAATTTGCACCGGCCGCAAACCAATCGCAGCTCGTAGACTGACAGCCATTCAGGAGTGGTCACCACTACAACCTTCCCTGCCTTGTGCCCCCAGGTCCAGCCTTCCCTGCCCCGTGCCCCCCCCACCAAGGTCTAGCCTTCCATGCCCTGTGCCCTTTTTTAGTCCAGCCTTCCGTGCCCTGTGCCACTCCCCCACCATGACTAGCTATTCCTGTGCCCCCAATAGGTCCAGCCCTCTCTGTCTAGTCCACCATGCATTGTGCCCCCAGGTTCAGCCCTCCCTACCCTGCATCCTACCTTGGTCCAGCTTCACCTGCCCTGTGCCCCCCATTAAGATCCAGTCTTCCCTGCCCTCCCATGTCTAGCCATCCCTGTGCCTCCAATAGGTCCAGCCCTCCCTGTTCTGTACTTCCTCTTAGTCCATCCCTCCCTGCCCTGTGCCCCCCAGGTCCAGCCATCCCTGCCCTGCATGCCCCTTTGGTCCAGCCCTCCCTGCCATGCATCCCCAATGTCCAGCCTTCTCTGTCCTGTGACCTTCCAGTAGCAGCTCTCCCATATCCAGACATAACTGGTCTCCCATATATTTTCCCCACCACCCACCTTTCCCATGTGCTCTTCACAAACCACTTTTCTCTCTTTCCACCAACCCATTTCATCTTCCACTTCTTTCTCCTTCATCCCTTACCATCCTCCTCTTCTGCTGAAGGCAATGGAGACCTTCTGGCAGACGATCAGAAGCGATGTGGCAAAATCTGAGATGGCAGGAAAGCACAATCTTCTGCTGTAATAAATTTTTCCTTCTAACGCTAGTATCGCTGGTGAAAACCCTGATGGCAGGAATATTTGCCAGTTTTCACCAGTGAAGGCATCCACATATGAACTGTACAAGTGTTATGGTGGTACATGTATCACCATAATAGCCTACCTATTTTATGTGGAATCTGTATTTAATGCCGGTGGCTGAATAGCCGCCCGATCCAATTACTGACAGTGGAACCCCGACGGACCTAATTCCCGACTGGGGCTGGTAAGTAACCTAACCCTACCCTCTCCCCCCCTACCCTCCCTTAGTGGTGCCTAACCCTAATCTCCCCCCATTAGTGCCTAAACCTAAACCCCCCTGCCCGCACTCTAAACTTAACCCTCACCCCCATAGTGGTGCTTAACCCTAACCCCCGTAGTGGTGCCTAACTCTAACCCCCCTTTACCTACTCTAAGCCTCCCGGGGGTTGCCTAACCCTAAGTCCCCCCAGGGGTCCCTAACCCTAAGTCCCCCCGAAAGTCCCTAAACCATTTCCAAAGTAGCATCCTTCACATTCAATACATTTTTTGCAGCATTTCAACAACGATTCAAAGACGTGCAGTAGACTGTTTTGTGACATTTTTCACTTCTTTCCACGCAGTAATTTTTTTTAGGGTTGGGAATACCCAGAAATCACAGGACGCTAAATCTGGGCTATATGGAGGGTGTTCCAGTGCTGTCCAATTAATTTCAGTCAGTGCTGCCAATGCAACAGCAGCAACATGTGGTCAACCACTGTATCTTCAGCAAATGTGGTCTTTTCTTCTTGATGGATCCACACAAATGGGTTTTCAGGACATTTGCATACCATTGTCTGTCCACGGGGAACCCAGTGCTGTAGGATCATACCATGCGCATCAAAGAACAGCAGAAGCATAACTTTACCTGTCGAAGTAATTCCATAGAATTTTTTGGGTGGAGGTGAATTTGCGTGTTTCCATACACTGGACTGTTGTGTGGATTCCGGATCATACTACGAATCCACGATTATAACGGGATGCAATCGGGAAGCCGGCTGACATTATACCGACAGCCGGCTTCCCGACTGTCATATCCCAGCGAGGGTGAAATGCCGGGCGTCTAGATGTAGATGCTGCTCATTTCACCGACGCTGGGAGACCGGCGCCCGGCATCCCGATCGAAGGGATGCCGGGCGCCGCGAGCGGACAGCCGCGGGGGGGGTGGGTTAGGTATAGGGCTCCTGGGGGGGTCTTATGGTTAGGCACCCCCCCGGGAGGTTAGGATTAGGCTAGGGGGAGGTAGGGTTAGGGCTAGGCACCCCCCCGGGGGACTTGGGTTCATGCAGCGGGGAAGGGGGGGGTTAGGGTTAAGCACTTAGAGGGGGGTTAGGGTTAGTCCCTTGGGGGGAGGTTAGGGTTAGGCACCCCAAAGGGAGGGTTAGGGCTGGGGGGGTAGGTTAGTTAATACTTACCTAGGGACGATCGGGATTTCCAGCGCTGTCGGGCTGCCGCTGCTGGGATCTGTTCCAGTGTAGGGCTGCTGCTGCCAGGAATCGAACTGCCGGCCATGCGGCCAGCTGTATTTCATACCGATTCCATTATAACCAATGCAGGGAAATGATACTAATGATCCCATTTGAATGTATATTTCTGGTTTTCTTTATATATATATATATATATATATATATATATAATATAAAGTCCAATCAGGGAGTTTACTAGACTCTTCAAGGAGATTGTCAGGGAGACTTCCTAAAATAGCTGCAATCAGGGAGATTTGGCAAGTATGCTTTATAATGGTGTACCATAGGCAAACGCAGGGGGGGTTTCCGTCTGCCTGGAAACCCCCCCTCCCCAGCACATTCCATGACCACAGTAGAAATAGTAATATAATAGAATTTTACTAGTGCTACATGTTCTTCTCAAATGAAATAATTAGCACCACCTGTGGATCTTTTAATATGTACAAAGAAAAATGGTAGTTGCTCAGATCAGCTTAATTGCATAACACAGGTGCTTGTAAAGGGCGGGGTTTACACTGAACACAGAAAAAAAAGAGAGATTTGCCCTCCAGCACACTGCAGCAAAAACAATACTTAAATCCTACATGATAATAGAGATTTAGAGGTATTGGTTACACATATTTGCAAATATTAGAATAAGCGCCAGGCCAATCGTCAAGGCTCCTCTACACTGGCGTCCCTAATATTAAGGGGCTCACGTCCGAGAAGCAAGGCACCCCAAAAAAATTCCAACCAAGGGCCATCCCCAGGGCATCACACGAAAAAGGGAAAAAGGTGATAGTGAAGTATGTAGAAAAGATGTGTAAAGATAAATCAATAAGTGTTAATGAAATGATAAAGAATTAAAATGACATATATAATGTACAAACAAATAGAGAAGTGATAAAAGTATTCTATGTGAATTAAGTGGTGATGCCATGAGAAAGGCCCAGTCAGAACCCCCCCGGGGGCCCCACTCCCAAACACTCACCCCAAAATAATTATTGCTACATAATGGTATTGGTTGGAATTTTTTTGGGGTGCCTTGTTTCTCGGACGTGAGCCCCTTAATATTAGGGACGCCAGTATAGAGGAGCCTTGACGATTGGCCTGGCGCTTATTCATATATTTGCAAATATGTGTAACCAATACCTCTAAATATCTATTATCATGTAGGATTTAAGTATTGTTTTTGCTGCAGTGTGCTGGAGGGCAAATCTCTCTTTTTTTTCTGTGATCTTTTAATATGTGTCAGCCAGTAATAATTAACCTGTGCACCAACTAGGAGATCTGGAAAACATGCACTGGCTCCCGGACTTGCTCCAATGCTCTGGAATGGTGCCCACATCTAAAATAAAAACATTAAGCTCAGGCAGGATGGCTTACTGCCCTATCAAATGACTTACTGTGATCCTGTATATACTGGAATTATGACACACAATACACATTGTATGACGCATATTAAAGCTGGATAAGTACCAATTCTGCCCTCTTCATGGACTGGCCACACTCACTCTAAAATGAAGCATTTGGAAACCCCCCTCTAGAAATCCTGTGTTTGCCACGGTGTACTGATGGCATCTCGTGATAAGGTGAGGATGCAGTAATTTCTGCTATTGTCATTGACCTGCCCAAGTGTATGAATATGAACCCACCAGTGTACAAAATATTTTCCTGTGCAGCAAGACTTAAGGATTGTCAGTCTTTCTGTGCCTGGTTATTTAGGGAAGCACTTCCCACATAACATGGGAACCTGCTGCAGTAGAGTGACAGGAAGTGTGATGGACATATTAAAGTATAAACACTTCACTTATTTCATGCATATTATTTACAGTAATACACAACTTTTCATATATATTCACTTTTAAATGTGGATGGATTTAATTTCTCTTTACACAAATGATTGATGTAAATGAGAGTGTGACAGAAGTGATTTAGTACACCACAGTTTTTGCCTTAGGAAATGGCATTCTAAAGGCTTTGAAACACTACCTCATTGTGAGATTGACAAGGGGAATGTGTTTTTGTCACTGTATAGCAATTCCATAACATAACTTACATAGAGTAGTGAAAACCTCGGTGTAACTGAAAACAGGACATTTCACTGCTTCGATCAATTCATGAGTGTGTTACCGTGGAGAAGTTCATGACTTCACCAGCTGCCCCCCGCGCCGTGGTTGGATCGCTTACACTAGTATGGGGAGAGCAATTCATAGAAGCACGGAAACATAATATATCCGTTTCACTTCCCAAAAATTATTTGCCATCGCAGGACATATATGTCCTGCATGTATATAGTCCATGTATACATATGTATGCATCAGGCAGTCTACTCTGCACTGTGCATACAGTACATACCTGCAATGGGACCGGCATATGCTGGGTCACCCCGGACTGCCAATTACCCCCATTCACACATGAATTGCTACTTATAAAAGCTATATATCACATAGGACTGATGCAATATATAGTGAAAACTAACAATTCATAAACGCAAACTACATGAATAGCCCCCCACATGCAGTTCACATAACATTGTCCTAAAGGTACATTCAAAGGTGTGTTTGCCTAAATTGCAGGGGGTGCATGCAGCTGCCAGAGAGCCTGCCTCCCCTGTCAGAGTCCCATGTGTTTATGTGAGGTTTTTGAACCCCAGGCAGTACATAAGGACCGCAAATGTCTTGTTATGCTCCTGGGAAAACTCATTAATTTAGTCTGTTTATAGCAATTAGAAACTTGGTGAAAGAAAGCAGGAACAGGACAAGCACAATGGATCATTCTCTAAGATGTTAAAATTGTTTTCATACATTGTATCGACTGGTCTGCAGATATATCTTGACATCTGTCCGGGAGTCGCATAGTGGGCCTGATTCAGAGCCGGACGCTCTGACCAGAGCGCCCGCTCTGAATCAGGGCCCTCCTACATGAAAATGGAGCAGCCTCCTGGACGCTCGCATAGCTGTGGGTGACCACCCACAGCTATAGCGAGCGTCCATGATGATGGTCGCGATGGTCAAGACCATCGCGACCATCGGGCTTGCGACGGAGACCCTGCGGTAGGGTCTCGCTGCCGCAAGCCCTGGAGTGATTTTGGCTCTATCAGAGCCAAAATCACTCCCACTGACATCACTACTGATGTCAGTGGGGCCGGCTTCAGACGGTAGGCGTTCCCATGGGAACGCCTCCGTCTGGCAGCCACGCCCCCAGCACGCCCACCAAAGGGGGCGTGCTGTCAATCGACAGCACGCCCCCTTTGGTGCGAGACCCGGAGCAACGACTTTCCCGTCGATAGCCGGGTCTCGCGCATGCGCACGACGGAGCTCCCTCCGTCGCGCGCATGCGCAGTAGGGCACCATCGATCCGCTTGCGAGCGTCCTGCGCTCGCGAGCAGGTCTGAATGACCCCCAGTGTTCCTATCTCCGGCGACCTGTGCTGCAAGTGTACAGGCAGTCATCTGACCTCCCGTACACACAGCACAATGTGCAGATATATCTGACATCAGCTGTGCTGCACAGCCGACGTGATATGTCTGTGAATGACACTCACAGACATATCGTCTATACACACCGGCAAACCGAACGTGCACACGATTTATCGGCCGGTCAATTGAACAGCCTACATGTCGGCCAGTGTGTACCCAGCCTAAACCTTAAGCCGGGTACACACTATGTGATCCATTGAACGATCTATTGTTCAGACACAGATTGGAACGATAGATTGCGCGGATTGCATAGTGTGTACGGACTATCTGCGCACTCCTGCAGTCGTATGCGATGTCATATATAGTGTACAATTTTGCATGCGGCACGGTGCAGGTAATTAAGGGCGGAACAAAGGATTGTTCCGTCATTCATTACATCACTCAATGTGTACTTGCAGCAACACATCAGCTCCTGTAATTTTTCAAATACAGCCTGTAACATGACAGGAGCTGTTTGGCTGGTACTTTATTCTCTCCCATGCTTAGTACATCTCCCCCTAATAGTGTAAAACCAGGAGCCTGGTGCTGTGGATAATTGCCACAGGCAGCTTTGTAGAAAGCAACATTGTGTGTTTTGGCTCTGCTTGAGTTTGTAACATCACAATACAAACAGCTAAATACTTACCAAACTACTGGGTACAAGATTTTACACCTGCAGAAACCATTTTGTGCTGGGGTGAGTAAAATGTAAAACCTGATATACAGTTATGCTGGGGGTGTGGAATAGTCCAACTAAAATATAGTGCAGTGTAAAATATAGCCGGCCAGTGCTTCTGTGCAGTGCCTGCCCTGCATGTGATTAAATGTTTGCGTTGCCACTTGCAACATGGTTTACTCACATCCTCTTCAGGGCAAACATTTACACCTAACTCAAAGTATACATGATCAACATCGTTAGGAAAATAAAACCGACTTACACATTTTCACATAGATTTTGGGAGAGGGTTTTATAAAGCATTTATATCGCTCCCCACCTCTCCTCTAATACTCCTCCACTTTATTTAAAATTACATTCCATTCCTATTGAGACTGATCAAACAAACGCATATTGACGTACACACGAGTCATACCTTAGTACACGCCCAGACACATCCAATTTGGCCTGGGGTATCATAAAATGTTCTCTCTGCCTTTATAGCTGCGGTCAGCATTTTGTCTACATATCCTGCAGTTTTACAGCACTACATATGGAAATGTGTAATTTGCCGTTTTATAACTGCTGTAAGAAATGCTGTAATAATAAACCATAATTGTTTGCATATGTCAAACACAACATTAATATGTTAGTCATGTAAAGAAGTTAGTTGCATACAATTGTCTACCACTGTGTTACTGTTTCTCATTAGGGGCTCTCTTCGCTATCAATGCTGATGGTCCCGTGCAATTTAAGTATTTGTCACCACTAAGTTGTGGTGACAGTTCCCAAACTACCAAGACAATGCAATACTGCTTCGAAAAGCAGCTGTCCCTATGATCAATGCCACTTTTGCCACTAATTAGTAGTTTACACAACCAGGTTTGACCTGGCAGTGTTCCTGCATGTGTGTGAACTCAGCTTGCACATACACAATGGGGTCTAGAGGGGATGGAGGGATCCCTCTTTGCAATCTGTATCTCCATCCAATAGGAATCTGAAGATGAAGTCAGTTCCCACAATCAAACTTGAATGGGTCTATTTATCAAGGAGTGAAAAGTGTGGAGAAGTGTACCAGTGGAGAAGTTGCCCATAGCAACCAATCAGCTCCTACCTATTATTTTATAGACTGTACTTGATAAATGCTACTTGACAGCTGATTAGTTAACTTCTCCACTGGTTCACTACTCCACACTGTTCACTGCTTGATAAATAGACCCCTTGATCATTTAGGTCCCAATATTATTGTATGGGGACGTGAGGTACAATGGGACTGTGCTGTGTACAGGAGATATCAGTGATATCATTACTGTAATGCTGAATGAGTCTATCACCCAAACATGTGGAAACTACTGTATATATAATGGACCTATTCAGCTTGATGCAGAGGCACTTAGGACTTAAGCATTAGTCATTTTTATACAAAGTTATTATTTATGATAAAGAGCAGTTAGATACAAGTGTATAGTATACAAGCTTACAATCCATAGATTGAATATACAATGTGTATTGAATATAGTATGATTGTAATAAAAATCAACAGATTTATCATACCTTCTAAAGAGAACAAGTGGTGATGTTGTTTGCATAGCAACCAATCAGATTATAGCTATCATTTCATAGAATGCACTGGATAAGTGGTAGCAACAAACCGTTTGGTTGCTATGGGTAACACCTACACTTGTCCTCATTAGGTTTGATAAATCTCCCCTCATAAAGCAATTACAATTACCCCCAGCTGAGCCCTTAATAATGTATTGAATTAGCTCTACAGTATAATGTCTTCTACCTAGTCTGCCAGCAAAAGAATTGCATCATGTGCAGCTGGTACAAAATGCAGCTGCCAGGCTGTTAACTAACCAGCCCTGTTCCTGCAACACTAATTCTCTACTCCCTTCATTGGCTCCTCTAAGATGGCAAATCTACTCCACAATTGGCTTACTGACTGACAGTCTAAGGTACCTTACTGCCCCACTTACTTACTGCTTTCTGTAGTTGAAGGTCTATTAGCAGTACCTAAAATCTCCATTAATACATTTGGGGGTTTAGGTCTGTGGGGTCCCATATATATATATATATATATATATATACACATACATACATACACACACACACACACACACACACACACACACACACACATAGGTTGAGTCTCCCATATCCGTAATTCTATTAACCGAAATATTCCAAAAACCGAAGTTTTTTTCTGGACCCTTGGAGGCTCAGACGAGTTCAGACATGATTTTGAAAGGCATACATCTGTCTATATAAGGTCCCACACTTGACAGTGCATGTCAGAGCACAAACCAAACATGAAGTCCAAGGAATTGTCTGTAGACCTCCGAGACAGAATTGTCTCGAGGCACAAATCTGGGGAAGGGTACAGAAAAATATCTGCTGCTTTGAAGGTCCCAATGAGCACAGTGGCCTCCATCATCTGTAAATGGAAGAAGTTCAGAACCACCAGGACTCTTCCTAGAGTTGGCCGGCCATCTAAACTGAGCGATCGGGGAGAAGGGCCCTAGTCAGGGAGGTGACCAAGAACCCGATGGTCATTCTGTCAGAGCTACAGCATTCCTCTGTGGAGAGAGGAGAACCTTCCAGGACAACCATCTCTGCAGCAAATCACCAATCAGGCCTGTATAGTAGAGTGGCCAGACGGAAGCCACTTCTTAGTAAAAAGCACATGGCAGCCCACCTGGAGTTTGCCAAAATGCACCTGAAGGACTACCAGACCATGAGAGACAAAGATTGAACTCTTTGGCGTGAACGCCAGGCGTTCTGTTTGGAGGAAACCAGACTCCGCTCATCACCAGGCCAATACCATCCCTACAGTGAAGCATGGTGGTGGCAGCATTGTGCTGTGGGGATGTTTTTCAGCGGCAGGAACTGGGAGACTAGTCAGGATAGAGGGAAAGATGAATGCAGTAATGTACAGAGACATCCTGGATGAAAACCTTCTCCAGAGCTCTTGACCTGAGACTGGGGCAACGGTTCATCCTTCAGCAGGACAACGACCCTAAGCACACAGTCAAGATATCAAAGGAGTGGCTTCAGGACAACTCTGTGAATGCTCTTGAGTGGCCTAGCCAGAGCACAGACTTGAATCCAATTGAACATATCTAGAGAGATCTGAAAATGGCTGTGCGCCAACGCTTCCCATCCAACCTGATGGAGCTTGAGAGGTGCTGCAAAGAGGAATGGGTGAAACTGCCCAAAGATAGGTGTGCCAAGCTTGTGGCATCATATTCAAAAAGACTTGAGGTTGTAATTGCTGCCAAAGGTGCATCAACAAAGTATTGAGCAAAGGTTGTGAATACTTATGTAAGTGTGATTTCTTAGTTTTGTTTTTTTTAATAAAATTTGCAAAAATCTCAAAAAAAAACCTTTTACACATTGTCATTATGGGGTAGTATTGTGTGTAGAATTTTGAGGACAAAAATGAATGTATTCCATTTTGGAAGAAGGCTGTAACATATCAAAATGTGGAAAAAGTGAAGCGTTGTGAACACTTTCCGGATGCACTGTATGTATTGTCGATCTAACTAAGGTCGATCAAACAACCGGATACCGCACCAGCCACGCCGCAGCCTTTCATGGTGTGGAGAAGAACTTTGACTCCCCATCCGCTACCACCCACAATTTAGATGGTACTAGGATAGCATACTGAATATTTAAGTCCTGGAGACGACGCTTTATGGGGAGGAATTTAGGTCTGTCTTTTTGGACATCCATTGCAAAATCAGGAAATACCGATATTTTAACCCCATTGCACTCCAGTGGGCCTTTAACTCGGGCCAGTCGTAGCACAGTGTCACGGTCCTGATAATGAAGAAATTTGGCTATTAATGTACGCAATGGAAAACCAGGCGTCAGGAGCCGGGTAGGAATTCGATGCACTCTCGACACAGAACTGGGTAGTAAATGAGTCTCTGCCATATGTATCCCCCAACCACTTTTCAAGAAATCCTTAAAGTGAAGACCAACGAACCGTACATTGTTGTGGCAGTCTGCCCTCCATATCAGAAATTGTATTCTACAAGGTAGACATTTGAGATGTTAGGGAAGTTACTTGAGCTTATAACGGGGTCTGGGAATCCTCCAGAATAGGCGTGTTTCTGTCTTCCTGACTATTGCGGAGATGTTGCAGATCTTGATGAAGAAAAGATATATTGGATTGGACAGTCTAATTTTTTCTGCCAATTTGGTCTTACAGGAGGTAACTGCTTCCAGCTCTAGTTGCAGCCTAACTTTCGGTAATGATTCTGACCCAGGCGCAGGTAAAGAATGTGGAATCGCAGACTTGGATGCACCCTGGGAGTCACCACACACTGGGGGTACAGGAGTGGAGAAACGGACATAGCGTTCCAACTTAGCAGCAGCGTGACCTGATTTCCCCATATTGATATTAGTAAAATGTGGGAAAATAGTGCAGGAGACAAATTGTAATATATTGATTTTGTATAATAGGAGCAGCAACAGGCAGAGATGTCTCCAGCAGTACACTGTAAGCTCAGGAAGTTCCTGTTACGGTCTCCAGAGATGCCTCTTAAGGGAAAAGTCTGGAATCCGGATAGACAGGGAGTTACGAAGAGCAGGTGTAGACTCTAAGGTGCCAGGAAGGCCGATGGTTCGGCTGGAAGGAGCTTGGATAGCTGAATATCCTGTTGTTTGTGAAGCAAGAACTGCTAATACAGTTTAAAGTGACACATAAGCCGATGGTGTGGCTGATAATGTGACCTGCAAATTAGTTCTGCAGCTAATGAGCCGGTATTGATAGTTAACAGGCCAATGGTACGGCCAATAGGCTGAAGGTGCGGCTTCGGAGCCGGTATTAATGGTCAACAGGCAGATGTTGAGGCCAAGGGGCCGATGGTGTGGCTAATGAGCTGATGTAGATGGCCAATAAGCCTATGGGGCGGCCAAGGGGCCGATGTT
Organism: Taudactylus pleione; assembly: GCA_031769625.1. Classification (NCBI taxonomy): domain Eukaryota; kingdom Metazoa; phylum Chordata; class Amphibia; order Anura; family Myobatrachidae; genus Taudactylus; species Taudactylus pleione. The sequence continues at coordinate 6,217,905 of JAUIMM010000084.1, forward strand.
GCGGCTAATGAGCCGTTGTAGATGGCCAACAGGCCGATGGAGCGGCCAAGGGGCCGATGTTGCGGCTAACGAGCCAATGTAGATAGCCAATAGGCCGATGGAGCGGCCAAGGGGCCGATGTTGCGGCTAACGAGCCAATGTAGATAGCCAATTGGCCGATGGAGCGGCCAAGGGGCCGATATTGCAGCTAACGAGCCGAAGTAGATGGTATCCGATGGTGATGCAGCTAGGCAAGCCAGAGGCAGCTCAGAGCTGACAGGGGAAACAGGTCTGCGACGAGGGAGCGCCCAGCGCCTGGAGTCAGCTGCTGCTGCGGAGAGCCACCAGCAGCACGGAGAGCCGGGGAAGCTGTTTTGAGACGGGGAATCAGCTGAGATGCGGCTGCAGTCAGAGAAGCTGGTCCGGAAACAATGGAGTGTGGAGACGACAGAACAGCAGCGTGTCAGGAAGCAGGTAAGGGGAGCGCTGACCATGCAGCAGCCGATGGGATCAGGAATCCAATATAGTCGTCAAGGCAGCATGGATCCAAATGGGTTTAATTTCCAGGAGCACAAATCAACCAGCTGGTGCAATCATGACCTTACTTCCTGGGGCATGCCTGATTGTCCTGGCCTGGGAAAACACTTGATTAACCCCATCCTGTCTGGGCACTATTTAAGAGGCCAAAACGTGGTTGGTAACAGTTTCTCACAGAGTGAAGAAGTGATGCTCTGTCCCACTGCTGCATGGCCTACAGCTCCCCACACAAAGCAGAAAGGAGCAGTGATAGCAGCAGGCAGAGCTCCAGCGGTGTCACAGGACCGGAGACCCGGTGATAGCACCCTTCAGCCAGGTACAAGGCACAGAGCATGGTGGGAAAGGCAGACTAGAAGCCCCCACCGCAGGTACAGGCAGGCTGTGGAAGACAGGAGCCGGCAGGCGAAGAAATGCCCGGGTGCAGCTCCGGTGGAGTCATGTGATCAGGCAGGCCGGGAAACGCTAGAGAGGCTCTCTCAAGAACCCTGTTCCTCATCCCCCCCCCCCCAGCTCCAACCGATTCAGTGGGTTCCTGGAAGGGTAGGTGGAAGACACCAGGGCAGTAACGCTAACATAGGGGGTCTCAGGAGGGTCAGCTGGAGAGCTCAGGGTCTCTGCTTCCTACACTATTGCCGCCGTAGTCATGCCCAACAACGTTAGTTCTTAATATAGTAAGTGATGTCAGTTGTTTTATATTATGAGCTGCATTTAATATCTGAAATTGCTCAGAAAGTAAAGGGAAATCCTTGCATGCAGTGGTGAATATAGGAGGATGAGACATGACAGTAGACTAGGCTGATCATGTGACTGACATCATAAACAAACATTCTGGTTTCACTAAGCTTTGGTATAAAATTCACTGCTTGCCACAGAAGAGTCATTTGTCTGATGTGTCTACTCATATGACATCTCCCAGTCTAATGCGATATTAAATTTAACCTACATGTTATATGACAATGTTTATAAACAACAAAACAACAGATGCTGTAAACAGAATCTTTTATATATGGGTCACTTAACTGTAAGTTAAAAGTATATAACTGCTTAAATCCAGTACATTTCTACAGCAGAACACATTTAATATCTCAGTGGAAGCAAAGACTTAACTTAATGGACAATAATTTAAATCATCATAACACTTCCCATGTGGTGTGTGTAAGATGAAGTGAACACCAGATGAGAGGACACAGCCGCAGTCACTTGGCACATCATATTTCAGATCAGTGTGGGCTGTTCAGCAGCAGATGCCTCTACACTCATTCTGTGCTAACTGTGGCTGTGTCCTCTCATTCGGTGTTCACTGCATCTTGCACACACTGTAAATTAGAAACACCCCACTAGCTGTTTGGCACATCTATTATTCTTCTATATTGTCTCAGGATACCCCCTTCTCCTAATAATGGAATATTATTCCCAATGGGCACAAATTACTAGCCCTCATAAGAATCTCATGGACCATGAAAAATGTAATTGTGTGATATTTATTCTCACCCCTATTATACACAGTCAAGTCACATTATTATGACCACCAGCTAATAGCCAGAGTAACCGCTGTGTGCAGCACGGACAGCAACTAGATGGGCTGGGAGTGACTCAATAAGGTGCTGGTAGGTTGGCACAGGTAGGTATCTGGAGCCATGCTGACTGCAGGGCATCCCACAGATGCTGGAGGGTATATTGTGGAGTATCCATAGAGCGAACACAACAAATGAGGTGGTCCCACAGATGCTCAGTTGGATTCAAGTCTGGAGAATTAGGGGGCCAGGGAAGTACTTGGAAGTCTTGGTTGTGCTCGTCCAACCACTGTCTGACATTTCTAGCTGGGTGACATGTTGCGTTGTCTTGCTTAAAGATCCCAGCCACCTCAGGGAAGACAATGACCATGTTTGGGTGTACATGCTCTGCAAGGATGGATTCATAACCAAATCGGTTGAGGGTGCCTTCCACACAGATGAGTGGGCCCAGAGAATGCCATGAAAACATTCTCCAGACCATAAAGCTGCCACCACCAGCTTGTGTTCTTCCAGCAATTGTTGCAGGGTGTTTGTTGTCCAATGTTTCTCGCCTGACACTCCAACATCCATCCATTCGATGAAGTAGAAAATATGATTCATCAGAGAAAGCAACCCTTCGCCAATTAGCAGAGGTCCAATTCCAATACAAGCGTGAAAATGGAAGCCTTTTCTGCCGATGCACCTGCTTTAGCATAGGTGCAATGACCATCCGTTTGCTTCGTAGCCCCCTACGCAGCAGAGTTCCTGAACTCTCGTTTTAAACACACGTCTGGTGGTCCCCAGGTTCATTTTGATGGCGAGCTGCTCCACTGTAGCGTATCGGTCGGGTCTCACGCACCTTCGTAGCTGACGTTCACCTCCCACATCAATGGCACGTGGTGCTCCGCAGTTTCCATGTCATTTATTTGCAATGGTGCCATTTGTCCAGTCACGATACACCTTCACCACAATAGCACGCGAACAGTTCACCAACTGCACTGTTCCAGAAATACTGCCCAAAAGCTAATAATCATCCCTTTTTGTAACTTGGATAAATCTACCCATGACAGCGAGTGATATGTGTGCATATGGCCACCAAGCCAGCGCACGGCACGTGACGTACTTCATGAGCTACGCGCTGCCGCTGTCAAATGTAGGAGGTGGTCATAATAATGTGACTTGACTGTGCATATTTTGCCATCCCTTACACAATTGCAGACCATCACTCAATACACAAAATATATGCATTTATTTAATCATTTTCATCTTATTAATTGTGACCACATGGGAAATGTGATTTAAATTTTTGTCCATTAAAAGTTCAATCTTAATTGAACTCATTATTGCCACTGAGATATTAAGGGTGGGTTGAACTAAAGTGTGAAATGCTGCCGAAACTTCAAAAACCACTATTTTTGAAGTTTTGGCCGCATTTCCATATGTACCAAGCTCCAGAATACGATACATTCCAGAGCTTTGACCCAGTGGGTAACTCCATCTTTAGATGGCGTTACCAAATAGAAGCCTATGGGCTTCTAGTCTGCACTCCAACTGAGAGAGATCCAATCCAATCCCTCCCAATACCCCCGGTGGCACGTGTATCCTTCCGCGCATGCGCAGGACGCCAGAGGGGCTTCTGGGTCATAAACCCGGAAGTCCCTCCATCGCATAGGACAGCTCTTATCTGGAGAGCTGTCCTCTGCGATCTTCTAGGTACATACCGGTGATATCGCCAGTATGTAATGTACTTGATAAGTGGCAGACTGTACAGCATCATGGATGCGATGCTTAGTACATGCCGCCCTAAGCATTATGTTCTATTGCTACAACCAGTGGTCGAAGTGGGGCGGTATACGGCGGTATGACATACCGCAACTTCCCGGCCCCACTTCATTTTAGATGTAGAAGAGAATGCACCAGCGCTGGGATCCAGTATCACCTTCACCTGCCCAGCAGTTGTTCCCCTATCTGCAGGCAGGCAGAACAATTAACCCTTGCAGGACCAAGCCAGTGGGAAGACTCCAGTCACTTGGCTGTTATTTTAAAGCAAATTTCACCCCAATGTAACAGATATTTACAGGGTAGTGCCTACTGAATTATATGTTCTTACATAGGGGCTACATTGTGATCAATCACTATACCGATATTGCTGAACAGCAGTTTCTCAGGTTATTCTATATTGCTACTTTACTAATCCATAATTACAGCTCCTCTAGCTCCCTCTGGTGGTGGCTTATTGAAAATTCACCATAATCTAGTCATTTTCATTAAATAATTATTCCGAGACTGTCGCAATTAGTTTCAAGCACACTTCCCAAATACAAAGATGGTGTGCGGCATGTAGACAACCTTATTGGTTTTATCGCTTTGTTCTGACACAAAATCACGTCAAGTTCTGTCCTCTGATATGATGTGACGACATTCCCGATGGCTGCCTAGTTCCATACTACGGACGGTACCTAAAGATAGCCCTAAGTTTCTCCTAACTGGTTGAATAAACGAGAATTGTACACAGATTGCTTCTCATGATACATACTTACTGTATGTCTTAAATCCAGAATGGGGAAAGACAAGAAACAAAGGTCCAAGTCGGAAGTAGGTAGTAGATCCGACAGCGGATCTCATCAAGATATGCGTCAGTTTCTAAAATCCGCTAGTACAAATACATCAGGCGCTACTTCAATGCCATCCTCCCCTACTAGATCTTCCTCCCCAGACAGATTATCACCGGAAGATATTCAGCCTACTAATACCCCTGCTTCTACAATACGGGATGAGATCAGTGAAATCCTCTCTCATGTTAGATCATTGCCTACAAAACAGGACTTTCAATCTCTGGAGACCAGACTACAGGCCACTATCCGCCAAGAAGTGGCTACCATTCAAATCGGATATGGCTGAACTGGCGAATAGATTAGACAATCTGGAAGATCATAAAGAGGCGTCCGGTGATGCTTTTCTGCAAATCACAGATGTTCTTTCTCATCAACAATCCGAGATTCGTTCTCTTAAATCACATATAGAGGATTTAGATAATCGCGGTAGACGCAACAACATCAGAGTACGTGGCCTTCCTGAGGATGTTACTCAGCCCAATCTTACGGAAGCACTCACGAAGATCTTTGGCGAGATTCTGGGCCCAGACCCTAATAGTGAGATCCTGTTTGATAGGGCACATAGTGCTCTCCGTCCTAGACGTTTACTACCGACAAACCCTGCGATGTCATTTGTCGCCTTCATTATCACAGCCAAAAAGAAGCCATCTTGCAGGCGGTTCGCCAACTTGAAGAGGTTGATTTTTATGGAGATAAGATTCAGCAGTTTCGGGATCTATCATGGCATACCTTGGAAAAAGGAAAACCCTGAGACCACTAACGGAACAACTTCGCAAGCATTCCCTCAGATATCGCTGGGCTTTTCCGTTCAACGTACAAGTCACCCACAATGGGAAAAGTATCATTCTCCATACACCAACAGATCTCCCCTCTCTCTTCTCAGCTCTGGGTATCGATCCAGTACCACTCCCCGATTGGGAGGCTTTGCACAGCCCCTTGGTGATTGCTTCCCTACCCTCAGAAGGAGACCGTTGGCAACGAGTATCCAATACAAAGACATCTGTCTCTACCAGCACATTCGGAAGAGACTTGATCATCTTGTCTCGTGTTAGAGATTGGTGAGACTGTTCCGATTCTTCCTCGTCTGATAAGGATTTAGATCCTAAAGCTGGCCACACACTAGACCAACTTACATCCAACCAGCCAACTTGTTGATTGGTTGGAATGAAAATCTGGTAACGGATGGGAGTAAATGATGATCAGCAATTTGCTCCTAAATGCCAGAAAACAGATGAAAATGGTCGGTCAGACAAGTTTGTTAAATGTTTGATCTAAACAATTTGTTCAAACAACAGTTTTTGTCCATTTTCCGGCGTTTGGGAGCAAATTGCTGATTGTCATTTGCTTTCATACCTTACCAGGTTGTCATTCCAACCAATCAGCTAGTTGGCTGGTTGGATGTAAGTTGGTCTAGTGTGTGGCCAGCTTAATCCTATATTGAAATGCTTTGATGACAATACTTATTTTGTTGCTCTTCATACATTTCTATATTTCTAAATAATTATAGTAATTTCTGTGATGTTTTTACATTACGTGTCTGTCAGTTTTATATATGTACAGTTCTCTTTGATATTTCCTGAATAGGAGTTAATTTAACCTTATTTTATATTACTATGTTTGAATGGGTTGTTTCTGTTACCGTCCCTCCGAACCCCTCTGTGCTGCACTCTACAATATCCTGGATATGGAGCAGATTTTTGTCTCCCGGTTATCCAGATGCAGCATTCCGATGTTTCATTTGCTATCTATATTTACTATTTTAAATATGTATTTTCTATTTACGATTATTTGGTTTTTTTTTTCCTTTTTTTACCATTCCCTTTTCCCTTCCTTGTCTCCTTATCCCATACCTTCTTACCCCCAAGGGAGACTTGTGTAGGTGGGTGACTAATAATATGTTCAGGTGGGCTATATATTACGCTATTTGCACATTGACAAAGTATGTCTAGTCAAAAGCCTGGGTTAAAAATTGTTTCTATTAATGCTAAAGGATTAAATATCCCGGAAAAAAAGATCCCAAATGCTTCGGTCTTTTTGTGCGGATAAAGTAGATATTGCTCTTATACAAGAAACGCATTTTCAAAATGGCCATGCCCCTCCCTTAAAGAATTATTATTACCCACATGCATTTACTAGCAATTATTCAGCCGGCAAAACCTTAGGTGTTGCTATTTTGTTTGCTCGCCATCTCCTGATCTCGGAGGTCTCCATACATAGACTTGTGGAGGGGAGAGGTCTTCTGGTTAAATGCAAAATTCACCTCCAGCGTTTTTCTTTATTAAATCTTTACACGCCCAATTCTGGGCAGCCTTCCTTTATTGCTTCAGTTTTGGATAAAGCTGATACTTTTTTGGAAGGGATTACAATTGTTGGAGGTGATTTAAACTGGCCTCTTGATCCCTTTCGAGACACTTCTAATAAAGCATCACATAGGCCGGGGAGGGAGTTCAGACGGGTGAGACGCACCCTACACGACCACCAGCTGGCCGATTCTTGGTGAATGACCCATCCATCTGAATCCGATTTCACCTTTTTCTCCCGTCCACACCACACTTATTCAAGCATTGATTATTTATTTTTAAGTCATCGACATTTACACCTCATATCTGATACTTCAAATAGGACCGATCACATGGTCTGACCATGCACCAGTTTTTCTTACACTTTCCCTCCCCCAACACTCGCTCAACCCTTGGTCATGACGTTTCAATGATCTTCTCATACAAGATGCTTATTGTAAATCCCAGATTGAATCCTCTTTGGATTCTTATATCGAACAAAATGACCAAGACAACATTTCCAAGGTAACGGTCTGGGAGGCACATAAATGTGTTCTGCGGGGTAAATGTATACAATTAGGTTCTTAACTTAAAAAACAGAATACACAACAAAGAGATGCCCTTCTCGCTGAGATCAAATCCCTAGAAACATCACACAAAGCCTCTTTGTCTCCTCATTACTATTCCAAATTGGAGGAAGCTAGAGTTGCCCTCATGCCCTTTCCATGGATGAAATTAAGTTGTCATACCAAAAATGTCACAATCGCTTCTATCAATGGGGGAATAAACTGGTTAGGATGTTGGCTAAGGCATTACGGGAGCAACGTGCAGTCACATTCATACAAGCCATAAAAGACGAAAATGGTCAGACCCACAACGAGACTAAAAAAAATTGCTGAGTCCTTTCACTCCTACTATACTAAGCTTTATAATTTAAAAAATACAAGCTTGGGATACTTTCAATCATCAAGAAGCAATAACATCGTACCTCCATTCACTTAATTATCCCACGCTATCTCAAGAAGAGGTTGATACACTTGATTCACATTTTCTTGTTGAGGAAGTTGACCAGGCGATTTCCTCTTCCCCAGCCAGTAAAAGCCCCGGTCCAGATGGATTCTCTTCAGCCTACTATAAGGCTTTTAAAGGATAGACTGACTCCCATCCTAACAAAGAGTCACTGAAGAAATACAGACAATGCAGACACCTGAACCTTGAGAGAACCCAGGCGCAAAAAAGTGTCCAGACCCCTCTGAAGAAAGAGAAGGAGACGGACAAACGGAAAGCAGTGGTGTGAAACCCCCGGTCTTCACACCAGGCCACATAAGAACATCAGATATAATGACAATGAGCTGACATAACCGGTTTGCGAGCCCGGAGCATTTGTGGGAACTACTGGGTACGGAACCCCATTGCGTCTTAAGATAGCAAACTCAACAGCCACACCATTAAATGCAGCCGCTGTAAGTCTCGGTATTGAAACAGACCTTGAAGCAGAAGGTCTGGACCAGTGGCCAGGGATCCTCGACAAGGAGTAGCTAGAGATCTGAGAACCAGGCCCTGCGTGGCCAGTTCGGAGCCACCAGGATGACTGTTGCCATTTCTTGCTTGATCCGTTTGAGGACTCGCGGAAGGGGAAAAGGAGGGAAAAGGGTACACAACATTGTATCACCAAGGTACTGTCAGAGCGTCTTCTGCATTCGGGTCTCGAGTTCTGGAGCAATACCGAGGCACCTGTATGTATGCAACAGCTGTGGCGTTGTCCGACTGAACTCAAACCGGCCGATCCTGGAGATGGAAGACTGCTTGGAGAAATGCGAAAATTGTACGGAGTTCCAGCACATTGATAGTGCCGACTCCTGATGCAACCATCGACCCTGAAAGTGGTAGTCCAGAACTACCGCTCCCCAACCTCTGACACTGGCATCCGTCATCAAAACAATCCAATCCCAGATGATCGAGGTGAAGGGGCAAGAATGGAATCTGCCGAAATGTATCGCCTTGAAAGCTGCCACCATCTTGCTGAGAAGACAGATGCATAAATGAAAGGAAATTTGTTTCGGTTTGAGGACCAGGTGAACAAGTTGGCAAATTGGCAGAGCCTTGTCTACTGGGAGGAAGACGCTTTAGGAGGCTGTTTCCAAAATCATCCCCAGGAAGAGGAGATGTTGAGAAGGAACCAGACTGGATTTT